>OY292419.1:10575000-11903333 GCA_958496245.1 Perizoma flavofasciatum | reverse complement strand
CGTATTATTAGGTAAATTAATCAGAATGAGCAATGTTAGTATTTAATGGGCATGACAAGGTCATAGGTCAAAGTCAGAAAATCTTTTCTGTATTAAAGTAAAAGAACAATGTTATTAAAAATACCGTTTTTTATTTACTTCTTAAAAGAGGAATGGAAAAAACATTGTGATACTATGAAACATACATCATTGGCAGCTCGCAGTAACCCACTACTAGGCATAAGCCTCTTCTCTCAAACGCCACTCCTGATAATTCTGGAAATTTCTTATTCAGATCAAAATGATGCATACACATTTAAATAAAATAATTCTCAGCAAAAATTTTGCAAAATAACATAAAATACAACAATAATATTATAATGTAAAAAAACATTGTCTCGCCACAGACCTCTGCGTGCCTCAAAATAGGAAAAGTTGTATTTTGGTTATCTAATACAATTGACTTTTAAGTATTTTTTTATTTCCGCTTTTTAAATGCTGGTCATTTTTCATACAGCATCATCTAGCCCCAAACAAAGCAGAGCTTGTATTATGGGAACTACATGACTATTATACTACTTATATACCTTATAGGCGGGCCTTCACACTACAGACTGACACACAGATACACACGTAAAACTTATTTTTGCATCGGAGGTTAAAAATATAACATTCACAGGTTGAACTTAAAATATTTTGTTTATTTCTGGTTTCGGGTATAGACAAATCCCTTCAACGACATCGACACATTGACAACCCGTCAATCATTTTATAATCAAATCATAAAAGAGACGCGAAAATATCGGAAAATTCGCCTTCCAATCCGATTTTTCCATTCTGAGGAGGAAAGGGCGCAGTATATCAACGGGTACTTTTCCGGTTTATAAATCAAACATTTTACAAATATCCATACAAATGAGAGCGCTTTTTTCCTTAAAATGTTTGATTTGTAAATGGATTCCGCTGCGGTAGTGTACAATAAAATGTCGACTTTTACTTTTGAACTTTTGTTAATATTTTAGGATGGATTTCTTTACCCAAGTCTTCATTATTTATGTCTATAAATAAAAGAACTTGAACAGACCAGCGGCTATTATGTATCGGCTATAACTTAAAAAAAATGATCATCAGAAATGATTCGCATAAAAAATGTACTAGTCAAGTAACAGCATTTTTTCGAAGACGTATAGTTAAGTTACTTATACCATAAGGTATTTTTATCTTATTGATATATTTTTAGCAAGTGTGTTAAATAATTCAAATAACTATGTAGATCATTCTGGAAATCCCCCCACTAAGTTAGGATTGTTAGTTTTAAATAACAAACTAAGCAACGTTGTTTAATTAGATATCATAAAAAGTTATGTTATAAAACTTACTTATTTTTATTGGTATTCTTGCTTGTGTAAAGAATGTCTCTACTACAAACGTTTCTATGTAGATATTAATTAAGTCTTGTTTGCTAACATTGATTAATGAGTTTATTCAGGGCTATGTCTATAGGAAATGTCTGTCTACCCTTTTATATTAATAAACATGTGTATGGCTTTGCAAGTTCCGCTTTAAACTATTGGATCGATTACAATAAGTAAACTTTAATAAAAAGTTAGGCGTACTTTGCGCGAGAACTATAATTTTGCTTCGATAACTTATCTCATCGGTCAACTGAGTGATAACGAAGATAGTAGCTTAGTTATTAAAATTTATAATACCTTTATCTTCTAATAAATATTAATTGATAGCATTTTAATCCTTTATTTGCGGTGTGAAAAAACTCACTTATAGTGCTTATAAGGCTAACATAAATATTAGAATTGACGAGTATAATAATAATGCTTAACTATTACGACCAGTCACAAAAATCCCATAAAAACAGTTTATCAACTTTTAGCTTTAAAATCTTTACTTTCAAATTAGATTAACATAATGATTTTATACATGGAGAATAAGAAAAGTATAAATTGTAGGTACAGTAAGAGCACATGAAGCTTTACACTTGTAGTACGAGTCTTACCTCTACGGCGATTGTAATAAAAACGATTACAATGTGTAAAGCTCCACGAGCTCTTGACTGTACAACATATGAAACTTGTTATATATTATATTTATTAGAAAAATAAAATAAAAATAATCTGGGGTACACAGATTAATTTATGACACATACAAGATTTTAATAATAATAATAAAGTAGTCGAGACTCTTTTTTTATTAAGATAATTAAAACAAAATCTACAATTTCTCAAACAGTTAATAATGAAAATCTTGTAAGTTTTTTAGCCCATTGTTGTCGTCGGCGACAATAGTTTGGCCACAAAGCCAGACTATTAAGACTGGTTCCCCATAGCGTTTCTCAACCAGATTTTTAGTCTCCAGCTGATCGCGGTAGAGCGAATCAACATTTTTAACGCTTTACTCGTTTCGAGAAAGCAGGTTTTTGTCATTTTTAGTTGGTTTCTTTGCATATAATCTGTAAGAATGGGGGAGCTGTCCTTACCTGACCCCTTTCCCCCACCTTGGCGACGTTTTTGCATACTAACACTGATAGTTTTTAAACCTTCACCGATATGATTGATTACCAGACGATGCAGATGTAACTAATACATCAATGCAGAACTTGCTTTGATTAAATTAATTGGAACCTCCTTGCGACGAGCAATGAAATTAGTTATTGATACAGGTTGCGTGACGTGCGGGTTCTGTGACTGTCATTGATGGTCGTAATCAAAGAAGAGGATCCAGGGGAAAAATTACAAAAACGGAATGGAATAGCAATGTTTGCACCTGATTGGATTATGAAAAATATGAAAGCCTTCTTCCGATCGATAGAATAATAGATGGATGGAAATGGCTTTATTTACCATAACACTTATTTGGGGCAAATTTTTTTAGGATAATAATAATAATAAATAAATTATAATAAATAATGCTGGACATCATTCACACAGCATCATCTAGCCCTAAAGTAAGCAAAGCTTGTGCTAAGTGAACTACATGACTGATATACTAAATTTTTTTTGTAAGTATAATACATATAATGCATAGGGAACACCCAGAAAAGAGACATATTTGCCCATATCTCAGCCGGGCCTTCGCCCACTGCGCCACAGAGGCCTAGTGACGATGATGATGCTGAAGGTTTAAAAACACAAATTCCTTTGTATGTTCACAAAATCTGGATAACACTGTATGTTGAGTTGTAATAATCTGGATATAGATTATGTCACGTTTCTGTAATCCGAGAGTTGACAATATGTGTCAAGTACCAAAGTTAACATTTTTTTTTTGAAAAAACACACTACGGTTCTAATAACATACTTCATAATTTCATAGAGTCATGCCTATTTTACCCAGAGACGACGAATTTTCACTTACTACGATCCTTGGTAAGGTAAAAGAGATCTACGGGTACTCTTAAACTGACCTTTCTGTAGAACAGATTTGGTCCCACAATTTGCTCAAGTACAAAAAAATTTAATAATTAAAAAAAAAAACTAAAGTTTTTAAAATTTTCGCGATCAGTAAGTAAACATAATTATAAGTTTTGATGATAAACAATGTAAACGCGATAAAAACCTGTATTAAAACTTAAAGTTTTTAATAATTTTTAAGACGCAAAAATGTTATTTTCATTATCATGTCTATCTGAAAACATCTGAACATAGGCGTATTATTGAGGGCTTACTGTAATCTGTCGAATGCAAACTGCTTCCAACCAGTATGCTATTTACCTCGTTCTTAATTAGCAGGTTAGTGGGCAGGTAAGCTAATTACTCGAGCGTGTAATAGACACAATTAAACCGAAGCTACTTAATGGCCTTACTTATGTACTGAGAGGACAAGTGTAAAAGTTTGTGTTTGGATTAACAAAAATCAGTTCAGGCATTGGTTGATTCTCTATTTTTCAAAGTGAAACATTGGTACAATCACGAGCACTATTACGTAAATAGTACAAACTTCTAAATTCACGTATTTTTCCAAATGAGTTTCTGTTCCAATTTCTTCCAATTACTTGATATAAAAGTAATTGTACAATGGATAACAATGAATATTCTAGGATATTTGGAAAATTGTGCTAGGTGGAGCGATAAATTCAGAAAGGCGGCAAACAGAAAATGGATAAGAAAAGCGGAATTGGGCTCATTGGGAGAGGCCTATACTCGGCTGTGGACTGATATGGGCCAATGATAATGATGATGGTGGTGTGGATATGTATGAACTTGTATTTTAATGTTTACAACATATTGGCGCTTTGACAGTACTTAGTTGGTATGTACTTTATGTTTCGCTTCAACACAAACACAAACAGCACTCAATCAGATGTCTGCTTTGCACACAAGATTCCGATGCACAAACTGAAGTGTAGCAAAATGTAGATATAGAGCTATTGGTTACAAAGTAAATTTACGAGAGAACGTGCAGCACTTTTTTCCTTACCAAGTATTTTTTTAAAGAAATCTTTCCTTCTTGACAACTGTACAGCATCATCAGCAAATTTGTAAATTGTTAGAGCTAAAAGTGCATATAATTTTTAATAAAAATGGGATATTTATCAAATGGAAACAAGTTTCTCCCGAGGTCATGATACATGCAACTGTGCTGAAACATTGGGAAACATTCAAACTCACAAATTATGGTAAATATCCAGTTTTTAGTGAAAATATGTTCATAACCATGATTGTTTTAAAAGTTATAAAAGTGTATAGTATATATTATTATGCAAGCCATCAGAACTTAAGCATTGCTAAGTAGAATGTCACTTTGGTATCTAAAAGTATAGTTCGAAAAACCGACTACCGCCGGGGATAAAGGTTCTCGAATTTCGACTTTGAACCGAAAGATGCTGAGTTTCCTAATCAGCCCCTCGCTGGTAAGACCGATTATTGGGCTGTCAGTGAATAAAGTGGTCTCAAGATTTACACATACAGATACATTATTTTTGATAATTTAAACCTTTATTATGAAATGCCATTATATTTGAACCCTGAATCTTATACGTATAAGTAGATTTGTAATTTTTTTGGGTTAAATTTTTATTTCGACCTTGAATCTGATCAGTAAAAAGAAAAGAACTGAATATTTTAAAGGGTAGGCAGGGTTTAAAATTGGGTAGCAAGTCTGGCAAAGGACTGTGCAAATTGGATTACTCGACCCAATGCGGTTGCAACACATACCTCGCAAGGCGTGATACAACTGAGTGCTCTTGTAAATAGTCTCTTAATAGTGCAACTGTAGAGAGCCATTGTAAGCTCATTATGGCTTTCGAATAGACTGGATAAAGTTATCCTATTGTTGTATGCTCAGATAGGTGACTAGGTGTTTAAGTTTTATCGTTCTTGTTAACTGTTCAGTGAACACTTCCATTTATATTATGTACTTACCTTTATAGACTTAATTAAACTGAGTTTTTACTACTGTATATTCTGTAGAGCATTTAAGGCCTTTCTGTAGAGTACGTGATCGGGTTCCTCGTGATGTAGATATGATTGCTCTTGACGTTCATAAACATCTAGTATGGCAACCAAGAACCGGAAGACGCAGTGTAGGAATATCCTGCACCCAATGATAGATTGATGAAATTTTGTAGATTGCGGGCCTGACTCAGGGTACGTTACGTTAATAATGGTACTCTTTTGAGAAGACCTATGACCTGCTGGACTTCTATAGGTTCATGATGATGACGTTACACTAGATACCTTAATTACAAATCGAATACTATTTTATTCGTTTTCCAAAACAGTGTTTGCTGATTGTTCAACAGTTGTCGAAAATAGGCGAAGAAAACAAAGTTAGGTCAGCTATTTTAAACTTTTCCTTTTTCTGATAAGACTGTTTCTACAAATTGAAATTCAGTAGAAATAGCTCCAAGTTGTTCTTAGTCTGCTGACGTTTTGTTATATAGGCCGCAGTAACATAGTAAGTGGATTGCCGGTGCATGCAACGAGCTCAAACTTGCTCTGATTATCTAAGTTCTCATCTTTTTACCATGTATCTGATAATGAGCTGGAAAAAGCCGTTATGGTATGATTCATGCGATCACTTGAGACATATCTATTAACATGAAAAATTCGTTTGTTTGTAACCTACGTATTCTTTCTGTATTAGCTTTTATTCATTTACCAGTTTGGGGTGAGTTGGCTTTATAGAAAGATAAAAGTCACGAGTCTTCATTCGTGCACGTTTCTTCAAATTCAAGCCCACAATTCTAGAATCAAACTTGGAATCCCTTCTATAAAACATATGGGACAAAGATGCCATATGGTAAGCAGCATTGTGAAGTTAATTATAGGGGACAAATTGTGACTACCTGCTTAAGTTGTGAATTTGCCCATGTCCAAGTCCGGCTATTCCGGCAATATCTATTTTAGAACGATGTTCGTAGATATTGTGGCAGTTCAACACGAGCCTTTGAATAATCTATCAGCTTTCTAGTATCTGGACCACTTATCCATTTCACTTGTTTAGATCTAGTTTATCTTGATGTGACATCACTGGTACTATAATTTATGTACTTAGAAATAAAAGTGAGAGAGTGTCTTAAAATTTACAAGTAACAATCTTCAAACAAGCCCAGCTGATAATAAGTCACGCTCTTGACTTACTTGTAGAATACAAGACCAAAAGTAGCATAACAAAAATAGATGGACGATAACAATTTTAATAATGTTAGAACAAAAACTCGCTTGTTAACAATTTTATTTTGAATTAAGTACTATGTTATAATTTTGTATCGTTTTATAATTATATTTATAATTATTTATTATATAGGTTACGTCATGTTTCTCTAAGAAAATACATTCAATAAAAAGTGTTTTTTTCTAGCATCATCATAACCATCATACGCTTGAAAATTTTTAAGGAGCGATCAATTTTATCTGTGACTTGAACAACAAGCCACGTTCATTCTCGCATTGACTGGAAACACAAGGCAGTCCAATAAGCCTTACCTGCCTCACCAACCTAGATTCGGATACGGCCTACGCCGATAGCTATGCAAATAACTGCATTCCCTTGTTCCTGGCTCTACTTCCGATAAGGCCGTCTGGTTATGACGAAACATTGCTCTTGGCTGTTTGGGTTCAGCGTGATCCGATTTGGAATGGAATATGAAGTAGGTATGTTTATTTATCTATACTGCTTGTTTAAGCCTGGGAGCCCAATTCTTATAAGATTATTTTTTACTCATATTATTTATTTTAAAGTTTCTGTTGATTATGGTTTCCTTTATTGTTATGTGAACTACCTCTTATCCATTTCTCTAAAAATAAAGTTGGCTAGCTTCATTACTAAAACTAACATAAAAACATGGTCCAACATGAAAAAAAAGAAAGAAAAAAAAACAGCACAGCTTTAAAGCTATCCAAAATCTTGGTGGTGATCCGTATGTACCACAAGGTCACCCCGTAAATTTAAAACCATCTCGCTTAAATCGCTTTGTGTATAAAACCTTAGGCATTTTTGTTTGTCAAAATAGGGATCAAACAGAAAATCTATCTGGCAAAAACAGACCTAGAAATACATAGAAGTGCTTCGTAAAATTACACGCGGATTACTTAAGGTCCGAGGACTGGTAGTGCTTTTTACTAAATACCATTAGCACAAGACAGTTTTATAACATATAGCCGCTGAAGTATAGGTACATAAATACTCGTAATATTCAAATGATTAGTGCCTCAAATTATCATTAAAATAAGGAAACTATAATAAACTTAAGTGCTTTATTTGACTAATGGTTCAGCATAATTTCAGCTCAATCAACCTTGGTTCATAAAAAAGTAAGATGACACAAAACTATTCATATATGCTAAATATTGTAACGTCAATGGAATAAATTAAAATTGAAACCAAAAAAAGAATTGTGAAAATATTTTTATTCTAAAGTTATAAATAAACATCTTACATCTACTATTTACAAATAGGTCATCCATAATAAGACTTTTAGCTAGTTGTGACCCGCGAAAATAGTCATCCAAGTTTCTTCATTGGTCACTAATAAAATCAAGAGGCTCGAAATGGTTGGTCGGTCAGTACGGTCACGAAACTAGGCCCGAGTAATTTTTCTTTATCGAATTTATAGACTATACATAAAGTAAAATACCACCGCCGCGCCTTAAAGGTAGCGAGTTAGCTGCGTATAAGACGCCTTTTTAATTATTATAATGAAAAAATGGATGTTTAGATGTTTGTTGGTAAGAACCTTTGTAGCTGCTGATACGATTTAGATGTAATTTTAAATAGTTCTTGACTTAGAAAAACACTTAGGCGGGTACCATAACTATGTGCGAGACGAGAACAGAAGCTTGTTATACTTGTAAATCACAACCAGTTTTAAGGACTGACACTGAAACTGACAGAAGGTCTATAGCTACTTATCCATTCTTATGCTATTGGGATTATATTTTCTTTGCATAAACTTGTAGAAATTTATTCTTCTTGTGCGAACTATGTCTGCATAGTTCAGCGCAGATAGTTTTGGAGTTCTTGTCCTCTCCGGACTGTTGAAGTCCACGCTGAACAGACCAAACTTGGTTCTGGAAAGGTTGGAAACTTTGTAAAACAGCGTCATCAAATATAAAACCAGCGAATACCCAAGGTTGTTTCACCTATTTAATTGGTCTGTGGTTGGACAAATTAGTGGAAAAATCAGGCATTATTCTTATTCATTATTCTAATGTTGATGACCGTTTTATCTTTTATCGTCTAGGGCTGATCATGTCGTGAGTCAAGAGCAATCAACAATTAATTATTAACAACCAGATCTGCACCTGAATCTATTATTATCGCTATCAATCCGTTGGCTGATAAGGGTGAATCTATAGGATTGCAATGAAAATGGTTAACCATTTACCATTTTATGATGACCTCTGTGGCGCAGTGGGTGAAGGCACGTCTGTGACGCAGAATGTTGCGGGTTCGATTCACGCCGCTGGATATATGATCTGCAGATATTTGTCTCGGGTCTGGGTGTTTTCTTATAATATGTATATTTACAAAAACGATGAGTAGTAGTATATCAGTTCACATAAGACAAGCTCTACTTAATTTGGGGCTATATGACGCTGTGTGAAATATTCTTGCATTTTTTTAATATTTTTTTTGAAGGAATATAATTCTGCACTAAGCTAAGGCACCGATCTTTTCATAGAAATCTGTCACTATTCTTGGTTATTTGCTGAACTACATATAATGATAATGGCAAAGGGCCCGTGTTTCTGAATGAATAAATATAAGAATTAAAATTCATTTATTCATTAAAATCACAAGAATCAACGACCAAGCCGGAAAAGAAAGGCAAGAAAACAAGGCTGGTTATTCTTTTTAATGATCTTTTTACAAAACAATAGATACCTACATTTTTTATCGAGTTTGAATTTAGTTCCATATGTTAAACTAAGCATATACGAATAGTCTCTTACCCCAACGCATATACTTATCGGCTATTTACGCGCAGTGTGAAAATTTTTATTTATTGAAATGGGTTAAAAATATTACTACGTAAAATAATGTAACTTACTTGGACCATTATTTTCTCTTTTAACGCTTTTAATATGCAATGTATCGCATGCGTTTTCAGGATGAAAAACGCATGTGAAGACAGATTGCGCACTCATCTTAAAGACATAATACCTCTACGCTTTTGCGATAAACTGCATTAGGCCACAAAACCGTATTTTTGAGTAGGTGAAGTTAAAAAATAATGTAACGCTACTTACACGTATCCATCCGTCCATTCAAAGTCATCCATAAGCGTCCAGGCAAAATACCCCTTTATATTGCAATCATCTTCATATATCGCCAGCAGCAGCTGATAAAGGTATTTATTGAAATAATCCACTCGCTCGTAATCCTCTCTGGTCCCGGAATCAGACATACCATTTTCCGTTATTATTATGGGAACCTTCTTTCCATAATTCGTGGTGAGCCAATTGAGTAGTCTCCGAAACCCTTGCGGGAAGACCTGGATAAGAGAAATAAATTCAATTGTCTAGCTCTGTTGCATACTAAAACTTTGTGGTAAAACCACAGTATAGCTTTATTTTCAAAGCAGTAATAACACAAGCTATACGCATTCATACCAGTAAACAGTGCAATAGAGGTATATGTCAAAATTATTACAGATTTCCTGTACGATTAGCATCTGTAACCAAGTTGACTTTTTAAAATCGTTAGCGCTAGTAGAAAATTAAAAATGCATGGGATTTATTACGTGATATTTCGATAGCTTTATAAATTGTATAAACCATACATTTCTTCAATATGATAACGTGATAGCATGATATCCATAGCTCTATTTCAATCCCATTATTTTTTTGCTTTTATACCTTCATCATTACTGATAGCTAAATAAAGTGTTACTTGGCTAATTCCTCTGTTGCATAAGCTAGGTCAAGACCGTTCATCCCGGAATTTCTAATCACAATTTTTTACTGCTGCTACACTACTGTTTTGCACAATCTGTACTGAAGTGAATCCAAAGCCACAGATTACATTGAAGTCAGTTCAAGCGGAACAAATTATGTCTTACTTTTAAACCTGTAGTTTCATTCGATTTCCGAAGCGAACTAGCAAACTTCCGGTCCAAAGGATCCTGGACGTCGGTTTAGCAAATTGAATTGTTACTGCTTCGAGACAATACTACCGAAATTTTTGCACGTTTACAACATTGTTAAAAGTATGTTGATAAATAATTTATCTCGAAATATTGCCACTCATATCTTTCCAGACTGAGCCAAACAAGATTTTTCTATTGCATCGACATTATAAGCTTATTGTCGAAGGAGACTGATAAAGCCGAGGTAACCTAAAATTTCTTTGTTCTAGTCCTATTCTTGTATGATAATAAAATAGTTGAGGTTGCATCATTTACCTACTAATAAAAGTTACATTGTCGTTATGACTTTTTAGAACAGCAATTATAAGTACATAATCGATTTGCATTCCGTTATTACAAGGAACTGTTTAACCTTGACTTTCAATAATGAACAAACATGTCGTCAGCTTACTGCAAGAAGTCACGTTCAGGTCATACAAAACATGGGCTAGTCTTGATGAGATCTATATAATTCAAAGTACTCTAGGTATCTAGCTTTTCAAACGTTTGTTTTATTATTTTAAACAAAACTCATTTTATTATGAGACTTTTCTTCTGTATCTCTTTGTCCAAGAAGCGCCATGAGCTTAGTAATGTGTTCACATTCAACATGAAAATGTTGAGTAACTTAAACGTAAACTAATGTAATTTATATAGTTTAAAAAAAATATAAGTTTTTACTAAGCTTGACTGTTTCATCTATATATTTTGTATGTATGTACTAACCTAAGTAATGCACTCTGAAACATGTGAGAATCAAAATTATAATCATCAAAGAAACATCACCAAATCAGTCTTTCTGATAAAAAACAATGAATATCTAGACCAATAAAACGATCTTACACAAATTTAGATGAATCTAAGATAAATCAAGCCTGTTCGCATGTTTGGCCTTAACCTACATCAGATAAGAGATATCGGTCAAACACCTCGTCTACCACTTGTGTGCTCGAGCGAACAGGTTGCTCTGACAAATATAATTTACTACCTTCACAAAAAGGTAAGTATAGATAGTGACACGGGCGATTAGTGAATGAAAACTTCATCAGATTTCAAGTCGAATGTTTGTAAGTAATTATATCTTTACGAGCAGTATTTGGAATGTAGAATATAACATAGTCATCTTGTTGGACACGTTCAAAATCAAGATTTTTTTTTCTTGTGTAACGGAACTCTTGAGACATTTTGATGAAATTAACATATAAAGATATAATAAACTCAACTTTGTTACCAATAGTCAGCTTGGCATGTTTTTTTATTAATTTAAAATTAAACAAATTTGACTCTATAAGATCTTTCAAAAATGCTACTCAAGGTTTAATCACGACTTTAAGATTATCAGAAAATGTCAGCTTTAAACATTGATTAGAGCGTCTTCACTTTCTTCCTGTAGATACACCGTTTTATTATTTGGGCATGTATCAGGCAGGATAATATTATAGTAAATACTTTACTTTGGCTCTTTAGTAACTCTTTTTTACTTTTTACTTTTCTCCAGGTAAGTATGTAACTAACAATACTAATCAAAAAAGGGATTGTCATTATTATAATGAACAAAAAATTAACATATTCTATTTCTAAGGGAAAACCAAGCTTCTTATTCAAACTCATGAAATCGGCTTGCAACTGACAAGTTCGTAGGTAAATCAGCAAACAACAAAACTTTACCACTAGTTGCTTTAGTAAAGTTACCAATGCAAACTTATCTACCGTTTACAATGTAAACATGGCTTAACTACCAGTAAGTTATAAGCAGACATGTATTTAATTTATCTTGGACATACTGGTTTGTATCTCTGGTATGATATACCAGTAAATACATTGATAAACCATGAAAAAAAGGCGTAACAAAGGCAGTCCTTTTTTAGGGTTCAGTACCTCAAAAAGAAAAATCGGAACCCTTATAGGATCACTTCGTCGTCCGCTCGTCTGTCTGTTTGGTCTGTCAAGACCCTTCTTCACGGGAACGCGTGGAGGTATCAAGTTAAAATTAATGTCAAATACGTAGGTCTACGGTTCGATGGAGCTCTAAAAAAATCAAGTTTTTAAGTCAACGTAATAAAAAAATACGTCCATTTATGCGATATATTTAAACATTCGCAAATAAATCAAAACCAAGAGAGAGCAAGAAGCAAGGTCTCATAGCACAAGTAAAGGAAAAAGTCCGGAAGTCATTAATTTGTAGTTTTATCAAATTAACATACAAAACGGAAACGGAAGCATAGGTGCGCGAGTCAGGATCGCACTTGTCCAGTTTTTTTATGGTATCACGATGAACCATGGTTATTATTTTTATCCAGAGGCTGATCTGGAAGAAACGGAAATTCTCGAAGTGACCAGTATGGTAGTATTTTTACGATGAGGTTTGTTTACATAATTATCTCTGATAATTTTAAGAACGAATTTTTAATTGACTTCCAATTTCCTTCCGACTTCCGGTATAAAAATCAAGTAGACCCTGTCAATACTTAATGAGTTGACACATAATATGGTTTATAAGGCAAACCAAAATATTTTAGACTAGTTGTATGCTAGCCTAAAGCGTGGTGCCCCGACTTCCGATGCGAAAGACATGCGTTCGATTTCAGTCGTGCACTATTTACATTTTTTATTGTAAATAGTATTTACAATACACTATTTATATTTTCGCAATGGACTCAAAACATGCGTATACTCTCTGATATACCTTCCTACTTACGTGCTGAGGAAGATCTGTAGACGTCAGATCTAGCTCATCCAGTCATTATTGTAGAACTCACGCCCAACTTTACAATTTAAATCTAATGAAATATTGACGCGTCTCATGCCTATTCTCAAAACGGCATAGTTTTTTCTGGACATTCGCAAGACGCGATCAATATTCTACTGGTTTCGATGGAAACGATTCTATCTTCTACTAACAAATACAAAATAAATCTTCTCACCGTCAACCACACCGCTCCTGGCATCGGCCAGTCTGGGTTTTGATCCAATTTGACTCCGGTATCGTGGTCCATTGATGGTACCCTCCATCCTTTTTCCATTGATGACGGAGACATGAGGAAGGTAGTGTAGTGGTTTAATCCAAAGAAGTCAGAACTGCCTCTTAGGGACATTATCTTGAAAATAATGGAGAATAGTTTAAGATAATTAGCAAAGGTAAACTATCTGATTATGTTTAAAACAAATGAAGTAACATAGCCTCCCATTTGATAGACCGATATTAATGAAGCGCATGATATTGAAAGATGGAGGAGACTCAAGAATACATTTAATAAACTAAATGTCTACTTTTTTAACAGAGAAGATCTATTAACTGTCCAGTAGTGAAAGATAAATGAATTAAAGTAATCGGTAAAAATAATAGATGAAGACCTTTCACATACGTTTCCATAAGGTGAGCCTTCATACATAAACATTGTTTATTATACCCATACATATTTTAATAGATACAATACTGACCTCTTCCTGGGAGAAGTACGGTAGCCGAGATCTCGTAAACCCTTGTTCAAGGCTCTTGTTGTTGATTATGTGCCGGACTAGATCAGGGTAATCACCAGTTTCCGAGAAAATTGGATGTGCGTAAAGACCCATCTGCCAAAGATAAACAAAAAGTTTGAAATTAAAAACACAAAAGAACATAAACTCAAATAGTAACTAGCGTCAAGTTTCAGTGAAAATTACTTTCCCACACAGTTATCATAAGAGTGTTAGCAATTTCTATGAAAAAACTAAAACAGACACGCTCACAACCATAATCTCAATGAAGGACATCCTTACTTAGTGCATAGATCCTTGAGGCTACCAAATAGGGGTAGTTACTGGCACGTCAAAACATTGCATTTTGCACATGCTTATGTTTCAAATGGCAGTTAGATTCCGCGTGACGGATTGCAAGTCCATCGCCCCTTGCACTGCACATGTCTATTTTTCTAGGCTATGCTGGTTTCCTCACGATTATCTTCTTCATCATATTAAAAAAGTGTTTCAAATTTTTAGAATTGAAAATTTCAATCCGAAAATGCACGACCGTGCTCGGGACCCATAACCTTCGATTCAGAATTTGGAGTACCATCCACCAGGCCAACACGGCAAATTTATGTATCGGTCTAAAAATCTCACCGCAAGAGTAGTAAACTTTAATTATAATTCCAACAGGCTTAGGTGGTCAAAACAAAGCATTTGGTAAAATCGCCCACCTACCTTGAAAAAACTTCGCATCCGCAGATGAACTAGGGTTATTTATTTCGCTCATGTTTTGTATTTTTTACCAAAAGACATGATACCACTGAAAGCGTCTCAGATTGAATGAAGGCAGGTAGGTAGACCTTACATAAAGAAATAGTAAATGCGGCTGCGGATGGTTATTTTAGCTTCATTGACTGGTATGAACTGCACCTAACAACGTATTGTATAAAAATGCTTTTGTATTATTTATTTCTAATCCCAGGACCGTCGTAAAAAGATGAATGAATGGCTACTGAAATATGCCTTGTGTTTGGACGAGATGCCTATCATTTACCACTCTGGTCTTACCACAATCAAAACTCACAATCACGGCTCTTTTTAGAACCTTAAAGCTTACATTATTGTAGCAGCCAGGGTGATAAAATAATAACGATTCGAAGATAAAAAGCCTTTTTTTGACAACTCACATGCATTTGAAGATACCGTTCGGCTGCTTCCTTATCTTCTTCTTTTGATTCATCTTTGGGTTCAGCCCAAAATGCGTCAAGAGTTATTCCAATTCGTCCTAAAATCAAACAAAAAAGTTCTTAAATCTGCATAATTTATCATCGTCTTATGGCTGAGGGTATTGTATTATTTTGTGAATCCTCACTAGTACGTCGTTGTATGGCCGTGATTTGCAAATAGTGGAGATTTCTGGAAGAAAATACAACAATCCCTACCAAAAAATCATCTAACTACATATGTTTAGAATTTTGGAAAAAAAAACAATAACTTTATTGATTCTTGGATTTGTACTCAGTCCGAAGCTCTGTGGCGATATCCAAGGGGTAGTCAAAGGCAAATCCAAAATATTAGTATAATATTTAACACTGTTCAGTGTTTGCATATAGCTCATCATTTATTATATTTCATTATGATTGAAGTAACTTTATTAATTGAATTTAGTTTCAATGTCTAAACTCCGGTAAAGTTCAAGCATGAACAAAGTTGTAATACCTACTCCCTAGGTGGCAGGAAAAGTAAAACAGTTATCTAATGATACATAGTTATGATACTTTGGAAAACTATATTCCCCGTAGATTTTATCGGTAAAACCACGCAGAGGAACATCTTAATTATGATTCATCACAATTTTTCATAGCGCTCAATGTATCGCACTAAATTCTGGTATCAATACATATTTGTTCGTAAATATGGACTTTCAATACTTTAACTACTAACTAAAATTCATCAAAGATATTGTACAAATAATTGTACGAGATAAAAACATTTGGAGAATAGGAAACGTCACTACTAATTTTTTAACTGGTTTGAATTTAACAACTTTAATGTACCATGCGGTAACAGATACAAGAAAAGAACATTCAATTAAAAAAAAAAAAAAACACTGAAAATACGCTAATATTACCTTTTTGCGTAGGTCTGTATTTCTTATCATATAAATGGTAGGCCCTTGCATGAGCCAGAAGAATGTAATGTACGCATAAATAGTCCCCTACGCCACTTGATTGCAATCTTGGGACGAAGTAGTCACTACCGTAGCCCTGAAAACCAACAATAAATAGCACTTAAACTGTAAATAATGTAATGTTTTGTATACATATTACGCTCTTATCTGCTTGCATTGTGAATTGTATCGTTTAACAATTTTAGAGTTAATAAATCTGCGTGAATAATATATTTCATATTATAAAACAAAAATCATATAAATTAATACCTACATAATAAATAAAGAAGGTAAAGTAAATTATTTTACAAATTTTTCTTTAAAAAACTTGCTCATCCCAATTTGTTCCTTTGTTTTTAACGTTTTGTATTACAATTTGGGTAATATTATGAGTCTTATAAAAAAAAACTGTCTGTTTAATACAGAATGGAAGTGCTTACTGATAATGGCGATAATAACCCAAAAACAGAAATTATTTTCTTTTAGTTGAGGATGCTGAATTATTTGTGTCACACCCCCTGTAAAACAAAAGTAATTGAAAGGGTCATTAAGAATCGTCAACTTATGAACTTTGTGAATATTAGGTTTTGTGTACCAATAAATGAGTTAACACCGATACCTCGCGTCCAAACCTATTCAAATACAGACACTTTGCAAAATGAACACGTCTCAAAAAGTTAAGTTAAGGTTAGTACGATAGTTACATTATAACAATGTTGATGTGGCTCATTCATAGTAGTCCAAGTCTTGATAAAATCCCCGAACAGTTTAAATGCGACCCGGGCGTAATCTTCGAAATAATCCACCATCTTCGGATTACTCCAGCCACCAAGGTCCATAAGTGTTGTGGGCATGTCCCAATGGAAAAGGGTAACAATAGGGGTTATATTCGCTTTTATAAGCTCTTCGAATACGGCCCTGTAGTATCGCACGCCATCTTTGCTTATGTAGTGATCTGTACCCTGTGGTAGAAGACTGAAAGAAAAAATGTTTTACTGGAAAGAAAACTTGTGTATAGGTTAGGTAATAAGGTAATAAGGTAATAGGTAATATAATGTAGGGCAAACTAAAGTCATGCTGCTTTTGATAAATTTACTGTGCAAGCACCTGTGCCGCGCCCGATTTAAGACCTCCCTTTTGCTGAACTAGGCTCTAAGACGAATAGGGTAAACTAATTTTTTTGTATCTTTTAGAAAGAAAAAAGCCACTGCTCTTAGAAACACAAATTATTTGTTGCCTTATGTTTGACCCCCTGACCTTTTCTTCATCGTTAACTGCAGCGCCCAGTAACTTATGGCAATAACATCCATCTTAAAATCATTATTGAAGTCACATAAATCTTTTGTATAAAACTGAATTTCTATCCGAAGAGTCGTTTTGGTACAGAATAATGAATATTAAAAGATTTCGCAGATAAATGGTAACAAAAAAACAAGCACACAAATAAACTACCTCTTGTGACATATACGTATTCGGGCGCCTAATGTCGTGGGTAAAAGGAAAGTCTCAAAATTATCTATACTGTATCAAAATAGTCTCTCTGTATTCGCACGTGTAAGAAAATATGTCAAGTACAAAATTGATTGTTTACACGATCGATCGTCTTTCTGTTTTTTATGTACATATGTATGTGCCGTAGTAAATTAGCAGAATTAAGCGATCTACAATATGGGGTCTACACCATTTTGCGGTTCTTGTTATTTTTATCTGATCACATCATAACAAAAATACTTATATAAAATTTTAAATAGAATAGTATAGTATTCTAAAATCTGTGAATAGATAATTATAATAATAAATATATTTTTAGGTTAGCCTGTTGGGTATGCATATTGTGACCTTAAAACGGATTAAGCGGTTATTTTATTATAAAAGGTACTCTTATTCTTTTGAGACACCTGTCATCTAGTTTATCTGCGGCTACAAAAGCTGCAAAGCCAAAGAAATGATAATAATAACAATAAAATAGATTACATTGAAACAAATCGCAATAAATCTAAAACATTCTTAATTTAGTGCAATAATTTGTTCAAATGAATGAACATAAAATTTATACATCCAAAATTCACTGATTTAATGAAGTTTAGACTGTAGCCGTGCGATACTAGTACTGTTATATTTACACGTGTTCCAATTAGATTACGCAAACGGTTTCCAACTTGAAACACGTGTAGAAGCGTAGCCCTATGAGGTCATAATTGTTATTTTTCAAATCTACTTTTTTGTATACACACAAATTGTCAAAAATCAAATGATAACAATTTAAGTCTAGAAAATCAGCCTATTAAAATCAGGCAAAGCATAGAGGAGGCTAAATTTTTAATAAGCTTTAGATAATATGGATAGATAGATAGCACTTTATTGTACATTATGTTGATTACAAATTCAAACAGAGCAAATTACAACCTAACCGTGGAATGTCAATAGGCGATCTTATCGCTAATAGCGATTTCTTTCAGACAACACAAACATACGTAATTTATGATGATTTTATACATTAGGTACATATAGACAGTTTTAAAAATGATTTTTAAGCGTAATAATTTACTGAGTCAAAGTTAATTTCCAACAATATTAAACGCTGAGAGCAGGAAGGTTTCCTAAAAAAGCTGGTGAAATGAAATTTGATGGAGCCGTTTCGACTGTGTTGCACCAGCAGTGGACATGAAAAATACTACAGCCGAAATAATTTAACGCGTTACCGATCTATGGCAAATGTGATGAGCCCGCTTTTACAAAATGTTGGGTCAAATGCCGTGCTATTCCTGAGCGTGGGCTACATACACTCAATATCAAACTTTAAGTCATCACGTAACAAAAACCATAGCTCCTCTTACGATGATGGGCTAGATGATGCTGTGTGAAAAATATCAAGCATTTATTTATTATTATTATTACTTATTATCATTGGTTATTTATTGGTCATAGAGAACTAGTGTTAGACCAGTAACGAAACTAGGTCGATTGATGACCCCAAAGAAAGATGTAAGAAGATACTGCTCACTTTCTTGGACGACAACGTATCGATCATGCGCCTGGTTTCGCAGATTTATATGAGGATATCCGTTAACCATTAAGTCTTAATTCCTTAGAAATACACTCACCGAGGCCAAGAGATTGACATCCGATAGTACTTAACACCTAAGCTCTTGATCATCGCTACATCCTCTTTGTATCTGTGGTAGGAGTCGGCGGCAATGTCGCCGTTGGAGCTGTCAAGGGTGAAGTTGGGATGCTTGTGAATATATGTGTCCCACATGCTTTCGCCTTTACCTGAAATAAATAATTTCATACAAACCAAAACTTTTATCCTTTGGGAAAATGTATTACATCGTAATGTGTACATTCTTTAATCGATACATCTAGACAAAAATTATAGAACTGCCAGTATTAATTTTCACCAACGTGGCTAGCGTAAATATTGTTATCGATTTAAATTTTGATCATGTTTTGAACTTGTTCAAGATTATTGGTTTGGTATTCCGAATATTACAGCGTTGTTCAAAATCTTTGCTCATTTTAAAGGAATTTGACAAGTGCAAATAATATCAGAAAATAGAATTACACAATAATGGTTTCTGTCCCTCCTGACCAATCCAAGAACCAATATAACGTAACTGTTAATTGTTCCAATTTCATCATATGTCAAATCTTGAATTTACTTTAGGGGAAAATCTTTAAAATTAATACAAGTACATATAAAGTTTATCTGTATCAATTTATTATTGTGCGTAAAAATCCAAAGCGTTCAATCTTAAAGATATAAAATTATGTAGGTACCTATTTGTAACAATACATACTATGAATTTATAACAACGATAAATAAAATAAATTGAAGGTCCCCTGTCCCAGGCAACGTGAAATAAATCAACTTAAGACCTGGTCACACCTGTTTAAACAGGCGTGGTGGCGGTGGCGGTGGCTAGCAATGCATTAACGCGAACTTTGACTTCCACTTCCATTTGACCACCACCGCTACGTGCCACCGCCACCACCACCACCGCGTTTGTTTGGGCCCTTACAGATTGCTGTACGATTTGGTGACAGGAGTTTAGAAGAAAACCGTACAAAATAAAATTCCTGCAAAGTGGCGCGGTTTTAGCGCGCACGAATGAGTTAGTAAGATTGTCGTGTTCTATATTCAAATACGTATGTCAGTGGTTTATTGAATCCCTGCGGGAGGATATTTGCGCTACCCGTGATAGTTACAAGATTTTTGTATAGAATATTATCGTTTTTATTTATTTGTAGAGAGTATGATCGCGACGCTTGCAAACGTATGTGCATAGTAAGGCGTGGATTTTTTTTTCACTTCTTAGGCTCAAACGTCAGTGCTAATGCCTATCTGGATTCATTTATAAGAGTCAGTTGTACCTGGCTTGTTTTGAATTTACACTTTTTAATGAATTAGGTTAATCCTATACTTACTTATGCTTAGCAAAATATCTGCTAGATAATGCAGTTAGTTACACACAACATGGAATCTTTAATGATTACAAGTACAATGCCTTTGCATATAATATGATAGTAATTTGTTTATTGAGGTGAAATTATGCACGCTTAGTTGTATAGAGTATAAATCATAGAAACATAATATCAAAACACGCAGCAATTCTTATTATACCTCTATTATAAAAAATATATCTTGGTTCAAATTGATATAGATTAAAAAAACACGAATCATTTTATTAAAAAGTTTAACATGACCACAGATATCATAATACTTTTTATGTAAACTTTTCCAAATGTAAAACTTTTTATATACTATAAAAAGTTTTACATTTGGAAAAGCTATAGTGCTATAGTATCTTAGGGTATAACTTCATTTACTTTATACTATAAATAATATATAATATAAACATCGATCTGAGTGACTAAACATAAGATTTAATTGCATTTTAAAATTTACAAAATACAGTAACATTCGTACCTCCTGCGTTCCATCCTCCTTCAATCTGAAATGCGGCCGTCGAAACCCCAAACATGAAATTTTTAGGGAAGGAGTAATTGCTAAGCCCAGAGCCAAATTCTGGCATGCTAGCCTCGTTCGCCCCATTCGTCAGGCAAAGCAGGCTAAAATTAAACAAAAAACAATTAATCAAATTATTTGAATAACAAATGACGTCGCCGCCGTAAACCGAGAAAGACATAACGTGAGGGGGAGACCAGCACCTTTACCCAGCAGTACGACAATTCTTGTAGATTAATGTTATTCAGGAGTAAAAAATAAAAAGCCGTGTTGTTCTAGATTTTACCAGTTGAAAAATATTGGCCCGTGCTTATTATGGCGAAGAATAACATCATGAGGTAGCTGGCATGCACTAGAACCAAAATTTTAAGGCATGCGCCATCGCCAATATTAAACGGCGATGGGCTTGAAATTCATCGCATGAAAACGCTGGAATGTGCTTATTAAAATGTTTAGCCGTACCTCTGGATACCGCCTACTTTTATCCTATGCACTGAGTGTGAATCTGAGAATTTGAGGATTTTATTGTTTGTTTTTATAAAATAAATTTTGATTTTGCTTTGTCTTGTATTCTGAATAAATGCAATGTTAACAGCTTGCAAAGATTTTGTGAAAAGAGTAATTGCACGCTTGCCCAACGTCAGACACAGCGGGCTTTAATGACAAATCCTTTTTAATTACCTGCATTGACGAGCACGCTTAATGTAGTGGAAGAAAAAGAAGAGGTTTTAAGTTGTATTAGACTGGTAGCGATTCTATTTGTGTTGCATTTTTAAAGCTAAACTTTTGACAGTATATAATATTCCACAAATTTTATTTCAGTTTTAAAGTATTGTCTATTAGGTATAAATATATCTTTAGAAAATGCAACACAACTCCACATCACTATCATTATACTACGAAAATTTAGATACTTATAAAACATGTATGATCAAATAAAGCTCTGAGTTTAATATCTTACAATAATGTTATTTCTACAAACGTTTAATATACTTAACAATATTAAATGTGAAACTTTAAAAAAAAAAAATACCAGAGTACTCATATTGTCTGTAGGTACTAATATAAGGCAAACTAAAGCCGGTATAAGTTTTTTTGTTATTATTTAGGTGTGCACATTGTGGTAATGAGATAAATTGTCTGCGGGTAATAGGCATAGGTATTTTTACGATTGAGGAAATAAAGTTCTTTAGAAAAACCCATTTGAGTTATCTGAACATGTAATATTAGTTTCCATAGAACCACAATTTATAATAAAAATCATTTAACTGAATAATGATTTTTTTACATTAAAATTAAAAAAAATATATGCCGGAATAAGACTTTAATCCACATTACGGAAACCCTAAAATCTAGACTAAAGGTAGACGGAGGCACGTCCAAACATTATATTATGCAAACGGTTTTGCATATCAGATATCATTCCCATAAGTGAAACACGAACTGCACGTTTTTCGAATTTTATTTAAGTGTATCCAGTTTCCTCCCGGTACCCCATAGAAAACCTTCTTTCCTGAGGGAATATACCATTCTTCCCTCATCGTGCTGAATAATATTGATGTACCCATAAATTTATCAAATACCACTTAATCCACTCATGAATGATTGGATGATCACTATCCTACACAAAAACGAATTTTGCTTTTGATATCACGAATTAATATAACCAGAAAAGTCACAACATTAGAGTCATTATATATTACGAATCTGTTTGTGCGAGCAAAATCTTAAAACGATCTACATCATTTTGTTTATTACCGGTTCTCACCAATGGATATTGTTTTTCGTGTAGATAATAGAATTTGACGTGAGACCGTAAGTTTACGTTCATAATCACAAAGGTCATAATAACAAGGTTAAGATAATACATTACCTTATTATTCCATGAGAGAAACCCTGTATTAAAAATTACTGAAATATTTTCGATACAATAGACTATTTTAAATTATGTGGTGCGAATTATGTCAAAATATTATTATGAATCACAGTGTATTTCGAAAAATACCTTTCCTCGGCAAGAGATTCTTCAAATATTATAGAAGTAAAAAAACGATACAAGAAATAAATAACGGCTTTCATTGTTTAAAAATGAAACCTTTCACAACGCAAAACAAAAGGAAAATAAGGAAATGAGATCATAATTTTAACAAAACTGTTTCTTATCTTAGATACCTACCTTGAATTCCACCTTCACTTTTAATTGATATTATTTTCACTTCACTGCTCTTATCATTTATATAAGTTATATTTAAATACAGCAATTAGCTACAATAAAAATAACCTTTCCATCATCAAATTAATGTTGTTCAATTTGCGGCAAAAAACGTTAATCTTTTTAAATAATATTTGTTTTGTCGTTAATCAAGCTAATATATTTTTGAGTCGCCACTTATATTATTTTATATCAAATAAGACATTATTACACTTCCTGTGTTAAACACCTTATTTTGAATATCCGGATATTAATATCCTATCTTCCGACACCAATCACAATGCCTCACCTAAAGCCTGTCAGAAGCGTTGCGCTCTGGGCGACTCCACTCGAGCTCCACATTGTGTTAACTAAAACAAGAAACCACTGCCTTTACCTATTAACAACAATCAAAGCCTTCTGTGTGACCTTGAGGTTGTTTCCCTAGAAGAACGAGTTCATGCCATTGAAAATTATGTCCTCATGTTAATTTCCGTGTTTGATTTCAAAAGTAATATAAAAAAAAAACGGTTCGAGTTATTTACCTACTGCTCACTATTTGTTTTATTTTTATTTTTATAATTTCATAACAGAGTGCTAACCGGAACTTTTTACTAAGTTTACGCCGTACACCCGTCTGTCATTCTATCACAATGCTGTACTTTTTACCATAGTATATAATATGTGGCCAGTAAATTTTTCCTGAGTATTACTTCGTCACGTAGAATGCTTAATAATGCGAAAACGCGGACTTTCGCCTAATGTTGTGTTTGGATGTATCTCTGACTATTCCCTATTTGGTATCTTCACAGATCTGTATGCTATTTTCTGGGGATATCTATAATGGGGATTACAGTGGTAAGAGTATTTGTTTTTTGTGGCTTATTCCACAAATCCCCTGCGGCAATCCCCTTCCGGTACTGAAAGGTCAGCAAAGGGGATTTGTGGACAAGAGTTCCAGAAATCCCCTGATCCACTTATTTACACTGTAATTAAAAAAAACACAAATACCTTAATAGATAATCAGTCTTTATTTTTTATACATAGTCAATGTATAAAAAATAAAGACCAAATCATTAACGATGACACTCTCTAACTCACATAAATTCAGTTATCATGATCGATTGTACCTAGTGTAGAAATAAAATCTCTCAAACCACATTTACAATAATAAACGAATTCTTGTTTTCATTAAA
This sequence comes from Perizoma flavofasciatum, assembly GCA_958496245.1. Classification (NCBI taxonomy): domain Eukaryota; kingdom Metazoa; phylum Arthropoda; class Insecta; order Lepidoptera; family Geometridae; genus Perizoma; species Perizoma flavofasciatum. The sequence goes on along the minus strand of OY292419.1, from coordinate 11,878,793 downwards.
ATATCTCAGAAAATCTGTTAACAGTCATCATCCCATAAATAAGTTCTGTAATCACAGATGATGAAGCCCGCAGCCCAGCGACCCGGATGTGCGCGTATAGGATTGGACCAGTGATGTGCGCGTGCGACCATTGTGATGGGATCGCGCCACAGTTCTAAAAGAAAGTCGCAACCACTCACCCTGATGAAGACTCTCGGAATGAGTCGAAACTTAGTCGGTGCCTTCACCGATAGTGCAGTACGTGAAAATTCCCGTTTTTACAATATGAAGTATGCTACTATTGTACCTCGCAACAGGTGTAGGCTAACTATATAAATATCATGCTGAATAACAAAGTAAGTGTCTTATATTTAAAGCCGTTATCATTTTATGAATTAGGATGCATTTATCTTCTCACAATCTTTAATGCTGAAAACATTACCGATGGTTTATCTATATTATCTACGTCTGAGTCTATGTCAATATTTACCTTGAATTGCATTGTATTGTGTAGCTTTAGAAGGTTATTGTCCTTATGTATCTTTTATAATAAAACCAGAATGCACATACTCATTTATTCAATGTTTTTTTACAGCACACTTGGTTTTGTCAAATTAGTTAGAAAAACGCTACACAAAAACTCTGGTCAGTTATGTAGAGCCGAGAAACAATGATTTTAGAATGGGTTTGGGTCAAATAAATTCATTTGAATAAATAAAAATATCATACCTACGTTCTATAAAGAATGCAATACAATTAAATAGCATACAAATAAAAAATATTATACTACAGTAAAGATAATGAATATGAAAAACAAACCTACACGCTCGCAATTGTAATCCCCATGATATAAAGTAGGGGGTAGTCAGAAACCCGTCCAAACATTATTTACATTTGGCACAACACATGCCCGCGTTATGCAAGTAGGTAGTAAACATTCCACGTGACAGGTTGCAAGCTCATCGCCGCTTAGAACACAAACCAATGGCACTTTCCTAATGATGTTTTGTTTCACTGTTTTAAGCACGTGTGTACATGATCTATCGAGTAAAAATACCCATTGGTGTACGACCGGGTTCAAACCCGGGAGTTCGTACCTCCGGATCAGAAGTTAGGGTACCGCCCACTAGGCCAACACGGCTCTGAGTGAATATAGTTATGAATAATACCAATGTTCTTCTTTAACGTATAAACTTTTTTTTTAATAGCTTGTTGTCTTTATATGTAGTAAATACTTATCACTTCATTTGTTAAGTTGGTGTATTATAATTTCAATAATAGTTTCAGAGAGTACAAAAGATCCTGATTGTTCTAATGATAAATACACAGGTCAATTACACCTTCAATAAAGGCACTATTTTATTTATTTTATTACAGTTATATATAATATATTTTTCAGTAAACAAAACTGGAAAAGAACAGTTAAAGCAGTGCAGTAAAAAACAGTACAATTTACATAACATCAATTTCAGATCTAGTTCAGTTCCTAGAAACATGTTTACTTACATGGCAAGATCAGGCAAGACAGAATAATATAAATATAAATAATGCAGGACTTTTTCACAATAAGACCGCCCATGGTGCGTTTTTTTTGTTATGTTTTTGTGTGTATGTAAAATAGACCACAATTTTACAACACAATAAAAAGTTTGTTCCAGAAGTTACGTTACCGCTTTCCAATAATAGGTATGCTTGTTTGCAACTTTATATAAATAAAAAACAGAAACGTGCTAAAACCGGTGCTAAAATCCAAACATTTATGGCACAACATGATCTCGCTGACAAGTTACAAGACCGTAGCATAATAATGTTTATATACTTGTTATTAATTTCTATAAAACTTATCTGAAAAACATTACAATTAAAGTCTTACTTACCAACTAACAAAAATACCTACTTAACTAAAGGACTAAAAACATCATGCAAAAATAAAAGACTACTCAATATTATTTTTATTCAACTTAAAAATAACGCTTTCTCAAAATATTGCACTACCTACAATAAAGTCCTTAAATACTGTGTTAAACAGGCAAAAAACTAAGCTACATGAACGATATGAAAAAATCTAAAAACAAAATAAAAACTATGTGGAACACAATTAAAGTAATCACGGACAGAAACCAGAACGACCAAAAATTGCAGAAAAAAATAACATTGGACATTAATAACACGAAAATACAATCACAGAAATTAGTTGCAAATACATTTAACAATTATTTTGCATCCATCGGCGAGACTCAATCTAGCAGCAGCGTCAGCTCGTGCGCTCGCTCGATGCACAATCAGCTGACTAACTCGATATACCTAGAACCAGTTTCTGAGTGCGAGGTATCTGCTATAATACGGACTATGAGTAACAAAAAAAGTTATGGCGTCGATGAAATTCCGCAAATGCTTTTAAAAAAGTATGTCTTAGAACTAACGCCCCTAATTACGCTCTTAATAAATCAATCTTTTTATGAAGGCTGTTTCCCCAACAAACTTAAACTTGCAAAAATCAAGCCTTTATTTAAAAAGGGCTTGAAAGTAGAAAGTCCGAGTAGTTATAGACCCATAGCACTACTACCGACGGTGTCTAAAATCTTTGAGAAGGCAATGTCAAATCGAACTTACAAGTTCTTAGAGAAATACAATGTACTCGACTTAAATCAATACGATTTTCGAAAGAATTGTTCCACTACACTAGCGTTTTACAAATATGTACAGGAAATCTATGAATGCATAAATGAGAAAAAGTACGCTATAGGTCTCTTTCTAGATATGACTAAATCTTATGATAAAGTTTCCCATCGTATTCTTTTGCAAAAAATCTATGAGTTAGGCATTAGAGGAACCGCATTCAGCTGGTTTCAGTCCTACCTCAGTATCAGGAACCAATATGTACAAGTAGAATATTACAACGATGAAACCAACGAGTTATGTCATATAGACTCGGATTTGAAAACAGTTAATAATTATTCCATACCTCAAGGAAGTGTGCTCGGATGTTTATTATTTTTATTGTAAATAATCTACCTAATGCTATAAATACTAAGTGTGTTCTTTTTGCAGATTAAGTTTCCCTACTGTTTAAAAGCCCTGAAAATATTAACATTGAATTTATAAAATCTACTTTTGAATCCACCAAGCTGTGGCTCGGCGAGCATAATCTAGAGATAAATCTCAGCAAAACTAAATAATTCAATTCAAAACATATCAAAAAACCCCTCTAAACCTTGCAAACTTATCTAATACCCTAAAAATAGAAGAAAATACTGAATTTAAGTTTCTTGGACTAACACTAGACACGCATGTAAACTGGAAAAAACACATAAAATCTTTGTATCTTAGTAGAAGTATTATCAAACGAAATACAAACTACGAAACCGCATTATCGGCATATTATGCAAATGCATATGCGTGGTTTAATTATTCCATTGTTTTATGGGGCGATAGTGTACACGTTGGTGATATATTTATTAAACAAAAAAAACTTATTCGTATTTTAGTAAATATCAAACAAAAAATAAGCTGCAGAAAGCATTTCAAGAAAACATGTTGTTAACATTACCATGTATATACGTATTACAAATGTCCCTCTTTGTAAGAAGATATAGAGGTAGATATTTTTTTTTTATCCAAGGAAGAAAAAACCAAAAATTATAATAGAAGAAATAAAGACCATTTGATTTTACCCCTATCAAGACTCAAAATGGTACATAACAGTCCAAACTTTAGGCTCATTAAAATATTTAATAAAATTCTAATTAATATTAAAAATGAACAAAATGACACAACTTTTCATAATAGTCTAAAAAATCTACTCCTATCTAAATGTTATTACTCCGTTGACGAATTCTTATGTGACAAATTATGACACTATGACCAATGTAAAATGACATCCTAAGACCTGATTATGTTTTATTTAATTTTATGTGAATATTGACATCTGTTTTAATTCATTTGTAGTTCTTAGTGATATCATTTAATTCAATCTAATCTAATTGTACCTAATTTATTCTTTATATGTTTTTCTTGATTCGTTTTTTTAATCTAATTTAATGTATTTGACAATGTTTTTTTTTACTTTGTACCTACTTATTTAATATTGTTCATATTTTGCATGTTTCTTTTCAAATATATTATTTTCTTGACATTTCGAGTATATTGAACTCAAATTGCAGCGCCCTAACGGGGTTCATGTACCTACCTATTTCTATGTAATTTTAAGACCTATGAATATGTACATGAAGGCAATAAATTAATATGAATATAAATACTTTTATGCAAGGAGACACTATATATTATTTGTGTATACTAACTAGATTCAAGAAGTTCCAGATGTACTGCTTCATTCTGCCAGCTATGGAAATTCAGTTAAATATTTGTGAAGGGAAATAACATCATAAATAACCTCACGACACCACGGCGGATGTTTCTGACACTCCCTCACGTGCACAGAGTATAAATCAGAGAAAGGCGTGAGGTAATAATTTACATTCAACTTTTTCTAAGCGGAAATCGAGTCCACTCCCCATTGTGTACCTGGCCTTATACATCCGCATAGAGGAAATGTGTTACATAGAAAAAAGACACCATGCAGTAGTGATACTCTGATGACGATCTCAGTGGCGCGGTAGCAAGATGAAACTAAAAGGTGCATGTTCAACAGTTTTTTAAAATTATAAGTGACAACCGGTATCCGATAGTATAACCATCTGGTATACCGGATGGTTATACTATCGGTTTCCGGCTCGATATTAAGTATACTAACCGGCCGGATAACAGATAGTACAAAAATGGCCGGATACCGGACAGTATGATGACCTCCGGGGCGTAAAAATATTTGTGACTAAACGTTAATTTAAATAAAGGTATAAAAGGCTGTAAATTTCGATGGCGCAGCGGGTGAAAAGCTGGCTTCGACGCAAGAGATGCGGGTTCAATTCCCGCAGTGGGACAAATGGTTGCATATTCTGCAGACAATTGTTCCAGGTCTGGGTGTTGTGTTATCACGGTCCTCATAGTTCCTGATACCCACGATACAGGGAATCCTAGTGTTGGGTCACGACTATGAATGTGTCTATTGGATGTTTATTTACATATTGAAACGTTAATGACTTATTAAAAATAAGACTTATTGATACACAATAAACATGTCAAAATTTGGTGTTTTATACGAGTGTTTGTAAACCACATCGAATAGTAGATACGGCTACATCAAAACGATATTTGCTCGGATCCTGATTCCTGATCAGACGCAGTACACAAGTACTCTAAGTAACAAAAAGATGTGCGGTTCTAAGATTGGGTTACTCAAATGTTACCCACATAAGTAATTTATTTTTGGTTTTTCTAGTGTCTTTTTTTTTGTAATGTCTCTACTGCTTGTAGCAATCTTTATACTGCGTGGGCGAAGTATAGCCACGCAAGGGCGTGACTGCATACATTTTTATTTTATCTAAGATCTAAGTCAAAATGTATCGGTATTTATTGATGACTATATTTTGCTTCTAGTCTATTTTTTGGGAGCAAGATATTAAATCAAAATATAACAGTTAAGCCTTTTAAGTTCTTGGTTTATTATTTTAATCGATTCGTGACAAGTCGTCATTGACTCAAATGCATATTATTTACAATAGCAGCAGCTGTTTAAATGTTAAATTGTAGGTAAGATTATTTAGATCTACTCTAAAAAGAGACAGTTTAATCGTCCGTAACTTCAATTCAAAATATTAGTAAGTTTCTTATAAGCTTTTTACATAATTATTTTCTAGAGCTTTTTACAGATCTATTATTCTATACTAAAATCTGGAGCCCAATTACCGGACATAGTAGTCACAGGCAAATCGTAAACGTTTTGCAAAAAGTAAGCAAACAGTCGATTACAAGCCAATCCATCAGAGCATTTTATTATTTGCATATTGGACCATTTTTGGAATTCTATAGACGTGCCGATCACGAAAAAATTGATTTGCCAGTATTGAAGGCTGTAACAGAATTTACTACTTTTGAAATGGCTATCAATCCAAAATCGATTTGGCTGTCAGTACTTCTGTAGGGTCCATTACCTACTGATAGCATTTTCTGTCCAAATAAAACACTTTCATGATCGGAATAGTCACACAAGATTTACCGTGGATTTTTTATTCAGCTGCAGTTTCATATATCTGCAGCTGAGTAAAATCAAAAACGAAAAACTAATATGAATTGGAAACACGTTGACCATTTACATCAACATTTTAAAATCTTTTTAGAAATGTAAAACACGAATCAAATTAAGAATATTTTATTTTATTGAGAAACATGGATTTACAAGATGATATAGGTAGTAAAATGATCATAATCAGCTAAATAGCATGCAGTAATTGTTTTTTTTTTACAATTTACATCAAAGTAGCCAGCTCCTGCCCGCGGCTTCGCTCGCATTGTACCCGGGTAACCTTTGTGTTATTCTAGGCCATAACCTATCCAAATTGTTAAGGAGATTATAAGGTACACATATCCAAACTTTCGCAATTATTTTTTGTAGCATAAATAATATTAAAAGCTTATGTGCTACTTTTAAACATTTAGAGAATTGATTAATTATATCATGTCTTTGAAATTGTACTTGTTCTGGCGATTATCACTCCATTACTCTAACAATGTAGAGGTGGACATATTTTTATCGTGCTGTAATGGCATGGAGTGATGAATAAAGGGTAAGCAATTGCGGATATTTCTGGTTTCGTTTTCGATGGCTTTTAGTCTAAAGGCCAAATCGACTTGGAAGTCATCCAAAACTATTTATGACAAGGTTTTGGTGTCTCCAGACGTCTGCAGCATACGAAAAGTTGAGGCTGCCTCGAGGGTTTCGTGAAAACTTTTCAAACGTTTAAAAGCAAAGTTGGAATATTCTAGTTTAAAAACATTTTACAAACTTTTTAATTAGAAGTTACGGGATTAAGGATAGAGTCTTTTGTGACAGCAAATGCTAAAATTTGCGAAAACTACACTTATGAAGAAATCTTAATTTGATGTAAATATTAATTTAGGTCTGGCTGTTGCGAATAAGTTGGGCTAAATTGCCTAGCAACACACCATAATAGATAGGCAGGTACATAATTATTGGATGTCTCAAAAACTTATGTAAAGTCCAGTTTTTATGATAAAGCCGTTGGATTAGCGTGATGAGATTTTCAGAATGGATGAGTTATGTAGGTACTAAAATAGTTTACGAAGTAAAAGTATTTTTAATACAAATACTACGTGCGGCGATGTGGTATGTGTAAATTTACTTAAATAAAACTTATTTAAAAATATTTATTTAATGACTGTACCATGTCAACTTGCTGTTAGGTCGTTTTGCTAATAGGACTAGCGGCAGGTCAATTTACTTTTACGATCTTATTATACGGAGGGGAAAGAAGTTACCTCAGTTTAAGAAACAAAAACAAACTAACACGCTCACGGCTATATTCCCCAGGATGGACTTCCTCAGATATATATACTCAATGAGTAGATCTTTGAAGATTCCAAGTATACTTGGAATCAAGCTCATCGCCGCTTATTGGCACACTAACCGATGATAAATATCTTGGAATTTTTGGTTCTAGGGCAAGTCGGTTTCTTCACGATGTTGTCCTTCACCGTTTTGAGCACGTGTTACTACGCATTCATTTTTCGATTAACATTATCATTCATGCACCAATGAAAAATCCATTGGTGCACGGCCCACGACCTCCGGATCATGTCAAGGTAACACTAGCCACTAGCCCAACATGGCTGTTTTAGATGTCTGTTTATTTGAACTAAGGCCGTACTGCAGGTGCAATGGTTAGGTTCTCGTCTCGTGGCTCGTATCTTCATTCTGGGTGGCTTGCTACAATACATAGTAGCCGCAAAAGTGAGATGCTAGGTGAGTCACATTGCTTGGATTCTTTTGAACTGAGTCAAGCAACACGGATCTGTACAAAAAAAATAAAAGAACCAACCACCACGAAGTAATCGATCATACATACCTTCGTACGAAAAATACATTCTGCTAAAATCTATTATTTATTATTTATGTATTTATCTGATTGGACCAGTGGCATAAAACAAGAATCAAAAAAGTTTGCCTCTATTCTCAACCATGAAGCCGATATTTGTGTTTGTTTGTTTGGTTGCTAGTGTGTCTGTTCATTTATTTGTAACCATTTTGATCAACATTTATAATGTTGTTTTTTGTATGAGTCGTTCTTTGATAGGCCAAAAGTCACTAGGAGGCGCTGTAATAAGTTATGGAATCGTCGAGGGTTATTGATTATTATACAAAATTACCTGTACTTCTGAAAAGTTGCAGTAAAACAACAAAGATTTCAAAATCATTCCTATCAAAATTCCAATGGGCGCGCCAAAGCAGAATAAATTTTCACAATGTTTCCAAGATGGGAACATTTTAAATTCCAATCTTGCACTTTGGTCCGTTAGTAGACATGCAGATGGTCGGGAAATTTTCAGCGATTTGCATCCGTTGCAAAACTAAGTTATGGTAATCCCGGTATATCTTACAGGCTTTTATTGAATAGTTGATTCGTTGGCTCTACCCGTACCTACCGATTTGACAAATTTTAATATTTTAATCTAAAATTCGAATCGTCGTCGTTGTGGCATCTGTAAGTCACATCTGTTGAGCCCAAAGCGCCAAAATATAACAATAGAAAGAAATACACAATATTTTGAAATTAGAACAAAACTTGAGAACCACGCTTACACTTACTCTTAGCTTAATCTATTTTTTAAACAACCAAGGCTCGATCGTGAAAGCACACGAAATACAAGTAAGAAAATAAAATACATTTTAGAATTTGAGTAAGGCGAGTACCCACTTGCATAGCAATAAAATCCCTCTGTGGACAAAGAGAAATTGGACCTACCCAGTGCATTAAATTACCTACCTCCACTGAAAATTGCCTGAAGCATTACTCCATTAGTGCCTACCTTTCTCTCGTTTCCAGAACCAAAGTAAAATAATAAAATTGAAAGAAATTTTATTAAGATGAATAAGAAAATCACATTTTATTGTAATTTGAATTGATTAAATTCGGATTATGTGGCAATTTGCCAAATAAAAACTTGCCGCTCGCTGGTGAGATCACATATTATTTTGATTAAGAAGGTACAAAGGCCGCTAAAAACCTGGCGAGATGACCACACCTAAAATTGCTCGTAGTAAAGTCGTCCAACATACAGGATAAATGTTAAGAAATCTTTAATCTTATCCTTATTAAAAATTCTAAAGTTTGTATGCCAATCCAAAACGGCTGGAACGATTCTGATAAAATTTGGCCAGGTTGGAATCCCGTAGGGCATATATGGATTTTTCTATTCAAAAATATATGTGAGCTGTGTTCTCAAACGGATAAGGAAATCATCGTGTGGAAACAGGCAAGTTTCTCCAAGATAAAAAATGATGTGGCACTGACATGAAATGTGCCTAAATCATTTCACTACGAGTATACTAGGTTCATTTTGAAGGAAAATACCGTGTAATAATACAAAAGTAGAAAAAAATGCTCTTTCAATGCGAATCTGTGTAACGTTCAAAAACAAAATTGTAACTTTGAACGTGTATGCTCAAAAGGTTATCTGGAAGATATCTCTTTTAGCGATAAGGCTGCCAATAGGAAAGTAGTTAAGATATTAAAGGAAGATAGGAAGTTTTACTCAATGCAGACTTTGTTTTAAAAACTTAGTAATATGATTATCGATCAAAAGTTGCTTGTTGTTTCATTTTCTCAGTTAGAATGTAGTCCTGCTGATTAATACGCCAAAGTATTAATAAAAAAAAAATAGTTCAGAAATAAGGAAGAATAAGACACAAGTGACACAAGATTTAATTTAATATGTGGTGAATTTGGACAGTAGATAAATGGGTAAATGTACTCGTAAATGGATTTGCTAATACAAAAATAGCGGCACGAAACACAAAGCGCACAGCTGCAGATGTGTATCGCAACATCGGTCTTCGAGGAAATAAACTTGCCACGAGTTCGCGACAGCCTCAAATACGCTACAGATTTATTACAACCAAGCTACCAACTATATTGATATTTTGGTAGCTACCCAACAAGGAAACTCATATTACATAGTGTGCAAATATAATGCCTATTTTAAATTGTAAATTCGGTAAGTAACAATATAAAACAACCAACAGACACATACATAGTAATGATAACACATCGGGATTCTCTGTGTTGTGGGTACTGAGATCGTCTTTATCAATTCTAGTTTTATTTTAATCGAAATAAAGTCTGACACCTGTGTCATACCTAGAGAAAAACGTCATCATAATAATTTCAGCCCGGATCATCCACTGATGGATTGGGCCTCCTTTCACTTTTGTCATCCTCGGTCCTGTGCGTCTCGCATCCAAGTATGCTCCTCGACTTTGACGATGTCGTCGACCCAGCTGCATTCGGACAACCTGAATTTCTTCGGCCTCTCTCAGCCACTATGTATAGCATTATAATAAATAAATAATTCTGGATATTTTTTACACAGCATCATCTAGCCCCAAAGTATGCAGAGCTTGTGTTATGGGAACTACATTACTGATATACTACTTATATACATTTTTGTTTGTAAATGCATACATATTATACATAGAAAACACCCAGACCCGAGACAAAAATGTATATAAGTAGTATATCAGTAATGTAGTTCCCATAACACAAGCTCTGCATACTTTGGGGCTAGATGATGCTGTGTGAAAATGTCCAGTATTATTATAAATAAAATAAATAATAAATAAATAATGCTGGACAATCCACACAGCATCATCTAGCCCCAAGCTAAGCAGAGCTTGTGTTATGGGTACTAGATGACTGATATACTTAATACAATACATTACATATTATTTATTATTAATGCTTATATACATACTTATATACAAATTAGTTTTATCTCCCCATAAAATTGAAAATGTAGCGTTTCTAAGTAACGTCGTTAGTTTGATTTATTACTCGTACAGAATCCGCTAGAAAACTTTTACCTTGACGGATGTGACTATGTGTTTTATTTGAAAATTCTTACGATGGATTTATTACACATCATGTAACGTCTTGATAACTCAATGGAAACAGAACGACAAAAGAAAATAAGTAAAAATTTGATACTTATAAAAAATATTCTACAGCAAACGTACCTACCTACATTTATCGTTTCTACGAAAATAATGATGAAGTAGCAATATAATATCTTAAGTAGGTTTCTTGATACTAAACACATATTTATTTATTTGTTTCCTTCAATAGTTTATCTACTCTTCTAAGCATAAAACCAATTGGGAAAATATTGTTGTAATGAAATACAACATTCGGGTCATTCGGGATTCTGAGCCTTAAATTAACACGATTTTTTCGATCTCTTAAGTCTTGAAATCTGAGTATTAATAATAAAATCTTCCGCTCCCTAACTCAAATTCAATGTTGTCAAAAGCGTCAATCAAATTATTGTTACGAAGATCTCCAATCTTGACTGCGTAGTTTGAATAAACCGCTTAATTTCACTTGGAAATGAAATAAATGCCTTACCTAGGTAGATGATGGGATCCGTGTTTCTCGACGTCAACGTTTTCCCTTTTATTTATATCAGATCTTCAGGCAATAGGTTGTGTAGGAAAGTTGTGTAAGTGTTTATTCAATAAAAAAACAAATAAGCTCACGACTGATGGTTATTCTCAGATCCATAGTCAGTACGTAGACACGTACCAAGTAAGGGATATTTAATCAGAGGCACGTTCTAAAATGGTCATGTTTGTCATATGACCTCGCTCCTCGGAAAACATTATGCCTTAAAATATTTAGTGTTTTAGGCATGCAGGTTGCTTAACAAATTTTCAGTTTACCATTTTTGAGCACGTTTTGATGAGTAAACATAATTAGAAAAAACCATCGGTAAAGTACCTGGTGCGAACAAACCATCCTCGGATCATAAGTCGGAGTACCGCCCACAGGGTATTTTTCAGCTTATTGCAGGTTACAAAATACATTACTATCCCAACTTAGTAAGAACGTCAGCAATGAACATTTAAAACAATGCATCTACATGATCAATCACTTCCTATGTCCAGCAAATGTGTATGCATTTTATTTTATATATTGCATTTTTTTTGGCTAATCTGAACATCAATCAACTTCAAGCCCCGTGCACTGTGAACACTTTTTAGGGTATGTACTCGCTGGACTCTTAATTCATACAGGGTTAACGGCATTCAGCGGTCCGCATGCGTAAACCTTTTCATGCCACCCTATCAGCGGGTTCAGTGCCAACTGGGACATAGCGTTGGAAACACGCCCCACGCTGAATGTTCCAGATCAGGGTCGCGATCGCGTCTCTGAAAAATACATAAAATAAACTGACTTTTGATGTGAAGTTATAAATACGACTTGTGAATAAAACTTGTGGATGGGAATTAGTGAAATTGAAATTGTAAAAAACTTTTTAAGCATATATTATACCTATAAAAAAAATATTCTGATGTGACCTACAACTTTCAAGTTCCGTACATAATTCTAAAATAGTATTTCAGTATATAATTTTGGTTTCTTTAATAGTTCAAGGATTTATATGTGAGTTTTAGCAAATAGTTATTTCTGCTATTTGTTCATACATGTTCAAGCTATTAATTTATCTGGTTCCGATTTTTTACCGAAATGCTTTTGCCGTAAGTGGTTGTTTGTTTATGTGTAACCATTTATCTCCAAAACGGCTTATCGGATTGCAATGAGGTTTTTCGCAATCCATTTGTATGTTTTCAAAAATGGTTCTTAGGTAGATTTTATCAACATACTTCGCTTAAAGGGTGCTGCAATCGAAAATGAAATACAAGTAGGATTTCAAATTTGTAAAAAAATAATATTTGCTATATTTTGCATCGCACATGATGAATACGGAGGTTAATCCGTATTCATCATGTGCTAAAAACCCTATTTATGTAGACAGTTTATAAACATGAAATTTATGATTAACACAGATGGCTGAAAATCGTATTGAAAAGAAACAACTGAATTAATGTAATGTTTCATTTTCAATAAGCTTAAAAATAGGTTTTGACCCTGTATTTTTAAATCTACAATTCATTTATCTGGCTTATTTTTCTTTCGGCCCTAAAGCCTGTCATAGTACCGTATTGGGAACAAAGGTCGTTTCAGCGAAATCCTACTTACTAAAAATAGGTAATCCCACGTTAGTAAAGAGTTGATTTAGGTTTTTGCGATCCTCAAGTTTTACACTGATATGATGAGGACTGATATAATACGTCAGACTGTGCCAATTCGTTTCAGTGTAAGCAAAAAAATCGATATCAAGCCAACGTTGCTCCATTTCTTGCTCAATATCGCTTTCCTTGAACTGCAATTGATCAAACTGTGATTGCAACCTTTTCTATCGATACCTACCGACCTATACCCATTCGGCAGTATCCTTTTTTGTTCTTCAAGCCTCTCGGCCAATTTGTTTCACGTCGTTTGCTTCGTCCCTTAGTCAACGTAACTTTACCTTTTGTGTTACTATCGCTATTTTAGGAAAACCTTTACAAAACCTTAGGTACGTGCTGCCATCAACGAAGCCTCTGGAGTATTCGGCCCTGTATTCGTATTTTCTAAGCGTTTTTCACACAATGTATATAAGTGCTAGCACGCTCGTGGAATAAACCTCGTGTCTTTTGTATTAAGTTTGGCTTGTAATATTTGTTCGTGAGGCTGTCTCCAAGTATGTAAGTCCGTAATGTAGTGCGGACAAGCAATATTCTTATGACTACCACTCGGGAATAGCAATAAAATATCCATTTTAGATACTGCTTAGTACTAGTGTACTACTGTGCCAGACTAGACTAAAGTAATATAATTTTTAATTTTTGTCGAACTATAAAATTCTAATAGCTACTTCCGCAATTTCGCTTGAATGGTACTCGGATAAAAGTAGGTAACCTATTTCATGTTATACTAGCCTCCACACACGGCTTCGAACGCATGTTACCTGGAGAAAAGTAGGATTCCAAATACTGTTATTCTTAATTACATAAATTTATTTATTTATTTTATTTTATTTCGGCAGTTATGTAATGATTTAGAAATATTAATGTCTATTATGAGATTATACCTATGGAACTTGTTTATCGCAATTTTATGTAACAAAACGCCGCAAACTGCATGTACGAAAAAAAACAAAAAAATTGGAAGTCGCTTAAAAAAATCGCATTCTCTTTATCAGACAAATGCTCCGGGCGACTGTGTCTATTCTTCCAAAAACGAGCTATAAACTTTTTATGATAGAGGTAAGATCACAGTATCTTATTTGGATGAGGTATCGTGAAGACGTGAGATTCTAGCAGAGATAGAATAATATTAACTTTTTTCTAGACTCTGCCGATGAATGAACATAAAAACATGCCTCTTCAAAGCTAATGAGAAATGAAAGAATGTAGAGCTTTTTTATTTTCTGTGAGAATGTACAGTTTTTACATTTAATGAGTATCACTACAACATCAATAAATCAAATGTAACTTTGTCTAGCCTCCTGGCGTCTAAACATACAGCGTCATCTGATCTATACTTATATTAGCATGAGGTTGTTTGTAAATTTGTAAGTTAGGATGGAGGAGGTTATCTCAGAAACAGATTATTTTATAAATCTTTTACCAATACTTAGAATGACCATTCAAATGGACATAAGCTGTATCTCGTTAAAATAAAAGGGCTTTTCGTGGAGACCAATTTTGCAACGTAAGTCAACGAAAAAATGGTCAAGCGAATGCGTTTCTTGCGAACGTGTGAGATAATTAGATAGAGTAATGAGAATAGCGACTGATGGGGCGCGGTGGGCAAAGGTCCGCCTGCGAAACAGGAGGTTGCGGGTTCGATTCCCGCCCTGGGACAAATGTTTGTACGATCTGCAAATATTTGTTCCGGGTGTTCTGGGTATTTTCTATGTATAATAAAAAAATATCTATCTATGTGATGTATTGTATTAAGTATATCTGTCATCTAGTACCCATAACACAAGCTCTGCTTAGCTTGGGGCTAGATGATGCTTTGTAGATTGTCCAGCAATAACAAAAAAAAAAACAATATTAAAGTTATTATTTTCATATTTCAATACAAAATATATGACAGTGTTTACAGTGTTTTTATCTTAAATACAAGGACAGCTTTTCATAATAATTTCATATCTGACAAACGCAATTTTCATCGGCTACTTTTTATCCGAGTACCACGCGGGCACAACTGTTAGCAGTATGTAGTTATGTAGCGTGGGTAGGTTTCCTGAAGTAGAATAATACCACTTGTTACAATAATCTTCTTTTATTTTAGGCTCTTAGTCAACAGTCCAAACAAATATTTACTAATAACAACCTGAAGTAGGTAGGACTGTTGGTACGTTGTTCCCGACGAGTTCGTGACGCGAGGTGCGATACGAAGCAGCGTTAGGATGCAACCGTAGGTGAGGGTTGGGGGGAAGCGCCTGTACTAGTGACCACCGTTCCACGGTACTGGATGCGGCGGAGCGCTAGCGCAGACTGCTCGATGTCCGTCGGTCGCCGAGGCCTTATATAGTCGAGCGGCGCCAAGATGGCGTCGCTGTGTGCCGACGACGCACGAGTGATCCCGATGATGAACGAACGTTGTCGTTGCTTGCGTTTAATCAAATAGTGATGCTACAGTCTCCCCCTCTGTCTACGAAGTCGTCCCGACGAGAAAGACAGGATAAATACAGTAACTGATCTGATATATGAATGTTCACGCTGTCCATGACAGTTCTTCTGTTTGATCTTCCATCTCGTGGCTAGAAAAGGGAGTTGAAAGTTGATGTCCCTTCTCTGATGCTGTCGCTTGGTTCGGCAAGGCTTCGGTATCGGTGTAAGCTAGGTGATCAGGAGGGTATTTGATACGCCCTCCCCCTGCTCGGAAGTTACGCTGAGTAAATTAGCTTCCGTTCAAATGATGTGCGGATGGCTGTCATCAGCTTGTGCTCTGAGGGAAACTATCCTCATGGGTCTACATAAACTTCTCTGTAGACCTAGTAGACGCACACACTCCTGGTGGAAGCGTCTTCTGTTTATCCGGTGATTCTCCTTAAGGCATTCAGAGTTGCATATCCTGGATGCTCGTTCTCATGCTGATGTGGCGAGTATGTTAGAGATTCATCGTCTTCTTCTAGTAGTTCAAAGTTCCATCGGTACCACGTTCTGAGCCAGTTTGTGACTTAGATGCGTAGGTATTTAGGTAGGTACGTTAATCAACTAAGTAGGTACGTTAATCAAATACGTAGGTACGTTAATCAACTAAGTAGGTACGTTCCCGGCGAGTTCGTGAAGTAGGGTGCGACACGAAGCAGCGTAAGGATGCGACCTTTGCAGTGCAAGCTAGTAGGACCACGGTTCCACGGTACTGGATGCGGCGGAGCACTAGCGCAAACTGCTCTTTGAGAATCAGTAGGACGCTCTTGATGGCATCTTCGTCAGAGATTTCCACTGACAGATTCATTCTTCACTCTCATTGATTTTGCTCATGGGCTAGCTTTTTTTATAGCTTTACGTTGGGCGTCAGTTTGTAGCGTGGGTAGGTTGCTGAAGTAGGTAGGACTTTTGGTACGTTGTTCCCGACGAGTTCGTGACGCGAGATGCGATACGAAGCAGCGTTAGGATGCAACCGTAGGTGAGGATTGGGGGGCGCCTGTACTAGTGACCACCGTTCCACGGAACTGGATGCGGCGGAGCGCTAGCGCAGACTGCTCGATTTCCGTTTTTTTTTTTTCTGAATGGACTTTAATGCTGCAGGGCCGCAGATGGCCTTGGTCAGCGTCACCGGACTACGGCGAGCGCAGAAGGCGCTCAGCCTGTAAAAAGTTAGGATGGGGCAACTAGCACAAGGGCACCACTTAGGTACGGACCTCGGCTTGGGCCGTTGCCAGAGGGGGTGGAATAGGAGAGAAACGCCCCGGTACATATCTGTACCGTGAGTAGGCGGAAGTGGGGACTCGTCGAGCCCGCCGGCGGGCTCGGTGTATCTGTGGAGTGTTTGCTCTGTCGGGACTTGATGACGTCACCACCGCGTTAGCGGTGCTGATGGGGTCATCGGGGTCACCAAGAACGTGTCTTGGTCTACGGAGGGTTTTCAACTCGGGTGACTCGATCGAGTAGTCGGGGATAGTGGAGATTAAGGGGTTCGGGTGGGATGAGGCCAGTTCATAATACCGCTGAGAAGCGGTTTTTATGAATTTGGCTATGGACTCGAGCTTGGTGTCTCGGTGGAGATCTATGTTGCGCGAATACCACGGCGCACCGGTGGCCTTGCGCAAGAAACGATTTTGGACAGCTTGGAGTTTTTTTACATGAATGGAGTGGCCGAAGGCCACTGCGGCATATGTCATAATAGGGCGGATGCACGTTTTGTAAAGTGTCACCTTATTTCTAAGGGACATTTTGCTCTTCGCACAGATGAGAGGGGAAAGGCGGCCAAGGATGAACTTGGCGCGGTTGCTCACTTTCGTAATGTGAGTGAAGAAGGATAAACGTCTATCAAGGATCACTCCTAAGTAACGGGCTGACTTAACCCATGGGATGGGTTCGCCAAAGAGTGAGACCGTTCTTGTGGGCAAGCGGTTTCTCCGAGAAAAGAGCACTGCTGCACTTTTCGTTGGATTGACCTCTATGCGCCATTTACGGAACCATGCACTTAAGGTGTCGAGAGCGGCTTGCAGCTTTATGCGCACTCGATCAGAGTTCTTATCGGATGCGTATAAAGCTGTGTCGTCCGCGAAAAGGGCAAGTTCGACTTGATGAGTCCGAGGAATATCGCTGGTATACAGCGTGAACAGGAGAGGAGCAAGGACGGAGCCCTGAGGGACACCGGCTCTTATGGGTCTGGGGTCAGAAAGAGTACCTTCCACGCGATAGCGGAAGCTTCGATTGTGGAGATAGTCTCGTAAGATGAGCACGAGTCTGTCTGGCACTCCGAGTTGGAATAGCTTGTAGATCAAGCCATTGTGCCAGACTTTATCGAAAGCTTTCGCTACATCGAGGAAGATTGCACCTGTATCTGCAGGCCAGATAGCGTGCCTCTTGGATAGGATGTGCTCCGTGATGCGGAGCACTTGCTGGGGGCACGAGTGTCGGGCTCGAAAACCGAACTGCTCGTCCGGGAGGAGCCTGAACTCGTTTACGTGGGACCAAAGACGATTCAGAAGGAGTCGTTCGTAAATCTTCCCCAGGGAACTGAGGAGACTGATAGGGCGGTAGCTGGAGGGTTCATTTGCACTTTTGCCGGGCTTACGGATGCCGATGACGATGGCTTCCTTCCAGGCATTAGGAAATGAACACGAGCACATGGCTGCATTGAAGATGCTGACTAAGAGATAGATGAGGGGAACTGAGAACTGCTTGAGTACTCTGTTGCTGATGCCATCTGCACCAGGGGATTTCTTAGGGCGGAGATCCTTGATGATCGTCATTACCTCTGAAGCTTTGACAGGGGGCAGAGCTGGGGCAGAGGGGGGTAGGGAGATAAGGCGCGTGACTTCACTGTTCACCGTATCGAGGTGAGCAGGGTCAACGGGGTAGTGGCTAGGAGTGCATTGGGCTTCTAGGCTTTCAGCCAAGCAGTTGGCTTTATCCTTGTCATCGAATGCGGGAGGCTGATTGGGTCGGTTGAGGGGCGGCATCGTCGAGATCATGTCTGATTTCATAGACCGAGCCAGTTCCCAGTAAGCCAGGTGACTGGGTTCGATCCCTGAAAGTAGACTGTCCCATTGAAGTTGGCGGAGATCTTTAATGCGCCTCCGCACCTCGCGGTGTAGAGAGCGCATTTTGACTCTATTAAATTCGGTGGGCCAGCGGCTGTAATAGCGGGTCGCTGCGTTTGACTCCGTGATCAGGCGCCTCACATCATCTGGCAGGACCAGGCGGGGGTGAGCCACCACCGGGACCTGTTTCGATGATTCGCTAATAGCGTTTGTGATGTGACTGGTCAGAGAGTCAACCGCGATCGAGATATCACTAGGGGTCCTAATATCGTCGGGGATTTTATCTAAGTCGGGTGAATGTATAGACTTGAGAGCTTTCCCAAGTTTATGCCATTCTACCACAGTCTTAGTTGGAGGGGGAAGATCGGTAGGGGGGCCTAGCTGTAATATTACAGGGCGGTGATCGGAAATAAGCTCGTGGTGAACTTCTATTGAAGATAACCGTAGGGCTACATTCTTTAGAAGTGCTATGTCGAGGACTTGGGGTGACTGCCCCGCGATTGCGGGGTAGCGGGTCGGGCACATTGGGGCGATAAGGTCGAAGTTGAGAGATTCGACAAGGTTATCGAGAATGACACCGTTTCGATTGTTTTGCGTACAATTCCAAAGGGTGTTTTTGCTGTTAAAATCGCCAGCCAGGATGACGGCGCTTCCTAGGTTGAGGAGGGCTTCGAGGTCGCTTTTGAGCAAGACTCTCGGTTGGGTAGGAGAAAGATAGCAGGATGCTATAATGATCGGTTGATGACCGGTCATCCCGAGTTGACAGATAGAGGCTTCTAAGTGAGTAAGCGGAGGGGGGTCAAGAGGGATGCAGTGCAGGGATCTCTTGAAATAAATGACAGTACCGCCTAAGGCGCTTGGTCTATCATTCCGAACCATTTGGTAGTTCGCAATCCTAGGATTGCGGGTTCCGGGTTTCAAGAAGGTCTCCTGCACTAGCATGATATCGACTTGGTGTTTGACTAGAAAGTCTTGGACAAGAGGACGTTGATGGGCAAGTCCGTTAGCGTTAAAAAACGCTAACTTGACGGAGCGGGGTTTTAACCTTTCCTTTCGTATAGACATACTAAAAGTCAAAGTTTTCAACGTAATTGACGATGTCCATGTGATCTGCAAGGATCATCATTCTTTCAAGGCCTGATTTGGCTTGTTTGAGTTTACACAGAACCATCTTGGCCTTGGTAAAGTCAATAAACTTGGACTCGGGGGAAGCTAATTCGGGGACTAGGTCCGAATGGCTAACCATTTTGGAGCGAGAGCGAGAAGCGACTGCTGGAGCCGGGGCAGGGGCAGAGGGGGGGAGAGGTGCCTTTGCCTGAGGGGCACGGCTAGTGTAGGGTAGGGGCTTAGCCCATGCCGAGGTGGAAGGCATCGGTTTGCCCTGGGGGACTAATGCCACTTTGGATGTGACATTGGAGTATTGAAGCTCGATTTCCGTCGGTCACCGAGGCCTTATATAGTCGAGCGGCGCCAAGATGGCGTCGCTGTGTGCCGACGACGCACGAGTGATCCCGATGATGAACGAACGTTGTCGTTGCTTGCGTTTAATCAAATAGTGATGCTACAGTTATTTATATTCTAGAGGTAGAAGAAATTCGCTTTATTTAGCTAGAATTATTATTAACAAATCTGAGCAACATTTTAGTTGTGGTAACTACATGACTGATATTATTTATTATTTGTAAATATACATATATTTTACATCATATACCATATTTTTATGCAAAATCTAGTAAAACTATCTATTATTTTCACGTTTAACTCCTAGTAGCTGATTTTGTATTGACATACAAGTTTAGTGGGCTAAAGCAGTGTGTAGCCACTCGGACAAGAGCAAACAAATTTAATATTTCACTCTCAATTCAACATTAATCCGCTGTGCGGAGCGACTTCCTTTTAAAATGAAGGATTACAGACGAGTCTTTAGATAAATTGCTAAGTTGAAAATATTCAGAAGTGGCCGAAATTCGTTATACAAAGGAATCGTTTCCAATTTTACGTCTTCTCTTCACTATGAATGTTCATGTTACGTTAATACAGGAGGGTAAAGTAATCAGTACTTTTAGGAACTGCTAGGTATGGCCGTGATCTTTGATCTATGTTAATTTTAAAACTTATACAAATTGAAAATCTAACGTCCTTTAATTTTGGTGTATAATAGATAAACAGTCTGTGTTTGTGGAAAGGTGAATTTTCAATATGAATGTAGATAGTTAAAATTATTTTTGTACCGGATCTCAGTCATTTGTCAAAGTTTTAGTAGGTATCTGATTACAAAATCGCCCATGTATATTTACTTCCACTCTATTTATTTTATGTTTATGTTGACGAATTTCGTAATCTAGTGTACAGTATGAATTACAGTAAAGTATTATGGTGCTTTACTTGACAAATAAAAAAAAACAAGTAGTCAGAGGCACGTCCAAACATAAAATTTAATACCATTCTAAGAAAAAAAATATGTTTAGACTGCCAACAAACACCCACGACGATATCTGTAGCGCAGTGGGCGAAGGCTCGTTTGATACCCAGAAGGTTGCGGGTTTGATTCCCGCCGCGGGACAAATGTTTGTATGAACTGCAAATATTTGTCTCGGGTCTGAGTATTTTCTATGCATAATATGTATGTATTTACAAAAAAAGTATATAAGTATATCAGTCATGCAGTTCCCATAATACAAGCTTTGCTTAGTTTGGGTCTAGAATCAGATGATGCTGTGTGAAATTTGTCCAGCATTATTATTATTAACCATCTCGGTGGTTCGGCCGGCGAGTAGCTACGGCGCAAGAAGTTCGGGTTCGATTTTTGCAGCACAAATGTTTCCATGTTCTGTAGATATTTGTTTCAGGTCTTGGTGTTGTGGTACCTCATAGTTCCTGATACCCACGATACAGGGAATCTTATTGTGGGACCAGGAGGATTTGTTGGGTGCTTATACCCTTGTTCATCAATATATCAAAACCTTGACATTTATAATATGAGTATGATAGGATAAGAGGCTTCCGTTGTGCAACTAAACCAGGAACGTAGCCGAAACATTCAACCATTCAATAAATAGCTGCAAGTTTCCAGTCTCATCACTTGGAAACTCTTTTAAATAATAAATTTCCAAGAAAGTTTTCGAATTTCTTTCCGGCGTTGGCGAAGCTCTTCCGTAAAGATCGGGCAGGCACTGGGAGCAACCCTACTTCGTCGAGTAACATGTCGGGCCGTAGGTACGCACAGTGTAGGGTTCCGCAGTTGCTAATAAACTGTTTTACTAATAGCAACTTCATCTGGATATGGAATGGGATTTGTACGAAATTAGCCTTTTTACTTCTCCAAGTACATTTTATAAATTGGTCGACTATAGTCGACCCGTTAATATGTAAAGCCTACTTACCTAAAGCTTAATATTTGGATCCCATAATATAAACTATAAAATTTTAAAAGATCTATTCAACGACACCCCACATTATGGCATAGACGACGAGAAAAATAAATCATCCACACTTTATATGTAGGGGAAATACCATAAAAAAAATGTTTATAAAGATTTTTATTCCACTGTCGGCGTGATTAATATAAATATCCATGCTAAATTACAGCTTTCTAGTGCTAAGAGTCTCTGAGCTAAGCCTCGGGCAGGCAGACACACAGACATGGCGAAACTAAGAGTTTTTTGTTGACTACGGAACCCTAAATATGTGTAAGCAAACTTTGCAGAACGTCGCTATGTATCAATTCTCGCAGATCTACGAAGGTACTGAATATGATCACCACTTTAATCCCCGTTATGGGCCATCCTTAGTGATTATGGTGAGAGTATATTTTTTTAATCCTGGAGTTTAATCCTGGTTAGTCCTTAGTGCCATACCTAAATAGGTGTGGTTAATGTGAAAAGATTGACAATGTAGGGTTACTTGCAGTGCCCGTCCAGTCTTGTAGAAGTACAATGTGGTGACACTGACGTAACAGGAATATGAATTATGTATAAGGTTGAAAAGAATCATCGTAGTTACAATAACGTGGCAGACTTTAAATTACCTTATTAAGGATACAGATAGCTATTTAAATTTGATCGGTAACTGGAATGCAAATTAGAGCACTTACACCGAGTAGCATCATTCTGTGCTTTCATTCTCTGCAAGTCCATTATATTTATAAATATAAGTGTCGTCTATTTAGTTGAAATTAGGTAGAGATAGGAAATGCTAAACTGAAGTTAAAAAATATAGGACGGGGGTAGTGTTTGAATAAGACTTTGGTCTCTACTATCTTTGTAGAAAGAGTTGTGTCTATAACCAACGTTTATTTTTATAGGTTTCTAATTTTCGGTGCAAATACTAGATCCAGATCCAGTGCAATAATTTTTCAGATAGGTGATTGCCATTTTGACAACCAACTATTTAGACATATTGTATACAAGTGGACCACTCTGTCACAGAATTATGAATATACTATATATACTAAAATACTTCATAAAGTACTAGAACCTGCCTGCGGCTTAGCCCTCGTGGTACCCGAAATAAAAGTAGATATTATAGGTCACCTGTTCCAATTTCAACTAAACATGTCCAGTCATTACGGAAATTATTAGCAACAAACATCTAAACATACAAAATTTGACATTTATAATATACTAATATTTCAAATGTCACAAATGTCTTTATACAGAATGCTGTATTTTCCCAGAAAAACAAAATATCGATATCAATCGAGAATCAGTAATATGATATCCATGAAATTCCGCACAATCTTTTACCATTAGAAGATCACAGGGGAATAAATTCTATCTTCAATTGCAAATTTCGAAGACGAATTGATATTTCATGAGGCTTTTGCGTAGCAGGTCTGCGTCACTTTACATGTTTTCAATAAAAATTGTTTCGTGGTATTGTCAGTCTTTTGTTATACCTACCACCTGATTAAATGATTTTTTCTTCGTTGTATAGATCATGTCCCTTGAACACATTATCTGAAAAGGCTACGTAGGTACAGTAAAAAACTATAAAGTGTGTGGCTAATTTTATTGACAGGTAAAAATGTACCTATCAACTAATTAGATGCAGATTTTTTTTGTATTTTTTGTTAGTGCTTGGAACATCCTAAAGAATTTGATTTTAAACTCGAAAAAATATAAGCAATTTGCATCACGTTCACATTATGATTGCGACTTGGTCATCCTACAGCAAGCCGCATCTTCTGCGCGTACTACCAGCAAAATTGAGAGCGGTATAATGCTTTTTGTGTAGTATGGCGTATTAAAAAAAACACTCTACAGAAGCTTTAGTACCGTCGTCCATGTGCATTACAGTGTTCGTTATAGCTATCGAAGTGATTCTTAAGTACTAAAGAACTATTATTTATTCCGTGGAAGGAGCATAACACAAAAAAACATATATATCCAAGGGCTGCTATTTATAGCCAGCATATATCATCTTATCGAGTTTCTTTACTTGGCTATCATGGAGAAGGAGTGCTATAATGTGGCATAAAACCGAAATTGTATAGCTTTGGAAATTATGTGAGCGAACTTTTGTAAGGGATAACGAATTTGTAAGCGTTCATTGAACCCCAGTTTGTAAACTTTACAGGGTACTAGAACATGAATGATGTCTCAAACGAGAGGATTCTATAAAAAATAACTGCTTGAATTTTAACAATTGTTTTTAATTAATTATGTTAGTCTTATTGTATTTTGAAATGAAGCAGTCCTTGAGTTCATGGGGTGAAAGAGGATAAATATTTGGGTACGTAATGAAAACGTTGCCAGGGCGTAAACACCTTTTTGCCAAGGCACCATCTACATTAGGTACCTAAAGTCCAGAAATTAGTTTTTAAACAGTCCTACCATGCAGAGTACCCAGGCAGTATAGCGTTCTTTTTACGTTATTTTATGTCCTCTTTCATCCCCATGCATAAGGTGGGGTCAACAACTGTAGCACCAGCATTGTATTAACCGTGTAATACAATACGTTCACAAGGTTCCTTGTAGTAAAAAGTACTGAGATTTTATCTACAAGGAACAAAGTTAACAAATAACTATCTTCCTACAAATCTAAAAAAAAAAGCCAGTGAACACAAAAAAAAAATATAAACACATAAAACTAGAAACTTAAGCAAGTGAAAATGTGAATGTCAAAACTTCGCGCAGTGAAGACAACTGTATATCTATGGACAGACAGTGAAGTGTGGATGGCCAGTGAATTGTATGCGAACGGCCAATGAAGTGTATATAATAGTGAACGGTATGGTCACAGCATGAACGCGTGGATGGCGCTGTTCGGACTAGTGTGGCTGCTGCGTGTACGCGGGTCGCTCTGCGGCTGCGCGGCATGCAAGCGCGCGAGGCACGACTCACACGATGCACACGAACCGCACGAAACACACGAAGTGCACGATCCGCATGAACCGCACGAACCTCAAGAGTTTTGTGTGCCACAGAAACAGAGCCCGCGGGATGAGCACGCGCCTTTTGACGTCATCACGTTGCAGCAGTACACGCGAGATGCGACAGTACAGACTGATTTTGATGATGAGGTGGAGGATCTTGACAAAATTGAGCTTCAGATCACTGAGGAATGTGAGTACTTGCTATAATGACTCAGGGATTTTTTTTTATCTGTGACTTAGTTATATGCGTTTTCCACAAGAGATTGTATGTTTGTATGGGTATAAGTTACCTTATCTCCAAAATGGCCTATCTGATTGATGTTCGTATTTGCAATCTTTTGTATGGCTTCAAGGATGGTTCTGAGAAAGATTTTATTGCTACAAATCAATCGGGGACGCTACAGTAGACGGTGGAAAACTCGTTGGTGGTTATAAAATGTTGCATAAATTAACTTATTAACATTATTTCAGTGTTTTCATTGCAATAATGGAACTGCCCTGTCGTTCTACTTGATAACTCCTGCCTATGTTTGTATCACGTCCAAGGTTAATTTAAGGTGAAATAGAAACACAGTTTGTACGTTTGCATCGAGCAGTCACTTTGCCAGAGTCTAGCCTTTTTAACCTATAATGCCCCACTTCTGGGCAAAGGTCTCCCCTTTTTCCTTCCGTGTCACTCGGTCTATTTCCACTTCTAACCAGTTGGATAAAATGCCATCTCACCATATTTTTATAAAAAAGTAGAATGAACAAACACTTCCAATTTTGGTTTTTGGCGTTATTCATACGCGCTGTTGCCAACAGTAACAAACCCGTTTGGCTTACTTTGTTTGTTCCTACGTAAAAACTAACTAAAGTATTCAAATCATTTAGACAAATGAAGGAAATGATAAAAAAAATCGCTAGTAAGCCTCGTACCGTCAGGGATCTGACAGTTCATTCCATCCAAAAGTGGTAGATATATTACCACTTTTGGATGGAATGAACTGTCAGCAATAAGACCACCATTATCAAATGAATTTTATATTTGGTGTGTAATCAAGTATTTTCTATCTTTATCTCCATTGGCCTTTGTGTATTAGAAAATGCAAAAAATAGGAGTATTTGAACTTTCCTTGTTGGGAAAGCATAGGAAATTATTGAGTATCTTCATTCTTTTTAAGAAACACAGATAATGTATGCTCATGATTAAAATACGGTAAATAGATTTTCTAAGAAAATAAATACAATAATATTTTCATAATAAACACTTTGACTTAATGAGAATATGTTTAAACTGTTATTACGTTACTTAGATATCATCCAATCAAAAAAATATATTCTATCCTATCTATCTATATCTATATCTAGATAGCATTCAAAATATAAATTAATATTATATTTTTATATTCGTACCTTTATTAAAAAACTGTTTGCCGAACATTATTAACTAAAAATAATTTTTAGCAAGATTGGTAGGCGGAAAAACATTTAATTTCATTTAATTTAGTCATTTTTAATTTCTGTATCAATCGTATTTGAAATTACTTACAGTTAAAAATACATATTTATAAAATGACAACAAGCAAACTCCAGTCATCCCGTGACCACGGCTATTGCAATTCAGTTGAAACGTCGGGAAAATAATAAAAAAAGATAAACGCATAAAGGACCCGTAAAAACTTATAATTTTGTTAAGTTATCGCGAAAATTTAAAAAGTGCCTACTTTTATATTTTTTATGCAATGAAAATTAAATAAGGCATGAGGTAAGTGCTTGTAATTGTTACGCCCTTTAGATTTTTCTTATTTCCTGTTTTATATCTTGTATCTACTAATGTTGCTATCATACTGTGGACAGTACTCCTTAGTTCATTGCATTAGATGGATTTTTAATGAGTTACTTAATTCATTAAAATGCCACCGTTCTCATTCAAAGATAATTTTAAATCGTAATTTTCTCTTAATTGATTCAAATACTTGAACTTAGGTCAAGCTTAGCCACAATGTGGTGGTGTGGCAAAATCAAGAAAAAAAAATATAAGGTGGACTATCCTGTTCTATTTTTACTTACATCCTTTGTATCATGTTGTTGTGAACCGGAAACTTTTATATTTTTATAGACGAGTTATTCAAGTGCTTACTCGAACAGTTTGCCCTTCAAACTTATTCAAACAAGAATAAATCATGACCTGAGATGGAACTGAATATTTTCTTGCTACCAATATTTACTTTCATTGGCACAGGTGACAACTTTGCAAGAATAAACAAGGCCAAGCAGACAAGGTGACTTGATTGAGAACACTTTCTAGATGAGTTATACTTAATTAATAGTACCTAAAATCTTTAATCTTTATTATACAAAAATAAACACTTTCATAAAACAGAATAGTAAAATATAAAGCTTAACCCTTAAACAGTTTTTATCCTGTCGACACACGTAAAATCGAATTGCATAACGCGAACATAAAACAAGACACAGGTCAAGGCAGCGTAACACAGAGTAAGGTAACACAATGACACTAAAATCAAAATCTTTTAATTTAAAAAATATATTAATATAAGCGGGGATTGAAGGGGCCTCCTTGGCACGAGGGCGGAGGTACGAACCGCTACGATACTGAGCCCGGTGCTAGCCTGGTCGAAATTATTTTGAGGTTTCTGCGCAATACGTATAGTAGCCTACCTCTACAGGGTAAACGTTGCAGGAATCCAAACCTATTCAATGACTAAACGTGTTTTAATCATTGACGACATAAGTGTCGTATGGCTCATTCAATAATTACTGGAGACGCAATCTTATAAACCGAGAATCAAAGTGTGATGCCGCTTCGTGCAAGTTCAGCATCTTTATATCCTACCATGAAACTGAGTAGCAGTCTGAGTTGTCAGTAACTGTTGCTGCATTGATGACAATTAGGTGATAACTTAATTTGTGGTGGAGATAGGACAGCTAAATATACTTGAGCTGGCACATTGGCTTTGAGCAAAGACTGATGTTGCCACTAATAGTTGCTAGTGGTATTAGACGCCATAGACTCTTATTGTTTCTAAATTAGTGTCGAGTGTCAATGTCATCGTGTATCCTTTAATATTAGGCAACGCATGTTTTTGACTTTGCTTGCTGCAAAAATATGCTCCGCCTTCGTAACACATAATGACGTTATGTTTTTATAAACTGGCAGCTCTATGCAGTGGTATATATGTCCTTCATCTCGTTTATAATACTAGGTAAGTGACAGTTTTAGCCACGGTCTTTAATTTTAAGAACAAACTAATTATAAAAACCGACTGAAAAAGATTTAATTTGTCGAAATATCTTAAAACTATATCACGTTGGAAGCAGTTCTTTTTGTTTGTTTCTTTGAGAGCTGTGTTGGCTTTGCAGGCTATATCCCCACAAGGCCAACAGATATCTTCTGATCCGAAGGTTGTGGGCTCAAACTCGGTCGTGTCATTATACACGCAAAACCGTTAAGATATTCGTGAGGAAACCATCGGTTAGTGTTCCAATAAGCAGCGATGGGATTGCAATCTGTCAATACGGAATACTAATTACTATGCAAAGACGTGAACATGTACTAAATAAAATATTTGGACATGTTTCTGACTACCCCTTTCTTGATATCCTCACAAATCTGTGTACTGAGTATGGATCTGAGGACCTTCATCATGGGGATTATTCTTAAGCGTATTTTTTTCTATTTGTTTATTCCGGCATTCCAGTTTTAACAAGAAATAGCAGGATTTACGATTTATCAATATTAACACTTCTACCAAGCTGTGATTCAATTCAAGCAAGTTCAGAAGTTATTATTTAAATAATTCTGTTTGTGAGACATTGATCGATTCGTCTCAATCAAATATTTCAGAATATTTCAGAAATTTCAATCATCTGCCAAAATTCATAACCATTTTCAGATATGCACGTTTATTTTTTCTTTGTCTTTCTAGTATTCATTACAGCCTCCAAACTGAAGAAGAATATTGTATTATTGTGTTCTGTCTGTTTTAACCTTTAGTAAAAATCAAGTATTTCGCTTACGGACTAGCCTTCTAAATGTATTATGATAGACAGCTAAAATATTTGCGAACGTGTTTGGGAAACACGTAGGAAAACAAAATTTACGTTCATATCGACACGTTTTATAGAATTCCAATATCTTGGGGCAAACGTATTTTTGTCCGGACTACTTGTAGAACGTGGGCGTATGCAAGTTTTGGACGTGTATCTGACTACCTCCTCTTGGTATCTGATGATGTCCATCATGGGGAAATCAGACGTGAGCGTGTTTTTTTTCTAATTTCATTATTTTAGCAAACAACAGAGCTTTTTTTTAGGTCGTAATACTAATTGTTCTTTCGTTCTTTCGTACAAGGTTAGGTAAGGTTAGAAGGATACTGCAAGACTTAGCAAAGCTTAGGCCCTTCAAGGTCTTTGGATGAACAGAATCGACACAAATTATGAATGCCGGCAAGCAGTATCTGTACGTCAGACAGACAAGAATGACACGAAACAAGAACCTTGTTTTCGCGATATACTCGTAGCTTCGAAAACCCTTAAAATGTGCCAGTAAACATATATGCGCTCGCTTTAATATCTTAGTATCCGTTTTCTTTTGCTGTGATGCACATCAAAAGAACTTTTGTGACTCAAACGTAAACCAATCCCCAAGAACTCTGACCAAGTTTCCGTACTTCAATCGAGTAAACAAAATATTTTCTCTTTTGAACTATGCTCTGTGGAATCATATTACCGGAATCCTTTATTTTATTATCCGCAAAATTTTATATTGAGTAACTTCATTTCTTTGGAAAAAATCGAATCTTTCTTTGGACCATTGGTGGTATGTGACCATTAGTGACTAATGTAATTTTGTTTTGTGCTTCGGAGATATTCCCTATTACTAGTCTCTGAGCCAAGTCGGAGGCTTTGGCCAGTATATAATAATATAGTATATAGAAACCAGGCCAAGAACGAGGGTTTTTATCTAGTTTTTATAATTAAGGGGTGATTCAATCCAGATTATCGAAATACAGAGGGATAGAAGACCTTAACAATAAGGTCCATCCGAATCACCCCGTATGCTTTGCGCGGGCTTTTAGACGCAATTATCATAATTAAATCTCAATATATTTTACTCTGCTAAATTAATAATGCTGGACATTTTCACACAGCATTACCTAGCCCAAACTAAGCAGAGCTAATATTATGGGAACTAGGTACATGACTGATTTATTACTTAAATACTTTTTTATGTGTAAATACATACATATTACTCGTATACGAGTTCATAGAAAACAACCAGGACCGAGACAAATATTTGCAGATCATGCAAACATTTGCTCCGACGCGGGAATTGAACCAGAAACCTTCTGCGACGCAGGCGAGAATTCGCCCACTGCGCCACAGACGTCGTCGCTAGCTTTTCTTTATACTTATTGCACAAAATTTACAATGAGCAATGTTTATGTTTCTGCGTAAACATAAACATTGCAATTTTCAAGAAGGGGCTTGGTATAGTTACTACTTCCTATAATCAACAGTAGAAAAAGAAACACTGAAATTGACTACTACTCAATCAAAATTAAATGACGCAAAGAATAACTTTTATATATTTTTGAGCGAAAATTTAACTTAGAGATTTATAAAATACAGATTCACAGCATGAGTTATATTCGAATTAATATGAAAACGCTTCACTGCCTCACAGAACAAACTGTACTCCATTACTTCTTTTTGTAACTTTTCCAGTTTAAATATTCTGTTTTAGTCGAACCCTGACTACTACCATAAAACAAAACTTTCAGGCCACAAAATAGTTGAGTAACAGAAAATAAGATTATAGTGTGCGATTACCCACATTATACATTACATTTTGTATAATAGAAAATATTATTATCTGCCTAGTGAGCTAATGGAAAACCGTTGACTTTTGCCGATGGTACTATATACTATTGTAGAGGTAATATGCATTTTGCAAAAATCTGTAGAAACTAGCCGAGAGACATGTTGTCCTAGTGGGTGGTTCCCCGACTCGGAGATCGTAGGTTTCAACCGAGTCATGCACCAAAAGATTTTTACACTCGAATTTATGCGCGCATTAACACGTGCTCAAAAACGGTGAAGGAGAACATCGTGAGGAAACTGGACTTGGAAATCAAAGATTTTATAATAATAATGCTGGAAACACAATATGATCT
Organism: Perizoma flavofasciatum; assembly: GCA_958496245.1. Taxonomy (NCBI): domain Eukaryota; kingdom Metazoa; phylum Arthropoda; class Insecta; order Lepidoptera; family Geometridae; genus Perizoma; species Perizoma flavofasciatum. The sequence continues at coordinate 11,847,509 of OY292419.1, read as the reverse complement.
AGCCCCAAAGTAAGCAGAGCTTGTGTTATGGGAACTATATGACGGATATACTACTCATATACTTTTTTTTGTAATTACATAGAAAACACCCAGACCCTAGGCAAATATTTGCAGATCATACAAACATTTGTCCCATGCTGGGAATCGAACCCGCAACCTTCTGCGTCTCAGCACAGTGCCCTTACGCACTGAGTATGTATCTGAGGATGCCCATCATTGAAAATACAGTCCTTATCGTGTTTGTTTTTCTCGAACCTAATTCTGCGAACACTACTAAATATTCATTTGCCCGTCATTTCAGTAGTTATTTTTTGGTAACCAGGAATTAGAACAATGACGTAAGTTAAGATATTGGTGACCCTAAAAAGGATTACAAGGACCGCTATTGTAATATTATTATGCATACTTATTCGTATTATTTTTAGGCAGTATATTTTAAACAAAGTTCGGATTTACTGGGGCGTGGATTCTGACTTTTTTGTAACGACCTGGAAAACCAAATATCCCGTTTTGTTTGCAGCTACAGTTGGCAACTACGAGTGCGGGCGAGAACAAACAATACAGAGTCCAGGAAGCGGCCGTCGTCGCACAGGAAGTTACCAGGTCTGCTTTGTCGTAATTATTATCTAGCGCTTCTGCTTTAGTTGCTGTCGTTTTTTCGCCTGCGTTTTTTGCTTAACTGAGAGTAGATTTGATATGAAATACAACAAGCTATGACGTCAATATATTAAATTGGGCAGGTTCTTCAAAAACGGCGATTAATTGTTTAAAGCACAAGTTCTCAAACTTTTTTTTATTCTCAAAGTGGGCGGTGGGAAAATAATTTCCCACCGCCCACTTTGAGAATAAAAAAATCCTAGCGTCCTACAAAGTTTTTAAGCAAAACAACCTATGCTTTACCCTCTAGATCGCCTTAGCGCCCCAATGTCTTCTAGAGCCTTCTACCGCCCCCCTGAAGGCTTCCAGCGCTCACAAGGGGCGTTATTGTCAACTTGAGAAACAGTAGTTTAAAGGGTCGGCTATGCGCGTTTGATGCCTCTGGTTTTGCAAACTTCCATAGGCCACGATAACCGCTTACCAACAGGTGGGCCATACGCTTCTTTGGCTCCGTACAAAGTACAAAGTACTCCGAACTCCGGTACAAAGAAATAAAACGCTACTTGACTAAATGCAACGTGGAACCCAAGTCCATTTGTATATATACAGAACTTTTGTTTGTGTTGAACACTACCTAGAGGTATATTTCATTGGAGTAGTCCACCCGACGGAGCTAGAATGCACCTACTCTCTTTTGAGTCTTATAAGGATTATTGAAATTTTTACACATTTTGAACCATGGCAGATTAAACTATTGGATTCTCAATAAATTATAAAGCTGAGAAAGAAAACATCCTAGTTTATGCCGAGAGGTTAGAATTATAAATTGATTTCATTCCTCTAGTATTATAAGTGCGTGATTTAGGATAAGCAGGGTGACTATTTTGTTCTTGGAGAGTCTTGGATCGTTTTCTTCTCTCGATATTATAAACCACCTACAAAGTCACGAGATTTTCACTAATCTCTTCATAATAAGGCTATAAATTCCTTTGTTCCGTGTTTCCCCTTCGCAATAACATGCAAATTTATGTCCACCATGTCATCACTCACTACCGCTTGTAGTAATGCCGAGGGTTGGTCGAGTTAACGTTCCTTAGTAGGTAAATATACAGCTATAAATAACCCTCGCATGTAACAAATTGTTTTTTTGACTGGATTAAAGTTGAAAACTTTAATCCAGTCCATAAAATACCTGAAAGATCTCTTAGCGATAAGGACATTTATTGTATTCCCACTGCGAATTATACTCGGTGATTTTTTAATTTAAGTTATTGCAACAATGAGTTATCTATGTAAATCCTTTTCTGTAGATATATCCGACCAGCACTGGTATTTAAATGTATTTTGTTGCTACTGTTTACAACTGACCGCTTGCATGAATGGTGTTTATTTGACTAATAAACTAATAAAATTATCATGATACCTGTAATTCCTGAATTTAGACTACATAATGTAGCAAAAAGTACCTACTCCTACAACGCATGCCTAAACATGTTACAAGTTTCTACAAGTTTCTAGTTATATAGCTTGTTTCAGAAAAACACATTATCTGATCATTTGTAAATAGTTGTATATGTACTGGAATACTGTCTAATTATTCCACTTAACTAGAGTACAAGATATATCATTAACCTTTTTCGCAAGACCAGCTTATTTCTTTTTACGGAACTTTTATCTCTGATGGATAATGTTTTTCAGCGCTCTCTTTTAGTCCCAGACTTCCATAAACCCCCGCGTTTTATATTCAGCATTCTAAAAAAAGTACGAGGTATAAGTAATAACACTTTGTAGGTACTTCATAAAGATGCACGGCTATTAACAAAGTAAGCATGTTTAGGCATGCGTTGAAATAACAGAAAAGGGTGTAATCGCTCATTTAAACCAGGAATTTTTTGCTCGTGTAAAAAAATTAGGAATGCAAATGTGATTTGCTTCGTTTCATGAGTTTCTTTATTCCCTTGTTAACTTTTATTGCAGGGTATAAACGTAAAAAAATATGTTGCGCGAAAATCAGCACATTTTAGCGAAATGATTTTGGTTTTATATTATTCTATTAGTAATATTACAAATGTCAAAGTTTGGATGTTTGTTGCTAATAATCTCCGAAATCTAGGTGTTTTTTTTTCAACACTTGATAAGCGATCAGTTGAGAACAGCAGTTGATAAGCGTTCGGGAATCGTAGCTATGACATCATACAGCTGAAAAAGAGCGTTGTTGAGTCCATGACCTTTTTACTTACCTACTAGACATACCTTCTAATTTTAACACCTTTCGAAATTATTGTACCTAGGTATTTCTAGATTAGGTATGTTTGCAAGTAAAAAATATTTTTTTGTTTAATTTTAAAAAAGCTCGTATAGCTCGTGATCACATAGGCTACTTTTTATCTGGGTACTACGCGGGCGAAGCCGTGAGCAGAACTAGTAATAAAATAAAATAATCTTGATTGTGAACCGACTTTGATAAAGCGAGACTTGTACTTGCGTTTTAACTGTAACTAAACTTAATTTAAACTGTCGCTCTCTTTTACTGATAGTGCAAGCAAGAAAGAGATAGCTATAATTTTAGTGTTGTCAAATTAGTCAGATTTAAGTTTTCCATACAAATTTAGTCGTGATTTCAAAACATGCTCACTATAAACACGAAGAAAAGCGGCACGTAAACTGATTTGACAGCAGCAGCAGCACAGCAGTAAAATTCTTGCCATCTCTTTCTTGCGTACACTATCAGTAAAAGAGAGCTATAGGTTAAATTTAGATAGTGTACTACAGAATCGAGGCCAATGACATATCATTTCTTGATTCGGTTCCAACCACTGACTTATTAAACAGCCGCACTGACTTATTAAACTTTGCAATAAGCCCAGTTAATGTAAGTGTTCTCTAAATGACAGCTCAAGCGTGTAACTAAAGATATCAATCGACAGTACCTATCGGATGCGGACAGCGAGGCGGTGTGGGAGACAAGTGACGTGACATTAGAGCGGGGAGCGAGCGGACTCGGTCTCAGTATAGCTGGGGGCGAGACTGGAGGTGACGTAAGCATCACGAAACTGGCCCCTGGAGGCGCGGCGAAGGTGGACGGAAGACTGCAGATAGGAGATATTTTGTTACAAGTAAGTCATAGACGCTTTTCTCGTGGCAATCTTATCGTATTATTTATTCGCAAAATTTCTGTTAGTAAAACATAATCATACTAAAGTTCGTTAAATAATAATTATCTAATGTCTCATAAAAGTCGAAATTAGTATTTTTATCAAAAATTATTGACAAGAACGAAAGTAAACGGAAAGATTTTCCTTTCCGTCTATTTTTTTAGCTTACTTTTTTATATTGAAATTAGATCATAAACATGTTTTTTAGAAAAAAATGTGTAAATTTGGAATGAAAGTCAATAAAGCATATTATGCGTGCATAATAACATAATAATTAGATTTATAGCAACACAATAATATTTTAAAATATTATTACGGCATAGTCGTACTTTACTATTCTCCTGCTGACGTTTCGTTGACCGTTTAGAGGTCTTTGCTCATGAGGCCCGTCCGTGACCTATTCTAAAATGATATCCAACTACGATAATTTCGATTCTATGACACAATAATAGTTAAATATAGTACGTAGTACCCACGGTATATAACAACAAAAAACACAAATAGGATCTTTCATAAATAATCGGGCTCGCAATCAATACGAGTATAACAGAAACATAAAAGAGTCAGCAGAAAAACTGGGGCAGATGGCAAACTTAGTTCAAACAGAATATGCGAACAAAAACAAATGAAAATGAATAAATAATCCAGAAACAAGATATCTGAAACAAGAGACGCATTAGGCACATGGAAATGACAAAGTGCCTATAAATTATGTTGTTCCTTATCCGATACCTAGAGCATGAGTTTCTTGTGCTATCGCGTTGACTACGAATCAGCCCTTCAATCATTAGGCAGTCACGGATTGAAAGTAATAGAAGATGTAGAAATTGTATTAATGTCACACAGGCTACTTTTTACCCGGTTACAACGCGGATAAATCTGTGAGCGGTAGTTATTGGCTACATAAAACGTACAAGAAACTTGCACTTGGTACACATTCATGGATGTTCTTAAAATGAGGCACAGAGACTTCGAAAGAAAAATAAAGGGGGTGGTTACATAAACAATGTAATCAAACTTTTTTACCACGTTGTTAAAACACTTGTTGAGAGTTGCTTAAGCGGCATTACTCATAAACTTTTCTTATTAACCGTACACAAAAAAATGGTGGTGGTACAAAATATTCATCAGTTAAAAAATAACATTGTCTTGTTTATCACATTGCTCAACGACAATCGATGTAGAGAAACTTTCTGTATTTTTACATAAAAGTTATATTAACTTCTGGTTGAGGTCGTATTGAAATTGACAGGTTCATTTCCCAGCAAGCGGAAGGGCACATAATTTTGCTGCTGTGGCTGCGTAAGTATATGTAAACAGTTTTTAATGATCTACTCACTATATAGGCATTTTTTTCGCTGTTTTCAAGTATGGTGCTATAATATAACACATTTAAAACACTTATATTATAAGTATTTATTTAAATATTGAGGATCTTCAAAGATCTACTTTAGGCTTAATGGTTATAGCTGTTTGCTAGCTGTACAAAGCTTCAAAACTTTCCTAAAGATATCTATAGGTATCCGTTGATAAATTCACCTGATATTCAGTCTAATAAACCAGTTATCTATTCCACAGTGAATTATGATTAAACTCAAAGCAATAAAGGGCCAGATTAACATCTATGGTTTACGGGATCGTACTTTATGCCTCTGTTTCCTCTGAATGTCACTTAATGGTTTGAGCTCATCCTTGGTTGAATAAGATCATTATTTGTTTGGCTTTACAGCTATACAGTGTTTCCTATTATATGTGAATCATAAAATAGGGTTATTTCCCCATGATAACAACAGCTTCGATTTACGATTTTTCAATATTTGGCAGTATGTAATGAAAAAAATGTTGACAAGGATCAGCTGGTAAAATTTATTTCAGTCGAGGGACTTGTAGTTCCTTTTGAATTGGAACCTTTTATATGTACCCTTTTTATATGTTCAACAGAGACACTATGTAATCTATATATCTGATCAATAGTTAAAACATTTTATGGGAGATTATATAATTTTACCAATATCGTGCAAAACCGCTATAAAAACTTTGTTTAACATCAAAAAAAATGCTTGAATTTGGTTTTAAAATCATAAAAATATAGCACAAAATGTAATATGAAATACTAATCTATTATATTAAAAAATGATATATATAAATATTGTGATCCCATACTTTTACCAGCAATTTTGCCTTTGAAGCCAATCTATATAAATTATATAATCTGCAAACACTATCGCCTATCTAAACATACCTATTCTGACAGTTAAACGTTGTCTAATTTTCACCTTGCAGAAACAAATTGGCAACCACCCTGTTTAGTAGATGTTACATGCCTTTGAGTCGGCTTTAGATATTTTTGCGATAAAGATACAAAGACACAGATACAGATAGCAGTCGGTAGACTCGCAACCTGTATAGTAAAAAAGATATAATAACAACTACCGAACGAAGCAAAACGTGATGACTACCCCTTTATGGTTTAGTCGGTCGTGGACTTGCTCGGTTTGCAGATACTTCTTCTTTGTGTTTGCAATATCCATTCTTGATTCTCATTATCTGTAACTAGTAGGAAACTCAATGAGATGGAATAAAAACCTATACTTACCTATGGCAACTGTTAAATTCTTAGCTAAATCAGTTTTCATATGCGACCACACACTACATGTGCAGAAAGGTAAAGGCATACAGTCACTTAAAAGCAACCTATTTGTACCAAGCTCGATGAAAGAGATCAAAATTCAAATGAGGCAAACAAAGAAAAAGGTTTATTTAGCTTTGAATGCACGCAGCACGCCAGCGATGGATTTTTGTTCCAAATTCAAAACTAATGCTGTGAACGTAAATACAATACTTCGCGTGTCCTTTTTTCTAAAGTAATGACAACTTTCCCAGCAAACTAGGATCACAGACTACTATATGTACCAGGGTAACTAGGATGTCCACGTCATCGTATGACTGTCATGCTAAAAATAAAATCGGATTAAACTTTGAATAGTTTGCAAATTGGTTGGTCCGTATACACTGGTACACTGTCTTGTGCAGCAGCAATTACTTAAATCAGCTTGTAAAAATGACAGCTTCGTCTTATTTGTGCACAGACTACTATAATGCTAACACTGTTTGTGCATACGTTTTTCTGTTTGGAAAGTTTCCATAGCTCAATTATTGAATAAAATATGTGATTTAGAACGACAAAATGTATGTTTTGTAATAGTTATAGTATTCTGCCCGATCCATACCATATTTTTGGTGCATTTATGCGCGGCGTAAATTCACTTTAACATTTTTATTAATTTAGTTTATAAGTTGACGTTTCTAATAATCCTTGTGATAACAATGAATAAATATATATTGAATTTGATTTTGAAATTTTTTAGCGCCAGAGCAGCCTAGGTTATTAAAAATATGAGCTTTTAAATAATTTTTCATTTTTCCTTTTGTGCAGGTGAATGACATTTCCGTAGAAGGCGCTCCGCATTCGGTAGCAGTTGACGCACTCCAGAAGGCCGGAAACGTCGTTCGATTAGTGAGTACTATGATTGTTTTAGCATTTTTATAGACAAGTGGCCGTTGAAAAAATGAATCACTAACACATGATTCGTAGATAACTGTTATGTACGAAATAATGCTGTAATAAACAGTGACACGATTAGATTGCAAAGGTCACAGAAAAATAGAAATGGAAGCTGATTAAAATTTGCCACGCAGGCAGTGCTTATGAGAAACGAAAAGCCTGAGGCACAATTATAATTTCTATTTTTACAATATTTTACAATTGAATCCGCTTGAAGCTTTTTTCTTCCTCTATCTCCATAAGTCAGCAAATCGTTTACAGATGTCCGTCCGCTACATTCTTAGCTCGTCCAGTTGATAGTGGCACTATACTGTAATAGTATTCTATATACTATTACAGTATAGTGGATGTAGGCTATTATTAGGTATAATAGGACGAGCTTGACTATTAAATGTATTGGTGACTCTTAATAAACTCAATTCCCAAAAATATTTACCCTACGATATCTATAAAAAAATTAGTAAACGTTATATTACGTAAGTTATATTGCTTAACAACGGAAATAGGCATGGTAGGAGGTAGCTACGCTTCTCCAAAAAAACTATTTTCTACGCTTAAACATTTTTTGGGAGCTCACTTGTCTTACTCAATACTCAATACTCAATACATTTATTGCTTTCACATGGTAGGTACATAGATGGTGTTTATAGGTAGGTATCTCACATGAACCCTGTCTAAGGGTATAGCAACAGATAGGTAGGCAGGCCGAAGTTTTGTGTAAACAAAAATAAAACTAGTAGGTACAATAAAATAAAGTCAAGGTAGGCAAAGTATCAAGCATTTGGAATAACACAATTAGGTAAGTAGGTTTAGTCATTTTTTCTTTTGTTATAATTTTCATTAGTCAAAAATAGGTACGTCACTTTTTATTTATTTTTAAGGTTTGCTAGCTTTCTAGTCTAAATAATCTTTAATGTCATAGTAGCATTTGTCAATTAAGAATGATTTTAGTCTTTTAGTGAAAAGCGATTTTTTTTGTAATTCTGTGATTTGTTTTGGAAGTTTGTTGTAGATTTTAATTGACATTATGTATGGGCCATCGCTGTGCAATTTTAGGTGTGATCTTGGTTGTATAATTTTGTTTCTACCTGGCCTAAGTGCGTATCTTCGAGGAAGATCATCAAGTTTCGTGTACAAATCGGGATATTTTCTGACAAATTTACATATTTCTAGAATGTAGATTGACGGTAACGTCAAAATCTTTAGATTTATAAAATGGGGTTTGCAACTATCTCTTTTTTTTATGTTTGCTATAATACGCACACATTTCTTTTGTAAAATAAACAGGTCTTGTACGTCTACACTATTCCCCCATAGTGCTATGCTTCGAGAAAGATGTGAGTACACATAGGCGTAATAAGCCGATAACGTGCTTGTCAGATCAGTTGTCTTTTTTAATTCGCGCAACGCATACGTAAAACTTGATAATTTAGATTTTAGTTTTTGTATGTGATGTTTAAAGTTCAAATGAGTATCAATATTGGTCCCGAGTAAAGAAAAAGTGTCAACGCTTTCTAAAGAGATGTTGTTAAAGGTTACTTGAACGTTAAGAGCAGGTTTTTGGTACGGTCTAAACTCCATTACCTGCGTTTTTGTGAAGTTAATTTCTAGACAGTGTTCCGACATCCAGTTAGAGACACAGTTGAGTACGTTTTGTATTGTGCCGGCTACGTTATCAGTGCTGCTACATGGCATCAGTAAGGATATATCATCCGCGAAGAGAACGCTCGGTGTTTTGACATGTTTTGGTAAGTCATTTATGTAGATCAAGAATAGTAGGCATCCGAGCACACTGCCTTGTGGAATTGAGCTGGTCACGTGATGCGCATCGGACCTTACATTTTTTATGGTACTAGCGTTGTAGTCAAAATATCCTACTTCTACGTATTGCACTCGGTTACGTAGGTACGACTCAAACCATTTATGCGCTTGGCCTCGGATACCTATATCTTGAAGTTTTTTTAAAAGAATGTCATATTGCACTTTGTCATATGCCTTTGACATATCTAGCAGTATTCCTACCGCGTATTCTTTTTTGTCCAATATCCCTAATATTTTATCTACGTATTTATAAACAGCTAGCGTAGTTGAGTGATTTTTCCTAAATCCACATTGAGCTTCGTCAAATAGCTTATATTTCTCACAGTAGGAATAAACACGATTACACATGGCTTTTTCTAATATTTTTGACGAGGTAGGTAGCAGTGATATTGGTCGATAGTTGTTCGGGTCGGTTTTCGTACTTTTCTTATGGATAGGCTTTATGATGGATGTTTTTAATAAGTCCGGGAATGTACCTTCCATAAAAGATTGGTTCGTTAGCAGATAGTAGGGATAGGTTAGTTCGTCTGCACATAGTCTAATTAGTTTGGGCGGCAATTCATCTATTCCGCAGCTCATTTTATTTTTTAGGTTACGTATTATTAAATTGATTTCTTTTTGTGATGCCGGGCTTAAGAACATGCTATTTGTTGATCGTGTTAGGGTAGGTATGCAGTTACAGTTGGACAATCTGGATACTCACTTTGCATAATTGGTTCTTTTACGGCATCAGACATCTCAGGTTGTATTTTAGTTTTGGCTTAGGAGCGTAGTGAGCTACTACTACGCTCCTAAGCCAAATTTAGAAATTTTGCTAAATTTTGAAAAAAAAAAAAAAATTGAAATTTTGCCAAATTTGGCTGGATTATTTTGTTTGCTTTAATTCAACTATGTAGTTTAAAAGTGGAAATAGTGTTTCGTTGAGAACATGCCACCACACTTACTTAATCAACAAAACATAAAATCATAAAGTTTAGATAGGGACTAAAAGTAATACTACTATTACAAAATAAGGCATTGCTACCTTATGTCAGAATTCACTAACGACCGATTGATATAAATTAACGTGGTAGTTAAACTTCCAGTAAAACATTGTTGAGAGATGCAGCAATATGCATTAAAGAGACATTTTATTGATCGCGGCATCATTCGAAGTAGCGAGCTATAATGTTGACCAATTAGCTTAAACATGACATTGCCACGTGGCGTATCGCCAGCATTCTGGGCACGCTGGTGATGTTGTAGTTTAAATTTAGTTTCTATTGCTGACTCGTTATGTTTCTGATAAAGATATAAAAATAAAACAAGTTGGTCAACATTTAAAATTGCTTGGTGTTGCAGATATCACAGATAATGGTAGATTATAAGTAAACACTTACCATCTGGTGGAACGAATGCCTGTTTGTTTCCAAATTATCCTTCTATGTTTCTCACTGCAATTACTATCCACTGAAAATATAGCGCTGTAGTTAAACATCATAATAAATAATAAAGGCGTTTTATGATTATTTCGGGACCAGAGGCTTTTACATTTGTTAAACTAGGTTAAAATTAATACTTAACATAGGAGTATCTGCGTGCCGTAAAGTGATAAAAATATTGAACCGTGATCGCTTATTATTTTCCATTGATTTTTTTCTATGTAACGTTTTGGTGTTAGAGCTTCATAATATATATTGGACGGTTTCTTTTATGATCTGCAGATATTTCCGGGCCTTGCTGTTGTACACCATAGTACTCACAGTTCTTGATACTTACGACACAGGAAATCCTCATGCTGGGTCAAGACTATGTAGGTTTCGCGGAAGAGTGCTCGTGTGTACCCGTAATCTCCTGGCCGAAGGAAAACCGTGAGGTTTTAGTCAGTCTGACATAACCTTCCGCCTGGGAGGGGGCGGAAAGTATTCATGATGGATTTCCTCACGAAAAAAAAGACTATGTAGGTGACTGTTGAGTTTATGTTTGATGAGTATCTTCTCCTCAGAGTGTACGCCGAGCCCGTCGACCCAGGGTAGTAACACTGTGGCGAGGCGTGCGCGGACTTGGGCTTGGCATTGCGGGCGGAGCGGACAACGCCGGCGGTGGCGGCGTCTTTGTATCACACATAGCAGGGGGCGGGGCGGCCCATCATGATGCCAGACTGAGACTAGGAGATAAGATTTTGGCTGTAAGAGATGAAGATGTAAGTAGTTATTGATCGTTGGTCAAGCATGGTTTATGCGTCGGAAGAGGACCGGGCATCACGGAATGGACTGGACGTTTAATTTGCTAGCGACGTGCATCCAGACCCGTGTTTTTTTGTATAATTTTAAGTTTCTGAGAACAATGATTTAATTCGTCATTTTGTTTCGCGAGTTAAAACCAATATTCTTTTACTTTTGTTAACAGGGTATTGAAACGTCATTAGTAGGAGCTACCCACGCGCAAGCTGTCACAGCGTTAAGAAACACAGGCGAACACGTCACGCTGGTCGTTTTACCCGCAGCGTCTTTTCCGCCAGTGGCTAAACCCACTCCGCTCTACTCTAGTGAGCACTATTTTTTATTACAATGTTTTAGGCAGTATTATTTCATTTTTAATCTCAGTGCATGTTTTGTGGAAGACTAATTAGACGTTACGTTAAGAGGCTATTGTTTCGTAGTATATTGTCGTAGGATTTTTAAAACGTTATTTTAAACGATATTGAAACAATAATGCCTCTTAACAAATTCCTTATAATATAAGAACATGCCTAATTGTACAGTTAAATAAGAATAACTCACAAAAAACACATTATATGTATTTTGTTTGTGCAGCCAAAACGCAAGCCACGTCGTGTTCAACCCTCCACGAGCTTTTAGAAGAGGAGTCGACTGAAATTCCAAGGTAATGTTGCATTTAATTTCAATGCTTTCTCATTTGCCTTTAGAGCGGGAGCAAGCGTGACAATCTATTGATAGTGTATTGTTATTGTTCTTATGTAAAACTGAAATCAAATCCAATCGAGTATCGCGTACCTACATTATAAGAGTAGCATCCGATCTAGCAGCCATTAAAATGAACGTCACGAGTCGTGAGTCCCGAGTCATAGTATTATAATAACTGTGCCAGAGCTTGACGATTTTTATGAACCTACTCTGAAGCTTTCCAAGTCTAAGTGTAATATCAGAAGACTTTTGAAAATTATAAAATCGCAGAACATTATTAGGTCGTTTCAGTTTATATAGTGCGTACCATAGTTGTTCGAATCAAAATAATTAACCTTTAGATAACATTAGTGTGGTTACTGGCACAGATTTCAAAGCAATATCTTAGTTTTATGGTAGTGTTTGGCACCGGCGTATCGGCAGATACGCCGGTACTATTAATAATTTAATGTGCTAAGCAATGCAGATTTCTTTACTTTTACAATAATTTTATAATAGATTGTAATATAACTCATTAAAATGCCCATCAAATTAAGATTGTCATCAATATCAATAGGGTAATAATGTACATAGAAATAATAGTCACATTTTGTTGAATCTTATTTGATAATTGAATAACAAATTTATAAGAAAGTAGCAATCATCCCATTTTTGCCCATTAATTGTTTGCCACAAAAAATATCTTACGGATAATGGCAGACACTTACTCGATAAAAGTTGCGTTATTATATCATTTATTTTTTGTTTTTGCTTCAACACCTACCTAACTTTCAAAACACGAATTCATAAGGGGCAAAAAACAAACAAAACAAATTAAGTAGGATGGATTGAGTCATTAAAAAAATTTCACGAATAATCCTTTATTTAATTGCTTAAACTTCAAGCGCGGACGAAGCGGTCGAAGTAGCTAGTTTGTTCTTGGAAATCGGGAGCGACAAATAATTTTGTGAGTGAACAAATATTTGTTTAGGGTCTGAGAGGCTGGCTAGGGTCATGTTAAGGGACGACATAAAGGGTAGACGCCTATGTCTAGATTGGATTACTAAGTGAGGTCAAAAATATGCTTTGAACTACAAAACCCGTCAAGGGCGTCAAGTTTACCTTGCAAAATTTTCTTGAAATATTTGAAGTAGTATAATAGTGTAGGTATTTTTTCTATCTAAAAACGCGAAAGAAAAGGTTTTGCTGATAGAAATTATATTTCGATTCAGCACTTAACGGTACCAAGGTAAGAGGTATTAGTATAACACACTAGCCTCCATCCATGGCTTTACCCACGTGGTACCCAGAAAAAAGTAGCCTAATAATTGTCATACTGGTATTATTCCTGATCATAAACTATACATGTTCCAATTTAATCAAAATCTGTTCATCCATTACGACAATAAACATTCATAATTTTCACTAAAAATTGAACGTTCGCCATGATTTGTTAGTTTGAATGTTTCCAGATATTTTGGCACAGTTGCATGTTGCAGTTGCATGTGCGTTTTTAGTAAAAAAATATGTAGACACCCATGATAGTTTTTAAAGTTAGAAAAACAACTTTGTGACAAAAATCCAAATATTTGCTTTTATAATTTAGTAAGATTGAGCTTTTTTATGATCTACTTATCCATGTCTTTTTTAAAGCTTAATGTGTTATATTTACGGCCGGGTTACTTCTATAAAAATGTTGCCCTTGCCCACACTCTGACTACAACTCTGTCTGACAACTGTTTACATTGTATCGTCTCAGGACCGCAATTAGTAGGAATTTCGGGCTGGTCCGTTGGTTTTGCTACAACACGATTATTGCCCCCAGTGACGATTACAAACGTACCGTTTATTATGAACTAGTTTGCCCGCGGCTTCACCCGCGTGGTATGTTAATAAAAGTAGCATATGACCGTCTCCAGGCTTCAAACTAAGTCCACCAACTTTTGAATGAATCGAACCAAGGATTACAATTTATACAAAGTTTAGAACTCAATTGCACACCCCCAAAGGGTAGTTTTGAAAAAATAAAAAAATCATGTTTCATTATTTACTTTAAAGTTTATTTGTACAGAGTTTTGAGAGAATCAAACAATTTTTTTTTCATAGAAACTTTATCGCCCTATTTAGCCCCCCCTTAGGGGTCGATTTTTGAAAATTAGATTAGCCTATGTATTATTCCAGATCCTAAACTATCTACATTCCAAATTTCATCAAAATCGGTTAAGTAATTACAGAGAAACGAGGTAACAATCATTCACACACACACACACAGAGACTTTCGCATTTATTATATTAGTAGGATTATTAGGTCTACCCCACAATTTAGGATATTAAAAAAAACGATTCATTCCACATCTAACAATAAATTGATTTTGTTATTTACATAACACAATTTACTTCGAAAAATAAAACGATGTTGGGTCACGTATGACATTGGACATTGTCAAATGAGTCGTTTCTCATTGATTTAGTTAGTGTAATTAAGAGGCAGTTCAACATTGAAATGGATGACTGGATTGTCATTTGAAACTGAGCGGTTCATGCTTCGGATAGCACCTAGGTAAAATAGTTATCTGCCCTGAAAAATGCCAAAATGGCAATAGTGAATAGTTATCTTTTAGACTTTCGTGCTCTATTCTTAGTCATATCATCATCATCAGTTACAATCAGTTGAGAGTATGGTAGATGTAGATGTATTTATGATTAAAACAAATGTTGTAGACCATTCGGCAGCCTATGATCTCTGATATTGTATTGTAAGCCAACTCGTACGAGCTGAGGGCCTATGCTGAGTTACAAATACGTTCAAAGCTTATCGAAACGGTCATCATCGTAATTTTTGTATAGAAATCTTATAGATACGGTCGCTGTTTTGAAATTGTTATAAACTCAGTATAGACCCGCTGACATACGTAGGTATTTAATATCCGTTCTCATAACTAATGTATTGCCCACAGTTGTGTCCGGATGGTCCGCCTCGTACGTTCCGGGTCTCGCCTAGGCATGGACATAGTCGGCGGTCTGGGCGGAGAAGCTGAAGGTGCTACCACTGAAGATGATACATGTGGAGTCTTTGTTTCGGGGGTATCGTCCGGTGGTGCTGCGTATGGAATGCTACATCGGGGGGATAGGATACTTAGCGTGGATGGGAGAGACTTGACTAGAGCTACGCATGAACAGGCTGCAGCAGCGTTGAAGGTAGGTTAGAGTCAAACAGTCTTCTTATACATAATCCTGACCCCACACTAGGATTCCCTGAATCGAGGGTATCAGAAATTACAATTACCATGGTATCACAACACTTTAATCTATCTACAGAATATGCAAACATTTGTTTTGCCGCGGGGATCAAATCCGCACTTCTTGAGTCTCAGCCATTCATCCACCGTGCCACTGAGGTCGTCTATTGAACATTTATTTCCATATTTAAGTTTTGTGGTTGAGCTTGTGCCCACTGCATTGTCTGCATTTTACCTAGGTAAAAAGTTGCCTATATCACAGATATTATAATACTACTAGCTTCTGCCCACAGCTTCTCCTGCGTAGTACCCGGATAAAAAGTAGCCTATGTGTTATTCTGATGTATATGCTATATTACTGTAAAGTTTCATCAAAATCCGTTCTGCAATTTTTGCGTGAAGAAGTAACAAACATCCATCCCCACAAATTTTCACGTTTATAATAGTAGTAGAAAGTAGGATAGTATCTATGTACTTTTTTAGGTCACGTACTATATCGTCCCAAATTTTATAAAATCTGTGTAACCGTTACTGAGATCCTTAGTAAAATCATCCAAACATTCAAGCCTTCGTTTTTGTTTATAATATTTAGTATGAATTATTTTTGTCTACACAGTATTCGGGAACGTCGGTAACAATAGCAGCGCAGTATCAACCGGACCAGTACGAGAGACTGCGTGCGCGTATCAGGGCTATCAACGCGGCCGCAGTCACGTCACCTCACGCGAGACATGCTACTCACGTTCCGGTAAATGATGTGCATTCTATGTATCCAAGGTAAGGACCTCATAAATTTTGACCTTTTTTGTAACTATCTACGCTAGAACTTAGGTGTTACATTTTCGCATTCTTTTGTAACGTTCTAGACTCAATGTGGGTACACAGTTGTGATATTTCATCGTACATAGTCTGTCACATATCTCGATGTTCACCGTGTTGATATTTCGTCAACTTATACCGTGCACTTATGACTTTGTCACGTGCATCTGCCAAGGTCACGGAGTGATGTACTTTTAAATGTCACAATAGTGGACCTTATTTTATACCTACTTCACTGTTACTAAACTAGACAAAATATAACTTTCTATTGCCCAAAGCGACGGCCCCAGTACCAACTTAAATCATTACGATTATAAGTACGTTTTATCATCCAAACAAGCTTTGAAATTTTTTCAGTCAAAATCTCAAACGTCGTACAAACATTTTAATAGCTGTTCACTATGATTTATACATCATTATTAACAAACACATTAATCTAGATCTGTTTCAAACTACACGCATCCCTCACCTAAGGGTTAACTCATTTACGGATCCAGATTCAGATATTAGTTTATGTTAATCCTATTTCGGGGGATTATCTCCCGCATAAATTACTACGATGTTATCTGCAACACGTGATGTTTGGTCAATAATTTTATAATTAATTTGAAGAAGTCTTTTATCGCTTTTAATGAGCGGTTTCTTTTTAATATGTGGCAGTTGAGTTTTATAGACTTAGGAAGATTTTCTCATACAAATTAACTTAGCACATTAAGATAATGAGGAGGGGACTCTGAAACCTTTTTTCAAAACCACAATAAATAACACCTCAATCTGTTTTAATTAAATACAAGTATAATTTTTTTTCAAAATTCCTGACGAGTTTTCCATTTTAAACCATTGAAGCGCCCCAAGTGGTTCATTGTAATAAACTCTATAAAAAACAATATTGGAATTATACCAAAAATCTATTCAAACGGATAAGCTGTTTCGGAGATAAATGGTTAAAGACAAACATGCGTATGCGGGATCCTTACGATGACGCAATAAATACAGTAGGATCACAAAGCATGCTAAAAATGATGGAGATGCGAGGGTGTCCACCCACATGATCATAAAACGTGGGTGTTTTTCACCACACCCTATTTTTAAAGGCGTTCGTTATCTTCTTTATTTAGCTCAATCATTCTTTGATAACAACAAATTTGATACATAATGGCTAGGTGATTGATTCCTCGCCTCCGAGCCTTTAATAGCAAAGAGTTTTTATTTGTCCATCCAGTAGGATGTAGGAAACCATCTCATCTTAGAAATATTCTGCTGGGTGGCGCTGGCATAATTACAGCTTCTCCAGAAAAAAAACTTTTAAAATGATTTACGTGCATTGCAATCTGTACGTAAACTCTTTTTTCATGTAGTTATGCGTCATTACGAGTAATATTCTTTTAGTTTTATCCCAATAAAGCTGGAAATATTTGGTAAACAAGCGAGCAGCATGATAAATTATTGCGAGAGGGTGCTTTCGTGTGATTTGTGTTTCGTATTGTTTGTCCACAATTTGCCGCGGTTTTTGGCGAAAAAAATATATATTTTTTATTTTTCACCGGATCTAAAAAAACACCTTACGCTAGAGATGCTTAACTAATACGATGATCGATGTATTTGTATAACAGATATCAGAAAAAACCACTGGGAATAAATAACCAGTAAGGAATACAGGTATGGTGTTTTCTAGAGAATACAAAATATAAAAGATCTCTTGTCGTATCGCTATGGATTAGGAAGGATAGTTACAAATATATTAATTGCCTAAACATACATTGATTGAAGATAGATATGATAATAATAATTCATTTATTACCTTAGATTTTTGGAGAAAAGCCGTTTCAAATCTTATCAAATAGGTACTCGTACTTGTAAAAAAGGGTACTTCATTCCGATATTATTGTCATTACCTGAGGTCTTCTCTTATTGGCTCAGCTGTCACTGACATATTTTTTTACAACTATATCAAAGGGCAGTGTAAGAACACTACGTTACACTAAGATAGCCTATGTCCTATCATCGGATATTTGGAAAGATATCTTATACCTAGAAATAAACAATGCATTAATAACTATCTCCTTGTTGAGCTTTAGATACCTTTACCTACTTTGTATGAAGTACTGATATAACGCTATATCCTTTAAACCGGCTTCAAAAAAAGGTTCTCAGTCATACGGCTTTTTTATGTTTACTAAAACGAGTTTCGTAACTGAGGAATTTATTATAGAATTATAAGTTTAATTGTCTAGAAATTAATGAGTCCCTTTAAAAACAACAATACCAAACAAATATGTTAAAGCCCATTCGTATGTACACCAAAATAACATTACTTTCTACAATTTGACGAACGAACACCATTCAAGTGTTCAACATAAATCATTTGGGAATTCACCTCCAACAACGTACATCCTACAAAGCCCAGCTGTTTTGTTTCCACCCGGTCATGCTCGCGCACACAATGCAAAAGCATTCGAAATTTTAGCGCCCAATGTGTACATTATACAAGTTGGCAATACTCCAACAGAACAAAATGTGCCTTCTTAGATACCTATGCTATTGTGAAAATGTGTTATTTTACGAGCAGCTAACTGCGATTTCTCAGACTACGGTAGAAACGATGGTAGATGACCAAGGCATCTAGACAAATATCTCACGCTTAGTTTTCCTTTCAGCGAACGCAAATTCGTCAAGGTAAAATTATGCAGCAGTCTCGTGACATCTCAACAGCTAATGTCATCTCCAATTTAATATTTCAGCAGGCGAAAGTGGTTGTTGTCTAAGAAGTCTGGTGGCCAATTCTAGTGATCCACAGCTGTGGTAGCCGGAACCAGCATTGAAACGTGCTATCTGAATCACGGGAGCGCTTAAATAGAGCACGTGATATTGCGATAGCTTATGTCAATTCCATTTTTTTTAACCATAGCAATGGAAATAGCTACGAAGCGAATGGGCAAGAACATCGGCTAGGCCGTCAGTTCGAAGCGGCGCAATTGTTCACCCATCCAAATGGTGATTTGGTTGAAAGTTTTTATCGAAAAACAGACAACTTACTTTAAAAAATGCACAGTTTGCCTACTGCAGTGTAGAATCTAGAAGTTTCATAAATCATCCAAATATTCATAGCAGTAAAACTTGGGATAGCTCACTCGAAACTCTGAGGCTAGGGTAGTTTTTGCCCGTTGGAATTGCAATACCTCTCAAGATGTTACATTTGCCAACGCGGGTTGGAAAGTTTTGCATATTACGGCTGCTGCGTTTTCGTTTTTGTTTAAAAGGCCAATGTAACACTGCATACCAAAAGAGCAAGATGTACCAGCTAACTATGACACGTAAAATATAATACTAGCCTCTGGCCACTGCTTCGCCCGCGTGGTACTCGGATAAAAAGAAGCCTACATGTTATTCTGATGTATAAGATATATTACTGTAAAGTTTCATCACAATCCGTTCAGTAGTTTTTGCGTGAAAGAGTAACAAACATCCACCCTCACAAACTTTCGCGTTTATATTAGTATTAGGGTATAGTATAGTTTCTACCTCTGGACTACAATTACTTGACACTTCTTTTTGGGAACACTCAGTACCATCTAGTAATATCTATAATATTATCAAATGCCAAAGTTTGGATGCTTGTTGCTAATAATCTCAGAATTAGCGTTGAGAATGTGTCAACGGGTTGGACTGATTTGTATAAATAAAATTTGGAACAGGTATAGTTACACATAGGCTCATTTCAATCCGGGTACCACGCGGGTGAATCCATGGACAAATGCATTAGGCTCTGTTCATGGATTCACCCGCATGGCATAGCACTAGCTAAGTAAGTCAAATCTGATACCATAATAATAGAGTGTTACATCAGTTTTTTTCCAATTTGGATTATAAATATGCAGTATACAAGCGCTTTTATCCCGGTCATCATTACAGTGAACTCGAAACTCAAACCCATCGTTTGGTGTTCCAATAAGCGGCGATAGGTTTGCAACCAACGGGAAATGCTAACTACTTAAGAAAACGCGGGCATGTGCCAAATGTAATGACGTGCCTCTGACTACCCCTTACTTGGTATCCTCAAAGATCTACGCACCGAGTATGTAGTATCTTGCCTTTCACAGCGTGAACGTGTTTGTTTTTTTTTTATGCTTACAGTGAATGAAATTAACAAAGTTTTTATTTTCAGGTAGCAGGGAACCCTATGAAGACAACAATGAGAACTGAATAGTCTAGTTAGAGAATCAATTTAATGTCGGTTTACAGTTAAGGATATCAAAATGCAACTTATAATTAATAAGAACTAATTACCCTTGATACATTGTTATTTAAATTTATGCGTTTCATGTTTGTTGAACGTTAACACTTTAGAATCTCCAAAGCATATTGACACTCTTTTGATTATATTTCTTAACTGAGGTGTGATGTAAATTAAAAAATGATTTTTTTATGATTCTAAAGCCGTGTGCAGGCTTGCGAGTGCTGTGGGCTTTGAGCTGGTCATAACAAGTTGTATAGAGTGAGAAATACATATTGCCAGTTGCGCGCCTCTAGATGAGCATCTACTGAGCCAGCGCCCATTGAGCACTGACAGATCCTACATGAGCGCGGTTCGGTACGCGCGACGCGGAACAAGCAACCACGTACAGTCATACGAGCTTGGTTGCTCAAAGCGCGTAGCCCTCGAAGGTCTGCCAACACCTTTATAACAAAAATAGAAATTAATTTATAAGTTATTTGCGACTAATAAAACACAAAACAGTTAAATACAATAATTATCAGCGTGTGAAAATCATAATAAATTAGGTAACACTTCACTGTAAATATTTCAGCGCGTTTATGTATTATGAAATTAAACTGTATTCATTTGGTGTACGGTACATTCATAAACTCATTGTAAATGACACTATAGAACGATAGGCGAACATTTTAATACCTATTCGTAATGTTTGGAACTGTGATATTAAAATTAATATTAGTACCCGTTGTACGGTAAAACTGAAATTGATTATACGATATTCAATATGAAGAATCTGTGTTTGAACTCTGTATCTGTAAAAATGAAAACTACTTTAGTTTGACTTCCAAAACGACTCTCAAAAATTTAAGAGGAGATTCTCAAATCTGCAAATATGCTTCTTTGTAATACTCTATTTTAGTTTAAGTTGTATAACAGCATCTTTATGCTTATAATTTAACCCGCAGTAATATATACAGTAATGTTAATATAGATTCAAAATCACACAGGTTAAATACGTGCATGCTATTTTAAAGGCATGCAAAGTTAATTTGTAATATTTGGACGTGCCTCTGACTACCATCTACTTGGTATCTTCAAATACCAACATACTTAGTATTTATCTGAGGATGACCATCAAGTGGAATATAGTCGTGAGCGTGTTTGTTTGTTTTTTGTAAAATTAAACTTTTTGAGTAAAATTACAAATCTTGTGCATTCTTTATGTTTTAGATATATTTCGTAAAAAGTATATATTCTGAAAGCTGTTTTTATGTTACTTTACAAAAGCAATGAAAGTGATAACTGTACCATTGAGAATACATTTACGTCTTGCTACCTATTCTACCTTGAAACGTCCGCAGGTAAGTTTATTACGTGAAAAAATATTTGCACTGGAAAATACTATATCTCTTACAGCGATCTTACAGATAGATGGTGTTGTCCCGTCAGTTATTTACAAACGCAGAGAAAACGGAAGACTTCCCGATAACGTCAGCCTGTTCGCAACTCGGCATTGTTTGCAGAGACCTGGAAAAGAATACTGGAAAATACTGCTTTAATTCTTTTTAGTCCGGATTCCGTAATGTACTATTAAAATACGAGTGGCATTTCAGACATTTTCGTAGCAGGAGCTACGTCGTAGCGTAGGTTTGGTATTAATGCGACCAAATACTAAAATGCTGATCTAGATTTAAGTAGAGTTAGAAAACGATGGTCCTTTAGTCGTGTTCAAACTTTGAATATTGATTTTAAGTTTATCCTGGACGGTCTTGATTGAATAAACAAAGATTTTTATTAAATAATGCTCGTCCGGGGAAGTACTACCACCATACCTGCTTCTGCCGCCGAGTAGTAGTGTGCGAGCATTGCTGTGTTCCCGATTTAAAGGTATAGGTGCCGGTGAAATTACTGGTACATGAGGCTTTTCATCCGTTATGTCAGGTTCGGTAACGCGCGAGTGATAACTTTGGTGTTGCTAGCATCTATAGATTACGGTAATCGCTTACCATCAGGTGGGCCGTATGTGTGTTTTCCACTAAAGTATTTTGAAAAAAAAAACAAAGTACCCATAAATTATTAAAGAATAATCAAACAAACACAACATAAAGTTTAAAAATTTGGAACAGGTATAGTTCGTAACCTAGAAAACACGTCTACTTTTTAGAAAGTAGACATGTGTATGGGCAGAAGATAGTTGCTTATAAATGGGTAGGTACATAATATGTATTCCTAGGTACCTACAAGGGTTTACTTGTATTACAATTATCCAGCCGGTGAAAGAAAATATATTTCAATAATTATATCATGAAACAGATTTTGGGTCCTATGCTATATAAAAAATATCAGACTGGACATTTTTAATCACAAGAGTCGTTGTTCATTTTAATTAAATTTCAACAACAACTGGCAACGTTCAGAATTAACTGATAAGAATTTATGAAGTAACGTCTCATAATTTAGAAATTAATCGTCCATTTCGCCCCTTTATAATATATAAGAGAGGCTTTATTCCCGAAAACAGACACAAAGAGGTTTAATCTTACTTTGATTGGTATTAATAAACAATTATTTGGCTTGATAAATGACAAATTTCTGCGAAAACAGCCAGTCAGTTTGTTAGAAAATACATTATTTTACTATTATATTTATTTTGTATTACAAATGAGTAAGTTTAAGTGTATTATTTCAAATAATTCACCTATACCCGCAATTTAATATCGGATACCGTTTATAGTAACTTGGGTAAAATATTCCACTGCTTTTGTACTGCAATTTGTTGAATATTCAGTATCCTAACTTTGAGGACACACCACTTGAATCAAGAAAACTCAGCTTTACCTCTATTATCTACAATCTCTTGATGAAAATTTGAGGCAAACTTTATCAGTATTTCTATTTTTACTATAACCATTGTTATACCCGCGACTGAACGGAGTTTTAATATATCCTGGCTGATATAAAAATGCAGTGTGAAAGCCAGATATCATCCTAAGGGTTGCGGGATGGAGCTAGTGATCCATCGTCATAGATCAATTTTCATACTTTTTTTGCGGGAGGGACAGGTGGACTTCGGACTACTACAAGCTGTTAAATATTGTATAGAAAATTACAACTAAGTAAGAATTTACATGTTTACATATTTTTTGAAATAGCTATCGTACTTATTAAATAAATCTAAAGTTGCATATAATGTAATGCAATTCACCAATCCTAGTAACAACTTGTGTAAATGTTTAAACGTAGAATAGATTTAAGTTAGAAACCGCTTTGTAAAGGTTTTGCAAAGTTAAAAGCGAACTAAAAACTGTGGAATTTCATTGGTATAACATAGGTAGGCTACTTTTTATCCGGATACCACGCGGGCAAAACCGTGGGCAGAAGCTAGTGTTATTATAAACGAAAATAATTATATCTACAGCAAAGCGTGACAACTCGAAATCTATCACTTTTATCTAACAAAGACAAAAAAGATGAAGACAGACTAATACTTTTTTTTTATTGTATTACCACTTGTCATTGCGTAAGTAACTGAAACTTATCACCCAACGTCATGCTTCCGCGATAATAAAAAAGTGATCCGTTATCGTTTTGTCACCTCCATTATGGAACTAGCTCGACCCCTCGCTAACTCGACTTCCTCTTAACATAGGTAACTTTTAACCTACCGACTTGCTAAATTAATTTTGTTTACTGTTACTCAAAAACTGGAGCATTTATTCTCAGCCTTATATAGCATATAATAAGGTGTATGGTTAAGGTGTATAAGTCAGTGTACGTTTACGCAGAAGGTAATGCCATTTGGAGGTAACTACGCATAACGGTCTGCTCACCACATTAACCCCAGGTAAGTAACGTGACACTTTATTTTCATGATTGTGAGTGGAAAAGTAGCCGTAATATGATTTTGTTTTGGAGTGCTTTTTCTGGGAAAATGTTTAGTGTGTTTTTATGGAAACAATCGTAATATATCTAAAGTCATAGTGTAGAAGACATCTCTCAGAATTTTTAAATGATGGGTCCCTACTCTTTTATAACTATTGAAGATTATCGAATGTTGAGTTTAAATCATAAACGTACTGTATCAAAATCAAATCAAAATGTTTTATTTTCTATAACTATTTACAGTTCTATTATATCTAAGGTTGGAACCTTCTGTTAAGTAAACAATACTTGTGTTAGAAGGCCCCGCTCTTCCATATCCTAGAGTAGGTATCGTTACAGATTAACTGAAGAGTGTTTTTTAATTATAAAGTTAAAACTGATTTCCTAAGGTTACCTAACTTAAAACAGGTATTGTTGTTATATCAACTAATTTAATAATTACCGACCTAAATGATAAATAGGTATAATGTGAATGTTCTGTTAAAGTTTAAATCAACTTACAGAACAAAAACAAAATGCAATGCAACGATACATAATCAAATAGGTACTATCGATAAATACTAGTAAGTGAGTGATCGTGTGTACGGAATGTGTGTGTGTAAGGGGGTGTGTGTGGGCGGTTGTAAGGGGGGTGTAGGGTCGATGGATAGATGGAAGAGGCTCGAGATCATTTACCGTAGACAGGTTAATCTAGAAAATACTTCTAGCTGTAATAATCATCGAATTATGATAATAGGGGTCTGAGTTGACCGAAGGTACATTATATTTAGCGATGATCGATGTCGCAGTCAATATCCCCATACAAAAATATGGGCATGGATTAGCTAATGAAACACGTGATCTCATTTATATTGCTTATGTGAATCCTATATATTTTTAGTTAGATAGATATATTACTAGCTATGCCTCATCAACAAAATTAAATGGTTCCAGCTTGTTTTGTTTTCTTGCACATCCAAGAAAAGTACAAAAACACAGAAATTAATATTTTTACCTGCAACGTATCTTAGAAACGGTTTTTTCGGTTTTTTGAAATCGATTTCTATGACTTCACGAATGGTTTTATCGCCAACACGGCAGGGTGTTTTACACTGCCCTGAAATTGAAAAACAAATGCTAAAATTAAACGAATGTTTTGTCCAATGTATTGAATAATTGTAAAAAGACAAGTCTAAGAACATGGCTCTTTTCAAAATCCGTATGCCAATGTCAAGTAAGTTATGTCAAATAAAATCTTCTAACATCTTTTAAAATAGCCTGTGGTCGTAAAGATTTTATGTTTTAATTTGGGTGAAGTAAAAAATAAATTTAAAATTTATAATAAAGTATAAAATCTGCGCTCGGTAATGCTGGTGGGTCCTCGGGGTGGGATCAAAGAGGTTATTAAAATAATTTATTAGGCAGCGGTGCCGGTGGCATAGTTTATGAAAGTAGGTAGCCTGAGTGTTATCTTTGTAGTTTTAAATTATGTATTGTTTGGGACCCAACTTAATCCGAGATTGGAATTGGCTAACCCTTAATACAACAATATAAACAAACGAAGCGAACAACCACTTTCAAGCTCTGCGTCTGAACTGAGGAGGGCCACTGAAAGGCGCTTGTAAGCCGTCTACCACAGGTCCTTTCAGGGTTTCCATACCTTGAATTAATTACTAACATAAAAGGACCAAAGTACACAAATTTATATTTATTTAAAAATTACGAAGAAAAACCTAATTTATTACTTATATTTGTCATGATCATTCATGAATAGTGGCGTATTTTTAAATTATTTGCGTAAATTCACTTGATTTCTAAGACTAACTATTCATAACTTTAATTCTAACTACTAGATATTCTTAAATGATGCGTGCGGTCACCACGGAGAAAAGTTCGAGTTCCTCCGTGGTGACCTCGGGAACATATGTTTCATACTCTTCGTGCTTGACTTCTGGTGATTAAAATTGTTGAACGCATATTTGGTTCTTAATTTTTGTTACAGAAATCACAAGGTGACAGGTCGGGACTGTATTCAGGATGGCTCATAACTTCTACGTTTTTCACCTTCAAAAATTTGTTTGTCTGGCCGTGTGAGAGCTGGCATTGTCATGGTGCAAGATGATACGGCGTTTACGGCTGTTTATACGGAGTTCGTCTATAACTTCCGGCAAACAAATGGTCGTGTACCAATTACTATTCACTGTACGACGATTCTCGAAAGTAACAGAAGCTACGTGTCCAGTTTTATTAAAAAAGAAGCAATCATACGCTTTACAGCATTTTCACGCACGCCATTTTACTTGATATCGGCTCATTTTGAAAAACCCATTCAAAGTCGATTCCGCTTTGCTTTGGAGTCGCAGCTATAAATCTAAGTTTTGGCACACAGCATCAAACAAAATTACGTATATGTATGTATGTATGTATTTACAAAAAAAAAAGTATACAAGTAGTATATCAGTCATGTAGTTCCCATAATACAAGCTCTGCTTAGTTTGGCGCTAGATGATGCTGTTTGAAAAATGTCCAGCATTATTATTATTATTATTAGTCGTCTTGCATGGTACTTCATCGTCAAAAAGAGTTTGCAGCCGAGAGTTCAATTACCTACACTTAAAATCGTAGTAAATCATACTACGTAAATTTTCACGATTCAAATCCATGGTAATGTAGATACGTAATTTTAAAATGGAGACACAATATATAAACAAGTGAGTTTTTAATGCGAGCGAAGAGGGGGATCTAAGCAAGTCTAAAATATCCGCTTCCACTTTGTTACACTCAACAGACTACGACAGGACTATCCGAGACATCAAATTCAGTAATCTATGTAGTTTCGATTATTATTTTTATAATAAATTTAAAGCTAGGTAAGCGAGTGGCAACATCTCTCGTTCTTCTCTTTTTCCGGTGCTCTTCCAAGTGTGTGTGCTGTGTGCTGTGTAATATTTCCAAAATAAAATTGGTTTTACAGAAAGTTTAAGGAGTTATCATTTAGAAACACCACTGACTCCCACAAGGACTATGTACGGTCCTGACCCCACACTAGAATATTCTGTATTAACACAGACCTGGAACAAATATCTGCAGAACATGCACAAATTTTGTCTGAACCAAACCTGTACCTCTTGCGTTGCAGCTGGCTACTCATCCGTCGCGCCACCAAGGTCGGCATATCGAGGCTAATTCACGTTTAAAAATAAAGCAGTAGGTATAAGATAATGGAAAAGTAGTGTTACTAGTGTTGTGCAGATAATTATTCCTAAGAGCGTCATAATGTGTGGTTGTCCTGAGCTGGAGCCGTTGTGCAATGTGAAGTGGTGTTTGCAAATAAACATTTTAGAGCTTTCTACTGTTGCCAGATACAGCTTCAATTTCGGTGAATAATGTCCACCCAGATTTTGCATTTTATTATTTTCTAGGTAATAAGCTTCAACAATAAAATGCAACTAAAAACTATCGTGAATTACGGAAAAATATGGGAACTTTCGTACATACTATACGTAGGTATCGTGTTTGACTTATTCTAAGGGTATTAGCACTCCCTCCACGCACTACGGGCCCCAGGTCACTATGTCATTTGCAGATAAAAAAGACACAGGCCACTAGTGAGTGGAGTCTATCAACGTCATAGTCAAATCTAATGAGTGCATTTGATTTGACTCTGACGTTGATAGAAAATAACAATCGGGAACTACGAGTACTACAAAACCTAAATCCAGAATAAATATCTGCGTAACAGCATAGAAGGAAGAAACGCCACTTATTGAGACCGAAAATCTTCTTGTTGAGTGCCTACAACGTCCAATCCAAATCCGGAAAAAACAGAGATGAAGAAAACTGGAAAAATAGTGTTTGCATGTATAGTGCACAACCACTAATACCTAGTAGGTATCAATGTCACTTCGAAACTTCATGGATTAGGACTGAACGCTGTGCACAAGAACTCAATGACATCAGCATGCATTGTTGTCAACGTGTACGAAACGTATGATAAGGAAGAACAGAATTCTGGTAACAATATATTGTATGAACTGATCCGCGCCAGGATACACGCCAAAATTAATAAATTATCGATCCGCATAAGCATACTTCAATTAGATATTCAGAGTTAACTCATACTTATGCGAGTGAAAATAACAGAGGCTTCGCGGACAATAATTTGCATTCGTCAAAGGTTGGCACAAACAGCGATGGAATGATTTACGGACGACTGAAATATTACCAATAAAATTGAATACACCGAAACGTTATTGGCCATTTCCCCAATTAAAACTTTTGATGTGCTTTTGGGCAGCTGGAAAAATAATAACAGGATGATAAAATGGGTGGTTAAAATGAAAAAGGTATCTACGCGATGAAAACATACAGATCATACTGAGCTAAAATGTGCATTGTCAACAGGCGAAAGAAACATTTTGAACTTTATAATACTAAACAATTTGTTGTTCTCCTAAAGTTAACTGATATTGATACAGTGGAACATTCAATCACCAAAATCTCTTAAAATGTTTGGTTGTTGAAACTAAACCCGTGCTGAAACATAATATGTGGACACAAAATACGTGGGATACTCAGAAAGTTTTGAGAAACTAAAAATCTAACTTCTATGGATAAAATATTTTAATTGAATCTTTTCAGAGAACTCTCCACCAGCCTCTATACAAAGTTTCATGCGTCTGAACCAATTTTCGAAACATTTTTTCCAGGCCGCCGCAGACACCTCTTCCACGGTCTTTTCGAACGCTGCTAGCGCGTCTTCCGGCGATGAAAACTGTATCCCTTTCAGCAGATTTTTTATTTTAGGGAATAAAAAGAAGTAACACGATGCCAGATCAGGACTGTAAGGAGGGTGACCCAAGACTCTGATCGGTGTGGTGTCCAGGAAGTCCCTCGTTTTGAGCGCTGAGTGCGCGGGCGCGTTGTCATGGTGAAGCAGTACCCCGCGGAGCCCGGTGTTCGGTCGCTTGTTGCTCATTGCAGACAAAACTTCTGGCAGGCATTTTGTGGTATACTATTCGGCGTTGATGCTGCTTTGGTCTCGTAATGGAATTGAAACCATATACTCCGTCAAAGTGAAGAAACTAGCGAAAAAAAATTCCCCGCGCTTCTCGATCGCTTCACTTACGTAGGCGTTGGTTCGTTTTGAAACAGCCAAACTGTCGACTGACGCTTTGTTTCTGGATCGTATTGATAAATCCAGGATTCGTCACCTGTCACAATGTCGTAAACGCGTCGAGACGAGCCTGCTTCAAATTTTTGAATCATATCACGGCACCACTCCACACGGGCCTGCTTCTGAGCTTCGGTGAGGTTGTGCGGCACCCAGCGCGAAACTATTCTCCTCACGCGAAGGTGCTCGTGAAGAATCTTGTGAACGCTTCCCGAACCAATGTGCAGTGTATGTTGAATCTCTTCATATGTAATTCGCCTGTTTTCTTGAATTGAATTTTTTACTGCCAGCACACTTTCTTCCGTGACAGCCGTCGTAAGACGACCACTCCTTTGTTCATCCCTCAAAGTAAGGCGACCGTGCTTGAACTCGCTATGCCAACGGTAAATGGTTGCTTTTGAAGGTCCTTCATCCATTAAAGCCATTTGAAGTCGATCAAATGACTCAGCAGGTCATTTAGGCCACATTTAAAATCGTAGAAAATCATCGCACGAAAATGCTCTCGATGCAGATCCATTTTGAAATGAGACACGATTATTTAATTTGACTCTTGAAAAAATGTGGAGGGAAATTCTAAATTCAAACAAAGGTATTTTACTTTTAATTGCAAGTGGCCAGTGCCTTATACATAAAAAAAGTTTTCGCAAAACTTTCTGAGTGGCCTGTTATACATGCTCTTATACATGCTCTTTAGTCTAAATTACTGTTCAGGTTGTGATAACTGAACAGATTGCAAGTTATCAACGTTTTTACATCTAGGCTAAAGAACCTAAGCTCTTTCAAGCAAAATTTCATCAAACTTATACATTAATCCCAAAGCTTTGTTTAACAAACACGTGTTAGAGAAAGTTAATATATTTTAGGCAGATTATTCCAGAGGGGCCTGCTTAATGCCCCTATTATGACTAGTTGAGTGGTCTATCCACAATTTTATCACAGAGTAGTTCCTTTACAGAGACGAGCTCTAAGTCTTTAGACCATGTTTGTTTTATTTACCAAGTAAAACATTTACAAAATAGTTTAGTAATTTAGTAATAGCGAAAAATACTAAGGTTTGCTATACAAATAGGATTTTAGCTATGGACTAATCCCAATATAAAAATATAAGTATTTCCTTGAACTTGGGTGGATTTTATATCAACGGTACCTTTATAAATTATTGGATTTCCAGGTCGTATATACGTTATTTTGAGAAGCAAGATTTTGTACAAAAACAGTCGTTCATTGAACAACTTTTTGGAATAGAATAACTGTGCATTCAATTTTCGAGAGGAGTCTTATTAATCTAGATGATTAAATTTGTCGAAAATGAAGCAAAAAAACTAGGATAAACCCCTTTCCCCAACTGGGTAATCCAAAGGAAAAATAGAGAAGGATATAGAAATCTTGTCCTCTGTTTGGTTCGTTACTCTATGGTATTATATCCGTGAAGAATTATTAAGGCGCACCTGTCACCTCAAACTTACCACTTTTGGAATGCGTGCGTAAACGAGGGTTCTTTACTTTACTGGGTTAAGTTCCTGAGGGAATGTAAATTTTTGGAATCTCATTTTAGAAAGGTCCCAATGATGATAAAATGTTTTGTGGCCAGCTTTTGTGTCGAAGTTTAAGGCCTCCGATGGAGCTTGATCATTCCTCTTGATTATCGTTCACTCATACAGTTGTGATTGTAATTTGAATAAATAAATATTTTTTTTAATTTAAAATAAATAAATAAATACAAATATTAACAGCCTGTACAAGGCAAGCAGAAGTGAACTTTGGACATGGACCTCCCCCAATGACGAATGATCCCTCTAGTTGGTCGGTCTATCGGACCTTTCTACATTGCATCGTCTGGTTCGTTATTGCCTTTCTTTCCCAGCTGTTGATTTTATCATGAAGTGAAACTCCAAGCATTGCTATTTCCATAGCTCGCTTCACAATCTTTTGTATGAGGCCAAAAGTCAGATAAACTAAGGTGAACTTTGTACATACAATCTTTATCTATTCAACGTGATAGCTTTTCTTCAATTTGAATGACTGATATCTACTATAAAACTACCTACTAAAAAAACTTTATTTATCTTGAAATATCTCAGGAATTAAAAATTAATCAAAGGTCAGTGGCATGTTTACCGTATAAACGTTACAAAAGTTACAAACATATCGTTAGGAATATGTATGTTGAGGGGTTAGCCCCACAACATATTAAAAGAAATTGTGTAAAATTACCACAATACTTACTGTTAACCAACCGCTTTACTGAGGCATTATTGGTGTCTGTGTCGTCGTTACCCGTATTTTGTACAATATTTTGCCTGGCTTAGCGCCTCGCGAGCCAAGCGGAAAACTTCAACGACAATCACATCCAATCACTTTGATCACTTCTGCCGAAGCCTGAAACACGTACACAGCGTGTAAATACCTATCACGTTAATTGTGTTTCATGATAGAGACCGCTCTTTGAGAACCGTTGAGCTGAAGGCGGTTGAGTAATATAATAGATAAACAACATGAAACACTGTACAAAGCGTACGTAATACCAAAAATAAAAAAAATTATACCTATGGCGCTGATTCTGTAGTACACCAACTAAACTTAATTTAAACTGTTGCTCTCTTTTACTGATAGTGTACGCAAGAAAGAGATGGCAAAATTTTACTCCTGTCAAATCAGTTTACGTGCCGCTTTTCTTCGTGTAAAGTCAGCATGTTTTGACATTACGACTAAATTTGTATGGAAAACTTAATCTGACTAATTTGACAGCACTAAAGTTGTAGCTATCTCTTTCTTGCTAGAACTATCAGTAAAAGAGAGCGACAGTTTTAATTAAGTTTAGTTGGTGTACTACAGAATCGAGGCCAATGTCAATAAAATGATACTTTAGTTGACTTGTTTTTATGACACTTCTGACAGGATCCACACTACTTTTCTTGTAACGTCAAAATTTACAGGATAAAAATATTTGAATGTGTCTTATCTGAGCTCCTCAATAGTTAATTGCATTTTTTTTATTTGTATAGTAATTGTTTATTTAGAGAACTAAAACAAACTAAGTGGTCTAGAGCCCCCAAATTTCGATTGGAAGGTTAAAAGTTGTAGTTTCATCGTTCGGCAAAGGATTTTGCCACGTGAAAAAAATATACTTGCTATTGAACGCTGAAGGAAAACGTCGTGAGGACACTGGCATACCGTAGAAAATAAAATTTAAAAAAGGATTTTCCGGAATTGGTAATAAGAAAGGATTTCCCCTGAAGAGTACAGTGGAAAGTTACGTTTGTATGAAAATAACACAAAGGGGACGAAGTTGCGAAGCGTTCCATTATGTAGGTAGATATATATAATGTTACGCTTATTTCCAGAAGGATTTAGCAAAGACGACGGATTTCCACGTGCTATGATAGTGGCATACCTCTTTTGCTTCATTCACTAGGAACGAACGTAATTTGATCAGAATATATTTAATTAAATTGCTAAAAATAACCCAATCCAATCGAAGGCCATAGATTCAATATAT
This sequence comes from Perizoma flavofasciatum, assembly GCA_958496245.1. Classification (NCBI taxonomy): domain Eukaryota; kingdom Metazoa; phylum Arthropoda; class Insecta; order Lepidoptera; family Geometridae; genus Perizoma; species Perizoma flavofasciatum. The sequence continues at coordinate 11,814,679 of OY292419.1, read as the reverse complement.
AAACTACTAGCTGTGCCATGGCCACTGTTGGCCACCCTCAGCTCCCAACCGACCAACTGCGTCGCGTCGCCTGCCTGTGTTATTACTTCTTTTGCGTAGCATCATGTTAAATAGCTTATAACCGTCCTCATGAATTCAATGGCTATCAAATTCAAAAAGTATTTTTAAAATCCGACTGGTTCTCTTCCATAGATTAGCGCGTTCAAACAAAAAAACAAACTCAGTTTTATTATAGTCCTACTATAATTATATCCTACTACTATTATAAACACGAAAGTTTGTAAGGAGGTTTTGTTACTCTTCACGCAAAAACTACTGAACGGATTTTGATGAAACTTTACAGTAATATATCTTAAACATCAAAATAACACCTTTTACTTGGCTACTTTTTATCCGTGGGCAGAAGCTAGTATATTAATAAAATATAGATATGAGTCTTTTCAGGATTAATAGTGACTCTTTGAGAACCGTTGAGCTGAAGGCGGTTGAGTAATATAATAGATAAACAACATGAAACACTGTACAAAGCGTACGTAATACCAAAAATAAAAAAAAATATACCTATGGCGCTGATTCTGTAGTACACCAACTAAACTTAATTTAAACTGTTGCTCTCTTTTACTGATAGTGTACGCAAGAAAGAGATGGCAAAATTTTACTCCTGTCAAATCAGTTTACGTGCCGCTTTTCTTCGTGTAAAGTCAGCATGTTTTGACATTACGACTAAATTTGTATGGAAAACTTAATCTGACTAATTTGACAGCACTAAAGTTGTAGCTATCTCTTTCTTGCTAGAACTATCAGTAAAAGAGAGCGACAGTTTTAATTAAGTTTAGTTGGTGTACTACAGAATCGAGGCCAATGTCAATAAAATGATACTTTAGTTGACTTGTTTTTATGACACTTCTGACAGGATCCACACTACTTTTCTTGTAACGTCAAAATTTACAGGATAAAAATATTTGAATGTGTCTTTATCTGAGCTCCTCAATAGTTAATTGCATTTTTTTTATTTGTATAGTAATTGTTTATTTAGAGAACTAAAACAAACTAAGTGGTCTAGAGCCCCCAAATTTCGATTGGAAGGTTAAAAGTTGTAGTTTCATCGTTCGGTAAAGGATTTTGCCACGTGAAAAAAATATACTTGCTATTGAACGCTGAAGGAAAACGTCGTGAGGACACTGGCATACCGTAGAAAATAAAATTTAAAAAAGGATTTTCCGGAATTGGTAATAAGAAAGGATTTCCCCTGAAGAGTGCAGTGGAAAGTTACGTTTGTATGAAAATAACACAAAGGGGACGAAGTTGCGAAGCGTTCCATTATGTAGGTAGATATATATAATGTTACGCTTATTTCCAGAAGGATTTAGCAAAGACGACGGATTTCCACGTGCTATGATAGTGGCATACCTCTTTTGCTTCATTCACTAGGAACGAACGTAATTTGATCAGAATATATTTAATTAAATTGCTAAAAATAACCCAATCCAATCGAAGGCCATAGATTCAATATATAAACTACTAGCTGTGCCATGGCCACTGTTGGCCACCCTCAGCTCCCAACCGACCAACTGCGTCGCGTCGCCTGCCTGTGTTATTACTTCTTTTGCGTAGCATCATGTTAAATAGCTTATAACCGTCCTCATGAATTCAATGGCTATCAAATTCAAAAAGTATTTTTAAAATCCGACTGGTTCTCTTCCATAGATTAGCGCGTTCAAACAAAAAAACAAACTCAGTTTTATTATAGTCCTACTATAATTATATCCTACTACTATTATAAACACGAAAGTTTGTAAGGAGGTTTTGTTACTCTTCACGCAAAAACTACTGAACGGATTTTGATGAAACTTTACAGTAATATATCTTAAACATCAAAATAACACCTTTTACTTGGCTACTTTTTATCCGTGGGCAGAAGCTAGTATATTAATAAAATATAGATATGAGTCTTTTCAGGATTAATAGTGACCCTAGGCCCCAGACTAATTCCCTCTTACAATAAGCTTCTTCCAGCTGCTAATTAATCTCCTACGATACTTAATTCACAACTATTGAAAATAAATAAAACCGAGATAGATCTGGAACCCTATAATAATAATAAACTACATGTTATGCACAATTGGCGGTATTAAATTGGTCAGGTAGATAAGTTCAGTGAAGAGAAAGGATTACGGATATTAAAAGCCAACTACCGTATTTCAAATGCCTTCAGTACAAAAGTTACGGTGCCGTTACGGAGATTATTAGCAACAAACATTCAAACATCGAGACTTTCACTTTCATAATATTAGTAGGAAAGATAGGATAAGAATGATTAAATTGTTCCCATCTACGTAACAAGGTGTTACAAATCAGCGCTGCAGCATAATGCTCAGCACGGGCCTTTTTGGGTCGCACACGGTATTTTATATTAGTTTGTATTTCTAATTTAAGATAGCTGTATTTTTCAGTCTTTCCCTTAACTGGGAACAAAACTATATCTCTATTAGTAAGAGTGCCTATACAAGCGGTTAGCTGCTATTTTGAATCTTGAAGTAGCCTATTTTCTCCTTTATTTTGAATAAGTAATACATGAGCTGTGCCATGCAAGTCACACTTTGTCGTACATACGTGTTTATCTGACTGATCAAACGAAAAAGTTACTACGCAGTTTTATTTCTGGAAATGGAATGAATCCATTTGATTCAGTGTAGCTCTCACAACAAGTGACCAACTTTAGAAACAGGAATTGAAATTTAAGTTGATCACCATTATTATAAGCTGAAGGACGTCTACTGCTAGATAAAAACCGCTCTATGTAATTCCATAGTGAAATCTGAATGAATGAAAAATATTAATTTGGCAAGATATAAAAACAAATTAGGGAGGAATTCATCCTATCCAGGAATAGGATGAACTTCTAAAGTCACCTCTATTCACTGTCATGAGACCATTCCATCGGTCCTAATAGTATGACGTCTTCTGCGTCTTCTGGTCCACGGTTTCCACTCTATTGGTGGCTCCAGACTATTGTTCAACCCTCCAATACCAAACTTTCAGCCAAACCTACGCGAACTGGACTTATCACAAACCGGCTCTCCATACATCGAGGGCGAACTCCGAAGATTCCATGACAGAAGTCGAAGTAATAGGTGCGGTCTATTAACCGCCGCCACTTCAATCTGGGGCTCGACCATGCACATACATCGAATATTAGATGATCAGTTGGCGAGTTGGACGATGGTCTTGTGCCACCATAAAACCAACATTCCGTCTGCACAAAAGTCAAACGTTTACTAAGGCATGTCTTAGTGACAGATTTCATTTTGTAATGTCACCTGTTCAAAGTCGCCGCAGTCTTTGAATAAGTAACTAATAAGACTTACCATAGACGTGCATGAGTACCTACTCCAGTGGATCTGCAACCCACGCTCTGTCCATTGTCACTTCAACTTATAAGTTCCTAAGATTCAACCCTAAATATTTGTTATAGCTTTAACAATATGTGTGCGAAGGCAAGACGTGAGTTAACCGAAATCCATTATGACTCATGAATATTTTCCAATGACAAAGTTACTTAGGCGTCTTTTGAGGTACAACGGACGAGTAGCTAGCTGAGACGCAAGAAGTATAGATTCCCGTTGCATAACAAATGTTTTCATGGTCTGTAGATATATTTGTTGTTCCAAATTTCATCCAAATCCGTTTAGCTATTACAGATATGTTTTGCAACAACCTCCAATTATCTAAACATTCATATAAACTTTGGCTTGTAATATTTGATTTGTAATATTAACAAGGATATGATTTTTATAATCTCATTAGCTAGCAAATAAAAAGGGTTAAATAATTACACTAGGGTTTAAATAATTCTTGGATGAAACTTCTAATATAATTAACAAAATCCTTGCTCATTAAGTTTATCCCGCAAACCAACAATACCAGCACATATTTAATTAAACTCACGCAAACACCAACACTATGAATTCACTGAGCTTTAGAAATTAGGTAAATATATAATGAGCTCGGTCCTCAACCATTGCCTGGGACTCATAAAAGGTGGCACTCCTCCCGTCCACCGCGAAAACTTATAGTACCACGCTTTGTTATTTAACAGTTAGCTAGTGCCTGTAAGTGCAGCGAATGGATGGTAATGGCCTGGCTGTCTGCTGTGCTGTGCCATAAATTTGTAAAAATGCCGCTGAGTCCCCAACGGCACAGAATGTGTTAGTTTTTACAAGCAGTAGAAACACTGCACAAAAACTTAAGTCAATACTATTATGTTCACCTATGTATAAAGTACTGTTTGATTGTACAATAACGAATCCTTCGATAAAACGAGTGATCACGAGGTGTTAGCACTGCAAAAGTGGACGTGGCTGGCTTCACGTCTCCGGCTTCCCCAAGAGAAAACCAACGTATTTTGTACGGCACCGGTAACACTGCGTGCTTGAAGTCTCCCGTTTCTTCTGGCGTGTAGCAAGACAACTTTATATACTGTCGGTTTTCTCGAATTTATCTCAAATATGATAAAACAGGCGCCTAGTGACTCACCCAGCGTCTCGCAAATAAAAAAAAGAACACCCAATAACTGCAGAATATGCAAACATTTGCCCCACAGTAGGAATCGAACCATATAACTATGGTCTCGCCTTTGCGGCCACAATATATCTTAGCAAACCACCTAGATGCCTAGCTGACAATCCGCCTACGTGCGATATGTATCGCAACCAATCCGGTTAGCTGCCTTATCCTCTAGCAGCCTAGACGCCTTCAATGTGGCCCCTGCGCCTCCTTACTGATTTTGTAAAAACTAAGCTATACCTACACTGTGTAAACTAAACTAGGTAGGACGCTACGCTCTACCTAATACAATTTGGATGTGTTTATATTTTATTCCGTGTGACGCATTGCGGTTTCACCCACTACACTGCAAACTCCTAAACTTTTTGTTGACTAAGCTTAGTTTTATCGAGCGCTGTGGTCGTTCCGATAAACTGAAAAAAACAGAGTTTATATGAACATTAGTATAATTTTCCAAAGTTTAAATTTTAGGAAACCAATTGATATATGAATTATAGACTTTAGGCACCTACTTAGTTCAAATTCAAATAATATAATTTTATGTTTCAGATTTGCCTCTTCGATGTTGCTAGAAAAGATATCGTTGGTAAGAAGTTGGTAAGAAGTACACAGCAGGTGTACTTTCGTGCAGGTGATTCGTGATATCAGCAAAAAAAATGTGGTATGATTAGGTATGACTATCTTCAGTCCACGGCTCCGTCCGCGTCGTACCTAACCAGATACAAAGTAGTTTATGTGGTATTCGTGGTTACGAACTAAATTTATTACGTATTTCATCCAAACCGGTCTAAGACCTAAATAACTAAAATTTGAAACTTTGACATTTATAACATTACTAGGATATGATAGAATGGTATCAAATCATCGTCATATGAACTTTTAAGATTTCATTTAACACTCGAGGCAGCCTATCCGAATTCTTTATCTCAAATTACGATTGCTAAGACGTGAAAATGAATTCCAATATTTGGTGACAAGCTTAAATTCTCATGACATTAATCACACTTTATCGAATTTTCCTTATCGGTTCATAATCCTCACTTTTTTGCGCCAAAGATATTTTACGTAAATACTGGTGAAAAGCCCGCGGCTTTGCCTGTGTAGATTATTGGTTTCAAACAGAACACCAGGCTAGGTATTACATTTTCACCATTCGAACTTTAGGACTTCTTATATCGTTTCTGTTTTGTCTTCTGTTAAGAATTAAATAATGGTTATTTAATTTTTATGGTGTTAACCCATACTTGAGGGAAATCACAATATATTATACAAATAAAACACTACTCAAGGAGTAATGCTGGACATTTTTCACACAGCATCATCTAGCCCCAAAGTAAGCAGAGCTTGTGTTATGGGAACTAAATGACTGGTGAACTGATATTTATATATATATTGTTAATACATAAATAATTATGCATAGAAAACACCCAGACCCGAGACAAATAAATGCAGATCATACAAAAAATTTAACAAACAGGAGTAGATCTTTGAGGTTATCAAGTAGGGGGTAGTCGGAGGCACGTCCAAACATTACATTTGGCCCATGCTCAGATTTGCAAGTAGTAAGTATTTTTATGATATTCCAAAAAATCTAACTTGGTCAAAACAACCCAAAAATTTCGACAAGGCAAGTAACGATCTCGTGGTTTCTTTGGTTATAGCTCTCACATACCAAGCAGGAGGTTGTGGATTCGAGTCACGCCGAGGTTAAGTTATGAGATATTATAAGATCTGCTATGATTGACAGTCAGACTGACAAAGTTTTTTTAAAAATATTTTGGTGCTGACAACGTTGAAGGTAAGTTAGATAAAACAGTTTCCTAGAATATGAAACTTATCTAATCGGGATTCATAAATTATGATAAAATGCAACTTAACTAGCAGTTTGCTAGTTCGCTAGTCTAGCAAAAGAGATCTTCATAAATCTTAAAACTCTAAAAAGATTATGCGGAACTTAGTTGGATTATGATTTTCGGATTTCAGATCTGTGAAATTACATGAAAGGCAACATATTTTTTTTTATTCATCCTCATCAATTAACGAAATGGTCTGGGTATTGCCACTCTAACTTGCTAATTCTAAAAGCTATGTTATTTGCGGATATTGTAGTCTTGCCTTTTGTCATGCAATGAAAATCCGTGCATAGCTCTTTTCATAGCCCATTCCGCGACCTTGACCATTAACTTGTAACGGAAACATTTGTAATGAATTAAAAGCAGGAAAAATGTTTGACCCACATTTGATAAAAGCAATAAAGTTATCAGTAATTATCCAGATGGGGCCAAACAAAACCTTTTTTGATTGGGGTTTTTAAACCCTTGTAAAGTCACATGAAACAGAAGGGCAAATACAAAAGTCAATTATATCCACACACATGGCTAATAAACATCTAATGGAATGGCGAATAGCGAATGGCCTGCGAATAATGGCAGTGCAGCCAATAGGTGTAATTTAGCCGGTATGGCTCCTGTACTCTGATTCAGGACCGTTTGATTCGTATGTCCATTAGAAAAAGTAAGAAAGAAAATTCATTTAAAAAAACAGATAACATAAACGAAAACTAAACAACAGTTAAACTAAGTACTTAATTTTATGTGGTGTGGAATCAAATAGGTCCCCGTTTCAGCATTATGCACTTAAATCTACCTAGATAAGGTACGGCACTAGATTAGTCACCAAACACCAAATTCATAGTCCAATTATACACAAACAGTTCCTTGTTGGTTAGAAGTCATTTCATTTCATTTATTTAACCATATTATAACATTGGTTATTATACAAGGCAAGTCAGTTCTGTTTACATATTTGGCTTAAAATAATACGCATAAATTACAAAATTACGCTATTAATTAAAATAAGTTTATAAAATTCCTTTAATAATCAAGTATTTGTCAAGAGCTCACACTACTCAACCTCGTTGTCATGCAAAAATAAAGATTCTGCTAGAGTCATATCCATGAATTCGTTCAGACAGTAAAATGTATTGGATTAGTCTTAGGAGTCTTCTTTCTGCATATCACTCTTTCCGGTTTCACGTAAATCAACTCAACTTCCACAGACTTCACAATATCATCGCTGTCTGATTATGTCGTTTAAATAATTAGCAGCCTTCGTAAATTTCGCGATAGTTGCCCAATTATTCTCGTCAAAACACTTTCAAAAACACAGCAGATACGCAGTGGCGGTGGCATAGTAATGGCGATTAGTTACTACAAGCGTCTGTATATGAAGAGTCAAGCCAAAGTCTCAACCGCCACCGCCATTATAGAGTTACTTAGAAAAGTTATTAATTTTGGGTAATTACAAGTCTTTGTACAGTCGCTAAGTCTATCTTATCGAGTGTTCTAGAGTCGGGTGGCTGGGATCATATAACCTTCGGAATTGCTCCATTAGTTACAAAGGCTTGCATGACGGGTAAACAAACAATTTAGATAACTGCTAGGAGAGAAGTTAGCTGTACAAACAATATTTTGTATTTAAAAGAGAAACAAGAGTCTAGATTTATTGTTATACAAGGAATATTAAACTAGTGGTACGACGCGCAGATTTTCATTGATCTTTTCAGGCAACCTTTGGATGGACAGAACAGAATGAAGACGATGGCGTACAGACGGCATAATAAAACCTAAAAATTTTTTAATTTGGGATCTAGGTTTCGTTAGAAGCATTTTTATATACCGGATATAAAGTGTCTCAGATCATGTAGGTACGCAGTATGATTCTGCCCATGAAATATGTAATAATAGTGTCCATGCCCAGCAGAGGGCATCTACAAGCTGTTGATGATATTTGTGTATGCATTTCAAAATATTTAGACTGTAAAGAAGCGACAATGGACATATACGAATTAAAAAAATAACTAAACTTGTTTAAACATACATATAGAAATTCAGTTAGCAATCTGATTGCTGATGAAAAAGCAAAAATAAACGGAGCCAAACTGAACATTCCTTACTATTCCGGCGTAGTTTATGTTCTCGAAAAGAGATCTATAAGCTGAACTCGTTTGTATCCTCATATTTGGATCGGCTTGATCCTATTTGTTTTTATTAGGGCCCCGTATCAGCATACAAATGGCACAATGCAATGAAAATGTTACGGTTCCAGTCTCAGAGTCGTAAGTGGCAGGTATAGTTAGGCGTGGCCACAAGGCACTTTCAACTTGCCTTTTGTTTACTTACAACATATCTTGCGTATTACTGAATGAATCTATTTGTTCCGCCGATCGGCATTTTTTCTAACATGTCAGGGTGCGGATCTTTTTAATCTTATTATAACTAAAATGACAAATAAAATAACTCTGGATTCGCATGCATTATCGTTCAACTAGACATGTTGTGTTTTTGATGCATGTATACGTTATGGTATGCAATAATAATGAGGCAAGTTGAAGTGAAGCTATTTACCTACGAGTTTATATTAATCACCTCTGACAACCTCCAACCTCTGTGGCGCAGTCAGCGAAGGTCCGCCTGAGACGCAGAAAGTTGCGGGTTCGATTCCCGCTGTGGGACAAATGTTTGTATGTCCTGTATTCATTTGTCTCGGGTCTGGGTGTTTTCTATGTATAATATGTATGTCAGTCATGTAATTCCCATAACACAAGCTTTGCTTACTTTGGGGCTAGATGATACTGTGTGAAAATGTTCCGCATTATAAAAAAAATGAAATGAGCTCTTACGAGGATACTTGTTGCTCTCAATCTTTTCACAGTGGGTTTTTTGCTATCTGTCCATACACTTATTTATTTTTCAGGGCCTTTCTAACCCAATTTGATCAGTAATCTAGAATCAACCAGACGAACTTTTGAAATTCGAAAGTGAATAAAACCTTGTTGCAACCATTTATGCAGACGGTTTGCTTGCATCTTTCAATGTTGATTGCACTATCCAGAAGCGAACGTGATATTTACGTTTGCGAATAAATATACCCGTATCACGGCATCATGAATGGATTAGAAATATTAGTGCTGTAAAGATATATTTGTACTTCAGCCAAAGCAGTAAAAGCTACCAACGACGCGTATTGAAATAAAATGTAGTTTCTAGCGTTGTTTTTTTTCATGTATGATTATTTATCAGCTTACGTTCATCTGTGCTTATTATTCCTCTAAGATTTGTACTCTAGCTCGCTGAATTCAAGCGATGAAGGTTTTTCAATTAGACTATTCTGCCTTGTTGCGTGAATTTTTCAGACATGTATTTGTTTCTGATTTATTCCTAGAAAACATATCACATTTTCTTCGTGCACTTATATAGTTTTTTCATAGATATAATATTATATAATCTGTTTCCTAGCTCCAGATAAATTCATGCATTATTTCAGACAAAATAAAATCAAAGATTTGTGTAATAATTATTGCTCATTATTGTTCATTATACTATCTCCTGGAATTTAAATCAAAGTTAAAGAATACTTATATTATACCATGTTTATAAATAACACGTATCTACGATAGGCTCATAGTAAGAAACGTGACAAGGTGAAACAATATTAACATGCTCATTAGTGGGTAACTTTGGATTACATACTGTTACCAATGAAACCACGCTTATTTACTCATTTAGTTTTATTTGATAAAATTATTAATTGTACATTCTTTTTCGAATATTTCAAAAATAATATATGAATTTTGATTCTTTATTGTACACCAATTAACCTTTAAGAGAACTAAGTGTACTATAAGTAAATGGTAGACATGGTGATCTTTTCATTTTTTTTTGCTATACACGGAATTAAAATCAAAACGTAGTTATTTTGATTCTAACGAGGGACAAACTAGGTTCGTGCAACCATTTTCCTACCGCAACGAGAACTTATAATTTACAAACGTCTTTATGTTGCCATAAAAATACACGAATATTTCTTGATTGTCTAGTTTTATAGGAAGTGTTAATAATGTGGTGTATTTTTACATCGGTAATCATGTAGTTGCTATCGCAATAATTGGTTTAAACAAAATTGTAGGGATTTTTAACGAAATTCATAAGCCATGTTATTTTATGTACCTACCTATATATATTGCTTTCAACGGGTTTCAAATTACTTAATTGTTACATTCAAGTATCCTCCCTACTATATAGTATAATAAATGTGAAAGTCTGTGTGTATGTGTGTGTGTGAATGTTTGTTATCACGTATTTCCGTAACTACTTAACCGGTTTTGATGAAATTTGGAATGAAGATAGTTTAGGTTCTGCAATAACACATAGGCTAATCTTATTTTCGAAAATCAACCCCTAAGAGGGTTAAACAGGGTGGTAAAGTTTCTATGGAAAAATATTCCTTGGTTTTATTCACTCAAATCTCGGTACACATAAACTTTAAATTAATAATGAATACGTATTTTCTATTTTTTCAAAATTAATCTTTGGGGGTGTGCAATTGAGTTCTAAACTTTGTATAAATTGTAATTATTGGTTCGATTCATTCAAAAGTTGGTGAACATAGTTTGAAGCCTGGAGACGGTCATATCCTACTTTTATTAACATACCACGCTGGTGAAGCCGCGGGAAACAACTAGTAAATAAATAAGTCAATATACAGACACATATTTAGTCCTGACCCCATACGAGGATTCCCTATATTTTGAGTATCATTATCAGAAATTTTGAGTATCGTGGTAACACCCAGAGCCGGAACAAATATCTGAAGAACATGCTAACATTTGTCCCGCAGCGGGAATCGAACCCGCACCTCTTGCACCGCAACTGGCTACACGCCCACCGCGCCACCAAGGTCGTTAATTATGACTTAGATATATTGTATGATTATTTTTAATTGGATTCATAGGTGCTAAAACTTTAAATAAATTACAAAAAAGTAATATAGGTCGTTTTTCTACCAGGAAATATGTGTATCACAAAATACCGATAAAATAATAGATAAGTTGGTATTTTTAGAGTACACTAAAATATTGGACTATTACACGGATACACTATTATATACACACACACTGTTACATATACACTATTTATTAGTCACCGTTCCTTCCGATACAAAATATTAACGAAATTTGGTCAGTCACATTGTCGGCAGTGCGCAAAGTGTTAACTATTTTTTTGTAAAATAGAAAAAAGAAGTTGATATTATTAAAACCTAAAATGGCATTTAAACTTTTCTTGTTGTTGGTCACGATTAGCTGTAAGTCTGATTTACCATTAGTTTTAATTACCTACGAGTTTATATTAATCTCTATAGTTTTGCCCACATTTGTATGTATTTCAACGTACATTACTCCGAGACCGTGACACAGACACAAGTAGGGACAGTATTGTCACGCGGATAAACAGACAAACACGACGACTGCCGTGGTATACCCCATGATAGGTCACGGAGTAATGAACTTTGAAAGGTTACGTGTGTGGACTTTATCTAATGTTGTGTGTTATACAAAATATCTTTTTTTCTGTTGTAACTATGTTCGGAAGTGAATTTAAAAACAAAACGTTGCATTTATTATAATTTTCAGGAAAACTTTTTTATTTTTTGTGCAGATGTCAGCGCTATCGCATTCCCTGAGGAATCATCCAATAGGATGACTAATAGCCCATTGGCCATTTACAACCATTTTCCCTTTGTAGTAAGTAGTTTGATGCCTATTTTTTTAAATTATTTAGAATATACCCAAAATTTTCGAAATAAATAATCAGCTGCTTTAAATAACAAGAAGTAATGAATGAAACGAAAGAAATGATATTATTTCCGATGCTGTGTGTACTTTTATGATATTACCGGGGCGATCCCGATATCCTGGCTAGCAGAATCCCCAAGTATAGCCAACAAAAGAGATACCTTCTCTTTTGTGGCCTTTGTCTTGCAGTAGGATCAGATTATGCTTAATAGATAAGATAAGATTTTACATCAAACTTTGTGATTTTCAGATCTCCTTGCAAGAAATTGCGGCGCTGCCAAACCATGTCCAAGCTCACAAGTGTGGAGGAGCTCTGTTCACACTACAGCATGCCTTGACACTTGCTGCTTGTGTCTCCACCACTACCAACGGGCAAGTAGCATTTCGGGATCAAATCTGAAACTAGGATTTCTGTAAAATCACCTTGGGTATTTTGTATTATTTTAAATACATCATAAATTCACGTCTTTTTTTCCACGGGCTATGCAGATACCATTTCGACTTGCTATGATTTTAGTATGCCTCTTTCGTTTTATTTACCCTTATCATAATTTTCATACCAGCTCGTTTTTTTTGGGTACTCTTGATCTGACTTACACCTCTCATGTATCAGAGTAAATTCGCCGAGGTCTTCCCTTTTAAACTCTTATTTACGCTCGCCTTGTATATTTGCATTGTTAATCTTTTCATCCATCCTATCTGCATAGCCAAACTATTATTACATACTGACTTTTGAACTAAACACTTTTTTATGCAGTGTTCACCAGCTTCTGCCTGCAGCCCAATATAGAGTATATACTGGTGCTGCGCAACTGACTGACGATTCCTCTGAGAGGTCCAGGAATGTCGCCAATTTCACCATCCACCCTGGATACATTGCATACCCAGCATCATTCAATGACATCGCCATCATCACTGTAAGTGACTTGTGTCAATAATACCTACAACTTAAATTGAAGAATCAACCTTGAAGTCATACAAGTGAATTGCAAAAAACCATATTTCAAACGGAAAAGCCATTTTGTAAAGCCATGGTATTTTTCAAACTTACGCGATCAGTAAACATAAAGTTTTTAACTGTATATGTAAATACCATATACAGTTCTTATATCCTTCCTTCCTTCCTGCCTTCAGACTGTGCCAGAGCTGTAACAGAAATTAATCAGGACTTAGAACAGATATTTTTATGGTCTACATCAAATTCGCTGGTCCTCAACCCATGTAAATCAAAGTACATGCTGATTGGTACCAAACCTGGACTCAGTCAATTCATTGATAAAAAAATATATATAACGATAAATGGGGAGTTAGTTGAATATGTTAAAGAGGCTAAAAACCTTGGGCTAACACTGGATAGTCAGCTCCGCTTTGAAACTCAGGTGGCTGAAAGTGTCCGTAATTCACTCTATCGTTTGAAGATCCTTTATAAAGTCCGAACTTATCTCAGTGAGGAAGTCCACATCACCTTGTGTGAATCCCTTGTTTTATCTCGCTTAAACTATTGTGATGTGGTCTACGGCCCCTGCCTTTTAGGTCGGACTGAAAAACTGATCCAGCGAGTCCAAAATGCCTGTGCCCGTTTCTCTTTCCCTGTCCCCCCACGTACACATATTACTCCTTTTCTTAAATGTTCAAACTTATTAAAAATGAAAGCTCGCAGATATCTCCACTTCGCAACCCTACTCTTTGGCCTTACTGCAAATAAAATACCTAAATATCTTTTCTGTAAACTGAAATGGGCTAGCGATAGCTCGCGATACCTAACCCGAGTATGTAGTCACGTGGCTTTGTTGACGCCGAGGCACAAGTCAGTAGCATTTTGGGGTTCTTTCCGATATGCAGCTACCAGGTGCTGGAATGACCTTCCTCCTCCGGTCCGAGTGCTGAAATCGGTTAGTATTTTTAGATTTACACTAAAGAAACAGCTTCTAACTATACAAAAAAGCCTGTGATTTACACTATTTACTCTAGCTTCAACTTACCAAATGGCACGCAACGGTCGCTGCAGCACAACTTTCACATTTCTCTCTCAAACAGATTAATGTACTACTAATTAAACTTAACTATCTATGTCTATCCATTTCTCATCACACACTCTTTGTCCACACTCACTTTTTCTTCACTGTTTTTCTTTCTGCAACACTGCGATCGTGAGGTCATCCCTCACTTCTTAGGTCCTATCTGAAAATCAGCGCTGCTTCGCCTTGGCGGAGCAGCAATAAGCTGAGATAGGACCTTTTCGATTAATACACACCATTGCAGCATAGACTGCCCTTGTTAGCACTGGTTAGCACCCACTTATTGTACCTACTCTTCTGTATTTACTGTGTTTCTTTAATTGTTTGTCTTTCTTTTCATTTGTACTTGTCTGTGCTGTATTGTATGTGTCGAATAAAAAACTATCTATCTATCTATCTATCTATCTACCATAATTAATGAATGGTAACAGAAAAACCAACAACAATTTATATTTAAAATTATATATAATCTTTAGTTTACTCTGTGACGACCTCCGTGGCGCAGTGGGCGAAGGCTCGCCTGAGACGCAGAAGGTAGCGGGGTCGATTCCCGCCGCGGGACAAATGTTTATATCTGCAAATATTTGTCTCGGGGCTGGGTATTTTATATGTATAATATGTATTTTAAAAAAATATATAAGTAGTATATCAGTCATGTAGTTCACATAATACAAGCTCTGCTTAGTTTTGGGGTGATGCTGTGTGAAAATGTCTTGTATTATTATTATTATTATTATACTCAGTTCTTAGATTCGTGATGAACTCAAGCAGGACATTCTACGTGACAGATAGCCCATCGCCACCTATTTGAACACTATATGATGTTTCATACCTTTGAGTTTTTGGTTCTATGGCATGTCGGTTTACCCACCAATCTTGGGGTTGATACAGCCCACTAGAACACCACGGCTGCTTATTTATTACCTTAAGAATTATTTCTGATATGTCTATCCTATATTACGTTGTCTATTTAGTCTATTTTTTGGTTTTTCACTAAATAAACTAATACGCTCGTAAGCCGATATCTTATTACAGGTTAATATCTACTTGACAAGTAACAATGTCGATTCCTTCGTACAATATTGTAGTGTCTATAAACGGAAAAGAGAATCTATTATAAAATTACATACATTACAAGTATATTGGACAGTTTAAAAAATATCTTAAGCTGTGTTTAGTAAATTATTTTTTTTGATGCAAACATTTAATTTGTTTCCAGACTACGCGACCATTCTTGAATACCACCGTGTTTCCAATTCCACTGCCTCCAGAAAATTTCATGCCTGCTGGCTTCTCTCTGTGCAATATTGCTGGATGGGGAGCACCCAACGCTACTGCCATTGTAAGTGAAACTCTCTTAACCTCTTCTAAGTGTACAAATTAGTTAATGTTTAACTTCCTTTCAAAGTCAAAGTCAATAATAGGCTTTTATTCATTAAAATCAAAAGTATCATAATTTAGAAATGGCATCTTAAAAACTTCGTGAATTAAACATTTAAAGTGAATTTAGGCATGCGACTAAGTTTAAAAGAATCAGGCAACAAACTGCTTGGTTTTTATAATGATTGGATCATTGGACACCATACTAATCTCCCAAGCCTAATCATAACTAAGGACTCAAAATCTAGAAAAAAATGATGTGTCAAGCACATATTTTCCCATTTAAACGTTGAGAATCGTTCCCGAATTCGGCGGTAAGATAGACTGGCAAAATGAATACTATTGTCTCGTTCTCATAGCCATTTTTATAGTTTTTTTGGGCAGGTTCTATCAACAATAACATGTAAATCCTCTGATGAGTCATTTTAGACCAGACAATGGAGCGATGAAGCTCTTGGTTTTTATTATTTCATACTTGTTGGGAACTTAATTTAAGACACATATTTGGTAAAGATAAACTTTTGCGATGCATGTGGGTACTATCTAGTCAATCAGAAGGTTCCCCGATTACCCTTTAAGTGTTGCTTGATTTTGTACATAACTTGGTGAAAAATAAAGGGTTATTTATAAATACTCAACAGTCATCCAGTCAGTCCAGGGCATCTAGACAAATACCTTACGCTAAGTTTTCTTTTTCACATACGCAAATTCGTCAAGGAAAAACTTCGCAGTAGTTACGTGACATCTCTCAAGCTCATGTAATTTCCATACAATTCAATCTTTCCGCATGCGTTAAAGTCGACTGAAAGTGGTTGTTATCTAAGAGGTCTGACCACATACTAGGAGTCCACTTATCGTGGGTATTATATCGTCAATTCACAATCTACTCGTATGTATCGATAACTTTATTGTTATTATTTTCAGGCCAGCAATGATCTCAGATACGCAACCAAATACGTCTACAACCAACTTCTTTGCGCCATTACCTGGAACTTAAACTCTCAGTCTACCAATATCCTCTCTTCAATAGTCTGCTCTACATCATACGATATCATCTCATCTGGTTGTTCTGTAAGTACCTACATTGTAATCGACAATTTTTGTTTCGTAAGTCACTAGAGGGTCCAGCATGCAATAAGGAATGGGAAATATGTCAGTGTTTTACCATTAAAAAAATATCTTGCTATAAAGTGAGCATCTTGCAATCCTTCACTGCATTGCACCGTTGATTCTTTTGTAGCCTTATTTCAAGCTTATCGATAACCAACTAAAAAATCTGTGACATGAAGCTTGTTTAAAAAAAGCTTTTAGGGTGACCAAGGAAATGCTCTAATTTGCAACGGCCGGCTGACCGGTCTCCTCTTCCTTACAAACGGTTGTGCTGTTTCACCATACCCTGAAGTGTACACCAGAATCTCAAACTACACTACCTGGATCCGAAGCATTTCCGGAGCTGGTTCCATTTTTCGGCCTGAGTTCAGCGTCTTAGCTATTGCTGCTGTTGTTTGTATGAAAATATTCAGCTGAACTAGAAAATTAAAACCTAGTACCTACCTTTATTAGTAAAACTTTTAACATTTTCTATATATAATATGTATGTATTTACAAAAAAAAAATATAAGTAGTATTTCAGTCATGTAGTTCCCATAATACAATCTCTGCTTAGTTTAGGGCTAGGTGATAATGTGTGAAAATGTCCTGCATTATTTATTTATAAAATAAGGATTTAATTAAATGTTTTTTTTTAATTATTGCATTCGTCTTTTTCTTAACTTATTCTTATTCCCACTACTGGGCAAAGATCCCCAAAAATAATAAATCAGACCACTGTGGTTCGAAAGCATCCAGATCGTCTCGTCATCTTCTTTACTATTTAGGCCTTCGGCAGCGTTTCTGACCGTTTTTGGGTGTACATTCAACGGTCTGAAAGCGGTCAAAAACGCTGCGTTACCCAATTTGGGTAACGAGGTTTGTCCAACGCCAAATTTTAGACTTTTGCAGTTCGGTAAAGTAATTTAAATTATTTATTATAGAACCTGTCGCAAATTTAATCATTTAAATTATAAAACAAGTATTTTAACGTACCGTGTGAAGGCACAAAAACTTGCATTTAATTGAATTAACAAATAATTTTGAATAGACTGGTAAATATGTCAAATAACGATGAATACGCGCAGAATCCATGTGACACGTTATCACTCCCCTTTATTTACAAAACATCAAAGAAATATACATATTTCTTTGATGTTTTGTAAAAACGCGTTCAAATTTATTAAACGTATTCGAGATCCAATTCACTTCTTACAAAGTAACAAAAAGGTTAAAGGTGTTATAAATTTTGAGCACGTTCATTAGGCTCCCCCGCTCCGGCTTTTAGCCAGCGACACACGTTGGAATTTCGTAATAAGATTTCCTTAATTTAAGACTTACAACACACCTACTATACTATATTTCCCCATAGCTACACTAACGTAGGGATACGCGGTTTAGGCCTGAAAAGCAGGTTGTTTAGTTTATTGGCCCTTTCCGGTACTAACTCGGCTGTTTGGTTTATTTAATCTTCAGCAATTTTATTCAATCATGTTAAAACTAAGCTAGGATATAGCTCTTAAGTTTAAATATGAACTTAATATGTAAGATATTTTTTTGAACTATCGAGTCCTAGACGCCCTAAGAAATAAAGCTAGAAAATCAAAAAAAGATTATGTGAGGTATATATTGAAAAAAAATGTATACACAAAACGGCTCATTTTTAAATGTTGTTCTAAAATAATTTTATTGTATTTTAGTAATCATTTCATAACTAATAATAAAAAAATAGATACAACATATGTGATAATATATTTATTGCCTACATTTCACTTATATTTATCCGTGACTGCGCGGTAGAAAAGAGTGGAAGAATTATTCCAATCTTCGTCATCAGAGTGGATAGATGTATAAGGATAGGTACAAAATCCCAAATGAATAACTGATCCCATCACTAGGGCTAGTCCGATTTATTATAGTCCGAAAACATAAATAACCCATTTTTTATTCAATTTGTTCTTGAAAACTCGCTTCAGCTGCTAACTAAAAGCACAGCCAAATAAATTCTCAAATCAACACAATATAATTGGGACATGAAATACTGAACCCCTAAATTGAAGATTAGCAGACTAGTTGCTCAGAATTTATGAAATTGAATAATGTTACGCTGTGCTATAGGTATTATTATTACTAAATTTATATACTCATACTTATTTATTCACCGGAGGAACTACATAGTACACTAGGTTTTATCAAATTGCTCAAAATAATTTTACATAATAGCAAAGATGTTACGTTATTACTATTAATTTCGACTTCAGCCCCTAATAACATTTAATCATCTGCGTCGTTTGATCAATATTGATATTGAATCAATTAGCAGGAAATATGTAAATAGCAATGTCCAAAGAATCTCAAACCACATAAGAAATATAACATAAGTGTAAGCCCTCATAGCCGTTCTAACCACATTTCAGTTTTAGTATGCTATGGTTCCATAGCATTTTGCAATTCCCCTTTATTGATCGAAAAACATTTTGTAGTTTGGAGTAAGTGACTTGACTAGTGAATAGAAATAGTTTTACTGCTTCGAGAGCTGATTAGTTTTTTGCATTATCTCCGAGAAAAGTCAAAAATAAACATTATCTCCATGGAAGTTAGTATTTCCCACAGTGAGATTTGAACCAGGACGACCTTATTTGATGAACGTAGTGTAAATTCACATGTTTTATGACAAGAAATGAACCAGCTACAACTATTTGTTATCTACGTTTGAGGGCAGGAGTGCAGAAACACAAAAGTAACAAGAGCATTTACTTCAAATCATTGCACTCGGTCAGATCCTACTTTATTTGAATTCCGTAGCATTTTTCGCGCAAGCTTTTATGTTTTTCTATCGCAACGCTTAAAAATGCTCAAGGAGTTTTTTATTGTCTTTTATTTTTTTTTGTTCAAGTCATGTACCATCATTGTGTTCCAATAAGCAGCGATGAGCTTTTACAATATGAATAGTCAAGTTCACGATAGTTTTTGGGATAAAAAAGTAACTGAGGTTGCTCATCGTGGAAATCACAAACGTTATCGTATTTTTGGTAAACACTGTCACGATTTCACTACTTTGACTTAAAATTTATACATTTTGTGATGCGTGAGATTTCTTGCTAGCTCAGTTTTGATTGGTGCAAATAATGAGTTAGATCAAATAGTGCGGGCTTCATACACGCGTGGTCAGAAATCCGTATATGATGCGTTTAGGGTAAGAGGTTGCTAGTGTGTTTGTTTTTTTGTTTGACTTTTACCATTTTGACCACCTCTGTAGCGTAGTGAGCGAAAGCCCGCCTGAGACGCAGAAGGTTGTGGGTTCGATTCCCGATTCCCGATTCGATTCCCGTTGGACAAATGTTTGTATGATTTCCAAATATATGTCTCGGGTTTGGGTCATTGTTTTTTATGTATAATATGTATGTATTTACAAAAAAATATAAGTAGTATATCAGTCATGTAGTTCCCATAACACAAGCTATGCTTACTTTGGGGCTAAATTATGCTGTGTAAAAAATTACCAGTATTATATATATCTAACATGTTAGTGTGACTTCAAGAGAGGTTTTAGATAGGTGTCACAAACGGGAACATGTACAATAAGTACTTATTCGAATACTCGTAGTAAGTTCCTAAATTTTGAAAAAAAATACTTGTTACATTTATGGAGTTCCATCAATGACGGATGCTTTTAAAAAAAACTTACTGTTTCGTATGATAGAGCACAATTAGACAAAACCTTTTTACTCTCTCATGAATCTCAATGCAATGTCTGGAAAGTAAATTCAGAGAAAGAATAATGGAGTAGATTATCGTGCCCCTTGAAAAACATCGTCGAGTCGAGCTCCGAAGAGTTATTCATATAGAGTAATCTTTTATTTCCCCGGAGTGAGGCAGAGATTCGTAGATATTTCTTAGAGGATATAGCGAATCAGTAGGCATGGCATCAGAATACCTTATTTACAATTCAAAATAAATATTTCATACACAAGTTTTTTGTAAAACATTGAAAATTAAGCTTACCTTACTTAACAACATTACCTTACCTAACAATATGATAAAAGAAAATCTAATTATTGAGTCAAACGTTAAAATTTCATTTATTTAAGTGTCATAATTGACACTACATATAACGCCTACTGCGTTAGTGGAGCGAATGGCGAATCCTTAATCCACTTGCTAATTTAGGTATTCGAATACATCTAAAAATTCAGCTTTGCTTAGACTTCCCTTTAGAGGAAACGCTGCGTTTAGCAGTAAATACGCTCTGGCACTTTGTCGCGAAGTGTTTGTGTAATCTTTTGTCATCTTCCTCCAAGATGCTTTGTTATCCATAATTCCTCTGAAGCTATTGTGCAGCGATTATGTTATTAACGCCTGTGTGAGTATTCTTTACTTTAATTAATAAGGTGC
Source organism: Perizoma flavofasciatum (assembly GCA_958496245.1). Taxonomy (NCBI): domain Eukaryota; kingdom Metazoa; phylum Arthropoda; class Insecta; order Lepidoptera; family Geometridae; genus Perizoma; species Perizoma flavofasciatum. The sequence continues at coordinate 11,793,598 of OY292419.1, read as the reverse complement.
GTTCAATAATGCCATTTCTAATTTTCAGACATATTTGTTTCAGGATCGGCAGCATAGCCATGTTATTTTATCTATTATTATAAAATCTATTATTATTTTTAAAATGAAAATAAAAGTAGAGACACGCTAAACATTTCCTTCCAACAGATTTAATTTTATCATTAAAACTTATTCGTGATACGTAAATATAACAAACGCTGGGTGCAATTATCCTATGTGCATACTTTTTGTACTTTTGTTCATATTTTATTTTATTTCATTTAATATATATTATAATATGTGTATTTTAATGTGTTAATAGTATGATATTACAAATGGATCTGTATGTCTGAAATAAAGCAACTTATTGTTATTATAAATAATGAGGAACGTTCTTTTATCCGTACCAGCCCAGTTTGATAGTCTGAGAAGCCAATTTAGACATATATTCTTCTCAGAAGAAAGTCTTCCTAACTAGGCCGCCAGAGATCAAAAAGAAAATCCCTCTTTTCTATTTATTTTTAAATTTAATTCCCTTTAAAAGTTTTAGGTTTGATATGACAAAGAAAAAAAAACGACTCATCCTTTATATGAAATTCATAAGAAAAAACTAAATTTGTATAGATTAATTTTAGTTTTTTTATCAAGTAGGCTTTTCATTTCATGCCAATTTGGTTATTACTGAATGAACCATCTAACCCTAATCAAATCAAAAAATAACTTACGTGGCTATAAAATCGCCATATTTGGCGTATCTATCAAGTAGTTCTATATCACTTGTCTCCGGTTAACTGGAATACGGAAGAAATAATAGTATCGTAAATTCATAAATGACACTCCCGAGGGCTGCGGAAAGTTCTCCCCAACTTTAAGGTCACAATAAAAGCTTCACATTTAGACAAGTGATTTACTGAAGTGCGGCTAGTGGACCAAATTTCAGTTTTGACCGTCTGCATAAACATAAGATTTTTCTCACTGTGTTTAGCACATGTATGTTTTTTTTGTTTAATATTATTTATTCACAAAAGGCATTACAATGTCACTTACTTGTAAAAAAAGTTTACATAGGAGTAGGTACTAAAAGCATAGGTCATTCTTGACCATCTAACACATTTTATTTGCAAAGAAGTGAACGGTCTTGAACAATATGTTGAGCTAGTTTATTTTAAATGCGTTAAATGAGCTTACATTTTTTATTTCAGACGGTAGTTTATTGTATAGCTGTGCGCCTAGGTTCGTAGGTTATCATTTTTTTACCGTAATTTTTTCGGGTCATAGATAGAACAACAAATGTTTAACAAAGTTCTCCGAATAATTCTGCTCAATGAGGTTAACAAGTTTTTCTGTAGTCTTCCAAATGCATTTTTTTAATAGGTGGTATTAATAATAATATAATGCTGGTCATTTTTCACACAGCATCATCTAGCCCCAAACTAAGCAGAGCTTGTATTATGGAAACTACATGATATACTACTTATATATTTTTTTTGTAAATATATACATATTTTGCATAGAAAACACCCAAACCCGACACAAAAATTTTCAAATCATACAAACATTTGTCCCGTAGTGGGATTCGAACCCACAACCTTCTGCGTCTCAGGCGGGTCTTCGCCCACTGCGCCACAGAGGTCGTCTTATTTATGGTCAGCTGATTTGAATGCCTGCCTCAATATATCAGACATAGGGTTATGTAGGTATAGCTGATTTATTGTATTTTAATTTCCGTTTTCTTCAATCAAATTATTTCAATCCAGTTTTACAAACAAAATATAAGTGTTGCCTAATGTGTGCAATTTATACATATTCCGGCATATAAGGCATATATTGGGACACTATTTATTTTGTTGAGCAAGAGGAACAAAGATACCTATTTGAGGAACAAAGATACCTGATTTACCTATTTATGTATTATATTATATGAAAATGTGTGCTATTATTGTATATTTTTTCCCGTTTGTGTTCACGTACCCACCGCTATTTATAAGCTGTCCCTATGCTCAAAGGTTTTCTGGAAGAAAACTCTTGTTAGGGTTAAGCTCGCCTTTGTACATGTCTTATATGTAAGTCTTTTGTCTGTATTATCTGTGTGTACAATAAAGAATAAAAGATACCAATGTGTTATTATTTTGATGATATTATTCAATTCGTGTCCCGGTTCTGAAATCACTCTGTCTCAAAGCTCAATTTGAATTTTGTCAAGTCTGCACAATAACCAGACCTATTTTTTTTCACCTAGACACCTTGCTAATTTGAAAAAAATTGCGTAGCTAAAAATAAATTATCGATTTATTTGATTTATTTCATGTCTCACTAAAAGAGGATCTTAAAGGTAAGCCCAAGCATTATAATTTGGCACATGCACGTGTTTTGCATATTAGTTAGTATTCCATGTGGCAGGTCGCAAACCCATCGCCACTAAGGAATTCCGTTACGGTATATTTATTCATAAATAAGTAAAGACCTCAACTGTATCTAACGGCATTTTCAGTAATCTCAGTTGAACATTCTAAAAATGTCGATAGCAAGCAACTCCCATCAAGTACCCCTAGGGAAATAATATGCTAGACTGTATCGCAAGCCTCGATCATTGCCCAAATTAAATTTAGTACCTCGCCCCCAGATCGCCGTAACGATACAACCGCCATTTATTGGCAATAAATATTTTTTTACTAGCAGCTTTTGCAGGCTCTTGTATCGTTTTTCACGGCGATCTCTCCACCCTTATGTTATGTTATAACTGGCAACTTTTATGGCGATAACATGAGTTCTCCGATATTAATTTGTACGTTATTCCGGGTTTGTTTTACTGTTTGGTTTCTGTTTGTAGTGTATTATAAAGTTGTTTTTCGGTTTGTTTGTCATGACTTTTATTTAATGCTGGTTTGCTTTTGGCCAATAAATATTACTTTGGAGAAAGTAAACAATAAAATCATACTTTGATAATTTATTAAATACTATTTCGGAATTCTGAATATATGAATAAGTTAGTACAGCTATTCTTAGGCCCTAGCTATAAAACAAAATCGTTTTATTGTTGCACTATTTGTTCAATATAATATGACTGTTTTTGGTATCATTCCATCTTCTCAAAATATCACATTTGCAGAAAATAATTGCTAGGGTCCTGGAAATGCTAGTAGTGCAAAATTGCTACGTAGCCTCTATAAAAGAGGTTAAATTGACTTAAATAAAGCTCCACACAAAATAAAGGTTTCATTAAGAAATCGAACTTTAAATGTTTTACAAAATGTAATTGTCTGAATTTTTATTTTTTTATTTACTAATCAAATTAGAATCACGGTCTGAGCTAATACGTTTTCAGTCGTCTTATCACATCTGGTAGGATATAATTATCTGTGTCTGTTTTACTGGTATTTTCATAGATTCATTTAAAGCAGGTAAAGTTTTAAAATAATAAAATCTTGTTGAGGTATGAAACACTAATACTAACAATAAGTTATATGACTGTTACTTTGAACACATAAGTATTCAAAAAGAATTTATGTCTGTTCTGAAATAATCAGAACTTCTGTAAATGAAACAGCGAGATCTCGAAATCTTCATCTCCGTCTTCGATGGGTCGAAGAAATCAGATACATATTCAGTATGAAGAAGCCTCTTTTTTATAAAAAAAATATATATACCTTCGACAGTGTCAAAAAAATAAACGACAAGGCCAAATTACTCGTACGTTGTGATTTAATTTATTATTACTAGGAAATCAGTGTGGACAGGCGGAGTGAGATGTCCTCACACGCCACACCCATGTCATCCAATGGTCAGCCAAGTGTAAAATTAAATTCTCAGTCCATCCCGAATGTACACGCCTTGTAATAGAAAATACCTTGGGATTCGTCCTTTTTCTATTCACATATTAGACATTTCTGCTTTCGTGAAAGCAAAATTGAATAGCACAAAGTTTATTGAAATGTTTCGCTTCATTTTTTTGCGAACTACAGGAACGGCCGCAACTTCGTTCGCGCATAGATTTTTTCATAAAAATTTTTACATCTTCCAGCTTTTAGAGATGGAACAGGAAATACTTTCTTATTGTATCTCTATACATCAATGGAAACGCAGGTTGATTAGTTTGAGTCCATCATTCAGTGCTTTGAAGAGTATGTTATTATCGAGATAAGTTATTGAGTTAGTTAGAGTCGTGTTAGCATAGTGGGTGGTACCTGAACTTCTGATTCGGAATTCGTAGGGTCGAACCGTCGTGTATCAAACGATTGTTCCACTTGAAAAATGTATATCCATATTTACAAAAAATACAAACAAACACGATCACGACTGTATTCCCCATGATATACATCAGATTCATAATCAATAAATAATAAATGAATAATGCTGGACATTTTCCACACAGCATCCAACTAAGCAGAGCTTTTAATATGGGAACTGCATGATTGATATATTAATTATATACTTTTTTTTATAATATACATAGAAAACACACAGACCTAAAACAAATATTTGTAGATCATACAAACATTCGTCCCGTGGAGGGAATCGAACTCGCAACCTTCTGCGTCTGAAGCGGGCTTCCACTCACTGTGCCATAGAGGTCGTCAATGAGTACATTTTTAAGAATACCAAGTAAGGGGTAGTCGGAGGCACGTCCAAACATTATAATTGGAACATTCCCGCGTTTTGCTAGTAGTCAGCATTCCACGTGACAAGTTCACGTGGAATGCTGACCCCTCGCCGCCTATTGAATGACTTTATGTTTTTTACTCACTTCATTTGTGTGACTTATTTTAGTGCTTTATTTCATTTATTGTGTTTTTGTGATCGATATGGTGCCCTGACAAAGCAGATATTTTCAGTTGATCGTAAATACTACATTTAATACAAAAAGCGGTCAACCGAATCATTTAATCAAAACAGTTCCCTTGATCTTTGTAGTTTACTTAAATTCGGGAGTAAATATAAAATTTCAAAGTAAATAAGGTAAGGTATCCTATTTTCGTACCGTACCCCTACACAATGCCACGGTAGGCTGGATTTGGCACCTGAGCTTAATCCCCGTCTGACAATCGCCTACAAACCAACCAATAATAAACTTTCTAAAGGTTCCACAAAGGATTACTTCACCCTTATCATCATAGAAATAAGGACTTGAATTACATAATCGGTAGAGTTCTATTGGAGGAATAAATTTGGCGTTGTATACCTCAAATGTCGAAGTTTCAAGTGTATTGAAACTCTGCTTATTGTATTTCTCGGATAGGTGAAACAGGTGGGAACTTTTCAATTCAGAACATATTCATCTGAGTGTCACTGCATTTTCTCGGAAGTTGCTAAACAAGTAAACATGTACCTGGATGAACTGAATAAAAGTTCAGTTCATTGCTAATTCTCAGCAGCATTAGCTGAGAAATGGTGACGTACTGAACTTTTACGATTACGAGGCAAATAATTTAATAGTTAGAAGAAAGTTTGTTAATTAGTTATATTGGTTAGTGTTCCAATAAGCGCTAATGGGCTTGCAACCTGACACGTGGTATGCTAACTATGGTGTATTGATTATCTGTGGTTAGTAACAAGACAAATAATAATAATAATAGCATAGAATCATCGTTACAATAAATATAACGATAAAAAACAAGTAATAACACTGACAACTGTTTTGTGTTAAGCTATGTCTAGGTAGTGTTGGTCGGCCGCTTGGAACCAGTCATATTATCTACAGTGTCGTGTGACTCATGCTACGTTGGAGAACATTATACCAATTACCCAGCAAAATGTTTTTTATTTAGATACTAGAGTAAAGATTTTCTTCGCAAAAACTACGTAGTAGCATTGACATGTACACGCGTGCTTATATAAGACTTGAAATAAGGTCACGAAGCCATGAATCATTTTCAATCAAAAGCATCCTACGAGTAGGTATGGCTATTGTCGACAGCTAAATAAAATAGCCAATAAATAACAAATGTTAGTTTCACTTGACCACGGCGCTGCCTGTCCCCACGGGGGTTGTAACTGACGACGTGACTCCGTACGTGCTTTAAGGCTCTTTCAGTTCACACTTGGCGAACAAAGAAAACCTCTTTAGAGGTATAGGGTGACATGTATTACACCTTATATTTGATTTACACCGTATTTTTTTGTTAGTTTAAAGCCGACACTCGCATTTTCGGCAAACGTGTCTATGGTATAAGTACGAGTACAAACGATGAAATTCAACGATACCGTCTCTGGACCAGTACGTTCTATGAGTAATAAATCAAACTGGCCGATAGACAGACGGACATGAAGAAACTATTAATAACGGTTCCGTTTTCGCCATTTAGCTTCAGGACCCTAAAAAAGAGGTTCTTCTATTTAGTTTATTTAATTATCTTTTCCTGAAAATACTCCTTTATTTTATTTATTTAGTATCTTATAGATTAGAGAGCTTGCACCCAGGAGCAGTAGAAACAATGCACTATTAAAACGAAACAATTTTTTATTAAATTTTTCTATTTATTGTGTTAGCAGGACATTGCAGTGACAAACTTCTTCCCTACTTTCAACCCGCGACGACAGAAGTCCTTATATGCGTTTGCCAAAATAGGTTGTTTTTTGTTTGTTTATTACCTACTATATTTATCTACGAAAGGCTTATCCGATTGTAATGGAGTTTTAGATGATTTAGATGTTTTATCGCCGCATGTTCCTAAGGGCAATACAAAAGATGGTGGTAATGCACATCGTGAGTTTTTCAACTTTGTTATATGTAATTATTTAAGTAACAGAAATCCTTTTTTGAGAAATCCATTAAAACGCAACTTTTCTTGCCGGCTTGCTACTTAAATATTAAACAGTACTTTGAGTTTCAAAATTATCTAACTAAGTGTCTAAGTTATAACTTTGTTGTAAAATTGACTTTAAAGTGTAAACTAGACTTTTATATTCTCGCGGAAGTTTAAGTTTGTTGTCACTGTAGAAACTTTGATTTAATCGAGTTCAGACATTGGTGAATTCGTAGCGAGAAAAATTATACAAATAACATTTTATAATTTTTCATCGTCTACCAATTTTAAGTATTTATAAAAAAACTTTACCTAGGTTTGAATTTTACCCAAACAAACTGTAAAAATATCCTTCATAACTCCGTGACATTATCACGATTCGCGGTAGTCGATGTTTTGCGTTGGCTGTTATTTGTTCCCGACAAATTCCGTCCAAACTAGTGACTTTGCCGCGCGTATATGTTACGATCATGAAGTAAATTGACGTGGAGATGTCACAAATGTAGAATTAACTTAATTGTCCTAACTTTAAGCTTGATATTTAAGTCACATGATCTAATAGGAATTTCTCGAGAATACAACTTATTTTTATAACATATTGAAAAAAATACATAACTTCAATTAAAATTGTAAAAAAGTCTTCTGGCTTGAATGCAGTTGGTTTATTTTCATGTTTATCTTCGGAAAACTATTAAACTTACATTTATCTCCCAATGTATCAGATTATCCACATTTCCAATAAGGCTTTTAATACACGTCTCAATTCGCTCGCCACACATGGCCCTATTCCTGACAATTATTTCCACAATTTCGGAATCAGATCGACATTATCTCTTCATTTCAACCACTCATAACCCTTTTAATCTCGCAACCAATAAACGACACTCTGCACAAAGAGCCTAGATAAGAGCCGCTCCGCTTGGATTTCAACGTTATCGGCAGACTTTTAAGGCCCATAAATAGTTTGAGAACTTCCTCTGAGACCTACGACATTTTCCCCCTTCTTAGCGTCAAGATCTATTCGTTAAATATTTGCGATGAATTGAAAATATTCCAAATTATTAAATTAAAAAAATGGTTCTAGTAAATCACGCTTTGTGTTTATAAAAGTCTAAGGAACTAGAAATAAAATAAAATAAATTGTTTCTTCACACAACTTAAACCTTTAATAAGGTAAGGGATGATATAATATTTCTTTGAATATTTTTTGATAAAATCACGGCATTTTTTAAGAAACGACGTGATTATGTGGCGAAAAGAAAATCTACATTTCCGCCTCAATTAACTGTCTCACTTTTGTCGCATCGTCGGGGTTTGTGAAACGCCTAGTCAGATTATTAAGGCAATTACCGTTGAATAAAGGGAATTTCTTCCCAGAATACGCCGCCGAGAATCATAGAGATTAAGATCGCGATTGTTAATTTGCCTAATCCCAATAAGTTAGAAAGGAGCTTAGAAACGAACGCAAACTTATGTAATTTGGACCCAATCTGTGCATTGAAATTAGTTAATACCAACAGACTTACTTCAAATCTCTCTTTAAAGAACTGATATGAAATTTAAGAACTAGAAAAAGTTTCTGATTTGAATAAAATAAAAATAATTCTTGTGTATTAAATATAAAATGATAAAATATATAAATAAAATATTATAGTGAAGATCACCAGTAGCCAATCTCAGTCAGTTTTGATTGAAAAATAAATATCATCCATTTTCTGTTTACGTTCACACAAGAATACTGAGGTAGTTACTAAGAATAGGTCTTATTTTCCAAGATTAACAAACAAATTCACCCTTTGAAAAGGATTACGACGGTATCTTATCTTACTTTATCGCCTGCAAGCAGCCTACCAGAAATTGGACCAAGCATTTTCCTTCTACCCTACTGAACTTCGTTCAGAAGGGAAAATTATATAACAAGTTCCCATTTACTCTATTTGCTAGTACTTAATCATAGTGTCCTGTTGGTCTATGTTTTATCTCATGACCTTTTTCAGAAAATTCCTTATTTAGGGTACGTTTTTTGTGTATAAATAACTTTGTGGTTACTGGTTCTACATAAGTAGTTTGTTTTCTGTTTAAAGTTCGAAAGGCTTTCTGAAAATTGAATCTAAATGTTATATAGCTTTTTTTATATAACTGCAATATTTCCATAAACTTCCATATTTGCAAATTAATTGACAACATTGTATTACAATTTCTAGATGATTTTTTCATTTAAAATAAAGTTATTGAAAATGTAACACGTCTTGTATTCATAACTTGTTAATTTTAGGTACCGCAGTTTCCATTTTATAAAACAAACAGAAAATGTAGTCTATAGCACCGATTTGACTTAGGTACAAGTCAATTGTCAGATTAAAAATCATAAAATGACACAGCTTAGTTTCTAATGAAATATTTTGTAAGTACACATTTTCATTTTATTATTTGGACACATAGGCTGCAGGAGTTGGGACAAACATTACAATAAATCTTAATTTTCCTGGAGTTTCTCCTAAACACGACTTAAAACCTTCATCCCAGACATTTTATGTTAGCGAAATAAAAACATACTCTAGGGTCACTCGCAAAGTGAAAATAATGTAGAGCGCGCTTCTCGTAGCACAGCTATTTTTCCGGCTACGGCTTGGGTTCGTAGCAGATCGTGGTAGCGAATATTTTGTTGAACATTATTTTGTTGGGTCGTTAACGTTTTGCGTTACCATAAAGATGGGACTACAAACGCATCGCGAATATCGCGATTCAATAATTATCATGCGACTCCAAAAAAGGAGGAGGTTCTCAATTTGTCTGTATGGTTTTATGTGTGTGTGTTACGCGATATCTATTTTGAACCAATTGTGAACCGATTTTAATAAAAATCCCACTTCTAGGGATGAAAAATGGATGATGAAATTTTGAAATTTCATTTTGGACTTTTTTTTATCAATTCCCCGTTAATTGAAGTTAATTGAACTCTTTGAAAATTAATATCTTATAAGTCATTCATCATTTCATGACGCGCCTATGGTATAGCTAGTTATATAGTGTCCAATAACATGTTTACATGGACGTTTGATGAGCGTCAACTAGCGTTGACCACACGAAAGCGGCAAAAAAGTTGTCAGACGTGAACTTCAACGTGCGTCGGCTTTAAGAGTCTATCGTTAGTGTGTCACCATCTATCGCAATTGCAGCGCACGTGACGTGCAGCGAGCGACACACTTCATAATCAGCGATCATTGCAGCTGCGTCGCTCGCTGTGTTAACACTAATGTCCGTGTGAATGGGGCCTTAGTTACCCGTAGTTGTCGGTTTTCCTCTCTGCAGTACGTCTTTTTCCTCTGTGATCTAGGTGATGTTGTTGTTAGGGTTGCGACCCCAACAACAACGATGTACACATCGTATTATGTCAAATCTGATTTTTCATCAGGCTAGGGTCCGAGCGCGATTTTAAAAAAAAAATAACTTTGCTCCTGACTAATTGAGAAACACTGTTTTTTGGAGTCAAGTGTTAAAAAGTGTCATCGGGTCAAATCACAAGCTTTGACTTGTTTTATATAATTGGTTTTTCGTGTTTAGTAATAGGGAAGAAAAAAGAGCTCTTGCTCTTTTCGAGGCCCTACATAGTTTACCTCAGGGTTGCGGGTCGAATTGATGAAATAAACATTGGTTTGACCGGAGATTGTTGCGACCCGAAATAATTTTTCTGTCCTAGAATGATGTTGTACTCGTTCCCTACCCGAACAAAGTTTCTTAAATATGTTATGTTAAACATGTTAGCTATTTAGAGCATGTTTATACTCGTTAATGTCTTTACATCCTGGGAACTTCAATATAACCCCCGTTGTAATCAAAATGCCACACCATAATTAGTGCACAGAACCGGCCCCCCACCCGATGGACAGATGACGTCTACAGGTTACGGGGAGCCGTTATATGTTAGTAGCCTCAGATCGTTTGTCATGGCATCCTATATCCATCTGTGGATTTTAGGGCTGCTGATTATGCTGATGATAAAAAACTTATAAAAAGTACGTAGATCCTAGAGGATACCTAGTTGGGGATAGATAGATGTGCTTCCAAACATTATACCGCCGCATATCTCAATGCCCAAATATGGCAAACAGTTATTAATATAATATTTTCTGGTACCTAGTTCTAAGAGAATCAGAGCTCATTCGGTAAAAGGGTTCGTCCGAGGAAGTACTATTTCGGTCTTCAAGCAGTATGCTCGTATTGCTGTATTCCGGTTTGAAGGGTATGGGTGCCAGTGAATATGAGGCTTTTACGACTTCTTACCATGACAGGTAATGCATCATATAATTATAGTCATGCATGGTGTCGCCGACGTCATAGGCGACAGTGTCTACTTACCATCTGGAGATAATTCCTGATTCCACCACAACCTGAAAAGAAAAAATACTACTAAAAAGGCCTAAGGTTATGGAAAACACTGGCCAATGCGCTCAAATACGTTTGCTAAAAAAATGCTTTTGAGTAGGTAATTTAGTTTACTAATATTTGCCAATTTGAGATACACAAATCAAACATAACAATAACGCGAAGGAAATCAATTACGAGGTAGGTCGTAAAATCTCCTTGCCTGGTTTATGGTTTCTGCACCCACATCTGTTCCGGTGGGTGACTTTTTATTGAATACCCATATGATTAACGTGCCTTCTCGTGGACTACGGACGTATGGATTCACGACCGTGCACAGAATACTTACAGTAACTAACATAAGAAGGTTGAGACTCACGTTTACCTTATGGCAATGATTATGGCCAACATTTAACATTGCTTTGCTTTGGTGCTGTTGGACTGGGCTATATCTATGACATAAGTCCAGCATAGGATTAGTTAGGCTTAAGTGGCTTAACAAGCCGTCAGTCTAGACCTTCAGACGACATTTTATTTTAATGAGAAGATGGGTTTGACTACAAACAGACTGACTCTTCAATTAGGTACTCATTATTCTTACTTTTTACAAAATTAAAAACGCTCGCATACGAGCCATTCTGAGTGTATAAATAAATCAAAACACCCAACAGTCACATACTAGGATTCCCCGTATTGTGGGTTTTAGGAACAACGATTAGGTACCGTGTTACTCAGACCCGTAATAAAAACGTTGTGTAGCTCACTAATTGAGTGACAATACGCAGCTTAAACTCTAAGTCCTGAAAAATGTAAAGTACCTACCGATGTTTGTTTTGGTGTGTACATACAAGAAAGGATTTTTTAAACTTTTATTTTCGAGTGTTTAATAAGAAAATGAGGTTTTTATGGAAATAAATAAAACGCAGACAGAACTATTGTTCACGAGGCGTTCTACTAGTCTTGAGTATAATAATAGGCCAGAGTGATACAGATCCGCCGAGAACATAAAATATCGGTAATTTCGAAACTGTTAGAAAGACAGAAGATTTAAAACTAAGGAGGTGTCCGTTCGAAGAATAAAAGTTTATTGTCGAATAAAACATCCGTAACTAGGTATATCATTAAATATACTCGTACATATCCTGCAGGGAAACCGAGCCACTACTACTGAGCTCTTACCTGGATTCAAACCTTCGGACTAGAAGCTGTCATAAACATTTTAGGATATTTGTCGTAACACAATTTCTGTCTAGGTCACTGCGTTAGGTAAGTGACTTGACTTTTTCAAGTGCAAAAGGCCTAGTAACAGTGCGCCTCGCAGAACTTGCATGATTCCCCACGATGTTTACCTTTTACTCTTTGATCACTGTAACAATGCGCATATATTATTTTCAAATGAAAACGCCATTGTAGACGATGGGATTTAATTACTTATGAATCTGATCAAATATTGAGTCACTAGCTACTACATCAGTGTTTAGGCGAGTACCCGACATAAGTGGTGGCTCTCTGTCTAAGGGTAACGAAAGGAAATTGGGGTAATAACGCCAAGGAAAGAAAATACGTGGCATATAGGAAAGGGTGAGGCTCAGTGGAAACGGAAACAGATTTATCGCGGATGAATGTGCGGGATAGAAAGAAACTTTAATACAAACAAGTTAATTGTCTTTTGTAAAAAATATTCCACTGAACGTCTATAAAATACTAATGTATTTTTAACTAAGTTAAAAGCCTTTTTGGCTTTCATTTCACGGGCTATCAATTTTTTTGTGCGTATGTACGTCAATAACTCCGTAATAAATGAACTAAGTTGAATGTTTTTTTTATTATTCTGACTACATATGTGTTTATTATACCACCAGACACGTACATAAATCTGACCTCACACACTAGAATTCCCTGTATGAGGAACTAAGAATATTGGGGTACGACAACACCCAGGCTCAGAATCGAGTAATCGAAAATTAGGAATCGAACCCGCACCAGCCACAGCTACTCACGCAGCAATACGTTTCTATGAAGGTGTACTCTATTTATTCAGATTCATTGAGCTCACGTGCTCAATGCCCATACCATGCTTATCTATTACTCCTCAACTAGACTCTGAATAAATTAATAAAGTGAACATTATTACACGTTAATAAGTCAATTCACTATGCTCACTTACTAGTTCGATATAATCAATAGCACTCCGGCTAATCCCTGGAAGGAAGCCCGCTGCTCAAAGGTGACAATCACTTTGTGCTGCTGTATATTTGCGTTGCTTTTGTTACACATGTTTCCGCTCTCGATTGATTGCAAGAATAGATAAAAAGGTTTTCTTTCGTCCTTTGTCATTAGCCAAATTCCGTTGAAATTTAAAAGTGGCTTTATAACCAGTACCCGGTATACAAGTTAATATGGGTCAGTTAGGGCAGTTGCCAGAACCATAGGCTACAAAGAAAACGTTCTAAGAAAACTAATATCAACCTTTAAAGATATCCAGTTTTAGGTGTGAGTTTGAAAAAAAAACAGTCATTAAGTAAAGTTTTGACTTTGACAAAACAGTTTCATTTATTTATTTAATTCGTAGCATTTTCTACCTGCCAACCTCAAAGTTATACAAAGAAGGTTGGCGTGCTACCTTATAAGTAACAAAAGTAATAACGGTTATTATACAATATTATTTACTTTTATTTAAAATTCATTTTATAATAAATGAATAAATATAATAAAACAATAAATAGTAAATAGGACATAAATAATTTATATATAGTATATGTTATTGCCTGAGTGTTCGTAAATACGGGTTTACTAGATGCCCTTTTGATATTGATATGGGAAGAGAATTTCAGTCTTACAGAAACTTTTTCGAAAGAGTTGCAACGGAAACTGGTAGAGTATTGAGGAGTAGTTAGGAGAAGATAGTCAGATGATTTAAGGTTTCGGTCATGGGTGTCCCAGAGAAGGCAAATCGATCGGGGTATTTGAGGAAAGAGAAGGGAAGATAAAGTACTCTGATGTTTCTTCGATAACGAATGCGGAGTCACTTCAGTTTAGAACGATATTCCGAGATATAGTCGTACTTACGAAGACCCAAGATGAACCTAATATGCGTATTGAGTAATGTATCTAAATTTTAAGTTCTTGGTCAAAATAACCAATTTTGATAATGGAAGAACATAGCTTTTCTTGTTAGCTTTATTTTTGAACGCAGAAGAACCCTTTGAATGCAGAAGTGAATCTCTATAAACTAGGGTTGAGTTATCTATTCTTAGAGGACGTTTTTCCAGTAGCTGCTCCAGTACTGACCTGGTACATCTAGCTTTTCTTATTAACCCCTATTGACTTTCCATCCTGTTTAATTCCTTATAATTTCTTCCTTTCCACCCTTTATTTCACAAAATAGTTGACTTTACCAAAACCGTGTTTAAACCAAGATTATAAATAACATAGTGGATGTTTATCCATTTGTTTAGAAAGAGCTAAAAGTCTTGTAAGATCAGATAATTTAGAAAATTGCTTCCAATCTCGAAACTAATTGAGCAGCCATGGTTTGCTAATTACAAAGTTTTTTCATTAGAAGGCTTGTATATGCGGATCGCGGCTTTGTAAATGAGTTCCATTAAGCCAAAAGCAATCAGAATTTAGGTAGCCGAAATAAAATTAGCATTTTCGTGGCAGGCTGTTAAGTAAAGGGTCAACGACTGCCTCAGGGCTGACTCAGGGGCTATAACGGAGCACTCAAATTTCGTTAGCCTTGATGTACCTTGGGTTTGAGGACTGTTTACCAATTTCATTTAGGTTGATGTAGATGGTATGATGGCCTAATGGGATTCCGATCCGAATATAGTTGGTTCAAAGCCGATCGATGCTATAATGGAGATTGTAATTAATAATGTTTTTGTGAATTAATAAGTGCTCTAAACGTTGACGAAGCACATCTTGACGAAATCAGGCATGCCTGGCAGAACTAAAAAAATCGTTTCTATCGTCGATAGAAATAGGTTCCATAGGTTTCTAAATAGTTCCAATAAACGACAATAGGATTGCAACCTTTCCCATGGAATGTTAACTACCTACATTACAAACCGTGGGCATGTTATACCAAATACCTCTATAATGTTTGGGCGCACCTCTGACTAAACCCTACTTGTTATCCTCTTAGATCTTCATACATTGTCCTGACCGGGATTGTCATGGGTATGGGTAATTGGGTATAATTTATATGAAATATAGTTGTGTACGTTTTTTTTATCGTTTTGAGAAAAAAAAACTTTTTTCAAAGTTAATAATGAATTGCAAAGTGAATCTCAAATATTAACTACTCTTTGAAGTCCCAGATACAAGGAAACAAAAGGTTTAATTTTCAGAGGATGATATAAAAATATTGTAATTCCTGGAGAGTATTATCCAAATATTAGATTTAAACTTTTTATTTCCCACATACTTAATTAAAATCACATATAATTTGTATTGATTTTCTTTTTGGACTAAATTTATTGAGACAATTTTTATTGTATACTAGCTTCTGCCCACAGCTTCGCGCTTATGGTACCCCGATAAAAAGTAGCCTATGTGTTATTCTGATGTATAAGCTATATTACTGTAAAGTTTCATCCAAATCCGTTCAGTAGTTTTTGCGTGAAAGAGTAACAATCATCCATCCTCACAAACTTTCGCGTTAGTAATTAATAGTGGATATTACTTGGAATCTTTATTATTTATTGTAAGTACACACAGAGAAAACAGATTAAACTACATTGAAGGACATGTATTAAGGCGAGTTTAACCCTAACTTGTTGGCTAACTCTTGGATTATCTTCAAGCAAACCTTTGAGGATTATAAGTTACTTTATAAAAAATAAACTATAAAATTACCGACATAGACTACAAAAAGGAAATTTAGTTCAAGTCACACTTAATATTACCTTAGGTTACAATTCAAAACGATCCTTGTGTTTTATATGTTCATAAGGGCTTTAACTATTTACTACTATTTGCTATTTTCATTACTACTGTGGTAACCTAGAACCGAAAATATACCGCGTGATTTCATCTTTGCGAAATATATTCCACGCACTGAAACTGTTCTAACACATACTAAAAATAAACTTCATTGTGGTTTTTGGCAGTAAGACTATTGATTAATTTCTGTGCGTGTACATTCATAATTATTAATATTATGATTTGAAATGGAATGTAAACTGCGGTAATAATATCGCGTGCGCGGTGAATTTGGTCAAACAGGCCTTCTAACTAATAGATGGAACTTCTAACACGATTTCAATAAGCAAAAAATATTGTTAATAGCTAAGCACTTCCATTTACGCTTTTAAAGTGTTTGTTCGTTTGTAAATAACCATCATCTTGAAACAGCTTATCAGATTATAATATGGATTAAGAAATCGGATTGTAAGTCTTCATGGATGGTTCTGAGATAAGTATTATTGCCACAAAACACTAAGAGAGTGCCCCTTAGTGTTTGCAATCAATGATCGTAAAACATATTGGGGGTTTTCAAATGTTGTAGAAACTCGTATTAGATGTTAGGTACTAGGACGTGGAAGATTCGAATTTAGATGGAGGGATAAGCTTTACTCGCACCTAACAATATGGTTGATATTCGATCGCGAAGATTGGAAGAAAGGGAGGAAGGCCTTTGCCTTATAGTGGGACTTTGATGGCTGTAAAAACAAATAACAGTTATTTTAGTTTTTGCAGTGATGGTTGTCAATAACACTGTGAATAAACCACAGCATCGATGATATTCGCACGAACATGTCGGGCGCGCCGACCGCGCATGGCCATCCCCAGGATACAATACCAATCTGCTTTTCGGTTTTAGAATCCATCAGAGCACTTCCGGAATCACCCTGAAAAACAAGTTAATTATAGAACTTACTTAGTTGAACCTTTTGGAGTTGAAACTCTGGGTCTAAGGGGAACCGGAACCTTTCGCATGACTATTCAATCGAAGCGATGCGTGCCCAAAGAGCTGGCTGTTAACAGGGTCAGCACATAATCATTGTCAGTCACTGTGGCAGTGTAGCTAGTATTTAATGCACGCTTCCGGCTGATAGTAATCTGATTCAGTTAAGTTATCTATAGATCGTTTGCAATAGTATTAAGATATCTACCCTAATTCTTATTTTGTATTTATTAACCTGAACACTTTGTTGTGTAAGTTTTCTTTCTAAGTATATGTAATACCTAAGGTAGGTATTACATTTGCTTAGAAAGACAACTTACTTCCGTTGTTGAAACAATCGTGGTTTCGTTTTCAAAAATAGTATATAATTTACGAAATATAAAAAAAAATGTTATTATGAAAAAATACTCTTTCTTCGTTGATTAATTGAACCATTAATTTCGCCTTATTCCTCTAGGATCGCGAACTATCAGCGTATTTTATGCAGTTATATAAAATTGCTTTAAATAAATGTAATTTAAAAGGCGATTTTAAGTCATCATCATCATCAGCCCACATCAGTCCACTGCTGAACATAGGCCTTTTCTAATACGCGCCACTGAGCCCGGTGTTCGGCTCATGTCATCCACTTTCTGCCCGCACGCCTTTCCTCCACCTAGCCGGAGGGCGCCCCATACTAAGTTTTCCCAGACGCGGTCTCCACTCAAGAACTCGTTTACCCCAACGATTGTCGGTTCTTCGGCATATCTGACCAGCCCATTGCCACATTAGCTTACTTATTCTCTGAACTATGTCGATGACTCTCGTTCTTGATTTTAAGTGATCATTGTGAACTTAATGAATGATATTTTACTTTGATTTATCACTAAGTTGTTTATCCGCAGGAACATAGAACGAAGTTTCCAAGTAAAGCTCGCGAGTATATCATTAGTTACTTACATGGCACATTCCATGTCCTATTGAGTGGTAGGTGCAGATTTCTAATTTAAAGTCTACGGCTGGAGCCCAACCATTGCCAACTATTTCTTTTATCAACTTCTTGCATATCTTGGAAGATATCGTCTCAATGAACAGAACCTGGAGCTTATTAGGTACGGCGCCCCAGAGCTGAAAATAAGTTAGTATGAAAATTTTTAGACCCTATGATGTCCAACATATCCACCTTTCTGGATGATTTCACACAATTATTTGTGATGCCAAGCTTCATCAGCTTCAAGAAAATAAGTATAAATACGTAATCATTCGTAAATATTTTCAGTTTTCACCACTTGGCAATATAAAGCGAAGGCGTATGACAGGATAGCGTTTAGTTTTGTTCACTTTGTCAGGTCACAGGTCCCTAGCTCATCGACTGATATCATAAGGCTGCGCAAAGGGATAAGAAGATAACTGTGCTTGAGTTTATTCGCGTGTATCCGAAATTCTTTGAAGAGCCTAAGCCTATTCTAAGACCAATGCCTCTCAGAATTAAGAAATTTTATTCCAAAAACTATCGTGAACTTGACTATTCATATTTTAAAAACGGGAATTTTCACGTACCATATATAAAATATGAATTAGGAAATTAAAGAAGTTGTTTCTTTAATTTTCTAATTCATATTAGGGTTGGCTCTTTAGTATAATCGACTACCTAAGGACGATTACAAGTTTTCAAATGTAGATTGCAGAGGAGTAGGTGAATGGATCTTTCGTAATGGTACTCTTTAGGAGAAGACTATGTCTAGCAGTTGACAAGTTACGAAATCAATAACTCACCGTTTGTGTGCCCCACCCAGTGACATAGCACTTGACTCCACCATCCACCCAGTTGTATTCCAAGCTTATGGGCTTAACATTCTTGCCAAACTCCAGTTTCACCGCCGTTATCAGCAATCCAATATCGTTCTTGATGGCTGAAGGGTCGTAATGCGGGTGGTTAACATAGCTTTTTATCTTCACGATGGTACCACCATGGTTCCAGGTGTTGGTTCCAACTATGGCGTGAAGTGAGCTGGGAAAAAAGATAAAATATATAAAGTTTGATTTATTGTAGTGAAGCTCTGTGTTTAGCTACAACCAGGTTCAATGTGAACTTTATATGCATAAAATGAACAGAATGCACCTTGGGTATAAAACTACTGAAGTAACTTATCAATCCTGAATATTTGTTATGTATTCATTTGTTGATGAATGTCGTATTGCTACTCGTACTTACTCTATAACATTTCCATGCCAATCGAGAGGAATGCAATGTGCCGCTGTTGCAATAACCTTGCAGCTGATTATGGAGGCACCACAGGTGAAGGATTTCCATTGCCAGCCAACAACCAATGCTACCATGTGCGGAGCGAAGCCAGGTGGGGCATCTATCCCTCCTATTATGCGGGAGTCAAAATATTGCGAAAGGTCTGGTGATGGGCTCTCTTGTAGCAACTCTGACGATGAACTCTCTACAAGCACCGCTGAGGAAGGAGTGCCATCTGATAATGAACTTTCTAGTAACATTGCTGAGGGTAGAACTTTGTCTGGCGATAGGTTTTCTAGATGCATCGCTGAGGAAAGAGCGTCGTCTGATGTTTGACTTTCTAATGGCACCGCTGTAAAATAAAACAGCGTTTCAAAAATTGTAATTAGTAGGTAAATATTAATTCTAAATGCTACGTCTGTCATGTTTATTCATGATCTTTCCTTCAAACTTACCCATCGACAGGTGTCCAACCATTGTAATATAAATAGTTACAAGGAATCGAAACATTTTGTTATATTTCAAACTGCAGAAAAAATAAACTGTTGCATTTCCTATACTTTCAAAAATATTTATACGAAAACTATTAGATTCAAATCAAATGCAGACTGATAAGCTAAATGATTAATTTCGTCTGCTAACCAAACTAAATGGTTTTCAATTTGAAAATAAGGTGGACTGATAAAAAATAGGTCAACACACTGGCTAGTGTCTTTTCATTTGTTGAAGATTGTGATGGCACTGTACTTAAAAAAGTAGGTATTGTTCAAGCACTTTAGACGTTGAGTGACTTTGGGGGTAACGAGAAGTAAATTTAAGTTTGAAATAACTTTTGGGTTTTGTAAGTATAACTCGTTTTTGGGTATTACGCGTTAAATTAAACAATATCTGATTATGACATTATTTTTCATTGTATTATTTTACAATTATTAAATCATTATTGATTTATTACTTTTCACTATAAATGGAAGAAAATGTCTTATCGCAACCTGTTAGGTTTCAATCAGGTGCATTGTTATTAGTATTTATCGGTCTGCAAGCTGATAACGTTAAATGCAAACACATTGACTTAATATTTATGACTTTCAGTTTGAAAATAAGGTGAAATCGATTAAAAATAGTTCCACAAATGTTTATCTCTAATTTTGATAATATTAATATTTTTATTCTCGTTGTTACCCGGTGGGGAACAAAGGGAAATTATTATTCCCGTTGTCCCCCGATTCATCCTTTTGCCATCTAGTATGAAATCAAACATGGCGATCACGAATTTTATATTCATAAATTCATTGGGGATGCTGATTATGGCAATGAGATTAAATTTAAAGATGTCGTATTTTATTTTTATAAAAAAAATATGAGTATCGTTTTCGACTAGTTTGGGGATGCTGATTATGGAAATGAGGTTTATTTTGAAATCAAAGAAGGCGCGGTGCACACCATTTCTTTTTTCAAAATATTAATATGGATATCGTTTTCGACTAATTTGGGGGTGCTGCTTATCGAAATGAGGTTCATTTTGAAATCAAAGATGGCGAACACCATTTTATTTTTTCAAAATAATAATATGGATATCGTTTTCGACTAATTTGGGGGTTCTGATTATGGAAATGAGGTTCATTTTGAAATCAAAGAGGCGCACACAATTTTATTTTTTCAAAATAAATAGACTTATTTTCCTATTAAAATTTATTGAATACAGCACTTTTTATTTATTTAATACAGGCTATTAAATAAATAAAAAGTGCTGGACATTTTACACAGCATCATCTATTGTTGTAAATGTTGGCGATATATGATAATAGCTGACGTTATATGATAAGAAGTTCGACAATGTATAAATAGAAGGATAGTTTCTTATTAACAGGTATTAGGCTTGATTAGCACTACAATGCTTTTTGCCATCTTAAAATCCACCGGCTGCTATACGATTCTCTCAGAAACTTATTTAAATAATTAGACGAAGTGCTTCCATTCTTTTTGTACATCAACATCACAGAAAAATTGTTTTAATTAATTTAAAAACAAGGCAAACACAATTCATGTAGAAAAATAAGAATAATTTCGTTTATGCTTTTGTATCATGAGAAACGTAAATAATCGTTTCTTTTTGGAATTGTTATGGCCGCTTCAATTACGTATAATTCTCTTGTTATGGATCAGCAGTTTTTGGCTTCGGCCCAAACGCCTTAATTGCTTTTATACCTACCTATACTGTGACAGCTGACAAACCACAGATAGGCGAAACACAAATAACTGATAGTTTGAGGTTTTCTCGTGAAGTACCGTTTTTATTAGACCTACTGAAACCCAGATTTTTGAACTATGGTGAGTTCAAAAATCTTACTACCAAATAAGCTTATATTCAAACATCAAAATTCTATTTGTATGACCTAAACATACTTAATCAAGAAAACGATTCCGCAGTTACTGTCGGACAAACAAACATGCATTAAAATGCCGGATTGTCAGATACTCAGATACTTTTTTTGCTTTGCTTTTGCTTATCCACTGTTTCTCAAAGTGGGCGATAAAATACTCTAGAATATATTGGGGGCGCTAAGGCGGTCTAGAGGGAAAAGCATTGGTTATTATGTTTATAAACTTTGGGGGGCGCTAGGATTTTTTAATTCTCAAAGTGGGCGGAGGCAAAAATAAGCTAAAGAACCTGTGGCTTACACAACCAATAATGACCACTGAAGCATCGCTAGGTACAATGCTACTCGGAAAATTTTAAAAGTCAAGGTATACATAGTTTACACCTCAAGAACTTTTAAAACATATAATAAATATATTCATATTAAGCAGTATGTTAGTAGCCAGATAAACTTTTGTAAAAACGCATCTTTTCAAACAATAAGTAATTTTTTTGGCTTTCAGTTTTCTGAATGGAAACGGAAAACAAACATGTAAATATTTGATCTCGCAGCACGGTGAGGAACAACTTTTTGCAGTATTTCAAAATAATGTATTTGAAAAGTTTTCCCTTTCGTTTGTCGTTAAAGCTGTAGAATTGTTTCCATGAAATTCTCCCCTTTAAAATAATATTACTGAGGAAAATTTGTCGCCGAGATTTGATGAATGGTTGTTTGTGATAGACGACATTGCTGTTAATTTGGGTCCTTCAGATTTGACGGATGTGTCTTGTATTTTTTATTTCGCGCCTGTGTCTATTGAATAATATTTAAACTATCAATGCTCATGACACAAAAATATAGCTAATGAACCGACTAAAGGAACGTGAGGTCTCGTTTGCCCTGTGTTTTTTTTCCATACAAACTTGCTAGATGTACCCTCTAGGGATGGAATTTCGAAAAATCCTTAGTGCACCACCAGACACCAAAAGGAACATATTTACAAAATTGTAGTTCCACGATTTTATACTGTTCGTCGATTTTCAGTCAGTGAGTCAGTAAATAGATTTAGTGAATTTCACAAACAAACGCAACATCACTGAATTAAAGTTTATAACAGCATACCCAAGACCGTGGTGCCTACGATATCAGCATAAAAAAAATATTATTTACATTTAATCTTTCATAAATGATAACCTACAAAAACAACTAAAGAACCATTTCTCAACATTTAAAAAAAATTCAAGCGTCGCATTTAACCAATTCAATTTATGAAGAAATATTATCGGACTAAGCACTTAGCGTCTAGTGTTTGAAAAACGATCGATCACGGAAATCAAATATTGAAAATCAATACTTGATGGTGTAACCGTTTAAGTACGAGTACATTAGTATCAGTGTACTGCACAGCAGATAGTCGAATAAATAGACAATGAGACTGCTAAGTCAGATATCTTTTTTGAGTAGGAATCATAGGTGTCTTACGATAGGCACAATGTCTCCGTCCACAGACTGTTCAACCGTGCAACGGTTGAACAGTCTGTGGACGGAGACATTACATCATGGCTTTTTATATGAAAGGCATAACAATGTCTTGTAGTGAATGTCCTTTACTTAGAATGAAAAGGCAAAATTACAAGGCAGTATACATAATACATGAATATATATATAACCTATCAAGAATCAGATCATAACGTATTTATATCGAGGATAAACTATGACTGACGAAACCAATAAAGCTTTCTAGCAAGTTTGTCAAAACAAACCGAACACCGAACTTATTGTTATAAGTAGATGACACCTAAGTAGGTAGGTATTGGAAGTGAATTCAATGGCCTTGCGTAGCTTCAAAAACAGTAGCAAAACTTTCCAAAGAGATCATTTCCCACAAACTGTCAATAAAGAGAGATCAAAACCATTCGAGGTATATTCTTCTCACGAGTTTCGCATTTCGTATCAAAACTGTGTAAGTGAGGAGCCTCAACTTTCGCTTTGATGCCGAAGAGATCTCAAACTTGTCAAGTGTCCAAACCATAAAGTTGAGGTGTTGATCGATTTCCACTGCTTCTGAAATTAGTTCGAAGAAATTGTAATAACTTGAGATTGGATTTTTAAAGCTTTTTATAAAGTCTTGATGCGATGAACTCGTTCATTTGTGCTTTTATTTGAGCACCTCGATTCACTCAACGATAATTTAAAAACCATTTTGAAACAAATATGGCTTTGTCGTAATAAAGGTACAAGATGAAAGTTCTAATTGAATCATAAAATCAATACCCACTTCAAATTCCAAACACTTTCAGTAGTCCACAGAGGATAACGAAAAACCGTAAAAAAATACGAGTTTAATGACCAACTTTGTCCAACTCCTGCTTTCGCAGTTGAGTGCTCGGTTAAGGCTGTATTTCCTGAGAGCCACCTTCCTCATGACGACCGTAATAGAGCGGAGACGTAACTGTAGTAAACTAGTTCTTTGACTGCAGGTTAAAAATCTGGGTCGCCGCTTTATAACGACTTTAACATTTTGCCAATGCTTTCAAGAAACTTCGGCTTTAGCTCTAAATACAAAGTTCCCTATTACGATATTGGCAAGTTTCCCCCTATTCAATAAAAGGAATAGCTAAGTAAAAGTTTTGGGAGAAATATTTTTTGCACCTACGTATATGTGCTATATTTGAACCGAAACCGCTCACAGGTTTTGAACCGAAAGTAAATATTTTCTGTTATATTATCCCTTTATTGGATGGAGATTAAATCTTTCAGTGGTATGATAGGGATTTCCATCACCAGCCGTGGTTAGTAAACCAGCTTGTTGGAGTTTGATGACGTAGTAATTGTAACACTTTAAGTATATAAAGCTTAATGAAAAAAATCTATTATGATATAGTCTGTATACAAAATAATAATTTTCTATTTAATTCAATTATATACTAGGATGAACTACATAATACATACCCGACCGGTTGTCTCAATAATACATACCTACTGCTAGAAAATGATTGTAATAAGAACTTATCGGAAATTATAATATTATTCATATTATTCATCCTTTTATTTTTAGGATACTTCTAGATTCTGCCCGCAGCTTTGCCCGCGTGGTATGTTGATAAAAGTAGCGTCTCCAGGTAACAAACTATGTCCATATCAAATTTCATGAAAAACGGCTCAGTGGTTTAGCCCGGAAACGTATAGGCATAGATATTTCCGATATTAAATTACTGACTTGATACTTATAGCCAAATCACACAATATCATTACAAATTGTAGACTATATGTTATTCTAATATATATAAGCTATATTACTGTAAAGTTTCACCAAAATCACATACACTAGGGGTAGTTTTGTAAAAAAAATACGTAATTCATTGTTTACTTTAAATAAATAAAATAAATAATGCTGGACATTTTCTCACAGCTTCATCTAGCCCCAAACTAAGCAGTATTTTATTATGGGAACTACATGACTGATATACTACTTATATACATTTATTTTTGTAAATATATACATATACATAGTAAAAACCTAGACCCGAGACAAATATTTGCAGATACAAACATTTGTCCCGCGGCGGGAATCGAACCCGCAACCTTCTGCGTCTCAAGCGAGCCTTCGCCAACTGCGCCACAGAGATCGCCTAATAAACTTTATAGTTCATATAAACCGAGTTTTGTGTGAATCGAACCAAGAATAAAAAAAAAACATACAAACTTGAGAACTCAATTGCACACCCCCAAAGAGAAGTTTGGAAAAATAAAAAATAAATTTTTATTATTTATATTAAAGTTTATTTGTACCGAGTTTTGAGCGAATCTAACCAAGGAATAACATATTCCATAGAAAGTTCACCACCCCATTAAACCCCTTCAGGGGTTGATTTTCGAAAATTAGATTATTATATGTTATTCAAGAACCTAAACTATCGACATGGAATGTCGATAGTTTCATCCAAACAGGTTTAGTAGTTACAGAGATACGTGGTTCAAACAAACATTCACACACACAGACTTTCGCATTTATTATATTAGTAGGAAGTAGGATAGGATTACGATTATACTACGTACTACTCTCCTGCTAACGTTTCGTAATAATATCCTAAAATGATACCAAACCACGCTATGATCCAATATGCTATGATCCAATTATCTGCTTTGAGTCAAAGACATTCCCTCAGAAAAGCATCTCATCAGTGTGAGCAACGCATCTCACTTTTAAATTCGTTTAAAACAGAGCCCCTAAATAAATAAGGTTATTACACAAAGAACTCGTCGTTCAGTGTTTGTGACGTGACCACGGTAACAGAGTAACCACAACAGTGGGCAATGTTTGATAAGCATCTAAGTTACAAGATATTTAAGTTATTGCCAAGGGTTGTCCATATAAAAGGTTGTCTGTAAGAGATCGCTATTAGCGATACGACCGTCCATTGTTATTTCGAGATTAGCTTGTAATTTGCTCTGTTAAGAATTTATAAGCAACATATATGCTGTACCTACAGTAAAGTGTTATCTTAAAGATAAACTCTTTATTAGACGCCAAAGAGAAACACAAAAGTCAGGAATTCATAAACAAACAAGCTACAGTGGGCGGTCTTAGCGCTAAAAGCAATTCCACACAACCTAAAAACAATATAATTTAGCAATACAGGTATTAATACTGCATGTATTTAGACAGACTGCTCAATTCCAGAAAACGTTGAAATGTGCTTGCTTTGAGACAAAAAGAAAGGTGTGCAACAAAAAAGCAATCGAATTCGTAGCAGAAGTCTCAATTATCTCAGTTTAATTTATCTAGCTATATACCTAGTTACAATTTATCTCCTTATTAAACTATGTAATTGGTATATAGGTAACCCTACTGTATAAATCTCTAGGTACGATATTTTCTGTGATACGATCCTTGAATAAATGTTTCACTACTACATTTTTTTATTTGTATTCTTCAAGTTCAGCCATTGTTTTCAACAAAAACACTAACCCACTGTATAACACTAACCCACTGTAATAGTGGGTTATAGTTATGTGGTGTATAACTATAACCCACTTTTTAATTCTTGTAAGTTTTTTATCAAGCTTTGATACGCCAATAATCTTTTTTTATTCCAAAAACTATCGTGAACTTGACTATTCATATTGTAAAAACGGGAATTTTTGCGTCGCGCCGTGCACTACGCGCACGGCGCGACGCGGAAGGAGAAAGTCGCAACCACTCACCCTGATGAAGACTCTCGGAATGAGTCGAAACTTAGTCGGTGCCTTCACCGATAGTGCAGTACGTGAAAATTCCCGTTTTTACAATATGAATTGCCAATAATCTTATTTAAACCGATTTAGTAAAAGAAGGTAGGATTAATACTTGATTACTAAACTTAGGAAGAGATGCGTGCTCGATTACTACTGCGGGACCAATGTCTGCAAGGTCTGCAAATATTTCTTTCTGGCCTGGATGTTATGGTGCACCCGACCTGACTGTGACCCACAAAACAGGGAATGAACAATGAGCAATGTTCAATGAGCTATCAAAAAAGCATAATGACCTGGATCTCTTCTGCGCCAGTGTCGAATCTGTGAGGCGGCGGCTTAGCGGAGATTTCTTTTCTGCGTGGCGAAATTGAGGTTCAATCGTTAATTCATATTTATTTTTGCCCTCATTTTTATCTGTTTATATGTCTTCTATTTATTCTGTTGTATTGTTTCCTGTCCAGCTCACACTCTCTATGTATCTTTACTCTATATCTACGCGTGAAAACCTTTTATTGGCCTACTGTGTTATATTATAATGTCTTTCTGTTATATGTGCTGTTGGTTATCCTAAAATAAATAAATAATTCTATTGTGGGTTCAGGACTGTGTATGTGACTGTTGAGTGTTTATTTATTATACACCTATTTACTAACTACCTTGTAATCTTTCTTACAGTCCGTTTAATTCAAAGGTTATCTGGTAGAGATCTCTTAGAGATTAGATCGCCCATTGTACAACATTGACAAAAGTTTGTAGTACTTATTTAAGCTGAAATATTATTTGGTGAGTATATCTATCTTCTATTGGCAGAGTGGGATCGACCTGCCCAGGTTAATAACTGGCAGCTTATTGATTCTAAATTATTTACTGAATTAAGTACAACAAAGTTGAGCTTATTAATTTACAGCATTACCAAATAAACCACGTGAAATGTGGAAATAGATGTGTAGCATACAGATTAATTAGGGTTAGGTTCATACGAGGGCTGTCTATTTGGCTACTAAAGTTAGCAAAGTAATTGAGTAACCCGTAATTTTTGCAGGTTTATGTGACCTGTAAAAATTAGCGTCTAGTCTGGGAGTTTGTAACCGTTCTCCTGTTAGTATCTGTAATTAATGACAGGGCTCAGTTCAATTTAAGGTTCTAAATTTCATTTACAACCCAAGAGCTCCTTTCAATATTGCTACAAGTTAATTTATAAAAATATCATCTTGTTTTCCATCACAGATTGCACGTGGCGTATCTAAAAAACGTTCTGTCTTAAAATAATTACAAAAAAGGTAATTAAAACAATGAAATCGGTCGCAGCGTTTCACATTCCATCATCTATTGCAACGATCGAAGTAACCTGCCATATCCAAAGAGTTATAATGCTTTTGTAGATTCAAAAATACATTACTTCTGGCAAAGAGCATTTACTTTACCTAGATGCAATCGAATGTCTGATCTAGTAATAAAGTCATAGATATTGAACCCAAGAAGTTAAACTGCAAGTAAATGACGCGCTCAAATGAGCGTGCACAGAGTGCTTTGTGAAATGGAACGTGAACTGATAACAGACCGCCAGTGCAAACTAGGACGCGCTTGTTGAACCTTAGTTTTACGCTCCGAGCAACTACTAGAACACTAGGGCTGTGGTCTAGGTACTTCAAGCGCCTAGATGCCTACAGTTCTAAAAGAAAAAATCCAAATCCGTTCAGAAGATGATCAGATTAATACATTTTGTTTTTACAACCTGAAAAAACAAAAAAAGCGTGTGATAAAACCATTTAAATTAGTTCAGTTGTTATCTAAGTATTTCTATATATTTTTTATATTAAAACATAACAGCCTGTTCTATCAAAATTCGGATTCATATCGCTTTGTCAGAGCGTATTTTCCATGGTCATATAATACGGTCTCTCTTCGTATCAAATTTCACCATGTACGAGGTAAATATTAAGTATAATAATAGCTCCTTCTGAAGAGTTCATCCAAGGAAGTACCACCATACTATTTTTGCCGCCAAGAAGTGATGCTTCTATTGCTGTGTTCCGGTTTGAAGGGTATGAGCGCCGATGAAATTACTGGCACATGATACTTCTCGACCGTTATGTCTTAAGGTCAACAGCGCGCGAGTGATACCTTTGGCGTCGTAAGCATCTATAGGTTACGGTAACCGCTTTCCAACAGGTGGGCTGTATGATTGTTTGGCACTTTAGTTATATAAAAAACCGGCAAATTATAGCTGGACTGGGCGGGCCACGTCTACCTTGGTGGTGGATACCGCGAAGTAGATCCCACAAGATAGAAAATCACTTCGCGAGATATCATAACGTCGGTAGAGAAACAAACTTGACTCATAGGTAGGAAAAACAGTCGCGCTAAATAGAAAGGAATGGAAAGAAGGAAGATCTTTGTCTTGCAGTGGGATGATACAAACTATAAAAAACTGCTGTATCCATTGGAGTCTTCAAATATAAACTTTACAAACATTTCATCTTTCTACAAAATAGTCAACAAAATTGAGCATTTATACTTTATTTGTCTAAATATATATTTGGATGTGTGTATTTAAGTATAAATTATTTTTCGTTTTATGTATGTAGTATACTTCTATTAGTAAATAACTAACTAATAGAAGTATACTACATATTTAATAAATTGTTCTCTTGTTTTGGTAACCAGTCAAACGCACTACCGCTCCACTCTTCATAACACAAAGGTTAGCTGGAAGAAAATGCTAATTAGCATTAAGTTCGCCTATGTACTTGTACAGCCTAAACCATAAGTCCTAGAAGCATGAAACTTGGAGAGTATATTCCTCTTATGGTATAGGGGTGCAATAAGAAAGGAACTAGGAAAATTCTACCCTTAAAGGGGTAAAAAGGGCTGAAAACCTTTATATGAAAAATCGTATTCCTTGAACTTACTGTCTTGAAACTTCACATAAATATTCTTCAATACAAATGACAAAAGTGTAATATAATAACTTCCCCAAAATAATCCTCAAAGGGGATGTAGTGGGTGTCAAAGTCCAAGAGGTGGATCAACGCATAGCCTAAACTAAAAAAAAGTCCTAGAAACATGAAACTTAGAGGGTATATTCTTCTTATGGTATAGGGGTGCACTAAGAAAGGAACTTGGAAAATTCTACCCCTAAGGGCGTGAAAAGGGCTGAAAACCTTTTTTTGAAAAAATGTTATTCCTTGAACTTAAAAACTATTTAAATATTCTTCAATCCAAATGATAAAATACTAACAACTATCTCTCCAAACTACCCCTCTAAGAGGGTGTCCAAGTTTGTATGGTAACTTTTTAACTAGTGGTCCAATTTGTTTGAAACTCGGCATAAATATGATTCAGTAGAAATGATAAAAGACAAATTCATTTTTTTCTAAACTACCCCTCAAAGGGGGTAGAATGGTATGTTAAGTTTGTTTAAGGAATGTTTAACGCGTGGTGCAATTTGCTGTAAACTTAGTTTAGATACTAAAATAAAATAAAAGAACTGAATATGTATCTGAATATATCATGTAATTATTTTTAATGCACCTATCAATTATCTATCCTACGCGAGTAAAACCGCGGGCATCGGCTAGTATAAGATATAATCCTTAGACTGCCTTTAAACAATGCCATTAATTGCATGTGGCCTGATGCACGAATTTTGAGTATGCACAGATTGCATCTTTACACTATGCAATTAATCGGTAGATTGCATAATGTAAAGGGTGCATTATACATAAAGTTGTGTCGGTAAATTCACCAGCGACCAATAAATTTCCTTGGTGACAGAAATAGATAGAGGACTTTCAGAAAGAACTTTACTAGTAGACCTACAAAGTCGTACGTTAATTCATCTTTACTTGTGTAATGATTATTGTTTAAGTCTAAGTATCAATAATATATAATTTTGTACATTCATTATTTAAAAAAAAAACACGTCCATTACTGTAACCCCCATGATAAAGATCCTAAGATCTATACTCATTACGCAGAGCTGTGATAATACCAAGTAGGGGGTATTCAGAGACACGTCCAAATATTACATTTGGCTCATGTCCGCATTTCTGCCTATCTTACATGTGTTCTTAATTATAGATACGATATAAGCAGGTTCGTAACTAAGTAAGATATCCCTGCAAGAAGCGCATGCCATTTTTACCCAATCAATCGATGCGAGACGGGTAATTTGAAGACTATTTGTCTATGTCTGAAGCCGGATTTGTTGGTTATGGTACAGCTGGCTGTAGAACAGCTGGTAACCGGTTTCAGCGTTTAAAATTCCTTGAGAAATTACACGCAATGATATAAACTAAATATTATTTTCTCAAATCCGTAGATTATGTACTGATACTGTTCAGAAATAAAAGGATATTTTTCAAACTACAAAAGGAGTTAGGTGACAGAAAAGGTCTTCGTGCCAAACATGTTTTTCTTCCACTGTCCTCTATCAGCCTTCATTTCAGTATCTACTCACTCCTTTCTTACCCCTTTGCACAATTCATTCATCTTTTCTACCAGTACTCTTATTATATAACCATCCACATACATATGAATCTAACACTCTTCTGTCGCTACTTTTAGACTTCCCCTGATATACTCATTTCTTATCTTGTCTATTCTGGTCTATTCAGTCCTCTCAATATTTGCAACTTAGCTGCGAGCATCCTTCTTTAATCCGTCCTTTTGGTGGCCCAACACTTATTGAAAATACAGGACTTATTGAAATTTTGTAAATTTTCCCGTTGAGCTTAAAGGGCATTCGGTGATCACACGTAGTCGTCAACCTGTGACCTGTCACCATTTCATCAATCCCACATGTATTCTAGTCTTCACGCCACGATCTATCTCGCCATTGTTCTAGACAAATGAACAAATGCTCTATTTTTGTTCTACTGATCTTCAGTCTGATATTCTCCAAATATTCCTACCATCTTCCCATTTCCTCAAAATACAAGTTTATAAGCTACGTGTGAAAAGCTAGGAAAATCTATTTTCCCTCTTCAACATTATCATGGTGAACTTTTACTATGCCACCGTTTTATAAAAAAATACAACCTACGTGTTTTTAACTAAGGAAATGCAAATTACAGTCTCTTAACAAACTTGACTCAATAGTTTTCCATGTTGTTTAGTTGTCGAGATGTTCTCTATTAGCTTTGTTTGAAATGTCTTGTCGGTAGTATAGTATGTCGCTAACTCGCATATCAGAGAGAAAACCACTTGGGAAACATTCACGTGGAACAGTGATTGATGGATCAAGATGCATATAGATACCTAGTCGTATATCTAATAGGGTAATTTTTACCGTAGTTAAAACTTCGACCCCACCTCGCGGGTCGCAGCGGTCTTCTCGCCCACCACACCACTGAGGTCCTCAGAATGACACTCTTATGCAAAAATAAATTGCACAGTAAGTAAAATTCTCATTTTTAAGATTTAATGGATACCTATTTAATCCTACTATTCTTCCTACTATTATAATATGTTAAACGCGAAAGTTTATGAGGTGGATGTTTGTTACTCTTTCACGCAAAAACTACTGACCGGATTTTGATAAAACTTTACAATAATATAGGTTATACATTAGAATAACACATAGGCTACTTTTTATCTGGATACCACGTGGGCGAAGCCGTGGGCTAGTATATTATAAACGCGAAAGTTTGTGTGGATGGCGTTTATTACTCTTTCACGCAAAAACTACTAAACGGATTTTGATGAAGCTTTACAGTTATACAGCTTATACATTAGAATAACACATAAACTACTTTTTACCCGGGTACCACGCGCGTGAAGCCGAGGTTATAGCTTCTAGTTGCTTAACAAGTATTTACTTTTAACCGCCTAAAAAAGAAAAGGACATCCTTTTCTTTACTTTTTTTGCGACTGCATTTAAGTACAGTTAGTGCCAAAAGAAGACATAATTTTAAACGAAAGTCTATTTATTTCATAAAAAAATATTTAAGGAACTAAAGTCGCAACTATTAATCTACTTTTGTCTCATGGTGATTTTTTTTGTTGTGTAGAGACTTTGATCTTGAAATGATTCTGTAATTTCGCGGCACTAAGTTAAAATAACTTTTGTTGTTTTCCTTGCTGGAGAATTCAGAGAACGCCCCTAGACACATAAAAAGCAAAGTCATCGAAAAAAATACAAAACAAGTTAGAAGGGGCATGACCCTACTAGACTGACAACCTTTTATGAACTCATGCTTCATTTATTAAAGAGAATGACTGGTCGGAAGCGGGGTAGGAAAACCTGTTGTGTTTTGCAAGTAAAATATAATAAGGCAACTTTAGTAGGTCACTAATGTTACGTCAGTAAAGTTTAAAGTCATGTTTAAACAAATAGGTACGTAGGTATTCAGTAAGTAAATATCACATTTATTTGAATTTATTTTAGTATTTTATTGATCATATTATTCGTAACCCGAATAATATATTATATGATAAATAAACAGCCGATTCACATAATAAAGGATGTAAAAAGACCCATCACCAAGCCGAAATCCACATATTCTATACGTAATTAAGATATATTTTTTTAATAGACTGTGACTATATCTTTTCTGGTTCTGGAGATATTGAAGGTCATTTTTTTACTTTTTACGGACATTAATACCATTAAACTTTCGTCTAAACATGACCGAAATGTTTATTCAGCTATTCAGCTTCGCAAAAGTCCATTGAGGTTTATTTATAAATTTACTTCGATGAGTGGTTTATTTTCAAAACTTTATTTTTCTTACCAAAAGCCACAAAACTGCAGTCACGTATGAGTAACTGCGTCGCTTTGATAAACTTTTAACGATTTATGATACGAGTACTGACGTACGAAGTTTCGATTTGCTCCCGATTCCCGATCCGATGTTCGGTGATGCAATTTAAGTTTATCACTGTTTGTTTGGGAGTTTAAAAAAGGCATATAAAGAACCACAGGCTGAGTTTGTATCATCATCATTAATACATAATTATGCATAAAAGAAAGCAGGTCTGAACCTCTCTGAATATGTTCACACATTGTTTATTCCACTAAGGGCCAAACCCTTCATTCAATAAGTTGGCTATAAAAAAAGCCAGAAAAACTTTATAATGTAAAATTTAATTGTTTTATTTTATACGAACACTATTCCACTCTGCCTACTAACCTCGTGAATTTTGATTCAGAAAAATAATAATTTAAAATAATAATAATAACACCAACTTAGATCGAGTAAATTTACCACTAACCGATGCTCCATCGCTGAGCTCGAGCGATTGAGCCAAAAAGCTCTCTAAATATTCATGTTGAATTTAAATTTTGGGAGACCGAATAACACAAAATAAATTGTATAAAACTACAGCCGTTATACAAAGATGAAAACTCATGCAAACTATGTGTGGTTTAAACTTCAACTTTTATGTGAAAACATTAACTAGATATGTGGAAACGCGACCAACTTCGCGTAGCTGTCTCCCCGCAGGAAATATTTATATGCTTTACTCTATAGGTACGCGGAAACCAGGGCGTGGATAAATAAATAGTTTTGAGGTACTATTCTAACCTCCAGCTTATTCTAACTTGCCACATGGTAACCAATGTAAACATACCTTTAACTGAAATATAAAGGATCCATAAAAAAACTGCTTAAAATTTTCTGTACGACCCCAAAATTTAAGTGGCCTTTAAAACAATTTACGTGAACCAAACCACTTTTGGGATAAATTAAGGCCTTTTAATATTTTTATAAGGCATAATATTTTAAAATATAATATTATGGCGCTTTTGGTAAAATAATTTTGCGCGTAAAAGTTTGCTAGTCTTGATGCTTGCAAAACTTCACTTTACTACTTTGGAGAACGTCATCGAAATGTTTGAAATGCCATTGAGGTTTGCTGAGGCATTGGAAAAACTAAACTCTGATATTGGAGGCGTTGTTTAATAGTTTTTTTCATATCAGTATAACTCAACAATCTAGCTTCATTTGTTTTCTTACTAGCACTTTTCGATGTTTAACTTTAAAAACACCCTGGTGTTTAAGTAGCAAATTATGCTTATAATTTGTTCTGAAACAGTTCAATAAATTAATGCTCGGAAGTGCATGACTAAAATTTAATGTTATTGATTGTTTACTAAGTTAGTATTGTTCAGTTCATCAGTGATGTTTGTACAAATGCCAAACTAAATCAGTGGAACCACGTCATAGTGCGGATATCGATGTTCGCGCGGCGAATGAAGTCGTGATTACTAACGTGTACTTACGTGTTTGCTTTAGATTAAGTTTTTACGTAGTGCTATTGGCAAGACCATTTTTAGAGCTCACAAAGCTTCCGGTACAATCTTGACACAACCAGGTCATTCATCCGCTATGACCTAATTTTGGATATGGCAACCAATAACACAATCACGCAAACACATTTACTTTATTCTTATAATTGTAATCCCCATTACGACCATTTGTGGATCACTCTAGCCTACTAAAATACCTACTGATTGGCTTATTTCAGTGGCCCTAAAGATTTAATATGGATTTGATATTAACTTTTGATTTGGGATTCCACTTGCATTTGCCCTTAATTTACTGCTATCTATAAAAATGTTATGTACATAACCTAGCAAAGGGTACGATAAATATCCCACCACTGACAGTAGCAGATAAGGATGCCTGGCATAATAAGGGTCCGTTATAGGTGGTACCTAATTATCGTTACGGGCCAGTGGAAAGAAAAACGACGGTAAGTTGAGCACGATAATGCAACGAAGAATGATTTAAAGGATAAAGTAGCAAAATGAACGTGGAAAATTTATTTGTTAAACTTTGTTAGAGATGAAAGTACTTTCGCATATGAAACATACGTTACAGTGACTATAACTAAGAATTATATTTTGAAAACCTTTTGATATAAAGGAAGACAGCTGTAAGTACCTAATATGTAACACCTGCTAAGTTGCCAGGTAGTTAGGCTAAAATTTGAAAAACCCTATTTCCAAGAATAGTTTCCGTATAGCAATAAAAGTAACAAATGCTACAATTTTTCCAGTAAATTTATCCATGCTCCGTAAATTTCTTTTAATCTGGTGTTTGGTAACGTTGATAGATGAAATTGGTACCACAAATGTGATGTTTGAAACCAACAAATCGAGGAATCAAATGAAATATGGGCAGCAAAATCCACTTTATTTTTTAATGGTAATGGACCATGCTGGAAATCTCCTGCAATTTAGGGTATAATGGTTTGTTTTTAGCGAAAAATACGGGGAATGGAATATTATAATAACACAAACCAACTCACAGACAATTTTCAACCAAGTAATATTTTATACAACAACAACGCGGCCAAAAAAGTGACCCCATTTTTACGACCGAACTGAAAACTTCTAGTCTTTCATTAAACTAGTTAATTAAACATCAATTTCACGCCTAGCTTTGTATCTTTAATTAAGTTATTGTGACCCTCGCTATCCCTTTAATATTGTACTTGATGTGAAAAGTGGATTCCTTTATTTTCATGTAGTGCTGTTTTTAAATTATTAATAAAAACCGGGCAAAACAGGGTATCGATGATTTTACGCCTGGAGAGTAGCCGCCGCCTGCTCACAAACGTATCCAACCTGAAAGAGCTAAAACTTGAACGTTCCAAAGACTTCGCAATACGTCTGCACGAAATTTTGCAGTATTTCAGTCACATTACTAAAAATAGTAGATAGTTCTACAAGAGACTAAAACGAGCCATTTCATACGAGATCTTTAGCCTCTAGTGAGGGAGGTTATTGAATCGAGTAAGTATGAAATGATTTTAGTCTCGACTTATACACTCTTCTTTTCAGAAAATAAAACTATGTTACTGTAAAATTTCTAGATATTTCGGCAATACTAACTTTTTAGCGGCAATACTAACTTTTTTTCTTAGTAAATTATTGCAGAGGCCGCGAAATAGGCACTTGCCATTACCACCGAGGTATATATAGTGCTTTCATTAAAAAAATGCTAGGAAATAAAAAAGGTTTCCTAACTAAGATACTTTTACATATTTTTCTTTTAACTTCGCTGGAAGAAGGTTTTCCATTGCAAGTTTGGCTTCCGACCTTAGATCTGGTGAAGTGCAGTCAATATCCATTTCAATTTCGCAAACTTCGGGACTCATTTTCGTTATTCTTTATTCTTTATTGTACACACAGATAATACAGAAAAAAGACTTACATATAGGACATGTACAAAGGCGAGTTTAACCCTAACAAGAGTTTTCTTCCAGCAAACCTTTGAGGATAGGGACAGCTGATAAATAGCACATTTTTGTTTATTATTTTTAAATAACAGAATCGAGAGGACCTTTTCTTTACCACCATTTTTTATTTTTTAGAGAAGTAGGCTGCATACGCAACCTTTTTGTACCCAGCTCGATGAAAAAGATCCAAATTAAATGAGGCAAACAAAGAAAAATGTTTGTCGTAGTCATTTTGCCGGTGTGCTAGGAGCATTGGGCATGCACTTAACACGACGGCAATGGATTGTCATACAACATTGCCGGCGCGTTTTTTTATTCCAAATTTAAAACTAATGTTGTGTACGTCAATACGATACTTCGCATGTTTTTTTTCGAAAGTAATGACATATTTCCCCGCATGTATGCGTCAGTGCGTTTCTCAACGATTATCTTCGTTTATCTTCTCGTTGAGAAACAGTCTGATGCATACATCCAACGATCGCCCATAAACGCTAGTCCAGCAGTGTAATTCGCTTTCAGTTCCAATTTCTAAAATAAATTCAAATAAAAAAAAATTACATATTAAAAAAAAAAACAAACATGAACATCGAAAAGCCCAGTCTATAAAAAGGATCACATTAATTTTATAGCCTGTTGATAATAATGACTAAAATAAAAATAATTTGCAACATTGCCGGCGCGTTTTTTTATTCCAAATTTAAAACTAATGTTGTGTACGTCAATACGATACTTCGCATGTTTTTTTTCGAAAGTAATGACATATTTCCCCGCATGTATGCGTCAGTGCGTTTCTCAACGATTATCTTCGTTTATCTTCTCGTTGAGAAACAGTCTGATGCATACATCCAACGATCGCCCATAAACGCTAGTCCAGCAGTGTAATTCGCTTTCAGTTCCAATTTCTAAAATAAATTCAAATAAAAAAAAATTACATATTAAAAAAAAAAACAAACATGAACATCGAAAAGCCCAGTCTATAAAAAGGATCACATTAATTTTATAGCCTGTTGATAATAATGACTAAAATAAAAATAATTTAGCCCCTAGAGGTTAAATGATACACTTTAGTATGTCTGTGCCAAAATGACTTTAAGAGCATGAGAAGTGAAAAAGCTTTCACAACTTGGGGCGCCTAGTTGTGACTGAAAAAGTTAAGGATAATAGACCACGAAAAGAAGAAGTCCCAGTCGTGGACCTTTATTTTAAAGATACAGTCAGGGGAAACCCAAAACATGGTTTTAATTTTATATGGTACTAGCTTCTGCCCACGGCTTCGCTCGCGTAGTATCCGGATAAAAATTTGCCTTTGCATTATTCTGATGTATAAGCTATATTACTGTAAAGTTTCATCAAAATCCGTTCAGTAGTTTTTGCGTGAAAGAGTAACAAACATCCATCCTCGCAAACTTTCACGTTTATAATAGTAGTAGGATTACTCCGCCAGATAAAATATATACTTTTGTCTTCTTTTTTAGTGTCACTGGATTTTTCAGTATGTGACTTACACAATGTAAGTATATTATAACCAATTATAAAAAAAAACACTAGTGTTGAATAGATGAAGCCATGGCTTGCTTTCTTCACATACGATAGTAAAGTTATAGGTGCGTACCAACTTTTTATCGCACATACCTTTTTGAAAGACCCGGCTATAATTGAATCATTAGCCGTAAAACTTCGGCCTTTATTAAACATTATGGAACGGGTCTACTCTTTGACCTGACGAGTAATTTGCGAGATGATTACAATTAACTTAATTACTGGTTATCTAATTACAGCTTATCTGAGCATTGCAGATGGGAATTTGTGAACGAAATTCTTCAAAATTGGTTTCGTAATTTTTAATCGAATTTTAATCGTTTAAATTAACTTTTTTAGCATATGTAGCCGCGGTTTCGATTCGCATTCTGCTTCCTTCTTCTATCGCGGCATATTTCATGCGTCATAAAAATACCAAAAACTACGCACAAATGAGGGGAGAGCTTTTGCATCCATATCTGGTGTTTTCTGTTTCGCATTGACAAGTTCACATAACTGGGTTAACGCATTGTAATATAACAAAATGCGTTTTTGCTATATCTGTATGCAGTACATTTTGTACAAAGAAGCACAATCTGATCTTACACAATGATGCGATATAAACGCCGCGATATAAAGAGGAAGTAGGAGGCAAAAACGGAACTAAATGTACTAAAAGAAGATATAAAAAAATGCGTTATAATTGTGTATGCAGCCAAACTGTACAGCATCGCTGTTAGCAGTAGGGTTTTTATATACAACTTTAATTTTAGTTTTAGTACAGGAAATG
This sequence comes from Perizoma flavofasciatum, assembly GCA_958496245.1. Classification (NCBI taxonomy): domain Eukaryota; kingdom Metazoa; phylum Arthropoda; class Insecta; order Lepidoptera; family Geometridae; genus Perizoma; species Perizoma flavofasciatum. Next base: position 11,754,279 of record OY292419.1, on the reverse strand, counting down.
GTTGTCTGGAGGAAATCGCTGGTTTGTAAAACTGACGACGATTGAGATGTGTAAAATTGCATAACATGATAATTTTAGTTATTTTATTTTTTTAAATACAGAGCTCACATACATTCATACAAAATATTAATAATATTATGCAAATACATTTAAATGTCTCATTGGAATAACAAAATAAGGAATTATTATAAAATTAAAATTAGGTACACACAGCGAGACAACACAGATAGCATGAAAGCTCGTACATGGACGGTTAGGACCGTGACCGGGGCAGCAACGCCTGCATAATAATATATTGTGTATTATTATTTAATATTAAGGCTTCCCTTCATTGATTCATGCGATGTAAAAATGAAAAAAATCCCTTAATTAAGAATCACTTCAAAAATCAGCCTCAATACAACGATATAAATACATAGGACGGTAAGCTAGAATAAAAAAAACAGCTCCCCTAGAACTATTATTTAATAGTGTCGCGGCCATATCGCATCTCAAATGCGCCTACCCACACACATTAGTTAGAAAAAACTCTCAACTGGGACTCGCGGACTCACAACTCGATCGCCGCTGTGTCGAGCACAAGGAATTTGTAGCTTATACTTAAATTCAAAGAAATATAATTGTTCATGAAACGTTCGGGTTTTAATCAGTCACAAAACTCAAGGTGTCCAGAAAGCCTGGACATAAATTTTTTGGCGACCGTGACAGGACCCGGACAAGAACAAAAGGTCACGGAATCACGACAAGCCACCGGTCATTTACCTACTACCTATTTTCATACGAGGCTGGAAAGGTTGGAGCCCAGTCGAAGATTTCTACCTATCTAATCAAGAAGCGGGAAGTTGAAGACATACACTTTCAACCAGTGAAAGGGTCACGTCTTGTTCCGGCAGCGGAGCAAAGTGGGACTTCGCCACGACCAAGGCGGCGCTCTTCGCAAAAGATAAGTGCCCTTCCTTTGACCTACACGCATCCACATTCAAACATCCAGATTCCTTGTTGTCTCCACAGTGTAAACAAGAGTAAATCCATTAGGTGTGTGCAGTTATTAGACACTATTTATTACGTACCTAGGTACCTACCTATTTCAAGTTCATGCCAAAGTGCATTTTATTCATTTCTTTTTATCCACTCAAATACTCTAACCACTCAAATTCAAAGTAAACAAAAGCATCTACCTAGTACCTACCTAGGAAGGTATATAATATTACCTAGGTACAAGCTCACTGCACATGAAAAACATTTCAACCAATCCATTCCCAATCACTAATTTAATTATCTTATTCCATTCTCGTGAGTGAATACCTAAATGGGTATGATACAATCTACTACTAAATAAATACAAACTGTTATTTAACTTTGCATATGGTTTGTCGATTTGAAATTAAATACCTACCTATTCAAAACGAATAAGATTGTGACTTATTCAGTTGTCTACCTATATTTACGATTATCAAATAAACTCGAAGTAGGTACTTACCTCACCTATATAGCCCAGCAGTCAGTCCCTTTGTCATAATCATCAACATTTTAAAGGTCCTCTCATTAATTTCACCCTATTCTGCCAAAATTTCCAGATTTAACCGGGGCGCCCCGGTCGCTGACCCGTATTTGCATACCTACCAACTGCACTACGCGTAACAGCTGATCGGCCGAGCCTGACCGCTCAGATCTGAATTCCCGTGGCGAGGTGTCTCTAAAGGGAGGAGAGTGAAGCCTACTTACCCGACTGATTGCAGCTAAGTCAGAGAGTTTTTATGATCGTACCTACTAACTAGGTATTGATTGACCTACCTACCTATTCACCTAAGACATGCGAAATCATTCAAGTTATTATTTAGTACCTATCTGCCTAGACAGTTACGTATTATCGATATAATTATTTAATTCATTACGTCATTCAATTAATGGATTCCTTAGTTATTTTTAAAGATTTATGAAGTAAATCTTTAATGCTAGTAACAATACAATACAAATAAATTATTGATAAAAAAAAATCACTGAATTACCTAACTACTAGGAAATTATTAATTTAAAAAATAATAATCATTCAATCACCTAACTACCTACCTATGTACAAATCATAAAAAATAATAAATCGATTTCAGAATAAAATATAATTAATAACTTATTCTAATTAATAATTTAATAACAATGGAGTATAAAATTATTGAATTGATTACATAGTTTACTTACTATATAATTATTATTTAATTAAAATATAAAATTTATTTGCTAAAAGACGTACACCTACTTACCGTCCTACAAATTAATTTCATACTCACTTACCTTTTACCTACCTGCCTATTTGTTTTACCTACTTATAAATTCACTTGGTTTTGCTACACATGGTACCTACCTCCTAGAACCAAGGAGCCGACCAAGCATTGCTCGGCACTGATTGTCGTTTAATCAAACACCTAACCGTTTAGTTATCTTAGTAATTAATTAATTATTTTCAAACGTCAAATCTTAAGTCATGGCTACGGAATCATCTCTGTGTTCTAAGGCTGAATCAGAAAGGTCAACCGGTAAATTAAGAGAGTTAAATGTGAAACGCAGTTCTATTAAGGGCCAAATAACAAAATTTAAAAATTATTTGGCAGTATTAGAATCTTTAGGAGATGAGTTATCTAGCATTGAATTAGCCGAATTATCTCTTAAATTAAACCGTTTTGAAGGACTTTCTACTAAATACGATAACCTTCAAAGTGAAATTGAAGTTTTGAACTCTCAAAATTTGGATGCCGAAATTGATGAACGAGATAACATAGAACATGACATTATATTCTGCATTGCGATGGGAAAAAGGTTAATCGAAACTACCAATATTCAAATTGAAACGCGACGTAAGTCCGTAGCTGCGGAGCCTTTATGCCATCACAATCACAATCAAAGCATTGGTTTTAAGTTGCCTCAAATTCATATCTCTAAGTTTGACGGCGCATATTTTCGCTGGCTGGAATTTCGTGATACTTTTCAATCATTAATTCATAAAAACGAACGAATCTCTGATATACACAAATTTCACTACCTGATATCATACCTGGAGGGAGACGCGGCGCGGATTATATCGAATCTATATATATATATATAGATATATATTATATATATATATATAATATATATATATATTATATATATATATATATTATATATATATATATATATCTATATATATATTATATCATCACCAAACTATACAGCTGCCTGGTTGCTGCTTTGTGAACGATACGACAACAAACGACTTCTTATCAATTATCACATTTCTACATTACTCAATGTACAGCAAATTACTCGGGAGTCAGAACGGTCTTTGCGATTCTTGGTTGACCATGTCACTAAAAACTTACGTGCATTGTCTAGTTTGGGACAACCCACTGATAAATGGGACATTTTGTTAATATTTATGTTGACTTCTAAACTAGATAGCCATAGTCTGAGAAAGTGGGAAGAATTACGCAATTCATTCGATGACGTTCCAACTCTGGATCAATTCAAGAAGTTTTTAATCGACCGAGCTGATGTTTTAGAATCTTTGAATCGAAGCAAGTACGACCAATCTCCCAGGATGCAATCAGTCATGCCTCGTCCCAGTCAGGATTCTCATAAACAACAAACAAACATACATAACAGACAACACTTTATTAATAAACCATACTCAAATTTTAATAATAAACAGGAAAGAGCACCTTATGTAAAAACCTTTGCCAGTACAAATCAAGCCACACAAAAAAGGTTTTCATGCATCATTTGCAACGATGCACACAAAATATTTCAGTGTCCTATTTTTAGGAATAAAAAACATAATGATAAGATGGCTGATGTCAAGAAGTACAATTTATGTAGCAATTGCCTCAGGCAGGGACACGATGTATCTGAGTGTCGACTAGGACCCTGCATGGTGTGCAATAAAAGGCACAATACAATTTTACATCCGGATTCTGCTTCATCCATGGTTGCTTCAGCTGAAACGGTAGTCACTTTCTCCAAACAATGTCCCAAGGAAGTCATCTTATCCACAGCAATCATTGAGGTTTTGAACCCGTTGACCGCCAAGACGGAGAAGGTCCGCGCTCTTCTCGACTGCGGCAGCCAATCTTCTTTTATCACGCTGGCACTGAAACAAAAATTACAATTAGAGATACACACAATAGATGCGATAAATATTATTGGAATAGGGAATAATTCATGTAATAAGGTAATCGAAAGTTGTAATATAGAACTAAATTCAGTTAACAATTCATACAACACAACTCTTTCTTGCTTGGTTATGGAAGAGCTAACAGGCGAATTGCCGAAAGCTCCAATAAACATACAACATATAAAATTACCAAGCAATATAAAACTAGCAGATCCTAATTTTGATGTTCCTGCAAAGATCGATGTTTTGCTTGGAGCGGACATCTTCTGGGATATCATAGGCTCGGAACAGTATTCACTTGGGCCCAAAAACCTTAAATTAATTAATTCAAAATTTGGCTGGCTTGTAGCTGGACCTTACCATGCAAGCGCTTCTAAACACATTCACTGCAACCATTCAGCCAATCACGCAATCAATCAGTGCAGTAACCCAATTAACCACTCAAATCATGAATCATGTTATCCAGATACAAATCCACTAAACCACTCAACACATGATTCATGCTATCCACATACAAATCCACTTAACCATTCAACACATGATTCATGTTATCCACATACAAACCCAATTAACCCCTCAAATCATGATTCATGTTATCCAAATAGAAATCTACTTAACCACTCAAATCATTCATGCAATCCACTTAAACACTCAAACAATAATTCATGGTATTCACATATAAATCCACTTGTCCACTCAAACAATGATCTGTGCAATCTGCAAACAAACATAGAAAACATTTTGACCAAATTTTGGGAAGTCGAAGAACTTCCGCAGAGGTCAATTCTAAGTAAAGAAGAAAATATATGCGAAAATAATTTTATATCCAATACGACACGATTAAGTACAGGAAGGTTTTGCGTAAGACTACCTTTAAAAACCGACCCTAATATTTGGGAGAGTCATACGACATGGCTAAAAGGCGTTTACTCAATCTAGAGAAGAGGTTTCGTAGAAATGTCGAATTGAAATCACAATATACAGAATTCATTCGAGAATATGCCGAATTAGGTCATTTATCAGAATCCACTAATCCTAAACCAATTCCAGGCTACTTTTTATGTCATCATGCGGTATTTCGAGATACCAGTGAATCCACCAAAATTCGAGTTGTATTTGATGGTTCAGCCCGAACTTCTTCGGGTCATTCACTCAACGATATTCTCAGGGTAGGCCCCAACGTTCAGGGTTCTCTTTTTTCCATATTGGTTAGGGCAAGACAGTATAAATACCTACTAATTGGCGACATCGCAAAAATGTACCGCCAAGTGGAAGTACATCCTGCCGATCGAAACTTGCAACTAATCTTATGGAGGGATGACGAATCGATGCCTATAAGGACCCTACGCTTAAATGTTCTCACTTACGGTACCGCAAGTGCAGCTCATCTGAGTACAAGGTGTTTGTGGCAAGTTGGGGAAGAGTGTGAGGATGAACACATTAAATCTATCATACAAAATGATTTCTACGTAGATGACATGATAACGGGCTCAAATGATAAAGATGAACTGCGCTACATCCAAAAGTCAGTTTCTGAAGCCCTTAATTCTGCTTGCTTTCCTTTGAGAAAATACAAGAGCAATTTACCCAATATCTTAGAGAATATCGAACATAATCAAAACGACAAATTAATACTAAGCGAATCTTCAAGCACGCTCGGATTAGGATGGAATCCCTCCAAAGACTTCATACACTTCCCTATAAAACCCTTATCCACTGAGAAATTTGGTATAACAAAGCGATCCATAATGTCAAATTCATTTAGAATCTTTGATCCTCTGGGGCTATTGAGTCCGTGTATTATCCAACCCAAAATGATTCTACAAAAACTATGGGTTCTCAAAATAGACTGGGATGAGCCCGTTCCTCAAGACGTCAAAAGATCTTGGGAAGAATTCGCAAATAATGTACATCATCTTTCTAACTTGCAAATACCCAGAACTGTTCTATGCAACCAGCCAACAGTCATAGAAATTCACTCTTTCAGCGATGCGTCTCAATGTGCCTATGGTGCATGCATCTACGTTAAGTCAACAAACGATAATAATGAAGTCACTATAAAGCTATTATGCGCAAAATCAAAGGTCTCACCTCTGAAGCCCATGACGATTCCTAGACTGGAGCTTTGCGCGGCTCTTCTTGCCGCCCGGCTAACCAAGAGCGTAATAGAGTCTATAAAATACAAACCTTCTCGCGTAATCCATTGGTGTGACTCCAGCGTGGTCCTCGCATGGATTCATAACGTACCTAGAAATTTGAAAACCTTCGTTGCCAACCGTATAGGTGAGATCGTAGAAGTAACCCACTCTTCGTCATGGAGATATGTACCCACTGACGATAACCCAGCCGATTTAATCTCAAGAGGCATTCATGCAAATCAATTACCAGAGTCGAATCTGTGGTGGCGCGGTCCATCCTTCCTTGCTAAAGATGAGAGTGAATGGCCAGTACTTAATCTAAATAAAATTTCAAACAACTTACCAGAAGTTAAATCTGTCCACTCCAATCCAGCCGCTCCCGCAGAACCTGTAATCAGATTTGAAAATTATTCACGTCTTTCTAAACTACAAAGGTCATTCGCATACGTCCAAAGATTTATTTTTAATTTAAAAAATCCACTCAACAAACGCACTGGCAGTTTAACTACTGACGAACTAAATAGCTCCTTTCGCCATCTGTGTTTAATAGCACAGTTGGACTCATTTTCTAAAGAATACAGAATGCTTAAACAAAACTTACCGTTAAATAACAAATCCAAAATCTTATCACTATCACCGTTTCTTGACGAGAACGAATTGATCCGAGTTGGTGGCAGAATCGACGCTTCCAACTACCCGTATGAGAAGAAGCATCCCGTCATTCTCGATTCATCCCATCATTTGGCAAAGATATTTGTTGAACGCGAGCATCTTCGTCAAATGCATGCTGGACCACAGCTACTTTTAGCCACTGTAAGAGAAACCATTTGGCCCATAAACGGGCGGCGTCTAGCTCGCAACATAGTACACAATTGCGTAAAGTGTAGACGTTTTCAGGGAAAAACTCTTTGCCCAAAGATGGGAAATCTCCCTGCACAACGCATAACACCTGACTTTCCCTTCTTATCCGTCGGGCTGGATTTTGCTGGTCCATTTTTTATTATAAATCGCAAAGGTCGTGGCTCCCAAGTAAAAAAATGCTACTTATGTTTATTTGTTTGCATGCGTTACAAATGTGTTCACTTGGAAGCAGTAAACGGTCTGTCGAAAGATGACTTTGTGATGACACTTCGAAGATTCATTTCGCGTCGTGGCAAGCCAGCGGAGATATTCTCCGACAATGGTCGAAATTTTGTCGCGGCAGCTAGGGAAATAGGATCATTTTTAAAGGAAAACAAACAAATTCTCTCTGACTTTGCTGTTCAGGAAGGAATAAGATTCTCCTTCATACCAGCTTACTCTCCCCACTTTGGAGGCATCTGGGAATCTGGAATCAAGTCCGCTAAGCACCATATCAAAAGAGTCATAGGAAATAGCCACCTCACATTTGAAGAACTTCAAACTCTATTTGCACAAGTGGAGGCAATACTCAACAGCCGTCCCTTGTGCCCGATGTCCTCCAGTCCTAACGACCTTCTCTCCCTTTCCCCAGGGCACTTTCTCATTGGAAGACCATTAACGACGTTCCCGTCTCCTGCTCTCGACGACGTGGACCCAAACAAACTTCAACGTTATCAACGACTGGAACAAATCCGACAACATTTTTGGCTCCGATGGCAGAAAGAATACATATCAGAACTTCAACAGCGTCAGAAATGGACTAAGGACACTACGACCCTCAACGTCGGCGACCTTGTTCTTATAAAGGAAGACAATATGCCACCATTATGTTGGAATCTTGGAAGAGTAACGAGACTGTTCCCAGGCCCTGATCAAATAACACGAGTGGCCGAAATCAACACATCCAAAGGCTGTATACGGCGCTCACTGGTTCGCTTGAGCCCGCTTCCGAAGCCAGAAGATATTCAATGTTGAAAGAAGTAGTCCTTTCAACGGGGCGGAATATGTCGCGGCCATATCGCATCTCAAATGCGCCTACCCACACACATTAGTTAGAAAAAACTCTCAACTGGGACTCGCGGACTCACAACTCGATCGCCGCTGTGTCGAGCACAAGGAATTTGTAGCTTATACTTAAATTCAAAGAAATATAATTGTTCATGAAACGTTCGGGTTTTAATCAGTCACAAAACTCAAGGTGTCCAGAAAGCCTGGACAAATAGGTTCCTCAAGGATTCCTCACTATCAATTGATTTTGTCGCTGTACCAATACTTACCAAAAACTTAACAAAACATAAAATATGAATACCGACCTATATCAATGTGACGCGAGTTGAAATACCTCGTGGAGCTACGATTATATTCTCCTATTTCCCGAAGAGCCCCAATAACCGAAAGGCATTAAAAATTGAATAGCTTTACGGCAGAGCCGGCGACGGTCGTTCGCTTTGCTCACTGCAAAATCCAGCTCTGATCTGTGGCTACTACCAATGACACCAACTCACGATATTTATAATATTTTGAGTGACTGCTGTTTTCAAATGCAAATCACTCGTGATGTTTTATGATAATAACAGTCACTTGGCTATATCATAATGCTTTTAGACTGCTTTGGTAGACGTCAACTAATTCAAACTGACAAAAAGTCAAAGATATTTTTTTTCAACAAAATATGCTTTACAATACATCGTTTTTAATTTACGAACACTTTGTACGTTGAAATTTAAAAAAAAACATTTTAAATTACAAAATACCAGTAACAAATTATTTGATAAACCGTCGTCAAAGTCCACCTTGACGTAGGTAAGAAAGTTGGTTTGTTATTCTACCAAAAAGACTAAAATAAAGTTCACCAGTGCCTTACGGGACTGGTGAACACTATTTACGGTGTCTATAGGACCGGGTGGTTCGTATATTTTTATATATTTTTCTCATACCGATTGTGATTTTAATAGTCGCATTATTGCACGTCCGTCACCGATCTTTAATGCCGGAGTTTTAGCGCCAACCCGGTGCGTAAGACCGGCATCACAATTTACGTAAATTAAATCATAGTTTTTTTAATGATTTTAATTGTAAAAAATAGTATTTTTTCGTTTTATGGTTGTTTCGTTGGTATGCACCATACGTGGGGTACCAGTCCAAACAAGTTTAAAAGCTTGTAAAAGTTAACAAGTTAACCATTTTGACTGACATAGATGTGTGAACATTGAAATTTAAAAAAATACTTTTTAATATCAAGGTTGGTATATACAAAAAAAAGATTGTAATTAATAAGACATTATATATACCCTATCGTGACATATCCTCAATACATATTTGGACGTGAATGGTTGTTTCCTAAATCCTAGATGCATAGTGAACGTGTTACATATTTGAATGATACATCCACGGTGCGTGAGACCGGAGTGACCAACTATGTAAGACATATTGACGTCATCAGTGGTAGGTGAAAGTCGTCGACTACAAACTTTTTTTAGTTTACACCCTTACGATTTACAAAAATCACGCTCGTTCTAAGTGCAAGTTCCAAAAATCAACTTTGGAACTTGCACTTAGAACGACTATTGTTTCATGTGAGATTCTCTCGAGGGTGATTAGTAGTGCTAACGAAGAGAACTACCGATCCGCTTTGGCTTCACTAATGAAAAAACTTCCAACCTATGGTAGTGTCACTTTAGCTGGGGATCGTCGGATTTGCAACAGCAGGCATTACAATAAGAGTTATCATCTAACTTGCCGTGAAATATGGCAATGAAATTAATAAACAAAAAAATCACAAACGACGTGTAAAACACCATTGTATTTAAATATTTCAACAATGCAAGAGGATTTCTAGCGCAAATACGAGATACAGTTTTATTTTAAGAACGATTAGGTTTTTTTTGATTTCTCATTTTTTATCGGACTTTTAGAATATTATAAAGAGGTAAAGTCTGTAAGTTTGTAAGCTGTAGGATGTAATCTCCGAAACTACTCATTTGATTTCAAAAACACTTTCACCAATATTTAGTATGGACCTTCAGGGTGGGCATAGCTATATCCCTTTAAAAGAAAAGGACTTTTCGTGGAGACCTATTTTGCAACGCAGGTCGACGAAATGGTCGAGCGAATGCGTTTCTTATAAAAGCTGCTTTAACGGTAACAGCGACTTTGCATCGGCTACTTTTTATCCGGCTACCACGCGGGTAAAGTCGTGGGCATAGTATTATAGAAATAAAATACCCAAGACATGTCCATCTTGAATCCCAGTTAGGACATATTAGTTGGTAGCACCTATTCTAGGACTCAAGGTTAAAAAGTTAGGGGTAAGGGGGAACTTTTATTACTACTTTATTATACTTTATCATTTTTTTGTAAACCTCAATATTAATATTGTTTTGTAATGTCAAAAATTTTGGTGTTATTATAGACCAAAACTTTACTTGGGGTCCTCAATTTCAATCAGTAAGTCGCAAGACGTTTGCATCTGCGGCATCCTTAAAGAGACTCCGTAATTTTCTGCCGACTGCCACAAAAGTTGCGCTTGCACAGTCTCTCTTACTTCCGATTCTTGACTACGCCTACATTTGTTACTTGGATCTAACTGAGGAACAGCTTGATAAAATGGAGCGCCTTCAAAATTTTTCAATCAGATACATTTTTGGTCTTCGCAAATATGACCACGTTTCTCAGTTTCATGCTAAGCTCAACTGGCTTCCCATTCGCCTTTGCCGGAATACTCATATTCTCTCATTACTCTATAATGTATTGTTTAATCCTTCCGCTCCTCCTTATCTCAAGGAGCGCTTTGAGTTTCTTCATTTCTCCAATTCTCGTTCACTTCGGTCATCACTCTTTCTCTAAAGACTCCTGTGCACAGTAGTTTTTTCTACACTGACTCTTTCACCGTGCAAGCTGTATGGCTGTGGAACTCTTTGCCGGTATCGATCAGGCATGCTCCATCACTACATTAATTTAAAGATCGTGTCAAACTATTTTACTTACAGCAGCCTTCGTTATGTTCTTGAGTTTTTGTGTGGTATGTTTGACGTTTTATTTAATTTATTTTTTATTACTATATTCAATTTAATCTGATATATAAGTTCAAATATGTGAGTTTGTGTATGTAATATGTATATATTTATGACGTGGGTATTAATATATATTTAGATATGGGTATTAGGTATTATATCAAAATAATGTTTAATTTGTGTTTTTATATTTATTTTTCACACTTTTATTCAGGCAATAAATAGCACCGTCATTCTTTTAAATAGTTCTTTCCATCCTAAGGTTGTCTGGAAGAAATATCTTTCAGCGATAAGACCGCTCATTGTGCATTTCCTTTTCTTGTTGTTCTTTTTACAATGTTTCTGTGTTTATATTGTAAATTGGTGTTATGCACACTTCCACTTACCATGCACGCGTGCTCAATAAAAAACGCGAATAATACATTATATGTTTTTTTTTGTTTATGGATTGTGATGTGAAGTGTTTTTCACATCGCAAGGCATATTCAAAGCTCGAGTTAAATACTTTTTATCGGAAATATCTTTGAACCTGTGAGTAAAACTTAGTTCTTTTTTTATTAAAAAATAATATCCTTTTACTTTTCTGTATGGTTAATGATAGATATATATATTTATATATTTATTCATATATTGTGTAGTTTATTACTGTGTATGTAGGTTTTTGTAATTATATTTATCTAGTAGTTTGTATATAGCATTGCACTCTCCTCTTGTATTTATGATACATTCCGCTCCATCTCAAGGTTGCTTGGACAAGATCACTCTTAACGATAAGGCCGTCCATTGTATCACCACAACCTAATTTATAAAATTCTATGTAAAATTGTTTTTTTTTATTCTGGACAGACAGATAGACAGACTACATGACGAACTACAAGGGTACCGTTTTAGCTATTTGCCTTCGCAAACCTAAAAACATGCTATTTTACATAAGCCCTTTGGTTCCAGACGACTACTTCAGAAGTTCAGAGTTGCAGACATATCCTTTACATTTTCATAAGTATTTTTGGGGTAAATAATACCTAAAACAAATCTCATAAATAACTCACTTGGCCACAAAGGTTAAACTTTATTCGACCTTCAACTTACATGATGCTGCGTAGACAACATAAAGGGGCCTAATCTCATAATTTTGTCTCTACACAATGGTGACCCCTGGAGCTTTAATATCACCCTGAACACGCTTGGCCTTATAATACAGGTTTACAATATGTTTTCCAGGTTGTTTGTTTTTTTTTATTTATAATTTTTTGCGTAGAAAATATACTATTTATACGATATTACTGAAACAAAATAATATTTTTTCTTTTAATTTTTGGAGATTAGTTTATACTAGCTTCTGCCTACGGCTTCGCCCGTGTAGTACTCGGATAAAGAGTAGCCTATGTGTTATTCTGATGTATAAGCTATATAATTGTAAAGTTTCATCAACATTCGTTCAATAGTTTTTACGTGAAAGAGTAACAAACATCCTCATCCAAACTTTCACGTTAATAATATTAGTAGGATAGTAGGATTATTGCACAATTAATCTTTTCACTAGCTACACTATTTTTACACTATGGTTAGAAATAACGTATAATCCTTAACTCTTATGGAGGATGGTTATCCAGAAAAAAACAGTAAACAAATAAATTAACGACAGCAGGAGAAGGCCATTGCCAATAAAGTTTAGTGAAAATATTTTCCAAAGGCGTCCATCACATGATTGGAAATCTAGAATTTTGCAAAGAGGATAAAATATCCACGTCTCAAAGCGAGCGGAATTTGCCAATTTATGTTCCTTTCGAAGAGAACCGGCGTCAGTGCAGAGAATTTTTAATGTTGGAAATTCGAAGATAGAAACTTAAACATGCAAAACATTAATATGAAGTGTCACTGCTGCCTCAAACTTTAGTTCACGCAGAGGTTTTATACGTGGAGGTAGCTTCACTGTGTATGTGTCAGAATGGAGGGACAACTCACAAATACACAATCTCACAGTTTTCGCCTGGAAACCAACGCTGCACCATTTGGTTTGGTACTGCATAATCTAAGATTTTGACCTCCTTTAAAAATACCTTGAAGTTGATACATTTTTTTGAAGTGACACCTAAGTACTTATCTTTCTATGAGTCTATTTTTTTAACTTTTGTCACGCTTTATCGAAATGTTGTGGTAATGTATGTGGTCCATAAATGTATTTTTTTTTCTTTCTTTCTCAAAGCTGCTTTCACAATCGCACATACAGAACATAGACGCATGCATATCAGTAAGAACATAAAACGCAACTGTCTAAATAAAACATATTTAAAATATATCATTTCGAAAATCATGTCTTTACTAGAGCGTTTATTTTTATTGGGTTGATATACTTATGTTTATCTATTAAAACCAATGATTTTTAGTTATTATTGAATGGACCGATGATAATTATTAATAACAAGGCATGATTGTTTGGAAGTAAATCGGAAAATGACCAATAAAAAGCAAAGCTTGCAAAGTCGTATTTCACGGGCCAACAAAGCTTTCGTCTCTGCAGCGGCTTCATAATGTTTTTCAATAACAACTTGGCTCACCCCGCTATCACGTCCGCCCAGTTATTTGAGAAGAATAAAATAAATCCAAAATGTAATGAATGAGGTAATGTCGACCTCTATGGCGCGAACACAGGCGAAGGCCCGCCTGAGACGCAAAAGGTTGCGGGTTCGATTCCTGCCGCGGCACTCCTATATAAACTTAAACTAGACTATTTAATGGATTTTGCTATAACTAGACTGTACTTAGATACAAAGTATATGAAGTTTACAAGACAGCTGAAATAGCAATCCAGATTATGATCAAAGCATCTCTGTTTGCTTCCAACTTTGCTTAAACCAGTGATTAGATTTAACAAATAAGACTATATTTGGTCATCTATATTTGGAACAAAGTTCCTGAAATAATTCCACCATGACGACCTCTGTGGCGCAGTGAGCGATTGCGATCAATAAACCATGATACCATCAAAGCGAATCAAAATGAAAAAAGGTTGGGTGCGGACACAATGGTTTGAATCTCATTCATATTTCTGGTTGGATTCGATGATTGTATACTATCACAAAATATCCATATAATAACTTAGAATAAAATAACCGAAAGGCGTCTGAAAGACACAGACGTGGAGCGCACGCGTAGTAGGTGGAACGGTACCACGGCATCGCGCTTCCTCCTGTAACAACGTCTAAACTGGCTGTCAAAAGAAAACAAACTACAGGGAAGGAAACCACCTTTTGGATTTTTGGAGTGAAGACTTTGTCCCTGACCTTGAGAATAATACCTTCTTGAGAATAATACGAGGAAGGCCTCGAGGTGCTCTAGCGGCCTCAGTTCTCGAGGCTCCCCGAAAAGCCGTAGAACAATTTCATTCTGAAACAATAAAAAAATATGAGAGTTGTCCTGTTTAAAGTTTATGCAATTGATGAAATGCAATACTTAACTGTTGCGAGGCCACACTAACTATGGGTTACTTTAAAGGGTCTTTACCTTTGTGACATTGCAAGGGGGAATCGTCTTTGAATTTTATAGGGAGGCTAGCTTTATTAAGAGGATGGTTATATAGTTTTAAAAGTATAATATTAACCTAATGCAGTAGTGAAACTATTATCAAATCAGTATTATGAAACTTCTTTATATGTAAATAAAGTGAGAGCATACATAGAAATGCTCAGTCATAAGAACAAATCTGAAAGGTTCTTCTGAAAGCTTGTTGAGATACTCAACCTTTTCTAGCGACTAATAAGATAAGGGATCCGAAGTGCTTTTAACCCACACACCGCGGTTTTGTTATATTTGTAATATCGAGCTTCATTTGTAAGAGTTCCGTAACCGAAGAGTGCCAACGGTACCCTATCAGGTACTAAGCCTGCGCCGTCTGCCTGTCTGAATTTCTGTCAGTTTGACACAGGATCTTGTTATTTACTAAACAATTTGAGCCTTTCTTCTAAAAATTATGAAAGAAATGACTAACTAAACACTGCTAGGCAAAGCTTTTTGAAATGTGTCGTTTTTAATTAAACAGATGAAAACACAACACTGATTAGATAAACCACTTTTTAAAATGTTTATAAGTAAGCGTAGTAGTGGTTACATTGCGTGGTTTTAAGAAACACTTAGTGCACGAGTCCGGCTTGTACTTGGTCGATTTTCATGCTTAGCTTTCAGCCATAATATTATGGAAAATACTAATATTTGAAGCACGCCTACCACATATCTCTACAGAAATTACCTATTTAGCGTATGATAAAAAATACTAGTGGCAATTAGATTATTGTGTAAAATAAAATCCTTACCTATACTACTAATATTATAATCTTGAATTTTTAAAACGCAAATGGCCTCGGTTCCCACAGATCCAGAGTCTCAACCCCAAAAGGCTCAAATAAGTAAGCTCTGTCGAGACTTCTATATTTGCGCCTCTTGAGATCCTATTGCACCTATTTGTTATCATTAGCTTTTAAAAATTACCATTTGCAAGGTTGAGCTAACGTTAATCATTGAAGCTTGGGCTTCTGAGCTTGAAAATAAATGTGAACGTAGAAGTTTACGTTGCCAGTGTTTTGAACGAGTTGTTATTTAATCAGGTACTTACTCATACGTCCATGGTAGCTGTACTTTGGTAGCTGTTTTGTCTCTCTTATTGTGTAGTTTTAAGTGATTTGTGTACCTATGTGTAATAATGTAATCCTTATGTAACATTCCGCATACAATATATTTTTGTTAATATTGGAATAAATAAATATAAAAAAATACAAATACTTACCAGTACTCGGATACGCTTGACAGTCCATGTTAAGTAGAGCTACCAGTAAAAAATAGCGCGAAATTGGCGCGTTGTGTACCACGTTTTACGTCTGTAGGGCATATTGTAGGCATTCTCGGATCTTTCAGTGTTCATAGACTATTTTCATGTTGAAATTCTCTATACCGGTATTAGAACAAAACCTGGCCTCGGTGAACAATGTCTTAGGAAAAAATGCAATTGAATTTCACTCTACGGTCGCGCGCAATTATTCTTCATTTGTTTTACGAGTTTTTTATGAGTGAGTTTTTATGGAAGTTAGGATTAAATGGGTAAAAGTATATATTTTATCTAATATTATGTATCAAAATGATCGTAAAACTACAGGCTTTAGGATTGATTGAAAATATCAACAAAATATGTATGTTTCCTCATAAATAAAACTAGTTACTAAATTTATGGGTAAAATCAGAATTTTAATGGAATTAACCCATATTAACCAACTATACAAAAAAAAATCGTATTTTGTGATTTACTGTTTATATAATAAAATTCCTTAATAATTAGGTTTACGTTCATAAAATTAGTTTTGACTTAGCTACAATAGATATCAAGATAGAAGCGATTCTTTAATCGCGGGCCGTCCGTAATTTTCTACGATAACATGGCTCGCGACCTTGGACTTACGCGGGTTCATGTTCGCGGCCGCTTGGACGTTTGAAAGGATACCTGATATTGGTGTCCCGGCTCTGATGATGACTGTTTTAGACCCATCATTTCAGTAAATCTTGGTCACGATATCAGATCTCGTATTATGCGAATACAAATGCTTTTAATCCAAGATTTTACGTCATTTCATGCAACATTTTTTTTCCAAAATCATCCGAAAGGCGACATTGCAACCTACTTTATATTTTGTTTTTTTAGAACATTTTTCATCACATCCTTTAGCTAGTAGTATAGTTAGACATATAGAGACTTTTTATTTTATTTAAGTAGGTGTTTTTACAAACAGCCTTTACAAACAGATCATGCACTCGGCAATTAATTTTCATAATGAACTTCCTTGTACATATTTCTTTACTAAGTATGAAGATCCATGTTAAAAGAAGGGAGAATTCAGAGACAAGTCCAAACATTATACATATTTAGTTAGCGTTTCACGTGACAGCTTGCAAGCTCATTGCCGCTTAATGGAACACAAACCGATGGCAGTTGTCTTCGAATTTTCGATTCAAAGGCATGCTGATTTCGTCACTATAGTTTCCTTCATCGTTTTAAGTATGTGTTAATTTTCGAAAAAAAAACATATTCTTTATTAGAATTGTTTCAAACTCACGTCCTTATGTTCAAAAGTCATGATGCCAATACGGCTCTTAGTAAAAAATGAGTGTGAACAGTCTGAAACAAAACAATACTTAAATTTTTACACAGTTTGACCATATTTCTCCCACATTATGATCCTTACGTTTTCAAAGCGATACACACAAGTATCGCTTTCAATGGGCTAAAGAGGCTAATAAAAAAGGGTGGTGATTAAATGATGAAAGTAAACACCGTTTTCGTGTTTAGCCTTTTGTTCGATTAATATAAATTAAACTTTGAATTAAATAAGCATAGTAAAGCTATGTAATATATATTTGTGTAAATGAAACTAATCAACAGAAGATATGTCTACAAAATGTCTTGTTTAATTTGGGATATTATGCCTTTCGCAACGAAGTGTATTTGTTGACAAGCCACAATGCCTGTAGGTATTTTTATCATGAAGTTGGTTTTATCACAAGTACACTTAGTAGTGTACTCTTAGGGTTATAGATAAGATGAATAAATCTACTACTGGACTAGTGTCCAGTAGTAGATTTATTCATCTTATCTATAACCCACCTAAAGAGTGCCATGGTGAACGGTCTACGGCCACCTCCATCCACCGACTTCCCGCAATGTCATCAGTCCATCGTTCGTCCGTTTCAGGGTTGTCATTCCCTTTATGGGAGCTTGTCGGTTCCGAGATCTATTTGGCTATATAATTGATATCGGCACAACCAGCAAACCAGCAATGCTGCTAGGCGACAAGGTGTATGTTATTTTTAGTTCTTTGTTATCTTTATGATAGCTTCTGAAATTACAGATGCTGTAAACTATAAAAATGTTATACCTTATAAGCGTCGTAAAGTTCACAGGTCACGGTAAGACCTCATTTCGAACACAAAGGCTTCATAATTTGAAATTTACAGCCTGTAAGAGATCCTGAAAGCTAACGAAATACACTTATAGCAAAATAACTTTTAGTTTTGTATTTTGTATGTTTTTTTTTCATAAGTCTTTAAACTTTATCTACCAACCTACATGATACAATAATATTTTATTATCTGTAGGTAATAAAGTTTTGTTAGCGAAGAACACAGATTATTTTTTTTTTGATCCGCGAAGAAGGTAAGTAGCTTGAAAGTTTGTACCAATTTCTCGCCAAACCGCAAATAAAATGTGTGAAATTCAAAAACCAATGTAATGCTAAATCTAATCTAACTCACGAGTTGCAGCGACCGCCTCAAAGGAAAACTTTCCTTGTAATTTGATGGAACGCGGATTCACGTCAAACAACATCTGACCGCAAGCAACGCCAGCTCGAAGCCAGGCTGTTCCAAACTCATTAGGCTCTAGTTTATAGGCTAAAACGACGAAACTGACTATAGGCCAACCAGAGGCTACTTATGCGATCTGAGAAATGCACTGAACTGAGAACGTTTCACATTTTCAGAACATCCAAACTACCTGTACATTTTTAATCAAGTGGGAATACTCCGATGACATACAATTTGACTGCAAAGCCATACTACAAATCATGTCTCATCTATTGTTTCGTTCGTTGAGTTTTTTACATAAAAACTTTGTCACCTTACTGCATCCTCTAGGCATGAAATTATGGATACTCATTTCTTGGTGTACCCTTTCAGACTTGTACGAAATATTACACCTATAAATTTAAGGGCTTCATTCTAAAACCTTCAACGTGTATTTTCGTTGTGAATTGTAGTTGCTCTTGTGACTTGTGGTAATAAAACTCATCTTAAAAATATTCTTGAAGACATAATACAAAACCTTAAGGTTTAGGCTGTGCTTTAATTTGCACACATTTTTAATAATAAAAAGAAGATCCTAGGTCATTTACGATAATTTATTATTCCAACATCTAAATTTGTTGGCTACTTCCCACCACATCCAAGCCCATTGCCCATTTCATCGAAGAAAACTTTCATACATTGTGGCTTCAGCGTTATCATAATTATTAGAAACACAAATTCTGAAAGCAAAAATCCATACTTTCACATTTTACATACAATGTGTGCTGTGTGTCATTATATGTCATTGACTAAGCAAACTTATACCAAATCGGTTTAGCCGTTAAGAAGATTATCAAGCAACAAACATCTAAATATCTAACCAAACATGCATACCTCAGCCATTATTATATTAGTAGGAAGCAAGATAAAATTATATACATTTCGATACTATCTTTAGAATTTCCAGATAATTGATAATAATTTGCAAATTCTATGGATAATATGTATGTATTTACAAAAAAAAATGTATATAAGTAGTTTATCAGTCATGTAGTTCCCATAACACAAGCTCTGCTTAGTTTGGGGCTAGACGATGCGGTGTGAAATATGTCCAGCATTATTATTATTATTATTATTGCCTGAATATACTTACATATTGTCGGTAAAACAAAATATAAAATGTATGAAAGTGATGAGACGTGATCTGTGATCTTCCGTAGAAAACATCTATTACCTGTATTTACAATACCTGTAAAGTACATGGAGTTCTTACATAAAAAGTAATTATTAGTTTTATATCATGAATTCACTCAAGGAGAAGCCAGCAGGGTGCGGCGTATTTGGGGAGTATTTGGAAAATCACAGGAAAGTTTTCTCATTATGTTACTTTGTTTTAGTTTAGTACCTACCATTATATTGTCAATTATTATAGTATTTATTGACGACCGTACCACTTTCCTATTTTCCCTCAATAGGCCCTTCCTCATGAGCACCGAACTGTCCGCAACCATGCTTGTTTTTTACTTACCTAAAAAACGCCAAGTATACCTATGATTGGAACTACAGTGAATGACTGTACATTTGGGGCAAATATACTTACATACCTGACAATTTGCAGTTGATACAAATGTACATCTACACGACAAGCAATTTTTAGTTGCTAGCGACTGTCGGTGCCGTGTACACACTTTGACCTTTGACTTTGGTCTATTATAACAGCATTTAGTGTCGTTATTTAAATAGATAATTAAGGTTTAATTTTTTTTAGCCCCCGATACCAATTTCTATCTGTGATCGCAGCACCCCCTAGAGACTCGTGGGAGTAAAACTTATTTAAGAACCATCCTTGATGACATACAAATAAATAGCAAAAAATTGCATAAAAATCAGGTAAGTGTTTCGAAGACAAAAGGTAATTAACAAATTAACCTACTGTGGTAAACACATACGGACTCTAGCCGTCGCGGGTTAAAAGGATTTCACAATAGCTGAACCTAAACCTTGTTTCAAATTAACTAAATAATACTGACCCAAATCACCTGAGCAACCTTTTTACCAAGATTCACTCTCAGGTAAGTTAAGTAAAGAGCTTCCCTAATATTTCGGTTTTCATTTAGGTAACAGCAACGCCATTCCACGAGTCTCATCTAATTTTATCGTATACACATCGAACACATTTCGGTAAGGTCGTAGGTAGCGAAAGGTTCAGCTGGATCATACCGAGTGAAATTCTAAACTACCTACTGAATAACTGGGAGTTTTCTTTGTATCATATGTATGGATTTACAAACTAAATGTATATAAGTTAAATATTAGTGATGTAGTTCCCATAATAAGCTCTGCTTATTTAGGGCTAGATGATGCTGTGTGACAGTAGTCCAACATAATTATTATTTTTATTATATATATTATATTAACTAGTATGACCACGAACTGAGATCTCACGATGTACCGTTTTTACATCGCATTTTTTTCTTGTCTGATGTTTTCGCCTGCGCGATTCAGAATATGTTACATTTTAATACCGACGTTTTATGAACCTGATGACCTGACGGAACTTATGTACTCGTATCAAAGGGACACACTATGGAAGCAGAAGAGAAAGGTTTCGTTCAATTAATGGTTTTTCTAAAGACATACCTAGCTATACCTACCTTTTTATGAGCTGTGGTAGTAAGGGCTATTACCCGGCGCGCCAGCCCGGAAAACCGGAATTTCGTAAACGGTACATTGGATTTTCCTATAATCGGCTGACAGCTTCCAGCTATGGATGTAGGCTGAGTATTTAAAATACTTACTAGCATAATTTTTATTTTTTAAATAAATATTGTACCTAATACTTAAAAAAACTTTACCGCTATGTAGTCACAATTCTAAGTTGCGAGAAATCGGTGGATGGAGTTAGCTAAAACACATTGGTGTTGAGAGAGTGCTATACACTCTTTGGACTTATGACTTGCAATCAAATGGGCATATACCTACGTGTTGATAATGCTGAAAGTTACGTAAAAGGTTGACTATGTAGTGATATATCACCTACTAATACTTAAAACTTCCATGTTTTTCATTCTTTTACAATAACTGCAATGCCTTGTATGACATGTTCATATCCTAAGGTCGTCAACGTATAGTAATCCTTCGAATGTCCCTTGGAAAGTTTAAGAAGAAAAGCTCCATCTTTTTATATCAAACTTTTTAGCTATAGCATACCTATGGATACCTAGGGTACAACAGTTACCTAAATCTTTGGTTTTAAATTTGAAAATATCGTATTAAATCTGTTTTGTTACTCAATTCGTAATACGCAATAGCTCCATTTAAGCAACAAGGTGATCAAATTACTAATTTGGAAGTCCATTTCAAAATGAAATTTTACTTTCCCTCCTACCTTGTTTTTCAGAAATTTTCCCGAAGCTTAGGAAGTTAAACAAGTTCATTTGTTAGTTAAATTCAAATCTTTTAATCCAATTACAATTCCCGACTTGTTGTAACAACTCGAAATATTTAACTTTCCTCATTATGAAATTCAAATTGACACCGTGTCAAAACATTATGCTTATTTTTATGAAAAAACTTATAATAGATACTGAGATACCTACTTGTAAATAAACACAACAAAACACTAACTACAGGATACTCACATACTCAAAATTAATTGAATTAAGTGCCTACTACTTTATAGCGACCACGAATAAGTTATGGTAGAATGTAACGAATATGCACTGAGTCTAACATTGAACCTGAGCAAAGAAATGTTATGTTGTATCCTTGGATGAATGGTAGAGAAAGTGAAAAAAAAATTCTGTACCCCCACAGGCCCTTCTGGCTTTTTACGTTCTGAAAAAAGTTATAGAAAGAAATAGCCGTGAATAAGTTTTAATCTGTAAGAAAAAATAAAACTTAACTACGAGTATGTATATTAAACCTTTGTATAATATAAAAGAAGTATGATGTAAGTACTCGTAGTCATATTACTCAGGTAGAAAACAGAGTTTACATTTCCAAAATTTATATAGCGTTACAAGAATCTTTACTCGACAAAAAACCTGCGCCGACGGGCGCTACATTTATAGCCGTGCGCAATACGAGCGTCTCTCATTCTGTTCTTGGTTTTCGGTTGCGATGGACGCGTCTTGGTGCTCGTGATCGTATTTCCATTTAGTGTCATTATTAAAAGAGAACTCCGTAGTCTTTGTACTGGTTAAAATTATTGTAAGAAATAGATGTTGACTGGGTTGATATTTACGCTTTTAAAAAAAAATCTGACGATGGTTTGTAATAATAGTTTGATATTATTTTTACCGTAACCAATATACAGCTCGGCAAACAGTAGAAAAAATTGAGGATGCCATTTCTTTGGCGCCACTTTCTTTCTGTTAAATTTTATTCATTTGTATGAAGAATATTTTAGCTCCGTTTCAACACTTTTTACTAACTTTAAACATCATAAATAACATAAATATAGTCATAAACCAACATCAATACTAATTAAACTTTTACCTCTGAAGTCTGCTCTGTTTGTAGAGCTTATCATTTATGTACATCTTTTGGGATCCCCCGCCATGAAATATCCATTTAATTGAAAATCCCGTGACACAACAATGTTTCTGGGTATCCTGTGGTCTCAAGGGATACAGGAATACAAATAAGTAATGTTCATTTTACCAAAAAGTCGATACGACACGCGTACGTTTAGAGAAGGTGGAGTTTTAGAATGTATATTACATGAGAAAGATTGGACATTGTTATGCATTGAAATGAGACGAAATTGGGATAGATTGAAAAAGGGAGGAATTCAAGTAATGACGGATTCAATACTTGAATGCTTGAATTCAATGGCACAATGAACCGATGAATTGCCAGAAGTTTCATGTGGCTTCATATAGATAGATATTACATCTATTTGTAACCAAATAATACAAGGAACAACAATTATTTCAAATTCGTTTACTGTTATTATTTTAACTATTACCATATTATACCTATTTTCTGAAGATTCTAAGAACCCACATACTGGTTTTTAGGTGGTACAAATTTAAGATGGAACTTTATTTTAGAATAATGTGATGAATAAATAAAAAAAAAATGTGCACTAATACCAGTTAGTGCGTATGGTTTTGACCACATTTTCTGCAATTTCGGTAGCATTCTACCCTTTAATTTCATGAAAGTATCTGAACATATATTTCTATCACATAGTCATCATCGTTTTGTTTATCAAATGGTTGTGCAACCCAATCGGGCAGAACCAAACGCGCGGGAACTCAGGCCATTAATCCAACACACACAACTGCGCTACACGTTGTGCCTAAACTGCGTTTTTCAAACACCATCTGTCTACACGATCGCAATCAATTCCATCGCAGTAACGTGAATAACAATAGCTTGTTTTCGTGAAAAATGTGTCCATTTACCCGGGCCTGGATACCACAGAATTCGAGACCAACCCTAATAAAACAGGGTAATGATGTATGCCTAATGTGTAGAAGCGAGATTCCTATAAGGCTTTAGTAAAATGAGCTACTTCTAAAAAAGTGTTAAGAAAATTCAGCAATTTTGCATACGTGTGTTTTATGAAATTACCTAGGTACAACAATGAGTATTTAATCTTAAACTTAAATACTTTTTGTTGGAGTGGTGGCGCTGTTTATATAAAACGTGCCACCGTCGCCGCACAGAAAAAAAATAAAAAACAAACATAAATACGCTCCCGACTGTATTGTGACCCATGATACTGTTACTCAGTGCGTAAATGTTTGAAGATCTTTGAAGGGGGTAGTCAAAGGCACGTCAGAGGAACATTATATTTGGCACATGCCTATGTTTTGCAATTTGTTAGCTTGTATTGCAATCCTATCACCGCTAGTTGAAACACTAAACATTTTTTTTCAAATTTTGGGGCATGCCGGTTTCATCAAGCACCATCGCTTCTTCACGATATTTTCCTTCGCACGGTGAAAAAATCTATTTGTGCACAACCAGGTTCGAAACTAAAGCTTAAGTCAACACGGCCAACACGGCTTTTAAAAATATCATAACAGTCACCAAAATAGTCCTAACTTCAAACTAGTTAACACTACCCTTGTTGTGAGTATCACCAAATAAACGTGAGTATCACTAACACGGTCTGTAGGACCGGCAACCCTTGGAATAAAATGGGTTTGTAGCCTAGACTGCCTTTTAGCTATATTCTAGCCAAAAAGCAGCCTAGACTACGTCTACCTAGGCATGGTCTCTTCTGATGAACCCAGCGTTTACTTGGTGACATAGTTTTTGGGAGTATCACTTCTACAAATTTGGTTATTTGTACTTATCCAAACCCTGATAAAATAAAGGTACTGGACCGTCTTTACATCATTTCTTTATGAGAGTAACCAACGTAAAACGTCTAGTTTATGTTCGTTTACAAGGCACTACGAGGCGATTGCGCCGAGCTAGCTTTCCTTAGGAATGTCCAAATCTGACCTAATAGCCCTGTTTGTTAGAAGCTTTACTCGGATTTGATAATTTGGACGCTCGCTATTTTGTTTTTGTTTTTAATACCTATCTAATTCTTAAGATCCGCGGAAATCGGCGCGGTGAAAGTGGCGGGTGGTAATCAGTAGCTTTTGTCTCCATATAAATGCTACTAATTATCACCACAAAGTTACTAGGTCCACACTGACACGACTGATAACTATTTCCTAAAATTTAGCGCTATCACGCGGTGGCAAGCGGTGCGGCTGCAGTACGGCGGCGGTTCATACCATAGTGCACCGCCACCGGCGCCGCTCTAATCAGCGTTGGCCTTTATTTACATATTTTTTTATATTCAGGAAATTTTGAACACGGTCCCAATTCTCTTACAAGTTAACTTAACCCAGAATAATTCTATGAAATACGAAAAGTAAAGCCTGCTCTAATTCAAAGGCAACGCAATCATTGTTCTCGGCTGTACCTTCGCTTTGTGGGAAAAACAATTTGTTTATCAGGGCGGACAAATTTTTATCAGCATAATTTTCTTTGCAATTTAGATTAACGAGTAATTTTTGGGGAGTCTCAAAACAGTAAAATAATAAAGATCAAATCAAAATGCTGTATGTTTAAGTAAAATGCCACGATAAGATAAATTTCAAAGGCATGCCAAGCCTACATAGAACTATAGTATTTCGGACGATGACATTTTAATTTGCGTTATCACTGTTAGGGATGTCTCATTGACTTCAACTTTATTTTATGAGTGTATGACTTTTATGGGTTTCCAATTTTAATATCAGCCTGAAATGCCACAGACGACATCCCTACATTTCGAGTGAACAGGACGAGTCATTCATTTTTATTTATCACCTTTCTTTTTATTCTTATCTCATAATCTCAGCCGATGGTAGGTAAGTAATAATTTGACTTACAATGCAACGCGAAGGTCTAGAAAATACCAATTCACTCGTTCTATAACTTGATGATGAGGATGTGATTAAAATCATTAATGTTTTTGTTTTTTAATCTGTTAATCGAAGAAAAAAATAATGTAAGAATGTATAAATCTTTCAGAATAGTTTTCCTGTAACTTGGTAACGATTAACTCTCAGTATAAAATTACCTTTAAGAAAGAAAGAAAGAAAAACATTTATTTAGCATGACATAAAAAAAAATTGCAAAAAAAGTTAGGATGGTGGGATAAGTTATGAAAAAAAATAAGTTAAATAGCCTACCTAAAAGTATAACTGAAACCTTACTAATACAACTACCTAGACAGTTCTACTACCTATCCTACCTGAAGGTATTCTACCTATCTACAAATAATATGAAATAAATTATAATAAAAATACCCATTATTCTTAATAGGAACTTCACGGAGACCCCACACTGTTGATCATCCTAACCAAATGAACAGAACAAGTGAATCAC
Organism: Perizoma flavofasciatum; assembly: GCA_958496245.1. Taxonomy (NCBI): domain Eukaryota; kingdom Metazoa; phylum Arthropoda; class Insecta; order Lepidoptera; family Geometridae; genus Perizoma; species Perizoma flavofasciatum. The sequence continues at coordinate 11,727,874 of OY292419.1, read as the reverse complement.
ATTAAAAGGGAATCAGAACAGTGATCAAAAACATTGATAACGGTCGAGCTCATCCTCCGCTCAGCTATAAAAGTTGATGAACCTTCGAGAAGCACAACTAAGTCGATGTATACGCAGAAACCCGATTGTCGGTGCCTCTGAATAATCAGAGTTATCAATTTATTGGTAATTAAATTTAAACGTCATTCAGATAAATTATAAGTACCTATTCACAGTCTTGAAAACCAAATTAAGTACTGTATAAATGAATAATTAATTTAATTATATACACATCAAAAATCGAAGTAAAAAATAAAGTAAATAATAATATGGAAATTGTAAAAAATGAAAATAATTAATAATAATTAATGATTATTTAGAAGTACCTAGGTACCTACAGTTTTTTACAGTTACCTCTGGGTAAGTATAATACTTTAAAGGCCACTTTGATGGCCTTTAGTTTATAAATTTAAAAAAAGTTGAGATTTTCCCATTCTAACTTCTTTTTCTTGCTGCACTCTTTAGGGGAGGAATTTTGAAAAACACTTCCTACATAGAAAGGATTTTAATTTGAATAGCACTCTGATTAAAAACTTGTGTCATTCCGATCTACTAGGTCCAAACTTCATAAAAATCATTTCAGACGTTACCTTTATCCCTTTATCGGCACAAACATAGACGGTAAAAGTACGCGCCGGCAAACAGACACTTATAACCTGCTTTCCTAAAGAAGAAGCACCACCTTAATGGGACCGATAATTGAAAACTTGGGTTTAATCCAAGACTCTTGCGTAAATTGAAAAGTGGTGGAGCGGAAAAAAGATAATTATTTGATATTGTTGAAAAAACGAGACTCGCTTTCGTTAATGATATTAAACATTAGGGGCGCAAATCTTTTAATTCACTGTTAGCTTAAATTTCCATAATCAATGTTTAATTTTGCATGAAATGGAGAGTTTTTATCTCCTTTTTCGTGGACACTTATTGAAAAAGAACTGTTGCTATGTGCAGTGCAGCTATTTCTTGATTGGCGAGGGTTAAAATTCGAAATATAATGCGTGATACAATACTACATACCTATTACTTTAATCAAACATTACTGAAGTAGTACCTAAGTGACTAAGCTCTTAGCATTAAATTTAACTTTCAGTAACTGATAACTTTACCGAACTGGTTTTGGTTCGCAAACACTGAAATTCCTGAATCCACAATTATTTAAGTGCCTTAATTATAAAATTATGAGCATTGATTTTGGTAAAACTATTACTTATCCCTATCCATATAATTTGTTGTAAATTTTGACGAAACTTACTTCTATGAAGGCTCCAGAGTAGAGGCTCTCTAGCTAGAGATCTCATTAGAATGTAGAAACTCGCAACAAACACAGGATATTAAGTATAATATAAAGTGTGTATTGTCTAGTTTTGAAAGCTTATTAGCGTAAAAGTTACTACCTATATATACCTAGAAGTAGTTTATATACCTATTTTGTTTTTCTAAAACTTAGGTATTTCATTATCATAAAAAAGTTCCACACGAGACTAGATATCTAATTTATTCTAGATAAAACGATGTTAGTGAATTCTGTACATTTTTTCCAATGGTATTTGTATAACGTATGGTATTTGTTCAACGGAAAAGGCTGGGAAATATATATTTGTGGTGATTTCAAACTTGTAATTTATTTTATGAAGTATCCCTTGAAAAAACCTTGAAAAAGTTAAGTTAAAGTCAGTCAAGTTTTATCCCCTTTTTATTATTGCAGCGCAATTTACTAGCAATGGATTAAAACAGAAAACTCCATTCAAAAAGTACAAAACGCCTGCATGAGAATCCGCTTTAATATCCCTAGAAGAGAACATGTTACACCTTATTTAGTTGAGCATAATATACTTAACATGAAGTCTAGAAGAGAGCTCTACCTAGCCTGTACAACACAAAAGATAGTTTGGAGTAAAAACCCAGAGTATTTATTTGATAAATTCACTTGGATTAAAGACATACACGCTGCTAACACACGCTCTAAAATACTCAACAAGCTATTACTCCCAAAACACAAAACAGTAGGTTTCAGAGGATGTTTCAAATATAGTGCATCAAAAATATGGAACAATTTACCACCGCTACTTAGCAAGAAAATAAGTAACGCTACATTTAAGGTCAAATATAAAGTTATGTTGCTTCATAGACAAAAAAACAACTTGGAAAGTTCATTTAAAGTTATTAAAAGTAAAAATAATTAAAATGTTGATTCTGACTGATAAATATTAACAGGAATAATTAAACAAAGAAACAGAAATATTATCCATTAATTTACAAACTAAACAACTCAAACACATACACACATGCGTGGATTTTCCCTACATACAAACATTTACACACTCAACACCCCCCCCCCCCCCCCCCCCCCCCACACCCACACACACACATACAAATTAGTAACAACGCCATTTAACTAACTTGTAATTATAATGGGAGTCAAAAAAAATACTATTTCTCCGCCGACTAACATCTGTCGTGCCTAGGGGTACACTGAAAATCAGCGCTGCGCCTTAGTCTGCCAGCATTTTGCTGAGTGTGCTCCTTTTGCCTAAATTTAATCATGGCAATTGCTTAGGTAGATATAGTTAGTTTTTTATAAGTATAAGTACCTACTTACTATGTAACCTGATGCAGTTATGGTCATAATTTCAGGCAATAAATATTTTTCTATTCTAAAATTTAATAATCGATAATCACCAAATTTTAAGAAAATCTCTTTTCTTATTCTCAACAAGAGTTACCTAATCCTATCGTTCTAATAATATTATACATGGGAAAGGTGTTTGTTGCTAATAATCTTCGTAACGGCTGGACCAATGATGAAATGGCTAACTAAATTTGGAAACTATTTCATCTAAATCGGTGAAAAATAATAAATAAGCTACATAGTAGCAGCTATCGAACAAATGCTAATTATTATATAAAACGCGGACATGTGCCAAAGACTATGTGTTTCTGATTACATCCTTCTAGTTTTACTCAAAGATTTGCGTACTGAGTATGGATCTGAGGATCCATCTCCGTCATGGGAATTACAGCCGTAGTGAGCATGTTAGTTTTTGTTTTAAATATTTTTTATAAGTTTCGTGATTGTACTGATGGAGTAGAGACTTATATATTTTATTATTTATTATTCAGACAAACTACGAACTTATTTGCTTACATTTTTTTAACCTTATTAAAGAGATACGATCTTTAAACAATATTTCCAGCACGCTTGCATGGATTTTCTAAGTATAATATTTCTGCAGGACTGCTCAGTCAGCTACGAGTATTGGAAGCGGTTTAGCAATTTTTGCAAGAAACTTGAGCAGCGCATGCTATGAAAGGGTGCACTCAGATGTTACTTGGACTCTTGTTTCACAAAAAAATATGGGTTGTGCTGAAATTGTTGATGCTGTTAGAGAATTAGGGATTAGTATAGTACTTCAAAAATAGCAGAGCTTATTCTGAAAAATCTCGTCCGGAGAAGTACTACCATAACTATTTCTGCCGCCAAGCAGTAATCATCATGTGAAGGGTGAAGAATAGGTTATACCCTTCAAACCCGGTGCCTGTGAAATTACAGGCTCATGAGGCGTTTCACCCGTTATGTCTCAGGATCGACGGTGCGCGAGTGATACTCATACCTCTGGTGTAGATAGCGTCCATAGATTATGATAAACGCTTACAAACAGGTACGGGTCTATGCATATGTTGTTTACCACTTTACCACTTTTACAGCATGTCATTTGATAAAACAGTATGAAAGATGTGAAGTCAAGTAGATATTGCGGCGCTATAGATACTCGTAACACTGGCAGTGCGATGCGAGTACGTGAATGAGGTAGGGCGGGGAACGGGGGAAGAGGGGCGAAAGGAACTTATATTAATCTACCTAAATCAGCGCGAATGAAATCACGGGTAAAAAGTTAGTATAAATTATAGTAGTCATACCTCCTTCAAGTAGATCAAAGACACCCAGCATCGATTTAAGAGGCTTAGTATCTATAAAATATACGACAAATTGCTGTGCCGGTTCCGACCATTGTCAAGTGTTTCGTAGGTATGTAAACAATAGGACAGACAATAATTCGGTTCGGTTAAATTAAGGTTCGATCTGCTTTCAGATATAGCCTAAACAATTCGAGGCGTACCTTCGTCAAACTAAGGGCTCCCTAATAACGCTGACATTGGAATTTATGTCGACCTCCAGCCTCCCTCTTATACCGTTGAAATGGTCATTTTGAGTAAAGCACCTGTCATTCTAAAGCTGAGAATAGTGTCTAATCAAACAGAACTTTTGGGGTGATTAATCTTCGTATAAAATACCGTGAGAATCACCAGAAATAGGTAATCTATTTAAAACCAAGTCCTTTATTGAAGCGCAATCTTCGATGTTACTTTTATTATAAAACCTCGCAGAACGCAACACGTTAAAGATAATATATGAGCTTACCATGGGTTTCAACTTACTAGAAATTAGCTTATTACTTCGATCCTCCTGCCTGAAAATTTTCTTCCACAGTAGCTCAGCGTTTGTATTTGATGGGGAGAGTGAGACTACGTCTTTTCCCTCATAGACAGCCAAAATTTCCCAAGATAAAGTCCTACTATATCCTACTAATATTATAAACGCGAAAGTTTTCGAGGATGGATGTTTGTTACTCTTTCACACAAAAACTACTAAACGGATTTTGATAAAACTTTACAGTAATATAGCTTATACATCAGAATAACACATAAGCTACTTTTTATACGGGTACCGCGCGGGCGAAGCCGTGGACAGAAGCTAGTCAAGTATAAAGGTAATTTAAATTATTTTGATGCAACATTTTCATTAATTCAATATGGATTAGACAAGTAAATTTTTGCAAAATTTTAAAATCCCCAACGTTTTTTCCATCATTTATTCCAATGCCTATTCCAGTGATTTGTGGTGATACAAGGACTATCCTTGAAGTCATAATTGTATGATCGTATAATCCGTTTCGGAGATAAATGGTTACCGACAAACAAACATATGCATATACAGGCTCCTGATGTAGCGGGTAAATAGAAAACAATAAAGTCAAGAAGCAATTTCAATTTCGCATTAGACCAAATACTGCTTGTACGATGCGACCGGTCTAAAGTCCATAAGTGTCTCAGCGTTATTGGAAATACGAGTAGAAGTTATAAACCGTAGTCGCCAAGAAGACGTTCGTCTCATAATAGAGGTAGAACGAACAATAAAAGGTACTTACTTTTAAATGTTATACTTGCATGATAAAGAATTAATATTATTAATGTAATTCGTAGCAGAAAATTGCATTCTGATTCATTTTGTTACCGATTAGTGAAATACAGAAATTAAGGGCTTGGCTTCTACTACCCTGCCCATTGAGGAAGTACCCTGCCACACGGTGCGAACTAAAGATTTTGAACAACGCTGTAGGTGCGAATGCATTGATATGTTATAAGAACAATTGAATGTTTCAGACATTTATTTTTATGTTGTGGCAACGTATCGTAAGTGTGGCTTAACTCTGACGATATCACAACATGATTCCATTCGTTAACAAACATTGCCTGGCATGTCCATTTCCTTACATTGAAAAGCCATCACATAATTTTCAATCTATAAATGAATCACTCAATTTCGCGTTTTTTTATCTCAATAATTACGTTATTATATCGAGCTTTAGATATCAGTGTAGCATGCAACAACCAATGTGAAATTATTCAATCACAAGGAATACGAGAGAGTCACAGATGTCCTGACAATTTTATCTCCCCATTCGAGGTTTCTCCTGTAATATGTTTTGTATATATCAATGCCATTGTGGCTGCAATGTTTAATGTTGTTTTGGTGACAATACGATATTTCCTCATTTTGTCGATGAAAGTTTCATCGCGAGTAATTACCGCAACTATTTTGAGGTTAATTTATATTTTTTGTACTCACTGTTGTGACAGCTATAGTTCAAATGAAAATGAAACCTTTTTGTACTCACTGTTGTGGCATATATAGTTCAAATAAAAATGAAACCGTACAAGTGTTAGATAAACTAGTCCACTAGACACAAAATCACTAACGGCCGCCGCCCTGACACTTTTTGTTTGGCGTCTATCTTTCAAATAACCACGCAACCGTATTGTATAATACTGTAATGCGTAGACACGTTGTCAAATGAAAGTTGGTGATAAAGATTACACATTATTGCAGAGGCCGCGAAATAGGCAATTGCCTGTCTCGTATCATTAAAGTTCTCGCCTGCGGCTCGGCCTTCAAACTGATACTCGCCCTACAATTGCCATTTCCGCCAGGTATAGATATAGCACTATTATTAGTGCTTTTCTCAAAAAAATGCAAGGAAGTAGGTTGGCTTCCGACCTTAGATTTGATGAAGTACAGTCAATATCCATTTCACTTTCGGAAATAATCAAGACGACCTTTTTCTGTACCGCCAATTTTTTCTTATAATTTTACTGCATGTGCAGAAAGGTAATGGCATCTGCATACAGCCACTTAAACGCATCCTATGTGTACCAAGCACGCCGGCAATGGATTTCCGTAGAACATTGCTGGCGCGTTTTTTGTTCCAAATTCAAAACTGATGCTGTGTATGTTAATAAGACTCTTTGCGTGTTCTTTTTTCGAGAGTGATGACAATATTACTTTCGAAAAAAGAACCGCGTTAGTATATGCTATCGTCGGTAGGTAGCACCTCTGTTCGTTAATATGTACAAGATATCTCAAAACCAGTGATCTTGAATAACGCTGTAGAAGCCTATCCTCACTAGGGACCAAAGTTTTATGCCAATTTTGACAGATTTTTATGTTCGGATCTCTTATATGGCAAGAATCCAAACTGTACCCACAGAGTGATATCAATTGATAATGCTCGCAATTGGATCTGATCAAACTAACATATCGATGAATCATCTAACTTATAATTAGGTACTTGGTTGACTTTTGGAAATGTTAAATCAACTTACTGACTGTTTATTCTCTCTGGTAAGAGAAGCAGGGACCTAATATGGACAAACATTTAATAATTTGATATGTTTCGTGTCTTTACATTCTGTGGCCTATTGCTGAAACATATTGCATTTTTTTAGAATTTACTTTCAACGTGTGTTCCACAGCACAAACAAAAATGTTATTTCTTGCTATGGTGTCGATATGAAAAGGCTCTACACTAGCTGCATAGGCGTGCGGCGCGGCTCTGGCCAACACATTTGATATTCCAGCGGAAGCGCTTCTACTAAATCGCATTGAATCTTCTACAACAAACATAGCTTTATTTCAATGGAAATAAAGTTTACTTTGCTCACTATTCACAAGCTGTACCTACTTTATGAAGCTTTCAATGTATTATTTTGGCTGTTATCGTGACGATATCTTGCTTTATTACATCTTGAGAATGCGAAGTGCCTGCTTTACGGGATACAAGGATTTTATTGATATAATTTCATGGCTCAAGTAAGAATTTGTGAAGGCTGTTAGCCTGATTGCAATAAAGATTAATCTTATATGAAGTGTCAATTTTGTGTGTTCGGATGGAAAGGTAGAATTTGTTCGAAATATAAATGTTTCTATAAGGTGTCGTGGAGATTTGAATAATCGTATCAAATTTTATCATTTTTTTTTATTCCAAAAACTATCGTGAACTTGACTATTCATATTGTAAAAACGGGAATTTTCACGTACTGCACTATCGGTGAAGGCACCGACTAAGTTTCGACTCATTCCGAGAGTCTTCATCAGGGTGAGTGGTTGCGACTTTCTCCTTCCGCGTCGCGCCGTGCACTACGCGCTGCCGCACGTTGTGCGCGGTTATAAAGGCGCGCGAGTGGAGGGGGCGATTGTGTTCGTAGCGTTGTAGTAACTACTGGTGGTAGGGGTGCTACATCGTCTACGCTACTGCTCACGTCGATGCAATAACCTATTCCTGGAGGAGCCAGACAGGCTACGCTCACTGTGGCAATGTCAGATTCGACTCCCCCGTTATCATGCAGTCCATACAGACATGACTTCCAGGCGGGGGGTAAAGCCCATCCACGGTCTCTGTTAAAGTTTGGTAGACGACCTATCTCGATAGCTTCGCGGATCTTGCGAGGAACGAAAAACTTTTCTCTTGCCAAGACCCGGGCTTTATCAAAACGGATATAGTGCGTCGTACCAGTGACCAGCGAATGCTCTGCTATGGCGGAACTGTTGATATCTAAGTTCTTCACAGCGCGTATGTGTTCGGTGAGCCTTGTAGAAATGTTGCGTTTTGTCTCGCCGATGTAGCATTTACCGCAGTCACAAGGAATCTTGTAGACACCGGGGACACCTAATGGGTCTCTATCCTTGGGAGAACGTAGCAATTGTCTCAATTGTGTCAGGGGTCGGAATATCGTTTTTATGCTGTACTTTCGACGTAAGACGTGCCCGATTTTATCTGTTATTCCCTTAACAAATGGTAAGTATGCTACAGCTCTCTCTACCGATGCCTTGCGTGACCTCATAGACGTGTTTGCGATCCGAAAACTTTGTCTCCAACTATAGCCGTTTCTCTCTAACACCTCTTTCACATGTGACAGTTCAGCATCCACGTATTTTGGGTCACACAACCTAAGAGCTCTATTTATTAGAGTGCGTGGTACAGAGGCGAGGTGTGCTGGATGGTGGTGAGAGTCAGCTCTAAGGTATCTGTCTGTATGTGTTGGTTTGCGGTATATCGAATGTGAGAAGCGTCCTGAAGTTTCTCGCTTGACCAACACATCTAGAAAAGGCAGAGTTTTGTTTTGTTCACGCTCCACAGTGAAACTGATTTTAGGGTGTCTGGTATTCAAATGTGTAAGTAACGGTAAGACATCGCAAACACGTCTATGAGGTCACGCAAGGCATCGGTAGAGAGAGCTGAAGCATACTTACCATTTGTTAAGGGAATAACAGATAAAATCGGGCACGTCTTACGTCGAAAGTACAGCATAAAAACGATATTCCGACCCCTGACACAATTGAGACAATTGCTACGTTCTCCCAAGGATAGAGACCCATTAGGTGTCCCCGGTGTCTACAAGATTCCTTGTGACTGCGGTAAATGCTACATCGGCGAGACAAAACGCAACATTTCTACAAGGCTCACCGAACACATACGCGCTGTGAAGAACTTAGATATCAACAGTTCCGCCATAGCAGAGCATTCGCTGGTCACTGGTACGACGCACTATATCCGTTTTGATAAAGCCCGGGTCTTGGCAAGAGAAAAGTTTTTCGTTCCTCGCAAGATCCGCGAAGCTATCGAGATAGGTCGTCTACCAAACTTTAACAGAGACCGTGGATGGGCTTTACCCCCCGCCTGGAAGTCATGTCTGTATGGACTGCATGATAACGGGGGAGTCGAATCTGACATTGCCACAGTGAGCGTAGCCTGTCTGGCTCCTCCAGGAATAGGTTATTGCATCGACGTGAGCAGTAGCGTAGACGATGTAGCACCCCTACCACCAGTAGTTACTACAACGCTACGAACACAATCGCCCCCTCCACTCGCGCGCCTTTATAACCGCGCACAACGTGCGGCAGCGCGTAGTGCACGGCGCGACGCGGAAGGAAAAAGTCGCAACCACTCACCCTGATGAAGACTCTCGGAATGAGTCGAAACTTAGTCGGTGCCTTCACCGATAGTGCAGTACGTGAAAATTCCCGTTTTTACAATATAAATTTTATCATCTTTATCAACAGCTTCTCATCATTATCTTATCGACATAGTCCTTCTCTGAAGAGTGTCATGACGAACGACTTAGGACCACCTCGATCCACCAACATTCAGTTACCTTTGAGATGTCATCGGTCCATCGACGCAGCCTTCCTACACTGCATCGTCCAGCTCAAGGTCGCTATTCGAAAACCATTCTTCCCCATAGCGATCGTTAGTTCTGAGAGCTAGATGGCTTGCTTCTTGCCACTTAAACTTGCTAATTCTATGAGTTCTGTTAGAAAGAGAAAGTTTATGGAATTTATTTTATTGTTTGGCTGTAGAAACATATTATCAGTAACTACCTACGAACTACTCCGTTATAGCCACATGCTTGGCTGATGCTGTGAACTATGTTATAGTATATAGTGTATCTATGTGTGTCAAAAGTACAGTTTTACGAAACAAAATAAGGTTGATAGAAGGCGGAAAATGCTCTAAAATATTTTAATATAGTTTATTCTGTTTATAATGGATTTTTCTCTGAGTGAAATGACAAAGTCGGCTTATCCAGCTTTGAGTTGGCTACTGAGAAATCCCTTTTGATAAGACTTCAGCTTCAGAGTGGGCTGTTTTACGGTTAGTAAACCGACCAGTGTCAAACTGTCAGATATCCTCGTCTGGGTTGATAGCCGAGGCAGGTTAGTGGATACTAGATGTAAAGATAGACTTTACTGCGGTTGAAGCTCGTAAAACACGTTGTAGACTTTGCGCTTTCATTTCGAATTTGCGTCTCTAACTTTCAAATTTGTCTACGGCATGCACTGTTGAATAACATGGGCTACAGCGCTACATGCATAATTCACAAGAGGATGCAGATTAAAGTTAAAAGTGCACTGGTGTAGACATAGCTTAACGATACTTGTTTTAGTCAATAATTAAAAATGTGGACGCAGTCGACTAACGGTCATCCTTCTAAAAGCTGATAGATGACAGTAGGTATGTATAATTATTTTTTCTTTTTTTTTCAAACTTAACATAACTAATTGTTTAGAGATATCCCAACCCAACAGTTAAAATAAATGAAACTAGAGATGAAACTTGGGTGAAATATATCGATTCTTACCTTCTTATAACACCACAAAACTACTGCAATTCGTATTCTTTCGATACACCTCCTCTTGCCAATTCCAGCTTCGTGCAATTTGTGCCTCGTAAAAGAGTTTTATTTCCACGCGTACCAGTTTCTTTAAATAAATTACTTAGATTTGCTAAGACGTACACAAAAATATTAAGTACGATTTTATAATACTTAGTACATATGCCATAATGTGGCTTAATATGTTAGAAAAAATAAGTATGATACTGTTAATCTACCCGAGTGCTTTTAAGAGGGAGGATGCGGGCTCGATCCCTGTCAGGGTTGATATTTTTAAAATTACAATGCAGGACTAAAGGTTTTTTTTAAGTATTGTCTAAAGCCTTAGTTCCCAAAGTGGTCCAGTTGGACCCCAAGGGGTCCGCGTGGAACTCGATCTATTTTTTTTCAAAAAAAAAAAATGGGGGTTTACAATTCGTAAGCGGGGGTGCCACGCACGAAAATTATCCGCTTTCGATAGTGAAGAAAAAGGGAAAAAAGGAGCAGATTGAATATCATGGAACGGGGAGATTTGCGGTTATTCCTAACAAAACTGAAGCCAAATATTGATAAATTGCTGACGATCCATCAAGTACATCCCTTCCATTAAAATTATGACTATTTTGTTATTGTCATTGTAGAAGTTACGTTACCTTATTTATGTTTAATTTTAATTATATTACGACTGTTGAATTAATAGTGTAATAATTACATATTTGAATAAAAACAACACAAAAAAATATAACATTTTGCTTTTTATTTTTACCACTCCGAATGGGGAGTTTTCTAAATGAAATAAGTGAGAATTTATTGGTTTGATGGAATCACTTTTTTGATTGCCAACTTAACTTTTTTTAAATCCACTCACAGCACAATCAATTAATTAATTAACCAATCAATTCTCACTTATTTCATTTAGAACACTCCCTATTCGTGGTTGGAACTCAGCCGCAAAGCAAATTTCCATAGTTAGATCTAATCTTTACATTTTTGTCGAGTTTTGGGAATATGGTAGAAATGTAGCTACACTTTCAAAATTTAGTTGGTTCCGGTGGGTCCACCGGAACTGAAAAGTATTTCTAAACTAAATTTTGAAAGTGGTCTATGAGAAAAAAAGTCTGGGAACCTCTGGTCTAAAGCAACTCTTATGGTATTTAAAGTTCCAAAGCGTTATCAACCATAAATTCATGCCGCTTTTATCACTATTCCGCACTGTTCCTATCCTTAACCTAGGCAGAAAATAACATACCTACCTAGCTCATTTTAGCGAACTAAATTCGTACCCACTGAATAATATGTACCAAAAACTAACCGAATTTACACAACTGCAACATAATTTGTTGCGAACACAAAACGCTGCTGATAAATGCCCGTAAGTCAAGTTGTGAATTTTCATTAATTTACTAGGAAAGCTTTTGATTTTGGTGAGAGAATCGCTTGCTGATGTATTGCTTGCCGGAGCATGCATTTGTTAGCCCGGACGCCAAGTGCGGTTTTCTTACGTCCTTCATCAGGTTATAGAAGCATGATACTAGTTGTGTCTGATATCCGCAGAACAGGAAACCTCAGTGTGGGCTTAAAACTATGTGTGTGACTGTTGGGTGTTCGCTATTATGCAGAAGAAAAACTTGAAATAAAACAGCTGGACCGCGCTTCTTCAAAGTTCAAGATGATATAATTAAATTGCTCCTAGAGCAATTTAATTATAGAACCCACATGTTTATCTGAGTTCTTAGTTGTGATTAAGTCTAATGATAATGAATGAAAACTGCTTTGTGTATTGTAGGTATGTACAGTATAAGAAAAAAACACAAACAAACAAAGTGTTGTCATATTAGTACAATGGGTGAGTTAAAATATTTAAAAATCTCTTCTAGATAACATTTGGGTGCATGATATACTAGTAATAGACTGAGGTGAATAATAATAGTAATATAATTGTATAATTAGAATTAATTAGAATAGTAATATAATTTTATAGTCGAATTCTTTGTTAAACAAGTATAATGTTTTCAAATAACGAAAAGCTGATAAAAAGCCCAATATGAAGTTTTATATACTTACCGACGAATTGACAACCTTCTCCATTTTGAAGACGATTGAAAAAGTTTGATGAGTCATCATCAACAACGTGTAGACAAGATGGTAACTATCCCATTGTTAGTAAAAAATGTGTTATTATCCTTCATAGTTTCAATGTTATATAACCCACTGTTGGAAGTAGACCCAATGAGATGAACTATCTTGGGCCACCTCTAACATCATGTAACATATAAAATATCATCGGCCCATCGGGTAATAGCTTGATGGTCTATCTGATTTTATTTAGTTCTTGCTCCATTGGACTAAGTATTACCAACTTTATAAGTAGTAATCTATCTAACATACACAGATAATAATGAAAATGCCCACTTGCTCCTAAACTATGTATAATGCAATATCCCAAATTAAATTAGGGGTTGCTCCGGCAATCTTGATACTGTAAGCTAAAGGGCCCTAGTAGCATACCCACATGAGGTACAAAGCTAGTGAGTAATGTTGGTTATGAAATTGCTCTCTATTCATTTTCAGTTAGATTTTGAGGAAGATAGACACATGATAGGATGCAATAGGTGAATAGGTAGCATGCCTAGCATCGAATGGGGTTACGCAAAGTAACATTTTATTTTAGTTTAGCCACAGACATTATAATACGTTTAGCGATGATGCCGGTACAATAATATTAGAAGTAAAAAAATAATGGGATGGAGTTGAACTATTGAAATGTCATGTGATCACATTATGATAGTTTATATCGAACAACTGAACTGCATTCTCTAAACTGTTGCGCAAAATTTTAAAACAGTAGTTGTCAGTTTTTTTTCTACTTTGTTATAAAGTAAAATTCGGTGGCAAAATTTGCAAATATTCGTAAATATTTTTTAAGTAGTAAGTAGTAGTTAAATAGACGTTTGAAAGAATCAAGTGTCAAAAATATAATTAAATCAGCTATCTTGCTAAGTAAAGCTAAACAATGACATGTTGCCATGGACCAAGCGGCCAGTTTTCTTGAAAACTTTTTTACAAATCCATCATTTTTCACTTTTAGATTTTTAGTTATTTGGAAGTTTCCAATAAATTACCTTGATTGTGAAAATAAACAGGGACCCAATAAACAGGGAGAAAATAACAGTACACAACTATTTTTCGATACCTACCTTTAAACATTAAGGATAAATTAGCTGTCCACGCTTTTCACGCCACTTTCTGAGTAGTTAACTTTTATGCGGACCTCATGGAGGCTTTATCATAAAAAAAATCTCATATAGGCGCCGGGCTGTCGCGCTATTAACTATAATGTGGTCTGCCATCGCTTCGATATAAAGCTGAACCTGAGTGTACAGTCGCAGTGTTTATAAAACAGCTGGCTTAATCCACCTAATAGTAGACTGCGCAGTAAAATTGATGTTTATTATTATTGAAACTATGGTTTTCCGGGATCATCCAGGCAATTACTAAAAATAAACGCTTTTTGTTGATTATGGCACCCTACTACATTTATTTTATTCATTCCGCGCCAACAGCATTCAGCTCGATACACTTAGCCGTAAATTTCAGTTGATAACTTTTTTATTAAATAAAAAAGGTTTTCTATCGTGTCATTTTTCATGTTTGGGAACAGAAAGAAGTAAGGCGCTAAATCCGGAGAATAGAGTGGATGAGGAAGTCGTTTGTAGAAGCGTAATTTCACTTATTTGACCCGACGAGCATGTCGGTGTACCGTCATGTCATGGTGAAAGAATCTGATCTAAAGCCAGGCTGTCAGGAGTGTGAAGTATGCGAATCTAACATACGTATTTGCACAAAATCACTGAGGTTAAAGATAAAGATAGTCCTAACTTACGTCAGAAAATCACTACGATTAAAGATAAGTCCTAAATTACGTTTATATTAGGTGGCATCTAAAAAGTCAAACAAAATCGATGGTTTCTCGAAAACTATGTACATCATTTTCCGAGAAATTCGATGAATATAGCTACACCCGTAGATGATAGCTACAGACGTAGCAATGCAATGTTTAGTTTTTAAATTTAACCTACTCATAAGGGAAATCACAAGATTTTATAATATCCCAATAATTCAACCTCGCGAGCATCGCGATAATGTTTCGCTTCGGAGCCCAAGAACCAAAGAATCCCAAGAATTCCGACCATGCTGGTAGCCATCTCGTGGCTTAACCCATTAGCTGTCGCTGTACTCATTTAAGTACAGTTGATTTTTATTTTTTAATGAGACAGCCGTATGTTTGTACGATTTTGTTTTGTATAATTATAAAATACGATAATATTCACCATGTAAAAATAAAAAAAGTGAGGGTAGGCCAAAAAAAATTACCCATTTATCGTCATCAGAAGTTACACTACAGAAGTTGTACAGAGGTGAGTGCATTATGATGTTATTATTTTGTTTTATTTGAAAGTAAATCATATTTTTAGTAATAAAATTTATAAAATACACCTTTATCATAAACTAAAAATAATAATTTGAAATGTTATTAGTTGTATTGCCGAAATATTGCGATATATTTGACACTGTACTCAATCAAGTACAGTGGCCACATAAGTATGCAAAATATACATTTTTTTTCAGATATCTGACAATGAGCAGAAGACAGTTTAGTGTTGCGACAAACTACAAAGGACTTGAAGAAGCTATCGAAGCTGTCCTGCACGATAGTGATGATGAAGCTGAGTATGACTTAGCCATCATACCACCCGATCCGAGGTATTTTGGTCTCCATCCGGCCAAACAATTTATTCGTGGGAAACCAGTTCGGTTTGGCTACAAGAACTGGGTGGCAGCAAGTTCGTCTGGATATTGCTACACTTTTAATTTTTACAGTGGGAAATCACCTGTCCCGTCTCCTACTGGCCAGGGATGGAGAGTAGTGAAATCATTGCTCATAACCCAACCAATCATCAGGTGTTCTTTGATAACTTTTTCACCAACTATGACCTTTTGGTAGATCTGCGAAAACTGGGATATCGTGTTACTGGAACAGTAAGGGAAAATAGAACGAAAAAGAGCCCCTTGAAAAGTAAAAAAGAAATGAAGAAAGAAATTCGAGCCGCATTCGACTATATGTTTGACAAAAACAACGAAGTTTTGCTTGTCAGGTGGAAAGATAGCAGTGTGTGCACCACGGCTCTAAACTTTGATAGCATTGAGCCAATGGGAGTGGTAAACGTTGGTGTCCAATAAAATGTGAAAAAACCGATGTTGACATTCCACGTCTTTTCCAAACTTATAATAAAAGTATGGGAGGAGTAGATGAGCTAGATCAGTCAATATCGTTGTACAGGATTTCGGTTCACAGGAAAAAATGGTGGTGGGTTTTATTTATATGGTAGACCTGACTATTGCAAATGCTTGGCGTTTGTATGTTGAAGCAGGGATGAAAAAATGGACCAATTGCTGTTTCGACGTAATATTGCCAGGTTCTATTTACGTCAAGACATCCAGAAGAAGGCAAGAGTGTCATCGTCTTTGATTCCAGGTTTGTCTCAAGATGGTGTAGGACATTATCCAAGAAAGTTGGAGAAGCAATAGCGATTTGTTTTGTGCCATGCTAGAGTACGCTGGCAGTGTAAAAAATGTATAAAAACACTGTGCATAGAATAACCGTGTTTCGAAAATTTACACCGGTAAGGAGCCATTGTACTCAATTGAGTACACCCTCATCATCCTCTCAATGATGATGATTTATTTTTTTTGCAATCAATAGTGTTTTGTTTAACCTTTTTACAATACATTAATAAAGTATTTGTAATAAAATTATTATTGGTGTTCATTTGGCCATTAATGGGTTAATAGGTATAACCTATTGGTCGCGGGTTCGAGTCCCACCAAGGTTGAGTTTTTGGGATGTTATAAATTCTAATAGTTGTATTGTTTGTGAGCAATACAATTATTCGAATTTAACATCCAGGCAATGATGGTGTCAATGACCAATATTCTTCCTGCTTTGCGTCCGAACTTTTGCGAAGATCCGTCTGTTCTCTAAAAGCCGTGGCAGTGGTACAGTCGCGTACACTTAACCGTTAACCGTATCACGTTCACGTATCGCCCTTTAGGGTTGTAACAGCTTTGAAACTGCGCTAAAATGTTTATGGTCTCTGAAATCGTTCACACAGGTGCGTGAGTACAAGAGAATGGAAATTAGTGCATTTAACGCGTGCTTTAGATGTAGGAAATTGATCAGTTAATGGTCATATTTGCCTTGTTTCGTGATATTGTGAGTCACGGAGAAATTACAATTGTTACTGAATTGTATAACGTGATCTTTTATAAATTCATTTTATTCCTTATAATTTTTGTAAACTGTTCAGTGACTGTCTCGACCGACTTACAATCAAGGCACACCCTAAACCTAAAGACCTGAAATTTTGAGGGTAGGTAAATAAAGGATACACTAAAATATTTGTTGAAAACGCCGTCATCATACGACCTGTTCAAGATATTACGTTCCCTGCTGAAAAAACCTAGTTACCCGAGAATTCGCCTGCTAGTGAGATTAAAAATAAATTTACATTAGAGGTAGTTATTCATTACGTTGCAAGGTTGTCCCAAGGTAACCAAGGGTGTCCAAATAAGTATGAAGTAAGGTTCCGTAGATAGGTATAATCCTCAATTTGTGTAGCTCTACCTCATTCCATTTCATTACGAACACACGACATGACCTGATTATTAAGGCAGTGAGCATCATAAGCTAGTGTGTTTTGTTATATTATGTGATTCTGAATTAAGCAGCTAATGAAATTAACTTTATGTATTAGATTAATGTAACTCGTGCAAACCTAGTGTAAATAATTGATCAGGATTTAATATTTATGCAGTGAATTCAGTTTCTTTATTCTTATTTCTTTTTTGTACACACAGATAATACAAATAAAATAGATATAGGACATGTACAAAGGCGAGCTTAACCCTAAGAAGGGTCTTCTTCCAGCAAACCTTTGAGGATATGATAGTTTCTGGTATAATCATGCATTATTTTGAAACCGACAACTGGAAAATTAGCACATCGCAAAGTCTCATTGAATTAAAGCTTATATCAGCAAGACGGTAGCATTTGCGACACTGCGCAAGCAAAAAAATGTGTTCAGTAAGTTTTTGTAATGAGTCTCTTGAGCGATTACTTTTAGAAAATTTAAAATAACAATATTCTATATCTTAGTATTTACCTTTTATAATGAGCATGTCTTCTGAATTTCATCTATCACTGTTGACTAATATCGGATATTTATTTCGAAAGTATT
This sequence comes from Perizoma flavofasciatum, assembly GCA_958496245.1. Lineage (NCBI taxonomy): Eukaryota > Metazoa > Arthropoda > Insecta > Lepidoptera > Geometridae > Perizoma > Perizoma flavofasciatum. The sequence continues at coordinate 11,709,767 of OY292419.1, read as the reverse complement.
ATTTTAGAGATAACTTTTTTATATAAAAAGTTTTGTAATATCGTGTTTTCGAACAAGATTCTTAGTGGTATGGTGATGAACATGTTTTTCCTACTGTCACAAACTAAACAGTATGGCTACATTTTTTTAACATCTGTTTTGCCTTCAGTTGTTGTTATTTGTGTATAAATAGGAACAGAGGCATAAATATACTCAGCGTTGATATGACATCCACATGACGCTAATGATACATTGTGACGACCGATTTGGTGTCTAAATCGCGGTCGCCATGTTATCTACATTTAAAAAGTCAATGTAAATTTGTTCCATGCAATTTCATCAACAAACCGATTTTTATCTTCAAGACAGCAAAAGCCCTTTCTTTTTCACCTTCGATGGATATTAAGGAAGTAACTTACGAAGATATAAAATTCACCTGCCAAAAAGTTTTGGTAACTTATTCCTAAAACAACCAACAGGGCTCAATAAAGCACAAAGTTTCGCACACTCAGGGGAAATCATATAACTTACAACATGCGTCAATTGCCTCACAAAGCTTGTGCACTGCGTCTGATACGAATCCGAGAAAATACGGATGGAGAAAACTCGGATGGAGATATCGTTTTCACAACACCTCATATCTGAATCCGAAGAAATAGAAACGCCATTAATAAACTACAACTTGTTGGCTGATGACACCACACGTGCGTAGTGGAGTAACAACTCCGAAGTGGAGATGTTCGGACTTCGGAAAACGGATGTTGGGTGGAGTGGACAACCACACATATAAATAGTACGCCTACCTTGAAACCTATTTTCACGGTTTCGGATTGGACGCAGTGAGCAAGCGCTCTCTGGGCCTTATCCGTAGATATTTAAAATTTATATTATACAACCTTTTGCTTAGAATGTTGATAATAGATACAGTGTAAGTAATAATACGTCGATCTGTGATTGGGAACAACCGTTCGCGGGCTGTTTTGTTTGAAATCAGTTCGAAGCTTTGAAACGGGAAGCCAATCTCGGCAATCGATGTCTGTCATTATAAAGTTATGAAAGCCGCTACATACTCGTACAATCACTTTTAAACACAATTAATTTTACACATGAAATAAATTGATTCACCTTCATCGATTTTTAACATCTACAGAATTTCAGGGAATGAGAAAAAAGAAGCTATTTGATAATTAAATATCGATACCTTCCATTTTTTGCATAATACCTCCATCATCATTAGACTGTAGATGTCCACATGTGGACATAGACCTCTCCTTTAAGAGTGACATGGCGAACAAACTTAGGCTTCATCCACCAGCATCACACAGCCATAAAGATGTCCATCGAGTGGAAGGTCTTCCTACATTGCGTCGTCCGGTTCGTCATCGCCATTTCTTATGAACCTTATTTCCCTTGCGGTTGTCGGTTCTGCAGCCCATATTAAGTACTAGCTTCTGCCCACGGCTTCGCCCGAGTTGTACCCGGATAAAAAGTAGCCTATGTGTTATTCTGATGTATAAGCTACATTACTGTAAAGTTTCATCAAAATCCGTTCAGTATTTTTTGTGTGAAAGAGTAACAAACATCCATCCTCACAAACTTTAGCGTTTATAATATTAGTAGGATAGTCTATAATGGCCTCCTCATTGTCACTTTCAACTTCTCAATCACTTTCAATAATTATGAGTGCTAGGTTGATAATAGAGTTCTTCTACAAATTCCATAATACCATAATGTTAACTTGCCTTCACTTTAAATTTGCAAAAATATTTAATTAAATACCTGTTCGATACAAAAGCACATATTAACAAAATACAATTCCAATCCCCTAATACCTATCCATTGGAAAATGTTGAGCGACTCTCTCCCGGATGTATCGCCTAAAAAGACCATTCAAATCCCTTTGATACATGCTAATATCCTGCCGAAACAATACAAACTAATTCCAATACATGTCTGAATAACAAATAAACCAGGTGCTTTTGACACAATTGACACATACCCATGGTATGGTATGTGTCTAACATAAAAGCGAATTATGAGAGGGAAACTCTTGTTTCATTGTAACAACGATAAATGGATTCAATACACAACGGATAACAAATTACATCGTTTCAACAGAATCCACAGCTATCGCTTATAGGGTACATTATGGACCAATATCATGTGGAGCGAAGCATGAGTGCTACATTCATATGTCAGGCTCATGGTGGTAATATTCAATGGAACATTTATTTCGGGATCGATAGCGGAATTAGCTGAATATTCCTAATACTATACTATAGAAGAAAAAAATGGATCTTGACTCTGTTGAGAATTATTTCTGTTGTATACGAGTATGCAAATACCCAAGAGGTTTCAAACAATAGTACGATACTGCAGAGGCCGCGAAGGACTTGAATGATAAGAGACCGTCAGTTACCATTTCCGGAGAGGTATTATATATAGCCTTTCTCTAAAAAAAATGCAAGGATATAAAAATGTTTCATAAGTAAGGTACTTTTACGTATTTTTATTTGATTTAGCTGGAAGCAGGTTTTCTATCGCTAATTTGGCTTCCGACCTTATATATCTGGTATCAATATCCATTTCACTTTCGGAACCTTCGGAACTCATTTTTATTAATGTTTTATAAATTACAGAATCGAGACGACCTTTTTCTTTATAAATAAATAAATAAATAATGCTGGACATTTTCACACAGCATCATCTAGCCCCAAACTAAGCAGAGCTTGTATTATAGGAACTACATGACTGATATACTACATATATACTTTTTTTTTTGGTAATTACATACATAATATACATAGAAAACACCCAGACCTGAGACCAATATTTGCAGATACAAACATTTGTCCCGTGGCGGGAATTGAACCCGCAACCTTCTGCTTCACAGGCGGACCTTCGCCCACTGCGCCACAGAGGTCTTTATCACCATACTTTTTTAAATTAATCTACTGCATGTGCAGACGTATGCACTTGTAACAAGCTACATGAAAGAGATCATACTATATCAAATGAGGCTAACAAAGAAAACGTTTTGTCGTAGCATGTTAACACATGTTAGCATCCCAGTAGTCTTTGGTCGTAGTCATTATTGCCGGCGTGCTGTGTCGCACGTAAATACGATACTTCGCGTGTTCTTCTATCGAAACTAAGATGGCAAAAGAATGAATCAGGGGACAACGTGAAGTTTCATTCCCGTTGTCCCCCGATGGGGTCGAAGATAAAGGGACAACGGGAATAACCCATTTTTCCGCGCATGTTTGATAAAAATACTGTATTGCACACCAAATCATAGAAGAAAAGAAGAATCAAAGCCTGGAAGAGATCGCTTCGAAGCGATAAGACCGCCCACTGTACTTTCTTAAGAATAAGATTTTGTTTATTATGTTAGTTCATTGTTTAAGGTGTAAAATAAAGTATTTTCATTCATTCATTAATTGAAATCATATTTCAGCTAAGATAAGTACTACAAACTTTGACAATGTTGTAGGTACAATGGGCGGCCTTATTGCTAATTAGCAATATCTACAGAAAAATTTTACTAACCTACTTACTTATGCTTACTTTGTAAGTGGGTTAGTAAAATTGTACACGTACATGTCCAATTTACTTACTTTGCACATGTCTTATATGTAGGAGAAGGCGGGGGGACACCGGATAGTTAAGAAAAAAACACATTAAATTAGTCACTATGTTATATATTTAAACAATCAACATTAATTATCAATCAGCATACATTAGGCATGGCTTTGGCAAGAAATTATTTGAGATTAATCATAATTATAGGAACGAGAACAAACTTTATAAAAAAACATATATCCGAATTCACTCCGTACCTATGGGTAAAACCAGATAGGCATTTTATACTAACGGGGTGAATACGAATGCTACAAAATATTCTAATTATTCACATTCTTTGCATACAAAAAATAACAATTCTGGTCCAGAGCATCCAATATAACTTTCGTGAGCCCATTGCTATGCATTGGTACCATTCATCCGTGGACTTGCTTTGGCTGTACTTTTCGCCACAAGCCAAACATTCCTAATCCTCTTGACTGTTTTCTTTATTGTTTTTTTACCGATACCTTTGCCTTTTCCTCTTATTTTAATTTTATCAGCTGATAGCTGAGACTTTTCTGCTAGTTCTGCTGTTCTACTAGCATACCTTCCAGCTCATCAGAGAAGACGCATTTTTCAGTAGCAGATCAAAGGGAAATGGTTGTCACGTGGTTGGTAAAGTTCATACTCATACTCATACTCAATACATTTATTGCTTTCACATGGTAGGTACATAGATGGTGTTTATAGGTAGGTATCTCACATGAACCCTGTCTAAGGGTATAGCAACAGATAGGTAGGCAGGCCGAAGTTTTGTGTAAACAAAAAAAAAACTAGTAGGTACAATAAAATAAAGTCAAGGTAGGCAAAGTATCAAGCATTTGGAATAACACAATTAGGTAAGTAGGTTTAGTCATTTTTTCTTTTGTTATAATTTTCATTAGTCAAAAATAGGTACGTCACTTTTTATTTATTTTTAAGGTTTGCTAGCTTTCTAGTCTAAATAATCTTTAATGTCATAGTAGCATTTGTCAATTAAGAATGATTTTAGTCTTTTAGTGAACAACGAATCTTTTTCTCTTTTCTCATAGGAATGTGCTGAGTGTGTAACCTTTATACCAATGGAATATATCAATAAATATTGGTTAGTATACACAGTTATAAGTATTTTCAAAGAATAAACATAAACAAAATAAGATATACATTCATGAAGTCTTAAAAGCTGAAACTGGGTTGAAATGGTATTGTCTGTTGTTAGTGAAGACGATTATTTATTATGGAAATTGGTTTTCTCATACTTCAGGCGGTTGTTTACGCAAATGCTGACTTTGTAGCTATTTTTTTAGCTTTAAAGGTTTGAAAACCTTTGTTTCTTTAGAATACTTCACGGTTTTTTCCAATAATATTGTAAGCAGAGTATTTTTTTGAAGTAGGTCTATGAGTACTTAGATAGGTACCTACCTACCAAATAAATACCTATTTATTTTATTACAGGTACTTAAATTAATCCTGATAATATTGCAATCTTCGTTGAGAAGATAGCCGCTTAAAAAAATTGCTTTGAATTTGTATAATATTGTAGGTATAGGTAAGTACATAGTTTTAATTTTAATTTTATAAATCCTACTCGTACCTACTAACTTGGATGGTTGGTATAAAAATAGCAGGCTGGTGAAATTACAGGTACATGGGACTTGAGATCCGTTATGCCTCAGGCTCGGCAACGCGTGAGTGATACTTCTGGTTCATATTGTACAAACGGGAGTTTCCGCGTCGCGCCGTGCACTACAGAGGAGGGAGAAAGTCGCGACCACTCACCCTGATGAAGACTCCCGGAATGAGTCGAAACTTAGTCGGTGCCTTCACCGATATTGCAGTACGTGAAAACTCCCGTTTTTAAAATATGAATAGTCAAGTTCACGATTGGTTTTGGAATAAAAAATATACGTCTGGTGTTGCAAGCGTCCATAGGTTACGATAACTGCTTACCAACAGATGGGCCGTGTGCTTGTTTACCACTTAAGTTGTAAAAAAATAAAATGCTTTTATTCAGATAGTACCTACCACACTAGTGAAGTCGCCGGCAGAAGCTAGTACCTAATGTATATTATTATTACCATTTTTAACACTTGTTACCTACACCCTGCATTCGTGATTGGTTGCTCAAATTATATTATAATGGTTATAAACGTGAAAGTTTGTGAGGATGGATGTTTGTTACTCTTTCGCGCAAAAACTACTGAAAGGATTTTGATAAAACTATACAGTAATATAGCTTATGCATCAGAATAACACATAGGCTAATTTTTATCCGAGTACTACTCGGGCGAAGCCATGGGCAGAAGCTAGTAATAATATAAGGTACCTAAGAATATTTGCATTACTGAGTACATTTTCAAACAAACATAGAAAACATCTGTCTATCTATACACAAATGGGTTCTTCGTACGAGTCGCAATATCTGTGGTACGAGGTAACTCGTACTCTATTTTTTACCGAATTAAAAAAAGGAGGAAGTTCTCAATTCGGCAGTAGTCTACGCAATAAGCATACGGCCATTTATGCGACATATTTTGATACTCGAGTACCTACTTATCGTTGAACTAGAATCATGAAATTTGGCAAGAAGCAAGGTCTCGCAGCAGAAATAAAAGGAAAAGTCCGTAAATCTTTAGTTTGTAGTTTTATCACATCCTACTACTATTATACACGCGAAAGATTGTGCGGATGGATGTTTGTTGGGTACTCTTTCGCGCAAAAACTACTTAACGAAATTTGATAAAACTTTAATAGTAATATAGCTTATAAATCAGAATAACCGCATAGGCTACTTTTTATCTGGGTACCGCGCGGGCGAAGCCGTCGGCAGAAACTAGTAATTTATAAGACAGTAATGACAAAAAACCAACTTCAAATAACGGGAAATTGATAAAAAGTATTTCATAGGAGTGGGGTTTTTCATAAAATGTATATGGGAACAACCTTAAAAAACAATATTTAAAATAAGTTCACACTAAAATTGGCGGAGATATTGCGTAACATACCTACTCATAAAAAAACATAATATCTATAGGTACAGACGAATTGAGAAATCCATTTATTCATACAACTATGTACAAGTAGGTATATACAAAAAATACAGATTAAACAGCTAGCTGTCTAAAGACCGTTGCAAATGATCTATAGATAGCTCAGCTGATAATTATTAAGTCGGCTGATAATAATTAAATAGTGGAATCGCTCTCTTGTAAATCGTCGTTGCGAATCAAAGACCTCCTATGTGTAAAAAGTAAAAGTTTTGGGAAAACGAAAAAAACTTCCCACTGAAAAAAAATCAAGGACAACCTTAAAAATAAATAACGCCATTTTAAGCTTTAAAAAATGTAACGTTTTAGCTTGCTATAATAAATTTAAACAAAAAGCAGGAAATAACTCAAAAATATTTTTTTATTAAATTTCTTACACATAACAGGTTTTGGTTGCGCATTACATAGCACATGTGAGTATTTTAATGGAATTTGTTTATTGTTTAAGTAGATGAAAATCATGAATTATACAAATTATGTACTCAAAAAATCAACAGAATTTATTTATATTATCACAAAAGGCATCAGACATAAAATATTATTACAAAAAGTTAAATCATTGTTCACAATTACGCAAATTTTGCAAACACCAAACAAAAACACCAGTTCAAGTACCAGCAATTGCAGACAATCATAAAAAGGATGATAATCCTTATCTATGACAGTTTTCAGGTCTTGTAAGAGCTTATACTTGCTTTCGGTAATTTTCAGCGGCCTTGTGTACAGAGAATTTGGTGTCTCTAAACTTTGTTGATTGTTATTTTTTTCTTAGTGTAGCGCAATCTTCCTCATGTCTCATGCGATAAAGTATTGATCCATCAGGTGTGTACCTACTAATTGTAGCAGAGCTTTTGTTGTTATCTTCGTCTCTATTTTCTTGTAAAGTTTCACGGGTCCACCGACGAAAACTGTCTTCTCCAATACAGAGTGTATTAAGAAAGTATATAAAAACTCTCACTCTAGTGCATTGGGCGTCTATTTTATTAATGTAGATATCGTGTCCACCTTGTTTTTTGACTGGTCGTGGTCGATTATATTTGTGTCTTCGCCTTATTTATCTGCACACTGCTGATGCTTTCACAAAATAAATCTTGGCTGCCCATGTAATTAGCTTCCAAAATTCTTCATTTTTTTTACCGTTCTAGATCAGACTTAATAGCACATAGAAAAGTATTATTTGTTTTTGTATTGGTACATGTATGTCCACAGCGTGATTTTAACACTCTTGGCGGTTTTTCTATGCACGCGGTTAATTTATTGTCAATCTTCTTGAATCCAAGGTATGCTTGTCCTAAAACACGGACATTCTTGTAAGCAGTATTCCCGTTACCGCTAAGCTTAGCGGTTACGGGAAGTACTGCTTGTGGCTGAGTTACAGAATTTACATCAATGTTTTCGATGATAGATACCTCCTCATCCTCTCTTCGGCACTTTCTAGTGAAGTATTAATCAGACGTTTTCATTTCAGAAACAAGTGCCATCTTTCTCTCAAATCTTGTACAGAAAATGAGTTAACACAATCAGTGTTACTATCATTTTCATAATCATTTATATCCTCGTCATTAGCCAGTACAAAATCTTCTAAATCTAAGGAATGCACTAAATCCTCTCTCCTATTCAATAGATCCGGAGGCAATTCTGGATTGTCTCCACTATCATCACTACCGAATGGTTCATAATCTGGCTGTGACGATGATGATACTTGCTTCGAAATTGCAGGAAAAGAAACCTCAGTAGCAATTTCAAGCTGGCACTCTGGTCTGATCTTTCTTCGATTCTATAATAATCACTTTCTAAATTATAATTTAGGCTGTTAACAATCGAAGAGATGAGATTTAGGTCTTCCAAGGAGAAATCAGAGTCTAATCCCACTGTTGCGGATTCTCGAGGATCATAAAAGGTACATGAATCATCTTCTTGGTTCACTAATTGTTCGATTGCGTCTAAACGAAGTTGGTTTTTCATTTTAAGCAATGTTTCTTACACATAACTTCAAGAAAACTTTATTTTCATCAGCTAACAGCGCTCTACAAACAATATCTTTATTTGAGAACATTACACTGCATAAAACCGGGGAAAAATTAAAACTACCCTCTTATTGCTGCATAGCACTTAGCACATAGTACATTTTAAACGGTGGTCTAGGTCTTGTACTTGGGCTGTCGTACTAATTAAAACCTCTTATGTGCACACATTTACACATAAGATTTTTAAAATACCAACTTATGAGGAGAAACCACATAGGATATTTTTAAATCAATAGATTAACCGTGATAAAATAATCGTATATACATGAGAGTTTTTTTAAACGATAGAGCGCAACATTTTATACACGATGGTTCAATAAAAGTACTTTTGACAAAAATGACACATAAGAGGTTTTAGATTCGCAACGACGAAATGTCATATCGTTCAAATGTGCGTGCAACCACTGCTGGAGGCTACAGATCACGCAATCAACGATACGCAAATCGACAGTTTTGCATAAAATGTCGCAGAATGTCAAAAAGGCTTTTTTCATCCACTAAATTTTCCCCTTTCCTGACTACAACCATGCATGTTTATATGCGGGCATATTGCTTCATGCATCACACGGTGCTGGCTGACGCGTCGCACGGCTTCTCTAAAATAACGGTCATTTACCCACTTTATAATCCGTTTTAATGGGTTCACAGACATTCGAGCTGTGATTTAGATCAGTCGTTTCAGATAATGACCATCTCTTCTCTGAATACTCGTACTTTGGGGTTTTTGTTACCTACTTTCTATATATACCAAAGAGCTAATAGGCATAATAATGAAATTATGAGTTTACTGTGTCTACTTATCCAAATTCGTAGCTAGCTTGAAGAAACTGAAAAACTTCAATAGCACGTTATTATTTTTATAAATGGCTACGCTTAACGCCAAAAAAATCAATTCAATCCAAAACATTACAAAGGATCGTAAACAATTTATTATTTTCCACTTCGCAAGACAACAAGATAAGACAAGAATCCCGAATTGTCTTCCGAAGATTAATCACGCACGGAACTGTCCATTAATAAAATGTTATTTAGATTTCACGTCGAATAAATGTGTTTTGAACTTCGTAAATATTTCGTAGCATTTTCGTAGCCCGTACCTTCTACACAAAAATGGTAATTCAACGTGAGCAAAGCCACTCCTATGCCACTATCATGATTGAAATCTGTGAAACAAAACTGAAAAGCTTGCCGCCCAATCTCATCAAGTCACGGCTGAAAAAATACCAGGATATCCTATAGCATGAATCGTGTGAAGTGTATTTTACAAGCTCTCTGCGCGTCCTTAACAGTTTAGTACGGAAGGTAAGAGACAAAAATAGTGGACTTATTTGGGCAATGTAGTTTGGAAAAAGCGTAAAGCGGAATTCCACAATGTTTGGCGAATTCGATTGTCCGGAAAAAACATCTGCCTGCCGCTTAAGGGAAATGCGCCTACCATGAATTCAGAATCATGAGGTTTCTGACTTTATTTTTCCATTGACCAATTAACTATGGAATTCAGGCCTATTCAAGCAGTCCCCTAATCATTAGGTATCAATATATTTTAGCACTAGGATGAGTTCTGTAATATTGTCGAATGACATACGATCTTCACACCGGTCACAATGCAATTAAGTGCAAGCGAACAAACGCACTTTTATAGGATTTGACATTTATCAAATCCTTTGAAAGTGCGTCATTCCTGAACGCACCCTTAGGAAACGGCTCATTTTGACAGGCTCAGCAACGTCCAAAACTTCTAATATTTGAAAAGGGGAAACTTCTACTTTGCTAAGTGTTTCAAGTTTGGACATTGGTAAGCCGGGCCAAATGACTGCCAATCTTGTTTCCATTGCCATTTTGCTAGTATAGGTAATTAGACTAATCTAATTGTCTCCCCTAAGGGTGCAAACCGGTGGTTGTTTTTCTGCACTCGCCTTTCAGAAAATTAAATATAATCTGTAGGTAGGTACCTTTTAGAGTAGGTAAAAATTTATAGTTCACAAAATTAGGTAGAGATTCTGAAACAAAATCCCTATCATAAACCAGTGTTCCCTGAGGGGCAGGATTCAATTATGAGAATACTGTAACTTATGCATAATAGTATCGATTGTCTTGTCCAATATTGCGGCTGTTGTAGGTTCCCGGATGGCTGGTTCGATTTGCTGCTTTAATTAATTTATCTAAGCTCTGCGGCTTTAAAACTATGATCGAGACAACTTCGCCAATCTTATTGCATTAACATTGTTAAAATAAGGAAGCAACTTACATTAGTAATGCTAATCCATTTAGTTACTTTTGCCTTCAAAGCTTGAAAGCCTCCGAAGGCTTTAAATAAAAAATGAATGAGGAAACCCTTAAAGTAATTTTAAGAGACCGTTTACTAATACCCTCAAACGTGAGGTACCTATCACTGGGTAAAACACTTAATTTACATCTTCATATACTTCAAGTACCACAACAGCCAGACTCGGAACCTCTTGCGTCTCTTTTTCTTATTAAATAATAATATTATATATATAGAATAAGTAGGTACTACGAGTAAGTAGGACCTAAGTCTAACAATCTCTAGGTTGTAGGTGTCGCCACGCCGCGGCGCCGCCGCCCCAATCGCCCGCACAGAATGGCCAGCCCCGTGCGGTACGAGATGAGGAGGGCGCGCGCGGGCGAGGCGAATTCTTATGTTGTTTACTTGACACATTCACCGATGAATGTGTTATAATAAATTGTCTATACCTGAGTTTCAATCCGAGAAGAATCTTCAATAACTGGCTTGTTGGTTTAGTTTGAATCTGTTGTAGTTCTTAATGATTCACCATGTTGTTGAGCTCACCATCTGTAGTTAAAATAAACATGATTCCAACCATTTTACCAACATGTTATAAAAGATAGTTATTGGATATGTTTCTGGTATCTTAAGTAAGTATAAATAGCTGAAGTGTTACACACATTCAGATAGATTAGTCCAGTCATATGCTCTATAAGTCATGATGGTCTTGTCAGGTGTGAAAGGGAAAACCGCAGACACGTCTGCCAATTATCCTCAGAACCAGGTACCGTGTTACGCACAGATACTTAGTCTCTCTCTCGTAGTACTCTAGTTGTGCACAAGTAAACACGCGGTCAGTTCCGCCTGTTATCTTCTATGAAGACGCCGTGTTCATCACAGACGTCCTCCATAGGTAGCTCGTTACGACCTCGACCGCGGTCTGTTCCGCCGGTCAATTCCACGAGGAATACGTGTTCATCACAGAGTTCCTCTTTAGTAAGTAATTGACTCTAAGAGCACCAGAAACCTCACATTACTACATGTTGATTAGGTCCTTTGGAAGACCTAACAAAGATCTAGAATTTAGGTAGGTATTTCAGGTTGAGAATCTCTAAGGGTTCGTAATTAACCACTATTACAAACACTACTACTTAGCTTTATATTTCTCTTAGATGAGATGCCGATGTCTCAGGACTCTTCATCACCAAACACCCACCACCTTTAAACTATTGCACTTGCTCTTTATGAAATATAGGTTATGCATTCGATGCTACCCTCCATTTGCAGGAAGAGCGCCAAACCATAAACTATATTATACTTTGTCTATGGTGATCTAATGTGTTTGGTGTTGCCAACCAGTCAACTCATGCTGTTACGTCCCGCCCGGAATAACTTATAACAAGGTTAGCAGGTTGCGTGTCCACTCTGCAATTTTCTCCAGAGCTCTAGTGGCCGCGCCTCTTATAGCACTAAAAAGTCAAATAATATTTTTTTAAAAAATAAACAAAACAAACAGTTGTTAAATAATAAAAATGTGAAATATACCAACTTGATGCACCAAAATATTGAAGGAATTCGTTGTAAAGAATTAGAACTAGAACTGTACATGAACTCAAATGACATTGACATTATTTGCATTACAGAACATTGGCTGCGAAGCCATGAGGTCATGTTCAGTTTTAGTAATCACCAAGTTGGTAGTTCTTTCTGCAGATTACATGCTATACGTGGTGGCTCATTAATCCTACTTAATAAACAGATAAAATTTAGAGAACGTTTAGATATAGTCCACCTCTCTGTAGAAAGACACATTGAAGTTGCTTGCATAGAGTTGGAGCAATTCATAGTTATAAGCGTTTACAGCCCACCATCATTTGACATTTTTGAAAAAGTTATGGAAGAAATGTTGTTTAAATTATCTAAATCAAATAAATATATTATTACGTGCGGAGATTTTAATGTTAATTTACTAGAAATTAACTCCTTAAATACTAGAATAATTAGTTTATTTCAATCATTTGATTTAAAACCTCAATTTATGGAGCCTACTCGAATAACCGATACTTCGGCCACATGTATAGACAATATCTTTGCCAACATTAAAATTTTAAATAAGAGTTTAATTAGTAATATTAAGTCGGATCATCTTGGACAAATAATTAAAATAGAGGTTCAAACAAAAAAACTTGAAAAAAGAAATATTACTTGTATACCTATGACCAAAGATCGATTGGACAAACTAAAATTGAATTTAACTACTGTATTTCCATGTTTATATGGTAATTTTAATCCAAATAATTTATACAACACATTTTTTAAGAAATTTAGTGATGTGTTCAATTCAATTTTTACATCGAAATCGATCATGGTCTCTGACGGTAAAAAGTTCAGTGACTGGGCAACAGCGGGAATACATAAAAGCAGGAAGAAATTGTATGATCTTTATGCTGAAAAACAATATAATTTTAATGAGGAGTTTAAAGAACAAGTCAAAAAGTATTCTAAAATTTTTAAAAATGTTTGTCGTGAAGCAAAAGCTCGTCATTTGAGTTCAAAAATTAAAAATAGCCAAGATAAAGTAAAAGCCACTTGGAAAGTAATCAACAGTGAGACTGGAAGAGTCACAACTAAGAACAATAAGTTTAATTTGAAAATTGACAATGCCACCGTCAATCAGGATAGTGATGTAGCTAATGCGTTCGAAAACTTTTTTACCGACATTCCAGTCTCTACCACAAAATCCTTAAACTCCTCTCCCATAGAAGCAGAGTCATTGTTAAAAGAAAACTTAACAGAATGTAAAATACAATTCAAATTTGATCATGTAAATAGTGATGACATCATAAAAGCTTTCAAACTCATAAATGTTAAAAAAACCACGGACCTCTGGGGCATCTCTGTTTGCGTTGTGAAATCATTGATTGGCATTATTGCGCCCGAACTAGCTTTAATATTCAACGAGTGTATTGACTGTGTGTTCCCTGATTTAATGAAACACAGTAAAATAACTCCACTTTTCAAATCGGGTACATGTTCTGACCCTAGTAATTTTAGACCTATATCAGTACTTCCTACATTTAGTAAAATTTTTGAAAAACTGATTTTAAATCAATTGCAAAGACATTTTAAATTAAATAATACTGCATAATAAGCAATTCGGATTTAGTAAGGGTCGCTCAACCACTGATGCTGGTATTGAGTTAATATCGCACATATTTGATGCCTGGGAGGAATCTCATGACGCTTTAGGCGTTTTTTGTGATTTGTCAAAGGCATTTGATTGCGTAGACCATGACACATTGATCAGGAAACTACACCATTATGGTATTAGGGGCGTTGCTCTAGACTTTCTCACTTCCTATTTAAGTGACAGAGTACAAAGAGTTGACGTGAATGGAAAACGGTCTCCGGGGTCTCTGGTTACTATCGGTGTACCGCAGGGATCAATTCTTGGTCCATTTTTGTTCTTAGTATACATTAATGATCTACCTCACCTTGTAAGGGACGATCATGAGGTTGTATTGTTTGCAGATGACACGTCACTTTTATTTAAATTAAAGCGACGACAAACCGATTTTGACAATGTAATCAATGCAATCTCTAAGGTTGTAAAATGGTTCAACGTTAACAATCTCCTACTTAATGAAAAGAAAACAAAGTGTATTAGATTTGTACTACCCAATGTTACACAAGTTAAAGCAAATATCAAAATCAAAGATGAACAGTTGGCTCTTGTGGACACCACCGTATTCTTAGGTATCACCCTAGATAATAAGCTTCAATGGGGTCCTCATATTGATGGGTTATCGAAGAGACTTAGTTCTGCGGCATATGCAGTCAAAAAGATCCGTCTTTATACAGACGTTGACACAGCTAGACTAGTTTACTTCAGCTACTTCCACAGCATTATGTCGTACGGTATACTGCTGTGGGGGAGTGCTGCTGATATCAATACCATTTATGTGCTGCAGAAGAGGGCTGTTCGAGCAATTTATAATATGGGCCCCAGAGAATCACTTCGCGAAAAGTTTAAAGAAATAAATATAATGACATTCCATTGTCAATACATTTATGAAAATCTGATGTATGTTCACAAAAATATTAATTTGTTTAAGAAAAAAAGCGATAATCACAATGTTAATACTAGAAATAAAGATAAACTCGCTGTTGTCACTTGTAGACTCCATAAAGTTGGTAAATCGTTTAAAGGGCACGGTGTACGCTTTTATAACAAACTCCCAAGAGATATACAAAAATTATCAATTAACAAATTTAAAAACGTAATTAAACAAAAGCTTTATAAAAAGGCATACTATAAAATATCTGATTATTTAGATGACAAAAACTCTTGGGATTGAAAATGCTCCAACTCGAACCTATTGTTTTGTAAAAGGATCATTAAAAAGAATAACCAGCCTTGTTTTCTTGCCTTTCTTTCCTGGCTTGGTCGCGGAGGAACAGGCACCTAGATAAAAACCGACGTTTCAAAGTGGTCCTTGTGATTTTATTGAATAAATGAATTTTGACTTTGACTTTGACTTTGACTTTTCTTTGTTTGACTTCGTTATTTACTTGAACTGACTTCTCCGGTTCATTTTCCTTCTGACTTATTAGTTTTTCCCTGTCCGTGCTCCCTGATACATCATCAATGTCTTCTAACATACTCTTTTCCATTGTTGTTATGGAGTCTCTATTGTCTTTCTCCTTTTCTAAACTATCTGGTATATCTTCTGAATCTATGACATCGTCTTCCATTGGTATCAATTCGTGTATAGTTAAATTTCGTGGTTCCTCATTTCCTTATTCTAATGCGTTACTGTCGTATTCTATTTCTTCATTGTCCTCCATTTCCAATGGATATAAATGAGTTAATGATCTTACAAACTCTTTACTTCCAACTTCGACCTTTGCAACTCTGCAAAGTCCGTCAGAGCCCTTGACCAATGAAGTAATTTTTCCAACTTTCCATTCTTCTCGATTTTTACTATAATAATAATAATAATAAATGCTGGACATTTTTCACACAGCATCATCTGGCCCAAACTAAGCAGAGCTTGTATTATGGGAACTACATGACTGATATACTACTTAAATACTTTTTTTTTTGTAAATACATACATATTATACATAGGAAAACACCCAGACCCGAGACAAATATTTGCAGATCTTACAAACATTTTTCCCGTGACAGGAATCGAACCCGCAACCTTCTGCGTCTCAGGCGGACATTCGCCCACAGCGCCACGGAGGTCGTCTCTTCTCGACTATCTTCTTTTATCTGCACGATTTGTCCTACTTTCGGGATAATTTTCGCCGTGACTCTAGGTTTTTTGACAGAATGTCCATATCGTTCACGCAGACTTTGTAAATAGCGATTTGTGAACATGTCCTTGAATTCATTGAGGATAACCAAACCTCTTTTCCAAGCTTTGACAAGATCGGATTTTGTCGTAGTGCCTTGCACTAAAAAGTCCTCTTTTGAACCTTCCATCGTTATGCATTTTCACATAGTTAAGAAATCAGAAGGTTTCAGAATATGCACCAATTCAATATCGACACAAGTTAGAGGTCTTGTATTGACTGTTACCTCAATTTCTTTTACCAATGTAACTAATTGACTATCAGTCAGCATGTGTTTTTCTAATGTTCTTCTCATACAATTCTTTACTATTCCAATTAGTCGTTCATAAAAACCCCCAAACCAGGGTGCGAGTTGGGGTATAAACCGCCAACGAATTTCATTTTTGATACAGTAAGAATTTGAGAGTATTTCTGACATTAGCTTAAAATTTGTAGCGTTATCCGATGTGATTATTCGAGGCACACCTCTAGTCGATATCATTCTTCTCAAGGCATAAAGTCCTTCCTCTGCTGTGAGGTCTTGGACGACCTCTAAATGCACTGCCCTGACTGCTAGGCAAGTGAAAAGTACTATCCAACGTTTACATGTTTCATTTCTACGTTTAATTAGTACAGGGCCCATGTAGTCCAGGCCTGTAAATGTGAATGGTGACGTGTAGTTAACTCTTTCTGTGGGTAACGCAGGGGCTGGTGGTAGCTTGAACGGTCCCCCTCCATGTTTCTCAGATCTAGGACATTTCTTAATAACTTTCTGGACTTGGCGTTTTCCTTGCGGAATCCAAAAGGATTGACGAATTATAGCGAGTGTATGGTTAACACCTATATGATGATTATCGCTATGAGTCTGGGTGATGATCTTGTTTGTGTAATCGCAATTTTTTGGAATAAGTATAGGATAACGTTGGTCATAAGACCAATCCGTGTTCTTTAGGCGTCCTTTGCAACGTAAAACTCCGTCTACATCCAGAAATAGTCCAAGATTAATTTTGAGACTTGTTTCCTTTCCTTCTAGTTCTCTTGGAAAGTGTTCAGCTTGTAGCTTCTTTAGCTGCTTAATTTTGTCATCTTTTTCTTCACTTATGTCTACATCTGTCTTAGATTGGTTACTTGTCTTGTCTATATCTTGGTTCTCCATATCGGTTGTCTTTTCTGTATCTATTGTATATCCTTGCGACTCTTTCGGGAGACACTCCCCCGCGCAAAGAGAAGAAATTTCTCTGATTCCCGACGGCCAGGAATCCGGATGTTGCAGTAAAAACTGGGGACCAGTCAGCCATCTTACTTTATCTTCTTTAGAGCTGAACGGTCTAGTAGCAACGTCCGCTGGGTTTAGATCTGATGGAACATATCTTATCATTAGGTTCTTATTTCTTTTAATTTCATCGACTCTTCTAGCCACGAAAGGTGTGAGAAGTTTGTCAGATCTGCACCAGTCGATGACAATCTGACTGTCAGTGCATAGTACTTGACGTGTGATTTTAAATTGTAAAAATTGGGATACATATTTGATCAGCCTAGTTCCAATTAATAACCCCAGTAACTCCAGCCGTGGTATTTTCAGATTGTCTTGATCTTTCAGTGGAACTAACTTTGATTTTCCAAGAACAAACTTTACCTCTTT
Source organism: Perizoma flavofasciatum (assembly GCA_958496245.1). NCBI lineage: Eukaryota > Metazoa > Arthropoda > Insecta > Lepidoptera > Geometridae > Perizoma > Perizoma flavofasciatum. The sequence continues at coordinate 11,691,881 of OY292419.1, read as the reverse complement.
GCCATCAACTATGTAAATTACCGCTGCGTAGGCTTTCGAAGAAGAGTCCGTGAAGCAGTGAATTTGACATGCAGTTGTAGTAGCGTCACTGAAGTAACATCGTGGTAAAGATATCTCCTGAACCTCTTCTAACTCGTTACATATTTTCGACCAATCGGTTTTTAATATCTCCGAAAATGGTGCATCCCATTTTATCTTTTCCTTCCATAGATTCTGAATGAAAAGCTTGCTGGACAACAGCGATGGTACGGCAAATCCGCATGGGTCATAGATTGACGCTATGATTCTTAAGACATCTCTTTTTGTTTTTGGTTCACTGATAGCCTTATCCTTTAGTTGAAGTGTATCTTCTTTCAGTTTCCAGTTTAATCCAAGAACTTTGATCTCTTCCTCCTTACAAGAGTCAGGTATCTCTTTTATAAATTCTTCAGAGTTGGAACTCCATTCTCTTAAGTTCATGGATAATTGATGGAATGTCTCTTTACTATTCTTGTAAAGTTGGAGTGCTTCCTTCACTGTCTTAGTTCCAGTCACGACGTTATCTACGTAAATGTTTTTAGTTAGACATCTTTATCTGTTCATTGTCTGATCTTTGTAGATGTAATCTGATTGTTGCGTTAAGCAAAAATGGACTTGAGATAACACCGAATGGAACTCTTGTAAATCTCAAGTGAAGCAGATTATATTCTGTGGCAGCTTTCCCTGTGTCTTTTAACCATAGAAAGCGAGTAACATCACGATCTGACTCCTTGAGCGCGATCTGTAGGAACGCCTTCTCGACGTCTGCACATACACCTATTGGTTGGCACCTGAATTTAATAAGTAATCTAGTCAGATCTCCCAACATCATGGGTCCACAGTACAAGCATTGATTTAAACTTTTATTGTCTTTTGTTTTAGATGACGCATCATAGACGATTCTCATAGGCTTGCCAGGTACTTTTGACGACCGATGTGGCGCGGTGGGCGAAGGTCCGCCTGCGACACAGGAGGTTGCGGGTTCGATTCCCGCCCTGGGACAAATGTTTGTACGATCTGCAAATATTTGTTCCAGGTTTTCTGGGTTTTTTCTATGTATAATAAAAAATATCTATCTATGTAATGTATTGTATTAAGTATATCAGTCATCTAGTACCCATAACACAAGCTCTGCTTAGCTTGGGGCTAGATGATGCTGTGTGGATTGTCCAGCATTATTTATTTATTTATTTATTATTTATTTTACCCCATGATGCGGAAGGTAATGAATCGGATGATCTACTGTTTGTTCCCTGAGATCAGGTGCTACTTCTATTATTCCCATCTTCATTTGATATTTCAATGTTTCGTCATATGCCAATAATGTGGACGTATTTAGTCGCTTCAATAAGTTGGTTAGCCGACCATAAGCTAATTCAAAATTTAAAGTCAAATCAGGAGGGTACTCAATCCAAGGCCAAGATACGGAGTACCTGTTATCTATATATTCAGTAGTTTCATTGAACTTTGTCACAGCCTCATCTTCTCGGGTTTCCTTCGGAGAATCGGTTATGCCAATAGATTCGAGTTCCCATAAACTCTTCATGTTTGTCTCGATCAGTGGCAGGTCAGGTTCATTGAACATCTTTCTTACGTCAGACTGGAAGTACGTCACCACCGATAATTCATGAATAGGACTGGAATCCATTTTCCCGCTTAGTATCCATCCGAAGTCTGTACCATATACAAGTTCTCTCTTATTTTAATTTTCTGCTCCGAGATAAGTGAAAAGTAATAATCGTTGCCAATAAGAATGTCCACTTGGTCTTTTAGGGATCCGTCATCGGCAAGTTTTGATTTATCTTTCCAGTGGCTGAGGTCTTGATGAGGATATGGGACACTATGTGAAATCACCGGTACCGCATTGGCAAATAGCGTGATTATCTTATCCGCTCTTGTCCTCAACTGTACTCTAACCACGGGACTTTCTATTTCTTGAGGAGTATTTGACCCAAATGTGAATACTGTTAGTGTATTTTCTTCCTCAAATTTTAGATTAAGATCTCTTGCGGATTTATGCGTGATATACGTCCTTTGACTTCCTGAATCTAATAAAACTCTGCATTTAAGTCCCTTAGAAAAATCTTTTACCTTAGTGGCTGTTACTACTGCTGTTTATAGAACAGTAAGTCCCTTATCTTTTGTATGGAGTACATTAGTCGTCGTTAACTTATCTCTGTTTACTGTTGAGAATTTGACAGGACATAGAGCACGATTATGTCTTAATTTCTTGCAATGAAAGCATCCTCTTTTATTCCTACATTCTGCATAAGAATGTCCTAGTTTGAGGCAACTATAGCATCTGTTATTTAATAGGGATTTTCTTTCCTTTACATCCTTGAATTTATTACATTCGTTATTAAAATGTATCCCTTTACAGAAGATGCAGTGAAGTCTAGGCTTCTTCTTAGGCGGCCCATCTTTGTCATTATTCTTTCCAGGAATGCTAGTGTAATTTTGTTTGCTACAATGTTGCATGTTCTTCTGAGAAATATGTCTCTTGTTTTGTGTTGGGTGGTATCGAGTCTTTTCTTTATTGATTTCATAATTAGTTTTCTCTGGTCTCCTTTGGTCCTTTTTTCTCTTTAGATTTGTGTGATCACTATTCCCAGTGAAATGAAGTGTCTTTACAGTGTAATATTCTTTCTCATTTAAGTTTTTCTCCTGCGTTAATATATTTGCATCTTCACGTGCCGAAATGATGATTTCTAAATATTTTCTTATCTCTTCAATCGAATCTTGCTTTATCTTCAATTTCATTTCATATATTATATCTTCAGGAAATTTTTCCATCACTATAAATCTCAAGTGGTTATGATTAATATTTTCACCCATCGAGTCCAACACTCTCAAATGCCTTTCAATTTCAGTTAAAACTCTTCGACAATCTGATACAGTCTTGTCTGCTGGATTTACTTTGGAGAGTGAAGAATAGTGCGCATCAACCACTTGAGTTTGTTTCCCGTATCTATTCTTCAAAGAATGTACGGCTATAGAATAATTTTTATTTATCATATCTAACCCATCTATTACTCCTTTAGCTTCTCCCTTTAAGGAAGTTTTTAGATATAATAACTTGTCAACGTCTGGCAAATTCCGATTGTCAATGTTAGAACTAAATTGGTCCCAAAATTGGCACCACTCTAGAATGTTACCTTCAAAGTGTGGTAACTCTAATTTTGGTAATTTTCCGGATAAGGATCGTTCTTCGTTATTGTTCTTATTTGTCGTTGAATTTTCACATTCTTCAATTTTCACTTTAAGTTCGCAGCAGTTTTCTTCAGCTTCCAGCTGTATTGCAGAGATGGCAGAGACTTCGTCCACTGCTGGTTCATTTACAAGTCGAAAATAATTGTTTAGTTCCCTCTCCAGCCGTTGGAGACAGGTGTGAAGCTTAGAGGATACCACTCTTCCCTCATGCAAAGTCAAGTCATTTTTCTCATTTATGAGTTTGATAGTTACATTTCGAGCACAATCGGACAGGGTTTTTATTTTAGTACACAAGTCGTGAAGAATTATAAGCATACTTTCCTCCATATTGACGGTCTGTAAATAATATTACACTATCACAGGTACAGCTATAATTTGTTATACAAATTTAACTGCGATGGAATATTTTTTATTATCAACTTTTTATTATCATTAATAGCAAATTAATGTTCATATTATTTACTGAAACAATTATAATGAATTATCTGATTGTAAAAAAAACATAATTTAATTACAATGGATCACACATTTTACATTATAGGTAAGTGTCACTTAATACTTCAGAATGTTCATAAAGTACATCCAATCACAGAATGCACACAACCAATCCTAGAAATGATAATAGACATTGTGAGAAAACATCACTCTTCTTATAGTGTCTTTCCGTTAGTGCACACTACTATGCACATACAGTGTGTAGTGTCTTGTAATATCTCCCAAATTATGTATTATTAATTAAATTATTTGTAGGTATTGATGTCACCTTAGCCTAGTCAACAATGCTTCTGCCTGCGTAGGTGGGTTAGGATAACAGTATTTACCAAGCAGTATTTGTTATCATCATAAATACTTCAAACAATTTATCATAATAATCGATTGCGAATAAACAAATCGTTGTCATGCAGTGGCAACACCACGGCAGCTTCCGTTTTCTGTATGATTTAATTTATACTTGTGGGTTAGCTTTTTGTCAAATAAGCAAATAAAAATTATCGAAATAAATCTTTACGATAAATCATAAAACGAATAAAACAACAACCATTTCTCATTTATACAAATAAATGAATAAGTAAACTTATGTAAATCTTTGTCGTTCAGATAACACGTAACGCCATCTATGTTTCTATCGTGTCGTAGTGTTCTACGACATAAATGTCCTGTAATACATATTTATTTACAAGCGTTATATTGTTTTGGAGATAATTACATTGTGAAAAAATATATTTTAGTTAGAGTCAATAGTAGCGAAACGTGTGTCAAACTATTCAACATATCAGCATAGATTTTCTTCATATTGTCGAAGCAAATTCTTTCATACAATAAGCTTTCAGAGAGCTTTCACAGATGGCAGCACCAGTAAGAACTTTGAATTAAAACCAGTTTGATTTTATTCTCTAAATTGTTATTGATTCTCTTTCTCGGATATCCCTGCGTCTACACCATGTCGCCACGCCGCGGCGCCGCCGCCCCAATCGTCCGCACAGAATGGCCAGCCCCGTGCGGTACGAGATGAGGAGGGCGCGCGCGGGCGAGGCGAATTCTTATGTTGTTTACTTGACACATTCACCGATGAATGTGTTATAATAAATTGTCTATACCTGAGTTTCAATCCGAGAAGAATCTTCAATAACTGGCTTGTTAGTTTAGTTTGAATCTGTTGTAGTTCTTAATGATTCACCATGTTGTTGAGCTCACCATCTGTAGTTAAAATAAACATGATTCCAACCATTTTACCAACATGTTATAAAAGATAGTTATTGGATATGTTTCTGGTATCTTAAGTAAGTATAAATAGCTGAAGTGTTACACACATTCAGATAGATTAGTCCAGTCATATGCTCTATAAGTTATGATGGTCTTGTCAGGTGTGAAAGGGAAAACCGCAGACACGTCTGCCAATTATCCTCAGAACCAGGTACCGTGTTACGCACAGATACCCAGTCTCTTTCTCTCTCTCTGTCAGGTGTGGAAGGGAAAACCGCAGACACGTCTGCCAATTATCCTCAGAACCAGGTACCGTGTTACGCACAGATACTTAGTCTCTCTCTCGTAGTACTCTAGTTGTGCACAAGTAAACACGCGGTCAGTTCCGCCTCTTATCTTCTATGGAGACGCCGTGTTCATCACAGACGTCCTCCATAGGTAGCTCGTTACGACCTCGACCGCGGTCTGTTCCGCCGGTCAATTCCACGAGGAATACGTGTTCATCACAGAGTTCCTCTTTAGTAAGTAATTGACTCTAAGAGCACCAGAAACCTCACATTACTACATGTTGATTAGGTCCTTTGGAAGACCTAACAAAGATCTAGAATTTAGGTAGGTATTTCAGGTTGAGAATCTCTAAGGGTTCGTAATTAACCACTATTACAAACACTACTACTTAGCTTTATATTTCTCTTAGATGAGATGCCGATGTCTCAGGACTCTTCATCACCAAACACCAACCACATTTAAACTATTGCACTTGCTCTTTATGAAATATAGGTTATGCATTCGATGCTACCCTCCATTTGCAGGAAGAGCGCCAAACCATAAACTATATTATACTTTGTCTATGGTGATCTAATGTGTTTGGTGTTGCCAATCAGTCAACTCATGCTGTTACGTCTCGTTTACACGTTTCACTATATTAATAATGATTTGACTCATTTACCTATTTATTTCGCGATCTACTCGTCGCGACAGTAGGTACTACCTAAAAGCTATTATAAATTTCTTCAAACAAAAAGTTGCATAAATATTTTAAATTTAATATTATTTTAACTTAATTACTACTTATATATAAGTAGGTACCTATACTTACGTACTATGTTTTGATTCTGGTAAAATTTTGTACCTAACTTACGTACGAAAAATAAAATTATAATCTTATGTGCTTATGATGATGAAGACCTTGTTCTTAAAAAATTTAAGAAACTCTACGTTCTTATATTCCCAACAAAAAACTCTGTTGAAGTATCTCAGACACGATCAAGCAATCACTTTGCTCATTTAATTAGGATTTTGTTTATCCCGGCTTCACCCAACAGCGACTTTGATAAATTACAGAGAATTAACTGCTTCTCTTTCTTCGGATCGTCTCTATCGAGTTCTTGATTTTATAATCTACACTACCTACCTATCTATTTTAGGAGTTACCTAATTTATAAAACCGTGTTAGGTACCAGTTAAAGTTTCGATTCATTCCGAGAGTCTATAACAGAGTGAATGATCATCGTCACTGATATATTGGGAGTAAATAAAATAGAATATTACTCAGGTAGGTACGTACAAATAGCTACTGACTGTAAGTATTCCGAACTGACTAACCGGCTTTGAGTTACTAGGTACCTACACCTAATGAAGGGTACCTACCTACTTACCCTACTTGATGGACCTATTAATTGTTCGAACCGGCATCATAAACTTGAAAACAAAAGGGATAACCTACCTACCTATTAATTTGAAGGATTGAGGACCGAATCCAACATCAAATTAGGCGAAACAATAACGCTGCCCGCCCGGGCCTTCTTTAGTATAAATTCCACATGACATCGTGACAAATGACGCATTATACTGAACCCAATTAAAAAGATAAATCAACGAATCTTATCAACAGTCCCACAAAATTTCTGCCCAGTGCCTACTTTATGATTGATTCCCTGCGGTATTGGTAGACCTTATTTTGAATGTCTCTTAGACGAAATATATGAATACTAGCTTCTGCCCACGGCTTCGCCCGCGAAACACCTGGATAAAAAGTAGCGTAGGTGTTATCCTGATGTAGGTATAAGCTATATAACTGTAAAGTTTCATCAAAATCCGTTCAGTAGTTTTTGCGTGAAAGAGTAACAAACATCCATCCTCACAAAGTTTCGCGTTTATAATATTAGTAGGATTTAAATATTTGTAAATTTATACATTAATAATATACTGCATAGATAACTCCCTACCCGAGACAAATAATACGTGCAGATCATACATATATTTGTCCCACTGCGGGTATCAAACGCGCAACCTTTGGCAGGCTTTCACCCACTGCGCCATAGAGGTGTTTTCAAGTGATTTTTTGGAATTCGTAGAATTCATTATTAATTTCCTAATTGAATCCAAATTGAAACGGAACATAGTACCTAGGTACCTACCTACTCTTTGTTGTATATTTTTTTCAATGTTGGCAAATAATATTTAAAAAAAAAGTTGTTTAGAAAAGGTTATATCGTGTTAAGCAACTTAAAATGGTAAACAATACCTACTTCATTTTTTTTTGTAAATCAATGAAACTAACATTGGTATTTCAACTTTTAGTAGGTACCTACTACCTACCTATTGGGAAAAAATGTGAAAGGTTACTTTTCACGTCAAAAGGATATGTTACAGTTCGTGCGTCGTCATTTTTGAGTAAACAACAATTAAGTTGCAGTACGTGCGTTCTACTACGCGACGAAAAAAATACCTAAACATTTAGTTGCATTTAGTGCATCAAGTAAATTTGTAATTATGTATGACTATATATTACCATAGAGCAGCAAAACTTTTAGAAGTCTCATTATAATTATAAGAGGGTACCTCTTATAATTATAATGAGATATCATATCATAATTTGTACAATAAAAAAAGAATTTGTGTAAATAAAATGTATATATTTGAAATAGATCTGTTTATGTTACATTGTTTTCCTTATGATAATAAGTAAGGTAGTCAATATTTTGGGATAATAAGAAAGTGATGGCGTACATAGTTAACTTTACTGGTCTATCTTTAACAGAATTAATTTACTTATGCGAAAGATTAATAACAAAATGTTGTACTTATATCGTTGCATTTAAGTAAGTGTTAGTCAAAACATAATACTAATTACCAATATTAAAACAGTTACTCTTGACAATCACAGTTTTTGTATCTAGTGTTATTCTTTAGATAACAAACTTTTACTTAACTAACTTTTATTAAAAAATCTTTTTACAAAAAAATCATGAGAGTTTCAGTAGGTACGTTTTGATTCATATTTTTACCCTAAAACCTAATTATAAATAATCAATAATACAAGATTTTTTATAAAATACCTATCAGTCTTTGATTATTTGTTCTTAAGCTAAGATTTAAAGTATAGCTAAAACTTAGTACACAAATAATAATTGTAAAACATTTAAAACAGTACACGTTGGTCAGATTAAAAATCAGCAAACATGTAGGTAGGTACCTAAAAAAACTCAAATTAAAACAAAAACAAAAATCAGATCTATTATGGTAGATAGTCAGATTGATACTAAATTGTGTTAAGGTTGGTAAAGCAAACGATCCCACTTAATATTTTGCAAACAAAGAAAGTGTGAGCGTCACAGATAGTGACAGATTGATACTAAATTGTTATTGTTATAATCACAGATTCTTTTTAATTATGTACAGTTTAACTTTGATTGTGTAAAATGAGTTTGAGGCAATCACCAACCGTTGTAATATTGTCCTTCAATAAACTTGTCACCATTTTTATATAATCATACAAACACATGTAAAAAAATAGGCTAAGAATAAGGACATAGCTAAACCTTTGCCAATTCTGTTTTGTTTGTGTGGTATCTATGGTATTTCTCGTTCAAGCTATTCATAAATACTCGACGCATGAAATGCAATAAAAGGTTTAGGTATTTTTTTCGCCCCGTAGTAGAACGCACGTACTGCAACTTACTTGTTGTTTACTCCAAAATGACGACGCACGAACTGCAACATATCCCACCAAAAGAACTTTTAGCAAGACCCGACTTAAAACACTGATCCATGTACGCTATTGTATCGCAGGAACTTCATAGGGGAACGCTTAGACCAAGAAGGTTCTCAACAAAAGAGGTGAATTTCGAAACTTCAAAATTGTCAATTGAACATGTATTGTATCCTATTGCAATGCATGAACTTATTTTGTTTTACAGATGAATTTCCACAAACATATCGACCCGTGAGATAAGATTGCAATTATTTTTGACTCAAGCCAAAATTCACTATCTATATATACCAAACTCATACATGCCAGCTCGTTGATGCCAGCGTTTTTATTAAGTCTTTTCCTCATATTTTTTTTAAATATAATGTGGTTAAGCAGGTAGATACATGCTTATGCTAACGTTTGTATACCTTCTTTTGAGTAAAGCATGTTTGTTGAGAGAGAAGTAAACTACCGAGAAATCCATAATCATCAATCATAAGTTACAGAAGACGGGGTAGTATGGTCATACGACTATAGCCTACCCTAAATGAGTAAATTATAAAAAAAAACTCTCTGGTGCAATTTGTATGTGAAAATAAAGTTACGGAAGACGAGGTAGTATGGTCATACGACTATAGCCTACCCTAGAAGGGTAAATAAAAAAAGAAAAAAAAAAAAAAAAGAAAAGCAATTTGTATGGATTGTACGTGGAAATAGCAACCTAACTATATTCTGTCTTGCTACTAGTCTATTTCACGTGATTTCGCACATTTTTTAATTAAACATAAACACAAGACGGAAACCCCTTTGCTTTCTTAGTCTCCGGGAGTACTTTCACGTAATTTTTCTATACAAACCGCGAAATGTGGAAATCTTACAGTAAAAGTAAAACTGATCCTGCTTTCTACTTAAAATTGGAAGTATTTGAAGACAAATTGCCTAGAACTAGAGCACCTGAAGATCAGCTCAGATACAGAGTTTCTGTTACGAACTATGTAAAACTTTGGTCGGCAGAGTTCGATAACGATGAGATTATAAAGGTTATGTTGGTAAGTAAGGTATGCAAATTAACACGATGAAGAGCAGTGACCTCACCTATCCTATTAGGAGAAACGGCAGTAAAATAATCCATACAAGCTGGACAGCGGCTATCACCGTTACCTTTACAGAACATCACAAATTTTTTATGGAATATGACAGAACAGCATGAGCTGCAATACGGCTATAGCTACATAACATAATATTACACTTACTTATTGCTCAAAAGACCCATTTGAAGGAAGTTTAGTGGATAAAACATATGTGTGCGTACGCGACACCAGTCAGAACCTGCCCAAGCCAATGTAAAAGAATGATTATGGGACTAACCATACTGCCTTCAAATCTCTGTTATTATATGACAGTAATGTTGAACTAGTAAGAATTATGTTGAACAAGTTCCATTGAATAACACTACAATAACGGTAATAAAAACAGTATTGATTCAAAAGTTGTTGAATCCCTGTGTTTGAGAAAATATCTGTAACATGCAAACATCAGTGCAATGTTGATTTTATAATGGATGTGTATCTTCCTTTAAGATATGGAATAAACAATGAAAACTGACCAGGTTTTGTATGACTTGTATTTTTTCTAATGACATTCAAGTTATCTGAAATAAATTATTACCATATCATATAAATAATTGGGACAGTAATCCAAAACAACAATAATCCAAGACAAGAAACAAAAATCCCTATGATGGACATTCTAGATTTATTTTTATTTATTTATTATTAAACCAAAGACACAATTAGGTGAAACACAGTTTACCTCTTATTCTTAATCACTCACTAATTTTATCAGCTCAATAACTCTAGCCTTGTCCTTTTCTAAACAAAGATAGAGATGGCCAATTTTTATCAAGTTGATAAAGTTATAAGAGTGTTTATGAATTAGAGGGTAAATATTTATCTGAGTAGGTCCATCATGGGAAATAATAATAGTCATTTCTATGTTTGTTTTTTAATTTTGTTAACAAATCTTATTATTTTCTCAACTGCCTCATTTTCTAATTACAGGACAGCAATAAGAATGTGGAAGCTTCCGATGGTCAAGGTTTTCTAAAAGCTGGGCTTAATATGCTTGACAATCCAAAACAAGTGGACAGAATAGAATTTACCGAATTGAATACAGGCCATTTAAATGTCAAATTGATATGTGTAGGTGCAATTGTTATTAAAATGAACTTTTCTTTGAACATCCGCTGTGCTGAGCAAGTAAGTAATTACATCAAACTGGTTCTTTTCTATATAACCCTAGTTACAGAAGTCTGAGTAGAGATTATTTTGTAAAGAAACAAGACAATTAGAGCTCATTTGGGAAAGAACTTGTCTGGGAAAGTACTACCACCACTTCCATTTCTACTGCCCAGCAGAAATGCTCGCATTGGTGTGTTTCCATGTGAAGAGTATGCTTGCCAGTAAAATTACACTATACAGGCTTTCAGACCTAGTGTGGGGAACAGAGATAAACCGAGGTACAATTATTTTTAATTAGGAATCGTTCCTAATTCTGTAGTGCTTAATAATTTGTCTAATTTGTCTGTACCATGAAAACTTTTGTGTCTAATAAATGTTATTATTATTATTATTATTATTAATTACAGGCACATGAAACTTTCAACTTTGTCGCTAAAGCAGGCAATGTTTTAGCAAAGTCACTGGTTTTGATGGGTAATGGAGACCACAAACTATTTCATGGCCATATTATTCTTATTCTCCTAATACATTTAAAATAATTTATTATCCTACTAATATTATAAACATGAAAGTTTGTGAGGATGGATGTTTTTTTCTTTCACACAAAAACTACTGAACAGATTTTGATGAAACTTTACAGTAATATAGCATAAACATCAGTATAACACATAAGCTATTTTTTATTCGGGTACCACTCGGGCGAAGCTGTGGGCATAAGCTAGTAATATATAAATGATAAATTATAAGCAAAGCAATCAGTTCAAGATCAAGCTTTCTAAAGAAAGCTCATTCCACAACTAACACATTTCTGATTTCAGTTCTTTGACACTGTCACTCGACCATTATTGCTGATAATTGATGATCAGAAAAAAAGTCAAACGGAATTACGGACACTAATGGAAGGAATGAGAGGGTATCTGAGTAAAATTCCCCGAGATCTATTGAGTAAGTTCTTAGATTTCGCTTACTGATAACAGATCAAATTATCAACTATCACTTTTAAGTATGATATTGGCTCAACTCAGTGTTAGAAAACTCTTGCCTAAAAAGCACATACCTTTTTTCTGGTAATGACTTTTTTTGGAGTTTCTTGATTTTCATATTTTTAGGGGGGGAATTTGTTTGGGAGTAATCATATAAAAAAATACGACTTCACGCGTGCTAAGTCGCTGGCAACAGTACTATTATAGAAATATAGGTAAGTATAGATAGATAGTACAAATATGGATTACTAGTTTCTGCCCACGGCTTCGCCCGCTTGGTACCCGGATAAAAAGTAGCCTATATGTTATTCTAATGCAAAGTAGCTATATTACTGTCAAGTTTCATCAAAATCCGTTCAGTAGTTTTTGCGTGAAAGTAACAAACATCCTCACAAACTTTCACGTTTATAATATTATTATAGTAGGAAGTAGGATTTAAATAAAATTAAATAAGGTTTTGGTTTAAGATGCACAATAATTTACACAACATATTATTTTTCTTTGTTCGCACGGTAATTTGAACTTTGTTTTAGTGCGTTATGAGAAACAGACAATAGAGGAATATAACGATGTGAAACATATGGAAATTCACAATGTGATGGAGGAATTATTTGGTAAAGACCCTGAAGAGGCAATTGATCCAAAGCATATTCTCTATGGACGGCCATTGCCTGCTTTACCCTACTACATGCCACTACCTATCAAAGAAGAGGCAGATTCGTAAGTATACTTACTTACTTGATAACTATCTTGTAAGTAACTACCATGACTCTTGTGAGTTTCCTCCTGCGATCATGCTGCATATATCAGTAACAACAAAAACTCACAAAATTTAATCATGATTGAAATACATCCCGTTTTTAGTGGAAATAAATACCACGCTATCATAATGTGCCATGACGAAAGGTTTTAAGACGACAAAGCCATGAATGGTGATCACCAATCGAAAGACGCGTCGTTCGGTTCGTGGCCGCCATTCGAGAGCGTATTTAACCAACGGTTGACGGTTCTGGGGGCTTGCCTGCCCTGGGCTCTATGGTTTTGCACACTTCAATTTGCTAATTCTGTAAGTTTTTTCTGTGAATTTGGTGCTTCCCTTCGATAATTGTACGGTCGATAGGCCGTATACAAAATGCATGAGGTCAATAGTTTATGACCAATAATACTACAATAATATATACCGAATTTCAATTCAAATACATTACGTCATTGATTGCAACTACCCCTAGTTATTATGTGGCTTTATAAGCAACTAGCTTCTGCCCACGGCTTCGCCGGCGTGGTACCCGGATAAAAAGAAGCCTATGTGTTATTCTGATGTATAAGCTATTTTACTGTAAAGTTTCATCAAAATCCGTTCAGTAATTTTTGCGTGAAAGAGTAACAAACATCCATCCTCACAAACTTTCGCGTTTATAATAGTAGTAGGATATTAAAACGTTCCATAGTAATTATGTAAAAAGTTAGAAACGTTCATAATCCAAGTATTGTGGCGACCTTTGTGGCGCAGTGACGACCTCGGTAACGCAGTGGGTGAAGGCCCGCATAAGACGCAGAAGGCTAGGGGTTCGATTCCCTTCGCGGGACTAATGTTTGTATGATCTACAGATATTTGTCTCGGGTCTGGGTGTTTTCTATGTATAATCTGTATGTATTTACAAAAAAAAAATGTTTTTAAGTAGTATATTAGTCATGTAGTATTACATAACACAAGCTCTGCTTACTTACTTTGGAGCTTTGGGGCTAGATGATGTTGTGTGAAAAATTACCAGAAATATTAAATTATTATTAAACTAAATTGTAAAATATTTCAGAACTAATCTGGGATCAATCACAGTGACCACAGATACAGTGATACCAAAATATGGCATTAAGACTGAACCAACCGACGACAATCCAGTTACAAGTGGATCAAACAATTTAACAAATAAATCGAACAAGTGCATAAATGAATCTAACGACAGTATTTTAAAAACGATTAAAGGTACAAATGAGATTATCAATCAATCTTCAGGAAAAGAAGTGACTCAATCGCTGGACATCTCACCAGTTTCTTCTATAGCAAAACGATCTCCGTCAGAACAGGGCTCGGAACACTCAAACGATTCCAGTACCCTAAACATTACGGCTAGAGGTCGTCGGTCGAATTCAACTGAAGTCCATACACCAGATCATAGAACTCTAAATGTAACGCCTAAAAAGCGGAGAAAGAATTTGAATTATTGATCTCGTTTAAATATAATCGGGGTGTGATCTGGATCCTTTCATCAGCTGGATGTTTATAGCAAACCACATCGAATGCATCTTTCAGAAGGTCGCTCGAGGCGGTGACGGAGTGTGTTCAAGCAATATCTGCGCTATAATAGTGTATTTTTAAAAGTGTTATGTATCGATAAGGTTGCTCGCTCACGTCAGTCTTTTTGTAGCCAGTATATTGATATAAAATTTTTTTTGACCAAAATAGACATCTATACTTATAAAATCGTTTATCCTGACTGACTTACTGACTAATCTAGCGACGCACAGCCAAAAATACCAAGTCTAGAATGCTGAAATTTGGCACATTAACGGAGGGAGGAACTTTGTATGAAAGTCTTTGTTCTATAAAATTGGATTTTCACATTTTAAGGGTGGGAAATTTGGTTAAAATTGTGTACGGAGTATGGTATGGTTTTTTAAACACGATAACATGCTCGCAAAGCCGCTGACAACAGCTAGTTTTATATAAAACAAAATAATATAGACAAAGGGGAAGTTTTTTTTTGAATTTTTAAACTTTCAAACGTCCTAGGTTATTCTACAAGATCACACTGAAGTCCACCACCACCTCAAGTATCACCGACCTCAAGGGAGTTGTTGGTGAAGGAGAGTACGACTCCATAACCACTTGCAGTCCTGTTTTTGAACTGACTTCGCTTGTGGCGGTGAAGTTTATTAACAAGTGCTCCAGTCTCTCCACTGTGCATGTGTCCTTCCTTTTCAAACGCTCACAGTATATGGGCTAGATTACATAAATAATAAATAAGTCCTCTTCATTCCAATTAGTACCCGTCCAGGTACTCCATTAATAATATCGAACTATTACGAACTAACAATAAGTACATCAGTTGTGCTGTATAAAACGCTTACTATTATTGTGATTTATTTAAAAATTGTTAGGTATTGCTTATTACTAATCTCTGGAATACATGAACTTAGCATTAGCTAATGGTTACTCGATATAAAGTATACATAATTGAAAAGCACTTTAATTATATGCAGCATTCTGTAAAGCTAAAAAAGTGATAAAGTTATCGCAATCCTACTTATTTTAAAGATGTAGCTTGCCAAGCAGCAGACATACTGAAAGGGTGACAGCTAGTGGCATTTTGAACAGCGCGCTTCCCTACCAAGGAGGACACATTAAAGACCGTCAAGCCATATTGATGGCATTCGTAGGGTCTCAAAACTCCTACAAGAGTTTGTCACTGTTCTTGCACAAACCTTTTATTCAAAGTTTTGACAATATGAACTAAAATTATGCCGTTCTTTTATATTTAGTCTAAAAGCAAAATAAAGTCATTTTAGTGCTGACGTCTATTTAGTTTTACAGAATGTTGCACAGCACAGAATCGTCACCAAAAATTAAATACCGGATCAAATTCAGCTAATGTTTATCTCGTATTCCGTGAATTCAAAATATGCTTAGAATTAGAGCCAAAATTCG
Source organism: Perizoma flavofasciatum (assembly GCA_958496245.1). Taxonomy (NCBI): domain Eukaryota; kingdom Metazoa; phylum Arthropoda; class Insecta; order Lepidoptera; family Geometridae; genus Perizoma; species Perizoma flavofasciatum. Next base: position 11,676,044 of record OY292419.1, on the reverse strand, counting down.
ATTCGTTGTGTTTGGTAATAATTTAATAGGTACCTTCATTTTCTTTTAATTCAAAATTTAAAATCCCATCACGTATTTCAAGCAAACACCCTAGGGACCAGCCCGAATTAACTTTTATAACTTTGGGAGACAATTGCACACACAAAATTTACACACCATTGATATTTTACCAAAATCATCAGTCGATCGTTAGCAATTATTAAGATTTCACATAGGTAAGTAGGTATTCAGTTTTATGAAACAACGTACTTATTTTTGTAACAAAATTACTCTATGAAATGCAACATCAACTATTGCCACAGCTTATGTACCTAGTTGGAAAGATTTTGTTGAGTTACCATTGGTATTACCTAGGTAGGTACTAGTGGTTAATGGTATGAGTAAATATCTACTTGCTCGTAATTTGATACCCACAACTAAGTTATGTACTAGGTAATATTTATTTTCTAAATATTTAAATTCGATAAATGTTAAGATGTGCTTTATTTAAGTCGTACCTGGTGTATGTATACCTACAAATTGAAACACAATTCAATTAAACCAATGATATCAGATTCATAATAATCCATGAAAATTTTCGGATAACTTGCGTAGACCCGAGTTTCGGGTAGGTACCTACGCAAGCCCTATTTTCAGTGAGTAAACCTCAAACGGGGTTTCTTCTGAATAAATTAATATCAAATAACTTGAATTGTTCTGTTTGGAATTGCTTGGAACCTACCTATTCACCTTTTTTGTCTCCTAAAAATAAAATTATTTGCTGAGCAAATCGAATGCGTAGGCTTCATTGAAATTCTTCTAATCTTAGCATCAAATGCTTTATCAGCTTTATTAGCTAAGAAAGATTTGTGAATTTATCATTTCGAATTTATAATTTTATTATTAACTTTAAGTGTAAAATCGCAGTGCGTTTATAAATATTGCGGTACTTGGTTCACGCTAATAGCACACATCACGCGTGAAGCGAAGTCTAAACCTATTTATTCTAAATAATTAATCTTGTTATAAGTACAATAAATAACTTGGTTCTACGGAGATTAAGGTATCTATTCAAGATTAAGGTTTCTGAAGCATACCATAACTGAAAAAAATAGCCAGACATTAAAATGTGACATTACACCTTTTCTGCTTTAATCGCTTCAAAAATCGTTTACGTTCAATCAAGCCTTGAATTAAAAAACTACTAAATTAGATTATTGTAGAGATTTGCCTGAAAAACTATGCCCCATTTCTTAAACCTACAATGCTTGCAATTTAGGAGATAACAACCCAAGATTTGAGCTTTTCCGGAGTCTCTAAATCTTAAATGTTTGTAGATCTAAAATATGTAAATATGAGCTCTTTGTATTTGTAACATACTACATATTTGCATTCAACGTTTTATAGGGGGTGTTTCAAATACACGGAACTGTATGGAAGTAGATAATTACTAAGTTAACAGCTACATTTTGACACGTCTGTCTCGGATTCCGATGCTTTTATTACGCTGTCCCTTTCTTTCAACTCGAATGCATCAGCCTGAAAATAAGACAAAACATGTTTTAACGTCTTGATAAAAAAAAATCGGTCTTCCGTGGAAGTAGGTAGGTATTTTTTCTGCCGCCAAGCAGTCTGTGTTTCGGTGTGAAAGGTAGATAGATAGGTAGGTACATAGGGCTTTCATCTTTGTCTCTATGGCAGACAATTCATCAGCAATACCCCAGCAGACTTAGCATGAGCACCTTCGTCTACTGAAGTGAAGACAAAAATGAATTTTGTATCTCCTTTTCTCTCTTCGAACAAAAGAGAGTGCAGAAATATTTTTTATTCTACCTTCCAAAGACAAACCCGTTGTCTCGATTGCTGCAACATTAGCCGTAATCACTTCGGTACCTGCGATCTTGGGGGCCGTATGCTTGCCTTAAACAAATAAATACCTACCTAAACTATTTCTTACCTTAGAATCTCTATATTCCCTTATTTTTCTGGCTAAAGTCAAAAATGCTTCTTCAATGTTAATGTCGCTCTTACAAGACACTTCGAAAAACGGCATGTCGAAATCATCAGCTATCTGAAAACGTATGAAAAACCATCATCAATATATATAAAACTGTTCCGTTACTAACTGGCGGATCAACGCACAGCCTAAACCATAAGTCCTAGAACATGAAACTTGGAGGGTGTTTTATTTATTTATTTATTTACACGCACAAAACACATTACAACTACATAAAAGAATACAACTAACAAAATTCGGTTCAAATCTTGATTGCAACATAAACATATGTGCGCACAACTAAACTAAAATAACTACGAGTATATCGAGCAGAAAGTGAAACTTATGTCGGAGGACTAAAAAAAACTTTTTGTCATGTATATATGATAACAAACACCCTAAGATACCTAAAATCACAGATACATAACAAAAATTATGTCGCAATTAATTGTGGTTATTATGCAGATGTCTGTATTCCTCTTATGGTGTAAGGGTGCAGTAAAAAAGGAATTTGGAAAATTCTGCCCCTAAAGGCCGTAGATCAATAATTATAGTAGTTGATGCCGCAAGAGCAAGTTTAATCTTCTATCTTCGATTATTTCATAAGTTCAATGGTAGTTCATCCACAAATGTGTTCTTATTATGACAGTAGATCAAACCATCGATTAACTTTTATCGTAGATTTACGAAATCCAAAGTTTAAACTAGGTACCTACTATTGATCTTAGATATAGCTCTTTGATTTTCGATTTTTCGAAAAATCTAACTATTATATTCCTTGAACTTAACTTAGCTTAACTTAACTTAGAACTTAGCATAAATATTCTTCACTAGAAATGATGCAATACTGATATAATTATTTGCCCGAACTAACCCTCAAACGGGGTGTGGGAGGGTGTTCAAGTTTGTATGAGAACTTTTAAACGGGTGGTCCAATTTGAAACTATCATTTGTAAGTACTAAAATATTAATATAAAATACAAGTACATGTATTTTTCCAAACTACCCCTCAGGGGGGGGGGGGGGGGGTAGGATGGTAAGTTAAGCCTGTATGGGGAATGTTTAATGCGCGGTGCGATTTGCTGTAAACTGATTTGTTTGGATACTTGCAATACAAAAAAAGGTATTGAAAAAAAGTCCTGAAGGGTGCAAGGCATGCAATGATGCACCTAACAGTTACCTACCCTACGCCCGCCAGTAAACCCGCGGGCATCGGCAAGTTATTTTATAACATAGTTTTAAGTAATAATAATAATTACTATTGATTTGAATTTGAGTTAGAATTGGCAGGTGCCATTTAATCCTACATAGCCCAGCAACCGTTCCTTAAGCATATAAGTAGGTAGGTACTCCTGCAATAGCCCAGTTTATCACCCAATATTTCCAATAGTTTCATCAGTCGCCATCCGTAAAATAACGTTTTTTATGTATTGTATTGTACAAGTGAAGCCTGAGGTTTTAAATAAATAAAGAGGAATAATAATAAAATAAATCTTTTTTTTTCATATACTAAATATTGTAGTTTCATATGATCTAAATATTTTTTTTTTTTTTTATATCAAGGCCCCTTTCGGGTATAGGGCCTTCTCCAAGTTTTTCCACTTTGCTCCGGCCTGTGACTTTGATAATTTCGTCCGCCCAGCGTTCTTGCGGGTTTAACTAGGTACTTAGTTTTAAAGATTTGCTGAACATGTCAACGTGCATCTACTTAATCTACTTACTACTTAAGTGATACTTACGGCGAAAAGTTGAAACTACATAAAGTGTAAGTAGAGTTTGAGAAAGATGCCCTATTTGCAATGTATAAAGCTCTTATAATCTAATCGTCCTTTAGTCGTTATATACAGAGAGTAGCGTTTCAGTTCGACGATAAACTTTATTAAAAGTGTATCAACATACTGTAGACATTTAATAAATAAAAAATACTACATAATATGTATTTAGTAATATTATTAGAGAAAAAGTAGTTTGACTTTTACATAAGCACCAACCTTTTGTCCCCGTTCTCTTGGAACAGCTCTATGATTCTCGTGAACGTCGCATTTATTTCCTACAAGTACTTTGATTACGTCTGGAGAAGCATACTGTAACAAAAATGTCATTAAAATAAATTCTTATGTTAAAGATTTGAAAGAAATGTGTCTTGTGTAAAAAAGAAGCAATTCTTTTAATCGGCAGTGGACAGCGTATTCACACGGATTTTAACAAATGCCTAGAAAATTATGATATGCATTCAATTGCAGTTGCTCGTTCTAAAAGTTTAGGCTTTTTTGTCCGTACCTTTCTTGGTTATAGGAGGTTAATAATTATCACTGTGAACAATACCCAAGTAAGATTCCCGTTACACCGCCCCCATTTGGAATATTGATAGGAAATAACGAAAATCCATTTGTGGAAATCAGGCAACTGATTCTGAATTGATTTCCGGCTTTCGCAAAAATGCCGAAACATCAGAAAAATTGTAAAAAGGTAAACGCGATATCGTATTAAAAGTAGTACAAGTTTCACCAAATGAGTCATTAGGTACTTACCCGTAGCATTGACACATGGTACCACAGAAACGTAGTATCAATACCAAGAATGGTAGGTGTTTTGTTTTCTGTTACATTTAATTTCGTCATAGTTTCAGCAATATCTTACTTCTTGTATATTCCGCAGCCAGTACGACAAGTGGTTGAAGGACTCGAGATTGGTGATGTCGTACATGAGAATGATGCCCATGGCCCCTCGATAGTAAGCGGTCGTCAGAGTCCTGAAGCGCTCCTGGCCGGCAGTATCCCAAATTTGCAGCTTGATCGGGACCCCATCGAGGCTAATAATCTTCTGTTTGAAGTCTATGCCTGAAACGCAGAAAAAAAGTGAGTAAAACACACTTGCACTTGCAGTACTTCCATAAAGTCATGTCTATTTTCGGGAGCACACATCCTTATTCTGGCGTATCTCTTTTGCTAGGCTTGATCACGCGCGAGGAATCGATGTAAATTTTAGTTTCGTAGTTTTTAAGCTGACGCTTCTTTCTTATGATCCCTGTGATTTCAATGAATAAAAATCTATTGACTTTGACTGCTTCATTCACTCTCATCACATTCTACATACACGCCCGTCGGTTTAAGGTACCTACGCTTGACCTGGTCGTTTTCCAGAACGTCTACGATTTGCTGGGAATACTTTCGCCGCAATCTTCCCCTTGTAACTAATCAATTTATCCACGCTTCTAAGGATAGATGAAAGACAAAACAAATTTTAGCTACATTAAAATTTGTTTTGTCTTTCATTTATCCTTTCTAGATTACCAAATATACCTTTCAACCTTTTTGAATATACCTTTCAACTTGACGAGACTACATCTTCATTTACTCCACACTCTAACTTTTAAAATAGGTACTCCTCTTTAGTATACCTACTCTCTTCTACATTCATAGTCTTCTTTAGCAACTGGTAGACTGATAGAAACCCAAGTTTAGGTAGGATGAAGCTTTGTTTGACATTAGAAGGGCCTTCGATAGAGGTCGTAGGACCTTTGGGAAGATAGAGACCAGATTCCTTAACGATAAATTAAAATTTGTGTTCTACAAATTTAGAGAACTAAGTTTGTCTTTCATACTCCATGTCTTGTCTTGAAATGTAAAAGAGCTATCAAAACAAAGACCATGGAGTATGACTGCTGCCAATTGCCAGAGCCAATTTGTGGCGGAACCTGAAAATTGCAACGCAGTTGTTAATTATAATTATCCATCGATTCATACTTTTATAGAACCAGTCGAATACAAACTGCTAACACGACGAAGTACGATTTCTTCAAATAGTAGACCCATTGCGAGAACTGATATTGATTTAAGTCCAACGAGCCAGCGTTTATTTCGGTGATAAAAGTATTGTTAAGAAAGTCAAAAATGACCTAATCTTGACAAATGACGGATAAAATTAATTCACACGTAATATCGTATTCTTGCCATCTTTCGTATAGTGTTTTACATACATTATCTCAGTTGTTTGTATTGGCTAAATATACTTTGAAACCTCAGTGTAGATCCCTCAGAAGACTCTCCAGAGTTCTATTTTATCTACATGAATGGTCCTTTTTTATAGCTAATTGAATAAATAATGCAGCACGGACGTGCGTTTTCTCTAACAGTAAAACGAGTCGAGTCCCTGGGCATAAAATTATTAAATGGTTCCTTCGCACCATATGCTCCATTGTTTCTTGCTTTTCATCCGCAGCGGAAAATATAAAGCCTGATATTGTTGTGTTCCTACAGCACTAAAACTGCATCACCTGTCTGACAAAGGCTCGTAAAACTTCAGGTAAATAAGCTTTGACTCACCTATTGTTGATATGTAGATATCGTAGTACCTCTCGTCACAGTATCTATGCACAATACACGTTTTGCCGACATTAGAATCGCCTAAAACGAGTAGTTTATATGTCGCGGAGAAATCTAGAGCCATTTTTGTTTACTTTATTGTTGGTACGCGAGCGATGTCTCAAAACATGGGGTGAACTGTCAAAAGGAAAAATCGATGAGATTGAGTGCGCATGTGCGGTCGTCTCGACTTATACCTTCAATAACCCTTGATTCAATACTAGTTACTATGAAACATCGCTATCACCTCCAGTAACCTGGGTTTTCCGTTACAGCTCCGACTGTCTTGCTTACCGTGTATATATACAATAGCTCACCTACTTTTATACATCTGTTAGTTTGACGCCATAAATCTTACAGTAATCAACAGGTAAATGTTACTGACCTATGCTAAGTTTGGATGTATTATTTGATGCAAATTAAATAGGATTTCGCGCCTCTGTGTACAAACAATTTTCTAGGAATTATTACTATTTAAACTTTAAGCCATTTTGTGAGTTCCGGGTGTCGTGAAAGTCCTGCATTAAATGTCCCATTTGTTTTACTTAAATCCATGATAAGAGATATCGTTTCGATTCATCTCATCTCCGGAGTGTATTTCAATAGTTTTGAACCTGCTGTTACCCATGATTTAGCTTGAATAACATTTGTAAATTGAAGGCGAACTTTTGACTGAAAAAAATACGGTTCCATGCACACTGGTTTGATAAAAGTAAAGAATGGTTCTATAAATGTTTAAAAAGCATGAAAAACGATCTTAATTTATTTTAAACCCTAAGTGTTTTTACAAAATTACGTTGTATCATTTAGTAAAGCCCTGTTGGCCGAGTGAGTGGTACCCCGACTTCCGATGTAAATGTAGTGGGTTCGATCCCGGGTAAAGAAATCCAAATTAAGTCAAAATCAATTGGACGTGACTTTACCCCGTACTTGATATATTATCCTCACGGATCTGTGTTACTGAGTAGGTATAGATCTGAGGATGTCTATCATGCGAATAATAGGATCGTGAGAGTGATTTTTCTTTCTACTTACATACTTAGTACCTGTCTGCAATATGTATGTTCCTTTGTAATAAAAAATTTTAACATAAAGGATACCTAATGAATCGCTTTACAACATCCAAACAAACTTGCCAATGCACTTTCAAAAAGTACGATGTTACAAGTAGTAAAGATTAATGCATGGACCCACCTGGGTACCATACAAAGATATTTTATCAGGTTCCTTTGTTTCGGTGTCTTTGTATAATGTCTGTAGTTCAAGGCCAACTTTGTTGTGAGTTTATTTTTATCGTGCCGTGAATGATATTACCATAATTGTATGCCCATTGACCGGTGATACGGTCAGTCCTGGGTTTCGGTTGTTTATTTTATTAGCTTTTTATTGACATTGGTGAGCTTTTGTAATATGTATTTCAAAGTAACTTACATACACTATAATTTATAGCAGCAACTATAGAAGAAGTACTCTGTCGTCGTCTTAATGAAGTTTTGTCGTCTTTAAAAGTCACCTAGGTTAAGCAACTTTCCGCCGGGTCACTATTTGATTGGGTAACAGCATTTAAAACTGAGTGAACCCGTACCTCAGTAGACACGATAAGATGTCGGTCAGCGATCACAGTCATAAACCCATATCGGAAGCCTTCGGCCGGCATAAAAGCTTCGATACTAGAGTAGGGCTACCGTTCACTATCTCATTATATTTTTTCGCATGCATTGACCATTTATGGAACAGTGTTGGTTATCATTCAAAAGGTACATCTATAATTTCTTATGAAACTCCATCCTATCCACGTGACATTCAAGACAAACTCACACAGTAGCCGTACAAGCGCTACCTATTAGTTTCCTACATGCTGTACACAACTTCATTTGTCAGCCACAAACCACTGTCGCCAGGCTGATGTATTGTAAATAGCTGTGATTTTGACGTGAATTTCCTGTATACGTAAAGCTTAGGGCTGTTAGAGAATAGGTTTCAAAGATCACAAATAAAATACCTTTCCAACTCTTCTAGTATGAACTATTACATTACAGTGGATTTAAATTTTAATTTCAAAGGTTCATAGAATAAAATTATTGTGTACTGGAGTATAATTCATATCTAGGGGGGTAATTTAAAGTGGGGTTATCTCAAGAAGTTATATAAACTTTTACCTTCATAGATTGATTTAAAGTAGATGAGATCATTGTAGTTAATGGCAAGAATTTCGATTTCTAACAATTATCTAATCTTGCGACCGTTTTTATATCTTGCGAGACGTAGGTAACTTTCTTAGAAAAAGCCAACGGGATCTAGTAGCCAACCCTACATGAACTATTCAAAAGGTTTATGACTGGCTTCTGTTTCCCAGCAATTACCCAGAGATACATCGTACGAACTGTTAAACACTCGTATTCTGAGCCCCAGTGACGGATCTTCAATCTTCAGTGTACAGATTTGTGGGTCCTTCTGATTCTGCTCCGAGCCTTTGTCTTCGATAATGGCTGTAATTTGAGTAATTCGCTTTCAGGGGAAAGTTGTGGGATTTACTACAATTTTTCTTCTTTGCTACACAGAGTTTACTATTTTACTGACGTCACAAAAAATTGCTGAAAGTCCGAATACTTTTGCATCAGAATAGTTCCGTAAAATACTCATATTTTTGGCATTGCAAAGTATTTTGTTAAGTTCTTCGTTTTCCTCAAATTGTCTTGGCGTGTTCTCTTTTAGCCTATGAAAGCATTAGCGTTGAGCAATTACTGAGTACCTAATCGTGAAACACAAAGCTTTATCATGATATAGAACATTTCAAATCGATATTATAGGTACTTGGAAGAGTGACTGGACATTTACTGGTCATCTGGTATTGCTATCGTCATCGCCGGCTTAATATCTATTAGACTATCACTTTCGGTCGCCGAGTGGTCTATTGTCAGCGATATGATCTTTATAGGGTTCCATACCTTAAAAGAAAAAACGGAACCATTATAGAATCACTTCGTTGTCCGTCCGTCTGTCCGTCTGTCTGTCTGTCAATACCCTTTTTATCAGGATTGCGTCTACGGTCCCTTGGAGCTTTAAAAAATAAAGCTTCTAAGTCAACGCAATAAAAAAATACGGTCATTTATGCGATATATTTTGATACTCGCAAATAAATCCAAGTTGCCCTATATAGGATACTTCGCGTTGACCAAGATCATGAAATTTAGTAAGAAGCGGGGTCTCACAGCACAAGTAAAGGAATAAATACGAAATTATTTGATATTACAAACTTATATTTGCAGTTGGAGAATTGACCGTGACGTATATCGATGGACGAAAAATTGGTGCTTTCATTGATTATGAACTTGAATAATGCAAATTATTTTTGTGAACATACAAGTTTGTACGGAAGCATCGGTGCGAGTCCGACTCGCACTTGTCCGGTTTTTTTTGTTTAATGAGCCTGCAGATCCGGCTATGTTACCTAATCGTTCGTGACGCACTTGTGGGAATACTGAGGAGCAATTACAGACTAAATTGAGAACAGCGAACTCAGATTTACTATTTGTCAGTGCAATATACCATCGACCTTTATGTATATACGGCCTACTCGCGGCTATATTCTGGTTTGGTCTTAACATTTAGCATTCACACGCTTCTAGAGTATACTAATTAGCTGGAATTTTCCGTTCCCGTACCGTATTATTTTATTATTATTTAGAGTTTTCTTTAATCTACTCTGCATAAATACTTTACCTCAAATTGTTTCTATTTAACTAGCTGTCCTCTATCGTCCATGTCTTATTGAACTTTATTGGTCTGTCCGTCCGTGGGCGATCCTGCTTTTGCGTCTACTGTTTGATTCCGTTCATTAATTACATTTGATGATAAACAGGCGTTATGTAATGCAATCATTCGTGTGGGTGTGACTATAAACCTGTCTTTCTAATCATCATTGAGTTCGATCTGTGTAATTTATGCGTGACGATAAATTTACCTTTTCTATTATGCATGACAGTAAGTAGGCAAATTCCTTTTTTTCGTTAACTACAAAATGTCCTTACATACTCGAGCAGCTACGAGAGTATGCTAAATTCTTTCTAAGACAGGTAGCTTAGTCTAGCGATAGCATTGTCCGAGCTAGTGTCTTGGTAGAGGTCGTCGTCTGAGGTCACCCTTACCGGAGACGGCGGGCGCCACATGTGTTCCGGGACTCCGAGCTCGGGTGACAAGCCCTCATTGTTCGCAAATCGCAAGGTCCCCCTTGTAAATGTCAGAGCGGCGCCGGCGCCGACGATGTGTCGGTTGCGCGTTAAAGCGTGAAATCGCAAAATATTGCCTTAGTTGTAAAAACCTGTATGATTATGTTTTCAGGGTCCCGTGCCCGAAATGTACCTACAGGACCCTATAACTAAGCCCTCCCTGTCCGATGTATGTACGTCATAGGGCTGTATCTTTTACCGTGATATGTGGTTAGTTGAAATGTTGGCAGAATACATGCAAATAATAAAAAAAACAATTCTGGACCCTATTTGCCACCTATTTGGCGGTATAAAAAATATATAAATTACTTTTAAAAATTATCTTATTATAAATTAAAATAATTAGTGTGGGGTATGGAACTCTTAGTACGCGGATCTGACTCTCACTATGCCTGTTTATTGGAGATGATCCTGTGATAAAGCGTAAATAAACTCTATAAATGGCTAGACATGAAATTGCAAAGAGTGGGGCAAGGACCTCTGCTCAGTGCAATACTTTTTGAATTATGCAATAGGAAGAGTTGAATTTTATCGGATTACCTAAATGTTATTATAAATTAAAATGTATTCATTACCTATAGTCTTGAGAACAATTTATACCAATAGAAGAATGCCAGACGCCACTGCCACACACATCGGTTTGTCATAAACTCTTATTGAAGCTACGTTAACAGCCTCCATACCTAAAATATAGAAACTCTTGCGCACAGAAGTTATGTTTTACTGCTTGTAGCAGGTCCATAAAATTAATTCCTACATTCCAAAGAAACATTTGCGAGTCCAGAACTCTATTGAATAGCGGGGTGTAAAACAGGGCCGGATCCCAAAAAAAAATAAGCAGTTGGGCTGGCTAACCAATTTATTTTGTTGTTTATGCTATGATAACAGCCTTACAACGCAACTCTTAGCTATTTAGAGAATTCCAATCTTAGGCTTATTTTAGTACAATCTTGTGCAAATCCACGCTAAGCCTAGTCGGATGGAATATGTCCCACGCCTTGATTACCTGAACACTCCCTTCGTTGTTAGTTCTTTGAACACCCACCTACCACTTCAACAGTTTGCGGACCAGAAACGAGATTATATCCGTCTCTCGCCTTCTTCGAGTCACTGGTTATTTTGTTTCACTGCCTGAAGAACCTAAAAAGTATTGTGGATGTTTTAGAAAAACTCTCAACTAGACATCTTATATCTATAGAAAAGTCGCGTTCCCTCAGCCCCTGTTGTATGGGTCTAAATCCAGACCCATATAAACGATAATGTATGTAAATCATACGTTAAGCAATAGATCTGTAATCTAAGCACTTGCTGCATAAAACACAATGGTGGCTGTCCTTTAACCGTTTAAATGGACAGTATATCAAAGTCGAGGCAACACTTCTATGGGGCGTACCTAATGAATGCGTGCGTCTAGGAAGCATCGTTTCACGTCTATGCTAGACGTTTTTATGTTGCAAAAAAATACTTTAGCAATGTCATTGTCAAAGCGACACTAAACGGACACTGGTAATTGGATGAAAGTCCGAAGATTATGTCTTTTGGGCTGCATATGTAGGCTCTAAAACAGACCTAATGAGCATACACAGTGATGTGAGTTACAAGATAATGGTTTTGAAACTAATTGCCATATTTGATGTATAAACATGAAGTACTAGCCTCTGCCCACGGCTTCGCCCGCATGGTATCCGGATGAAAAGTAGCCTATGTGTTATTCTGATGTATAAGCTATGTTACTGTAAAATTTCATCAAAATCCGTTCAGCAGTTTTTGTGTAAAAGAGTAACAAACATCCATCCTCACAAACTTTCGCGTTTATAATATTAGTAGGTTTTATTTATTTATTAAAAAAAACCTTTCAAATTACATTAGCAGGTTTATGTTTGGTCTCATTAGAAAAATAATAGGTTTAATGAAATGTCATGTAGTACCTGCCTACATTCATACTTAACGCAACATCTATTATTGTAATTTATCAAATTGGAACAAAAAAATAGTAGTACTACTACTAGTAGTACTACTATTAACTACTAGTAGTGCACGGCGCGACTCGGAAGGAGAAAGTCGCAACCCCTCACCCTGATCAAGACTCTCGGAATGAGTCGAAACTTAGTCGGTGCCTTCACCGTTAGTGCAGTACGTGAAAATTCCCGTTTTTACAATATGAATAATATAATATAAATAATATTGGTGGGTGTGTCCTGCGAAACTCCAACCCCAAGACCACAATAATGCTATTTGTTTCCTACGTTAAAGTTTTGAATTTTGTAAAAAAACGCGTGGGAGTGGTCGAAAAAAGCCTCTGTTATGTATATTAAACCCTTTCACCGCTCTGGTTCTTTCCATCAACAACCACAATCAAAATACTCTTTTCAGAGCTACATTACTCAGGCTGACAAAGATAGAACCAATGGTACACGAGAAAGAGAATCACGTGATCACACGAGTCCTCAACACTTCAACAGGATTTTGAACAAAGGCAATATTTTACTAAAAACCACAATCTCTGTCGTTGACTAATATGTGGCTTGTGGCTTTTATTACCGTTGAACTTATTCCGCTTCGAGACATTTTACTGCCTTTGAAAAATTTTATGCCGGAAAATTTACAAGGCGTCCCTGTGTCCTTAAGTGTGCTTCGTGTAAATTATGGTCTTTCTCTTTTCCTTTGACTATAAAACTGTAAAAGGGACTCTTATGGCTTTGGTTTATTTTTAAATTGACAAGTGCCATACGTAAACTTAGTGAAATATTGCTTGCAAAATGTGATATTTAGTTTTTTTGTCCTTTGGTTTTTGTAAAAGTTTTTTTTTAGGTACCTAATAAAATTACGAATAATACTTTCTCTCTTTGTACTGGTTTCTCATGGTTTTTTCATGGTCATCAAACTATTTTAGGTTTGATACAATTCCTTATAGGTACCTTTGTACAGTCATTATTGTGACAAGAAGATTTGGAAATCACCAATTTTGGATTGTCCATGCCATATTGCATTTTTCCTCCACAACATAATATTTCTCAACATTAAATATGTGGATAAACTAAACACTGCCACCGTGACACAGAACAATTTATAATTACTACCGTGGCCTGGTTAATGGCAATAAATCTTCTTATTCGCAATAAAGAGACAATAGTTTGTCGCAATGCAGTTTATGATGCACTGTGAAGAAGCATTATGCGCCTTTGTTGGAAATAAACGTTACATAAAATAATATTATTTTTAGGTCTAACTAAAATTCGATAGGATTAGTTTTTATTAATACAAACCTATTAGGTTATTTATCTATTACATAGGAACTAACTGAAATCTGGGAACATAATATAAGTATATTTTCCTAACACTTTTCTTTTACCTACTCTTCTCGAGTAGTTCAGTTTTGTGGTATTGAAACTAGCAGCTGATTTACATTTTATTATTGTTACAGAATCATCTATACTTATAAAAATTATCGGTTGTCCTGACAGACTGACCTATCAACGCACAACCAAAAAACCTAAGTTAATGGGCTAATTTTTTGAAGGTAGGAACTTGAAATTTTTAAATGTATCTGCTCATCATAAATAAACAATGATGAATAACAATGAAACCGGGTTTTTCGATTTTAAAATTTTAACGGGGAAGGGTGAGGGGAATGGGTTTTAAGTTTTTATAGGGGTACCACTTTTTTAAAGGCAGGAACTGGTTACAGAATTTTGGAATTTTTAAATTTTTATGGGGGAAACGGGAGTGAAAGTGTGTCTCCCATAGATACACTTTCACCCTATGGGTTTTTTTTAAAACACGACTCCACGCTTGCAAAGCTGCTGGCAACAGCTAGTTAGATTATATGGTTGCGACATCGCAATAATCTATTTCCGATTAGACCAATTATTTCAACACTAATTGGAAAAGTGTTATTTCAAAAGTTTTGTGAACTTTCTACTATTTTGTATTACCGAATTATTATAGCATGGCTTTATCTCAGTGCGGTCTCATACTAACGTAACACCAATAATTAGCAAAATCACGATTTACCCCGCTTTCTAGGTCCACTCCGATCTTTACTATCGATCATCTCGAGATACGGATCTTATCTTAATCAATTACCTACATAATACATAATCGGAAATTGCATTTTGAATACGAAACTATCTATGTTGATATCCTTAAATCTTTGCAAGACAATTAAAGTTCCATTATTCCGTTACCTTTTGTTTCGTTTTATTATCCGTTTTCATCCACTTTATTTTGGCGTGCCACAGGTTCTTTCTTTACCTTGCATGAGTACTATCCCCCTTAAAACACTAGCAAAATGACGGTGGAGAATGGCAATGAGACGGTGGGTGCCATTAATTTTGATAGTTAAGCACGATCCAGATGATTTAAATCTGTAGCTTGAAAATTATCGAATGCAGGATAAGGAGCGTTCTCTTTTTACGTTTCAAGTTTCGTCATTGCTAGGGCTGTTAATGTTATTGCTTGATGGTTTCTCATTGCCATTCTTAACTCTAATTTAACTTATATCTACTTTGTGGTTCCTCTATTCGAAAGGTTCAGTTGTTTCTGCTCTTGGCATAGAAGCATTCAAAAAAGTATATTTCTTCTCTTTACTAAATTAACGTTTTGGTCGTTTCTAGATTTTGATTTAAGCTTGTAAAATCTTTAGCACGTACTCGGTCACTGCAATCAAGTATTCCTGGTATTCAGGCCACCAAGTTCGTTCTCGTTCATTATGTCATTATTGTAACACGATCGGCGCCTACATACAGAGGTCAGTTACATCCTATAATGGAAACCATTTATCTTGTAAACATTCTGTCAAATATCAATTTGCAAAGAGTTATTTGGTAAAAGTCAATTTAGTTGGCTAATTTATGTTCACACTTGCTAATCCTTGTAACGGTTGAATGCATGATTTCACTAGTGATGTATTAGTAACGTTCCCACTACGCGCTCCGTACCGAATTAAGCAATTGAAGTTGATGACGATGACGAAACAACTATAGGTACCTGCTAAATTATTCGCTGAAACAACATAGATTTTAATAATAATGAAAACCCGATAGTCAGATAAAGTCCTGACCACACACAAAGATTCCCTGTGTCATAGGTAGTACCACAAAAATCTATGATTTAAAACTGTCAACCTAATCTTTTTCTGGCTGAGTCAAGAGGAGAAAAATTGCAAGGTTAAAATCTTAATATGGTATACTAGATTCTGCCCGCGGCTTCGCCCGCGTGGTATGATGATAAAATTAGCGTATGCCCGTCTCCATGCTTCAAACTACATATATCCATATCAAATTTCATGAAAAACTCAGCTTTTTAGCCCAGGTTTAGATATTTCCGACATAATTTTACTGACTTAATTGATACATATGGCCAAATCACACAATATCATTATAAATTGTAGACTGTGGTTTTCTGATATATAAGCTATATGACTGTAAAGTTTCATCAAAATCACACCCCCTAGGGGTAGTTTAGTAAAACTAAAAAATACCTAATTTGTCATTTACTTTATAGTTTAGTTAACGGTTTAAATAAACTAAGTTTTGTGTGAATCGAACCAAGAATAAAAAAAATCTATCAATTGCACATCCCCAAAGGATAGTTTGAAAAAAAAAACACGTGTTTTATTATTTATTTTAAAGTTTATTTGTATCGAGTTTTGAGCAAATCTAACCAAGAAGTAACATTTTCCATAGGAACTTTACCACCCTATTTAATCCCTTTAGGGGTGGAATTTCGAAAATTAGATTAGCCTATGTGTTATTACAGAACCTTAACTATCTACATTCCAAATTTCATCAAAACAGGTTTAGTAGTTACGGAGACAAGTGGTAACAAACATTCACACACACAGACTTTCGCATTTATTATATTAGTAAGATCTAGATCACCTGTAAATACTGTACGAAGAGTTCTTTAACCTCCTGGTTAAAACGTAGCTAAGCCCTGTCGTAGGCTTTTTGCCATGCCACTAGCTCAAACTAATTGACGTCACCACTAGTTACAGCAGAGAAAGTGTTCAAACATTGGTATGTGATCTTTATTTCTTTGACAAAAAATACTTATGTATGTCGCACATTGCGCCTGCGTCAATGGTTATGTCATAAGTACATTCTAGTACTGCCCATCAAAGTCCAGAGATCCGTTATTTGCAATGGTGCTTGCATTTCGATTCAAACTAATTCGTGTTTAGTCATCGTGAAAAAATATAGTATGTAGACGGGGAGTTCATATCTTCGTGATCAAACCCTTTCATATGAACATGGAGTAGGCAAATACTAGTAAAGCAACTAAATTTGCATGTATGCTTCATGGTATATCCATACACAAACGATGTGGCGCCAACTTAATGCAACTGACCCTTTTATTCTCTGCTTGACCCTTTTTGCTGCTCTTTCAAATACCTACCTAACTCTATTAGACCGTTTAGACTTTAGTTCTTGTTAGCTTATTGTCATAATTTATGACCTTTGAGTAGATCATATTTTATAGTGTTGTAACTGAATAATATCAAACACCCATGAATATTTCCACTCAAAAAAATATTGATGTGTGCAATGCTAATGTGTTCTCAAATGGTACGGATCAAATCAAATGTACAGATATAACCGGCATGCCATGAATTAAAAATTTGATAACGTGTGAGTGCATTTATGAGATCTTTGCCTCGTCAGGTCACTGATCTAACACTGGGTGTCCAAGAAATAAATAATGACACGACTATCGAGTTGATTCTCATGTATGCTACATATTTGAACTTGTCAACTTGAGGTCCGTATTAACTGCAATAGTTGCAGTATGAGCTATGGAAGAGTCGGAACGAATATACCAATTACATCTACTCGAAGGTACATTTAAATTTAAATGTGACTTAAAAATTCCTATGCAACAAATATAATCTACATTAAATTTCTCACCTCCGTTTACGTTTTCGCAATATTGTTCTGAAAATGTTATTTTCTTTCTTTTCAAAGTTGGTACCTTTCAAAAAGAACATAGCTCTTGGATTAGGCAAGTTTTTGTGATTGTTTACGGAACAAATCCATCGGTATTTGGTTCGCAAGGCCGAGCGTAATCCCCGTGACAAAATGAACCATCGTAACTAGGGCGAATCTTATTGGTGCGGTGTGACTCACCCGCCATCCATTAAACTGTTATGTAAACTTGCATAGTAAAGTGGGACGATTCTGTATTGCTAAGTATAGGAACCTATCTAGCATAAGTATGTGTGAATCGATAGTAAGGGTAATATTTTCTGTTTTATTGCTATTATAATTTTCTAAAAAAGCGCACAGCATCACTATGACTTAACTAATACTCAAACCAACGAGACATTTTTTTTCAGGAATAATAATAACCGACTTCAATGCCGGGACGTTGATAAAAAGTCCAAATAAAATTTCATCCCCCATATTTTCACCCTTAAGGGTTCATAAAATATATATTACTCTTGAAGTATACCTTCACATTAAAAAGAAGAATCATTTAAATCGGTTTACAATTGGCGAAGATATCGCGTAACATACCTACACACAAAAAAAAACATGCAGACGAATTCAAAACCTCCTTTTTTAAAATCCGTTGACAATGTTCACCACCTAGAAACCTTTTTCGCATTTTTCGGTTCTGTCTTTCTCAGATCCATGGTCCAACCTACAACTTCGAATAACATTGAACGTAAAGTTTTTGAAGTTTTAACTTTCAACAAACTTTCAGTAGTTAGTCCTTCAGGTTGTCGGACGTCCTGACTTCGTGCTATCTGATCGCCAATTTGTCCAATAAAATAAACAGCAAGGTTTTTCAAACCATTGCAGCTTTTAATTTCCTTACTACATCAAGGGCGTACTTAACATAATCAGCATTTTGTCTTGATTTGTAGATTCGAATAACAAAGAAACAAAGGTGTGAATTTATTTTTTTAAATGCGAAAGGTTACGGAGACCGTGATATTTAACATTACTTTTACAATTGTATTGCGAATAAATCAAAAAAGATAACGTATGGACACATATTATAGTTATTTGCGGAATCATTGTGCATGTTAAATTAAATAACAAGGAAGAATGTTTGCATGCTAATGTCCAATTGAGAAATTTACCTCATGACTCTACTGAAAAAAAACAACAAAACCATTAACAATTTTTATCCATAGTTACTGGTCATTTTAATAAAATTATTATGTGTTTATTGCTCTTTGTATAGTGAGTCTAGACAGATGTCGAGACTGCAAATATAAACTAAGATAGTAGTATAGTATAAAATCTGTTACCAAGATAAACTTTTCTTCTCTGGAAGATGTCTTGGTACATGTGTCTTTCTTTTCATATCATCTTGCGTGGGTTTCTAATATTGAGTGAGGGTAAATTCACAAACTTAGTAAATCACTTTGACTACACAAACTTTCATTTAAATACTAACCTCCGCCCATTGCTTTGCCTGCGTATTATCGCATACTAATATTATAAAGAGGAAAGATTTTTTATTTTAGCTAAATTATCACGAATTAATATAGGCTATAATTTATTTTAAAAAAATAGAGATCTTTAAGAAAATTACAATAATGTAACCCAAAGTAGCAAAATTTTGTCTATAAAATTCATTATTTGGCGTGCGCTGAGAAAACTATTGGTGATACATAAAAATGATGGGGGGTTTCCAATTTCATAAATATTACCTTGTCGTTTGACGACCTCTGTGGTGCAGTGGGCAAAAACCCGCCTGAGACGCAGAAGGTTGCGGGTTCGATTTCCGCCATGGGACAAATGTTTGTATGATATGCAAATATTTGTCTCGGGCTCTGGGTGCTTTCTATGTATAATATGTATGTATTTACAAAAAACTATGTAAGTAATACTACTTATCAGTCATGTAGTTCCCATAATACAACCTCTGCTTAGTTTGGTTATTTATTACCTCTGCTTATTTATTATTATTATTTATTCTGACAAGTTTGACAACACAAGGTTTGATCACTACATGCTACTAGGGAGCACTGCCATAGATGTTGGAATGTAAAACAGCGTAACCGATTGTAATGCGGTTTTCCATAATTGTTTTAATATGACTTCAAAAAAGGGTAGGTTTGTCAACGGCACATGTAACTAGATTAGCACTAAAAAACGTTTGATATTTTTTGTGACAATTATTGATATCTTATTGGCAAGAAGAATGTCTGCCAGGTAGTTACCATGGCCTGACATAATTATTAAGTCTAACTAAGATGTTCTTTCACCATTGACTAGATGCTTTTTAAGGACACTGGTCAGAAGCACAATGGCCAAGAAAGACCTAGTGACAAGACTTAATGTCCGTAGCACTAGTAGTACTGAACAATTTAATGCTAATAGCATTAGGAGAACAAGCGACGTAGGCGCCACCTGCCCACACCGATGGAAAGCGATCGTGTAACATAGGCCTTACATCATTTCATTAACATTTTACAGCGGCTTTCATGTAGCTCGCCCAAGACTAATGGTAATAGATATTTGTATCAAATTAAGTAATAACTTACGATTAGAGTTTCACTGCGATTTCTGAATTGTAATTTAAACCGCGGTGCTGGCGATGTTTATTAGGTTTTATTGCTTGTTTTTATTGTTTTATTTTGTTGTTTGCTCTATTTTTATTGGGGCTTTAATGCCAGCTTTATCGTGTTGCCCATACATTTTGTGCTTAAAAAAATAATTTCTAGTACCAGTGTTTAAATTTGTTATTTCAAAGACTTGTGATCTGTTGCTAAGCTCGAGTTCCCTACTTATACTTAAAAAAAATTCAGACTGCTTTTCTATCTAGTCTCCATGACTACTTGCGTGCACTGGTCGTTGAAAGACGTGTGATCTTTTAAGTAATGCTCTTTTATCTATTCCAACTTTAATCAGGTCACCTATCTAATCTTTTCACCACGTCGCTTTTCTCATCTGGCATTTTCAGAACTGTATGAATGTGACACGAGAGAAAATGCATAGCATTGGCTATTCAAGTTTAAGATTAGGCCAGGCTGTTGATCTGCCTGCTTTTATACTCGGAATGGTAAAGTAGGTGAAGATACAAATTCTATGGCAGAATTCTACGAAAAGCTTGCAATTCTACTGACTTTTAATATCGGTGCCACACAGTTTTCAAAAGCAACCGTCTGCAGTCAGTTTAACAGATGCAGTCACCTACTTTTATTCACATCGCAAAGTCACAGAAGAGATAGTAGTAAAAAAGAAGAAGTTCCACTTCGAAGACCTAGTCTACATGCACACCTACATGACCTCTCATTCTGTGTTATGTTAATGTGTTTATTTGTGTACAATAGGCAAATAATAAAAGAGGTACAAAATCGACCAGTGTAAAAAGACACCTCGATTTGTTGCAATTTCGGTGAAATCCTCACATCTATCCTGTCGATCGGTTGTGTGATATAGGCCCGTTAGATACTTTTCACTTATAATTCAGAAATTTTAGAGCTAGTAAAACACCTACAGACCGTTTTACTCATTTTAGTAAACGAGAATATTTACTAATATCGGGGCTGAATATTTATTTGCAGTAAATTTTTAACTATAAACAGCGGCAATCGTGTAAATTTATTTAAATCAATGAACCAGATAGATTGTTTTGATACTCGTAGTATCATAACGATGATCATTCATTCACATCGATTACGTTTGCCGAACAATAGCTTATTGTGAAATTACACTATCACTTGCATTTCATCTCATTGAGAACGTCTTTCATTGTTCGGCCTACGCTGTTCTCGAGGTATTTTGGTTTTGCCAAGCTCTACATTACCGCTTTGGTTAAAGATTTCTAAGTCTATTTAGAATTTGCAAGCGATGTATTTCGACCATAATGTAAGGCATCAGACCAGGCAGGTTACGTCGCACGAGCGTCATCAGTAGGTTCTGTCAAGGTGCAAGTTGCGTAAGCGCATCCGCGTGGTGTCATTGACATTACGGATGTTATTTTGTCGTTATGAGTTTCGAATTTTGGCAGTAAGAGTGATTTCCTTTGCATATTGACGGGAAATAGACTGTTTAAAGATGACGCTCGTGGTTTGAGCAAAGATAATACGTAATAAATATAAGGTAGAGCTAAAATGCTTTTGAGAGTATATAATTTGGAGGTCTTCGAATATTTTTTATTTATTTTGCAGCCTCTTCGCCCCTATGTCAGTCCCCACCTTTTGTTTGTCTCATCTTAACCGAACCTATATTATGTCTCAGTTTCATACTCTTTGTTTGGTCAAGGATACTTTATATGCTCTTAAAAACTTGTAACAATTTTTATATATTTATATTTATATTTTTTTCATAACAAAAGTTTCATCGATTTTTTTTTTGTATAAATTTAAATAAATTATGTTCAAAAGTTAATTTTAAAACCGGTCGTCGTATCAACAAACATATCAATTCACACCTACCGCACGTAATTAGATGCTATAAAACGAAATAAACAAACTCCTTTACTTAATGGCTTTAATCATTTCAAGCACTATAATTATCTAACATTCATTTTGTGAACAGAGCTGTAATTCTTCTATCATTTTGTTATATAAGCGAGCAAATTTTGTCGATTCCAAAATTGATACAGAAGCCTTATGATTGGCGGTTATGGCAACTTTTTAAATAAAAATATTGGAAATACGACTATTTTTTGGAACTTGTCCATTTTCATGGGCAACGCTTCACAACCTATCGGGTTTTTATACAAACCCGACAATGCTCCTTATACGATTATACGAATGTAGTTATCAGAATAGTTATTGGCAAACCGTGTCGTGACGCGTACTTAATCATATCAAGCAAAAGGCTAATGGACACTAATGGAAATAATCAGAGGGGACGATCTGACGAACACTGTCTGCGACCGTAGCGTAGCAGAGAAAGTGACAAGTATGCTTGCCCTATTGTTAAGGCGAATATACATTTAAAAAATGGCAGTTAATACTTAATCAAGTTGCATTTTAGGTAACTGGTAATTCATTCTGCTTTTGCATGATTCTAGCTGGATTAAGTTGGTAATATTTTGTAAACACATTCAGGATGTTTGTGCAAAAAAGGTTGTTTCTTTGATTGTTTGTAAATTCAAATAAATATCTATGAATTCAAGGAAAGTTCTAAGATAAGTTTAACTGCCACAAATAACTGGGGAGCGCTACGATAGACGGCGGAAAATACGTCAGGAGTTTTAAATTTTGCAATTGTTTTACCAAATTTTGTATTTGTTTTAGACAGTTTCAATATCTTTAGTCCCAGTTTAATGTGTCAAAAATAGTCCAAGTGTCAAACTTATAGCTTTTTTTTACAACTAACAGACATACCTATGTAGTCCTGACCTTACACTAAAATTCCCTGTGTCGTGGGTATCAGGAACTAAGAGTACCGTGTTACCACAACACCCAACCCCGAAACAAATATCTGCAGAACATGTAAACATTTGTCCCGCAGCGAGAATCGAATCCGCCCCTCTTGCGTCGCATCTCCACCGCGCCACCTCAGTTAGATATGAGATAGGTAGATACCGAGATGCAGATCGCTAAAGATCACCAAATTAGTGATGGAATGTATGTAACTGTTTTACCTACCCTTAACAATAGAGTAATGTGCCGTTAAAATTGAGAGGATCATTTTTAAACTATTACAATTGCGCAAATAACCACTCGTATGATATCTTCTATCAATAACCATTATTTTAATTGCTTTTTTCGTGCTAACTTTATGATATAACCGCAAATAGACTTGTAACTTTTGGGTATCTGCGGAAGGAGTTGCGCAAATAGATTTCGGATTTGAAAAACTTTGAACCGTAAAAAAGGTGGTCAATAGACTCATTTTTTGCGTAGTAACACAGTTCATAAAAGAAGAAGCTGTATTATTCTAAATACGAGCTTGTTGTTATTGTCCCCCCTTAAAACACATTCAAAATATTGTCGCTAGCTAGTTACGAAAGCCAAATGGCTATTAGAACGAGGCAATGTTATGGTACCTACTCATATTGCCTGGCTTAGCAATTTTTTGAACATGCAAACCGGACTTTTTGCGTACTATAAATAATAAAGCTTCAGTCCGCCTCTACCTACGTTCTAAATTACCTTTTTTATTATTCATAATAAAGTTTACAGTTACATTGTTATGCTAAGTACACCTAATAAACCTAATAGTGGTTTAGTTAAACCACTATTAGGTTTATTAGGTGTACTTATTAGGTGCATGTAAGTATCGATTCCTCATTTAATACAGGGTCAAACTATTCACGTCGTTGAATAAAACAGCTGGCCGGTCCACACAGATAAGGTGGAATTATATTCCTATACTCTTAGCGTAGCTCACCCGATGTGGTTGGTGAAATGTCGCTTCTTGATATTTGTTGTGTGTATTTGAAGTTACAACTTTTACGATTATATTTCTTATGTTGAACCTGGGTTTAGCGTAAGTTTCAACTCAAACAAATAAATATTCCAATATGGTAGTCTCTTTGACCTTAGTGTTTTTGTGCAAGTCATTGAACTAGCTAACCTCACAATTAACTGTGGTTCAGCATTGATTAGTTACTCAGTACCTAATTAGCTGAATATAAGTATTCTATTGCAATGTTCGAACCACTTTTACTGGTTTTTTTCTCGTTATGTAAGAGACAAGTCGCGTTTCGTGATCAATGACTTAAGGATAAGTTATTGTAATTAGGTAATTAATTACCATATAGCATGGGTCTGATAAAATGTGCGCATTAATCTTTAGCGTCTGGTGAAATGCGGTCATTTTGCAATGGGTTTACCACAGATTTACCGACAAAATGTTCAGATGACTTTTAGGGTTCGAAGCGAAATGGCGAAAACAGAACCCCTTATAGTTTTCCACACTTTTAACGAGTAGCATAATAATACAAACTACCAATGAAAATTAGTTCAACCGATTTTTAATAATAAGTTTAGTTGAAGTTGACAAAGTTTTATTAGCGGACCCTAAAATAGCGTGTACGTGGACACGTATTGGACACCTTATTTATTCATGTTATTAATAGTCGATAGAAGAAAGACCGAGCTTTGCTCAGAATCGAGGACGGTTACACTCTTTAAACAGTCTTCTCGGTAAAGCTGGCGACTGACAGACTGCTCGTAGTACCTGAACTGCAATTAGTCAACCCTTTCAAGATATCGCCCGTTTTTGGAATTTTCTTTGTTCTAGGACTGTTCCTCGCTATTTCATTAAAATCGTTAGACATTTTAATTTCATTAAAATGGCGACGCTCTCCCTCCGGGTCGCGTCAGACACTGCACAATATGCGAGAATTCCCGTTTTACAATATTAATAAACAAATTCACGATAGTTTTTGGAATAAAACTGTCATAGGCTTTAAGACTGGCTGCACTTTCTATCTACATTATACCGCTGGGAATAGAACCCACGACCACTCTCAACGAGCAATGACATGCTCATAATTACGATCCATCCCAAGTGTAACTTTCATTTGTTATACAAGAAATATTTACATAATTTTCGCCTTAGTGATGTTAATAACACTTACATTTGGCAACAAGTTTTCTTACTTGTCTTCTTTAATTGAAACGTCTTGAGGATGATGAGTTGTTATGTCATACTAGGTACCTGATTATTTTCATGTTTCTATATAATTATTCCTGTGAATGAATGTATGAAAATACAAGAACTTACAAGAAGTACAATGGGCATTCTTATGTCTCAGAGCTGTGTTTTTTTATATATAACTAAAGTGGCAAACGAGCTGCTTGCAACCCCATTCATGCGTTGCCGACCCTATACGTAAAACACTTAAAAAGTTTCACGTGCCTGTAATTTAACCGGCACCCATACCCTTCAAACCGGAAGACAGCAATGCGAGCATTACTGCTCGGTGGCAGAAATAAGTATGGTATAAGTATGGCTGTATAAGCTCAAGGAGTTCCACTACTTCTATCTACTTGTTTTTTTTCTGGTATTTTGAGACCATTGTAAATCCTGGACCATAGATTAACAGAAATGTCGTTAGCTAGGACAAAGGACAAACCCTAGAGTAGGCTGAATGAAACTGGTATGCTGGAATGATGCTCAATATATTTTTATCTCAAAAACTAAGTTATCCATGTAGGTAAAACTACATGGATAATATAGTTTTATAGCAAAGCGACAGTCTAAAAGCTCACTGACAGTTTATTTTCCAAATAATCTAATACGAATTCCCATTGTTCAAGATATTGCGGCTCCGACAAAAGGGTTGAAAGTTATGTTATTGTGAAACTAAACGGCTACATAAATTATAGATGTTTCGCTCTTGACAGTACCAGTCCACGTGAAACTATGCTTCCGACTGTGCCCGCTATTACCTACCACTAACAATATTTGGCCATCTCATGCCAATTGTTTTAATTTATAAATAAATAAAAAAAAAATATTTGCTTAAATAAAAGAACAAATCATCCATTAATAAAACTATCACAAAGTCGCGTGTTTCTAGAGCTATTAAACTTAAAGATACCTAGAATACCTAAATTTAAGTTTAAAATTGGCTTGTTTATTTGCTACCTAACTATAGATAGTAATTAAGCAATGCATTGAAACATAACATACAACCACTTTTTCAACAACATCTATCACTGTCTTGTTATAATCCAGCGAATGCAATTGATCGCGTTTTTTGCACCAACAAAACACGACGCCGTTTAAGCCTGCCCTTACAATGAGCCAAGGCGTGACACGATAAAATCTTGGGAACCCTGTCGGCGAAACTCGAATTAAAATAAATATCGCATTCAAACGAACTGAATAGCCTTTAGGACGACATTATGCTCAATTACTAGACCCTCCACGCTATTTACACGTACGTATCGATCGAATACCGCAAAACAAGATGTACGATTGCGAGCACTTCAATAATGAGTTTGTTTGATATATTACCCGTATGTGCGTAATTACGCACCTATTTGAAATGGACGTTATAATATTTTCTTGGGGCAAGTCGGGCTATTTCAAATCGATCGATACATTACGAATGTTTTCTGGATTTCCAGCGAAAATTACATCGAGTTCTTTGCACCATAAAAGTTATTTACTACGTGTAGGCGATGATTGTGCGGGCATAAATTATGGGAGAATGTGATTTGAATAACGCCTATAAATAAATACTCGTTTATATTCTATACTTTTTGTCGAAATCGCGCACCTGCATCCTTTCAAACTTTGATTTAGAGAGTTGGTAATTTAATAAAAGCAAATAAATTGGATCCTATCTCCTTTCGTCGATACGATCGCAATTGGTGAAATTTTAATTTGCCTTATCGTTATTTGCGTTACTATACATTCACAAAGAAAATAAATTCAGTTGATTAGCAAACTGTGATACGATCTTCTATGCGAAAGTCGGTGGGTGATGATCTTCCTATCTCCTAATTGTTTCGCTTTCGTCTATTACGTGAGCGTATTGTTCCCATAAATAGATGCTATCGACTGACAAATGGGTTTATTATGAGATACGGTTAGAATTACGTAATTTGCGTAATGTGACTTCACTTTTTCTCCTATTACTGATTTATGCCCGCCGCCCGAGGGTTTCTGAATACGTAGTATCTATTTTTATAGCTTTCCGAGACTTACATTATTGACTTGTCTTGTTATTCATCACATCACAGCACTTCATTATTTTAAATCAGAATAAATTATTTTATGATTATACTAGCTTCTGCCCGCGTGGTACCCGGATAAAAAGTAGCCTTATATGTTATTCTGATGTATTAAGCTACATATATTACTGTAAAGTTTCATAAAAATCCGTTTAGTAGTTTTTGCGTGAAAGAGTATCAAACATCCATTCTTACAAACTTTCACGTTTATAATATTAGTATAGGATTGACGACCTCTCTGGCGCAGTGCGCCTGAGATGCAGAAGGTTGCGGGTTTAATTCCCGCCACGGGACAAATGTTTTATGTTCTGCAAATATTGTCTCGGGTCTGGGTGTTATATATGTATAATATGTATGTGTTTACAAAAAATACATTTAAGTAGTATATGAGTCACTCAATTTCCATAATACAAGCATTGCTTAGTTTGAGGCTAAATAATGCAGTGTTAAAAAATGACCACATCATTTATTACACAGAGAAACATTATTGTCCCTGACCATCGATTATTGTCGCGGAGCGAAGTGCTCATGAAAAAGGAGAATGGTAAAGTACGTGGTCAAAAAGTTCAGTCGAATTACATCCTAAAATTATACTTAACCTAGATAATTTCAATTCTAAATAAATATGCAAGAAATCAGAGCGTATTATTTATTTATTTATTTAATACTTTCACACAAAAACAATGTAGTGCTAGGAGGACTTAATGCTAAAGCATTCTCTACCAGTCATCCTGGGCGTGCAAAAAGATGGTGTGGCGTGTCTAGTACAATGTACATACACTACAATATATATATATATATATATATACATATATATGTATATATATATATATACATATATCATACTTAGCGTATCATACTTAGATAGCTACATAACAGCTGTCATTCTTCTGTATTTTAGCTACAGAACCTTTTTCTTAATAATTACTTAATACTGTCACTTACATAGTTCCTATAAATTAATTATTTGAATTCAAAAATACACTCACTATATTGCGAAAATTGTTCTGGAAAAACATCAAAATATATTTAACCCGTATTTTTATTAACTCGGATAAAATAAAGGTTGTATAAATACAAAGGTCTATTATTGTAAATACCTGGCCCTTGGGCCAGTTATATAAATTACCGAAGTATCTAGCCTCATCTTAATTGCGCAAGGCGACACGACACCCCGTATGCAGCTCGCGGCCAAAGATGCTGATAATTCGATTATATTGTAATTGTTCTTCGCGATGTTATCGTAATTGGCTTGCGTAAGCGACAACGGATGGACGGACGATATGCAAAGGGCTTTTGTTGTCGGGTTCGATCTTGATGTTGATTGGGTTCTATTCTGAATCGCCTGTTCTGTTGGCTCGCGTCTTGGTCAACTGTATGGAATGGAAATGGGGAACGACTTATTTTGACTGGCTTAGCAATGACCAAAAATGATTAAACTGAATAAGAGGACAATAAGTATTAATAATAATTCTGTACATAGGCCATTTTAAAGTTTTGAACATCACTAAGTCTAGCAAAATGAGTGCCATTGTTTTGTTCTCATATCCATTTTGCTATTGTAATTAGGAAGCTAGTCCGGAAGGCCAGTTTCACCATGGCCAATTTATCTAACTTATGCGCATGTAATCTAACGATTATTGGTTTATGTTCGGTTTTATCGGTGCTATACGCTTTTCTCTCTAGTGAGCCTGCTTGTGCATAACTAAAGATACTTTTCAGATTTTTGTATTGGCTTTCCTATCATTCATGTCTATCCATACATTGTTTGATTAAGTACTTAAACTATCATATTCAAATATCTTGCAATATATCTGGCGTAGACGCATCTTTTCTTGCCAAGTCTCATTCATCGGGTACTGAGCCTATCACCAAATTATTAATCGAGGTTACCTCTTATAAATCTGTCATATTGTAAAGTTACAATGTGCAGTAACTTGCCAAACATAGCTCGAATTTCTTGACAATGATTTTTCGAATCATTTTATAGTATTGCATCTTTAATTTATTAGAATAAAGCGTATATTTTTATACATATTGGCAAAATCCTTCTTTTTTATGACATCAGTCTCTGCAAGAAGCTGTTTCAGGATTTTCAATATTTAAGAATAAACGAAGGTTTAAGAATTTAAACGATGTAGTTTGTTGCAAAATTGCGAGAGTTACCTTCTGCGCATCATCTGTACTTAGTTATTATGAACGACCTGTCATTGTGCGAGGACAAATCTGTCAGTAGCTTTCACTAGTATTGTCAGCGCTTATGCATCGAAGAAGACACTTTCGTTTACAATTTGTACTATGTTATTTGAACTATAGATGTCAGAACATGTGAAATTCCTTTTAAAATTTGCTGGCGCCAATCTATGTTTGCTCAAGTCTGTTGAGTAAGTTTCTTTTGATGTGGGAACGAAGTCGACAGGAAGAATGTTAACAATCCGGTCGGAGGATACTAATTGCCTGGCAAGGGTTACCTGTCTGGGAGCAAGCACCTACTATAAGAGTAGACGATACGAAGATGTAATGATATGTCAATCTGTGCTAAAATGATGTTTACGATTGTACGGAATTTGTATGCTGATATGAGGTTCCGGTAGTGTTTCTTTTGATACTCGATCATTTGAAGAATGTTTGATTGATGACCATAGATCAGTTAGAAAAAATACGCTATTCAATAAAGCTTTAGATTGGCTTAGTTACACGCAGCCTCAACATACCTAGGTATGTTTAAGATAAATTAAATGATCGATGATATTCAAAACTGTTCAGACAGGCTAATATTTTTATTGAAATAAAATATTACCATATAAGTTTTTGAATTTGATCAAGACCTTTTCCTCTGACAAAACTTATATTTCCTGTCGCTCTTTGTAAGTAGATCTTCATTATGTATGAATCGCGTTTATAACTTTTTAGAGACCAATACATCCGGTTCGCGATGAAAAAATGGTAAGTAACCCTTAGTAGGGGCTAACTTAGACGTTTAATGATGGGGAGTTTCACAGGCGGCTGCATAGCAACGCCACAACGGTGAATAGAATCGGGCGCATTCATTTACATTATTATGTCGTTTTGTCTATTTCTGTCGTGGATCGAGAATATTTTACATGTAGCCGTTGCTTTTTAGCTCAGATTTATATCGGATCTTGTTAAATTAGCTATGAAATGAAGCTAAAGACTTCAAACAGTTCAAAGTGCTTCGAATTTATTACAGAAATCGTTAAATGTAATAAGATCAATATGTGATTTGGGCATGATATCTTTGCAAGTAAGTATTCTACAAATATGATAAACATCATCATCAACAATGGAAGAAGTCAAACGATCTTGGGCTACATCCATCTATCGACTTCATTTTCATCGATCCTACTGGTGGGGCCTTTCTACACTGTGTCGCCCGGTTCGTGGTCACCATTTGACCATAGAACTTTTCTTCCTCAGTCGGTTCTACGAGCTAAATGACCTGCCTAAAAACAATATTGCGACTTCAACTGCCAATTCTATTAACATATAAACATAATAAGACCTCTACAAGCAAAGTGTTTAACTTATTTACTCAAACAATCACTATCTAGTCTTGAAACATTAGCGTTCTATTATTAATTTTAGTAAGTAGATGGTACCCTTTAATACACGAAACTAGATTAGCATCTCAACATTGAAACGTTTAGCATTTATCAAAAAAAGTAGTCGTGACTAACTGGTAAAAAAAAGTGAACCTACATCTAGCCTTGATAAAACTTCTTTATTATTATGCTTATCTTAATTTTTGTTCACGAGTTAGGTATTTTTTTATGGTTCCGTAAGCAAAGGGTGCCAATAGGACCTGCCTACACATCTGTTTCTCTGCTTGTAACTTTTTAACAGTAATACGTTTTCTTCGTTCGATGCTGTTGCCGTGGATGTTTAGATTAGCACAGGATCGTAGTAGATGGCACAAACTGAGGGTGGTCTACTAAAGCCAAGCTTGGCCGATTACACGATACCAATGACATTTTTTCAATTTTTTGCAGAATACGTGAAGTCAAAATATAAAGGCGGCCCCCATACAAAGAACATTGAAAATAATATAATATGATGTTAACAAAAACATTTTTATTTAGGTAGGTATATTGTGTAGTGGTACGGAACATTTAGTGTGTATGCCCAGCTCGCACATGGTCTGTTTTATTATTAATTATATATATAATTTGTATGATTAATAAAGTATCTGAAGCCATGCTATGACATGAACATCTGGAAGAAGTTTGACCTTGCATGGTTGATGATCTAAAATCATGCTTTATCAAGGCATCTTCTGAAGCGCCCATTCAACTAACCCCTCGTAGCTTGTCTAAACTAGGAGATGCCGCGATTTATTCTGTTGACAGAATCAACCGAGCCTTACTTTGTCACATTTACAAACACCCTGAACCTGCAAAACACTGAAATACTCTGTAAGTGACTACTTAAGATATAAATTACACACTTACAGCGTAGAAAATGCATTCACCCGTCTGCTAAAGCTAAAATTAGACTGCTCACCGGGATAGGAACTCATTCCTCAGCAAATCTGCCGCAGTATAATTAGATTCAAAGCCACTCATCACTCCTAATTCGTTTTATTGCCCGCTATGTATGTAAGGAATGCGGTGCTCGTCCTGGTAGGCGATCATGTTTACCAGTTGCTTTGGTTTGATAGCTGAAGTGGCTATGTGATTCGCGGTCCAAATGAATAATAATACGATCACTGGAGCTGGTAGTTGCCGAATTTTATAATCTTGTGAACGACTTTTTTGCTTGATTGTGTGGGATCAAGCATAAAGCATTTTCATGCTTGGTAATATACCAACAGGTTTTGGTAAGTACTATTGTATAGTATACGAGGGTGAGATACGTAATAGCCCCTCTGATTCCCCGTTCCCGACGTCCCGACGAGCCCAGAATAACCCAAATAAAACGAATATTCAACAGCACTTTGAATTCGCCACGCTAGCGCTGCTACCTTTGATCGTCTAGCTGATATTGTATGCGAAGTAATTAAGCTGAATTATAGATTGATAGATAGAAAATGCTTTATTGTACAAGATAAAACAAGAACGTAGGTGAATTTAATGCTAATTTTCATTTTCTTCCAGCTAACCTTTGTGTAATGAAGAGTGGGGACGGTGTTGTGTTTGAAGGAGACGATTATGCTACGGAATAAAATAATCCTAGTAAGTACCTACAATCCAAAGTGTGCCATGACAAACTATCTTGAACCACCTCCACAACCAACTTCCTGCAATCTTTTAAATTAGTTTATTAGATTTAGTCATGTATTCTGTCGTTTTGCGTGTTTGTGTATCAAATAAACTACATATTTCTATTCTATTCTATTAATCTCATCCGTTGGGTCTCCCTACCCTGCGTCGGTCACCCAGTTCGTGGTCGCTATTCGAGAAATCTTCATTCTACAGTGGTTATCGATTACGCTAGCTTTATCTGCTCATTGCCAATTCAATTTGCTAATTATTCTGATAGCTATGGCGATGACTTTAGTTTGTTTTAGATTTTATTGCGTACAATTAACTCCTACAACCAGTCATATCTATTTATTTAATAACCTAGCTTAACAGCTAAAAAAAATTGCATTTGCTTATAGTGTAGGATAGTGTGAATATATCCAACAGATTACCTAACAATGTAATAACAGCACACAAGGGTTTACGAGCTTGTAACCGTTCATTACCAGCTACCGTGCACTTTCACTGCGCCACTCCTCGTTATACTGTGGCCGTGGTTTCGTGGGGTCAAGTTTACTGACTTCCGATGTGAGTCGATTCATCGGTGATGGTTCATCATCCATCATTATTTGAATAACCCACATGCCGAAAATTTAAGAGCCTGAAGCCGAAAATAATCTTATTTTTTTTTATCTTTGATTTGAATTTTTTATTGTAGGAAAAACATGAGTACTTAGTAAATTATTGTATTACATAGAATCTGGTTGTTCTCAAGACACAATTTCACAAAACTTTCTCAATTAAAAGTACGAAAAAAAATCGCTTCATTATTAACTAACAGATTAACAGACGTCTGTCTAGACATATCGTTAAAAATTTGAATGACTTATGTAGGTACTTACCCTAATTAAATAACCTGGTTGATAGAAACTATCGAAACGTAATCGGTTGAGAGTTTTATAGGTAAAAACGTGCGGTTTTTATCAAATATTTAGTCAGCACGGTGGGTCGTCAGCGGCACAATATAAAACCAACGAGATCCAAAGTGTAATCGTATGTTAATATAAAATAATAAATCGCAAGGCTAATAATTGGTTTCTACGTATGAGTTTCGACACTAGAAAGAGATGTTGGAAACAAACATCTCTGCTGACTACGATATAAAATTTTAAGCTAAGATATGAATGAATACCCGTAAAATAGAGGACATCGTACACACAATAACATTATAGTAAACAGACACTCAACCAACATTGGAATAATCCCCTTCATGACCCACACTCTTAAGAGACTGGAGATTTTGAAGGAAGCCTGTTTCACAC
Organism: Perizoma flavofasciatum; assembly: GCA_958496245.1. Taxonomy (NCBI): domain Eukaryota; kingdom Metazoa; phylum Arthropoda; class Insecta; order Lepidoptera; family Geometridae; genus Perizoma; species Perizoma flavofasciatum. The sequence continues at coordinate 11,642,344 of OY292419.1, read as the reverse complement.
AAACACACCCTACACACCCCTCTCTCACACAAACACACACACACACATACACACACACACACACACATACACACACACACACATACAATGCGCATTTAAGTTTTAGTTTAGTTCGTTTGTTTTGCCCTTTTTAATGTTCCTATTAGGTACAACTTATAAGATGATTTATAAAATTGTTAAAGAAAAGCGGGTTTTCCTAATACAAGCATATAATTGCTTAAAAGAAGACTCCAAACCCTGTAAGCACTAATCTATAAGTAACAGATTTTTTTTTTAACCCAGTGTTTATGTAAAATATGAGTATATTATAGTTTTATGTATGCTTATAATTTAGTAGTTCGTTGTATAACTATAAAAATATAGGTTATTTGTATGTTCAAAACTTGTAGTGATAAAATTTTAATATGAGGCATCAAACTTAAGGTTCTCTGAACCCATGTTTGTTTTTTGTCTGTTTCAGATTTTTCGTCTATACAAAAAGCCCATTCTTCTTTATCAAAGTAAATCCGGCGAAATTACGATTGAAAAGACCAAATAACATATCTATTTACCTTCCTAATTTACACACTAGTAGCGAATTTGTGGAATTTACTGACAGTTTCTTACTTTCTTTTGGCCTCAATTGGAATCGATCACGATCATTTTGATGCTAATAAAATGACCAAACAAGTGTTCCTATTGGTATTGAGTGGGAGTCATGAACTCCTATTTCATATTGTGTTACAAAATGTATAGAGAGTCAAGGATTCTTTTTTTGACTGTTTATGTTTCTTTATCTATGTTTCCTTTTTATATTTAGAATGCTTCTTTCCATAGTTATTTGGGTTGTTTGTATCTTAAGTAGTACCTACAATTGTTGAAAAATTATAAAAAACAATCCGTCTTTAATATTCGTTGAACTGAAATCGCAAAAAGAATACATATATGGCAAACAAAAATCAAGTCAAGTCTCTCTACTTTTTCTCCATGACGGATGTCCTCGGGTCTATACTTGTAGATCCGCTCGGATACGATACCGATGAGAATGTCCGAATATCAGAAGCAGGTCCATCCATTAAAAGTGGCATGCCCTTGTCTTGCACAAGTAAACAAGTAGACAACTTTTTACGTAATACAAGCCCATCGCCGCATAACTATACTAACACTAACTGATTGCTCATGCTATCGAATTTTTGGTTCTAGAGCATGCCAACGTCCTCATGATGTATTTCTTTCACCGTTTTTAACCACATGTATTGCAATGGTATATAATTTACTTCTAGCAGTTGGTTTAAATTATAATCACTGAACTAACAACCTGACCTAAACAGGAAGCGCATAAAATTCTACCCTCAACCTACCTACAAGATTCACACTTACAGAAATATGCAAAAAATATATCCAAAGAAGGATTCAAACAGCTTTTACAGTATTTATTGTAATAGTCTTTGTAGTACGTTCATTGGCGGCGCACGCGCATTCTACTGGCTTCCATTTAAGGGTCGTCTGCATCCACCTGTTACGGGTCTGTGTCAGTCATATCCGTCTCTGTAACCTATTAAATTGAGGTTTGCCCTTATCGTGAGTTATATAATGGGCGGAGGTTAAACGAGTTCAAAAAATCAAAGGTATTTTCCTTAAAACTAGGTGCACCTCTCTGACTTAAATCTGGCCTCGATAATTTGATGCAAAAACCTACTATGATTCATCTATGAAGGCAAAAATGTTAGGATGTGTTAGCAGAGTTAATTCAATCCTGAAAGGTTGCTCTTTCTAGGAAAATAAACGTTGCTTGACCACCAAATCTTGAAATAATTTATTAAATTATAAACTAAACTATTTCGAAACGATATCGATACAACGATACAACGAACGAACATGTTCATAACATACATACATTTAATCAAAATATTAAAAACATTTCACAAAATTATTTCTACACTATGCAACGTAATTCGCAAATTAACGATCGCATCATGTAAAAAAACAATAACGAGATACTGAAAATAAACGAATCTTGGAATACCATTGATATTAATGAGTCAATTTCCAGGTTTGGTATGTTGTGATGAAAAGTGAAGACTGATTATTGCAGCGCTTCGGATATCTGTTCTATAAGGAAGACTTAAAAAGTATACCGAAAGAATACCGTTCAGCCCAATTGTGTGGTATAAATATATAAAACCTTCTGTTACAACCTATATAAAATTATAATATTTTTTTCCCAAAAAAATAAGGATGAAAGGAATTGTACATTGTTTGCATTAGGAGTTTGTTGCTTCTGTCCGATTATGAAGAACGCCACACTTCTGAATAATCCTCAACCTAACTTTACAAATTGATCGGTAACACATTGGCTCACGGTCAATAACGTTTCTAAATAAAAACGTGGTGAAAAGTTGAATCAAAATCGAGTGGAATGAACTTTTTTGCAAATATTTTGAAAGCTTTTAAAATATGGGTTGTAGACATCCATTTTCAGAACATATTTAAAAGATTCCGGTTATTCAGCGTTACGTTACTCCTCGATAAAGTCTGTAAGTCCTGTCTTCACTGACTTTTCATTCATCTAGAGATTACTGCTAGAGACCAAGGTTGCTTGATTCTGTATGATTGTGATTCACATAGTCCAATCCATTTCCTCTACTTTCTAGGAACGAACTAACGGATTGGGTTCTCTACCTACGAGCAATATATGGATATATGCCGGCTGTCTGCTACGTGGGAATCTAGTAAATACAATTTTGAACTACTTAGCTTACCTATCCGGGGACCGGTAGTGAAATCTTATCTATGCGAACAATAACATTGGATGAGGAAAGGCATCTTTTTTGATGAACCAAGAGAGTCGGATGTAAATATTTGGCTAAATAAAGACCAAACTAAATAATCAGATTCAACGGGAGAATAAATAGCCTTTAGAAGTCCTTGGTAGTTATTTTTAGTAAATACTACAAAAATGGCCTTTCTTGGTTACAGTAGGCAATTCGTAATCACGAAAATCTGGGAGTGAAAAGGGCAACATAGGTGGAAGATTTTTTTTACAAAAACTATTTTGAATTTGATCATTCATATTATACGAGTAAAATGGGAATTTTCACGTACTATTGAAGGTTAGTGAATAATTGCAGTACCGTTAAGATTTTCTAATAAATCGCATTAAACAAGGCACCAGAACTACAAGGTCAGGTTATTATAGCAGCAATCGACTCATGATACTACGCTGTAGTCGCAATTGGCCGTATATGTGAAGATTCTGTCGTGTCAAAGTTTCGCTGGTAATGTTGTAAAATGAGGTAACCATTTTTGATGTGAGGGCTAATTGTACGACTCTAAATATACGGTAATAATATGGACAGTTTCTATTACTATTTTTGTTTCCCATCTAGGATCCCATAGTATGCGAGATTTCTTGATAGCTCATACAAATGGCACTGTGCGTAGTGCAAGTCGAACGGACCGAGTTTAGGCCATGTTACTCGACTTTGACGGACGGATAACGAACGCAGATACCATACGGATGTTTTCAGAACACGTAGTTATACGTACCTGCTTGTTTACTCCTAACTTTTATCGAGCGCTTTAGATAAATAAATAAATAATGCTGTTTTGTGTTTCAATAGGCGGCCATGGACTTGCAACCTATCAAAAGATTATGTTTGGACTGGCCTCTGACTAACCCCTAATTGGTATCCTTATCAATTCTCAATGTTTACTGTGAAAGAACTTTCATGTGTTGCCGATTTCGCTTTATTAGACAGTTATTTTAGAATACCTTATAGGCTCGAAAGAATCGCATTATGACGTTAGGGGTGACTGTTAGGCGTGAGAGTATAGGAATGAAGTATGGTGATTTAATATGAACGTAGGTAGGCAGTTATATGTTTTATGATAGGATGAATAGTAAATTTTAATCTAATGCGATTATTTTAGTCTAGGTCCAGCAATTACTGTCTTACCTACCTACAGATATACAAAATGAATAATTAATATCTACTAAGTATAAAATAGAGTTTGATAGCTACTAGTTAGCTCTTAGAACCGACAAAAAATTACATCTGTTATATAATTGTTATATAATATGTACAGCAGTGGACGTCTACGAGACCAAAATTAGCCTCACACATATTTTATTACTAAACTGGACTTACTGGAAATAGAAATAGAATAGAAAAATATTATTTCCTGAAATTATGACCATAAAGCATCAGGTTATATAGTTAAGTAGGTACTTATACATAAACTAACTATATCTACCTAAACAATTGCCATGATTATATTCAGGCAAAAGTAGCAGCACACTCAGACTAAGCTTACGTGTCTTTTAAAATAGCGATATACTCGTAACTTCACAAAATGAAGAAGGATATAAAATAACGGTATCCTTTAGGTACCGTATGCAATATGATGTATGATACAAACATGCATATAAATAGTAGATGCGCACGCGAACTCTTGGATTTATTTTGCATTTCCTAGATAAATAGGATACCCGCTATTCAGGGCGGTCACGTTCAAAATGATGCTGAGTAAATTATATAGGAAGGCTATTATGATGACCGAACAAAATGTAGAGCAAGAAATAAGGTTCGGCATATCTCAAATATGTTTTTTAGTATGTTACAAACACCGGGCAAGTCTCAAAACTTATATTTTTGCCACAGGGTCTATGTATGAGAGAAAGTAATATTACAAAATGTCCCCATAAACAATAGGTACACAACAAATAGTGCTTTCACAAATGGTAACAAAGAACAAAGGTTAAATAAATCATAATAAATAAATAATGCTGGACATTTTTCACACAGCATCATCTAGACCCAAACTAAGAAGAACTTGTATTATGGGAACTACATGACTGATACTTATTTTATTTTTTTTGTAAATACATACACTAGACAGAACACTCAGGCCCGAAAAAATTAATACAATTTTTTAAATGAATGCAAGGAGCAAAATAAGTACCTTATAAGTACAAGGAGCAAAATAAGGCTAACTAGGTGATTTTGCTCTAAGCCATATCATGTCCTTTTTTTTGAAAACAAATTAAGGTACGTGACTTGTCTAAAATAAGTGTGAGTCATGAAAGTGGTAGGTTTTGATTGAAAGTCGGTGATTCTAGTCACTACGCTACTAGAGCTCTTATACTAGCAGTATCGTGGCCAAAAGAAGACAGCTACCGAGAAAAGTGTAAACGACACCTAGATACACATGATAATCATTCGCTGGAAACAGTAGCTACCCGTAACTTGTAACTGTATCCGTACAAAAGAACACTAGAACTGTTTTGTTTATATTTTGTTGACTACTGTTATTTTTGAGCTGTGGTCCGAGTCAAGAAATTTTAACAGAATTTAAAAAACCCTGGCTCGTATTTCATCAGCTATTGCAGAGTCCCCTTGTGACGTGTGATGATAAAACCTGTTTCAGAATCTTCATACAGTCTTACAAATTATGATTCTGATTTTTCATTTCTTCCTAGAAGTCGGATGAGGTCGTTTCGTAGTCAAAGCCAACGTCTATAGGTTATTCACGTAGAAACGTCTATTTATAAACAAAGTGAAGTCCATTTACACCAATTCCTGACGACTAAGCTCTATAAAACTCAAGGAACAAACTCTGTTTGGTTATTTTTTTGTCAAAAAAGGGAAACAGATAAACTGACTAACAAATAACCGATCAAACCCTCTTACTGGGTATTCTGTATAGCACAACAGCGAACTCTTCCAACTGTTTACGCTCGTGTGCCCATGCGCCGTCGCATCTTATATCGAAAAGGGTTATAATCCTGCTACTATTATAAATGCAAACGTTTGTGAAGATGGATGTTTGTTACTCTTTCACCTAAAAACTACTGAACGGATTTTAATGAAACTTTACAGTAATATAGCTTATACATCAGTAAAGCACATAGGCTACTTTTTAGTACTAAACTAATTATTTCCGATCAGTGTTTAAGTTCGTGTTCTAATGTTCTAGCGGCGCATCAGCCAAGAGCTCCTACTACTTAAAGTAACGCCACTACATCTGGTCAGAAAGGGTATTCGGCAAGCCGCCTGTGCTTATACCAAGGACCAAGCCCTCGCATCACGAGCGCGTTCCCGGAACCGCCCGCGCGTTCACCTGCTGCGACACCACGTGATAAATAACGCGTGCTATTAATTGCTTCCTACCACCAGTGGTTACTACTCATAACAGAAATACAGAGTGCGAGAAATGAAACTCTTGCACTGACATTAACATCATTATTGTCCACTGCTGCCATACCCTAATCAGCTCATAACTAATCAAGGAAACCTTGTGTGGAGTAAGGATACCCAATAGTCTATGTATTAAATTATTGGGTGTTTATTACATTCTTAAAAAAAAACTTCAAAAAAACTCTTTAACGAAGTAAGATAACCTAATTTTGACAGGTTTAGCAATTAAATTTGAGACACTACAAAAAAAACATATTTATAGTCATAATATTGATATTGATAAGACTGTCAAAATAGTTTTCTCATTTCCACAGCCATTTTAGTAGTGTAATTTGGGAGCTGTTCATTCACCGCTGGTTTTATCAGTGTTATCAAAATTGTATATGTCCTGCTGGACGCCACTTACTTATCTGCAACTTTCTCATTTATGTTTTATCATGCGTAAGAATAAGAGGTTGCGAGTTCGATTTACGCCGCGGGATAAATGTTTGTATGAACTGCAAATATTGCATATCAGTCAAGTAGTTCTCATAATACAAGTTCTGCTTAGTTTGGGGTTAGAGGATGCTGTGTTAAAAATGTCCAGCATTATTCATTATTTATTAATTCTGAGTATGTGGAAAAATAAGTGAGCTAAATCGATATGGTATTTTTCAATACAGAAATTCGTTAGAGTCGTATCTATTCGGCTGTATTTATTCCCTTGTCTGTGGTCACTACTCATACACCACTAAATCATAACACTTGCTTCACGTTAACTAATATCAGGCCCCCTAGGACGTACCTTTTTGAATTGCTTTTGTCATTTGTGATCTATTTTAAGACCACGACTCTTAGCAATCTGCCTCCGCACATGAAGGTTCGTCCATTTTATAGGTAATCATCGCAAGATTTCACTGGATGAAGGCAGCTTAGAGCGTTTGCCGTGGCATCCCATGGTCCATGGAGCTCTTTGCTCTACCAGCTGAGACACAGCACAGTTCTACGTATTTGCCTCTTACTACCCTTTATAGATAACTATTTTTGGAAATAAAAAGCATATTTTCTTTCTTTCTTTCTTCTTTCTTTCTTTCTAAATTACAATCTTATGAATAAATAAAATTGAGATAAAAACCGCAAGATCAAATTACACTATTTATTTGTGAAAATATTATGACATCAAAACCGCAAGTAGTTTATGTAAGGTACAGTCATATACCTACAGATGCAGAAACAATGACACTCCATTACATAGCTGCCGCTTTGCATTGCAATCGCCTATATTCGATCTTATTTATGTGACTGTACTAGATAAATGTACCACTCCAATAGTAGGGCATGAGTCATGTTGTATTAAAAGATGGGAGCATTTAGGTCCAATGCTGCATTTCAATTAAAATGTGTCGGTACGATAAAGATGTTATCCCATCCAATTCTACTAATAATAGAAACGTAAAAGTTTTGATTTTGTTGCTAATAACCTCCGTAACGGCTGAACTGATTTGGATAAAAAAAATTACAGGTTCGTGACCTGAAATATCATCTATGCTACTCTTTATCCGGGTAACACGCATGTGAAATCATGGGCAGAGGCTAGTCAAATATAATTTGTGCTTAAAACTTGAGATGTGCCCGTTTTACACTTAACTTTGGCAAAGGTTTAGACGTTTCTTTGTGGAAATTGGTTACAAAGAATCTAGTTTTGCTCTTTATGCGTGCTTTGTTACAAACTACAATTGACACAAATCCATTTTATCATGAACTTCATATTCTTTTACATCCAACCAAATTAGTAAGTAAGTAATATTCAAAATACATTGATATTAATAGTCTCCCAGTTTCTTTTACGGGAATGGCCCCATAGATATCAGATTTCTGTCGTAGACACAGAAGAAAACAACAGTTACTACGTAGTAGAGATAAAGATACGGATATTCTCAACGCCAGGAAATCTAAAATCAGGTTCAGATTCCATGATGAGACTGTTGATTGTATTTTATTACTACTCTCATTCATGTTGATAATTCTCACAGATTAACTTTATTATTTCCTGGTCAATATTTTTACTCTGGGATCATCAAAATCGTAAATTTTCATTTAAACGTCGCCCTTGCCGCCTATCGTCTACCTTCAGTGGTACCGAGGTAAAAAAAGAGTAAACTTTAGCTTGGCTTAGATCAAAATTTAGCCTAGACTTTCCATGATTCTCGGTCTAAAGCAAGATTTTGTTAAATTATTTGTTGAGTGGTCCAAGGTAAATATATATCTTCTAGACGTTCGTGCTCCAACGGGCGCCTGATCATTTATCATCTGGCGAGATTAAGACAAAATAAAAGTTTTTTTGTTAAAAAAGCGCTCTTCGTTAGTATCCCATCAACAATAGAAGTTCACTAGACGTAATTATCTTATGCATCATTTGTATTGTTAACATAAACAGTCCCCATGTATTAAAAACCACTTCCGATCTGAAAGAGTAATAATCAGTTTGGCATCGGCAAATCATAGTATATGTATTTTATGGAAAATAAATCAATATTTTGTCCCTGTGAATTTAATAATACGGAAAAAATATTAAACTTCGTACCTACATATCTAAAATATAATCTGAACAGATCGCAAATTAAAGACCCATCTATATACTTACCGATCTATGCATTCTCGCAAATCATACAACGCCTACATTTAAACGCTCGCTTCGTTGCAGTTTGAACTAGATTAAGGCAGTAAATACGTTTCTTGTTAGTAATAATAACAGTAACTAGTACATTGAGTCATTAGTCTATGGCCTGTTTGAGACAGACCCTCCGGAACTATAGTGATATGCTCATAGCATACCTTCCAATTCCTTCTTCATTGAAGCTTGCCTGTCATTCTATGTTCTGCTAGGAATGAGGAATCATTTCGAGAGGCTTAAGGTTGTCGCACACATATCGCCACGGCTAAAGATAAGCATCGCTTCAACTCAAGCTGGTGGAAAGCTAGCGGTTAAATTCTTCGCCGGTCTTACGGGTTATTACTGTGTCTGCCCGTCACTGCGCTTATGTCTCCCCGTCTGTCGCCGAGTGAATTATGATAGAAATAAATAAATAATGCTGGACATTATTCACATTCACACAGCATCATCTAGTCCCAAAGTAAGCACAAGCTAGTGTTATGGGAGCTACATGACTGATATACTACTTAAATACTTTGCTTTTGTAAATACTTACATATTATACATAGACAACTTCCAGATCCAAGACAAATATTTGCAGATCATACAAATATTTGTCCCGTGGCGGGAATCGAACGCGCCTTCGCTCTCTGCGAAACACAGGTCGTCAAGCTTTTCATAATAAAAAAGCTGTCATTGAGCAGTCACAAAGCCGTCAGCTCGCGGTCCCCCAGGCGTAACCACGCCGATACCGCGAAGATGCTACGCCGGTGCCATTCTGGAGGCATGCCTGCGTCGCGTGGGCAGTTTCTTGAAGGTGAGGCAGTGCCGATTGCGTGCCGAGCGTTATAACTTCTAAAACTTGAAAATATACTTTTCTAAACTTTCTAATTTTCAAGTTTAAAAAATTTGGATATTATATTTTGTCGAATTGATTCGAAAACCTCGTGGTATCTCCCGAAGAAGCCAGTGGCTTGCCCTAGAAGCAAAAAGTGCGAAGATATGTGCTATTAGTGTCAAATATGCCCCTGATTTGTAGATTTTACCAACGTGACCGTAAAAATATAGTACCTAAATACCTTCGTAGAATCCCACCACCAGTTTTGTTTTTCTGGAAGACTGATTGTGTTATTTACCTTGAATACGATACTGGTTTTTGCGATATTGTAATGGATTTTTAATGGCAAAGATCAGATCCCTTTAGCAGTGAAATCTGTTTTCTTGTCACCTTTATTACACAAGGAACGTATCATTTTCTGAATTACGACATTCCTCTCATAAGTTAATGAAGGTCCAGTTGGATGTAAAAATCCATAAAGCTAGCTACGAGTAATTTAGTCATTCAAAATCAGAAAGATAAACACATAGTTTTTTTTTCAGGAATAAATAGAAACCGACTTCTAATAACGGGAAATTGATAAAAAAAGTCAAATATAAAATTACATATCATGTAACAAAAATGTAAAAAAATACAGGCGAATTGAGAACCTCCTCCTTTTTTGAAGTCGGTTAATAATTATTTATTTGACATACAGTTTACACAGAAGATACCTGGCCGAAAGAAGTTTTGTGGACCGAGTCCGATCCGATTGTGGCCAAAATAATGATGGGAAAAACTCGGACTGATTTTACAGCATACAGGGTACAGCATTTGATCCGAGTATGAGAAAGCACGGACGTCACTTGACATTGCAACACTGTCAGTTTTGACTGATGACGCAGTGCACACTTACATTCGCTCCATTATAAATAAAATAAATAAATAATGCTGGACATTTTCACACAGCATCATCGAGCCCCAAAGTAAGCAGAGCTTGTGTTATGTGAACTACATGACTGATATACTATTTATATATATTTTTTTGTAAATACATAAATATTATACATAGAAAACACCCAGACCCGAGACAAATGAATGCAGATCTTACAAACATTTGTCCCCCAGCAGCGGGAATCGAACCCGCAACCTTTTGCGTCTCAGGCGGACCTTCGCCCACTGCGCCACAGATGTTGTCATTGCCACCTGCCTACGTGATGCCCTAGTGAAAATGTTTCGAACGCGGAAAACGGATCTCGGATATAAATTTTATAACCAATCATTCAAATATTACGGCTACTTACTGCAAAACGTATAATTTGCACTGATTCAGATCGGACGGCTACTTCAGGCATCGACTGAGCACCTCAGTCGATGCCTGAAGTAGAGTATGTCTGGTTTAAATGTTATTTATTATTGATACGCATGTGCAAGGAAAAACTGAAAAAAATATAATTACCTTTTTTCGATACCTATTTCATTAGTTTTAATTTCCTGATGTTGAATCAACTGTATCCAAATACAGTTTTTTTTTAAATTAGTTAATTATTATTTTTAAATTTTATTTTATTAAAATTAGAGAAAAAATGGTGGCCTTCGCCCAGCAATGGGGCACTGAGGGCTGAAAATAAGAAATAAATAATATAAAAGAAACAATCGAATAGCCGGACGTGTAAAGGTGAACCAAAGTGGTCGAAATTAAAAAAATGTTTTATTCTAGAAAACCTTTGAGGCTAGAGAGATGTCATTATAGGTTCTTAATATAAGTATTCCATTCTCAGATGATCTCTAGAAACAAATGCAAACATACGACCTCATTACAGCAAAGATTGCCACATGCAAGTAACGCTCACCTCGTCTTAGTTACGGTATTACGTCCCATTTCTGTGATTTATGCCCTCTACTACAAAATACATAATGCTAGAAGCAGCAGGTGAATTAGGGCATTAACATCTAGACTTAAGCTTGTTTTTGTCGTAAACTGAAACAGCTACTGAATGAGGAAGGTTGTAGTAGTACGTTATCGAAAAAAAAAATCTTACATACTGCACCTTTCCCACTTCTTGTATATCTCCTCCCTATTTCGCCACTCTATCTAGTCATATAAAAATATTTTGGAAAATTCCCTACAATAAAAAGCCAAAGTAAATAATTACTAGTAAATGCTCTTGTACTTGACTGGATTATGAAATAATAAATAATTTTTCAAGTAAATATAAATATCGACTTTGATATTTCGATAAAAAATAATACCATCATAAATGTATAGAATTTATTAGCAAGTAGTAAGTATTTTTCGGAAAACCCACTTGGCTGCCCCGATACACATAAAAAAATATATTTAAATAGACACAAATAAACAACCTTTTGCGTCAAACGCATATACGGGCTCCTAACGTAGGGGGTAAAAAAACTACGGTGGGCTTCACTGCTAGTCGGTCATCGGTCGGCCCATCATGGATAAACGGCTTACATACACCTATAAAGAATCCGTCGAATCGAGAACATCCTCCTTTTATGGAAGTCTGTTAAACACTGTTATATTTACGTTGAAATGCTAGAGATAATAACGATGCTTATTTGCGTCACCTATAAAAATCAGCATTCACAATTAACGTCTATTTTCTTGCTATGGAAATAATAAGAATACTTTCCGCGCTACAAAACCTTTATTGACTCTAAATGCAAAAGTTTTTCAGGATCACAGCAGTTCTTTCTTCAACGTATTTTTGTAAAAACTTACTTTTCTTTGAAAGTTCTTACGGTGTGATTTTGCGTATAGCAATATGGTGATTACGGCTTTTCAAAAGTTTTTAAAGTTGACGGCGCCAGAGAATCGGGGAGTACGAAGCGCTCATTGAAAATGGCACATTATCATAATGCAAGACATGGAATGCTAGTGATGCCCTCATAAGGTATTGCTGTTTTGATATTCAAATACCAATACTTCTATTTAAAGAGGAGATTATTTTGCAATAGAGACGTTCGTGCAGGTATTTAACTCGGAAAGTAGGCGTAGGTACATTTGTTTCTACTAGGACTTGACTGGTCAGTTGATGGAGCTATCTGGACCTGTATTGAGTTTGTGTCATCTTGGCTGAACTCATTTACTTTTATCCAACTGATTGTCAAGAGGATGCTAGTTTTCGTTTCGTTTTAACATTGTTTACGTGTAAATTATTTATTATCATATCATAGTATGAATCCATTCATATTATAACTGATACAGGGTATAATTAGACTACTACTCCAAAAAACTCAACACGACTTTCAGATTGTGATTCTCGATCGGCTACAAATGTCCATATTTTGAAATGAATTCAAAAATGAAGGTATGAAATTAAATAAATAATGCTGGACATTTTCACACAGCATTATCTAGCCCCAAAGTAAGCAGAGCTTGTATTATGGGAACTACATGACTGATATACTACTTATATACATTTTTTGTATATTATTTTAAAATTTATATACTTTTATACATTAATTCGTCTGTATTTTGCGATATTTACGCCAATTGTGAGCCGATCTTAATGATTCTATTTTTAATAGGTAGTGTATACTTCAAGAGTGGTCTCATAAAAAAAATATGAAAGAATACCCTAAGGCTTAAAAATTAGAGATGAACTATCATACTGGACTTTTTATCAACTTGCCGTTGCAAGTTTTTGTTTTTTCCTGAAAAAAATAATTATTATTTTTGCTATTCATAAGAATTAAATCCTAGATAAATTTTACAATATTATTTTTGGGGTGTCAACGTAGGATTTTCGCAAATACCTACAATATTTCGAAAACAGGAGGTTGCCTGAAATCGTTATAGTATAGTTCTTTGGGATAAAGTATTTTGTTTTCTACCAGATATACAGTTATACCTTAAGTTTTCGAGAATCTCACACAGTACGTAGGTATAAGTATAGTAGATTATTCTCAATGTTACCAGATGTGTTAGTTAAGAATGGCCGCAGTATTTATCGAGAATATTTGGAATAAAGTCACGCGAGTGGGCAGCAAACTCGTGTTTTTATGGTAATGTTATGGCGGCCATAGAAACCGTCCCGAAGCGAAATCGACGAAACAATGTATTATTTCAAAACTTTCGATTGTAAATTTTTACGATTACTGGGTTGACGGTTACGTAAGTTTTGAATTTATCCCTTTACAATTAGTAGCCAAAATTCTGTGATGATCCGTGGTAATCTCGGAACGGATGAAGCTATGGTGGAAGTAACCGTGGAAGATAAAACCCTTTGGTGCGCGCTGCCCGATTTTTGTTTTCCCTCATTCCCGTAGGAATAAACTGGCGAGTGTCTGTTGTCTGACTTTGTTGTTGGACTAGCATTGTTTAGATCCTTGCTGTCTGATAAACATCAGTAGATGTTGGACAGCAAATCCAACGTCTACTGACGTTTAAAAGACAGATCTTCAAAGACTACGCACTCGCACACGCATTTTTGTATGAATAACTTCAACTAGTTCGATTGATACCACACTAAAACAGAATAAAGGACCATCAAAAACCAAGCCATTAACTTTGACTTTGAGATCTCGAAGTATTAATCTCAACAAAACTTTTGAAACGTGATTGTAATTCGGAAATATAAGTAAAATAAGAGCATGTACCTAAAAAGATGTTACACAATTGAACGTCTGCATTCTAAGAAAAAGCGATCTCTCAAATATTGCGGCCACGAATTCTGTGTAGAAGGTGTTTAGTACTATGAAGCTTACTTCCTAGGAACTTGCGGATAGGAATTATATTTTTAGTATAAGAAATAAGTTATATTTATGCTCCTTCAATAATCTCTGGTCTTATAACAAGAGCTCAATGGAGCTCTTGTTATTAGACAAGAGGTTATTGAAGGAGCGAATATAATTAATAATGATTACTATTATTAATTATATTCGGAGCAATGGCTCCAAATATAAATGGGACAAGACTAGAAAAAGAGGAATAATGTATAATAATTTCAAAAAAGGAAATTAATTTACATGAGCAAACATATAAAATGAGTATAATTAATTATACATTTGAAACCTTGATCTTGAATGTTACAAAATCTTGTATGATGAATAGTCAAATACTTAGGTACCTACCTCGCTCTATCTAAGTATAAAAACTTGTGTTTAGACGCAACACATTCACACTTACTTTAACAACCAAACCAACAACAAACATTTCACATTCATTTCCTTTTGATCGCCACCGCGTCAGTTTTAAACTTGTTGGAAATCGGATATTTAATAATACCGACACAAAAAATATCCAGATTTATAAAAGTCTTAGAATAAAAGATGAAACGTGCTACAAATATGTTCAAACAACATTATTAGCTGATATCAATACTTTAATCTTTATCCAATCACCAGTAGTAATTCTACAAGACCTTCCTCAATACGAATATACGCGCTTAGCTTTCCTGACCATACCATTAATAAGTAAAAAAAAATAGTTCCTCCCTGAATAGAACATCCGTAATTACTCCTGTCTTTCAAAGGTAAGGCTCAAAAGGCACATTTATCATCTGCATGAAGAGCATTGAAACACCTGATGAATGCCAGGCAATTTAAATCCCTTCGTTGATCTGGTGGGTGGTTCCACCATCAATCCTGTGGGAACTTGAATAGGCAGCCGTAGCTCAGGAATAGAACAGCTTAGTCATTTAAAGTTGTTGAATAAGATGAATGCGTAATATGATGATGGCTTGGTCGAATATGCTGAAAAGCCCTCTCTTTTAAAGTGTGCATGATTTCGTACCGAGGTAAGTACCTACCTAATCCTTAACGGATGCGAGATTCAGAAGTCGGGATATATTATTGACAAGGAGAATAGTGAAAGAAAAATTTGGTTCTTAAGATGTATATTGCTTATAAGTTCCATAACGGTTGATCTGATTGGGATTAAATTTGGATAAGTATAGTAGGTAACCTAAAATAACACATAGGATACTCTTTATTCGGGCACCACGCGGGGTGAAACCGAGGACAGAGGCTAGTGTCGAATAAATACGTGACAGTCTCAAGCATACGTATTATGGCATGAGACAATATATAGTCTTTACTCCTCGAAACGTCGTTATTTGCAAGAATCTTGCCATTTTCTATATCATATCATGTATATTTACACACCTCACCTCAACTCATCTCTACTCAACCATATTTCAGTCTATCTAGTTTTTTTTAAGCTTTGGCACCAACATAGGCAATGAGAATCATGTTACAATCGTACTTAACTTATTATTATAAATCCAATTAAAACAATTGTTTCTTCTACCGTTTTAATTATCTAAAATATGGTTAATAAGCATATTCTCACCTTTGTAACTAAGTTTGTTGAAATAAGTAATTTATCTTATCTTATAATGAGCCAGCTGTTATTTATGATCTGTGTCGCAAAGAAGTGCTAATTGCTGAGCATTTATGTTGTCTTTAGTCTCCGCTTCGCTGAGATTTTCTGTGCACGAGGCTTTCAATATTGTTGGGCAAACTGTCGTTTTGCATCGGTCCAACCAAAGATCATGGACTGCCGCTGGTCTAACTAGCTGGCTCTTTTTTTTATTGTTTAGCTCTCCGTTTTCTGGCAACGACTAGTTTTTGTTATGAACTTTGTTGACTCCTCTCTCTTTCTATCTAAATAAATAGTCTGGCTCACATTTCAAAACCGTCTTCTAGTTACAAATGTAACCAACATATATATCAGTGTCTCGTAGTTAAAATAATAATTTTATTTCATCGTAAGTAGGATACGCTAAATGCTTCTCCGAAATTTGCAATGGTTGCGAAGGTTTATAATTTAGTATGTTATTCTGAAGAAAACACTTTAATTTATTGCAGTCAACCCAATTCTATGTAGATAAATTTGGAAATTCACAGTTCAAGATTATTTTGGGGTCAACGAGAGAAAAGTATCGTGTCATTTTTTAAATTATGTTTTATTTTCCGAATCAAGCTATTAAGAAAGCGTTAGTAACCGTTACTATCAAATGCGTTGAAGGCTTATATCCCTTAATTTGACTACTTCAAAAAATTATGTAGCTCTGAAAAAATATTTAAATTGAAATCGATCGATTACGTCATAAAGTTATACTGAAGAGATCACTAGAAAACAAAAATCGAGTAAGTTTTGAACTATTGTACATACCTATTTTCATCAGTCAATCGGCACGATGCGTAACGGGACGAACAAAGCGGTAAGTTTTATTAATTTTACTTATTTTTCTGTTTGTTTTGTGTTGGTTTCCGAGTGTATTTTATTTACATTGCATCAAAGTGACGATATTAGTAAAAATCTCGTGTGAAAATGCATTTAGTAACTCACAGTTCGCCTCATAACCTAAGTGACCCAAAATGAACACATTGCCAAATACTTGACGAACAGTGTTTCACGAGAGTTGTTTCAAAAATACAACATTGCCAAATGCTTAGAAAAATATTGCATGTTGAGATGTTGTACGATGTTTGCATCGTGTTATTTTATTTGAGTGCAATGCATTGTTCTATGAAGATATTTTTTGTTTGCTTGGTTGCATGTGCCTCTGATCTTCTAACTCTCCCCCTTGTGGGAGCTTCGGTAAAGGCCTCGACTTACGTCTTTGCTCTGGCTTCAAATCACAGGGGCGGGTGCCCCTGGGTCAGTGGGTATGGCCACTGAGCGGCGGTACGCTGTTCTCTTGGTTTTAGCGCTGGCTGTCGGTGTAAACTTCGGCTGCGGAGTTCGACGCGCCGAGGGGGTCACGGGGTTGTGATCGCCACGGTCTTTGATGGTCTAGGGGTCTCGCGTGCAGCGGGGCAAATACATTCAAGTGGGTATGGCGGCAGATGTCAGCGCTGTCGAACATTCGACGCGCCGCCAGCACCACGAAGTCTTCTACGTTCTGGATCTGCACGTCGCGGGCGATTACAACGTTGCGGACGTAGCGTCCTTCTTCCGTGCATATCCTCAGTGCGACGTTTTGGAACACCTGCAGACTGCGTTGGTTAGCATTGAACAGAAGCGCGTACCACGCCGGTGCTGCATAAGTAAGCCGGGACGGGCGGCGCTCGCTTGTTGTATAGCGCGGTTTGCCTGCTGTGCCATCTTCAACGACCTGACGATCTCGATGTCGAGGTACCGAACGTGAGGCTTCCATGCAATGTGCTGGTCTCAAAGCTGAATTGGTGGTATTGTTTTGCGGTGGCGCTGCTGTCTTCCTGAAGTTGACAGCTATGCGCCACTTGTCGAGCCAGGGCGGCAGGAGGTCTAGGAGGCGTTGCATCCGGCTTGCGGTGATTGCAGAATTTCGTGAGGAGGCGAAGTAGGCACTGTCATCCGCAAAGAGCGCCAGCGATAAGTCCAGGGATGAGATGCCCCTCGAGGGTGGGGATGTCGTCAGTGTACCTCACATAGAGTGCGGGCGGCAGCTTCCCTGTGGAACTTTTCTAAGGAGAAAAAAAACATGGACCGATGTGAACTGCCCCCAAGTTGTAAATGAGAATTTTCGCATAGATTCCGAACATATGCATCAAACATGCTTGGTTGTTGTACTGTACAGGCGTCATTCTGCTCAAAAATAACTCAGGAAGATGTTGGCCCTCAAAGGGTTTCGGTGTCATATTTTTCTGACAATGACAGCTAGACCAGTGGAGAAAACTGACATGGCTAATCCCAGAGAAACAATAAGGAAACCAGTCATATCTCGGCCGATTGATGAAATCAGGTATGATAGATTGGGCCACTTATCGTATGTTGAGGAGAGGCCGCTGTTGGCTGTGCAACGACAGTCATCAACCATGTACGCTTAATGCAACTGTGTTTATCCAAAAAACGTAATTGTTTTGTTGATTTCCATATAAAAAAAATTACTTCACTGAGTATTCTTTTGTATTTTGAATTCCTTAATTTGGCAGTGTGACTAAATTGGTACGGTGTCCAATGACAGTACTTTTGCCCACATTTGGCAAATGTGTTCTAAATAAAACATATGATTTTCGGGTAGTACCCGACACATAAAATATTTTTTTAACTACTTATTTGGCTTCTTTAGGCATAATTGATTAAGTATAGAGAGTTTTTTCTTTTTTACATTTTTTTTTGCCAAATTAAGGGATATAGCTAGAATCTCAAAAGGGCAAAGCTGCCCTATTAGTATCTAACTCAATGGTGGCTCAGCGCAGTGCAAAATGACTTCGCAGCTGGTAAGTACAGGTAAAACCCGAGTTGTTGTGGCCCCGGTTAGCGCATTGGGACCTGAATCTCCCACTTGTATTATTGCGTACTAAAAGTCATTATGTTTCTAATTTATTAAACTTACATGACTCGAAGCAGTTATTCACATAAACTTGGTTAAAACAAGTACCTAATCGGCTACAATCTTTATAGCAAGATGGCCAGAACAGCATCATTTATTTGCAGTAAATGTCTTAATTAAGCGTAATTTTTCGCCATATCACCAAGTTACATGCAAGTTTCGCTTTGATCAAGCACCTTAGGCTTAGAAAAGTGGATTTTTATTGAGTAGTGAAAGGCGTCAGTGCTTATAGCCATACATGTCTTGCAAACTAGAGATCATGTGAAAATCACTAAAAAAGCTAATCATGATGAGATACACCTTGCAGTGATCCATTTCTTTGTGTTTATCGATGAATATCTGACTGAAGATGCGCGGTATAAGAGAACGTGCTCGTATTCATTAGTAACCCGCCGCCTTCACTTAAGACGTGAAATGAAGTACTTATCAAGATTAACATATTATTCTCAACCGCGGCCGTAAAGTAGAAATTATTAGTTATAATCCACTCTCTTGTATATTTCAGTAGAAGATGAGCTCTCAAACGGAGAATGAAAACCAACAAGTCCAAGGACCAAAAATTCTAACATCTCATATGCTCGAACTTTTGAACAAGTGCCTGGAAGGAGACTGCGAGGCTGACGTATTTCTTGCACCACACTTGTTTGTTTCATCATGGTTCACTAGGCATTTTTCAGCTCGTACCTCTTTATTACACTAGCCAAACGGCTATAGAAAAGAGATACTTTGGCAAATACATTTTGGGAAGCTTAAAATAAAATAAAAAACCTTTATTAAACCTTATTTACCGTGACAATACATTTTAAGTTTGCATCTCAACTTAAATCCAAAACTTAATAAAGGACCCCTTGGCGGGTATAGTCCTCCACTAAAAGTATTTTTTTTCTTTCTATCGCTTTCTTCATCCATGACTAGTTTGCTGGCATGACTTGGCAGGCTTACTCGTAGCAATGTCCCAAAGCTTATGAAAATCGAAAATGCTTGGGGACAATATTTTTGTTATAAGTTTTTCAACGTTTGTATATTTGTTACTACTTTGTAAGTGTTATTAGAGGGCTGGTCTCTGACCTAACGTAGGGTTACCAAGAAAAAACCGGTGTCATCACAAACAAAAGTAGATATGCATTTTTTTATAATAATAATATCCTACTATAATATAATAAATGCGAAAGTCTGTGTGTGTGTGTGTGTGTGTGTGTGTGTGTGTGTGAATGTTTGTTACCACGTATCTCCGTACCTACTAAACCGATTTTGATGAAATTTGAAATTTGGAATGTAGATAGTTTAGGATCTGGAATAACACATAACTAACACATAGTTTAGGATCTGGAATAGCGTATAAGCTAATTTTCGAAAACCTTCCCCTCAGGTTAAATAGGGCGGTAAAGACTGTATGAAAAAAAATGTTTTATTCGCTCAAAATAAACTTTAAAGTAAATAATGAAACACGTATTTTTTATTTTTTCAAAACTACCCTTTGGTGGTGTGCAATTGATTTCTAAACTTTGTATAAATTGTAATCCTTGGTTCGATTCATTCAAAAGTTGGTGGACATAGTTTGAAGCCTGGAGACGGTCATATGCTACTTTTATTAACATACCACGCGGGCGAAGCCACGGGCAACAACTAGTAATAGAATAATGCTGGACATTTTTCTATCTAGCCCCAAACTAAGCAAAGCTTATATTATGGGAACTACATGACTGATATATATAAAACACCCAGACCTGAGACAGACGTTTGCTAATCGTAAAAACATTGAACCCGCAATCTTCTGCGTGTCTGGCGGGCCTTCGCCCACTGCGCCACAGAGGTCTGGGTAAGTTTATGGTAATAAGACGTGCTATGCAGATTAAGTAATTCTCAACCGCCTGTACATAGAACCTGTGATATCGTACATTAGCAGTCGTACTCTATATAAAGTTCTCATTTAATTAAGGATGTGTTAGTTATCTGCAAACGCCTAACGATGGGCGTGGATAAGGTGCGGGCAAACTAGGCAGGACGTTTAAAATATCTTGCTAGGAATTTGCAGGTAAATACCCCCTTATAGCAATTGATATCTTGATTTTCAAGCGAAATCTCTTAAGAGGAAACGGCATATTTCCTATACAAACGTATTCCTTTATTTCCTCCCTGGATTACGAATAACATTAAAACAGTTACTGTTATTTTTACTTGGTATAGATAACATAAATTGACAAAGTCTTGAATTTTTTTAGTTTTATCATATACAATCTAATTCTTAAAATGTATATTTAAACCCAATTTCTAGTTTCAAAAAGATGGCCTGTATTAAAAATTGCCTCTGACTACCACCTACATGGTATCCTAGAAGATTTACGCACTAAGTATGTATATGAGGATGACCATCATGGCGATTGATTCGTGAGCGTGCTTGTTTGTTAATATTATAGATGCAAGTCATTATTATGAAGCAGGAATTAATCTACTACTGTACGACTATGTACTAGTTTTTTTTTTTAACGCTGGACATTTTCACACAGCATCATCTAGCCCCAAACTAAGCAGAGTTTGTATTATGGGAACTATATGACTGATATACTACATAATTATATTTTTTTTGTAAATACATACATAATATACATAGGAAACACCCAGACCTGAGACAAATATTTGCAGATACAAACATTTGTCCCGTGGCGAGAATTGAACCCGCAACCTTCTGAGTATCAGGCGGGCCTTCGCCCACTGTGCCACAGAGGTCGTCATATATACTATATACTATATATAGATATATACTATTGCATTTCCGAAATGGATTGAATGTGTGATACTACCTCGTATAATTAACACAAGATCAACTGATAAGCAACCAGGATTCTTGCAGTTAAGGTTATAAATATGAATACCTATTTGTGGACTAGGTGTTGAAATAAAAAACACAAGATAAGATAAATTGATAATTTATTCTTAGTTAGGTACAACGGGTCAAAAGATTTCAAAACAGGTGGTAAAAAAAAACAGTATTTAATAAGATATAAAATGTATTTAATGAGCTATCAAAACAGTACCTGATCTTACAATAGATTTTAGGTACTTAAAATGGCAGAAGATGAAGTTATCAAAACACAGGCTAAGGAAAAGTTAAAAAACTAAAGGAGTATCTGCAAGGTGCACCGAATCCTTTTACCTCACTAGTTATTTCATTATAGATTATGATCTAATAAGCTATGGCTAATAAGCTAAGCTATGGCTTCACGCAACATGATCAAGAAAAAATCAGTGACCTGATGAATAAATGATTCACTAGCTTTTTGGGGATAATCTATTTCTATGTCTTTTTAAAATACTAAATAAACAGCCAATAGTCACCATACATAAACCCAAAACTAAAATTCCCTGTGTCGTGGGTATCGGGAACTACGAGTACCGTGGTACCTCAACACCCAAACCCGGAACTGCAGACCATGCAAACATTTATCCCGCAGCGAGAATTGAACTCGCACCACTTGCGTAGAAGCTGGCCACTCTTCCGCGCATCACAGAGGTCGTCTGATAAAATTATACATTATGCTGGCCATACAATAAGGAAGCACTCATTTCTACCACAAAACATCGCTTTCGGTATCAAAAATATTTGTACTATTAGGTATTTACTTCTTCGCAAATAATATTGTGAAATATTATACTATGATAAATTATAAATTCTATGACAAAAATTTATAATTTTGAGGGAACTTTTATAATACTCGTTTCTGCCCATGGTTTCGCCTTTATTATTCTAGATTACTATTCTAAAGTGTATTGCTCGTTATGTAAAGTTAACAATTAAATATCCAATAGTTTAATGTAATGTAAAATTTCGAAAAGTCCATTAATTGTAGATACCAACATGGCTTCGAAATAGTATTCAGATACCGTCAATTTCATGTACTTACATTTAGATACCTAATAAAATTCATTAATAAGGCTACTATCAAGTCTTAACAATTAGCTGCAGTACGATTTGTTTCCAAGGAAATATTGATAGGCAACAAAATGGCATAGTAAGGCTCGCATCAGCGTCCGCATCTCTCCAACTTTCATAGTCACAAATTCTAATCTGATAATCCATTCCACAGCCACTGTCATTCGACAAATCTCTCCGATACGACATCGGCAGAGATAACAAAGCATTCTGTACGATACAGAAATAAAACAAAACTCCTATCAGGGAGTAAACGGGGTCCCAAGTAGCGCGACCGACGCATCATATGCTTAGTGAAGGTCGTTTCTTCCTGACGCTTTTGTTGCTCAATCCGAGAATCGTGCCGATCACCTGATGGATAAAAATGGATCATTAATAAACGTCGCTATAGACATGATAAAAGAGCATGGAGATACTGGTAAGACGTTAACAATGATAGCTCTAAGTGGGCTAGACGTGAAACTGATGAAGTGAAGTTATACAAGGTCGTCAAACAAAGCGGCTGAAATATGACCCGGAATATTAGGAGTAATTAAAAAAAAGTCTAAAACGATAATATTACCTTAGAAACTGAGTAAGCTGCCAGTTTCCGCCTAGGCGTGGGCAGCAATAGCGCCAATGAGCGAGCCTCTCTGAGCAGCGCGTGGAAGGCGAGCGCCGCGCCCGCGCACGACTCCGCCGCCGACACCTCGTAGAACTGGCATCCGAACCGCAGGGACAGCTCCTGCCCTTCTTCCGCTTTAATGACTCTAGTGAACGTAAAAAATAATATAAAGTTTCCAAATGCATATCGCCCTTGAGTGTATCATAATCCTCTCCTTTAATAATAAAAGTACCAAAATTTCGATGCTTAGATGTTTGTACCTTATAATTTCCGTTACTGCTGGAAATATTTAGATGAAATTTAAAACAAGTTTAGTTCGTGACCTAGAATCAAATAGGCTAGTTTTGATCCGAGTACTACGCGGGCGAAGTCGTCGTCAGAGGTCAGTGTTTATTACTTTGTCATGCTTATTTTACAATGTTCGCCAGGAAAATATATCTTTCGTTTCCTATAGAGTTTTATGTATTTTTATGATAATGTTGTCGCATAAAAACAATGATAATACAATATTTTAGCGGAATCGCACCGTAGTCGTCACTCTTTAAGGACCTCTCGAGGCTATATTTAAACCAACCTGGCATGTTCCAAGTCTCGCTTATTTCCCAGCAACGTAACAGCGGTGCAACCAGGTAGCCTTGTTCGTTCCAGAAGTGCCAGTAGCTCAGCCGCCGCCAAGAATGAACGACGGTCACATACTGAGTATACGACGGCAAACGCATCGCCCCACCTCAAGTGCTCCGCCAGGCATCCACGTTTCTGAATCAAGGAAAAAGGGCAATGGATATTCTGGTCTATTTAGAAAATTGAATTAAAAAAACCGAGCTCTGCTATTAATATACTACAGAATTCATTACGGAGAGTGTGCTCAGGCACTTCACCAGATAATAGCAACCCCATTTCATAGTCGGACTAGCTGACACTTAGCAATGTGTCACCTTATTATGGTATAACCTTTCCCCACTAAGCGCTTCGTCTACCTTTACCATCAGTACAGCAAAGAAATGGAACTCGTTGCCGCCGGCTGTCTTCTCCGATAAATATAATCTTGAAGTCTTCAAGACGAAAGTAAATGAGTATCTTATAAATAAGCGAGCTACATCCTCGACCACATCGATATTTTCCAGGTAAGATCGCGGTCAAAGATTTGCCTTTTTTAATAGTACAAAAACAAGTGCAACATCTTTATATTTGATATTGTACTAAATAACAGAATGGTGTGACTTATGACTGGACATTTTGACCCATATGGTCACAACTTTTGCGGTAAATAATTATTCCGAATAATGATGAAGAAAAATATTTACAGCACATCCACACGTGTCCAAGACTTCCACTTCGGACGTTGCACCATCGACGGCAACCCGGTGTTGGTACATGAAATCTGAAAAAAAAACTTTTCATTTGCATGATTGTAGCATTTGGTTCAAGTGTATCGGCTTTCTGAGATAACATCGGTTGCAAGTAGATCACATGAGCTCGTAATGTAATAATCGATACGGCAGATCAATTGCGTGCCTATTAGCCGACCGACAATAACAAATTATAATTAATTGATTCATTGATCTTATGGGGAAGAACAAACTAAACTTGCCGTGTACAAAAAACTCAGTAAGGTTCTGGAATTGTTTGTTTTTTAAAGCAACAAAACGGAAATATTACTTTTTATTGAGGAAAAGATGTTAGGTTGAGCAAATTAATACAACAAAGTAATATAGTGTTTATAGGTCATTAAATTTACACTGTTCTCCCGGAATTAAGTTTTCAAGATCAATTCGTATGAAGTTATCACGATAAAAAATAAGTACAGCTTTTTGCAAAATATTTGCGAAAGGTCATCGGCCGGCCTGGGCGCCAGTCCAGCCTTGGCTCTCCGCGTGGTGTTGCCAATATCGCAAATAAACCGTCCATTGGCACTCGACGCTTGGCATCTTGTAAGTGCCCTCAGTAAGGGCTGGTCTTCATCGGTATTTCTGTCGTTCAGTCTGCTCTGACATTCTTAACATATCAATGTGACGATTATTACTACGGGACCGCCAGTTGAGATAATTTACTGATACAACTAACGTAACAATTAAATAACCAACTTCGCAACCAATAACAATACTGTATAGTTCTGTAAACTTACCACCAGTCGAACTGTATTCCCCGATGTACCGCTTTGTCAGGTAACGAACGACCACGGCTGTAACAAGTGGAAAATCATTAACTTTATGCTTACAATTTCAAAGTTTACTATCCGTGAAGTTAAAATTATAATAACTGGTTGTATTTTACACTTTATCTTCCTCGATGGAAACACCTCGTCGCAATTCAAACAGCTTGAAAACAGAGAAAGCTGCAATTAGCAACTAATCGGCAAGAGGTGTTACAAAAGTAGTATCCCCCAATGAATTTATAACTACAAGCCACAATTAGAGGGAAAGCAGACAAAAGAGCTTTATTATACAGTGAACGAAAGGGTACCTTAATATATATGAACCTGCAGCTAAAGCCAATTAAATAGTATGTCGATAGAAATATTGTAAACTTTAAACGATGTATTACAAAATTTATGAAATTAATATTATGTTTCTCGGCACACCTCGGGTAGCTATGAATTTTAAAACATTGTATGAAACATTGAACTTGCTTCAACTTGATAGCAACTACAGTCTCGAGAAGCTGCTGAATTGAATAATAATTAATATTTAAAATGCATATTAAATTACTTCAGTGAGAAAAAAAATATTGCCACCGAAACAGACGACAAGCTATATTTCACAATAGTCAACTATAGAATTGTGAGCACGAAAATACAGATAGGTAGGTACTATGCTGTGCTCTACACATAGTACAGCATATCAAAGACGTTGGCTAACGAAATGGATAAGCCAGCAGGTAATACTAGAACGTACAATGGAGCACGTTAACCTTATCGCCACTAAATAGTATTAATTATAACGATTCTAACTATTGCATGAAATACGATACACTTATAAATAAAAGTTTAACGGTTTCCGTATTGCATCGCGAAATGTTTTATTTGCTGACTAATAAAAACTGTCTACCACTCTATGGGCTCGATCGTATAATAAAGTAAGATTTCCACCTGAAAACTTCCTATTAGCCCAGTGAACGCTATAAAATAGCAAAATATATAAGTTTTGACAGCTAATATCGTAAAGTCATGTTGTACGAGTATGCCTGAAATCTTGCGATTCACGGAGACGGTCACAAAGAAATACGATAAAAATGAATAAAGATAATGTTATGATATCTTTGCATCGCATCTAATCATGACAGGTTTTATTGTATTGCCTCCGTGTTGAAGCTTAGACATGCGGGTTCATGGTGTGATAAACATGTAATATCATCAATAATATTGGATACTATATGACATGGTTATAATAGAATGCCGGGTTTCTGTTTGAACTAAGATTAGTTGCTCCTTAACCTAGATTCAACGAAGCTGAAGACAATCGATGTATGCTAATAATGCCATTTCGTAGTTATCTGTGTGGCAGCGGATGCACTTCCATTTATTTACTTATCCAGCTTATTACGATCGTATGTGCAAAAGTATCCAGCTGTCAGAAAACACACAGTTGTGTTGTTTTTAAATATCAAACAACACAACTGTGTGTGCTTTTTATGAAATAAAAGTGGTCATCTATAGAAACCTGTAGAAGTAGACCCGATAGAAACAGTTTGAAACTTTAGACTAGCTCTTATCCTACTCTGATAATGACTAAACAATACACCTATAACATCATTTATTGTAAGTTTTGTGCAATACGAGATACATGAAACTATGCCTTAGACAAATTTAAACTCTCAGAAGCCGCAATACTCAAAGTAAGCAAATCCAGTTTAACTAATTGGCCAGTCACGTTTCCCTTAGCGTACTTCAGCTGGACATGTTGCAGAATCTGAGTTTCTTATCAAATCGTGAAAATAAACAACTGGTAGAACAACAGATTAAATAATAGTACCTCGTCCATTGAAACGCTAAAATATTATGTAGTACCTACAAAAGTTTAAATCTTTGAATACAAATCCTTTATTTAACTAAAAGTAATATAACGGATAAATCAAACAGTTACATCTAAAGCTAACAAAATGCTGGACAGCATCATCTAGTTCCAAACTAAGCAAAGCTTGAATTATGGGAACTATATGACTGATATACTACTTATATTTTTTTTTACTTACATATAAAACATAGAATACAACCAGACCCGAGACAAATATTTGCAGCCCATACAAACATTTATCTCACAGCGGGAATGGGTCCCGCAACCTTCTGTGTTTCATGCGGGCTTTCGCCCACTGCGCCAGACATGGTCGTCAGAGGATATAAAACTATGTATATCTTTTATAACTGAAACTGAAACCATCTTGATTTGTGGCTTCACAATTGAAATTTAACGCTTTTTAGCAATATTTTAATGGCACCCAGCAGCTATTTCATTTGCAAGACAAATCGATCTACGCATTGGGTCTACGATTTTGGATTTGAATAGGTCCCATTTAATATAAAGAGATCAAAATAGGGCCCATTTACCATTTTAAAATCCTTTGTGAAGTGACACAGGTCTGGTAAAATGCACCAATTACTTCACTAACGAGGACTTTCACCGTCCGATAGTGAACAGTTCAAGGTGATCCACAAAAACATTACTCTTTCAGATAATGCTGAATATCTGGGTTGCTGTTGCAATATGAAGGATGTTTCTACACTAACGATAGGTATTTTCCTTTGCTTTACTATCCTCGCAAGTAAGAAACAGACTTGATTTTGGTAAATAAGCTTTCTGATAAATTCTCAGTGTTCTTTTATTTTTTAAGCGATTTTTTCTTATTAATAACCATCGTACATTCTTGAAGGGTAAAGTAGAAGAGTTATTTACGAAGAACGATATCTTTTAAATGGTTTACGATCGAAGAACTGAGAATTTCAAAAATTAAATACTAAGAACCAGTAATTAAAAAAAAACTTACTATGGCTGATGGTAAGTAGGTATGCTAATAATTTATGCAACGTTCCAGCTACTGTGATTACTGGTACGTTTACGGACATGGAGGGCACTTATTATGAGCTTAACCGAGAAGTGTTCACGGTTCGACCAACTTTAAAAGTTGCAATTTATTTGCCGACTCGTTCTGCCTGAATTTTGCCAGTAACGAGGACCATAACGGAACTCGGGAAAGGGGATTTAAGCATCGAACAAATACGGTAGCAAAAGCTAAATGTTAATTAAAAGCATCAGCGGAGGTGATCACACCGCGATCCCGTCTCCACGCCTTGGTAATTGGACACCGACAGTTTCATTTACATTTTTAAAACCTATCTGTGAACGCCACTTAATTAAACTGCACTTCGTTCTTCATCAACTACCGTTTGGCATTAATTTTAAGGAAGTTTATAAAATTAAATGCGATATTAATATATCCTATCGCGTGGTCGAAGATTTCGTATAACTTTCTCTGTCTGTTGACGGTAGCCTGACATGGTAATAAGGATTTCACTCAGCTGAGAATTTGACGCGCGACATAGCTTTTTTTAAGCTGTTAACAAATGAAAAACAGTTAACACAGAAGACTTTTTGGACTCGCCAAACAGATCAGACAAAAATTTTATACCGTTGATACCAATATCTTACCATTGTTTTGTAAAGCTGAGATTGGAATGCAAACAAGGAAATGTTAAAAGCGATACCGCACAGTAAATTATTTTTAAATCCGTCACTTTTCGTCGGTTTGTTAGTATATTAAATTCACGACTAAAAATATGTTCTATTTGTGAAAGAGTTATTCAGATCGATGACTTCGCTGTAGAGAATTTCGTTAGTTGTGAAGTGAGTGAGTAAGTGAGCTGTGAGCGGGTGTCCCGGCAGACGTCTGAGATGACTCACTGGCACGCGGGCCGCGGGCTATAAATATGAGACTGACATTTTGCTCGTTCTCGATAGCGAAACGAAACTTCATGTCATCCATAACATTTAGTGCTGACTTTATATTATTGACTATCAATTTGGTATCTCTTCGAAGAGATATCTATAATTTTATGTTGACACTTTCCGGCGAAACCCTAAACTCAGTGTAATTTGGCTCCGAATAATATATATTAGTTTAGAGTACCTTTAACTTTATGTTTCTTCGGAAATAAATTCAAGAAATAGCTCGTGCATTATTATACACTACGAAACCTTGAACTGATCTGAAACTTCTTGTGAAAATCTATTTTATTTTTGGATACAACATATTGAAACGATGTGTTAAAAAGATTTACAAGTACTCGTACCTAAGTACTTCCTACTTAATTTACACGTTACGTTAGTGGCATTACTAAAACCAACCACCATACATAACCACCATAAAAATATGCTGGTTAGTCATGAATGTATGTTATTCTTACAAAATATAAAGTGTCTCTAACTAGGCTATCATCACACTTGATTACCTAACACCGATAAAATGCTTATTAGTGTATATTTTCGTAATTATTATTACAAATTTATTATAAGCACACGTCATGAACCGTTCTGGCCTGAGGCAACAAGTTGATCTAAGACCTCGGTCTTTTTAACGCACAGCGTAAACGTTGAGTAGTGGACGACTAAAATACTGTGGCATTGTGCAGAAATGTATTAAGATGACTCTGCAGGAATGGAATACGCGTTTCTATGAGTTCTGTAGAATGTTTGAATTTCACTGTAACTTTTTACTCAGATGTCCTTCGTTTTTTTTAGGCTCTCATCTCTTGCCACCTAAGCACTCACGACTCTTCGCTTACCGCTTGCGCCTATGCGCCTTTAAGCCTTATGTCGCTTATGTTAACTTAATCACATAATCAACATGCGGTCAAGCTTGATTGATTGTCTGCGTTCCTCTGCTTTTTATAATTGCGTAATGGTGTGCTTTACTTAAATTAATGTAGTTTGTTCTGACACATCTTAATGAGGAAAGGTCTGCGCTGCTTTTGTTTTTGTGCCTCAAGCCAAATCACGGTGGGTCTGTTTGTAAACATTTTGTTTGCAGTTCACAATGATAAGACGTTG
Organism: Perizoma flavofasciatum; assembly: GCA_958496245.1. NCBI lineage: Eukaryota > Metazoa > Arthropoda > Insecta > Lepidoptera > Geometridae > Perizoma > Perizoma flavofasciatum. The sequence continues at coordinate 11,611,854 of OY292419.1, read as the reverse complement.
TGTGTGTGTGTATTATGAAAATAGAATCTAAAAAGATTGGTGAGACATTTTGGTCACTTATGACGCACGAGTAGGTAATTATTTTGAAAAAAGTGCAACTGTTGCATGAATGCTGAAAGTTTGTAGAGCAGTTGCAGCTTTGCGTGACTGAAATATGTATTATATTAATATACCACTAATATTTTTATTATCTGGATCAACGCATTAAAATTGCCATGTCGAGTGTCGATGCAGCCAGTATTTCAGGGACAATTCCGTTTGGCAGTGATCTGGCTCGATAGATCTATCTGTCATTAGATCATCTGCAACGGTCTTTATATAACCCAACTATTACATCTGTATATGAACTTAAAGTTGTATTATTCTTACTATTATATATTATACCTACGAGATGTTTAAATATGTGGCTGTATTTTTTAAATAAGAATTTCATCTTTCAAAAACATGAAAACTTTACAAAAAATATCCTCCAATTGACTCTGTTGAAAACGTTCACGTATGAGAATTTGTTCACATTTGCAGTGTATAACTAGGCAGTTCATATAAAAGCAACTTCAGCGACCAGCTATTAAAACTCAAGTGTTGCTGTAACAGTTGCTCAACATCCGTCAATCGTATTACCTAATCTTTCTATAATTGTTATGTTAATATATTGAAGTGTTTCCTAAAAACGACGGCTCGTCGCCACAGTCATAAATCAATTTCACTCGTGAGCTTTCGCTAAGTTATTGTTTATACTTTCTATTGCATCGCAGTTTAGTAAATCAAGTAGCTACATGGCTTCATAGCAAACATTAATTGATTGAGCTTTGTGGTTGTAATGAGTCATTAAAGTCGTTTAATGATTTATTTGGTAAACTTTAATTGTACAGTTTATTTGTTCAGAAAATGTCAATGTTTAATACCTAGTTTAAATATTTGCTTAACTAGTGAATTTGATTGAGACCTAGATTTAGATGGCACTGGCGTGACAAACTTGATGATCAAGGATCTCAAAAGGTACGATGCATATTGAAATAATAAAAATATTGTAACACCATTTAGATGTAGGTATACGAGTAAGTGTTATTCTGTGACTCTCTTTTTATACAAACTTTAAGCCTAGAAACCTTCGATCAACTATAGTACTAATTTACCGATTAGCGCTTCAAATAAGAGTAAACACACTTTTGTGGTCTTATTTTAAATTAGTATATTCCAAACCATTTTGTATAAAAATTAAGTTTCATTTTAGAACAACAACGACGACAACATTATAAAACGACATTTTCAAACTATAACTTTGTAAAGGTAATTTAACTGAATGTTCGAGTGTTAAAGTTTATAATAAAATTATATTAATGATATTAAAAAACTTTTTTCTATTTCGTAGTAAGAAATATAAATGTATAAGTGTGTGCAGACGTGGCCACTAGAGAGTCTCGTTTTTGTTCCAGATCCTTTATCTAGTACTATATGGTTGATAGAAGCTGAAAACGCAAATTTGGGTTGAAACATTTTTGTTTTATTACTTTTGTTACTTCATATTTTTTCACCTGCCGTACTATCGGTGCAGGCACCAACTTAGTTTCCACTCATTCCGAGAGTCTTTATCTGGCTGAATGATCGCGACGCTCTCTCTCTGCTTTGTGTCTTCTACTGCATGCTGCAGCTCTTTTTGTGCGGTTTGCTAATTCTCATTTTTTCAATATCAATTGATCTAATTCAAAGGTTTTTGGAATATTTTATGCCTCTCAAAACGGCTTAGAGATATTTTATCCAAATTACGATATATCGGGTAGCTAACAACCTCAAGCCGCAGACCGCAATACCCGGTGTAATTAATTAGGTATAAAAAAATCTAAATATCAACTGTCTTTGAAATCGGTATTCGTGTAAAATATTAATTAAAAATTACATAAACGTAACTTAAAATGCTTCGGCATAATCTTCAATCTTTATAATATTTGGTGAAGTTTATTCCGCTATTCCTTAGCCTGTAATAAGAAAACGCTCATTTGCAGAAATTTCGTCATGCAGGTCAAATATCTGCAATCACTTTGGCCAGTTCAATAAAAAAGGCAGTATCAAAGGGAATGAGTTTGGTACATATTCCCGATGCACATGGCCAGAGGCAACGTACAGTATTTGGTACGCCCGTAACTAATCAACGATTTATTACTGGTTTATAATGTATGGTGCGTGAGTCACTGTAAGAATTAAATTTTGAATGTAATAGTTCCCGTTGTTCCAGAGCTAGAAACTAAAAAAGTTTTTTTTTTAGCAGCCAGTTTCGTCGGAGGTCTGATGGATGTCAGTTTTGAATTTGAAACAACTCAATAACGTTTTTGGATGCTAAGTTAGTAAATCGAATTTAAAAATTAGTAGTCGAACCTCAATTACGTTTGTTGCCATTTGTGCTTATGTCGAATTTCTCAGTCATACCGCACTCTAGTTTTTAAGGTGATTTGTGGATCTTGATCGAACAAAAACCCCTTCTTCATTAAAAAGGTTTAAGATCTGTCATAGCTTTATCACAGTTCTAATATTCACCTATCATAAAGTCGCTAGCATGGACATGAGTACCTCACTGTAATGGCGCAGTTAATGCGCAATCGGTACTATTTCTGTGGTTGTGTGTGGATGCTTCATCGCGGACCATATGAGTTTGCTTGTAAATATACCAAATACAGTTCAAACAAGTTGAAGTCCATGTATTGTTTCCGTAAGAGCTAGAGAATTGCATCTGCGCTGTACTTTGACAACTCCTGAGTTCATGCCTAGTGTCACGTTTATATAAAAAATATGTTACTAAAGCATGCCCGGGCGTTAAGCTCTCTGCTTATGCGTTATTGTCTTTAATTCAGACGGGAATAAGCATAAGTTTTACATAAATTAGCAGGGCTTCGCAAGGGAATTGGTGTTAAGCATATAACTACAAACTTCTGGAATTTCATGTCAAACTTGTCTAACACCAACAACTAAGTTCTTCATTGGCAACATTCCGTTACACTCGGGGGAAATTGGCAATTTGACAGGACCATAAAAAGTTGTCTGCGAATGTTGCGAATCATTCGTTTCATACTTGTATTTATAATTGTGTGAATAAACTTATGTGTAAGTTAGCTTACCCCCTCTGTCATTGCCTCCCACTGGGGTTTATCAGCAAAGTGCTTTTGGTATATCGTTTATAATACCGATTTTGTCTCAACTCAAAGTAATGTTTAACACTGATTTTTCATAAGCTCATTTTTTTTCTGTTTTGCTCCCACGAAAACATATAACCCAGCGATCAACCGTATATAGAATGCCCTTCGTGTATCCCAGATATAACCATCTGGGCTCAATGCAGGGCTTTGTAACATCCTGCATGCCAGGCTCTTTTGTGTCATCAGTTTTGTTTGAAAATGACCAATTTCTGTCTAATTCGGTCACAATTACCTTCATAAACATTTTACTTGCATTTTTTTTTAAATATATCTTATCAGTCATGGATGCCTACATGGTCGATCGCTAATAGCAGTAAAACTATGTCAATGAGACAACTAATCCTTTGCAAATAATGTATGTATCATAATAATGTTATCAACATTATTATGATAAATACAAGCATAATTCAAAGTTTGTTTATATATTCCACAGTACTGCGCATTAGTACTCGTATACGCTAATTTGAATTGATAAACATACCCCATATCCAGCAGATAGCGGGAAATTTCCATATGAGTCGACGTAACTGACCCAATAAACATATTTTACCTATGAAGGTCCTTGCCGATAAACGTAGTACGAGTATTATAATAGCCATAAAAATACACTATTTAAACCTACCGACCTTTTTAGTCGAATTTATAAAATAAAACTATTTTATGTCTTTAAAGTATATTCTTTGTAATGAGTTAAATTCTTTCAAATTTACAAATAAATCTTATCTCTGATCAAAGAATTATATCCGTAATTAGATTAGACACACCTGCCTGGTCCATATTTTATCGAATAAGAAGGCGTCGTCGTTGAACCGACAGCAAACCTGTTGGGTGAATTAGGACTACTCGATTGGAGTTACTTCCCAACTACGTAAAGTGAATCAAAAAGCAATCGAAATTCTGATTTCGTCGATTACCTATTAGTCGTCTAGACAGTTTAGTCAGTACATCATAAGACAGAAATGCTCCACTTGATAATTATCACAAAAAAGTCAAATGTTAAAAATAAATTAATATAATAATCCTAATTACCAGCTTGAGGCGGTCCCGATATAAATTAAGGAACTTCTCTAAGCTATTAGAGGTAATTGATTTCGGTGAACACCAAACAAGAAAAGCATTATTCGAGTGTCGTTAAAAGTTTATATAGTTTTTTTCTTTAAAAATTTAGCATTTAACGTTTTATGTAATCAGCTATTTTTTTTATTAGACTATACTTTCTCGTACTAATTCATGTTTTAAATGTTTTAAATTAAACGTAGTTCTTACCCGATTTTCCGCAGCGTGGACTCCCGAGCACCACCACCCTTATTCGATTGACCGTCATCTTCATGAGTCCGCTTTACAAAAGCGCTTGACACTGGAGCACTAGAAATGTCTGCGCATTTACAGCTACCGGTCTGTTCGGTTCAAAATAAGCGGTTCTGAACTCGAAATGTGCGGTTACAAATTCGAATTTCAAATTATGTGATCGCGGATCAGCTGTTATGCAAGATGGCGTACGCACGCGCGCACCAGACACCTGCTAGCGAGCGACTGCCGTCAACGAAATTGGCGCAACGCGCATTCAGGCACGTCTATTAGATTGAGCGGTGTGTGAGGTTGACTGCAAATGCATTTTTGTTGTTTTCATGGTCGTTTTTAGATGAATGGATTCAAACAACGCAGCGCAGTCGTATTTGTGATGGCTGGATGCTCTACTCAAGTCCTCTTCTTCGCGTGTAAATAGCAAATAAATACCTATTTTTTAAATAAATTGCATAGGTACCACTAAATGTTTACATATGAATCATGAAATTTAATGGCATAGAAAAACGATACCTACAAAAGTTCATTGTTTTAAAGTTGCTAGTCTAACGCAGAGTTTTGTATAAATCTGAAAATCGCCAAATATAGGGAAACCGCCAAAAATATAATGTATGAACTCATTGTATAGTTCCTGTGATTAAAACCTTGAACAAACGTAACATTTTTCCTTGACAGTGACTGCCTTGACAGTGCTCTGCAGACCTACAAATGCAGCGCAATATTATAATTTGAAATTAATCGCGTTAGACACGAATGAACGTTCAATGTAAAAGTTTGATGATTCTACATTCAGAATTAAATGGAAAAATTGCTTACTAAAAATTCCTATCATCTGTAAAGTAAAATTGGATTAAAGCTGGTGTATGTGGCATTGAATTTCATTTACTGTTAACTAAGAGAGTTTACAGTGCTGCAAATTTATCTGTCACAGTGAACTAGAACTAAAATCTTGTTTGCCATTCTTCTTTGGACTCCTACCAAATTGTCAACTGTCGCAGTCACTAGGTCAGAAACATTAATTAATCCATGGTAAATGGATAAATTAACGTTTCTGCTAAAACTTCATGGACATGACACACACAACACTTGTTATCCTAGGGCGGCTAGCGTACCTACTTACAAATTGTTTTTACAACATATTTTGTATGTTTTATAAGTAATTTATAACACTTACTTGTTTTATCGACGTACATACTAATTGCAGTTTGTAATACCGTTTTACCATACGTTTGTAACCAATTAGTAAAATTAACTTACTTAAATAACTGAAAGTATTAAAGAAATACAAGAAAATAAGTAAACAAATAATTATAAGAACATAAAGTCGATTGAAATGTTCGACGCGAGCAGCAGCCGTATTATGAACTTATCTAAAACCAGTACAGATACAGGCAGTTAATTTTCTGGCCTTAATCTGAATTGTTATTGTTCGTATATTTTTTTTGACGACCTCTGTGGCTTAGTGGGCGATGGCTCGCCTGAGACGCAGAAGGTTGCGGGTTCGATTCCCGCCGCGGGACAAAGGTTTTTTTTATGAATAATATGTATGAATTTAAGAAAAAAATTATATAAGTAGTATATCAGTCATTTAGTTCCCATAATACAAGCTTTGCTTAGCTTTGGGTTAGATGATGCTGTGTGAAAATGTCCTGCATTATTATATTATTATTTATTTTTATTATGACATCAATCAATCAAACTGACGTTTATCTGGCTAAATTATTTGTGGCTTGTTTATAGTATTTCAAAAAGATTATTCGGAAATGTTTCTCGTGTTTTACGTGTTTGCGGAAAGTTACGGTTTTATTTCATGTCGTGGACAAATTATCATTGAATAATAATTATCTGTATTGTATATCCCTAATAACGCATATTGTGATATATTTCTTATTCAGTTTTCCGGTGAAATTTCCCTTAATAAAATGTAAGCATGTGTTACTATTATAATATTCTGTGCGCGTGTTATCATTTCGATCACCATCAGATGAAAAGGTTTGGCGGGAATCCGTAAGAAGTTACAATATCAAGGCACCTAATATGTCGTTAGTCTTTTCAATTTTTATTCATTAGAGGTATGTAAGTACAAACCAAAATTTTTGTAAAAGTACAAATAAGTTTATTCTTTGTACCTAGTTCACTGGATGAAAGTTCACGTCATCGACGTCTCGTAATCTTTAAGGAGTTGGAATTGTGTAAATGTTTAGATTCCCATAAGGATATGACTTGTTGCTAAGAAATAATAAAAATAATATACATTTCAATAAAATCTTTTCTGACATACCTAAAACTTAATGGTTTTTGTAGTACATTTTTACGGCTAAAACACGCTAACATTATATCAAATTGAAGCTCGTAATACAAAATAACTAGTACAGGCAGAAAACGGTTCAAGTACGACCTGACCGCGGACTGACCGGCATTAAGAGTTCATTATACCTAATTAGTAGGCAGTTCAATATACGCCGTAAACAGTCTGGGAATAAGAGTTCATATAATACTTTCGCTGATTTAGGCGGCTATATCGCGACAAGAACTATAACTTACTCTCGTAGTTATTATAGTTCGATACGTGATAGATAGTGAACTCAATCCGTGAAACCGTGATAGTTATTTTTTTATACCTATAATGTGATAAGTAAGTACCTAATCCGTATACAGAAATGTAATTAGTAAAATCGAGACCACCCGTAAATTTTTGGCTATTTAATGTAATGTTACTGATGAATGCATAAAATACACGTTAAGAACACGCGATTTACTGAAGAAGTTTTATTATTTAGAGTGAAGATCACTTCACTCTAAAGAAGATTACTTTGCGCTGACCCCAAAAATGTGTGTGGGATAATCTGCTATCTTTGAATTAATTAATGTTTCTCAGAAATATTCTATCAAAACTATAGAGAAATACGAGTTTTTAGCACAAGTTTATAACTTAAACGCTTTGTTATGTAAATAACGCCTTTGTCTCATTTGGGGAAACACAATTTTTAAAGTTGAAAAAAAAAATCAATTTTTATTTTGACTCGAAACTGATTTTATAGTGGAATGCTAACAAGCTCTTTGTTCAAGGTGTCTTTTATTCTAATCAAAAACCGGCCCCATATATTGATTTATGGGCTAAAGTAGGGTTCTAAAATTAGTATTCATAATTGGATGGGACATAGTCAAGCCAAAATGTTTGCCGAAATTTGAAATTATCCCCTTTCTATAAATAAATAATTACGGCACACATTTCGGAAATATCCTATCCCAAACATCTCGCTACCAATATTATTTGCTCGAGAAAACTTAATCGTTTAGTACAAACCCCCGAAATTCTTTATAAAATCAAACAACATAGAATTTTAGTAAGTACTAAATTTCAGTTAGAGGTGAAGAAGAGTAAGCACTAAAATATTAACGAAAAGTAGATATAGTTCGCTGGTCAACCAAATAATATTTTGTGATCAACCAACCAAACTTAATTCAGAAGATTTATCGACAAAGTCCTTTCTTCGTAAAAAAAGTATCGAATTAAAATGAAAGCAGAGACGAAGCAGACGACACCTGCGGTGATTGTAGGACTTCATGTGGTTACACGTTCTTTCTTGTTGTCGTATATGGGCGTCGAAAGTCTTGATACATTGAGAAAAGTTTCTAGTTGGTATGACCTGTAAAAATGACTGATAAATATAAACCTCCCCCAAAGAGGACCATGGTCACCGACTTCACGCGTCTGTCTTTCGAATGTGTAGCCTTTCTACACTGGCGTCGCGTCGTTGACTGCCTTGAAATTACTAGCCTCTGCCCGCGGCTTCGTCAGAAAGATACCCCGATAAAACTGGACCTATGTGTTTTTCTTAATGATGAAATACCTATTCCAAATTTAATTCAAATCCGTTAATTCGTTATTATTAAGATTATTCGCAGCAATATCTATACTTTGGCATCGTAATAATACCATCTTCTAGGAAATTCTCTGTTTTCTTTGAGTATTTAGTATATTTATGTTTTCTTTCAAAAAAGTTTGACTTTGTCTTGAACACTAAACGGTTTTTGTTAAAACAATATATTATTCTGATTTATCTTGATTGAGTCCCAAGCTTAGATGTCTTTCTATTTATTATTTTAGAATTTATCCATTTGAGTTTTAGGCCAAATTTTATTCGACCAAAACAGCCACAGTAATAACTTGTAATCCGCTAAAACAAATAAAATGTATCAAACTGGTAAGAAAATACTTGTAAACCTACTTAGCGGCACTTTGAATAATGATCGAAAAATAACGAAAACTGGATCGGATCAATAGTCCTATATTTACTACAAATTCTATCTAGATTAAGGTTCTGGCACACTGACTGTGGTACTGTCTGGGTGCGACTCCGGTGACATTGTATTGTAGTACATTTACATAGAATTTACCCTTAAACGCCACGAACCTCAATTCCATAGTATAGAGGTATGGTATATTCAAATCTTTATTTTTGTTTTTGTTGTTTGTTTAAAAGCCCTCATTATATTTAAACTCCATTACTATGACTATGAGTATATGTAAAATATGTGATGCGTGCGGAGCTGCGCCGTTACACTGCTGCGCTGAAGATTTTTTCGAAAACCATGTTTTATTTACGATGAAAGATCGTGCCTAGATTGCATTTATTCAAATAACAAACTATTCATTAATGTGAATAGTTTGTTATTTGGTACCGAGGTACCAAATCAAATTAATGCAGCCGCTCTTACAGTCAGTGTGCTAGAGTTTTACCCTCACAAACGGGAGTATTGATAATAATGATATCCATCAATATTTATGACCTACTTGTATTGTCCATGTTTAGATACTGGGGCATTAGTGATAAAATTGGCACCTTTACCCATACCATTTGTACCTAGTCTATGTTAATATCACATTGACCCCATAAGCGTATCAATTGTTATCATTGCTATAACAGTGCTGATATGGGTTCGGTAACCCGGTTTTCTTGGTGTTTGTTTCGTAAAAATGAATTCAAATTAAGCTTAGTTTGTTTTACTATGTACAAATTTTCGCACGGTAAAAGAATTTTAGGAGAAAAGTCACGTCACGTAATGTTCTTGACTTTTTGCTTTTCAGAAGGGATTGTGGGAAATGGCAGGAGACCGCACGGTTTAGAAGGATTTGGGAGAGACCTTGCCTTGCAGTGGAAAATAACAGGTTAAGAAAAAAATGTTCGTTTTTCAGTTTCCAAAACCCGTTATCCTGTAGGAAAGCATCATCAAAATCGTAAAAGCCGTTTTTTAGATCACATGCATATAAACAAACGTTGCTCGTATGGAATAAGGAGATATTGATATCAAAGGGTACCTGTCAAGTTGATACTTCTTTATCTACCTACCTAAATTCAGTTGCAACATCCACCATTGCAAATCATAACTTTAAAATTTGTGTCCAATTTCATTTAAATTTGTGAAATTAGGGCCAATGAGTGTCAAATGAAGTATACCAAACCAATCTCAATTGCGTCCATCCCATCCCGTGGTCCCGCTGAGTCCTGAGTATCTTATTACACCAGGATATTCGGTAGCCGGTTTTAATTATTAAGACGTCAAGAATTTCACAAAAAGTTTAAAACATATTTCATGCGGTCACGGGAGTTAGGACCAGTTTTATGTAATAAAACTGTCTTCATTGCAAGTCAGCTTCGCTGGCCAATATATTTTATTTTAGTTCGGTTCCATTTCTTGCTATAAATTGATTTTGGACCGTTTCGTTGTGAAAGGATATCCAAAATCAATAACAAGTTGCTGTTTTATAATCTACTTGCTTATCCGTATCACCGTTTTATTGTATTAGCAACCTATTTAATATTGCTAATACGGCTATTTTTTTAAATAGCCGTATTAGCAATATTTAGATTGATATCCAGCCACTATACGTAGATTCAATTCTGTATTTGCTATCTTGAAAATATGGAAAATACTTCACCTACACCTTTTGCACCCTAATTACATTCGCAAAATAATTATGGTAGAGAGACAATAGCACTCATTTTGCCAGACTTAGCATCTGCAACTTTGAAATGGGAAATTATTTGTATTTGCAAGTAAAAGTATCTGAATTAACCTTTCACCATTAATATGTGGTGTTTGGTAGCCTTCTTAATTTCAGTACAGTTTTCCTTATTTTTTTATTGATTAATCACCTAAAGCTACCAAGTTCTTGAGGGCATAGTGAAAAAGTAGGTTAGTATTGTATTTTCAGAAACCTGTCCTAATTTTCAACGTCAACTTCTCGCTCGTGGGTCGCCGTACGTGCATTTATCTCCATCACTTCATCAGATTCGTGAACCAAATTATGCAAATAACCAGTCAAGAGTGATAAATAATGATCTTCAGAGTTCCTTACAAAAAGATTATTGACGTGATTGCATATTAAATCAAAAATATTACCTGAAGTTGACGTTTACTGCAATTTTGAAAGGATCTCCAAAAATTAAACTAGCATATCAGTGTACTCGGTTTACAGTTGTAATGTGATTAAGGTTAACGGAATTTAATTTCTGTTCCCTATATAGAGTTTTACTCATAAAAGTAGGTTATGATTATGGCTGAAAGACAATAATTATGTTCCGAACTTACTTTAAATTCCCATACTCATATTACTATTATTATTACTATTATTATTACTATTATTACTTTGTAAAAGACTAGCTGCGCTCCGCGGTTTCCCCGCATACGTTTCGATTTTATACTCGTGATAACTCCGAAATTAAATGTCCGATTCGAATGAAATAAAAAGTATTTTACTGCTACATAAATACCTTTGATGATAAAACTATTTATTTGAATAAGAATTAATACTACGATACGAATGTAACCAACTTTTGTATCTACCCGCGAACTAATTAAATTTTAGAACACAAAAGCTGCTATTGTGACCTATCTATGATAGTTAAATATATTCTCTCCAGGACTTTTTTGTAGGTAATATTAAGTACTTTAATCATGTAGTACATTATTTTTATGTACCATCAATAGTTTTCTCAGCGCACGACAAATAATGAATTTTATAGGCAAAATTTTACTACTTTGGGTTACATTATTGCAATTTCCTTAAGGATCTCTAATTTTTTGAAAATAAATTATAGCCTATGTTACTTGCTGATAATTTAGCTTTCATTTGGTGAAAAAATGGTTAAAATCTATCCAGTAGTTTCGGAACCTATTCGATACAAACAAACAAACAAACAAAAAATCTTTCCTCTTTATAATATTATTATTAGTATATTAGTATAGATATACAGTGGTGGTCATATAATTAGAAACACTTAGTCACTTGGTAGTCTTTTAATGTAACCAACATTATTAATTCAATTAATTGGAGGTAATAGTTTAATTTACCAAATCACAATGTACATTTATATCTCTGGTATAATAATAAGCAATAACATTCAGACAACAAATACAATAATTATAAAAAAAAATTAAAACAAAAGTATCAATCAATATTCTTAGTACTGGCAGTCGGACAACTAATTAGAAACAAAGTATGACTAGGTTCTAAAATTGAATTTTAAAACTAAAATTCACCTTTCGGAATGTCACCGCATTATGCATTTTGCCGCCTTTTCTTACTCATTCGGATTTGTTACCTTTTGTCAGATTTAATTATTAAAAATGGGTAAAAACAAGAGCTGTGATGCAGCAACAAGAAAAATTATAGTAAACTTTCATTTTAAACGAAAATGGTCTTACAGAAAGATCGCCGATCATTTAGAGTGTTCCGTAAAGATGGTATTTAACGCCATTGCACATCACAAAAAACATGGAACATCCGATAAGGTGCCTAGAAAAGTTCGGCCAAGGAAGACCACCGTTCAAGAAGACAGGCTTATGATTCGTTTGGCTAAGACAGATCCCTTTAAAGGTTCTAATGTTATACGAAAAGAAGTATTTTCACAAGACGACCCTCGAAACGTGCCCGCAAGACTAGTCCGTAGGCGGTTGGTTGAAGGAAATTTGTATGGAAGACTTGCTAGGAAAGTGCCACTTCTCACCAGGCGACACAGAGAAAATCGTCTAGCCTTCGCTAGAAAATATGCCAGTTGGACTGTTCATCGCGAAAAGTTTAAAGAAATAAATATAATGCCATTCCATTGTCAATACATTTATGAAAATCTGATGTATGTTCACAAAAATATTAATTTGTTTAAGAAAAAAAGCGATAATCACAATGTTAATACTAGAAATAAAGATAAACTCGCTGTTGCCACTTGTAGACTCCATAAAGTTGGTAAATCGTTTAAAGGGCACGGTGTACGCTTTTATAACAAACTCCCAAGAGATATACAAAAATTATCAATTAACAAATTTAAAAACGTAATTAAACAAAAGCTTTATAAAAAGGTATACTATAAAATATCTGATTATTTAGATGACAAAAACTCTTGGGATTGAAAATGCTCCAACTCGAACCTATTGTTTTGTAAAAGGATCATTAAAAAGAATAACCAGCCTTGTTTTCTTGCCTTTCTTTCCTGGCTTGGTCGCGGAGGAACAGGCACCTAGATAAAAACCGACGTTTCAAAGTGGTCCTTGTGATTTTATTGAATAAATGAATTTTGACTTTGACTTTGAGTTTGACTTTGACATCAATGGAGAAAAGTTTTGTTTTCAGATGAAACTAAAGTAAATTTGGTAAATTCCGACGGAAAACGATACGTACGGCGACCAATCAACGAGGCTTTGAATAACAAGTACACTATAAACAGTGTAACAGTTAAAAGTAACAGTTAAGCACGGCGGTGGAAATGTTAAAGTATGGGGATGCTTTTCCGGATACGGAGTTGGTCCCGTGAGAAAGATTGAAGGGCTGATGGATCAGTTTCAATACAAAAAAATCTTGGAGGAGACAATGATCCCATATTCAGATGATTTGCCAGTGAATTGGATTTTTCAGCACGATAATGATCCAAAGCATACAGCAAACAGCGTTAAAGCGTTTCTCAGACAACAATTGGTGACAGTGTTAGAGTGGCCTGCTAATAGTCCGGATTTAAATCCGATAGAGAATTTGTGGCACACTGTGAAGAAAACATTGTCGGATGAGCATATCACCAATATCAACCAACTTTACGACGCATTTGTAGAAGCTTGGAGATGTATTCCTTTGGAAACGTGTGAAAAACTGATAGAATCAATGCCACGTCGTTGTAAAGCTGTAATCGACAACAGAGGGTACCCTACCAAGTACTAACAGTACTAATCGGTTTTGGATGTAGTATTCATAGTATTATTCAAATTAAATGTGGTTTTGTTCACTTAGTTAATGTTTATATTGTTGTTTTTTTTTGTTTCTAATTAGTTGTCCACTTTAGTCCATGTATTTTAATAGACTTTTTATTAAAATGTTATATTTTTATATCAAAATTGTTGTTTGTTATTACTTAACTCGTATAGTAATACTTTAAAAGAACCGATACATCCATATAAATATGTAGGAGCCCTCTATGGCACGTTAAAAATTAGTTATGATGTTAATTTGTAATTAAAATAGAAGACAGGGTTGGTGTTTCTAATTATATGACCACCACTGTATATGTTTATCTACATTAATATAATAAAGAAATTAAGAAACAAGTAAAATTGTTTGTTTGTTTATTTGTAGAGGGTAATCTCTGCAACTAATAAACCGATTCTATTTGACTAATAGAAAGCTTATTTTTTTATATATACATATATAAAATACATTCAATACTATAACCACATGTGGTATGTGATGTCATTATTTTTGTTTCACATCTTTCTACAAGATATCATCGCACAAGCGGTAACATAGCACGTCTCCTCAAGATATTTTTTTTTGGTTCCGAGATCTTTGGTTTAAGCCATAAAAACGTTTATTGTCTATCAATTATTATTTTGTAATTTGTAAGGTTAGGTTATGTAAGTAGATAGGTATATTTAATTGTGTATATTTAGGGAATAATGTTTATGTTTTATTAATAGATTAGCTCTGGCATATAATTTATAATTTTTCTTATATTCATGTACTACCTCAAGACTCTTCTCCATTAACACAAAGGCCAGCTGGAAGAGAATGCTATCTAGCATTAAGTTCGCCTATGTACAGTACTTTGTAGTTGTGCAATAAATAATTTTCTATCTATTGTGATGAAGTCACGGGGCATTTCACTAGGTATTATTAAACGTTGAATAATTTAAGCACTTGATTGGAACAAGTCATTATTTCAATCAAATTTAGTTCTGAATTCTATAAATTCATTTATTTTATTAGAGTTCCTATATTTTTTTTCATATTAGCATGTAGTATTTGATTTTTCAAAATCACTCCAGAAGCAAACAGATGATATTTACGGTACCATAAGATCTTGTATAATGCGAATCATAAGTGAATGTCACGTAACCGGAAGTCATCCAGTCACAGCACAAAATAACTAAAAATTCCTGTTCATGTTAAATATGCATATTTGTCTAAATTAATAGCGATATATTCAGAGCCCTTCACAACGGAATGACAATGTGGGTTCATTACAGTCCTAACCAGCACCCTACGCAGTGTGTGTTGGGTTAGGTTATTGCTTATACTAACAGCATAGTAATTATGCGATGATGATAAGTCAAGATTCAAATATTTTATTTCGAATATTCAAGTACCTAAAATCTAATCTTTTCTCTTTCATTAAATCCCAGGCTAGCCTACTTTGAGTTTCGATATGTAGGTAATACTGATCGAAACCCCTATCTACCTAGATCTATGTCATCAGCTTGCAAGGCAATGTCTTTTGTCAACATGTGGCTGTTCGCTTTATTAAAATTCTCATACGACTGTTGATCAAATTAATGACGTTGATTTCTCCATTGTGCAACAGCTTAATATCCTTTTGTTACAAGTATCATCGATATCAAAAGTCGAGTATTGAATATTTCCTGAGTTATTGGTGTACATCATGTCTTGTGAAAGGTTAACACTGTATTGTCAGCGTCCAAGCGATAATGTTGGCTTTCAGTTTCTCTTCGTGGTCGATTCCATTGATTTCTTTCAAACAAAGTCTTTAAAATTATTTATGAGGCGGATTTCAACACGCTCTCACTTAACTCCTTCATACACTTTAAATGTATTCTGTGAGCTGCATTGCAGTCTACTGATATGTTTATTGGTCGATGTAAGTAAGCGTTGAAACTTTTGCTCTAGAATCTTATGGTTATTATTTGTTTTATTAAGAGTTGCACTATGATTAAAGATAATAGCTTTGCTAAAAGGTCTGACCTCGACCAAATGGATGATATCAAAAACAAAACAGAACAGCTATCCTAGCAATATGTTGGTTGCTGTAAGAACTCAAAGCGCGTTACTTAATCAAATCTTACACCATCTTATCTACGACCAGCTGTGGGCTATGAAATGCTAATGTTGATCAATGTTGAGGCTATTCTACAAACGTGGAAAAGATTAAGAATACAAGGTGTATCCAGATACCATGTCGGACAGCTTAATTATTATGAAATCTATTTCTATTATAAACGCGAAAGTTTGTGAAGATGGATGTTTGTTACTCTTTCATGCAAAAAATAGAGAACGAATCTTGATAAAACTTTACAGTACTATAGTTTATACATCAGGATAACACATAGGCAACTTTTTTATCTGGGTACCACGTGGACGAAGCCGTGGGCAGAAGCTAGTTTAAAATATAAACAGTTCGCGACCTGCACGCATCACATTGCCCCATTAAGTAATAAGCATAGTAATTTTCCAGTTTTTCCATGTTTACAGTACATATTTCAAAGAAACAGTCATATTTAAACATTTACTTCACTGTCTAAGCATTTCCAGAACAAATAAACATTACAGTACAATTGTCTAGATAAGTTTATCTAAAGGAACACAACAGTGCGCATGAGTGAGCGTCATAAATACAGCTCGACGCCGGCGCCTGACATTATCTGTGGACACGCCCTCTAGCGGACAGCAAGTACTATTATTTGTGCAACGACATTATAGCAACAAAGTTTATACAAAAACAACATCAGTTTGTATGTTATTATTTCAATTACTTGATCCTAAGTCATTAGGTTTGTATAATGCATGTAGAATTATTTTTTTATGCGGAGCGCCACAGAAAAGAAGTGTAACTTTTAAAAAAATCTTGAAAAAGTGGAACAAAAGTAGAGAAAGGGCTGCGTTACACGTAGAATCTAAGAAGGCTTTCTGTTGATTTATCTCGTGTTTTTTTATCTCGCTTTCATTTGATTTTGACTTTAATCATTTTACCCACAAAAAAATATAATAAGTTGTATTGTAGGAAGCCAATGGTTATGGAACCATAGGTTGACGACAGGAATGAACTATATAAGCGACTCGCTTTATAAAGCGATCGTGGTGTAAAAGCTTGCTACTAATACATACGGATGACCGACAGTGGCGTTTCTAAGTGCATCTATGACGTACCTTAAGATTCCAGTCCTGGTTATGATAGTCGCTAAGACATGACAGGCCTTCAAACAAAGTCGAAGTCAAAATTAATTTATGCATTAAAATTACTAGGACCACTTTGACACGTCAATGTTACTGCCTGTTCCTCCGTTTACACTTTGATCGTTCGACAGAGTTTAACCAGCACGTACTTTAACAACGGGATTCTCCCGCTTGATCATGATGAATGTTAATAGAGAATTAACGCAAATGATCTGATAATCCAGTTTTGCTAAAGAGATACTAGTAAAATTAATAATGCTATCTCACTGACGTACGATACCTATTAGCTACGCAAGCGTACGCACTTAAAGATAATCTTTACGTAAACAGTGCGTAACGTTAACAAGAAAAAATCACGCACCAGAAAAGAATCGATTTGTTGAGTCATTAGATGAAAAAGGATTTTAAAATAAGGTTTTTATAGCAGAACAAAGCCATAGTCATTTGCTAGCACTAGTGCTGACATCACTACAACACGTAAGAACTAAACGAAACCGAAGGCGTTTAATATATTGTGTATGTTTCTTAAAACCACACAGAAACAAACATGATTAAGACCTCAATTCAAATACTGCTACTAATACCTGGGAAAAAGTACTAAGGTAAAAACTTTTAAATTTATCCTTATAACAATGCAATAATACAATAATACTGATTTGTATTAATCAGTATTTTTAATCAAATGGAAACGATGTAGATTTTACGAATACTCGTATAACTCAGTATGTAGCACACTATTATTTATTTTAAATTACAATCACATAATACATAGAATAAAACATACTTGTATTACATTATAGGATGTCGTTAGTACTATTTAGTGTTACGACTAATTTCAGGACCCTTTGCGATTCGCATTACTTCTTAAAAAGCGAGTGCGAGAAATGCAAGATTCAGTGGATGCGTGATATTTACACTCCGAGAAACTGATACAGATAATAAATAAATCGGTAACTCGAATTGCATTCTAAGAAGATGCAGCAAGACATCACACAGAGGTCCCGTTAGCTGAGTCGGCATATCTGCTTGTTTAACCTGCAGCCCTCTGTTGAATTTATCATGGCGCGACTTTTTTTTATGAAAGGCTTTACAAGTAATTTGTGATTTTTATTCTTAACCGTGGTAGTTGGTCTGCACGCTCAACGCAGAGTCAGAACAAACATCAATAACTGGTATTTTTTAGAAGTAATCAACCATTTTTTGTCTTGTTGAAAATTGTTCCATTGCTGGTTAAATTTATTCCTAATTCTACTTGAAGGCATTGAGATGATCTCGCGAATGCTTATCGACCACGTATTCCACCAGAAATACAGGGCGTAACCAAGTAGCCCACCTTTCGTGATGTATTATTCATATTAATTTATATAAAACCATAGGGATTTATAGAATATTTAGTTGCATCAATTGATACGTGATATGATAATAGATTTTATGTGCCTGTAAGGTGTTTTTTTGTTTTATTTATGCATAACGATTATTGGAAAATTTGTTAACTATGGGTACATCTGAGTTTTTTATTTGGTTCCATGCCCTGTCCAATCCTAACTTTAGGGTTCATGCTATTTATTCCACGGAGCCTTCCATCTGTGTAACGCTATACCGTTCGATAGAGCACGGTGAGTTACGTCGGCGTCAGCTACTTAATCGATCTGCTTTGTGTATTGAGTACCGAGAAGTAATCGCATGACTAATTGCTATCGTACACCGTAATCCGTCATGTAAAACGGTTTTTATTTCTTGGAGGTAAGATACCGATGCTGTAACTCATAATCGTGTCTCGTCGAGCAAAATTACAAGGACAAGTCCTTCTGAAGAATTTTTTGGAAAAACAATTATGTTGAGTATTGTTGATAGGGAATGGATAACCGTTACCAGTGGCTTGAAGTTGGCTGAGCGTACTGAGGTGCTTGTCTTCCAAAGAACCCAGGGTACTGATTTAAAATGAACACATGGTTTTAACAATCGCTAAGAGCTATGTAGGAGATCTTCGGGCAGCCGTATTAAATCTTGTACTATGGGGTATAGCAGAAGTTAACTTTTTACGATTATGGTCCAGTAAATTTGATTGTGGTAATAGTTTGTTTATTTGTTTATCGGTTGCGATTCTTTACCAAAGTGACTAAACTGATTGTAATGGGGTTTTGCAATCGCTTGGTATGACTTCACGGATGGTTCATAGACGGGTTTTATCACAACAAGCCAGTGTGGGCGCTTTAATAGAAAATACAATGAAAAACAGCGAAACTGATTTTATTTCAGGAAAAACCTGTACACGTTGAAATCCGTTGATCCCAGGTTCTCATGCACTGACCTCCAGAATTTCATTAGAATATAATTAACTTGTATGACCAGCATTAGATGACTGTATGCTGAATATTTGTTCAGGCTTTTTAAGATTAAAAATGTATAAATGGTCAGGTTTTTAACATGATGATGATGTTTTGGAGAAATAGGGTTAAAAATAAGGTCTACATTCACAAGAACATCAAAACCCAGCCCAAGATGTCACTTCTGTCTACAGCTTTTCCGTATACTCAAGCATTAAATCCAAAACAACAAGCAACAAGCCTATAAAGGAAGTAGTTATGGCAATATTTTATGATAGGCCAATGACAGAGTTCGTAAGTTCACCGCTAGACCAGGGGTGGGTATCAGTCTATCGACACGCCAGCTGCTGGGGAATTATCTGATCCTTTCCGTAACTCAGGTAAAGGGGCTTGTAGGATAAACTGTTTTTTTGTAACTAGCTTTTACCTGGCTTTCCTCGCGTGGTACCTGCACTAAAAGTAGCCTCTGTTGATGCACAAGTGCCATGTGTATTCGTCCCGGAACGGAACCGGCTAGCTGGCGGCCGGCCCGGTACTTGAGAACGCTTCAGTATATCCCACCCAGTTGAACGCGGCCGGATTCATTACTTTGCAAGCGGTCCGCTGGATTCACCTGCCACATTACGTACTACCCGATACAACGCTATGTGCAAATAATACCCGGCATGGAATCCACGCAGCACGTTTACACCACCACTAGTTGTTAAACCAGCTCAGAACTTTGTAGGGAGCATTCCGAATTTCATTAAAATTGGTTCCCTCCTATGGAAGGAGGGAACCAATTTTAATGAAATTCGGAATATATGTAACTAAACATCCATCCGTGCTGTCACATTCAAGGTTCTACATTTGCCTACATTGCAGACAACGTTGACCGTGCTGAATGTTGCTTGACTTAGAACTACCTGAAATAACACGCCACAACCACTGAGACTTGATTGAAACTTGGTCAAATATGTCATATTTTCATAAAATTCAAGTAGGTTTCTACTCTAGTCTATTAGGCTCTTCATAATAGTAAAATTGCTTTACAAAATCTTGAATGAGATCTTCACGCTCTCTCAGCTTATTATATTCCATTACGATACCAATAAACAGGTGAATAATATTACAATTTCCAACGGTATTTATCTGACCATAATTAGCTGTACCTACTTACAGATCGTATTTGGATACTAATAAATGCCAATTATAATGTATATTCTTATGAAGGTATTCAAATAAAATATGTGGTAGACCACATAGTTTAATATTTTCCTACTACGTGGCCACGTGGTATATACTTGTAGTTCCTGATATCAAGGAATCCTAGTGTGGGATCAGGGCTATGTAACTTATTAATTAATATGCATTAGCATTGCCATTCAGCGTGGCAATGCGGCCGGTATTTTTAGAACGCTTCCGTCTGGTAGTGATCTGGATCAGTTGAGCTATCCATAGATCGTTTGCAACGGCCTTTTAATAGCTAGCTGTTTCATCTGTATTTTTTGTATATACCTACTTGTAAGTAGTTAATTAAAACAAAACTTCAGCCTCGAGTTCATAACCTTCGTTTGGCCGTGGATAAAAAAATAATATTAAAATGGTCATCTTACATCACTATAATTGTAAAATAAGTCTTGCTGTGCAATTAGATAGGTAATAGCTTTAAATGAGATATTAAACGATTTAATGCAAGGAATATCCACCACAGCGAATCTGACACGTCATTTCTTTAAGTCGTGACTATCTGCAGCATCTCCTGTTTGGTCGGGATGAGTGGTAGTTTTCTGAAAGCCGGAGATATCTTAAAATATAACTAAGGGAAAAAAGAATATGATGAAGTCATCCTCATCACATTCTTCATGTTCTCATTCATATGAAGCGAAAGAGGTATGTCTGGATCGGATTTCCATTTGCTATAAATCTGTGTTCTCTACTTACCTCTCCGAGAAACAGGCGTGACTTTATGTATGTATAAGAGAAACAAATTTATCTTACACAAGTTTCTGCCCACGGCTTCGCCCGCGTTCTACCCGGATAAAAAGTAGCCTATGTGTTATTCTGATGTATAAGCTATATTACTGTAAGGTTTTATCAAAATCCGTTCAGTAGTTTTTGCGTGAAAGAATAACAAACATCCATCACAAACAACAAACATCCATCACAAACTTTCGCGTTTATAATAGTAGCGTCACCAACTAGTTACTCTAGTAAATACTGAACTTTAAATGAGTAGAATAGTAATTTTAAGATTTTTTTCATGATATGTTCATATTTACCTCGAAGTGGCATAAAAGTGTAGGTTAAATTCAAACCAAAAAAACTTGGAATAAAATTATTGTTAGTATCGGTATGCCCAGTCCACATTTTTTTCATAGCCTACTTTTCTGTTATTTCCTCAGTTTCAGCCCATTATCTGTCACTGATGGTTCTACTAATTACAATTTCTTCAGAGCCGGATTAAAAAGCCGGACCTATCCAGCCATATCTTGTAATTCCATTCAGGATAGAGTTATCCCGTGTAATGTGACACTTGAATGTTGATGCCAGTCATCTCCTGTTGTTGCTCATTTGCAAAAGATCTCGCGATAAACGCCCGATATTTAGCGATTCATCGTTCTATCTTTATATCAGAATCAAAAGTGACACCTATGATGTGAATAGAGTTCTAGATTGGTATACCTAGATAGTAGGTACTAAAATGTCTGACTTAATATTGTTTTCGTATGGAGAAGTGGATGGTATGTTCATACTTAAGTATGAATATATAATTTAATCATAAAAAAAACAAACAGCAATAAAGGCTTATGTACCTCTATGTTAAGTATGTACTCTTACAATTAATGTATCATATTACTAAGTGACTGAGACGCAAAAAATGCAGGTTCGATTCTCGGAGAATTTTCATTATATACAAATACTTGTTTCTAATCTGGTATGGGTGATCCTGTCTGACTGAGAGGACTTCCAACTTATTGGTGTCAGCTAAGAACATTTTCTAAATGACAAACACATGAGACTTACCAACTTTGATTCTATTGAAGGTAACGCATCAGCAATGCAAACTTAAAAGTTTTTATATTAATAACACCAGTGGGTGTTACTGATATAGAAACTTTTAAGTTGACGTTCAGCCTGGATTTTACTCAAAAACAGTCGTTGAATCTAGCCAGGATCCTTGAATGGTCACATCTATTCAGGCTGGCAAAGATTTAAAAATCACTTACCTACTCAATGAAATCGGTAGCTTTGAATATTTCGGAACCAACCGGTAATTCACATGACATTTAAATTTTAATATCGCTGAACTAGGTAACATTTCTTTAACCTAATAAATCGCGCAAAGGTTTGGTTTCCGATTTATTTCAACATTTAAGTTGAATCACGAACACGAGAACTGTTTTACTAGAACGATCGTTGGCAATGTTACTACGGAGTGTTCTTACAGGGTGGTTCACAGGACATGGTCAAGTGAAGCAATGCGACCTCATTTACTCACGCTAATAAATTATTTTATGTTTGAGACATCCGCATGCTTTAGCTGGGTTCCTTCTAGGATGGGTTATTGGAGCCTATTAGGGTGGCAGACCACACTACCATTAGAGATAATTAGCCAGGAAGATAATTAAACAAGGAATAGTCATCAACCCTAATAATCTAGTACCATGACGGGTCATGCATGGGATGAAAGAAGACCAAAATTATGCAAAAAGAACGTCTATGTTGCCAAGACGCAGCTGGATTTTTAAACAATTTATTTCATGACTGTACCTCGCAACTTAGCAGCAAAGGTATTTTTCAACTATATTTTAATCCTTTTTTCAATTCGTGTAAGTTTCACTCTTGTACTCATTAAGGTGGAGTAGTACTGAGTTGTCGGATCAGGAGCAAATTAGTACCATCTTCGAGCCAATACCATCGAATACTAGCATAGATATATGTTAGGTGAAAAAGGACACATACAAACGCAAAATGTAATTGGATTTCCCCTGCGTACACTCTACTCCAATCTCGAATTTCAACGTCAAATTACCTACCAATCAATAGCATAGTCGATTTAATTTAGTTCCATAAAATTCCAAAAAATACTAATCCCTAATTGCACGAATTCGATCGATCCCAAATTGTGATTAGAATCGAGGGTCAAAGGTAGCCCTCCTGTTTATTTTTTATCTACCGTGCTTCACTTGATCCGTGTTTAATGAATCACCCTATAGGAAGGTATAATACTACTCCACCACAAGGAGATTCGGATGGAGTTATGCTGTAGGTACAGAGAAATGTTCGATAAAGAGGATGATAAGAAAAGCGACGATACGGCACTTACGCAAGAATTGCGATACTGTGATAGCGGCAGGGAAATAGTAGGTGCAGTTTGACAGTTGATTAGGGAAAGCATATTGTATGGATCGCAGCAGAAGTAGCACTCAATACAATAATAGAATTTAATGCACCGTCCATGGAGTGCCAGGTAAACTAATGCTCTGTCCCGAATTTATCTGACAAAAACCGAATTACCTCCCAAAATCACTGTTTTATAATTTATCAACACAACACAAATAATTTTTGGAACAAATATATAATTATGATGTTAGTTCGCTTATAAAATACGCATAGAAAATACAATAACAGAGGTAAATAGAAATACTGCACACCAGATATTTTGCAGTTTTTTACAGTCGTCTGTAATTTCCATCTTATGGTCATATCTGATGCATTGCCTGCCATAAAACATAAATTGAAAAGTTTTATATACCTTCCTGTTATTTCACTGGTACCCATACTCTTCAAACACAGCAATGCGAGCATTAATGCTTAGCAGCAGTAAAAGATGCGGTGGTAGTACTTACCAGGAAGAATTATTTTAAGGATCTACTATACTCTCGATACATTGTCATCTAAACAGAAACCGCTACAGACCTGCCATCTTCATACTTAAATAGATGGCTTTTACCATAAGTGTATAACTAGCTTCTGCCCACGTTTTCGCCCGTGTGGTATAAAATGTCATCTATATGTCATTCTTAATCACGAACTATACTCATACCTACGTCCATCTTGCAATCTAGTGGTTTGCAGCCGTTGCGAAGCATACAAGCAACAAAAATCTAAATTCCATCCTCTCGCATTTATAATATTAGTATGATAGAACTTCGCCTAAAATATGTAAATAGCTGATAAGCTTAGCAACAAGCCTTCAAAAAATCGCCAGCATGTCCGTAATGTGCTAACGTTTCCAATAAGTACTTCAACCGAGCAGGGTCCGTTAGACCAGTGAAGAGTGGCAGTGTCGGCGGCGCCACAAAGGGTTCGTGGACCATAAATTCACGAATGACCTTCCGTAGTCAGGAGTGGAGCAGCCGTGAGCTATTTGATTCTCACCAATAGATTGCCTGTATAATTGTGTAATCCATATTTAGTATGTACTTGAGTAAATAGGAACGCATCAACATTGATATGGACAAAGCGTACATTTGCGATTCTAAATAAGAAAACATGTGATCCCTAAATACTGAAGTTATGCTTTAATGGTTAAGCTTTCGTTTTATACTTTGGCTCATGGGTGGTCGGAATAGATGGGTAAATAGTTATTCGTTTGTGGGAACTTTTGCATTATGACATTTTTCTAAAATTGATAAAGGTGTCCCGAGATCTATCTATTCCTATCCTACTAGCATTATAAATTCAAAAGTAAGGATCTTAGGATTTGGATGAAATTTTGAATTGATATTGTTCATAGCATAGAACAACACAATACTATTTTTATCCGGTTACCATGAAATAACTAGCATGTGCCCGATGCTAGTTATTTCATAAAGAATCTGCTAAGATAGCAAAGAAAATTCTATTACAAAATTAAAAAGCAGGATAAATACCATCAATCATTTTGCAATTTAGCTTGTTGATTATTGAGTACCAACGTTTACCACGCTTGGAAACCAATAAGAATGACGCACCATCCAAAACCAATTTGAACCAATTTTAGCTGCCGATTTCCCCAATAATTACCTAGCATACCTATTAAGTGGTTAATTGCAGATCATTTGTCTATCCAAGCAATCAATAAATTCCTTAGTCACGTTTGCATTCCCTAGTTAATTTTAGAAACAGTTGTTCACGTTTTCAACAGATGTGAGGTACCTATTGGGTAAGGTAGATTGTTATTAGTCCTTAAAATTCCGGTGTTGGCTAAAACTTTAGTCCGCAGGTATTACGACGTTCCTGTCATGACGGAGAGCAATTTTTTGTATTGATACTCGTAGCAAAGTATCAGTTTGGTTTTTAAAAGGCCACCATCTCTAAACTAAATTATTTGGACTGCGGAACGTCGAATTTTCGAAGATACTATTGAATCTTTTTGTTCGGTTCAGAATATATACTTCTTATATACTCCGTATTCTATACTATCAAAACTTAAATTTTATTGTTACGTCACACGAGATAATCATAGATCATACTTTTAGGCCCACCCCGCCCTTTGTACAGTTTTTATTATAATTCTATTGAATACCTAGCTTAGCTTTCATTGTTTAATATTAAAACAATCTAGAATAGGGATTGACTTTCCCTGTCCAATCAATTAACTTGCGGGTATACTTTCTGCAATATTTAATAGTTACTATTGATGGTTCTGCGTCTTCGGTATGTAAATTAAAAATCGATGTAATAAAGCCGGACGTATCCTTCGATCGCATGAAATATAAGATGACGTTACATTTCACACCGTTAATTACTGTAATGACGTCAGGAAAGCAAATTATTTAAATAAAATGTACAGTCAATACCAGAATGCAAAAGGTACACTGTCCGACAAGACAAAGGTTTTTGTACTCCAGGAAAATCTTAAATGTTATCTCATTAAACCAAGCACTACATTAGAATCATAGAAAACATGGCATGTACGAGAAGGTACCAAATGTAATGATGTTACTAGCCTCTGACTAAGTAGGTACCTTTTTATCTGATGGATCTTCGTGTACGGAATTAAGCCTTATTTTTATTTGGAGATGTCCAGCATAAGTATTATTTTTTTATCTACCTTAGCTAGAAGCAATTTTCTTCTTACCCATCACGTTTTAGATCTGAGACGACTTTTCTTTTGTTGCTCCGATAATAGGTAAGGTAAAATTCATCAGTTTATGACTAAATTGAAACTATTGTGGTTGGAGAACATGTATTCATCATCTAATCACATTTTTTCTGACCTTTGAACGCTGTCGCTGGTTCTCATAATGAAAAGTTGATGAATTAGCTACAAAATTACTGTAAATCAACGAATAACAGCGGTAATTAGCCATATGTTCAGTTTTAAAATGTTTACTGGTGGAAAGATCTTAATTTTTTAGACATAATCAAGCGTAGAAAGCTAGACATAATAGATGCATTTATGCATTTACGACGTCTAATTGGAATCGTAATCAATTAAACCATAAAAAGTGTTGTAATATTAAGCAACTTTTGTCGCGAATTGTACAAACATAGTTCGAAAGTGGTCAATTAAATGTTGCTACTTATTCCTTTATCTTGACCTTTGCGTTTTTGCGTGTCTGCTACAGGCAGTTCGTTACGTTTCGACAATGTTATGTCACATGATAATTTCAGGTTCGAAAATTCATTACCTACGGATTTTCACGCGATGTTTTTGTTGTCAGTACCTATGGAATGTAGACTAAGCTCCCATGTCGATGCTTAACCTCACAGAATCAACTGATATTTTTAATTAAATATATAATCCAGATCAACGTTGAGTACGTACCTGTAAAATATAACTGCATATGAATTGGGACTTATCTTTTTGTAAGAGATGGCATTGAATTGGCTATATCTTATAGTTTTTGAATACGTAAGCACAAATGCAGATTTTTGACCTTTCTGCACTTCTTTATGTTATCATGCATATCTGATTACAGTTCCGAAAGTTTTTTTTAAAGTTTATAAATCTAATGACTTGTTCACCAATTTTGTCAACAATTTAAACTACCAATAAGCTTCTACATATAAATTGCAACTTCATTCAGCACCTAGTTCAGAAACTCTTTGTTTTATATCGAAGCTATCTGGTACTGATATTGGGAGAAGACGAAAGATCAGCGCGTTATTTACCTACACCAGGTCTGCGGCGCTTTATGCTGAGTCCTATCCCAATTTGTATTTACCTCTTTAGCAGTCCAACCATATTAGTTATATACTTAATTAATCAGTTGCATGGGTCATTACCGTTAGAGACTGCGAAGAAAATGGCCTGCGGGTCCCTAGAGATACTTTCAAATTTAATATTATTTTCATTCCTACAAGGGACCGTCCACGTCGACTTTTCGTTTTTTTTAACAAACTTTATTATATTCAGTACAGTCGTAAATAAAATTCTTAAAACTAGTTTTAAACTTAACATACAGTCAGTAACATAGAAATACAGTCATAGGCATTATGTTTGTGTGAGTATTTCACCTAAATTAGTCCAGCTGTTACGGCGTTACCAATTGCCGCACATCTATCAAAACATCCACTGGTAGGCACAATATCAGCAGGATGAGCTAAGTTTAATTCACATTATTTTATATTATGAAAAAGAGTAAATGTCATTTAACCAGAAGTAATAACGTTTACCATTATTCCAGATTGACAAATATTTATGAGTCTGAGAAACCAATGAAGATAATGAGTATGGAATAAGCTTTTACGACACGAATCTGTATTGGTATCGTTCGGTTGATTGAACAGCGAAGTTGAAAAATACTATGTATTTTTCTTTGTCTGCTAGCAAATTTCTCGGGGATCCATAAATCTCTTTGGAATTTCGTACCCAAAGGGTGCCCTACGGAACCCTATTCACTAAGCTTGTGCCATGGACGCTCGTCTGTCACAGGGCATCTTTTTAAAAGTAACACGAGCCACACGAGTTATAATCAAGAAGTGAAGTGAAACGTTATATTGAGGCAGTGGAAATTTTCACAGAATACGTTTTCTATATTTTTTGCAACAAATCAAAAGCCCATACAAAGAAATTAAAAAAGGGTGAGTCTGACTTGCACTTGGCCGGTTTTATTTAGATATCATACTTGTCTAATGAAGATTCTGTCAATGAGTTGGGAATGAGCCGACAAGTGACTATTACAATAATACGTACATAGAAGCCCGCCCTAGGCCAGCTTATTAATAAAACAGTGAATGCAGCCTCCCCGTTCGTCCGCAGTCGACAAGCACATAAATTAGTGGATAATAATTATTGCCTAAGAGAAGAGTTTAATTGCTTGGGATGAGTACAGAAAATCGATGGTACTTTTTGATCGCCAATATTTGGCAAGCTTTTATCAATTTAAAAACCTTTTGGATTTCATCGATCTATTGGGTTGCGGGAAGTCAATGTATGGAGGTAGCCCAAGTTTGCACTCTTTGAGGGAGGTCTATGTCCAGAGTGGAATTCTACAAACTGTTAATGGTGATTAATCAAAGTACATATGAACTCTTCACTTAACAACCAGAATAAGAATTAGGGAACGGCAAAGTTGGTTGGGAACACAATGCATTATTTAAATGACAGATCGTCGACAAACCGGAATCTTTAAATTGCATGTAAATTATATGTTTCAAAAACAGTATTTAACTTAACCTGAAATTCTTATTCAACTTTTCCCACAAATAACAAACACAAAAAAAACAAAAAGTGTACATTCTACATATTTTTCGTGTTATATTATGAACCGTTAATATTTATTTTATTACTATGAGATCTTTTATGTTCACACCAGATAGTCAGTTACATGTTTATTGACATTTTAATGTAAATACAGTGGTTATTTTAGATGTTTTGCCTGTCTGCCTGCCTGACTTATAGAACATAGAACTACTTGGTTTTCTCAAAGTTGTTTTTTTTTAACAAAATCGAAATGCTTCTGAGGAGCATTTTCTAAGTTTCGACCGGACTTACATCGCTAGATCAATAAACCAAATAAGTATTTAAGGCGTTTCCAAACAACAGATATGTCTATTGTGTTATTACTTGTAACTAAGCCCATTGTATAGTTTATGTGCAAAAAGGCAGACAAGGTATAGGCATCAATATAACATTGAGAGTTGTTCGGAGAAAATACCTACTCGAGGACAAGTCGGAAAAACCGACACATTGGTTGTATTGTAAATTTTTTGCATATTTTTAGAAATTACTTTAAGAGAAGGCCTCTTAGAAAAAAAAATTGATTCCTTATCCATAAAACAGTTTTAGCATTATATCAACACATAACTTGAAGACCTTGAAAGTTCCATAATAACATTGAGTGCGTATAATATTTTAGCACTTTTTAATCATTGTGCAATAGAGTGTTTATTAAAAATCACTAACTGCACTATAATCTCAATTTGCACTAACCACTTTAGGGTTTAAGCCTTTATGTTTTATTGAAATAAGATGTTATAACTGTTTACTAGAAAATAGATAAAGTTGGACCTTTCTAAATACATTCGGTTACATATAAAATACCTACTGAATTTTCTTTAAAAATGCTAATTATCTAACATTTTGACCGGAAAAGCTCTCAAAGCCGGCTACTAGCAATCCTACCCCTAATAAAGCCCTATTACTAACACATAGCTGCGATATTTCTATCCTGCCCGACGACGCGGGTAGTTTAACAAAGCTATTCATCGCTTGAATGCGATGTCAGGCGCAGACAGAGAATTGACACTTCGATTGAACTTGAGTAGTTGTGAGGACAGACATACAACTTTTCAAAATTAAATCATGAAAAATAAATGTGCGCAATTTTAGCTCTGAAATAAACCCAATAAGTGAGTAAAAAATACATGTCGATCTTTTCTCCCTGTTTTTCTAGATGATATCTTAGTGGCGAAGAATCTTATTAGCGTATAATGGTCAATTAATTATTAGTGTAGTAGAAACAGATAAGGGTGAACTAATTATACAAACTAATTACAGCAACTTATTATAGAGTTAGAGTAAGGTCAATGGGGCACGGAATATTGACTCTATCACGTTGTTTTTTTTTCACTAGTTACTCGTTTTGAGATTTCTTTATAATTAACTCAAATATAGCCTCTGTCCATGGCTTCACCTGCTTTTTGTCCGATTAAAAAGTAACCTTTGTGTAATTATAGGTCA
This sequence comes from Perizoma flavofasciatum, assembly GCA_958496245.1. Classification (NCBI taxonomy): domain Eukaryota; kingdom Metazoa; phylum Arthropoda; class Insecta; order Lepidoptera; family Geometridae; genus Perizoma; species Perizoma flavofasciatum. The sequence continues at coordinate 11,581,479 of OY292419.1, read as the reverse complement.
CTATTTCGTTCCAAATTTAATCTGAAACATTTTGTTTTAGCTGTTACAGGGGTTATTAGCAACACACATAAAAACTTTCGAACTTTTTAAAATTATAATGATTAGTATGATTAAGCTTCCCCTATTTCATTTATTGCATTCGGATCACTTTTTTAATGTAATGGGCAATTTTAATTTTATTTAAATTGCCCGTTTGCAAAACCTACAACCTGACAGCACCATCCAATATTCTCCTCGGCTGGCATTGACAAAGCAATGCCAATGCCAGGCCGACCTCAAAGGATGCAAGTTGTTGCAACTGCATGACTGATGACTTATGCATTCGGTCTGATTGAGGCAATGGGGCATTGCTCCTCGAGTGCACGCCCGGATTGATGGGCCTGTTTAATGTATAACAGATCTGTGTGTTCAACTGCGACTGATCTGTACAAAAACCGTATGAAGCGAGGAAATTATTTATTGGCGGCACACACGACGTGAAATTTAAAACTGAGCACTCTTATGCTTTGGTTGATACGTTAGCTTTTGGGGTCCTTTGGGGGCCAACGTAATAAATAAATAAATAATTATTATTTATTTATATATTACGTTGGCAGACTAAGTTAATCGTGTTTTGCTTGGCAACACAATAGCTAATAAAAGATCGACAAAAAAACAAGCCAAGTTTGTTGCCTGATTCTTTAATTCACTCAATTCAAGTGAAAATTCACTCATAGATATATAAAATCTTAATTTCTGTTCATAAGTCAACGATTCTCAATGATCTTTGTGATATCAGTGAATTCCGAATCAACCTCAATAGGATCACAATAAATATTTTGCCTTTGATTGCAGACAATTGAGTTTTGTGTTCAAATACCAATCTTCATCTTACCGAGATCTAGATAACTAAACATCACCAAATCGCCTCGCCGAAGCTAAAGCAGCCTTTAAAAAGATACATCCCTTCTTTGCATTGTAATTTCACTATGCAACAAAGCGACTTCATTATAAACTAATAAAGACAATATTACAAAGTAATCAATATCTCTATACAAAGCCCTTTCAAAGGTGTAGCCACTTATCTGCGTAGAGCTAAAGCAAATATTAATAGCTTCCTGATGCTCATTATAACAGTAACTTATGGCTAATTACGTAATGCACTATCGCCTCAATCGATGATTGACTTCGCTACTTTAGAAAAAAAAGATACTTATATTCAGGAACTACTTGAGTACTTACTTGTGAAGCTCGGCCATCAATACCTTTGAGAACGTCAGACTAATTTTGAGACGTATTATAATATTATTATTTTTTCAGAAGTTCCCATGCATTTGACATCGCCACTCGATTATTATGAAATCAAACACTGACTCTAAGGGATAAGCCCTCGCCGAAGCTAAAGCAGAAGTTCGAAGAATCTGCAAGTGGTTTTGGATGCAAAAGTGGTGAAACGTCGCTGCAGGCGATTTCACTGGGTAATTATACGTTGTTTAGAGTCAATTTTAATATCGTAACTCAATTGCTCTACGTTCAGGAAACGCGTCAACGTCCAGTACGGTAGCCGGCGCCACGGCCCTTGCATAATGGCTCGTGTGACCATTTTAATGGGCAATAAATGAATGCTAACCCATTATTCGAACTAACCTAAGATAAGATTAGATTTATGTTTTTGTTAGTGGAGTTGGCTGTGGTTTCAAGACAATATTTTAATGAAGACTTTTATGTATAATATATTGATTAATTGATAAAAAGCGCTGCTTGGTAACTTTATCCGTCTTTATGCGCTGACCAAAATTTGGTACTCGTATATAACCAACCAAGGTTGATTAGACGTGAAAATGCACTACAAATATACTATCATCAATAGAAAAAAGCCACAATACACCTGTAGCCAAGTTGATATGAAATCGAAAATATGTGATTACGGGACATTTCGATAAATTATGTCCATTTCATATATTTTTTGTATTTTTCTACTAGCGTCATTGCTAACCCATAGATAAAATGTTACGATGGCTAATCCCCTTGATTAGCCAATAAGGTACTTATAAAAAAAATACACCCAACAGTTACATACATAGTCCTGACTCCACACTAGGATTCCCTGTATCATAAGTATCAAGAACTACGAGTACCATGGTACCAGAACAATTTATTCAGTAAAATGAAAACACCGAGGTTGTCGGTTAGATACATATTATTAACTATTGAGCTAAAGTAAACTCTCCTAACGTTTAAAGTAGCATTTTTTTAGGTAGCCTGAGGGCACAGCATAGGTTTTTTTTCACAATCTATGTTTTAATCACGCTGAAACCCGTGGTCACATCAAACGCATCTAGTCAATGCAACACTATGCATGAACAAATACAGTTAGAGGCATATTCACCTAGTCACAATACATGAAGCCAATTACACACTACAACCCCTACAAATTCACTTTCGCTAGGATTGCTGAGTCGCCAGGGCCGTCAATGGGCGCATTAATTTACGTAGTTAACATAGAAACAGGTGACAGCTTATCGCCGACTATCCAATTATGCGCCATGAAACATGTCTCTGACGCATATTTTGGTGATTTTTTTATGCCATTATAAAATTATAGCGTCTTTCGCACAGATGTGACGCGGTTTTGACTAAAATGAACGAAAACGGGCATTGTTTCATCATTCTCGAAACAAAGCGTTTGCTCGTCATTTGTTTTGCATGGATTTGCATAATTTTCTCCCAATATCTAGATTGAACTCTCAGAAAATTGTGAGGACAACAGTTACATGTCTATACATGTAACTGGTGTTACATGTATGGCACCTATGTGCCGGAAAACAGCCGGTGGCAATCTGTTTTATGTGTGAATGTGACCAATTAATAAACGGGATTTTAAATTGCAAACGAGGTGGTAATTAGCGATAACATCAGCTAAGAGTTTCAGTTAGGTGCCACGTAGGTAGACCCGTGTAGTATGCAGTACGAATAATCATTCGTTGCTCTAAAATATTATAATGTAATGAGTCCCGGTGAATCAAATGCACTGCGTTCGAAAATGATGTAGCAAACTAAAATTAACAAACACTTAGGTACAGCATGACACGAAATTCAGCTTAGTATGTACTTTAGCGTGATTTAAAGGATTTAAACTATGGAATACCTGTCTGCATTCTAACTGTAAAATACTAACATAGTATTTTGTTCTGCATTTTACAAAAATAAAAACTTAACATTTGGCCAAAAAGCTACATTCTTCACGTTTTTTTTACCGATTTCAAAGTGCAAGGTCAAACGTATATGTAAATTAGGGGCATATTACGTCTCTACTCGCTTTCGTTTGTTACAACGGTTGCATAAAATCACAATTTATGGTTTCTTAATCTGTTTATTGTCCTGCTAAAGGGTTTGTGCAACAGATTGTAAGATTGTAAAATCGATTTTTCGAACTTATTGTATGATTATTTTAAGACAGGTTTATAGTGACACGAATAGATCAAAACAGTCGGTCAAGTCCATATCTGGAGCTGATAATCGCATGCGTGCTCAATAATACAGTTCTGCACAACTCAAAGATTAAAAGTATCTTCATATAATAAAATTTACAACTTGATTCGTAACTTTTCCGAGGCAGTAGGTACCTATTATTTACGAACAGCGTAATCTTTAACGATTAATAATATTTATGGAAAGTATTCTCACGGGTATTTCGAAATTTAGTAGATTAGACTTGGGAAGAGGCAACCGAGATACCTACTTTCTAAGTACCTAGCTAGATTTATAAACTCTTAATAGTACAAATGCTGCAATAAAACAAAATTCTACTTAAACAACAACAATTTATCAATTATATTTTTAGCCTTCAAATAGCGGAAAATTGATAAAAGGTCGAATATGAAAATTTATCACCCATTTTTTCACTCTTAGGAGTGAGATTTTTTTATAAAATTTATATTGGGCCACCCTACCCATTAAAAAAGAATAATTTAAATCGGCTTATAATTGGCAAAGATATCGCGTAACATGCACACGAAAAAAATAAAACATACATACGAATTGAGAACCTCCTCTTTTTTTGAAGTCGGTTGATAATAATGAAATCACAATATTCGCGATACGTTTGCAGTCCCCAGTGTAGGTTACGTTAGGTTAGGTTAAATAAATAAATATTGCTGGGCATTTTTCATACAGCATCATCTAGCCCCCAACTAAGACCCAGATAGATCTAGCCAATTGACGGAGCCTCAGAATTGTTATCACTGTAACCGCAGCACTTATGCAAGGTATAAAATATTGCAAGCTCATAGGCGTTGCTCCGCAGCAGCTCCGAGATAGAACTCGAGATAGAGTTAATCTAATAGTCAAATCTATAGCTAGACGTCGACCAAACAGTGTTTCTAACTCACACATTCTGGATAGATGTAACACTTCGATGAATTTTGACATAAAACTTATTGTGAACTACGTATATATCACGTTTTTACCATCAAATTATTTTTGACGTAAATTTCAGTATAAATAAATATTTATTAAAATCATCTCAGATCTCATATAACTCTCATACTTCAATTTTTTTTTAATTTCGTCAAATGTAGCCACAAAAATCTTGCGATTTAAGATGGTAAATTAGCTTCTTGAAATTTAGTCACTAAAACATTCCCGTGGCGAATTTTCTCAAATCTAGCCTCAAAAGTCCTGCGTTTCGGTTGCGAACAATCTTTCAACATAATGCTTGACATCAGGTGGTGAATTAGGAAATTTCTCAAATCTAGCCTCAAAAGTCCTGCGTTTCGGTTGCGAACAATCTTTCAACATAATGCTTGATATCAGGTGGTGAATAAGATTTTTTCTCAAATCAAGCCTCAAAGGTCTTGCATTTCGGTTGCGAACAATCTTTCAACATAATGCTTGACATCAGGTGGTGAATTAGGAATTTTATGAAATCTAGCCACAAAACCCTTGCCCCACTAAGCAACACTGGAACCATAGCAATAACTCACGTGATGCCAGAGGTTAATTAAAAACAGCAACTTCAATCCTAACCGTCTCAGATGGAGTTAGAAAGGTGACGTCCATCTTGGATTGCCTTGTTTTATTTATTGAGAGTAATAAAGTAGGAAATGTAGATCTCTTCTAGATTATTAGAGAACACTCATTTACCATCACAATTCTATAATGTTTGTGTCTTGGGATCTAGAACCTAATCTTTATTGAGAATTAACATGTAGTATGTCCATCTGTACTAAGCTAAGGCATGTCTCAATATATTCTGATTTAAAATTTCTGTAAAACAATGTCCGTAAGATACGCCTAAGTTTCGTGTAACCTTAGTGTAGACAAGCAATCACCAAAACATTGAAAAAAGTTTAGTCTTACCACTGAAAAAATAATTTAATTATTTGATGTTAGTATTGCCTATGTTATTATTATTACATTGTTTTTTTTTATTTTCCTGGCAAATAATAATACTATTAAGCACCTATCTTAAGTTAATCTCAAAAGTGACTTTGACAAACATGACGGATGACAAAAGTGATGTTGTTTAATTTTCTTCAACAGAAATATATTGCAGTGTGACATTAAACTATAAAAAGACTAACTGTGTCACGGTCGCCCTCAGCCTACCGCTTTGCATCGCCCAGCCGCGTTATTACTTCTTTTACTTGCCTCCTAAGGGAGCTTAGCGTGATGTTAAATAAACTTCCTCAAAAAAATGCAAATTTATGGAAGGTCAATAATTATAATATAGAATGTCAATATTAAAAAAGAAAAATAATAGCAATAACATAAATAATCTTGTCGCTGACTTTACAGAAAAAAAATATTATACTATCGATACTGGACCAAAAATGGAAACAGACGTCACTTGTTATGCAACAATCAACATGCGATGAACATCCTACTAATATAATGAATGCGAAAGTCTGTGTGTGTGTGTGTGTCTGTGTGTGGGGGTGTATGTTTGTTACCACGTATCTCCGTAACTACTAAACCGATTTTGATGAAATTTGGAATGTAGATAGTTTAGGATCTGATCTAATTTTCGAAAATCGACCCCTAAGGGGGTTAAATAGGGCGGTAAAGTTTCTATGAAAAAAAATATTGTTTGATTCGCTCAAAACTCTGTACAACAAAACTTTAAAGTAAAAAATGAAACACGTATTTTTTATTTTTCAAAACTACCCTTTGGGGATATGCAATTGAGTTCTAAACTTTGTATAAATTGTAATCCTTGGTTCGCTTCATTCAAAAATTGGTGGACATATGTAGTTTGAAGCCTGGAGACGGTCATATCGTCGGCTAGCTAACAACACCGCTCAAGTCGAAATTTTGCAGTTTTGTCATTTTTATGCCATTGGATAGATCTTTTCACTGCGCTTCTTTTCTCCAATACAAACATTGCATTTCAACCACTCGCAGTTTTAATTTCAGCTTTAGCGATTTCAATTCTATGGACTTGTGCGGAGTTAAAACAATTTTTTTGTTCTCCTGAAAAGTTAGGAAAATCGATTTACGCGGTGTTGTTAGCTAGCTGACGATATGCTACTTTTATTAACATACCACGCGGGCGAAGCCGCGGGCAACAACTAGTTACTTATAAAAATGCCTAGTGCTTTGAAAAATATTTTACAAGTAGGTACTAATGCAAAGTTGTAGACATAAGAAATTAGAGGTAACGAGGAGGCTCTCATTATATGAAGATTGAGAAAACATAATTAATGCAACTTGACCGATAGAAACTAAACATGTGATAACACATCGTAGCGCGCAACTACCTCTACAGTTATTTTATCCTGATAAATTATGTGTTTGGGGTTGTTTGTTTATTCCAATGCTTGTTTATTTATCTGTCTGTTGCCATTTTTTTCATTCTCCATCCTGATAAGAAATCCTACAAAACGACAACAATATTATTTAAACCGTTTTAAAAGATAGAAACAATAATTAATAAAATGAACATCCTATTACCCGAAACGCATATCCGGGCTTGTTGCGTTCAGATAAAAAAAATATAGAATTTATGAAAGTCTCTCAAACTAGGCTAGAGTATGTTGATGAGTATCAAATGTACTGTTCAATGTTCATGTTCTGACTGAGTAAATAACAGTAAACTCGTGGCAATCTTAGATATACGGAATATTTGGATTTAGGTAGGTTTATACAAGCTGGTCAAAGGTCTTACACTACCAATCACTGGAGAAATGTATCGATTCTTCTCTCCTCTATTAACAACTTATTTGTGTGTTTGCCTGTATGTATGCTTGGTATTGAACTTGAGTAAATAAATACATACATTTAACTATGTTACCTTTACTTTGTTTAAAAAATCTTTGCATAAAATTGGAATATTCACGCATTTTTATATGAGCGAAGCTCTGCTTACTAGACTATTTTATATTTTACTAGTAGAACGCCCGGCGACCTTTAGTCCGCGTTTTTTTTTGTTGCTTCCTTCAGAAGTGGAATTTGAACAATACTTTCATAATGCACACCAAAGCAACACATCCTCCGTATTTCAGGTCTCTAGGACTTACGGTTGATTTTCAGTCAGTGAGTCACGCAACTTTAAAGATTTTTTATAAGGAACATTTTCTCTATTGACTACGTCTTCTTTTTATTATTTTTTTATAGTGATGGTGACCATAAGATAACCAATTATACAACAAAGATACATGTCAGAAGTAGTCGAGTGTACTCAAGTAGAGTTGCGGTCAAAAGCTAGTGCCGTGCTAACACATTTTACTACTGACCCGCTTGTCTTGTGTCAGTTCCAATCACGGTACATGCACTGATTGAACAGGATTTGTTGATTGTGGTATTGTTTACATAACTGACCTAGCTGTCAAAAATATTGTTGGGATAGCTATCGTTTTAACCAGCTTTTTACCTGCAGCTTCTTTGAAAGGAGCCAGCCCAAAATTTTATTTCAAAATTTTAGCCCAAAATTAAAAAAGACCTTCTGCCATCGCTTAAAACAGCACTACTTTAGTGATGTCTGACGATTAATCCTATGTAAGAACTTTTCTTGAAGTCAAACAAAATGATTGCAGAACAACTGCACGATAATTGGCTAAGCCGTTTTGGAGAAAAATAGTAACACAAAACAAGAAACAGTTAAAAAAAAATGGAGCTACAGAAACAAGAATATCAGGTTTTTATTCAATCGTAAATGCGTGTTTTAGCAGAAATAACTAACAAGTAAGACACTAATGAAGTTGAAAATAGAGAAATCCGTGGAAATACATGTTATTTATATGATTACAAGGTTTTGCGAATGGCAAGCGAAGCAAGTCGCTCTAAGCACAGAATACATAATAGTACTATTTACTGTAGCCTTTTGGGATTGCGTGGAGAATACGTTCCCCTTCGCGTTTTCAAAATTATATACTTGTACATACATAGTTGTATGAATAAATGTAATTAAACTATATAAAACTTAGCTTGAATATAAACCAAGATTTTTAGACCGATTTCAGTGGAAATAAACTTCATTAACTTTGTCTTTCCTCAAAGATTACTGGAAAATATCTATTTTTAGGGTTAAGTTGTAGTAACCTACAACTGTGTAGACGTATTTTTGATACAGTTTGTACAAAATGTGTGCTATAAAGAACTAGAAGTAAATCTATGCTTGAGTCAGGCCTTTTTATCTGAAGCGGCAGGAGCCCATAATTATTTTGAGCCAAAATTTTCAATATTTTACGGCAAATGCGTAGACATTGTGTTTCTCAAGAATAAATGTAGTTCAGACTATGTCCTACTACGACTGACATCGTTATATACCCGTAGCATCGAATACCTAAAGCTGACTTTATCTAAACCATAAAGAATGTATGAATTTGTGGTTTGGAAAATGATATGCAATTGTTTTTTGTGAACTAAATACATTGAGTTCAGCAGCCAAAGACTATGTAAACAGGGCGACCTAGTTACAGTGTGAGGTGTGTGAAGTCAAGGTCCATGGTCTCTAAGCATTTCTGTCATAAAAAATGGAGGACACGGCAATACAGAGAACTAAATGATTTATTGCGAGACATGAGACAGGGACAATGTTTGCTGGACAAATTCATTTATGATATATCAATAGTTTTTGTCGTTTGACCGACGACATATTACAACGGAGGCGTATTAGCTTGCCAATAGATTATTTATATTATTTTGGCATTTCTCTCCAACATTACGGCCTTCAAATTAGATAAGCCTAAACATAACGTAACGTATTTCTTACGCTTAGCGAAAAACTGCGAAAACTTTTACTGATCAAAAATATTAGAAGATAAACTCCGTTCTTTATTAATTTAGCTACGATAAAGTTCAACTTCAGTTAATCTGTTTATTTCACGGTTGGGCAACCGACAGGTAGGGATAAAGAACGCTAAATAGAATCACAGCTATTGTCAAGGGATGGGTTACCTGGGTGGTAAAGCTTGTGATAAACTCAAAGTTCCACATTTACGTAATCGTTAAGGAAAACATGCAAAAGTTAATATACATACTCGTTAAAGTAAATTAACTAGTAATTAAGCCGGAAAGTAGAAAGTAGGCCGCGTCGCTGAAATAGTTTCTCCGCACATCACCCGTCAGTGAAATTATTTATTTAATTTGTAGGTGTTCTTCTCACATGTCATTGGTAATTTCTGCATCATTTGTGGAAACAACAACGTTTAGTGGCCTTAGCAGATCGACAGCTAGTCGGACCCAAGGCTCGCTTCCAGTGCGGCCATAAAACTCAGTTTAAGGTAGTGATCGGCACACAGACTTCTGAACTGTACAAGATCTGTGGATGGGCAGGTGGGGTATGGATTATCGATGATTCAGGTCGTCGGGAACAAAAGCGTGTACCTTTGACGCGAGCGTCGATATCTAGGTACTAGTAAAAAACCAAAACTATTTTGTTTGTTTTACACTAGCAGCGAATCTTGGGCCCTACTTATTAGTGAATAGATAATATTGTTTGCTTACACGGAAAACCTGGATTCAAAAAGCTCACAGCCGACTTAAGTGACGTTTGAGAAAAGAGGTATATGCCCAGCAGTTACTACAAGCTGCCAATGTAGGTGAATAATGCGGCTTAATATTGCATAATAATTAAATTCTTTGGTGGGAGTTTTTTAACGCAGGGTATTGCGCTCAAAAGCGATCTCGTTGAATTCCATTGAAATGAAGCTGATGCTGGATTCCCAGTAGGAATCAAATCTACGGCATTTCGTTTAAGTCGCGGTTTCTGCCGCTGGGTTACCATCGACTTACCCAATTTGGAGGTGAAAGACCAAGTTGCGTGATGACCTCGCGTGCAATGAGCGCGGATTCGATTTCAGCAGCCACTTATAGGGCAATCAATTTCGGGACAGTTCGCGGAACTTTCGCCAGAAGCACTAATCCCATAATATGTATCGTCTTTAAGAGGAAACGCCTCCACCTAATAAACTAGACCATTTTTTTCATAAACATAATCCTAGCTTTATGTCTGCTAATCAGTTTTTATAATTATTACTGAATTGTATAATGGAATGTATATTTAGAGCGGCTCAAATAGTAAATTTTCAAGGTATTTTGATCCTAGCTCGTTTATGATAATATGGAGTTGCTGTCGTTTCAGACACCAAAAAAATCAAAACGTGGAGGGATGTAAGTATTCATTGTATAAACCAAGTTAAACATTATTGCTCTAGTCTAGTGCCATTATCCAGACAGTTTATAGAAGAATATGTTTGTATGGAGAACATGCCGATGGCCTTTCCTCTGTCTCATTAGGCGTTGCAAAAGACGAGGAATTTAACGATGACTACACCTTAATATTTATAGTTCATGTCGTTTTTATGTTGTACCCAGTACAGACAGCAGCGCTAATTGCTGAGCAACCTCATTCGTACGAAGGCATTCGCATTTTGTAAACGCTTTAATAAACACAACTAGGTTTCTTCACCCACGGTGCAAGGAGCCCTGATGCTTATTTACTAAACTAGGAGTATATATGAGTTTTGGGGTATGAAATTGTTTGTTTGTCTGTTACTTACTATCTTAAATCTATAACACCGATTGTAATGCGGTTTTTTTCAATCATTTTTTTTTTGTAGTTAAAAACTTCTGTAGCGCAGAGGGCGAAAACGCGCCTGAAACGCAGAAAGTCGCGGGTTCGATTCCCGCCGCGAGACAAATGTTAGTATGATCTGCAAATATTTGACTCGGGTCCGGGTGTTTTAATGTATAACTTACAACAAATAAAAATAAATAAGTAGTATCAGTCATGTAGTTCCCATGATACAAGCTCTGCTTAGTTTTTATGTTACTTACTTATTTCTTACTGCATTTATACATACACAGGGACTATGCAATCAGCATTGCTGCTATCTGTACCTCCACTGGGAGAATTTCCTGATGAATCATTATACATTCCGATGAGACTAGACACAGTTTAGGTACTCGTTTATTTTTTTGGCTTGCTAACAACGCTAAGCTGAATAACTTTCTGATGCGTTGTGTCCTATTGATGAGTTCAAACTTGTTTAAGACTATAGCATATCTATACCTTACCATTAGGTTAATGAAATACAAATTATTTAATCAATTACTAAATGTAACATGATAGACAACATCCAAAGCGAGACATCTAGAGATATTAATTTAAAAAACTCTCATGACTGTATTTTATTCTCCGACATGGACATCTTCACATACATATGAGTATGTATGCATATATTTTTGAATATACCTATTCTGATGGTAATCAGAGGCACTTCCTATCTTTATATTTGGCACATGCCCGCATTGTGAAAGTAATTATTATTCCGCGTGACAGTTTGCAAGCCCATCGCCGCTTATTGGAATGCTAACACATTGCGGGGTTAGCACGTCTTAATGCGTTCATACATTTTTCAAGTGGATAAATCCCACTGGTGCACGATCGGGTTCTCACCCACGATCTTCAGTTCTTTTTCGCATTTGGATTCGCAACCCTAAATAGTTGACTGGCTAAAACATTTGATTGCCAATAGATGAACTCAAATTATAATTCTAAGGAAGAACAAAGATCGGTATTACAGACTTCCCACATTAGGGTGGTTGGTGGTAACACTCCTTGAAACAGCGGTGAAGGACTGGTTTAATGACTGTAGTGTTCAAGTATCCCTGACCTCGTGGAAGTTGTTGATGACGAGAGCTTGAAATAATTATCTCTCGCTATCCCGTCTTTGAACTGATTTCGTTTGTGGCGGCGCAGTGTATTACTACATGCTTCATAGTTTCTATATCCCAGAGACAACCTCGATCATCTCATGAAGAATGTCTGTAGCCCCATTCTTCATGAGATAATCATTCAGATCACAGTGTCCCGTGCTGTGATGTCCACCCTCATCCTTAATTCATCGTAAATCAACCCAACATTCGCCATCAAAGTTAAAGTCGTAAACTCTTTAAAAATTTCCGGTATTAATCATTATCTTGTTTTCTAAATTTTATTGCTTAGGTTTCTGATTGAAGATGACTGATTCTTTCCGGACGAATAAATAAAAACTGCGTGTAACATACTAATAAATTGACTTCCGTTCCAAATTAAAATTAATGTTATTGTTGCAACTATCACTTTTATCGTTACATTTCGATTGTGTAAAGAGCTTGTTTGACTCATTCATATTGTAAAAATGGAAATTTTCATTTATCGTACTATCGGCACCTCTCACCTGATGTAGCCTTTCGGAAGAAGTTGAAACTATAACCATTCTCATAATAGTAGGTATGGTACGTGAAAATTCTCTCTAATTTACGATAGTTTCGGAGCTAGTCAGAATTTGGTACTTTCCTTCTACTATTTCGTGATTCAATGCAATTACAAGTCAGTATACTGCTTTGCCAAGTATCACATAATATAGAACACTCGATTAAAAATGTAACTAGGAAAATTTTCAAATTTTGTCAAATCTAATTGTTGCCTTAACCAGACTTTGGCATTTTACGACCATCATGACAGAGGCCACTATCATACGGAACCCTGACTACATGATAACACCTATCAGTCTCATACTAATCCACACCCCACATTAAGATTCCTAGTATCGTGGGTTGGCAACGCACGTGTTGCAAGCATCCATAGGTTACGGTAATCACTTACCAACAGGGCCCTCCAAGATTGTTTGCCACTTTACTCTCTACAAGTACCATGGCATCAAGACACCTATAACCAGATCAAATATTGATAACAGGTCATGCAAACATTTGTCTCAGTACAAAAATCGAACCCGTACCATTTGGCTACTCGCTCGTCGAGTCATAGAGTTCATGTACTCTATTTTAAGGGTCACTCCGGCCTGTAAAAACCAAACATACTCAACTAACTAATGAAACTGCAAAAATATAGCATAATGTTTTGTACCATATGAGTAGCTAGAATAAATCTGGATTGATTGATTTGGGTGGTAACATATAACAACGTGAAATAAAAGCTTCTTTTAAAAAATATTTTGGAGAGAAAGGGACAGGTGCCGTTTTGGGTGGCTGTTATAAACCAATATGCTTCCAGATACGGAAAATGAACCATTGCTATTTCTCAGAAAGCTGGAAGAGAATGATATAAATTTGACATATTAGTCAAATAAATTTGGAGTTAGTTGGTATCAACAGAACATTTCAGATTGCACTTTTAATTTATAATCCAAACTAAAATTTAAGAATGTTTACTACCAACATATTTTTTACACTACTGCGTATTTGACCAAGTGTAACCCAAACTTGCGCACCGTGATTGCGATAACATCTATAGAAGTCGTACCTATAGGTATTAATCATGTAAAATTCACCAAACATGCATGAAATAGGAACGTCATATCAACATACTATAACTGAAACATTAGCTACTGAAGAGCGACGACCAAATGTTTTGACATCATTATAACTGGTATACCCACGCAGTTGTTCTAAGCTATTACAATAAACAAAACGAAACACAGTTGGACCATAGAATAAATAATAGTACCATTCGTAAATTGCTTCACTCCAAAGAAAACAATGCTATTAACTTTATAAAAAAATGCTTATAAGTAGTATATTAATCATGTAGTTCCCATAACACAAGCTCTGCTTGCCTTGGGCTTTAGGGCTTCATGATGCTGTATGAACTTCGTCTAGCATTATTTATTTTTTAATATAAAAAAAAATATTTATCGTCGACAAGCCTCTGCCCACAGCTTCGCCCACGTCTATGTATTCAGCTCAGCTGTATCTATTCCTAAAGTAGCCTATTTTAAGTCACGAACTACACTTGTTCCAAATTATCCATTTCGGTATAGCCGTTACAGAGATTCTAAGTATCAAACATCTTAATAACATATTTTCTGGTCCATTAGCCTCCGCAAGAGCAAGTCCTTTTAAAATTATAATTAAATAAGTTTTTTTTTATTTTATTTTTATTTTGTTTCAATTTAAATTTATTTCATTCTACCCCCAAATTAATTTTAAACGTTATGTAATATATATATATTTTAAATATTTTTCTTTATATTTACACTGTCAACACATATCAAGTTGTGAACCAAATAATAATAAAACAATAAAATAAAGATAGGTAGTTCTGTTATAATAATATTCTCTGTGACGCAAGGTATGGGTTCGATTTACTCTGTGTGACATATATTTACTTGTTCTACAGATATTTCTAATCTAAGTCTGGGTGTTGTGGTAACTCTAAAAGATACAAAACAAAATACGATAAAAAAGAAAAAAAACGTGATAAACAAATAACCCTGTATACGAAATAATCTAAAACCACGACGATAGTGAGGAATCCTTTGTTTTGAGTTCACATAAAGTAGGTACCTGAAGTACCTACCTACCAACTTACACGCATCCGACCTGTACCAAATCTAAAGTTTAGTGAGTAAGCTTTAGAGCGCATTTAACATTAAACACTGGTTCGGAGAAATACAGCCTGCGGTCTGAGAGGATTTCTGGTGTCCCTAGTAGGCGCCCTGCTGCGTTCGTATCAAATATATCGCCTTTAATGTACCTCGACTGTCTCTCTTCAGCTACTGTATATCAAGTTCTAGGCAATTCTAGCAGAATAATTGTGATACCCTAAAGGGCGGGAAAATGAATGCAGTGGAGTTATTTATAGGTTATCGGCAAATAGTACTTCTAAAGAAGTAGTGAACCGAGCGACAATCAAGTGCTTACTTAAAAACATGCTTACGATTTTATTCCCCAAGCAAAGTCACCTACAAGGGAAACTTTGCTTTGATAATTGCAAAGTTTCTCCTGTAGGTGAAACCTCAGCGCTCCGAGCCCAAACATCCGAAGAATTTTGACAGACTGGTAATGATCTTGTAGCTTAGTGGTATAGTCCGTACCAAGCCTATACCACTAAGCCACACTAAGGAGGTCGCAGGTTCAAGTTCCGCTGATGTAAATTTTTTGGGATATTATAGATTCTTGTAACTTCCCTTAGAATGGGTGAACACTTTAAAAACAATAAACAACTTTATTCCCTATGATGGATTTTCTCAGCGCCGTGAATAGATCTTCAAGAATACCAAGTAGGTGGTAGTCAGAGTCGTCCAAACATAACATTTAGCATAGTTATGCCCGCGCTATGCAAGTAATTTGCATTCCACGTGACAAGTTGCAAAAACATCGCAACCAAAGCAATGGCAGTAAGGCTTTGTTCATTTATCTTAAAACATTTTTTAGAACCAAACATTCGAAGGCAGGCATAATGGTTTTTGTATTAGATGCTTGTCTTAAACGGTATCCTGCGTAGGTATTTATAGAACACACAACATCGATCACTAAGTAGATAAGTACATATTTACCCTAATGATATGTATATCCCAAATGATCTAGTCTAGAAATTTTACAAGGAGAAATTGCCCTCTTCCTAAATCAATTAATCTAAATCGAAATCCAAACTCTCGCGTATTAATTTACAAAAGAGAAATTGAGCTGAATTCCGTACATCGTCCTTTTGTATTTTTACGAGGCCACCTATGATTATTGCTGCTTAGAGTAATAAAAGTTATGATTGACAGTTGGAGGTCAGACAACAATGTAAAAGCAATTCGCAGCTTTAGACAGCACTCAGAATGAAAATAGACCCAGTGCCTGTTTTTAGCTGTTTGCCAATATTATGAACGTCGTGCCCAGCCTAGAAAACCGGCAACTTCAGGGGGGCAAAAGTAGGCCCAGAAAGTAGTCCCAAAGGTAGGCCGAATAATACATAATAGAATGCATAAATATCTATGATAGTAGGCCTATGTCCAGCAGTGGACATCTACCGGTTCATATTGAGCTCGGCGATATACCTAGTAATCGCGGAGTAGGTATAAACATAGGTGCGGTTTATCTCGGTAAGTACCCATAGCCAGGCGCCGGCCGATAACAAGTTTTCTATATGAATACAGTTTTACAAAGTCAAGTCAAGTAGTGAAGCTTGGACAATGCCTCCGGTAGAACAGTTAAGTGCTGTGTAATAGTAAGTTGAAATGTACCTTTTGGTAGAGTCTTCGGCGTAATTATACCTCTAGTGTGCAAAATGTTAACTTGAACTCTGTGAAACTTGTTAGACAAGTTTATTGCACCCTTGTATGAACAATTGATTAGTCATGTTTTGTTCTCTCGCAGTCAAGTGACCATTGAAGGCTTCCAAACGTGCTGTCAGCCATTTCGACTATATTTTGGTGGCTGTGTTAGCAGTCAGATGGATGTTAAAATGTCGCGAAGTCAAATTAATTAATTGTTTTGATTATATGTCAAAATAATTGATCAAATCCTTTTGAGGAGTGAGTTTTAGTGAGCTTTTGTTGTTTATGGTCTTGAAACGCTGTGTAAATTTAGTTTAAAATTAGTTAACTTTACCGTTATTAAGATAAGATTAATCAAGCATTGTTTTTTTTCTTTTGATAGTTTTTTATAAGTACCTAATTCTTTAAGTAAGTTTACCTAGACACAGCAGGTACCCTATCATTTTTGGTAATTGTACAATTTAAATCAATATTTTTTCGAATGCAAATGACATGGCACGTCGTTAAAACAAGCTTTTGGCAGTTGTAAAGTATGTACTTATAAGGTGAAGAAAGCGTAATAAAATTACCATGTTATGGAAAACGTGTAACAGACTTGTTTCAATTGATTTTTTGTGGAATATTACTGCAAGAAAGTCGGATTTGTTCATAAATTGGAAGCACCGTTAACTTAACAACACAGTATTCGGATAAAAGGCGCGAAATTGTTAATTTTTTGACAGCATGGTACCTACATACATGTGCATCAGTCATTCTGATTTAGGGGACCGTTACAATGCCCAAGAACTGCAGATAAATGTGTCAAAAATTGTTTTTGTGACCTGCAAAGGACTACAGTACTTTATATAAGATAAAAGATCATGTCAAGTCTTTGTCTTTTTTTACTCTCTTAAAATACCCGAGCACTTGTATTTGCGAGTCTGTTCTTATCAAACATAGAAACGAGAATATTGTTGCTCAGCGAGTCATGTTGCTAAAGTCAAGAACCAAGCTATAATATACCAAAACGTGCAAAAATTGCTATACGTCGTACTGCACGTTTTCCTTTTTGCACAGAGCTCAACCGACTTAAACACTTCAAAATCGTAGCATAAAACGTTGGAACGGAGCTAAACAAGGATAAAATAGTTGTTGCTCGCATTATGCACGCCCCTACGATGATTCGAGCGACGATAAATCCACTGTAGTGGACAGCAAAATTGTTGTTATGACCGCACAACTCTGCAATTCTATGCTACTTATTATAAATGCGAAAGTTTGTATAGTAAGTTTTTTTTATTTAAGTAAGAGTCTGATCTGGCCTATGGCCTTTTGTTAAGTCCTTGCTCATTATAATTGCAATACCTAAATCATGAGCTCCTTTAGACACTAACATGACACTGCGTTCGCCACCTTAATCGATTTAAATATTTCATCTATTTAAACTATCATGGCTAAGAACCGTGCTCATGGCTGAGCCGAATTATTCCGTTTTAGTGAATAATATTCACTGAAAAAACTGAAAAATTCGGCAAAATTGTTTTCAACTCTTGACTTTAAGCCCAACTCTTGATTTGGGCTTTGTTTTTAGATGAAAATATTTTCAAATTGTTAGCTCAAATACTTCTTCATACGAATAGATTGTCGTTTTTAATTTTAATTAAAAAGTGTGCTACCATTACTGTAGGCAAGTATTAGATAGCCCGTTGGATAACATGGATCGAAATTTTGGCCCATTTCCAAAATATGGTTGGGCAGTCTTGTTTTAAGGTAAGTAATGCATCGGCATGCTAGTGATGCAGATGAGAATAGACAACAGACATTACTTGCTGGTGCAACGTCTGTGGGCCAACATTGCACCGGTGCGGTGGGTCGTAGCCTTCGAATAAAAACTCTGTAAATTTTATCGTCGTTTTGGTCGTCCAATTCGTCGTGACAAACCTTAAAGGTAGTCAATGGATGAAGGTAGCCCTAGATCAGTCGTCTTTGATAGAATAAATGAAGGAGACCTCTTACATTTTAAAAATGTAAAAAAACCAATGCCTATAGAAATTTAATTATACCCACATGGAAACAATCACTTAGGTTTTCCAAGCAGTGCGGACTAATAAGACAAAAAAGCGATTGCTTTCCTCAAACAGATTCACGAAACCAAATTCGATTTTCGATTGCGCAAGCGCAGGTTCAAGACCCCGAGGTTCGCCTTATACGACAACTGGTAGAATGTACAAGCCTTCTTGTGCTGGTGCCTCCCATGTTTGTAAGTATATGCACCAAGATGTAGCTGAGCGACTCAAGTTTTCAATTCACCTACGCACTCAAAATTACCATATAACCACCTATCATAACTAAAGTGCTTCAACCACATTTTTTTAAGTCTCATCACGTTTAAAGATTCGTAATCATAGACAAAGTTTGGTTACTCGTCTCTACATATGGCCAATATTAGGCGTTTTATTATAGAAATCTGCTACTAATAATAATCTAAGTTTAGTGCAGATGAGCCTTTTCGAGATATTTTCGATGCACAGAACCAATTAGGAACTATTGCTTTGCGAGTTTAACAATTATTTGAATTGCGTAGTCACTTACTCGCATAATAATGTTTATTCGGGTAACTGGGATGCTCAGGCAATTCTGGCTATGCCTAAGTACTAACTCAGATAAAACAACTTCCCTCGAACTTGAACCGCGCAAAAAGAGTGCGTTATAAGTTTAAAATACTCGTATACGCGCACGTTTCTCTGTAACTGAAGTTGAAATGTGTTTGAGTTTTTACAACTTAAAGTGGCAAACAAGCTTGCGGCCCATCTGTTGGTAAGCGGTTACCGTAACCTATGGACGCTAGCAACATCATCACATGCAAGTTGCTTACCCTGAGACATAACGGGTGAAAGTCTCATGTGCCTGTAATTTCACCGGCACCTATGGGTTGAAGGGTATTCCCTTCAATCCGGAACAGAGCATATCGAGCAAAACTGCTTGGCGGCAGATGGTGGTAGTGCTTCCCCGGACGAGCCCTTCCCTTCTTCAGCTCTACGTTTGAGTTTGCTTAAAAGCAAGAGATTTATTGGAAGCTGGAAAAATCGTTAATGTACGAGTAATCAGGTTCAAAACAGTGAAGGAAAAAATCGTGAGGAAAACGGCATAACTACTACATACTTGCAAAAACACGAGCATCTGCCAAGTATAATATTTGGACGTGCCCTTGACTACCCTCTATCCTCCTATATTTATTTATTTATCGTTTTATGCATAACATAGTTTGTAATACTTAAGTAATACATTAAATAGTTAATAGTTAGTTAGGTACATGAGCCCTAAAAAGGCGCTGAAAGCGAGTTTGATCATGCAGATGCGTGTTACGAAATACTACTAAATAATAAAATTTTAGGTGTACTGGTTACAAAAAATAAACAAAACAAATAACATTAATTTAGATTAATGTTCACAACAGTCGGTCAATAATATGTCGAATCAATTTCATATTATTAGTACAGTAAAATTCTAATAAATAAAAGTTATGAAAATTTTATTTCCAATAACTATTGGTCATTTTTTTTACAATATATTATATCATGTCAAAATTAAAAGCATTAGGTACACTAGTATGATAAAATTTCCTTGGTATCCTCAAAGATATACGTACTAAGTATGTATCTGAGGAGGTCCATCGTGAGAAATACAGTCGTGAGCGTGTTTGTTTGTTTTTAGATTTTGAAATAGCTTTTAAATGTCATATCCTGTGATACTGTGCCGAGAGGAATTTTTCATTGAAGTTCAAAAATACGATATACATTAATTCTAATAGGAATTTGTAATAATACGAATTAGTCTTCGTAGTTAACGTAGTCTTCGATTCGAACAAATTTTATAGTCGCTTACAACTGTAATCCCCAGGATATATTAATACTATAATCCTCAGTCTTCAATATGCAGATCCGTGAAAAATTGCAAAGTTCCTATTTTTCAATAATAGCTCAATGTGAATCCGTTGATTTGCATTTTTTCGAAATATGTGGATATTTGAATTTAAATATAAGTGGATATCCGTATGGCTTGCAGACGCTACGTGATTTTCCTTCAAAATATCCTTAAAACAAGGTGCCAATATACTTATCATCATCTTCCAAGTAATGGCGACAAATCACTCTGCAAACAATCCGCCGCCGCATCGATAAATAGGTTACCTCCGTCCAAAAATCACAAAACTGACACAGTCTTTCGAAACTTGACGTAAGAGGGTATTCCTTGACTGACACAGAATAAAACTGACCGTCGTAGTATTACAGTCTCCGGCGGTCCTATCGCACATCAAAGAATATTCGTTAAAATTGATTATTTACTATTGTAGTGGTTTGCTAACTGAAACTAGCTGTTTATACACAGCCTTTTTTGGTTATATATTTTATGTTTAGTATTTAATATACACTAAAAAATATTTTAGGGTTCTTGAAACTAAAAACCCCTACACCGTTATATGGAAAGTCTGTGGTTTTTTGTTGCGTTTTTTTTAACTAGGATCTGACTTATGGGCGCTGACCATAAACTGATCGAAAAAAAGGGTTGTTCTTGCTGCTTCCCGATTTTCGGTCCTATCGGGGGTCAACGAGAAGTTTTTTTCCTCACTGTCTCGCGATTCACATCTTTACCATCTAGTTTGAAACCAAAGATGGCGAACACTAATTTAATATAAAAAAAAAATCGTTAATAGGGTTTAGTTTTGACTGATTCGGGGATACTGATTATGATTTTTTTTAAAGATATTTTTGGCCGTGACTTACCACAGCAACTGCCGGGAAAAACAATATGTACTTGTAAAATGACGTACTTACGACGTCCGGCGCACTCCTGCGCAGCCCTGCAAATGTCAAGACTGTTACGAAAGGCGACCTTTGCAGTCTTTGCCAACACCTTTGAAAATTGACTTGTACTTAGTGTAACTTTAAGGAAATCTTGACGTAGGTTGGTGGGTAGGTACTGCAATTTTATTGTTCGCTCGAATTGGGTGGCAAAGTTCAATGGATCGTATTGTTCGTTGTTACATTTTGTTGCTCAATTTCTGGGCCACGCCATACATGGATATTAATGAATATAAAACGTACCTTTCTAAATAAATAAACACTTAATAGTCACATAGTCCTGAGACTATGTACGAGTATGTGACTGTTGACCTAGATTCCCTGTATCGTAGGTATCAGGAAATACGAGCACCGTGGTACAACAACAGCCAGAGCAAATATCTACAGAACATTTGTCACGCAACGGGAATCGAACCCGCACCACTTACGTTTCAGCCGGCTACTCACCAGCTGCGCCACCTAGATGGTCATTTTAACATCATCGCTCCGCAATGGCTCAGGATTGCAAGCCCTTGAGTTTGGCAGAATCAGCGAAGTGTAGTACCTACCTCTTATGTATGCAGTCTATGTGCGGTACTTTGTATAACCTAGTTTAATAATAACCTGTCATGATTCAAGCAATATTGCCAGCATGTTAATCCAACCACTGACAGAAACACTCGTCGCCTCAATGTGCATGTTCAACTAATTCTAAAAGACAGCCTTTGGGTCAATACCTGTCAAAGATTAATTGTAACTGACACCTCTACCGCCTTCCTTTTCTCTCTTCTAGTCTTAGAAAGGGACAACGCTCAACAGGTGCACACTAATGAATTTGGCTGAAGCCTTGGTTTCTGATAAAAGATGATCGTTGTTTAGCGGATAGTCGGCAAACGCTAATCAGCAGGCATGAGTTGAGATGATGAACAACAGTTTTTTTATATGAAAGAGAATGCAAAAACTGCTATTTTCCTTCCATTGACCAAACCGATTTCTGCGTATGGTCCTGATCAAACTCGAGTTTGCCGCTTTATTACGGCCGTCAGAATATAACAGATACTGCTTCAGGAACCGCTATTTATTGCGTTATCTAGCGTTACATAAGTGCTCTGTTCTAACACTACTTGCAGTATCGCAAAATTTACGGTCTAATTAAGTTACAACAAACTTTGGCATTTGGTGATTTTGTGACCTGGCAAGTGATCGCTATCTACTACGATATATTTTGATATATGTATCCGCATATTTGCAACTTTTCTATGAATAGGGACTTTATACTGTGTTGGCTTCGGCGTTTACTGTCATACGTTGATTTGCTTGTAATTTTACGTTTTGCGGTAGTTCCAAATTGGCAATGTTCACAGGAACAGTAGTTTATGTGGACAGGAATTGTGAATAATTTCCATTTGCAGTAGCAAATGATCGTAAAATGCTATGACAACTAGCATTTGCTGCCTTTTTTGCGACTTCGGGAAAACCTTTTTTCCGGCAATTGAATTCTTTAATGATAGCCAATATTTCTTGTCTAGGAATATATTTATTTTGATGAAAATACAAGACATAAGTTATGAGAGACGGAATAACAGAACTCTCATAATAAACAAACATTCTAAAAGTACTCGAATTGAAAGGAAACGACGAGATCTAATGTCTGGAAGCTATTGACGGAGTAAATAAGCCATTACAATACAAGTAAACAACGGGGCCTTACCGCGGGCTACACTATTATTTTCTTATTGGGGAATTTCGATTTAAGACCATTCTCATAGATTTCCTTTGCTCCTTCGATTCACAGTGATTAATGAGTGAATGAATTAGAACACTATCTATGCGTAATGGAGAAAGTTGGGAGCTAGTTTCGTGGCACGAGTTGAACATTTACAGTCCTGAGATCCTTGAAAATACTCTTAAATGGAGTGGCTCGCTTCACTCACCAGTTGCGTTTGTGCTACTGTTAGTAAGCTACCTTTTTTTCTAATGATCTGGATCAGTTGAGCTAAGTTGAGGACTTTAAATGGTACATCTGTTCTTTTTCTTTTACATGCTTACCTACTTGTTAGTATCTAATTATTAAATAATTATTGTTATTTCTGTAAATAAATTTCCTTTTCTTTAACAATCACAAAGTATTCATCTTTATAATTTTCAAAATCCAACGCATAAAAATATAGTGGTGATTGTATTACTTGACGTTGATTACCATGCTGCTGGCTTGCTCTTATCTATTTTTGACAGTTTTTCGCAAAAAAAAAAATGGTGGTAGGAGGTCTATCTGTAAATAGGGGGTGGTCGTAATAAGGCACCGAGCGAAGCACTAAATCAACACGGCTAATAACTAACAACGGAGATACGATCTCAACGCTTTCAATAATAACCCACCCAATTGTGAGGACGAAGAAAATGTCTGACGCAGTAGCGCAACCTAGCACAAAACACTACCTCTGTTCATCCAGCCATACGGTCAGCAACCTAACTATTAGCAAATAAAAACCTGTAGTACGACTATTACTTAAGATCCCATACGCAAAGCGTGTTCAATTACTACCCCCTTCTCTGTCACAGGTGTCTACATTTTTTACCATATGTGGCTGTTATTTTCATAGAATCAAGTGTTATTATGATCTCTGTCATAATTAAACAAGTACAAAGCGGCTATCATCAGTATTTGTTTAGATTGCTGAATCGAATTTTGTAGTCAGAGTCTTTGCGCAGCTCCTCATTCGACCTGACAGCATGTATTTGTTTGCATGAGTACGAAATGTATGAAGACGAATTACTGTTATAATCTGCTATGTCACAGCCTTTCTAAGAAAGTTCTCGAACTTCTTTACTGGCTACGCTCTATAATTACCTTCCACAATGACATTTCTATTAAATTGTTGTTCTTGAGCAATCTATAGATCGAATTCTTATCTCTGAGTATGATCTCTAGATTTGCTATCGCTTGTGATTTACTATTTGCGATCTCTGGTTTTATAGTACATACCCTAGTGACGTCCGACCCGTAGGTTTAAATCAGTTTTAAAAACCATAGACCAATAAAAATATGAGTTATCATTATCAGCAGTGTATAGAATTCAACTGCTGGAAATAAGCCTCCCCTAAAGAGTGCAATGACAAACGATTCTAAGCCACCTCGATCCACCAACTTCCCGCAACCTTTAAAATGTCAACATTTAAGAGTGGGGGGCAACACTACGTCGTTCAGCTCAAGGCCGACATACGATAACCATATTCCCCATCAAAATATCACCTGCACTGAATTGAAAATTGATCAAGAAAAAACTCAGACCCCAAGAGCACCTAAAAAACATTCACATGACATAATCAATAAGTGGTTGGTACATTTTAGAATCATAAGAATATCCCAGCATGAGTCTTGTACGTGTAGGCCTTTCGTACGTAAGCCGTTGCTAGGCGCCAAAGCCCATGAATAGATAACCAGAGTCATTATAGTAAACGGCTTACAAACAACCAACGATCAATCTTACAAACACGTGGTTGTCCACTCACAGATCACCTATTAAATCAGCTCAAATCACCTCTTACTACTACTACTAACCTTCATATATTAAGATAGAGGTTGTTTTTGATTGGAAAACCCTAAGAAGTCGCCTAAGCATTACGCCTTCATATGCGTTTAAATGCACTTTCTTTCGTTTAAAATGAGGCTTAATAAACGATATGCCACATATGAATGTGTGCATCACATGTAAAGAGAAAGCACAATTAATCATCTTTTGTTTTGCCCGTGTTATGAAAACAAGTGTGATAGGAAAGGTTTATCTAGTCCTTAATCATTCACTGATCACACCAGTATCTCCGGTTTCTACCGAACATAGAACAACTGCAAATAATCAACCAGCTTGAGGTAGGTAGGTACATAAATATCCTAATATGGTTTTTCGTAAAATGCTAATAAAGAATAACCTTGTGGGACGAATAATTTACATTTAAGTAAAATCAGAAAAGTATGTAGCTATTCCATATAGGTAAAACAAAGCATGTGAACCTTGAATCTAAACTAAATAGTTTAATATCTTGCGTTCAATGTATCAAATACACTACGATGTCGTTCAACTCGTGAAAAATTGTAATGGAATGAGGAAATCGAACGATCATCAATAAGCAACCAATATAAATAATTTTAATGTCAAAACACGATATGAGGCAAATACTCACACACGATTTTTTTTCACTTAGCGTTCACCAGGCTAATTGGCTAATTGATTATCATACGCACACAAATAAATTTATAATTTATCGGTTGTTTGCGGCTTTTTGTTCTGATCTGGGTATCCGGGAAACCTAGTGTGGCCCTTTACAGTTAACTACCTAACTACACTTTCTTTTGCAATGAAACAATGGCACTCATTCTGCCAAGCCTAGCTTCGTCGTAAACTTCTAAACGTCAAAATTTTTAATTTGATGCCTAATATTAATTAGTGTCACCTTTTCAGAATTTTTGGACATAGCTGCCTGTTAAAATGATTTCTTCCTTTTTCATTTTGTAATTACAGTTTATGTAATTTACTTACTATGCATTAACAATGCGTGCATTATGCTAGGCTTGTGGAGTCCACTCGAAATTCGTGTAAGCTGATGGTATCTCACTAGTTACTGTAATACTTATGCCTAGCTCTCTACCAAGCACTACCTTAAAATATCGCCCATGTTTTACTAAACAATAGCTAAATCTTATCACCAGCAAACCGTCACGATTCACGAAGAGAATAAATCTTATTTCACAAGCCTTTAAGTAATAACTATGTAGCCATTAGCTAAAGATAGCCGGTTTCACGGGTGGGTTACGTGAAGATGCATTCAGATGGTCTGAATGCCTGTCCTTTCCTACTTCTTATCCTATACTAATATTACCTATCTTAATATAATAAATGCGAAAGAATAGATGTTCGAATGCTTTTTACTAATTAACTAATTACTAAACCGATTAAGATAAACATTTGGAATGAATGGTCACCTGAAATAACGCGCTGGCTACTTTTAATAGGTTTACTACGCAATTAAGCGAACCTGGGGATATAACTTTTAGTAAAATTTGAGTAGATATCATGAAGCTACCATCCTGCTAAATCCTGAGTAAGACTTTTGCAAAACTATTATTATGGAATGAAAATCGGGTGGTGTTATAATCGTAGTAAGTGCTGTTATGATAGTTGAGGATCCCGATGGAGCGGCAGGCGAGTAGGTAGCTGTGACACAAAGGTGCGGGTTCGATTTCCGCTGCGGGACAAATGCTTGCATGTTCTGTTTGTGCGCAGTGATTCCATCGTTCTAGGATCAAACACACGCAGGTGCTGTATGCCACTGATCTGGAATTCCAAAACTGGGCATTCTGTCCCTGCGATCTTCAGATTGCATTTGACAGTCCACACCCGTGGGAGCCCAAGGCTGCATTCACGTAGAAAGACTGACAACAAAGCCAAGGTTTTTGCACACACTACCAAGGTATCTTTATCGTTAACTGTATAGTGCTGCTTATTCACTTTTTATACCTGGGAAAAAGAAGCCTTCTATCAAACGTCTACGCTTTTGATGCAAAAATACTGACAACGACTGTCTAACTGCCAATCTTCATCGTTAGCTGGATAGTGCTGCTTTTACTCTCTTTCTTACTGGGTAAAAGAAGAAGATAAACAAGTAGCCTTCCATCTAACGTTCATGCATGCACGTAGAAAGACTGACAGTGTCAACGACTGTCTACCAGCTAAAGATGTTGCATACTTCGAACACAGATCCTATTAAATTACAAACAAGATAGTGCAGCTTTTCTCTCTTTCTAACCGAGTTAAAGTAAAGTAAAGTTTTTTTTTACAAACGTATGGTAAAGCGGTAGAGAAAGAGAGAAACAACCAGTTTATTCTACGTCCATGATACCGCGGGCTGGTACAAAATCGCATTTAAAAAAAATAGTAAATTTTCAATTCTGACAGAGACGATCCTAGTTCCGGGTTTTATTTATTTAATATACCCGTATAAATTGGTAGGTGACTAAAGTGACGGAAACCACCGGTTGACATAACACACAACCTGCTTTTTATCCGAAAGTATCCTTATGCTGCATTCCTGGCCGATGTAGGTCACCCTTAGCGCTACTTAGCTCCATTATGCCGTAACGCCGCCGGAGGCGTCTCACGGACGGATAAAAACAGATGCTTCGTGCTACCGTTTTCTAGAAAATTGCGTTTCCTCAGTGAAAGTCTGTTAATGATGGGGTGCAGGATTCAAGATCTAAGGGCGGTATTGCACAAGCGGAGTCAACTTTCTAATGTTTATTTAGTATTTAGTAGGGAAACGCACATCTTTAGATAATAACTCGGAGCGCCACTTTGCTAATTCCAAACATTACTTTATAATGATTCGCGAAATACGCAACGTGAAAGTTTCATATTTTTGCCATTAGAATAAGTAGATTGTATATTCATTTCTCTTAAATAACATCATCTAACACACCTTGACATTTATCAACTAAAATAAAACCATTAATAGTGCTATTAGCCCAAGAGTAGTATTTAATGAGTCTAATTAGTTGCCTGATTAGGAAGCACGTTCGCCAGTAATGAACACTTTGTCAATGGAATAACGAGATGAAATGACTCTCTTTCAATGTTGTATGGATTGATACTCGTAACCCTGTATATAAACAGGGTGATTTAGTTGTAGAAACACAAATTTGACTGAAAACTAGTTCTACAACTAATATTGGTGTCGGTTGTTGTGAATGTACTCATTTTTTTTATAAAATATGGGCATACGTCTCTTTAGAATCTGATATATATAATCATTTAACAAATTGTTGTTAAACATTGGAGTAGTAATTTGTTGTTTACTACTTTGTAAAGTAAGTTAAAATCGGCCACGGAACCTTCACGATAAATTAATTATGTTGTTTTTGAGGAACTTTCGATCCTTTAATAAATTGATTTAGATAAGTTGTATTGGTTGATAATAAGGACAAGTCAATTAATTTTATCTGCATTCCTTTTTGTGTAAGACCTTTCAAGGCTCCTAAGAAATGCCGTCATGACAGCCGTAAAATAGCGGTCAACGTGATTTTCAATCCTGAGTAAACACTCGTTTTCCGGGATTCGTCACTTTAAAAATAAATGTTTAACTCATTCGTAATCACGGTTGTGTGTAGGGTATAAGGTGGAGTTCATATTTTTTTATCCATATTTAAGATGAATTACCGTTGATTATTTTATTTGTAGCAGTAGGTAAACACGGACACAACTTTAAATTGTAATGTGAAAGGCTACTATGTTTTTGGCATTATTAATTATTAATACAAATAATAGCTACTCGTAATTGGAGAAAAAAACATTACTCCTTTCTTTCCGACATACTTTTCCTTTTTATAGATCGATTTTATCTAGGTTGTAGTTTTATAAATATCAATGAATGTCGATTCTGTAAACGATTTTAGGTTGCGTCCAATAAATAGATCTGATTCATCGATTATTTTGGGAACATCAATTTACATAATAAACACATCCGGAGATGGTCGATATCCCACATTCCACATTCGTTGCCCTTCACCAATCGAAGGAACTAATGTTTCACTTAATAATCCTTCAAATAAGCTTTGCCTTTTTTTTCTTTATATATTAAAGAAGTGTGATGTTTTGCTTTGTTCCTCACACACTCACTAGAATATGATAAGAATTTTCTACCAAATCATACTCGATACTGTTTAGTAAACTTTACCCGGGAAATAAACAAAACTATTCAATGTAATGCATCCCGAACTGAGCCTCATCAACGTAATACGCAGATTTCTTGGTGCCATGGATATGATTCAGGCTAAATTACTTATTCTATTTTAGCCTCAATTTATATGAAGTAGGTATTAATAGAGAGTGGAATAGATAGTGGCAAAGACACTTCATTAGGTTAGCAGTAGGGAAATCTTAAAAAAATAGAGGTTGTATTGTGTAGGTATTGAAGATGAAACTGCCTAAAAATAGTAGTGGTTTAACCTAAAGTGTCATCAGGCATAATCTCGCAGAACCGACAACATCTGCTGGGGAGTAAAGGTTCTTGAATTACGACGACGTAGTTTGGGAAGGCTCCCCTCTGTCTGGCAGTAGACTTTTACAGGCCTTTATTGATGACGTTTTGGCATAAGGCCATCTCTAGGAATCACGAGAACATTGTCTCTAGAAACTCTGTGTCGCAACTACTTGCAAAACTTTCCGTAGAGCTCGTGTTGTGACATGGAGCTTTTTGTGAGTTCTTATCGGATCCTCGTGAAATATTAATCACGGACTAGTTCTTTTACTTTGGTTTCACCACTCGATACAAAGGTTATCGAATACATAAATGGTATAATGGCCTTTAAAGTCTTGTCGACACGACTTTGGTCGGGAACTCGAAATTACTATTTCGGCTTGTAGATAATAACTTGTAGTAGTATCGACAAAGTTCCTTTTCTATCTAAATAAACATTTCGATATTGTTATATCTAGAATTTGTTTGAGTTGAATAATATATATTATTTATAGATGTTATGCTAAAGTTGAGCACTCATTGATTAAATATTTAAAAAAATCCAGCTACTCAAGCCTAAATGCCTACTCAATCTAAGTTTACATCAAAGAAAAATATTACTAATAATTATTGATAATTTCCCCCGAATCTCACGCCAATCTATATAATACCATAATAATTTTTCTATGTATATTATGTATGTATTTACAAAAAAA
Organism: Perizoma flavofasciatum; assembly: GCA_958496245.1. Taxonomy (NCBI): domain Eukaryota; kingdom Metazoa; phylum Arthropoda; class Insecta; order Lepidoptera; family Geometridae; genus Perizoma; species Perizoma flavofasciatum. The sequence continues at coordinate 11,551,461 of OY292419.1, read as the reverse complement.
AATGTATATAAGTAGTATATCAGTCATGTAGTTCCCATAATACAAACTGCTTAGTTTGGGGCTAGATGATGCTGTGTGAAAATGTCCAGCATTATTTATAATATTTATTTATTTAATATTATACAGAGGTTATGTTTATAAGTTTGGATGAAGGAGGTAATCTCCGAAACTACTTATCCGATCTCAAAAAATATTTAACCAATATCCAGAAAGGACATTCAGGGTGGAAATAAGCTGTTGTTAACATAAAATATATTTAGGTAGAGACCAATTTTGCAACGCAAGTCGATGAAAAATCGGTCGTACGAATAAGTTTCTTTCGAACGCAGTCTTAACGGCAACTTTTATCCGACTACTTTTTATCCGGGTACCACGCAGGTGAAGCCATGAACAGTGGCTATCATTATAAACAGAAGAAGACTGACTAAACCTTCAAAGTAAATGCTATACAGTTAGCATACAAATCTTTTTACCACTTTCGATATCATGATTTAACAATAAATCGTCAACGGAGACCGAGTATTATTATATCAACAAACAAGATAATAATTTAATACTCGATTCAACGCCTCAGCATTGTATAATTAAATGAATAAAATGTCTAGAGGATTATGTTCTAGCGCGTAGGCTGACCATGATTGTGAAGGCACAGTTCACAGAGACAATCATTACTTTTCATTTACTTTTCTTTCATTTACTTTTTACTTATGTATCGTCTGTGTGCGTTAGCCTTATAGTTTCCGCTACCTAGTATTTTTTCGTCTCCTGCAAAAACGCAACCATCTTTGTTGTTTACTCAAATGTATCGACGCATGAATCACGTTTATACTAGTACCTACCATTCGATCTCCTTGATAATACCTTTGGAATATTACATAAACTAACTCAAATAGGTATCTACCCTCAGTTTAGGATTATTACAACTACAACATTGTACTAGTACTATCTCGTACAGTGCAGTACGTACATTAAATTTTAACCAAAAAGGGTTTTTTTTGCGTATTGCACTTAACAGATAGCATTAGTTATGTTACGTACGATAGGAACATTTAAAACGATGTGTGTAGTTAGATAGGCATAAAAGATTACACAATAGACAAAATAAGTTGACAGTCTGAACAAATCTTTACAAATTTTTAAGTATTTCATGAGCATAAAATTATGCAAATCCGAAACCACGCTCTGTGGCTGCATTACGACTTTTATTTGATAGCGTAAAAGCAGCTTTCATTCATCAACTTTCTTTCCATTGAAATAATAAATTAAACCTATTTGTTATCCAAACGATTTGTATTATAGATAAGGTTTTGTATTGCGAAATATTTAATAAGACCTTTCAACGAAAACGTACACAATACATCTCAACTATAGGCGAGCTTTTATGAGTACCTTTTTATTTTCCCTACGGTATTTAATTATAAAAAGTGGCAAGGAATACAAATTTTAGTCCATAAAGGTTTAAGACGGTATTGTTAACCACCTTCGAATTGCACCAAACTCTATCTGTTCACATATATGAGTCTGCAGTTAGTATCTTCACTGGTAGGCCCAACGGGGGATCATCAACAAAACTCAGTGAAATCAATAACGTAATAAGAAAATTTCCCAACAATACGCGAATCGTAGCGACTACGCGAAGTAATTGAATGACTGGAACAGGCATAGTGACAATAGTATTTTTAAATGAGAACCTACATTATTTTAAACTCTGATATAAGATTTTTCCTCTAATTGATTGAAAAATAAAAAATAAAAAGAGAAAAGATTAACAAAATGATCATAAATATGTTAGTACAAACAGTTTTTTTGGTAATTTATTGATCTTTTCTCGCCCAATATATTAATATAGTATTGAAGCATCCGTGCCAACTAGATAAACTTAGGCTACGGAATGCTGATGATGTGTACATTTGGCAAGAAAATTTAAAAACCTCGTGACTAATTTCACGATTACAACAAAAATCTGTAGAAAAGACATCAACGCGCTACTTTTTTTATAGTGCAAGGCATATATGACAAGCTATTCAGTTTCTGCTAGTGGAAATTGTTTACCAACTTTTAGTTAGTAACTGTTTATTTTCACTATCAAAAACAATAGTATAATAATAATCCCGCAGGGCGCACTAATGGCAAGTGTTCGGTGAATGGCGACACCGCGGAGCCCCATTAGTCCCTAGGGTCGACAGAGACCCCTGACCCACGGCTTACCTTAACAGGCCGGTCGCGGGGGGATACGCATACCTATGCTCTAAGGGTCGAAGTGACAAAGGCATAAAGCACGGAAGTAGTGTTTAGTGAAACTGCAGCACACCTCTCGAGCCGTCTTCGCCCATTTAACCGTTCACACCAACGTTGCCTCTACGCTGCCTATCATTGACGGCATTTATGGGCCCGTTTAGTGTCATCACCTGCCTAGATCTGAATTTCAGTAAAAAATTGCAGGTGCCGTTTCATCCTACATAAATCAGCAACCATTCCATAAGCATACACACCTGCAATAGTCTAGTTTATTACCCATATTTCCAATAATTTACATCAGACGCAATCCACAAGATCACGTTTTTTATATGATATGTATTGTACAAAAGACCTCTTATTATTAGCTTCGGTTCCACCGATGCCTATAAAGGCCCCATATGTATGCCTGAGATTTAAAATAATAATAATAATGCTGGACTTTTGCACACAACATCATCTAGTCCCAAATTAAGCAGAGCTTGTTTTATAGGAACTACACGACTGATATATTACTTACTTTTTTGTTAATGTATGTACATATCATCGAAAACACCCAGACCAGATACAAATATTTGCAGATCATACAATAATTTATCCCACAGCGGGAATCGCACCCGCAACCTTCTGTGTCTCAGGCGGGCCTTCGCCCACTGCTCCACAGAGGTCGTCATAAAACACTCATGGTTAAGAGAATACCTACACAATGATATCAATACTTACAATTTGACAAATTACAACGACGACATCCACATTGTCTACTGCCTTTGTCGCAGTCAACAAACTTTATAGCCATCCGATGTCAAAAAAATATATATTAAAATAATAAAGGGTGTAATAAAACTACTCTACTATTGTGATTCGTGATCAATTCAAACCTAACAAATTTTAAAAAAACATTATGGCACTTTAAAAATCCCAATTTTCGAATTAAAGTTAAGATATTGATTTGAAGTCAATGTTACTTCCTTCAAAAGTCCAAGCGTTTTACAGATTTTAGGGAATACCTACCTTCTCGGTATTCGAGTAATTAGACTCATGCAAAAGCAATGATAGATTAAACATTCTAACATAGTAGGGCTAATTATAATATCTATGGTAAGGGGTATGCCTTTAGTTTCCGGGAGTTAGTCTTATTGCAATTTTTTTGTTCTATATGTTGCAATATTATTTCAACGGTTGTGTAGGTAAGATAGGTACATTCTTCTTTTTCATCGACGTTGACGTAACTCTACCTACTTTGTAAAAATATCAAAGCACAGATATTATAAAAGTTATATTATAAACCTACAGACATCATGTTCTATTCACCTTGATAATAGAATCGTGTACCTACACCATACCTTCACACGACTATGCAATACCATTCTACTAGTACTTTCCACGTATTAACTTTGTAAGCATTTGCGCATAATGAATGACCTCGCAAAATTACAAAATTAATTTCGTAAACATTCAACAAAAGCTTAATTTAGTATTCAATGAATTTGATACGCAATTTAATAGTGCTAGTACGAGTACATGCATATTACACATATTTAAAAAGATTTGGTAGTGAATATTTTCCGTAACTTTTCTCTGACTTTTTTTGCTCTTTTTTTTTTTTTAGTGTTGCCTGTACAAATATCAAGATACAACCTACTTGGTATTTGGTTGTACCTTTGGACATTATATTAAGATTTTTGGCAAACTTCTTTGGTACCTACCAATTTCCATAAAAATGAGTTAAAAACCCCAGGGCTATGTAGGTATCCAAGAAAGCATAAACATTCCAGTACGAAGTATGACCAACCTTCATAGGGTATCAATAATTGGTGTACTAAATAATAAAAAAAACTCACTACCAATCTTTATTTCATTCAGATAAATCAAAACTATGTTACCTACTTACTTACTTTTTAGATCTAATCTACTTAAATAATAAAAATAAGGTACTAATCTAAATTCATGCCCTACACGGCAATGAAAATATTCACATAAAACAAACATAAGGTAGGTTAGTGCACAACGCGACGCGGAGGGAGAAAGTCGCGATCACTCACCCTGATGAAGACTCTCGGAATGAGTCGAAACTTAGTCGGTGCCTTCATCGATAGTGCAGTACGTGAAAATTCCCGTGTTTACAATTTAACATAAGGTAATCCCTGAAAATTTATAATTTTTTTTATTTGTTGAAAATAAAAAAAACTAATCTAAATTATCACTACGAGGTCGTTTAGACATCCTCAAAATAAATCGTGTTTACTTTCTCACATTAATTCGGAAGCAACTGGTAAGTGCAAGATCGAGATTCAGTCCAATGTCGTTGCATCCAGTTTATTCCCGCAGGAAGCAAGGAACGATGCGTATCGAATGGCGTGCGATTGTTATCATAGCAACATGGATAGTCCCGGGTCCATAGTACTACCTATTCCAGGGTCCAGATGTACGGCTGGTATTTACGGGTATCCCGAGGCTACCGTTATCGGTCGATCGCGAGCACAGAGTCATGAAAAAAACATCGTGGTAAGACAATCATCAACAAAACTAAAATAACACTTTAAACATTTTAGATTAAAATAGAAAATATTCACTATGGATGAAATCCCGACAAAAATACCTGTTTACTGAAGAAGGCCGCCACTATAATTTTATGAGCCTTGACTACACTTGATAATTTGGAAATAAACACAGATTTTAATTTTAATACAATAATGCTTCAGCAAAAGGGTAATGATAGCAAAATTGCTCGATTTCACACAAAACCTCTTCTGGAAAGTAAAGAGCTCTTACGAGCATCTTATTCACCAGAAAATAATTACAGAATGAAATTCCAAATATATCACTGAAAAATGAGTGGCGTCTCTACACCATCGAGGCAATTTAGTTCAATACTCTGTCTGCGACGTTATTCGCAAGTCTAGCATAGCCCGCGGATGCCTTTCACGCAAATGCATGCGTGCAAGGCATGTGGGTGAGTAACACTTGGCAAATGTTTCACGACCCAATACGTAAATTATTGAAAGTTTACTTTAATGTATTTAACTGTAAAATATTAGGACTAATGTCATTGTTGTTACGTATGAACCTGAGAAGATATTTTGATAACTCAAAAGAGTAGTTTTCATTTATTTATATATTTAGAAACAGCAACAGAATGGACATGAATAAATGCTTACAGTGGCTAGTTTACATGTAATAAATCATGTTTGTTTGATCTTCTTGTAATGTAGAATAAAGTATTTTCTTATAATCTATCTATACCTATAAATATATGGTTTGTACTGACTGACAACAGATCTATCAACGCTCAGCCAAAACTTCTAAGTCTAGAAAGCTGAAATTTGGAACATAGGTTTATTGTATAACGTAAACATGTGGTAAGAAAGGGTTTTTAGGAATTTTCACTTTAAGGAGGAGAAATGGAGGGTTAAAGTTTGAATGAGAGTATCGGTACAGAAAGTTTGAAGGAATTCCAAAATTGGATTTGTAGCAACTTATCATTTATTATATATTATTATGAAGTAAGTTATGTATATATTATGCATGTCATTATTATTTCTGCACCCGATTGTTCGCCAATCTTAGTGTCATCAAAAAGGGCCCGTCTGAAAACCAGCGTCGCACCTGACCTACCTAGGTTTTGGTGCAGCATAATAGCTGAGACGATGACCTATTTGACCCCACACAACACAAAATGAGGCACCTAGTTTGTCTGTTTTTTGTTTCGTTTTGTGTACGATATCTGTTTTGTGTGTCTAATATTATTTACAACTTTTGTGTACAGGTTCTCTTTCTTATCATAAATAAATAATAAGGTGTTTCAGGGTTTTTTGATTTTAACATTTTAAGCAGGGGAAATGGGAGTGAAAGAGTTTATGGGTTTTTTTCAAAGCCGCTGGCAACAGCTAGTGTACAATAAAGTATTTTCATTCATTCCTCGGAAATTGGTTTATGGAGGTGCGGCTCCATACCATTCGTTATAGCTCTCTTTGAGAGAGGTCTTTACCCTGCAATGGACTTCTACAGGATTTTTCTGACAGCAAGTTGACCAAGAGAGAACATATAACAACACTACCAAATTTATTAATTTAGGCACTTTTACCACATTTTAATCAGAAAAGATCTGCATTTCCCAACGAGACGGCAAGTACGAATTCTTCTGAAGGTCTCAAGACTAACTAGATAGGTAATTGAAATTATGCCATACAAAATATTAACGACGTTTATCTGTTGCAGAATCTACCCGCAAATAATAGGGGTCTTAATTAGAATCGTAGTTGAAAAACACAATCAAGTACTTGATAATGCTTAAAGGCGGTGGTAGACAAACTACTGAAATAGTAGAAATAACGAACAAACTAAATTTTGTCTTTAAAAATAAGTAAGATAATTGATTCATAGACCAACGTCACAGATATAGTTCTTAGAATAGTAGGCTTACAAAATACAAAATATTTATTTCAAACTCAATTTACATTTAGTTGATTATGATAAAGCTCTACCCGTTTGTTTTAGTTACAAAACTGAAACAGTGCCTTTCCCACAACGAGAAGGGTTTATATCTCAGAAATCATTGGGAAATTAAAGGTTCTTGAATGGCGATCAATAAAAGGACGAAGCAGTATGGAAGGTAGTAGTAGTAACTCCTGCGATGTACTGATGATATCACAAGAGAAAATTCAAATGGAATTGGACATGAGATACTGGGTTAAAGATAATTAGGGCAAACTAATAGTGAACTGATTGGATACCAGATAATCAAGAAAAGATACAGAGGTTACAATGCAAAATAAGGGAGAATTAATGAAAACCAACAGCAGGAATTTTATTTTATTTTTATTATTTGTAAGAGAGGCTTTTCCCAATCAAAGGCAAACAGACACAATTGTCAATGGCCAGTTAATTAGTCTGAGTGAAAAAAATATGTGTTTGAATAAAGGCTGCTATAATTCTGAAACCACTTCAACTGTTCGTGTATAACCGGCCTTATACTAAATGAATTACTTTATCGATATCATGACTACGCACCCAGTTAATATTTGCAATACACTCTCGTAAATCTCTCTTTAATAATACAGCAATCAGCTGATATCTTTATTACATCAATATTGGACTTAATAACTTGAAGTATCTATGCGTCAATAGTGGCATTAATTGTAACCATTATCGTGTTTGATAAAGTTAAGTTTGATTTGTTGTTACCAAGAAACAAACTAACCTAGCTATAGATGGCTTGGCTACTGATTCTAGTTATTAAATGAGATAGTTCTGTAACATAGGTAATGTTGGTTACAGAACTATGTCATTGAATATTTTTAGATTACTGCAAATTATTGATCATTTGAATATTTTTAAAAACCTACCAAAAGAAATCCTTAGAATGTTGAATGATGTTCATTACAACGAAATTTTATACCAGAAATTATTATCGGTAAAGGCACCGATTTTGTTTCTACTCATCCCGAGCCTATTACCATGATGAGCGAATCTCAGGTAAATTCGCTCCATTGCTATATAGTTGACTGACAATTTTGTTCACTATTACAAAATAGTGAACAAAATTGAGCATTTATATTATATTTGTATGTATCTAAATATATATTTGGATGTATGTATTTAAGTATGAATTATTTTTCGTTTTATGTATGTAGTTTACTTCTATTTTAAGTAGCTACTCGTAGTTATTTTATTTAATAAATTGTTCTCTTATTTTGGTAAACGCACTACCGCTCCATTCTTCATTACACAAAGGTTAGCTGGAAGAAAATGCTAATTAGCATTAAGTTCGCCTATTTACTTATTTTATCTTATGCAACAAAGCATTTTCTATCTATCTATCTATCTACTTCCATCTGTTGAATATCTTGTACGAAACACCACAAAATTGCGGTTATTTTCACTCTTACACACAACAACTAACAATTCTTATTATAAAATGTGTTGAACAACATTCCACCACCTTGTAATGAGCGGATGTCGGGAATCGATAGCAGAATTGTGGGCATATTTATAATTTCAAAACTAGGTTTAAATGAAACTCAACTTTATGTTGCAAAATTTAAGGTTTAGAGTGTTATTTTTTCACTATAGATTTATTGTGTTCTCTTCAGATCGTTGGAACAAAGTTGTTTTGAAAGTGGCCTCTATATCAGGGTAATAGGGGCTGTGATGTATTACGTCTTCTTCGGCAGAGAGGCTTGCAATAAATAGGTATTATAAGGACGTAGCCAGGGTGAGCCTGGCGAGGTTTAAGCTCACTTTGCTAAATTATTTATGGCGCGCTTAGCTCGCCGAGATCTTAGCTACCACGACAGAGGAGAATCGACTGTTCCCTTTGCTCGCCTTTTTGCCCCATTTTAGACTGAATCCTAGCTACGTCCATGTAGGTACCTAATAGACATTGGCGCCGGCCGTTTTGAGCGTGTGCGTGATAATATCGCAGCTCTAGGCGTCAACACAAAACGGCCATTTAAAACTTTACTCAATAATGAACTAAATTATGGAGAAATTGATTTAAGGCTTTCGCTGAAAGGTGTACAAGCGTTCGTGCATTCTTGTATGTGGTTAGAATGTTTTAATGATTAATTTCATCATTAAAAAATAAAGAATGTGAAACCTAAAAACCTGAATAATTTCAGTACCTTCAACGGAACAAAATAATGACTGACCCTTTGGTAACTGCGAAAACCCAAACGTTTCAAAACATCATCAAAATGAGCCTTAGCTGGTTTGTATACCTATAATATTATAAATAAATAGAGAAGGACAATATCGTGTGAAAACCGGCATGCCTAGAACAAAAAAATCGACGGCATGTAACGTAACATCGGTTGGTGTTCCAATATGCGGCGATGGGCTTGCAACCTGTCACGTGGAATGCTAACTACTATGCAAAACGTAGACATGTGCCAAATATTATGTTTGTACGTGTCTCTGACATTTAAGGTAAAAAAATTGCGGCTTGCAGCTTAGCCGTAAAATAACTAGAAAAGAGAACCGAACAACCTAACCCAAAATTTTCATCTGTTTACAATATAGGGCTAAACATCGCAATGTCATTCCAATTGGACATCAAAACGCGAATTAGAAAAAACTGTTTTAATTATAGTTTGTTAAAAACTCCCACAAGGTGAGGGATACCGGAACATTGCTGTCATCAACCCAGAGTCCTTCTCCACTATTTTATGGAGTTAGGCTGGTTGGGGTCAGGTTAAAAGGGGGATAATGCACCAATACACCCCAATGCGGAACGTCAGTGCAGACCTTAGTTCCCCCACTTAGAATTCCAATAAGACCGCTGCTTTGTAGGGATGCTAACTTTTGTAAAAGAGCGGATTTTGGCTGCGACAAATATACTAAGTCGTATGAAATTCATTTTTTCGACAGGCGGTAGGCCGAAAGCCAGCCCTCAAATTGCTAATTGCTTATTGGAATGAGATAATAAAAACCGGCTCTAGCTTTGTGACTGCTGGTGGAAGGACCATTGTGGGGAAATGATTCAGTGTTCACCATGGTCCTTTTCATGCACAGTTTAAGATGCGCAAATACCTTAAATTGCTTTACAAATATATCCCCAAAATAAATAGACCTTGCAGACACACGTCCCTTCATCAAGGCAAGGAGAGTGCAATTCCGTGTAACCCCTCGTTTGTGTTTATCTGTAGTATTTGCTATCTTTGGTATCGGTCCACAAGGGAGCTATTCTCCGAAAATTGTCGTGTACGAGATGTCGAATGGTGAATAGCTTTTTGTGCTGGGTCATTTGTAATGGGACGTCATCTCGAGGATCAGGATTCGAGAATAGGGGCTCAGATCTGGACAAGGTCGATCTCGGAGCTGAAATGTGTTTTGTGTTTGGACAATGCACTTGTTAATTGTAAATTTTGTTGAATCGTGACCTGCTTTTTAATTTCTTGTGTATTTTGTAATGGTAATATTTTTGGGTAAACTCTAAAAGACTTGTTAAAAAGTAAAAAAAAAATACTGTCGAATTTAAATTGACCCATATCAAAAAGAGATAAAGCCATGTTTAGATAATCAACTGTTAAATAATCTTCGTAATTAAGAACCTCTTCAATTCTATAAGTTCTTATTATAGCACCCAGATAGTTCTATAATAAGACATGGCCATTTTTTTCCGATGAAGCTGCAGAAGCTAGATTCGATTCATATATCTGGATTGGACCCATTTTGGTGGTCATTTTTGAAGTACTAGCTTAGGTAACTCATTTAGCGAGTGCAGAGACTGCAAACGATTTGGTAGCTATTTTACCTGAGTTCTAGTAATAAAAAAAATCAAGTAGCTTAAGTAGGTAGCAATATTTACTTACTGGCAAAACTGAGATCTTTTAACTACAACACTTCACAAAAGATTAACGAAGGCTATTATTACTTTGAAAACCTCTTTCTTGTAAGAAGCGTGACGTCATCAATTTTCAACAATCACCATCGTTATCTTTGCAAACATAATATGCAAAGATGCCTTATAAAAGGGATAAGGGCCTATTCCACCACTGGCAGTTCAATACAATGTTTTAATGCTTATGAAAAAAAATAGGAAAGGCTTTTTTTGTGTAGGTATTGTTAAGATAGGATAATGACATGTTTGTTAAGTACCTCACTGGTGTCACAAAAGCATAATATTGCTAGAGAATAAGAGTTTTGAAAGGCGAACCGGACGATACAGTGTAGATAAACTTTTTTGTGGTGACAAGCTTCAAAAAGACTTTTTCAACACTGTGTCGTTACTGTGTTTGGTAGATATAAAGCTTGGTTTTAAAATCAGACCAGAGTTAGAAATTAAAGAAAATCTTATTCTTCTAGAACGCATCTGAAACTAATCGATTTAGTCTCAAGCATAGTTTATTTTTAGTTCTTTGTGTGGCGCATCAGAACTACCAAAGGAAACATCGAAACTACTTTCTCCATCCAAAGGTTATCTCGAAGAGATCGCTTTTAAGCGATAAGACCGCCCATTGTACCTTTATCATAATGTGTTACTGTTTATTTCGTTTGTATCTTAAGGTGTACAAGAAAGTATTTTCATTCAACTACTTTAAATGGTGAAAAAGGCTCTAGTAGGTACATTACGCAATAACAACCATAAAAAACACCTATATAAACAAACTTCAGAACTTTCGATAAGAATACCGTACAGAATCTCACTTTCAAATCATTTACTGTCATAACATCAGTTCAGCTGTCAAAGTATTACGGTAGCTGCCGCTGCCTCATTAGCTGCATACCAACCACATAATATACATAACTTGATTTCGATGAGCCTGTCGAATAATGTCCGAATCGCCAAAAGTTTTTTTTACAGAGTAAATTATCATGCCCATTTGCTCTAATCTTAGGCAAAGACTTAGGAATGACTTAGTAACAGATTTTTATGAAAAAAAATATATGTAAGTAAGAGACGCTGTTGGGGTAAACGAGTTCTTGAGTGGAGACCGCGTCTTGGCAAACGTAGTGGAACGATGACTTAAGAAAGGCGGTGGGCAGAAAGTGGATGAGAAGAGCCGAACACCGGGCTCAGTGGCACGTATTGAGATTGGCCTATGTCCAGCAGTGGACTTATGTAGCCTAAATGATGATGCAGAGATGCCTAAGTGTTTGCCAATTGATATCAAGGTTTTGTTTTTTTGTTACTAAGCTGGTATTACTTCGTGGTAAACCTTAGCATCATCAACAGCCTGTAGAAATTTACTCCGAACAACGGCCTCTCCAAAGAGTGATATGACGAACGACCTTGCCACCTCCACCTACTTCCCGCAACATGTTCTGCAGAAAGACCTGCAGATGTCATCAGTCCATCCAGGTAGCGGGTCTTTCTACATTGCGTTGTTGGTACGACATTCAAGAACTTTTCTTACCCAGAGGATATCGGTTCTGCTAGCTATATGGCCTACCCATTGCCACTTCAGCTTGCTTATTATCAAAGAACTGAAGAAACCGACATGACTCTTAGTAAGTAAAGTAAAAAACCAGTATAAGCTGTATTTTTTATGTCATTTTTCGTGAAAAAATAGAAATACATCTTTTGAATAGGCATTCCATATTAAAACGATGAATGCGATCAGTTATGTAACTCAAAATTTATGAAATGCCTGACAGGCCTTATACTCGTGCCTAGAACCGATAACCATAACATGAACGCAAACATAAATTAGGCATTTAGCTTATCTGCTGAATTGCATGAACATATAACATTACAAAGATTTGTTTTTACTGGAAATGGCAGAGAGAACACATAATGTTAACTGTAAAGTTTGATTAATATACATAATTATGAAAACTTAAAACATCTTCGTAATTCTAATTACAAACAAAATTCGAATTTTCATTCGAGTTTTGATAATAGTCTATAATAATAATACATTCAGTCATATAAAAAAGACGGCTATTATTTTAGCATGTTAATTAACAGCATTTGATGCAGGTTTAGAGTTGTAATTCATCCAATAAAACTGTGCCAAAAGTGCGATGAAAACGCGCTGAAATAAATTTACCAACGTTGAATTACGACGATGACAAAATTGCACAACTTCAAGTACCTATATCGCTAAATTATAACAGAACCTAAAAATATGACTGTTAAGTAAATCTTTGTTCAACTTTGGCGCTCTTTCCTAGTGAATTGGGAAGCAGAGTGTTACCAATTATCATTTCTAGTAGCTCTATTTCAAAACGAATCACTTTCACCCGTGATTCTCTGATACATATACCTACACCTCACAAGCAGCCCATTCGTCACCCGACGGACAGGTGACCGATCTGGATTACACTCCATTAAGTGCATATAAAGTGCTTAATTCGATACCATTTTGCGTAGGTGTAGGCACAGAAGAAATAATACTATTCAAATTCAGACGTTTCACTATGACAAATCTTCTTCTCAGTCGTTGCTCTTGCCATAGTGGTAATGGTTAGAGTGGTGTAGAATTGCAATGGGCCAGTTATCTCCCCTCACGATATCTCACCTTTTTTCTCTCTTGGTGGTCATCCTTCGTAGTGCATTCATGCAGTTTCCACCACTGCCGGTTTGTATTAGTCGGTTCATCGCATGGGTGACCTTGACAACTCTACTGAAGTTTGAATCCATGTTCAGTTAAACAATCCAATAAAAAAATGCTGAACATTTTCACACATCATCATCTAGCCCAAAAGTAAGCAGAGCTTATATTATGGGAACTACATGACTGATATACTACTTATATATATATTTTTGTAAATCCATACATATTATACATAGAAATCACCCAGACCCGAGACAAATATTTGCAGATCATACAAAAGTTGGACCCGCAGCGGGGATCGAACCCATAAAGCTTATTTTACTAAGAACTTAGATTAGAAGTGACACAGACCCTATACTAGATAGTTAGTACTGGTCTGATTATTATACAATTCAATCTTGTAATTTTTACAGTTACTATTGCGAAACTTAGATTTATTATTTTATGATTCAATTTGTAGGTAACTCATTCTGTTTATTGCTCTTGTAAATTTAGAATACAAAATAATGCTTGCAAAGTTAATTAGTTTCGTAAAGCGGGTTTCAATCACTAGAATCAATTATGAAATTGTGATGCTTTTATCCTAGGCAGGAAAATATGAACAAATATGTTTTTAATGGTGATTAGAAATAGTAATAAAAATATTTTGTTTGCGAAAATGGGTGCAATACAAGATGCTATAAAAAGTATTGTGTCCCTCCATAATCTACTTTAAAGCATGCAAAATTCTAAACTTATATTATTATTTAAAATTTAAACATTAGTTAGAACGAGCCTTATAAACATATATTTTTCAAATTTAATTCATCCTACTAATATTATAAACGTAAAAGTTTGTGAGTATGTTTGTTCCTCTTTCACGCAAAAACTACTGAATGGATTTTGATGAAACTTTACAGTAATATAGCTTATACATCAGAATAACACATAGGCTACTTTTTATCCGGGTACCATGCGGGCGAAGCCATGGGCAGAAGCTAGTAATTTATAATTAGAATAGATAACATTATTATTTTTAACTAATGTTACTCAATAAATTATTAAGGTTGTACTTAATGTGTTCGAATTTAAATCATATCCGCGAAAAATCTGAATCGCTTCAGTCTTGCAGTCCAGCATTTATTAAACCTAGCAAGACTGTATTTTTTAGTTTGCTTTAGAATTTCCAAGTGTAAACTTCGAGGCATCTGCTCTGAAAGAATTATTTAATACCTGTAATGTAACGAACATTGCATAAAGCTACGAACAAGGTGCGCACAAGGATACCTTGCGGTTTTGTGGCCGCCGCACGCCGTGATAGTCTATATAATATTCATCGTACTGTGCCTGCTAGGCACAGTACGATGAATATTAGCTAAAACCGGTACATACGGACGAATTGGTACAAATTATTGAAGTATACTAATAGAAATTAATATATGTACTAGAAATTTTCTATTGGCAGACTCAGCTGTTCCACAGCCCGCATGGTCTTATATCTTGCCTACCAATTTCATTATTTTGTTTGACCCGTGTCAACTTTCTTAAGTGAGGTGGTGAGGTAGCTTCTGCTTGAGGTATTTAAGGTATTTGATCCTGATTGTGAACATTGGAAAAAAAATAGAATGCCTCGTAGGGAGGTAATTTTTTTGCCACATTTCTTTAAATGTTAGGTATCTTTCATAACGAACTCAAGGTACTGCCCTTAAGTGGTGTATGTATATACACGGTAAGTGCTGGTGCTACTCAAAATATATTGTATCATCTAGCTCTCTTACTGGTTGCAAGACTAATCTATTCTGTGCTAACAGGGTCTATAATAAAGTACATTACTGTAGAGATACTCCTAATCTATGCTAAAAATCTTAGTCATGACAATGTTACTAATAAAACTAAGCGAATGTTTTCAGATGCTTGACGATAACTTAAGGCTCCAGCTTCAGATAGGAAGATTAGAAATAGTTGGGAGCTGGTTGATAAAAGGGAAATAGAATTTAATGGATATGCTGATAGTATCTTTACAAAATGCTACCGCATCGTCTGCCTCCATATTCACAAGTTGGTAAGTACTAATATTACTTCCATGTGAAGAATACAATCTTTGACATGTGAAAACTATAGAGAAAGACGTATGTGACAGCCTAAAACAAGTGTGGTCACTGTTGGTGTTCCCATTTTTGGCTCTTAGATCAGAGCAATACGTTATCTGAAAATCTACCTATTTAAGCTGAAGGCTATGACTGTCCTCCAAAAATTTGCTCGACTCTGAAACACTATTATGTCTTCTGAGCAACGTATGCCAAATACTTATTGCAAAATATGATAAAAAAATTATAACAAATTGTAAAACAAGTCAGTCATTCTAGAAGATCATAGATATTGATTTTACTGAACAAGAAATTAAACTCACCGTACCTAACCGTGTAACCAGTATCATTAGCTACAGGTTCCAGCTCCAGTCATGCATCAGTCTCAATGACCGATTCCACCAGACACGAGCAATTAGACTAAACTGGTAATCGTTTCATCTAAACGTTCAGATAGTTGCAGACGTAGCTAGGGAAGGGGTAGTAGAGCAAAGATTTAATTCATAGCTCCTATAATGACTCTACATAATAGTATTGAGGTCTACCATTTTGACTAAAGAACAATTGAGATTTTCTTCCGTAACTGTAAATACGACTTTTATTTTTAATATACTAGCCTCTACCCACGGCTTCGCTCACGTGGTACCTGTATAAAAAGTAGCCTATGTGTTATTCTGATGTATATGCTACGTTACTGTATAGTTTCATCAATATCCGTTCAGTAGTTTTTGCGTGAAAGAGTAAACATCCATCCTCACAAACTTTCGCGTTTATAATAATAGTTGGATAATCCTAGCAGCTGTGTAGGGGACATAAGGAACCCTAAAAAAAATATGTTTGCCTTACTGAAACACTAAAATACTATCAATGTTCAATTATTGGCATTCCTGCGTTTGAATTTCCAGTAGATAAAACAGCCAACTGTGTACAATAAAGTCAGGTGTGTCACGTGTTGTTTGATATTTTTGTTTATTCGGATAAACAATAACTGTGTATCGTACCTTAGTTAGGTTCTATAAACAGTCGTTCACAAACAAATTCATTATTTTATCAATAAGCAACTAACTTATTATCTACGGTTTTACAAATCTAGCCAGCTCTTTCACGAGGCTATGATATTACCTACTAGTAAGGCTCGCGTATCAATTTTAGTTTCACCTTAAACATTATGTTATTGAAGAAATCAAAATTCCTTTCAATCGACCAAGTTTATTGTAGTAAGCCCCTGTCAGATAGTTCTTGGGTACGTCCCCTCATATCTGCTGCATCGAGACGCAAGACATTGCGACTTATTTCCCGCGTCATACTCTTGTCACTGAGTTGCATCGCTTTACATTAATTTGATTTCGTCATTCATTACATTACGCTACGATTAAATACGCTTTGAATAATCTGATTGGATTCAACCGTCAGCAGATATAACCATTACATGATTTTAATCTATTCAGCGGATCATCAACATCAGCCATTCCCATTTCCCTATCTGGGAATTGCTTAGTTCTTCTCGACTTGCAATAACACTGGACATCACATCACTAAACTTTGTGACCGCTGAATTATTGTTCCCAAGATTAATTGCTTGTTTATGTATTTACTGGTAATTTGTAAACAAGCGAATGAACTTTTAAAGTAAATTGTAGTATCTGGGTAATGTACGGTTGGAATATCAGGAAATAAATGCAAACCTGATGATCGTTGCCAGATTTGTAGTACTCATGAATCAGTCTCATGCATATCCGTTCAACAAACCCACGAGATAGGTATTACAAACAGGTCTGGGTTGCCTTTGCCGATGAGCAACTTTTGGAAATCAATCCTACTCTGGGCTATCGCGAGCGAACCGTAATCTACCACTCATCAGAGGATGCAGGCATTTTACCCATCACTTTAGTGTCGTATCTTTCCAATGGACACTCGATACGCACTCATCGCGATTTCATTTCTCTGATTACATCTAGCTTTCTCCAGTGATTCATTAAATTCTTTAATTGACGCTAAATATCGCTGATTGTGGGGTCATCTGTTCTTGACCCCCCTTCTGATTGAATTAGTGACACTCTGTTTGCGAATTTTGAAGACTAGATTTTTGCTCATTGTTAATACTTTTACTTACTTTAAGTTATTGGCATTTAATGTTAAAGTACGAATCCATGTTTGAATATTTGTTACCAGTAAATTTCAAACCAGATAATACCTATTGGGATGAAATTTGGAACAGATATCGTCTTTTGGAAAGCGCAGTAGGTACTTTGTATACTGGCACTACGTGAGAGAAGCCAAGTGCAAAAGCTAGTGTACCATAATCTGCTGACCGTTGAGTCACGGTAAATATTCACTTGATATTGTGAGCTTTGATTCTAACCATTAGATTTTTTGGAATTCAATATGAACGGAAATAAATGTTTATGTAATATATACTTAGCGTTGTCGTAGCGTCCAAAATTGAGGAGGGGGATTTGATATACTTGCAACAATTGAATTGCAATAAGAACTCATCTGATTAATATTAAAAGCTGTTCCCTCGCGACACGGGTGTCATGTCTCCGCCAGACGCTTTCATAGATCGCATACACGATAGCGTCACACATCGCAGCTTGCACCTACGATGTCGATAAAAGCTCTAATGAGTTTCTGTTTTCACTCGAAGTGTCCGGGTGTCTCTCAGACAGCGTGTCGGACTAATATCGATCGGACAGGGTAGCACGTAGCTGAGAGAGTTTCACGACTCGACACCTTATTCACTATGAATTCGCGACAGGAAAAAGTAGGTACCTATAAAAACAGGTTCATGACTTCAATCCTCAGATCTATACTCATTACATTGATCCGTGAGCATACCTATCTTAAATCGGGGTAATCAAAGACAAGTCCAAACATAATAAAAATAACAAATAAACACTCAACAGTCACAATCAAGTCCTGACCCAACACTAGGGTTATCTGAGTCACCCACGACTCAGAGACTACGAGTACCATGGTATCACAACCCAGACCCGAGACAAAATATCTATATATTATGCAAACATTTGTCCTGCAGTAGGAATCTACACTGAGTAGTTGGAAGAGTAGAGTAGTTGGAATTCCAATAGACAGGACAGGCAAGCGCATCGCCGCTGTTAAATAACTACCTACCAAATTCGTGATGAATTGACCAAAATCACTAAAAACATCACGATGACATCGCGCTAAAATTGAAATGATATTATGATCCCAATGCGATTTTAGTGCGACATTTGACAATATAATTCACGATTTTGTTGCGACTTCTTAGTGAATATGGAGGTCGGCCTTGCCTTGTCCGATCCCAGCCCACGTCCGATCCGCCGATAACGTCTAATACAGGAACCGACCGATGTTACACGCTCAATAACATGTGAAAGCCACAGCAAGTGCAATATCAGAAGTCTGAATTGCGAATCGATTGAGCGGAAGTGAAATAAACCCACCCGTATTAGGTATAAGCTCAGAATGGTAACACCATAACACATTACTTAGTAGGTACATTATTAAGTATAATACCTTGGTACCTACTTAGTAAGGTACAAGTTTCCACGTTTCCGTAGTAATAAGGAAACGTAGAAGTCCATCCAAAACCACCGAGTGGCACCTAGTGTAGGTAGTATTGGCCGTTCATTAGAAAAGAGAGATAGGTACTCGTCCAGTCAGATTTATTTTTGAGATTTTCTAATAAAGATTGTGCGAATGCATATGGACACAACGGAGAGAAAGATATAGATAGATAGATAACACTTTATTGAACACCACATACTATGTTGCTTACAAATTCAAACACAGATATATATAATGTAGTATATTAAGCGGAAATAGCTAAGTAAATTTAAAAATATATCTATTTATCTATTAAATATTGTTCACTTCCCTCCGTAAGCACTTGAAGTTCACCGTAGCGGCGAGTCAAACGGAGTCTATTTGGATACATCTCCGCTCCGCTTTAGGCAGCAGAATCTCCGCCGCTCCACTGTAGCCATTACCACACCTGCACTACACATTGATGGACACGCCTTGTCCGATAATCTGCTCGCTGCTAATGTCCGCTTTGATAGAAAAAAGCCCAATCGCGTCTAGTTACCGTCGAAAGGTGTTCCTTGATGGCAGAAAATGAGCGTCTATTTTGACAGAGTAACCAGTCCCTTTAATTGAACCATGTTGTTCACGACGGTCTCTAAAAGCTTAGAATAAGATCATCTAGATTAGTGTAAATAGGTAGGTAGGATCATTTAATAAATGAAGAAATACACGGCTTCTCATTTAACCGAAAGTAGGTAGGGTCCTAACACATTACAAAGAACCAGGCAAATAAGGTAGTTAGAACCCGAGATAGGTAGCCTAGCAAAGACCTGTGTAAGCTACATTCATTAGGAACCCGAAACACGCATCAAGTAAGACAGATAAAGTAGGTAGGTAGCTATAAAGAGAGATTATAGTGTAAAGGCTATACGTAGTACCTACTTATGTTTATAGAAACAATAATAAAACGCGCTTGTCGCATTAGTGGCTGGGGGAGTACGGCAAATCATATAAATATAGCGACATTTTGTCATACCGCGTCCGCCTACGCCAGTGTCAAGAGAATCTCCGTTAAGTAACGTGTACTTTCAAGTCGCCTTGCCTCCCAGCTCTGATCCGCCTGCGAACTTTCATCGTAACTGGTATTTTCTTGGTCTCCCTCGGCGCTACACCCCCACAGAGAAAATAGGAAATACAGTCCACAACTCGATCATTGGTCCTTTCGAGCGCCGGATCACTGAAGCAGTAAAACTCCTGGACCGGAAGACTTCAACGGGATCCACGGAGCCAGAAGACTGATCAAGATCATACGTGTAGGAAACCAAGATGCCAGTTACTAGGAAGGGTTCCAAGGCGGAGGAGGCTAGTGCAAGTGCTATGGACAGCGCTACTGAGGGAACAGATTCTCAGACTGCCACATCGTCAGGAACCGGTACGACCTCGGGCACAGAAACTACGGCCGCTACGGGTGCGACAGGGACAACGTATACGGCCGCAGACACGGATGCCACTGCGAGGACAGAGACTGCTACAGCGGAGACCACCTCCAAGAGGACACTGAAGGCTCCAAAGCCGACGGTGGCGCGCTCAAGGAGGTCGGGAACCTCCAAGAAGAAAGCAGTATGGGCAGCGAAAGAGAAACTGGCGGAACTTCGCGCCGCTGAGGCTCAAGCGGAGGCCAAGGCAGCGAAGGCGGCCACAGAGCTCGCCGCGGTGAGCCTGAGGAGGGCCGAGGAGGAGTCGTCATCCGACGAAGAAGAGGATGAGGAACAGAACGAGTTGTCTTCAGTACGAATCACAAGTTGGCTGCAGCAACAAGAGCAGAAGTTGCCACAGGCCGAGACGAGCAAGGGAACCCCGGAGGCGCTTCCTAAGGAAGACCATGGAGTACGGGTGGACCGGATCGGACATAGATCCGGGCAGGCGAACGAGGTGCCTACCGTGCAGAGGTCAGTCGTCGACTTAGAGGCGTTGACGACGGCGCTGTCGCAGATAGCGACTAGGAGGGATCCACCAAAATACTTACATGAACTCCCAGTGTTCAACGGGCAAGTAAGTGCTTGGTTGGCGTATCGGGCAGCATACAGAGACAGTGAAGCGTCATTTTCGAAGACAGAAAACGTTATCAGGATCAGGAAGAGCCTGAAGGGATCAGCGTACGAGGCCGTCGGCAGTCTCCTCGTCAGCCAACCCGAACCTGGAGCTGTTATGGAGGCTCTTGAGAGGCGGTTCGGGAGGCCGGAGGCGCTAGTGCTGGCGGAGATGGAGAAGCTACGCCTCTTGACCAAGGTAAGCGACAGTGCTCGTGATTTGTGTGTGTTTGCTGGGAGGGTGGCCAACGCCGTAGCCACCGTGGAGGCTCTCGGCCGTGAAGCATACCTGCACAGCCCAGAGATGGTCAGGAGCGTTATCGAGAAGCTCACTCCCATACTACGAAGCAAGTGGTATGACTACGCGTCCATCAAGAAAGAGGACGCACCCGAAATGAAGAAGATAGCCGCATTCCTGAACGAGGAGGCGGACAAGTGCGGAGCCTACGCCCTTCCAGAGGTTGTTGCCGAAGACGGGCAACGGGCCAAAAAGAGGGGCTACGAGAAAAGTTACTCCACCATCGCTTCGAAAGGCGAGGAGAGATGCCCGCACTGCGAAAAGGTACATAAACTTATTGATTGTAGCGACTTTATTAAAGCGGACGTGTCGACCAGGTGGGCCATTGCCAGAAAACATCGCATATGCTTTCTGTGTCTGAAGGAGAAACACCGACGCTTCAGATGTCAAGCCAAGGCATGCGCCAAAGATGGATGCGGTAAGAGTCACCACAGATTATTACACAGTGACACAGTGGAACGGCAGCCCGAACCTGAGACGCGTCGACCTGAGGTAGCCGCTTGTGCCGCCGAGCCTGAGAACTCACGCCACATCCACACGCGCCACGCTTACCTGAAAATAGCCCCGATAGAGCTCATCGGACCGAAGGCGAAGATAAGTACCTACGCTTTACTGGACGACGGAAGCACTTGTACTTTCGTAGAGGAGTCTATCACCGAGCTATTGGGTGTGGACGGGCCTACGGATACGCTGTGGATTCGTGAC
The DNA here is from genome assembly GCA_958496245.1 of Perizoma flavofasciatum. Lineage (NCBI taxonomy): Eukaryota > Metazoa > Arthropoda > Insecta > Lepidoptera > Geometridae > Perizoma > Perizoma flavofasciatum. Next base: position 11,529,539 of record OY292419.1, on the reverse strand, counting down.
GCAAACGGCGGAGAAGTCAAACATGAAAACAGCAAGACAGTGAACTTACGCGTACGAGGCAGGAACGAGACAAGTGAGCACATCTTACGTGAAGTACAGACAGTGAAGAAGCTGGACTTCACGTCGCAGGCAATCTCCAGAAGGGAGATAGAAGATTGTTCTCATCTGAGAGTCATACGTGAAGATCTTGTCTACGAACGTGCCCACCCGAAGGTTGTCATTGGACAGAACAACTGGAGCCTCATAGTGTCGAGAGATGTAAGACAAGGACGGCACGATCAACCTGTTGCTTCGCTTACTCACCTAGGCTGGGTGCTGCACGGATGCCGCTACGGGAACGGTGACAGAAAGAGCGCCTTTTGCGGCTATGTTGCGACCACCAAACGTGACAACGACATGGAAGAGATGATGAAGAACTTCTTCAAGCTGGAATCACTGGGCATCGAGGCGAAGAAACAGGCAAACGACCCGGAGGAACGAGCCCTCAAGATTCTAGAAGAGAAAAGCAAACGACTGCCAGACGGAAGATTCGAAACCGGACTACTCTGGCGAGACGATAAGGTAAACTTGCATAATAACTACAGTGATGCGTTGAAACGGTTACAGAATCTGGAGCGTAAACTGGACCGTGACGAAGACCTGAAGACCAAATACCAGGAGCGAGTCGAGAACCTTCTTACCTCCGGCTATGCAGAACGTGCAGTGGCATCGGCGGCAGAGGGGAGAGTGTGGTACCTGCCCCACTTCGCTGTAGTGAACCCGACTAAACCGAAGATAAGGTTGGTTCATGACGCCGCGGCCAAATCAGCTGGTAAGAGCTTGAACGATTTACTACTAACAGGTCCAGATTTGCTCCAGTCGCTGCCAGGGGTGGTCATGCGGTTCCGACAACACCCGTTCGCCGTGTCAGCCGATGTCAAAGAGATGTTTATGCAAGTGAGGATAAAGGTTGCCGATCGAGACGCGCTGAGATTTCTCTGGAGGGACAACAGACGAGGAGAGGAGCCCCCGGACGAGTACAGAATGACTTCCGTCATATTTGGAGCTTCATCATCGCCCTGTACAGCCCTGTTTATCAAGAATAAGAACGCGCAAGATTTCGCCGCAGAATATCCAGAGGCCACCACAGCTATTGTCCGTAATATGTATATGGATGATTACATTTGCAGTTTCCCCACCATAGAAGAGGCGGAAAGAGTCAACAGAGAAGTGGACTTCGTAAACAGACAAGCCCACTTCGAGCTGAGAGGGTGGACCTCTAACGAGAAGAGGACGATCGACACACTCGCAGAGCGCTCTGAAGACTCTACAGTCTGCATCGGCGGGAGCGAGGTAGAGAAGACGCTGGGCCTCCACTGGAGCGTGAAAGAGGACATCATCAGCTTCCGGGTCAACCAGAGAAAGGTCCCACCCGTCCGGATAGAGGGAGGTAAGCCACCGACCAAGAGAGAAGCTCTGAGCGTCATCATGTCACTCTTTGATCCGCTCGGGCTCATCGCGCCTCTCACCACGCCGGCCAAGAGACTGATGCAGGACACATGGAGACACGGAACAGGATGGGACGAAACTCTTCCGGAGGAACTTCAGGAGCGATGGCATGAATGGAGAGAAACCCTACTGAACTTAGAACACATCAAGATCCCAAGGTGCTACGACTGCGAGCCTGCGGCTACGAGACAGCTACACACGTTCGTAGACGCCAGCGAAGGAGCCTACGCGGCGGCCGTATACTGGCGCATGACCCGCGCCGACGGCAGCGTGTGCGTAGCGCTGGCAAACGCCAAGAGCAGAGTCACCCCGCTCAAGCCCATCTCGATACCGCGGCTCGAGCTTCAAGCGGCGTTGCTGGGAGCACGCTTGGCGGAAACTGTCGTCACAGAACATGACTTCGAAATTGAGAAGAAAGTATACTGGAGCGACTCACGAACGGCCCTCGCGTGGATAAGGGCTGAGCCGCGAACCTTTAAAACATTTGTAGCCCACAGATTAGCCGAAATCGAAGAAACCACGAAGAAAAAAGAGTGGAGATGGCTGCCGTCCGTGGACAACGTGGCTGATGATGCCACAAGAGCCACGCCGAATGACTTTACCTCTCAACACCGGTGGTTCCAGGGACCAGACTTCCTGAAACAAGAGGAAAGTGCTTGGCCGGTCGAGACGCCCACCCCGGCTATACAAACGGGCGAGGAAAAAGGGAAATGCTTTTCCGTCACAGAGCTTAAGGTTGGTAAACCAGACTACCTACCAGCCATAGAAAGGTTCTCCCGATGGTTACGACTTATACGAGTGACAGCAAGAGTCTTACAGTTCATTTCGCGGTGCCGAGAGAAGAGGCACGAAACCGTGGCCGCACTGCGAAAACGAACAAAGAAAAACGGCGAACGAGATCCAGATTGGCGGGAGACCCAGAAGCGACCGAGGTCTAGAACGGTGGACCCCAAGACTTCCACCGGCTCTAAGATCAAGATCATCGGCCTAGAAGCTCACTTCCTCATAAAGGCTGAGCAGCTGTGGGTGCTGAACAGCCAAAGAGAGAGCTTCAAGGAAGAAATCGACTTGATCCAGCGACAGAAGGTGCCGACCAGTGGAGGTAAACTTGCCTCTTTGAGTGTTACCTTAGGGGCAGACGGCACACTGAGACTACGGGGACGTATCAGCGAGACGCCAGAAATCTCCGAGGAAACAGCTAGCCCGATCGTGTTAGATGGAAAACATGCCTACACGAAACTTTACATACAACACGTGCACGAGAGACTGCACCACGGCGGCACGGAAGCAGTAGTCAACGAACTCCGACAGCGAACTTGGATCATCAACATTCGACCCGCAGTGAAAAGAGCTATAAAGAGCTGCCTTTTCTGCCGGTTGAGGAAGGCGAAACCAGGGAATCCGGCCACAGGGGACCTACCTGCGGCACGCCTGGCACACCACGAGCGCCCTTTCTCGTGCACGGGCCTAGACTACTTTGGGCCTATGCAGGTGACTGTTGGACGTCACCATGAGAAGAGATATGTGGCACTTTTTACTTGTATGACTTCCAGAGCCATCCATCTCGAGATCGTCGCATCTCTCAGTGCGGACGCTGCGATCAACGCGCTCCGGCGCTTTATAGCGCGGCGCGGGTGTCCGCGCGAGATCTACAGCGACAACGCGACATGCTTCAAGGCGGCGGACAACGAGCTACGGGCGGCCATCCTAGAGGCCGTCAGTGAGGAAGCTGCCAACCATATGACGACCTGGCGATACATACCGCCGGCATCTCCATTCATGGGCGGATGCTGGGAGCGTATGGTGCGCTCAGTCAAAGAAGCGCTCCACGTCACGCTACACGAGAAGAACCCGAGTGAAGACATCTTAGCCACCCTATTGGCTGAGGTAGAGTACTCTGTGAACTCACGACCACTAACCCATGTGGCCGTCACCCCGGAGACACCCGAAGCACTCACCCCTAACCACATCCTGTTGGGGGCCAACAGCCATGTCCCCTCCCCGGGGACATTCACCGAAGCAGACGAGCACGCGCGGCAACACTGGAGGCGCGCCCAGTACCTGGCGAACGAGTTCTGGCGCCGGTGGCTTCGGGAGTACCTACCTCTACTCCAACACCGGCGGGAGTGCCATACCACTGGAGAGGTCCCAAAGGTCGGAGACCTAGTACTCATCTGCAACGAGAACCAACCACGCAACACATGGGCGAGGGGGAAGGTCGTCGCTCTGCATCCGGGACGAGACGGCGAAGTACGAGTCGTCGACGTCGTCACCAGCAGCGGTCATGTCCTGAGGCGTCCAACGAAGAAGATCGTCGTGTTGCCGGTAGCATCGCGCGACGGCGTCAGAAGAGAAGACACCGGCGGCGACGGCGGGAGAATGTTCACGACGGTCTCTAAAAGCTTAGAATAAGATCATCTAGATTAGTGTAAATAGGTAGGTAGGATCATTTAATAAATGAAGAAATACACGGCTTCTCATTTAACCGAAAGTAGGTAGGGTCCTAACACATTACAAAGAACCAGGCAAATAAGGTAGTTAGAACCCGAGATAGGTAGCCTAGCAAAGACCTGTGTAAGCTACATTCATTAGGAACCCGAAACACGCATCAAGTAAGACAGATAAAGTAGGTAGGTAGCTATAAAGAGAGATTATAGTGTAAAGGCTATACGTAGTACCTACTTATGTTTATAGAAACAATAATAAAACGCGCTTGTCGCATTAGTGGCTGGGGGAGTACGGCAAATCATATAAATATAGCGACATTTTGTCATACCGCGTCCGCCTACGCCAGTGTCAAGAGAATCTCCGTTAAGTAACGTGTACTTTCAAGTCGCCTTGCCTCCCAGCTCTGATCCGCCTGCGAACTTTCATCGTAACTGGTATTTTCTTGGTCTCCCTCGGCGCTACACCCCCACAGAGAAAATAGGAAATACAGTCCACAACTCGATCACATGTATAGTGCGCTGTTAAGTGATACGCCACGGGGTGTCGGTATCACTAATAGTCAACATTACCCCGTAAAGAGCAGAGCAGTCTTACTTGAATTGTACGCTTTCTTTTTGTTTTGTAAAAGGATCATTAAAAAGAATAACCAGCCTTGTTTTCTTGCCTTTCTTTCCTGGCTTGGTCACGGAGGAACAGGCACCTAGATAAAAACCGACGTTTCAAAGTGGTCCTTGTGATTTTATTGAAAAAATGAATTTTGACTTTGACTTTGACTTTGACTTTGACTTTGACTTTGACTTTGACTTTGACTTTGACTTTGGCTTTGACTTTGACTTTGACTTTGACTTTGACTTTGACTTTGACTTTGACTTTGACTTTGACTTTGACTTTGACTTTGACTTTGACTTTGACTTTGACTTTGACTTTGACTTTGACTTTGACTTTGACTTTGACTTTGACTTTGACTTTGACTTTGACTTTGACTTTGACTTTGACTTTGACTTTGACTTTGACTTTGACTTTGACTTTGACTAAGACTTTGACTAAGACTTTGACTAAGACTTTGACTTTGACTTTGACTTTGACTTTGACTTTGACTTTGACTTTGACTTTGACTTTGACTTTGACTTTGACTTTGACTTTGACTTTGACTTTGACTTTGACTTTGACTTTGACTTTGACTTTGACTTTGACTTTGACTTTGACTTTGACTTTGACTTTGACTTTGACTTTGACTTTGACTTTGACTTTGACTTTGACTTTGACTTTGACTTTGACTTTGACTAAGACTTTAACTTTGACTTTGACTTTGACTTTGACTTTGACTTTGACTTTGACTTTGACTTTGACTTTGACTTTGACTTTGACTTTGACTTTGACTTTGACTTTGACTTTGACTTTGACTTTGACTAAGACTTTGACTAAGACTTTGACTAAGACTTTGACTAAGACTTTGACTAAGACTTTGACTAAGACTTTGACTAAGACTTTGACTTTGACTTTGACTTTGACTTTGACTTTGACTTTGACTTTGACTTTGACTTTGACTTTGACTTTGACTTTGACTTTGACTTTGACTTTGACTTTGACTTTGACTTTGACTTTGACTTTGACTTTGACTTTGACTTTGACTTTGACTTTGACTAAGACTTTGACTTTGACTTTGACTAAGACTTTAACTTTGACTTTGACTTTGACTTTGACTTTGACTTTGACTTTGACTTTGACTTTGACTTTGACTTTGACTTTGACTTTGACTTTGACTTTGACTTTTACTTTTACTTTTACTTTTACTTTTACTTTTACTTTTACTTTTACTTTTACTTTTACTTTTACTTTTACTTTTACTTTTACTTTTACTTTTACTTTTACTTTTACTTTTACTTTTACTTTTACTTTTACTTTTACTTTTACTTTTACTTTTACTTTTACTTTTACTTTTACTTTTACTTTTACTTTTACTTTTACTTTTACTTTTACTTTTACTTTTACTTTTACTTTTACTTTTACTTTTACTTTTACTTTTACTTTTACTTTTACTTTTACTTTTACTTTTACTTTTACTTTTACTTTTACTTTTACTTTTACTTTTACTTTTACTTTTACTTTTACTTTTACTTTTACTTTTACTTTTACTTTTACTTTTACTTTTACTTTTACTTTTACTTTTACTTTTACTTTTACTTTTACTTTTACTTTTACTTTTACTTTTACTTTTACTTTTACTTTTACTTTTACTTTTACTTTTACTTTTACTTTTACTTTTACTTTTACTTTTACTTTTACTTTTACTTTTACTTTTACTTTTACTTTTACTTTTACTTTTACTTTTACTTTTACTTTTACTTTTACTTTTACTTTTACTTTTACTTTTACTTTTACTTTTACTTTTACTTTTACTTTTACTTTTACTTTTACTTTTACTTTTACTTTTACTTTTACTTTTACTTTTACTTTTACTTTTACTTTTACTTTTACTTTTACTTTTACTTTTACTTTTACTTTTACTTTTACTTTTACTTTTACTTTTACTTTTACTTTTACTTTTACTTTTACTTTTACTTTGACTTTGACTTTGACTTTGACTTTGACTTTGCCTTTGACTTTGACTTTGACTTTGACTTTGACTTTGACTTTGACTTTGACTTTGACTTTGACTTTGACTTTGACTTTGACTTTGACTTTGCCTTTGACATTGACTTTGACTTTGACTTTGACTTTGACTTTGACTTTGACTTTGACTTTGACTTTGACTTTGACTTTGACTTTGACTTTGACTTTGACTTTGACTTTGACTTTGACTTTGACTTTGACTTTGACTTTGACTTTGACTTTGACTTTGACTTTGACTTTGACTTTGACTTTGACTTTGACTTTGACTTTGACTTTGACTTTGACTTTGACTTTGACTTTGACTTTGACTTTGACTTTGAAGAACCGTCTCTTCAGTGTAAATAACAACGTCGGGTAGAGTACCTAATTGATGTCCTTATGTCCACTAGGTTCAGTTAGCGACAAATGTAGATTAATAGTTTAGATTTTTATAACTCAAATATTTTTAGAACCCGTAGCATTTAGTTGAACATTTTGGGCTGTATTTGAAGAACCGTCTAAACAAACTAAAGTTGGTAGTTATGTAAAAAATAGTATTTAAAAACTTAAACTGCTAATTTTCTTTTGTCATTAACTATACGACATTGTGGCCAAGAAAGTAGTGAAGTTCTAATAAATTCATTGAACTTTATAGTTCAAGTGACTGAATCTTTAAACGATTATTAAGATGTTCTTTTCGTCCAAAATTTACTAATATGAATAATTTTTGAAATGCAGTTGTTGCGTGGCGAGGCGGGCCAACGGCCCCATCGTGCGTTTCAGTTGACTAACTGAGACGAAAGATGGGGGTTCGATTCCCAGGATAAATGTTTACATGTGACTCTTGAGTGTTTATTTATTTATTATTTAATGAATACTAAACAGCCAGAACACAGGTTTGTCGTCAATATCTAGTGTTGAATCTTTGCTCATTATAAATATAGGGTAGATGAATTTTGCTTGTCACTAGGGCATGCATTCTGAAATTCCGAAATTTCGTAATTCCGGAATCTCGAATAGTTTTTTTCCGATATTTCAATTCCGGAATTGAGAGGCCTAATATCGGTATTCCGATATTAATAAATTTTACTCAGTGAGTGGCATTTTGCACAACAAAACGCAACATTTCTACTTTCCAAAGTTGTATAAAAGAAAGAAGACCATTATTAGTAGAAGTACTGCACTATTTGCACGATTAGGAAGACTTATTCGCACAAACCTACGAGAATATTTTACCAAAACCAAATAACGAGAAAATTTCTGAGATTATCGGTAATTTACTACGCCAGTACAAAACTCACAGTGTGCCTAATCCTGCACATGCAGTACCCTCCAAGCCCAAAATGAACATGTCATCGTCTTCTGACGAAGACGTTTCAGTCGAAGAACCAACTCTACACGAATCGCTAGACAAGGAACTGGATAAATGCAAGATAATCCGCAAGTATCCATCTGTTTCTATCAATTTTGATAATGCAGGGTTTGTCAAAGTAGAAAAAACGATATGATAACGGAGGACAACGAGGTGTGCATCTGACAGAAGCATACAAATATATTTTGTGTGTCCTGCCTGAGAGTATTGAGGGTAAATAAATAGTATAAATAATGCTGGACATTTTTCACATAGCATCATCTAGCCCCAAACTAAGCAAAGCTTGTAATATGGGGACTACATGACTGATATACTACTTAGGTACATACAATTTTTTTTACTGTAAATACATAATGCTACATTGAAAAAAACAGACCCGAGACAAATATTTATTATATTAGATTCATAAAATGAATATGTAATATTGTTGTTTTAATTATTTTGATCATCAACTTTTTATGTGAAAATAATTACTGCGTGCGTGTGTAAGTGTGTAATATCGTACTTTTTTATTTATATTCTATATTGCTTAAAATACTGATTACTATAACACAAGTTATTTGAGTTCCGGAATTCCGAAACTAGGTCCCCAGCATCGAAATTCAGTTCCGGAATCGAATACCTTCCGATATTGCATATCCTACTTGTCACCCATTTTTTGTACGACCTACCGGCGCTTTGAAACGTTGGATCGGTCCCCCCGACCCGCGCACCCTCGTCGGTTAGCTTGTGCACCTACATTCAAAAGGTCGCATTTTTCATTATTATCCCGTGGATAAAAGTTAATCCCATTTTTGACTCTGCCGTGCATTGATGTGTTGTGAGACGTTCTCGCCAAGTGCTGTGCCAAAATTCATAGGAATTGGAATTTACTGAAGACACTTTGGAAGCCTCCACAAGGACACCAGTATCTGAGCCAGTCACGTGTAGAAACGTATGTGTTGGGAGTGCAAGAGGTAGGTGGAAGGCTTGATTTGTCTACCTTGTGTATCTGAGCAAATATTCAAATTCTATGTTAGGTATAGGTATCTATGTACGGCAATTTCTCTTTATTTTTTATACGGTCCTTCGATATAATTCAACTCTATCAGCCCCTATTACTCCCCCACACCTAGTAATAGGTAATTTTTATTACCTAAACGGAAATAAAAAGTAAATACTCATGTGTTCACAACTTTGGAAGTTGTGAAGTTATCTAAACGACAGACCTTACCTTCATCGAAGCCTACATCATAAATTAGACGAAACTACAAGTGATGATGATTCTCATCACAAAAATATCTTCTGTTTCACAAGTGTCGGTTAAAATAACTTAAAATTAATTTTTAAATGACATGTCCGGGTAGGTATAGCTTTACATTCTGAAATAAACCAAACAACAACTTAGAATGTTTTAAACTTTATTTAAATATACGCAAGTGTATACAAGGTTGCTTATGCCTACTGCATTAACTATCTTAGCGTCTAATTAACAAGGTATTCATTATTTACACCCGTCATCATCTGTGGCCAATCGTAACTCCATGCGAGGTCTATTGTAAACAGTTTTATCATATTTACAAAATACTGGATTCTCAGAATTCATAAATGCTTTACGCATTCTTAACTAATTAATAATATGGGTATTCTATAAATGCTGGGTCTAACCTGTACATTAACTTAAAGCTATAACTTAAAATATATTTTACATAACAGTCTGTGGGATTTGAAACTAAAATTAAGTTAATCTAGAGTTAAGTATCTACTAATTAAATGCTGAGAGACGGACGTTTTTTCCGTACACTCTTACTATTTTTGCCGAATATTGTTCCAATTACCTGCAAATAAAAATATTACATAAGCATTGAAACACATAACTCGATGAAATATAAATTTATGTAAAAACATAAGTATATACAGTCTTTCACAATATTGATTTTTTTGAAGGACGAGCAAAGCGTTAGTCGCACCGCACATGTCCAAGATAGTGGAAAGGAGAGAGTCGATAAAGTTAGGGCGAGATTATGAAGAGGGTTAGCCTTCTTTTTAGATTAAAGCCCAAATCTATATGAATAAGACAGCCTGACTCACTGTCTCTCGTGAGATCTCAATTTAGTGCGAAGTATTACCTTAGATACTGAGTAAGCTGCCAGTTTTCGCCTGGGCGTGGGCAGCAGTAGCGCCAACGAGCGCGCCTCTCTGAGCAGCGCGTGGAAGGCGAGCGCCGCGCCCGCGCACGACTCTGCCGCCGACACCTCGTAAAACTGGCATCCGAACCGCAGGGAAAGCTCTTGCCCTTCCTCCGCATGGACCTCTCTACAGACAAAAAACAATGTAAAAAATTAATGGAAAAGTTAACGATTTGCTTAACCTTATCGCTGTGTGCAGCAAGACAAAAACCATTCCTCTGCCGTTTGTTATAGAGGTACAGGTGAAACATCTACATGTGGATTCTGTTTGAAAATTTAAGTGGAAGGAAGGAATCTAATAACAGTTTGCGGAAATGATAGGTTTTTTTATAATTTATTGAGCACAAATTAAGGCTAAGAGAAGGCAGAATAACAATGTGACATGAACAAAGGTGAGCTTTACCTAAAAAGGAGTTTTCTTTGATTAGAATTAAGTTAATTATAACTACAAGTATGGTATTATAAAATCTGTAATAAAACATATTTGAGTCAGTAGGGCTGTCACTCAACGTGAACCCAAGAAGGCCGTTAATGTATCGGTCTTCTTGGGTTCACGTTCGACGACACCCTACCGTGTATAATAGTCAGCGTCAGGAACAAACTCTGCCTCAGTTAAAAGAAAAAAAAAACGATTATGCAACAGTGTCATCGCTTATACTGTCGGTTGGAAGGGCTCACCTCGCGTGTTCGAGGTCGCGTTTGTTCCCCAGCAATGTGACGGCGGCGCAGCCCGGCAGGCGCGTCCTTTCAAGGAGGGAGAGCAGCTCGGCGGCCGCGAGGAAAGAGCGGCGCTCGCAGACGGAGTACACCACGGCGAATGCGTCGCCCCAACGCACGTGCTCCGCTACGCAGCCGCGGATCTGGTATGGGGTGATCACTGCATTACAAACAATACTTCTGCGCGTCTGCACTAATTTAAAAGAAACATTTCTTAGTTAAGGACGGTATTTCAGAACTTAAAAGAAAACGGAATACTCATCATGACTCTATTTTCATACTTATTCCAAGCTCTAAAATTGCTAATGTACCTATTACAGTAGACTCCTCAAAATGTAAAATATATAATTTACGCGTGACTTTGCGGAAATCCTACAATCTTCTAGAACAGATGAAATTTATTAAAAACCTATACGAAAAACAATAATTATTATAGTTATTCATAAGTGGACGTCTTCCGGCTGTCGTTGATGGCCAACGCCATGCAGTTTAAGGAAGCAACTTGACTTTGAGGAGTGCATTATCCATCACTATATATATTCCTGTCTAACTAGAGCGCCATCGATAAGCCAATCACCCATAAACCTAAATCTAGCCATCTGAGTCACAGCCTCACGATCACACCTATCTGATTCTATAACCGTACGCATCCGTTTATTTTTATCGCCTCGAAATAACCGACGTAAGAATCGTAAGAAAATGTCAGTGAACTTCGCTATAATGAAGTCACAGAGGCTCGTACGCTACGGAATCCAGCATCGAGGCCACTCGGACGCTGCACCGAATAAAATCGCCGATTGCGCAACCGACAATCGATTCTCCGATATCGATCTCAGTTCCGTTATCGGTTATTTTAATAAAGCGTAGTCAAATTGTTTAGATATACTAGTAATTTGTCACGAACTAAGATCTCGCGATGTTCTATTTGTGGTGTAGCTAAGTTTATATAAGTAAGAAAGAGCTAACCTGCGCTGTCTTTTTATACTACGCGCCGTCCCTAAGTTTTAATAATAATTGTGATTTTTTTTTAAGTCGTGGTCGTAATTGTGTGTTATAAAAACCTGCAACACCGGTAACCTAATAGTGAAGCTCTTGATTTTGTTTGACTCACGTATGGAATGCTAACTAAGGTGAATAAAAAAGTGCGCATTAATTTGCAGTAATTGGTTACATGAGGAATCTAGTTCGTTATGCGAAACTATGTAGGCTCCTCATAAGATGTCCAGTGATGGCCCCCACAGGAAATCCAGGCTATCCAGTATGTAGGTATGTTTCTTAATGAAAACATTCATTACGCAATAGATTCACGCGTAGGTTTGAACGTAGGACTTCGCACCGAGGCGGGTACACGGCGGTAACGACTGCATCCGATAAGCCAATACACGGCATATAAACTTTGTCTAATTAAATTGTACAGCGGGCATCAGCCTCCGACGTCCGATAAACATCTCCATTGTTCACTGGTAAATTAAGTTTCGGCCTGTCTATTATTTCATGGCTTCATTTACCTATAACAGAACGAGTCTTTTGTTTACTGACTGTAGATAGACAATCTACTGCAAAGGTGCTCAACTGGCGGTCGCAAAAGCAGTTAGCGGATTCGTCGCAGGCAAAATCATATCCTATCTAAAGGTCGTTCGTGAACGTAGCTTGCCAAGTCGTTCTTTATATGCTAAGTTAAGCAACTTGCCTCTAGGTCACCATTTGGATGAGCGACCAGTAGTGGCATTTAATGTGAGCGCTTTCATGCTTCAGAGGGTACGCTAAGATGTCGGACCCGGTTATTATGGTAGTTAAGTCATGTAGGAGGCCTTCAGGCGGCCTGAAAGCTCCGATACCAGAGTTGGCCACTAGTTCATATGAAACGAACAAACGATTCAACTAATATATAAATACAAAAATATGAATAATGTTTTGCTACTGAGAATCTTCGTAACTAAATAATCAATTTCGATAAGGAATATGTATAGTTCGCGACATGACATGAGTTGCTAGTATGTTTACAATTGTCTCGAGAGATTACAAACTATTAAGAAAACTAAGAAACAAACAAGATGAAATTTGTAGGAATCGCTTCACTCGGCGGTATTCTCTGATTTTATTAGCGCTGTTTGCTCCTACAAAATAGGGAATTTTGTAGCTCGCTCCGCTCATCTACCTCGTCTGTATTGCTGTTTGTTAACTTTTACTTGCGTATAAAGTCAAATATTATTTACGTTTCTTCAGAAAAGAAACGTACAATAATGCTATACGCTCGTTTTTCTAACTTCAGTTGTAAACCCGATCTTAGATCGCCTTATTTCCTATATGTCGCATCGTTTTACGATAGTATCGTGTCGTTAATGATAGGACAAATTTGAGCATCCCTGATCTAAGGCATTAGACTAGAGACATTGCTGAGTTTCTTACCGCACAATTAGATGTATCTAGTATTTCAACTTCGGAAAGGGCGCCGTCGAAAGCCACTCTGTGCTGATAGAGAAAATCTGTAACAACAAAACTACGGTACATTTCACAGCGATCAACAAACAAACATCAACGAGCGCATGCGAATTTCGCTAACTAGCGAAAACGTTATTAAACGGGAAAAGTGTTGACGAAGAAGGTTGTCGATCGCTTCTCGTCACAATTTTTCGTCGTTATACAGCGAAAAGTAACTAAGTGCAAAACGCTAATTTCGCGTTTTAAAGTTTTTTGGTTCTCATAGTCGGTATAACTCATCAATATGTAACAAAAAGGTTTCTAAGAACAAAATATTGATAATTTTACTTTGCACCCTAATATTCAATTAATTATGAAAATATTTTTCTCATTACTGAGATACGAAACCAAAAGGAAGTTAGTTAATATACTCAAAAAAAATATTGGTTAGTTAACTTTTTGCGTTATTCTGGGTCCCAGATTTCGTCCGCAAGAGATAACTCATCTGTGTGTGACAACCTCTATGGCGCAGTGGGAGATGGCTCACCTGAGACGCAGAAGGTTGCGGGTTCGATTCCCGCTGCAGGACAAATGTTTGTATCTGTAAATATTTGTCTTGGGTCTGGTTTTTATCTATGTATAACATGTATATATTTACAAAAAAAAAGTATATAAGTAGTATATTAGTAATGTAGTTTCCATAATACAAGCTTAGTTTGGGGCTAGATGAAAATGTTCTGCATTATTTATTTATTTTAACTAAGAAACAATATTAGTGGTTCACGTCGAATATAATGTATGCGAAAAGTAACTAAGTGACTTTAATGAGCAGCGCACAATCTCAGTGACTGATAAAATGTTAGTAAAATGATTGTCATACATTACTTAGCTTTTAATATTTCTTAGTTAATTTTCATAGACTGATTATATGCCATAATAAGTAGTTATTTAATTCTGACATTCTTGTACAACTAATATACTTCGAAAATCAGCTATTTTATCATTTCATAAGGTGGATAATGGGTTTAAAAAACTTTGGCATCATTTGGTTTTTAAACTCATTTGGGCTAAAAATTTCACTTAGTGACTTCTCGCAGTACAACGTCGTTTTGTTTAGTTAGTTTTACCGGCATTGTAGTTACTTGAATCAAGAGTTCTAACAAGAAGTTCTGACATGAAATCCCTAAACATAATACAAGCGTTGCATGACCTAACTGACAATGAACGCAGAGAAGAAACCGTAAGTCCTAGAAATATGAAATTTGGAGTACATGTCCTTTTGATCTGCATGAGTACATCAAAAGGACATATACTCCAAAGAAAGAATATATAAGAAAGGATCCCTGGAGCAGCACGAACATTAAGTTTGTATTGTATAAACTTAACGAAATCGCGGATAGTAGTATGGATAGAGCCTCTTTGTGAGGCGCACTCAATCATTTCATCACACTGATTTTTTAACCATACGTTCACAAAAAAACTTTATTATTTATTTGTTGTTTTTATGCGATTAAATAATGTGCAAAATGAGGCAGTATTCTATAAGTTTTAATTTGCGGGACCAGTAACACAGTGAAAAAGAAGTTAGCGTATTCGTTAGACGTTTGTTTAGATACGTAAGCTAGCTTGTGGAGGTTGTTTTTGTCGTCACGGATCGAGTTGAAAGTTATTGCCTTAACATTAAATATCATAATCATAAAACGAGTGTGACGCAGTTCCTACGATACGACATTCCCTAAAAGGTCGGAAGGAAAGACATTTTAACTTGATTACGAGACACAAACTGATATCAGCTCGATAAGTGCTCCGCTTTGAATGTCACTGCAATTTTATAGCTTCAGTTCCCTGTTTGTATAGCATTAATAGTGTTGTTTAGTATAGGTGTGTTTGTCCCGTTGGTTGAAAGGATACACAGGGACAAATATGAATAATTTATTACTGTGTAGCAAAAAATTATATAGTCATCTCATTTACCAACTGTACGATTGGCGAATCCTTTTCTTAGAAATTACTCAGAATTGCAAACAAAATAAAAGATTGCTCTTAAATATGCAATGCAAAATGGTAGAGTATTCGAGTACAGTGGTTCAGATGTGCCATGAGATGCTCTACCCCTCTCTTGTTTTGGACCATTGTATTTGCTTACTTGGATTGTTCTGTATATTAAATGGATGAAACTCACCTCCTGTAGAGCTATATTCCCCGATGTACCGCTTCGTTAAATAGCGAACTACAACCGCTGCAACAATAACAAACAATATGTTAATTTATTAAACAAACGATATTTTTATAATTTATAAGTCAAAAAACCGAATTTGAATAACGAGAAATTGATAAAAAGTCCATTAAGCAATTTCATCACCAATTTTTTCACCCAAAATAATGGGTTTATTTATCATTAAAAGAATCATTAAAATCGGTTCATAATGACGAAGATATCGAGTTATATAATGTATATACAATAAAAAAATACGTTTGCAGTCCCTAGTTGCTGTGTGAATTGTCCATTATTATTATTATTATTATAGTTTACGGTTTCTATCCTGTACCCTATCATCAGATCCTGATATGACCACGTTATTTTGCTTGCTCTGCCGAATAAATAACAAAAGTAAAATCGCCCACAAAAAATGTTTCGAATTGAGAACCTCCTCCTTTTTTTGAAGTCGGTTAAAGTTAGGGAAGTGTAAATAACTAAAAGTCGAAACACTACGGCTAAGCCCAGGTTTTAATTATAGTTTTAAAATTATAATGTCTCGTTTTATCTTGGAAATAATGTAAAAATTTAATAGTTTTTTACAAAAAACGTGAGGTCATCCCTACACGGATGTAACTAAAGTACAAGCTAAAATACTTGTTGGTTAAGTATTGTGATAGAAGAAAATCTTTTGTTCAAAGGAAAAATAAGGTGAATTCTGATGAACAGTCAAAATTGGTGTTATAGCAAGTGTGGGTATAGTAAAGTAAGAGGATATATTCAGGTTAAAATCAGTATTACGGAATCCAGCGAAACCTTATTGTTGGCGTACTGTCTTTAAAACTGTGTTTTAACTTTAAGAGTTAACATTAATAACATAGCATACCAAACAAAAAAAAAGTTAGGCTTCGACGCGCCGGCCGAGTAAAAAGCTAATAAACAAATCGTTGCATCACCGATGTACAATGTGTACAATTACGGGGTCATCACTCCCAAGACTCCTAACTTTCTAGAAGCAATCATTGCATTGATTAGTCTTTTCACTCCCTGTATTCCCTGGAGGGTGGCACAATACAAACTACAAACAGTTATCAACTACAATGACGCTGCAAGTTGGTTCTTAGGTGCAGTAGAAGCTACCGACAAAATGAAGTGTGGAGAATCGAAGAATCCTGGCACGTCAAAAGGGACCATTCAAAAACATGATTACTTGTTCGTACAGTCGACTACAGAAGCAGCTTTACCTACACAGTTTTTAAAGTCATATCAAACGTTTGTGTTTTTAAAATGAAAAGTAGAATTTTAATTATAGTTTGATTTGGTCAGTGGTGGTGTCGTCAAGAGGTCACGTAGATAGATCAGCTCTTTATTATATATTACCTTAGTAAAAACAAGATAAATATAAGTAGTGTAGTACAAGGTAGAAAGGGGACAAAATTTTATATTGTAAACGCCTAAAGTGGCAATCTAGCATACGGTCCACCTGTTGATAAGCCGTTATCGTAACCTGTGGACAATTGCGATCACTCGCGCTTTGAACACCTTGAGATAATGGGTGAAAAGTTTCATTTGCCTGTAATTTCACCGGAACTCTTACCCTTCAAACCGGAACACAGCAATGCAATGTCACGAGACGTTTTGAGATTTAATTTCTCGTATCCATGCGAGTACTTATCCGAATGAAGCTACTTATCTTCTGATTTTGATTAATTCTCAGTGATTACAAAATTGAGAATACCATTTTTAATTTCTGATGAATAACTTTTTGTATGTGGATGTTGGAAGTAAAATAAGATGGGGTGGAGGATCAAAATCAAAATGGCACGACAAAGGTCCCCATTAAGGTGACATTTTATTGCTGAATTACTTATAATAAAAAATAAATAATTAAATATACAATACAACTCAACTTAATAGAATAGGTCACGTAATTTAGGAAACGTTTTAATACAACTACACTGTACGTTTCCAGTGAAGATTCTGCGAAAAGCTATAGGTATAAAATAATTTGAGCTATGGAGATATTTGTGCTGTCGACTGTACTTGTTCGGAGATATTCAAACGCTGGGAGAGATAAGAGTTACGATCGTAAGTACTTAGCCTTTTGATGTCTATAATTATAGTTACCACTGAATCGAACATGTAATTTTCTTTTGGGTGTGTAATTCAATTGTACTTTACCTGTTGTTTGGGTTATTGTTTGTACCTATTTAGCTACGGTTATGATTGGTTGGTTTGGCAGTAAACTAACTACTTAACGGATGAAACTGATTTAAAAGAGTAGAGTAGTTAAGTAAGAGTCTTAAAGAGTCATTGACTATGCCGATTTCCCATCTTACTGCCAGACGTCCAACGTATCTGTTATCACTCCTCGGCGATCATTACAATTAAACCTTTTTATTCTTGACGTTTCTTGCAGCTTTCGTGGTCGTGGTGGTATAGATATGTGACAGGTATCTCAACAGATCTTCTAAAACGATTATCACCGTATCACTAGTAAGAGAGTATTTATTTTAATTATTACTATGGAATTCCATCAAGAAGCAGCAACACAATGTGTATAGTACATTTTAGATGTGATATTTTAACATAAGCATTTTCGTTTCGACAGTCCGAGAATTTGATTCCGAGCATAGCAGCACTTTTATTTAGGTATTTTAGAATCCGAGCATCGTGGTGAACTTACCCATAATATCTGTCTCTTGACCCAGCGCAGCGGTGACATAACCCCACAATACCATATTATTTTTTCTGTGAAATGGACTTGGTTAGCATTCAGAGCACGTTTTAGCTCAAGACCGCTCAGGGTGTTAGGTACACAAGGTAGGTAAGCGCTGCGATAAAAAATATATATTTATAATGATAGATAATGTAGTTCATCATCATCATCAACAGCCTGCCGAAGTCTGCATATAGGCCTCGCCCACAGAGTTCCGCGACGAACGATCTTGGGACACCTGCATCCACTGATTTCCCACACCTTGTCATCGGTCGGCCTTCCTACACTACGCCGTCTGGTTCGTGGTCACTATTCGAGAACCTTTCTTCCCCAGAGTTTATTAGGTGATAATTTTATTGCACAGGTGTCGCCAATTATTTGAAGAATGTCAATTCATTTTCATAGCATTAAAAAGGACTAAAAATGTTTCCATTATACTTGCAAAATTTTGGGTAGAAATAAGTCTCTTATCTGTAAATCCTACAATGCATTCAGATAATATGGAAGTATCATGTTATTTTAATAATAACTAGGAGGAAGTCGTAATTTACAAAGAGAAACAGGTGTTTACAGCTATCCTCGAGGCAGCAGAGCACAATGATGCATGAGTTGGTCCAGATCCTTCACCAAGAAACTAGATCACACGGGATGTGCCTTCGGGGATGTATGACTACTAACGAGCGACAACGGAAGTGGTTGCAATGTTTATTTGTAATAATTATTTAGAAGATGGATTTATGTTGTTCATCGTTGTATAGATGTATCGATACCGATTTGGATGAAATTTGGAATAGATATAGGCCATAACCTAGAATAAAAGTTTATACGGATACCTACCATAAGGGCGAAGCACGTGGACCGAAGCTAGTATTATGTAATTCTTTGAAAATCAAATGTAAACAACTCAAGTAGGTAATCCCACATAATTTATGTCTTGACTAAGGTTGAGAAATTATTGTGTATGTTTTATTGCCCACTTCAATAGCAATAGAAGATAAAAAATTATATCACATAGTTGTCACATCAATAAAACAGTTCGAAGTAATTATATTATCATTGGTTCGAGTCAAGAACCTTTCAAGTTTCTTGGCCCCGCGTTACAACATAGGTGGTTTATGAAATACGATCAAAATTCCACACTCTTATTTTCCTTTCGATTTTTATCCGCGGATTTGTAATAAGCGCATTACTTTCTCCGTTACGATTACGTGTGTTGTGATAAAGTTTCATTGGTCTACCTTGATTGGAAGCATGCGGACAGTATAGGAATTAAATAACATGAGTTCTACCGCAACAACTTGGATGATTGAACTGTTTTTGTGTTTCAAATTTTACTATAAGTACGCAAGCGAACATGCTGAAAAATTATCGATATAATTGAAAGGTACAATTCCAATCAAGATAATCTTGAGCGATGGTTTGGTTTAAAACGTGTATACGTTACCTTTTATAAATATTAAAGAACATATTAAAAATCAAAGTCAAAGTCAAAATTTATTTATTCAATAAAATCACAAGGACCACTTTGAAACGTCGGTTTTTATCTAGGTGCCTGTTCCTCCGCGACCAAGCCAGGAAAGAAAGGCAAGAAAACAAGGCTGGTTATTCTTTTTAATGATCCTTTTACAAAACAATAGGTTCGAGTTGGAGCATTTTCAATCCCAAGAGTTTTTGTCATCTAAATAATCAGATATTTTATAGTATACCTTTTTATAAAGCTTTTGTTTAATTACGTTTTTAAATTTGTTAATTGATAATTTTTGTATATCTCTTGGGAGTTTGTTATAAAAGCGTACACCGTGCCCTTTAAACGATTTACTAACTTTATGGAGTCTACAAGTGGCAACAGCGAGTTTATCTTTATTTCTAGTATTAACATTGTGATTATCGCTTTTTTTCTTAAACAAATTAATATTTTTGTGAACATACATCAGATTTTCATAAATGTATTGACAAGAGAATGTCATTATATTTATTTCTTTAAACTTTTCGCGAAGTGATTCTCTGGGGCCCATATTATAAATTGCTCGAACAGCCCTCTTCTGCAGCACAAAAATGGTATTGATATCAGCAGCACTCCCCCACAGCAGTATACCGTACGACATAATGCTGTGGAAGTAGCTGAAGTAAACTAGTCTAGCTGTGTCAACGTCTGTATAAAGACGGATCTTTTTGACTGCATATGCCGCAGAACTAAGTCTCTTCGATAACCCATCAATATGAGGACCCCATTGAAGCTTATTATCTAGGGTGATACCTAAGAATACGGTGGTGTCCACAAGAGCCAACTGTTCATCTTTGATATTTGCTTTAACTTGTGTAACATTGGGTAGTACAAATCTAATACACTTTGTTTTCTTTTCATTAAGTAGGAGATTGTTAACGTTGAACCATTTTACAACCTTAGAGATTGCATTGATTACATTGTCAAAATCGGTTTGTCGTCGCTTTAATTTAAATAAAAGTGACGTGTCATCTGCAAACAATACAACCTCATGATCGTCCCTTACAAGGCGATGAATGATACAAAGGTGAATGATACAAGTATTTTTTTTAAAAGGATACAAAATATTAAAGTAAAAAATATACAAGCGATCAAAGCATCTAAAACAAAGATCGATCGAATTTGACCATCAGATTCTAATAAAGTTTTATAATCACCAGAGCGTATAAGACAAATTACGATGATCAAACAACATGGCACCACGTGGGTTGATAGATGGAGCGGCTACAGAGACAATGGACGAGAACCGATGATGGACCAAGATGGTTGAGTAGAGAACTATAGGTAATTAATAGATTACCTCAATCATCCATCAGCTGTCGAACTGACCATGATGGTGTGTTGACAGCCGGCATTTCGTTATGATCGGTACTGACAGTGTTTGAAAGGATCGACGTTGTTGAGAAAGCCCTTGATGTTATCGGAAAGCAGAATTTATTTTAAATATTTAATGCATACTATTTAATGTTTATTCATAAACAATGGCGGTCCATAAATTTATATCTTTATTCATTTCGTGAACCCCATTTCAGTTAAAAACGGAGTGCAGCGTATGTAGCGTGTCAGCAATTCATCAATATTTTAGCAGTGCCATGCCACTATTCATCATACTGTGAGGTTGGTATCCGGACTCCGCGAGCATGCGTCGCGTCTGGCCGACACCAACATAACCTCCGAACAACGCGATATAATATCCAGCTAGATACCATCGATCGCGACATGCCGCAAAACATACATCCGATGACCCTAGTGTAGCTTACATGCTATACTACATACTATCTTTTGTGTTCATCATAAAAGCCGCTATAATTTCTCTCGGAACCATCAAGTTCATTGCTCTCACGCAATCCTTTTCCGACGAAAAGTGTACGCACGCAGCTGCGGTCTTGTTAATTGAAAATCTTTAGTAGCTTGAGATAATTAAACTCTACCGATTTAAAATTCATTCCGCGGATAACCACAGGGTGCTAAGGTGCATTCAGTATACCATATTTTTGAGAGCGGAGCCGAAACTTGACCCAGATATTAAAGCAGAGATATTTAAGGGGCTGCGGCCACTTAATGAGTGTCCACGTAACGGAATCCATTATAACGAATAAAGCACCTCATATCTAAGCTATTTATAACGAGCTCCGAGAATAAATTCGAACTGGAGTGGCTGTACTCTTAGAGACATTAAACGATGTTAGTCGGCCGCAGGTCCGTGACGAGCGCCACTCCTACGGGCGGCCACTAGACAGGATCTACTTTGAAAACAATTTCGCATGTCGGCCCTGCGGACTGGCGATGCGGAGTAATGAATTGCAAACGCATGCGTCGCGGCCGGTCCGTCAGTCGTCAGCCAGCGGATAACCGGCGCACAATTAGGGCGGTGCAATAACAACCAGTCGCTGCAAAGCCGAGCTGTGACTCGGCCGGTGGGTCAGCGGCGCAATTTCCCGACGCGACGCCTGCTGCTGGCGCCAAGGTTGTGTAACTCTTCGCCCATTAACGCCATTGCCGTCGAGGTCGTTGTTCCACACGCAACGCATACTATTGAAAAAGCTCTGAACGCGGATTCCTGTTTCGCTAAAAGACTTGAAGGCATTTTAACGGCTGAGAGTTGCTAAAGAAGTAATGGAATTTCCTTTAATTGCTTAAATGCTGTTATTAATATTGTGGGCATGCTTCAGAACACAATTCCACTTATGTCGTTTATCGGATGTAAAATTATTTATTAATTTTGATTACATGTAATAACCTCCTGGGTATGGCATCGGGCAATTTCTGCATTGATGCATTCACGAGTGTTGTATATCTCCGTGTTGGGACTAATATTTGACCTTGGTTCTCGTGGTTTCCGATACTCACGACACAGAATCCTATAGGGTCAGAAAGTCAGGTATAAGTATATGTATGTGGCTGTAGGTTCTTAGTCTTACTCAATAACAGTATCTCATTATATCTTTACCGCTCTACGGAATGCTTGCGGTGTACAGCTGTTTTAATCGAGAACTTAGTGTAATACCTAGTAAAAACTGAATTTATTTACGACGCTTGGGAATTCGATTTCCAAATTTTAAAATGTAGGGAAAGAAAAAAAACGCAAAAAGACGATTTTTGGTCTCTTAATTTGGGTCTTTATTAATTTAGAGCCGTGTTGACCGAGTGAGTGGTGCTCCGATTTCTGATTCGGAGGTCGTGGGTTCAAACCCGATCGTAAACTAATCGATTGATGAGATTTTTCCCTCCAAAACTGTATGTGCTCTTTTGAGCACACACTCATTTCACTCTCGTAAACATCGTGAGGAAACCGGTATGCCCTAAAACCAAAAATTGATACTGTTCTAATAAGCGGCGATAGGCTTGCAACCTTTCACGTGGAATGGTGATTTCTTGCAGAGCGCGGGCATGACCCAATTCTAATGTTCGGATGTGCCTCTGACTACCCCGTACTTGGTATCCTAATAATCTACGCACTGAGTGGATATCTGCAGATTTTCATCAAGGGGAATACAGTCGTGAGCGTGTTTGTTTTTCACTAGCTGCTACCAGCGACTTTGCAAGCAAAGAGTCGTGTTTTTTTTCAAAACCGATATTCTATACAAACTTTCACTCCCTTTCAAATGACAAAATCCAAAAACCCTGAAACACGTCATTATTTATTAATTCTCAGTAGCTGTAATTCAAAATTTTCATGTATTTCATGTATTTGACTTCAAATAACAAAGTCTTTCATACAAAATTCTCACCCTCGTTTCTCCCCCTTAAAGTGGAAATTTCCAAAAAAAATCGTAGCACATGCTTACGTTATAAAATATAATAATAAAATAAAATAAAAAAATGTTCCAATTTTCAACTTTCTAGTCTTAGTAGTTTTGACTGTGCGTTGATAGATCAGTCACAACAAACGATTTTATATGTATAGATTATAACGAATATATTATATAACAGAGTCTACTGCAAAGCACATTAGCATTTACAAAGAGCTCAGCTCAAAGGCTGTTGCGCCTTTAGGAGTATTTTAACAAAATGTATATTTATGAAATTGCAGTTTTTTCTATTTTTGATTAATTTTGCCAGTCTTTGAGATAATTTTACACTAAAAATCAATCCTACTACTATTATAAACGCGAAAGTTTGTGAAGACGGATGTTGGTTACTCTTTCGCGCAAAAACTACTAAACGGATTTTGATGAAACTTTACAGTAGAATACAAAATACAAAAGCATCAGAATAAAAAAGCTACTTTTTATCCGAGTAGTACGCGGGCGAAGCCGTAGGCAGAGGCTAGTTTGCATATAAAATTACGTGGTTACGCGCACTTTTAAACTGTGGGGACTTACCAAAATTTTTTTTTATAATTATATTATTAAAAAATTACCCGAACATTATTTATGAGAAAAATCGATGCGAACGAACTATATTCGTGGCTCACTACCTCCGAACCAGAATTAAAGGCAGTGCTATTTTTTTTAATTATTAGCAAATAAAATGATGTACAACATTCATATATTCGTGCAAAAGTAGGTAATTCGCAGCCGTGGAAAATTGTGGAAATTATTGGGGAAAGGTCTCATGAGGTTTTTTTTAAACCGCGACGGTATATTTAGTTGCCTACAATGGATAAGTTTATTACGAGAACGACTCAGCTGCTATTTTATGGCCGCATGTTATTTGAAAGGATGCAAACTAATAATCAATTATAACCCAGAATTATTATGTTACGATGATGATCGTGATCCTTATCATGTTTCAGAGAAGAATGCCGTTTAAAGGAATGCGCTGATAAGATGCATGGCTAAATAAATATTTGGTTTTACACATGATTCCAAACGAATTCATTAACATATTTATCGAGATGCGAAATCGGTTATAGTTTGTTGATTGAGGTCCGATTTGTTTCTTTCGTATAAATCTTACCTTGAAGTAGGTGAAAATAATAATATTTTTAATATTTTGGATATAGATCTTGGCAAGTATGTAAAATACTCATATTTATTACAAAGAGAACTATGTTTTCCAGCACGGTCTAATTTCAAATTGATGTTTTAAAAATTGTCTTTACACGATTTTATAACTGGGCAGTGTGACTGAACCGCAGAATTAAATAAGAAATCTCTACAAAAAACTATAAATTGATAAATATTCCAAGGAAACACCCGTATTCGACCAATTATCAATCAAGCCAATATAAGGATCAACATTATATTAAAATACTTTTTATAAAGAGATAGGTACTCATTACACCTGCATGATTATAGTGATTCATGATAATGGACATGTCGGAACAAAGATTTTTTGTTTTCACAAAAATTACAAATTCCCCGTTACACAAACTCTTGGCGTTGGACGAGCAATTTGGACGGCTCAAATTGCAGCGCTTGCTCTTAAAACTCACGGAAACCGGACCAATAAATACATTTCTTAGTTTATTACCATTTAGTATGACAAATAACGCTGCACGATGATAAAAAGCCATTTAATATTTTTCATCACAGTTAGGTTTGAATAAAAAAATTGTAGGTACTTCGGTACCGAACACCAATACTCACAAACATTTAATTCACACATTTACTTAAATAAAACAAAAAAAAATGTGCATTTTCCCCATACGATTTCCTTCTTAGAGATGTCACCAAGAAGCCGATAAAAGTCTTTGACCGCAATTTAGATCAAATTAAACTATATTAGGACAAATAAATGCTGAACAAGGAAATGCAATTACTAACCTGACTTTCCACTGCGCGGACTCCCTAGAACCACCACCCTTATACGATTCACAGTCATCTTCATTTGGACAGAGTTGGTTTTTCACTGTTTATCCAATAAAAATTGCCTAATCGGACATAATGGTGTTAGTTTTTTGTTAACTACATACGTATCTATCACTGTACACCGTCGATGTCGTAAAAGTTAGTGTAAGTTATCGTAAATACGATCGATAAATGCAATTTTCAAGATAATTTTCGACAATCGGTATACTCGACCGTTCGCCGCGGCGTTTCCCGCGCGACTGCCACTGATCCGGCACCTCTCGAGAACTACGAGTAGGTCTTGCGCGAGAGCAGCCTCCAACCGCAGACTGAATAGAATAGCTGCGATCATATGCGCATACATTATTTTTGTACATATAAATAAATTCAGTAACCAATTTTCAAAGAATCGTTTAAAAACTGTTTGTTTTGACTATGAGTTTTTTGAAGCTCTTCAGGCGACTGTGATAAAATTTATGGTTATTATGATTTTTCTTAATGAAAACGCGCCGGAAGGTCCGGGAGCCGGTCTGGATTGAATGTCTTCGACATGTCAAGGTAAGAGCGTGGCGTCGCGTCGCGTCGCGTGTCGCCATAAATTCGTTCTCGCTGCGACATAATTGGACCCGCTCCGCCTACGCTGAAGCTATCCTACAGCTTCTTAGCTTAAAATAATCAAACAAGTTGATAAATCTACATCAGAAAATACAGGGCGATTTAAACAGTTTGAGAAAGCAGAAGTTGCATTTCAGATTTTTATGTTAGTATGAGACTAAACTAAGAAGAGTGTATACCTAGCCAGTCAAAATAATTATGGAAAACTCAAGGAAAATTATTTATAGTTAGCCTTGTATCGTGAATCCCGCTGTTGTTTCTGGCAATATTTACCAATACGTTGTCCAGTGCGATAAATCCTCGGAAAATGAAGCAGGTAAATGGATTTTCCTTACTGAAAATCTTATGGCAAAGACATGGGGTATCTTGTTTATCGGAGTTTAGGTGTTACTTTTTGATATGTAATATTAACCTACTTACAAATCAATAGCCCAAACACGATCTTTAATTATCATTTTCACACACGAGTTTGCTCAATTGAACGCCTCAATATGCCAAAGAACGTAACCAATAAGTATTATACCTAAGTTTCTAATCATTTCACTCTGACCTCATGTAAAAGTAAAATCGAATGAATCAATGATAAACCCCAGTGCATAATTCCCACAAAGATGGTACCTACTTTCGAAGAAAATGCATTTGCATAGAAGTTGGGTCAGTAGCGTTTCTCTGCTAATTAAGGAAGGTTGGGTTTAGAAAAACGCTGTTTCTCAGCACAAATTGATCGTTACTGCGTCAACTTCCCTGCTATACCTTTACCTTACACAGTGTTTATGCAATCACAGCGTCATACGATCAGCTTTTTATAGAAATGTTCAGCTTGGTTGTTTGTCATGTTCTTTCTTGGTCAACCAGCGTTTGGTCAGTGACCAGCCCCCTAATTAGGAAAGTGAGCATAGAAAGGAGACAATGACGTCAATTCTTCTAGTACACCAGCTAAACTTAATTTAAACTGTCGCTCTCTTTTACAGATAGTACACGCAAAAATGAGATGGCAAGAATTTTACTCCTGTCAAATCAGTTCAAGGCCCGAATTCATAGTCGATTAGAGGTTCCCCTAGGGGACTGTTCAGGCGCTAAGTAAAAATTCAACTGTGAATTCAACCTTTATGCCATAAGGCGAATACTGAATGGTGGATTTTGGGGGACTGTTCAACTCCCGACTATGAATTCAGGCCTAAGTGTCGCTCTTCGAGTTAAAAGCCAGCATGTTTTGAAATCATGACAATTGTATGGAAATTGTATGGAAAACTATTATGGCATTGAAATTTATTTTGAAAGGCTTCACAAATGTGCTAACCTTGAAATGGGAAAGTTTTGGTCGAAAAGTTTGGACATAGTCTGTCAAAATAAGTATTTCCCCATTGCCATTGAATTAGTGTAATCAGCAGATTAATAAGGGTAGGTATATAATATATTTTTCCCCTGTATCGTGGGAATCAGGTACTATGAGTATTGTGGTACCATAACATCTAGACAGAATCAGCAGAACATACAAATAATCGAACCCATACCTCTTGTTTTCACAGGTTTATTTTATAACGTAAGCATATGCTAAGTATATAATTTCTGAGTTTTTGGATTTTCACATTTAATGTGGGGCGAAAGTTTGTATATGGGAGTATCGGTTGTTTTAAAGGTATAGGAACTTGAAAATTAGAATTGTAGCTACTAAATAAATAATGATATGTTATAGGGTTTTAAGAGTTTCACATTTTAAGGCAGGAAATGGGGATGAATGTTTCTTTGAGGGTATCGCTTTTTTTAAGCACGAATCCGCTGGCAACAGCTAATATTATTAGAACTTTTGGGTAAAAATGTGGAAAGAAATAAAAAGCACAAAATGATAAAATATCCATACATTCAACATAGCAACTTATGCAGTGAAATAATATCACAAAACTAAGAACGATTTTCTATATACCGAAAGTAACAAGTCCTGCCTGACTGATTCATTAACTAAGATATCAACGCAGAGCCTTAGGCGTAATATTATTATGTATACCTGAAATTAAGAGGGTAAGTTGTTTTTGGAGTGTTAGTTTAGTGGGTGCACTAAAAAAAGATTTGCCGAAATTCCACTCCTAGAGGGTGTAACGGAAAGATGAAGTTATTTTCGAATAAACTCAACGCAGACGAAGTCCCTGAACGTTCCACTAGTTTAAAATAAATCGAGTGCACTTGAAATATTCAACAGTTGCGCCTGCTCAGCCACCGCCGGCTACCGGCCACCGACTGAACGACGCCAATGCGATCAAGATCCTTCAAATGCAAGCCATTAACCGTATTACTACATTTATAAAATTATTGCCTTTGTTAACATAGCTAAATACATTTCACAACAACAAATAATTCAGCTTACCGTAACAAAGAGCAAGACGCATACGCGAATCATAACTTTGATTAATTCGTTGCAACAGTATCGGCACACCGGTCTCGTTATTGTGTCCGATATTCAATTAAAGCCGTTCTAATTAAATTACTTATCAGCTCTTAGGCAACGATGTAAATAACCATTTATTTATTTAGTCGTGAGTCGAATATTTCGCAAGTACACACTCGCGTGTCAAAACTCGTTTGTTAGTGGGCCCGACAATAGCAGCACTGTTCACACTTGCCTATTAAACGATTCATATCTCTCCATCATTTAGTCTCACTAGCTGTGTACCAATGCTAAACATCTTAGTACAATACTCGCTAATAGTTTCTCGCATAGATGAAAAATTTGCATTGTTAAACGACGATTGAAACGCCTATACAGTAAAGAACTTCATAGAGTAGCGCTGGCTCGCATCACTGCTGGCGCCGCAAACAATCATACGCATGTTTACTAACTTTGCAGGAGATATTTGTTTTGCAACTTCCACGGTCAATCGATAAATTATAAGTTACAAGTGTTTATTCAAATTTGTGGAATTTGCAATGCATTTCTAAACATAACTAAGACAGGGCGTTTGAAGAAAGTCTTTGAATATTAATAGATATCTCTTCATAAAAACCACATTCCAATAAGTGGTTTCAAACATACCCATAAAGTTCCTTTTATGGTGTCAGTTACAAAGATGGTAATCCAGAGTTCAGACGGTCACGAATGTAGGCATAACTACCTCTTCAGTGTATAAAATCCAATAACTACAGACAGTTTGAGATCGGGTCAATCGATTGCCGCCCAACACTTTGTTGTTTCTGCCAGGGGCACTAATTAAACCAGCATTGGATCCACAACATGACAAAACTGCAATTTTAATTACTACTCTGCGAAGTTTTGCCTCGGCAATAATTGACAGTTATTTGTTTTCATGTGCCTTTAAAGTCTAGTTCACATTGGTATTCGTTTCACCGTAATCAATTTCCGAAGCAATTTGCTTCATCAATATGGACGAAGTTTTATCTTCATACGAGTAAACCCTGTAATCTAAAATAAATAGCTCCAATAAAAGCTCAGCGGTTATTGAATGATTAATACAAGGGTGATTCATACATAACTCATTACTGTGTGATTACAATGGAAATTACAGGGTTATTTTTACCTTGACCTTCAGCGACTTGTATAAAGATTCACTAATTGTGTCTTAAGCTGTAGAGTAGATGACCATGATATATTGACGGTGCTAAAACACTAAAATTACTGTCAACAGACTGCCTTACCGCAAACCAATATTTCACCGCATAAAAAAGCAAAACTATAAAATACGACCATTCAATTTTGTGATAAAAAAGGAGAATCTTTTTTTCACGAAACCTCCGCAATAAAAGCTGCGACTCCAGCCTTGCGAGAGCAGTCCAATTAATTTTATTAATAGTTCGAACCTGCCTCAGAATGTTTAATATATATTAAAATAAATAATGCTGTACATTTTTTATTAATTTATTATGACTGGTTTAGGGCTAGATGATGTTGTGTGAAAAGCATCATCTAGCCCCAAACAAGCAGAGCTTATATTATGGGAACATGACTAATATATTAATTATATATAACAAAATATTATATCACTTGCACCAAGTTTATAAAGCCATCGATAAATACAAAATTATTACCTTTAAGATTTTGAAACCGTTTTGTGACGATCGACCGAATTCGCCAAAATCTCACCCGGTTTCAATATCGACATCCGAAATTACATAAACTGTAATGTGTGCAATGTACTCATACTGGATGATTTTATTGTTATGTTTGTTTGTTTTTCGATAAGTAAGAGATAAAGTCATTTAAAAGCTGAGTAGATACATCGAAGTTGGACACATGCACGCACATGGCACGTTCTCCCGACGGACATCACTGCAACGCGACGACACGGCCGAAACATGTTCTCTACACGGATTTCACTGTTCACACCGTGATCGTTACATAACTTGTGCCAATACAGTAATAAATTTTAAAATAACATCGATTGCTCCACACAATTTTACAGACACAAAGAAAAAAGGTACGTCATTAATAACTCGCTGTTCCACATCTAAGATAAAATTCCTGCGTGATTTTGCACGAGTGCCACGTTTCCACCTAATAGAATGGCATCGCTTAAGATCAACATATCTAGTAAGCGTTCTGGTATGTCGTGGGAGATTAAATTCTTGATCAATGGAATGAAGATGGATATTTAAGTGACATCACGTATAAACAAAACTTTCCCGCGCATATTTTTGATTGTTACGCAATCGAAGAAAGAAAATTAGTATTCCATTATCTATTATCAGCAAACAAATAGTTTAAGCTGAAAGCTATTACAATCAAGTGGGCTATTTACGGCTAGTCGTCGGTTGGTAAACGAGAGTTCATGAAATTTCCTCAATTGTCGTACAACAGAGAAAGCATGGATTGTGGTAATAAATGATGGTAATAAAGAGCTGATCTGGAATAGTGAGAAACGAGAACGGACAAAGCCCGTGCCGAGTCAGTCGACGGCGCTAACTATGTTGTGACCAGCCAATGCAGCTAAGCAAACTGAAACCACAACATACAATAACTATAGAGCAGACTGAGTACCCAGCTTAGTGAAGAGTTACTAGGTACCATAGGTACGTCTGGAACTTCCTTAAGTCGACGAGCAAGAGCTCCACTGAGCTAGTAACCGGCTTATTACAACGACCACATAAACTTATCAGAATACGGCCTAATGTAAAACGTAAATGTCCCTTTACATGAAACAAAATATCATAAACTGACACCTTTGTAAGAATATAGGGCCAGTCTATTAAAGCAGCGGTGACACGGTTGAATGGTGATGAAACAGTAAATAATGTGGTGGAATGGGTTTAATTTAACCTACTGGTTAAAATAGTTAACCAGGTTAGAGCTGATAGAGGAAAAGTAAATATAACAGGGTGTATCTATTCCGAAAACTTCAAATGGACGACACGGACGTTCAGAACGTGATTATCGATCTAGGTTGATTTTAAACCAACTTAATATCTTAATATTTTCGGACTCTTGAGTTTCTGCGAATATTTTGAAAACAAGACTCGCTCGGAATAAAGCTATTTGGTTTCACCTAATGCCTATGTATGGGATTATGTGCCTTTAGATTTCAGGAGTAGTTACACCCGTACAAAAGTTTTTTTAATATCATAAAAGTACGATGATCTTAAAGATTGAACTCAAATGAAGTCGTCCCAAATCACTGACAGCAACATATAATACGATCAAATTTCAAATGACAGTGTATATGAGCAAAAAATGCGAACGCAAAAAATAATGAAGAGAAAATCTTTGGGTAAGCTGACAAGTCGCCGGCATGTCTCGCCAGATTATACTCACATAAAAACTAGGTACTTACGTACAAGACCACCTATCATCAACATGACTACAACGTTTAAACGCAAGCCAAATTACCTACTACTAAACTAATAGAACATCAGCTATAAAAACTGAGATTAAAACGGCTACTCGATTTTGCGATGATAAAACATGTTACTGTTATGTTGTAAATACAGAACGTGCAGAAAGTATCAGATTTAGTTTTCAACAAAACAAAAATAAATCGACACTCCTATTTATCTTGCACAATGGGGTCAGCCATTAGTAACTCGGTTGTTTTACTCGATGTGGGGTTAACATGAAATCGCGTCAACGTTTTTGAAACAGCATTAATAAAAATAAATGAAGTCCAGAGGTACGGTGAGCGTTTCTCAGACGGCAATTCATATAGATAATTCGTACTGAAATGCGATTAACAGTTAGCGTAATGCTTTTTGACGATGTTTAAAGTAACGAGACATTCTGATAATAAAAATATATTTACAGCTTAATAAATACCGCATCTTGAAAACGTAACGGACGCATAATTTGGTATGGTGAGTGGTGTTAATGCAGCCACTTATTCGCGGGTGGCACATCGAGCTGCAAAAAAGGCTATCACTTGATATATCTGTTAGGTAAATAAATACCTTTGACCTAAAACCGTCAGGCTGGGCACGAAACAGCTCACAAACTGATGCCCTGATGTAGCTAGCGCTTGCCCGCTATATTGACCAATTTGAAGTAAACGTTCTGGCGAAATGACCCTTAAAATCCCTGTATATGGACCACACAGATGGATAACTGTATATAACAACGGAGAAGTGAATATAAAATAAATAATGAATTTCTTCCAATGTCTATGTGAAATGAATAGGTATTAGATATATCTTTTAACTCTCATGAGAAACAGTAAATAAACAGTTAAGAGAATGAACAATATCAATAATTTGCAGGCGTTACGAAATAGAGACTTCTGGTAATAAACACGAACATCAATCATACTGAAAATACACATTTCATGTTGCTAATTACGAAAATATAAAACTAATTACCTATTATACGATAGGGTACACTATACAAGGAAGGATGAAAATAAATAATTTGATCTTCGGAGGAGTATATCAATCCCAGATGTACGCAATTATTTGCAAAACTTTACGTGCGTAGGTATACGGTAACTTATGCAAATAGGGCACAATTTCAAATACATTGTTTGATCTTGGCTTGGGTTACGTTACTACCCCAAAATTTGATGCCCACACGCGTATACGCAAGGATCTCCCTATTTATATATATTTGAAACCACGTAGGTATGTATATATATGAACGTATACTTAGTTGATCATAAACTTCGAAATGATTTTGAGTTACATAATATTATAGTTCCTATCAAAAGCCTACAAACAAAGAGCGTTGATTTAAGTTCTGTTAGCGGATTTGTCTGGAGCAGGTTATGTTGTGAATAAACATTGAGTCGTGAGTGAACACACCCCTACTATAGCGGGATCCGTGAAGACATCCAATTTACGAGCTAACTGTGATCTTTACGAAATGTTCTAGAAACCCGAAGGAAACGAAACGAAAATCTGGCGAGGATTAAGAACCAGCGTGAATTTGAGAACTTTGTTTTCTATCACTTACACCATCATCCTTTCCTTATTAAACTTAAACCAATAATCCTATTTGTAAAAACTACCTAGCTTACCATAGAAAATTGACACGAAAATTTGGACTTGATGATGTCAGCCAAACATTGGCCAAGCTTTCCCTTGTAGCTAAATCAGCCTTTTTCTTACATTTTTATTAAATGTTGTTCAAGAAACAGTGTCAACTAGAGCTGTTCTTATCGTATATGTGTATGGAAATTCGGCGAGAATTGAAAACGAATTGAGAAACGAAAATGAGAGAAAGACATTATAATTATCCGTGTGTAATATAGATTTGATAGTATGTAGGTAGAGACAATTTATATTGTAATTATTTTATGTAAACTTACGTAGGTAATCAATTTACTAATTGCTAAATAACTAACTCACTTTTAGCTAAGTTGACTTATATGCATATATGTATTTATTTTTCAATAAACAGTCATCTTTAAAATTCTAGATTTTCCTCGCAAGCAACTGGCAATTTGTATGTTTTACTTACTTAATGAAAATAGTACATTTTCATAGCCAAACGAGAGCTTTAAACAGAAAGATAATTTGGCACTTCTTGTTTGTCGTATAATATAAATATAAACATTTTGGTTTCAAAATTCAAAAATCGTGTATCAGAACCGCGAGCCATCGAGACCACCTAACGTTCATAGTTTACGCTCTGACAGCACAATGCCGGTGTTCACGTTCATAAATCATCGCAGGTGAGCGGATCGCGGATAGTACAGCAGGTACTATCTCCACGTGTTGTTCATTATTGTAGGCTTAAAAACATAACGCCCATTATTATCATTGGGAGATTATATTATCCTAGTGTGGACTAGGATTCCCTGTGTCGTGGGTATCGGGAACTACGAGTACTTTGCACCACAATATCCAAACCCTGAACAAATATCTGCGGTATATGCAAATATTTGTCCCGTAGCGGGAATCGAACTCGCATCTCTTGCGTCGCAGCTGGCTATTTGCCAGCCGTGCCACCGAGATTCCATTATATTGCAACGTTCTACTCTTCTACCTTAGTGGGTCGATCCCATGACTTGTCGAGGATGGTTTGGTGAGTGCGAAACATTTATGTTCTATCATAATTAGGTAGGAAATGTTATAAAATATGTTCTTTCTTTTATCTGCAACTTAGACAGTAACTAGATATACTCCTAGTTCCTGGAGTCTAATGACACCAGTGAGTGTTCCCTAGAATGCCATTCCGCTTTCAGTTGACTCATGCCTACATTGTTTGTGAGTTGGGTTTTTCAGTGGCTATACTTTGGCCTTTTCAGCTTACGGTGGCCTCTTTCCTGTTTGTAGCTTCGAAATATTACCATCGCTTTGCATTAATTCAAGCCGAATCTCTCATTTTACAAGCATATCTATCAAGGATCCACTCTATTGTTGTTTCTGGCCCTCCCATAGCTATCTCTGCACTCGCTGTACCTTTGCAGAAAAAGTATCTCCCGCATTTGCGGTCAGTAGAAGATTTCAACGAACACAAAGTCTGTGAATAGTTTTTGATGAGACCGGTAAGTTCCATTGAAAATAATACAGCGAGTGGTTTGTTTAACATTTACTAGTGCTAATGGACCGACTTTTTGCAGCATATAATCACGACCTACCACCTTTTGATATAAAGCAGAAAGCATCTTGCAAATTGTTACAGCTTAAGAGGTTAAGTAAATATAACGGTGTTTATAATCTCTTAAACTTGGCATTTAAGATTGGCATCAGCATTAAATTCGCAGTCATAGTTTGCTCCTATTTTTTGTAGCATATTTTAAACATATTTAAAATAAAGAGTCATTTCAAGTTAGTAAGTGACGGCTCCTAATTGTATATAATTGCATTGTGTTTGATTTGCTACCTTGCCCTTTAAACTGAACTCAGCCTATATGGCGGTAGAAAGAGGCAGAGTTATATTAAAAGATACAGATTTTTTTAAACTTATAGTTGAGCGTTTTACTTACTGTGAAAGTTAAAAGTGTTTTTCAGTAAATAAACCGAGGTTAACAAAGCGGTCCGAATAATTGGCGGAGTCGTAGGAGTCATCTTGCTCTCGTTCCGACACACTCGGTACAAATTCGCGCGGAATATTGACAGGCTCACAAAGAGAAATGCAAATTATTTTTAATTGCCTTCCGGTAGAAAGTGGGTGAGCCTGAACACGGAACGGGCCGGGCGCAGGCCATCGAAAAGTTATACCTGGTGTTGGATCCGCGAATCCTGCATGAAGGCTCCAAATACAATGACCACAGAAGAATAACACAAACGTGTGGAAGAAGCGCGCGACGACTTTTTACCTCATTCATCTGCTTGATTAATGACCCAATGACGTTCCACATAAGAAATCTCTGGGGACGGAAAATTAGGAAAGCCCTTTGGTCAGCTTTCCTAATTTTCCGTCCCCAGAGATTTCACAGAGACATGAAGAAAGAACCAAATAAGTGGGACAAGATCAGAAGAAGAACATATCTGTATGAATTAATGTGTAAATACAGAATACAAATTCAGGATTTGAATGACAGACAATCCATTATTCATAGTTAAAGGACCAGCATCTCTAGGTTATTCGGTTTTATGGGGATAGCTCTTATTCACAAAGATACAAACAATATTAAATCTGAAGTTGTACGGCAAAAGAAAAAAATACATACTCATTATCATTATTATTACTCATCATCGTCAGCGTGTAGAAGTCTACTGCAGGACAAAGACCCACTCTAAAGAGTGCCATGACGAATGATCTGAGGCTACCATTCACCGACTTCCCTCAACCTTCAAAATATCAGTGGTCCATCGGATGGCCTTCCTTCTTATACTTCGTCGTACGGTTTATCTACTCGTATAATGGTATCTAAAGTCATCACGGTATAATATTATGACCATTTTAAGTGACGCAAACTTGCATGAACGAAGGCAATCTTCTGAAACAAAAAGTGCGAATAAATGAAGGTCAAAATGATAAATGATTTATTTGGCAGGGGGATGGTAACATCTGCCAGCAAGTGATGAATTATTTAGAGAGTGCGAAGGAAAAAGGTGGGGAAATCGACATGTCCTAGAACTTGATGAGTGATTAGATTGAGTGCTGATTACCTACCTACTTCAACTTGCATACTTTAGGATGACTTGAAGTTCCGCGTGGCTTCTAGCAAAGGGAACACAAAACAATCTTGGGCTAGCTCCATCCACCGACTAAATACTAATACCGGCGTAAATTTACATTCGAATTTTAAATTTACGTAGTTTTTAAGTTGACATTTCTATAGGATCCTTGTTCAATTAATAAAAATCTATTGACTTTGACTTTGACTTTGACTTTCCGCCACCCACACACACACACATACAAATTAGTAACAACGCCATTTAACCTTAGGAATATTACTGGAACTTGTAATGTAACTTGTAATCATAATGCGAGCCAAAAAAAAATATTTTTTAGCCGACTAACATCTGTCGTGCCTAGGGGTACACTGAAAATCAGCGCTGCGCCTTAGTCTGCCAGCATTTTGATGAGTGTGCTCCTTTTCCCTGAATTTAATGGTGGCAATTGCTTAGGTAGATATAGTTAGTTTTTTATATGTATAAGTACCTACTTACTATGTAACCTGATGCTGGTCATAATTTCAGGCAATAAATATTATTCTATTCTATTCATATTTTATTATATGTCGTCGATCGACTTCAACTTGCTAATTCTAAGAGCTAGTCGATAACTTTAATTCTTTTACGGAGGTTCTCTTTTCATAATATTTTATCACGTACTAAATGAAACTCCGAGCAGAGCCCTCTTCATGACCCGTAGCGACAATAATATAGATGGATAGATAGATGGATAGAGGTTCTATAAAGTATTAGACAATCTTTGAGGGAAGTATCCAGCTCGCTTCTTCAGGTCGATGATGTAGGATACCTAAAGCCGAAGATCTCAGCATGGAACATTTTGGTTTCCTAATACATTTTTTTTTGTACCTCCCATGTTTTGTATTGCATTGCACCTAAGTTGCTGAGCTATTTCCGATAGCGACTGTACAGCAGCATTACTGTTCAGTGGTACAGAGATATACATGAAAAGGCCACGGTGAGCGGTGACGAGTGATTAAAACCCAATCTCTTGAAGTGTTGATAAGACGGCGACTCGACACGTAGGGCCGTAGAAAGTGAGACTTGTTAGGCGGAGTATTAATGGACAAGGATTTTCAATACTCGTGATTTTTTAGTATTTTTCGTCAGACCGTCACCCGTTTTTATTCATACAGAAGCGACGTCTTTGTGAAGTTCTGCCACTTCTGTATAGTCCAGAGATTAGACATCCAATTTAAAAGCCTCATTTTCCATTACTTCTCCTAAAGCCATAACCTTGGCGGGCGTCCTGAATTAAAGTAAAACGTATAAAAGTTATGTTTTTATGCAATCTAGCACTTCTAAAGGTGGCTTCCCCCAGTCTGTGATTCTACAGATTACCCCGATTCACCATGCGAAGAGGCGTCCAAGGTAACGCAAATGCGCAAATGCGGCTGTAGCTATACCTATTTTATCTCTCACTTGGTAATCCAGAATGACTTTATTAAAGATTGAAATCTCTGGATTAATAAAGACACGCACTGTGGGTAGAGCCGCGGTTCGTAGTCTTCATGTGATCCTTAAAACCATGGGCCATGGCGGACCGTGCGAAGCCACTTAAAGTCTAATACATCAAGATAGATCCTACAAAATTATGAAAAGCAGCTATTTATGTCAAGCTCGATAATTTTGAGCTCAAAAGGTGTATTTGTGCACCTGAGTTGTTCAGCCACTTCTGATGCCCACTGTGTCACTGTCACTGAATAAATAACACCACCAACACTGGGTTAACGGGTTGGAATTAATTAACACCTAAAGTAGGTAACAAAATGCAAACAGAATGCAGTTGAAGTATTGATATGGGATCAATTTGCAAGTTGGCTTAATGGACATGCGTGTTGGTTTTGACTTTTGGAAGTCTATAAAGGATAATAATACATGTTTCTGGTAAACCGCACGTAGGTCTTTAAAAGTCTAACAGCACCGTCATGGACAGGCGATAGGTGCCTTTCGTGGTACCTACTGTAACTTCGAAGGCTTAGCGGAGTGAATCTAGATGAGCCTGACACCCATGTCACACTCGCCATATTATGACGTTTCAACTTTGGTTCAATGGCAGGCAAACGCATTAGCAATGCCCCTGGTTTTGTAAATATCATTGGCGGCGGTAACCACCTCCTATTTCGAGGGAGGTATGCTTGCATAACATTAAAACATAGTATAATATTTATAAGACTCAGCTTTAGAGAAACTTTAACTTATCGTAGCAAATTCTCATAATCCAAATAATTTTCTAAACAGGAATTGCGATCAGATAAAATTTATGATTTAAGTACATACATACATTATAGTGTATAGGGGATGAGGAATATTACTAGAGCTAAACAAATTCTACTATGTATACACATTCTAATTCATAAGCGAACAAAGGTCAAAACAAAAACGTTAGGAATTGCATAATGAAACTAAAATTGAGTTGGGTAGGACACCTAGCACGGCGAGATGACAGGTGGAATAATGCAATCCAAGAACTGAGTACAGAAACGTCGGTCGTCTAGCGGCCGGCGAAGTGTGCAGACAACATTGCAAGCGTCGTGGTACGAACCTATGGCGGGCGCAGGACTGTGAGGATTGACGCAGACGAATGGAAGAATATAGAAGCAGCAGGTGAAGTTGTGGATGATGATGATGATGATGATACCAATTCCATGTTCCCAGAATGCGTTCACGAAATTGCCGAGTTACATCACATGTTTGCAAAATGTCGCATGCTATGCTTAGCTGAATCTAGTAAGTAGGTAATTAATGTAATTTAGCGTCGCCTTCCAGTTAGCATTTGCCGTTGCAACTTTCAAATGAGTAATGTGTCTGATAGTGTTACAAAATGCCTTTGATAGCCGCCCGTCCGCAATGTCCTACCCACTATCAATGTCCTACAAGGAAATATATGATGTTCGTAATATCTTCTGAATTAAGTAACCTCTTAGATAACTTTACGTATCTTTCTATTTTTTTGGTTCCTCAGTAGGGAACTCCCAAATAGGGTGTTATTTGAGTTATTTTTCTCCCGACCTTATCTGACCAACACCTCAGTTATACTAATGCATTTAATACTACCCGAGTAGGTATAAAATAGCATAAAGGTACTTACTTACACACATACTTTACACACGTACATACTTTGAACTCAGTAGTTGTTTTTCGAGAATATCCTAACATTTAAATAAAGATTTAAAATCTAATTGCTTAGTTTCATCATTATTTGCGAGACTTAAGAAAGTATAATTAATGTAAGCCTGTTAGCATTTGTAGATTTATAAGTTTTTGCAACTTCTGAGTTCTGACTAATGTGCATGATTACGTTACAAAATGTCTTCGATAACCGCCCGTCGGCACATGTCCCACAAGCAATGTCATACGAGGAAAGCCATGATCTTCGTGATCAATAATGTTATAATCTTTCCTGCATGTGGGAGTGAAGGTTGGATCATTTGTTTTACTTAACTTGAATGCTCTTATCCAAGCGCCCTCAAAGCCGTCGGGTCAAGTCATTGTTTAGTTCGGTGCCATCACAGAGTCAGTCAGAAAATAAAATTCATAGCCAGTACAAGACCAGACCACCCAGGTCACACCAATGTTATTTGGAGGCAAACAGGCATACATACAGCCCACCTAGGCTTAGATAGCAAAAATACAACGGTGTCGAGGTAAGACACACATTATTTCTGTTACTGTCGCCTATTGACATCTGCAACACCAAGTTTATAGCTGGATGTGTGTGTGGATGTGTTGCCTGGCCTGAAGACCAAGTCAAAAAGTCTCATGTACCTACAATACAAATACAAAACCACATCACAGTCCTTGTACGGATTACGGCTACATTGTGCATATACGATATAGCTCTTAGAATTAGCTAGAGTACTTAGTTGCAATAAGCAGGTCAATAGCTAAAATTAAATGTCACCTAAGCTGTGGGGCCAATTTTTTTTTTTGCCATAACACTGCTGAATGCTACAGCAACCGATCTATTTAGTGTACTTATAACTGTGTACCTACCGCAAGTACCCACCTGTGTGGTCCTTTCTGGGATTTGGGAGAACGTGGGCGTGATTTAATATCTAAATGTAACAAAGGTAGCCTTGTCATATTTTAAATATTATTGTTTTGGCTCAAAACGAAGGCCATTCGTTTCCTCCTCGAGATTGTTTGACTAAACTATAGCAAACGTCAAAAAAAAACGAAAGAAGAGAGACGGTACCATGGTACGTGAGTTTGCTGAAACCCACGACACAGAGAATATGCACTAGTGTGGGGTCACTATGTACGTGACCGATGGTGGATTAAAACCCGGCTCTCTATCATCACCATAACAGCCGGTAGAGCCTGCCCCATAAAGTGCCACGAGAAACGCTCTAGCACAGCATTCATCCACCAAGCTCTTGCTACCGTAACCGGAATAAAATCATGAACAAGACGAAGGAAACCACCCCATCTGGTAAACCGATTATATCGAGAAGGAAGCTGGAAGTTGTTCCAAGGAATTCTCGAGAGGCAGTAGTCCAGCAGTGGACTTCTTCAGGCCGGTGACGAAACTATCTTCAGAACGGATAATGAATCAAAGGGGCATTTACAATCATAGTCGTGAAGCCTAAATGCCAGATGTAAACGATTACTAAACAAACAAGTAGCTAAGCGGCACATAAGCCCCGTTTTGTTTCGTCACTTAGTTAACGCAACCTAAGAGGTGCTTAATTAATGGATGTCAACTAGAATAGCAGCTGAGTGCTGAGTGTAGGACTCTTTAAACTAGATTCTTATGATGGTTTGTGCGTGAGAAGAGCCTCAGCAAACTTCCCGAAAGTTTATGTATTACACACTATTTTTTTTTTATACAACTAAAGTGTCAAAATAGTACACGGCCCACCTGTTG
The DNA here is from genome assembly GCA_958496245.1 of Perizoma flavofasciatum. Classification (NCBI taxonomy): domain Eukaryota; kingdom Metazoa; phylum Arthropoda; class Insecta; order Lepidoptera; family Geometridae; genus Perizoma; species Perizoma flavofasciatum. Next base: position 11,488,178 of record OY292419.1, on the reverse strand, counting down.
GTAAGCGGTAACCGTAACCTATGGACTGAACACAGCAATGCAAGCATAACTGATTCGCGGCAGAAATAGTTATAAGTATTGGTAGCACTCCCCCGGACGAGCTCTTTCACAAGGAGCTCTACTGCTTCTTTTTCTTTTTTCTACTAAAAGTGATCGACAAAACTTAGTCGAAACGGTGTTTAAGCTAATTCGAAATGTGCTAGTACGCCCCGAACATTACACGAGAATGTTATAAGGTCAGTCGCAAGCTATCTTCGTCTGCATTAAACTAAGATATATTGTTTTCTTTTCGACAGATTTCTATAAAAAATAAATCTAGCTTAATGCAGACGGACAAAGATAGGCTAAATAAGAAAAGAGTTCTATTATAAAATTTAAAAACAATTGCAGAAAAAAGTGAGCAAGGACTTTTTTGCTTACTTTTTCTGTGCAACTGCGCAACAACTACCTACTCTCTGTATCTCTCTTACTCTCTGTAGTCTCTTTATGTGTTTTCTAGTAAGTACCTACATAAATAAGTTGTATTTTAGACAAATCATTGAAATAGGAAAAAGAACACAAATTTGGTACGTAGGTAATTTTTAAGAGGTCTACCAAAGCTTGAAGAGCTTTATAATTGTATACAAGACGTTTAAGATGCCAAAATAACTTGATACTTATAACAAGCTGCGCAGAAAGGCGGGACAAGTGTATGATCTGTAATTATTTGTCTCGGTTCTGGATATTTTCTATGTATAGGTAATGTGTATATTTACAAATAATAATGAATATGTAATAAGTAAAATAGGTATTCAGTCATTTAGTTTCCATAACACAAGCTCTGCTTACTTTAGGGCTAAATGATGCGGTGTGAAAATGTCCAGCATTATTTAAATTTATTGTTATTGTTAACATCAAATCGCAAATCCCCTTAGCACAAACAAGTTGATTTAAAAAAAACATCAGTCTTCAAGTGTCAATAATTCTGATCCGATATTTTTTATGACAACTTGCTAGCGCAATATTTTTTTGCCTCCGCGTTTTTTATGGCCTCTAAAGACATCGACTAGATAGAAATAGCATTGTGAGTTTAATCCTTAATGCAGTAATGAGTCTGTCATAACGCTATTTGTCTGATGGTAAGTTGACAGCTCCACCATTAGTGGAAATACCCTTGACTTGAATCAATTTTGTGTCACAGACTTTATCGCCATAGTCGTATGGTGAACTTTAGCTTACGTTACGACATGGCTTGCAAATTGCGATTTAGGGTATAGTATTTTTACAGGAGCGGAGGCACTAAATCAGGCGATGTAGAGTTGGCGATGTTTCATAGAGATACACTGATAGGTATGTATGTTTTCTAAGAGTTTTCAGTGAGGATTAAAGGCTGCCTTGAGGTTGGGGGAAATTTTACACTAAGATTATTGTAATAACACCAGTCGCAATGTCTTCTGATTTAAGATTCTCTCATGACTTATAGAAAAGTTATTGCACTAATTATTGGTGGTAAAAAAAGTCTAAACTCGTAGTGGGTGTCAACACTTTAACAGACTATATCACTAGACTGACTAGCAAAGAAGCACCATTTTTATAATGTTTTACTACAAATAGCATAAAGCCAATGGCTCATCGTGAAATAGCATTGGTGGATTTAAATCGGTGCTCTTTATAGAATATCTTCCTTCTACATGATATCGATAATATATAGACTCAAGACTGCTTAGCATGGTCTATGTAATTATTTTGGCTGATGGATCACCATCAACCATATTATAGATAATGATACACATTAGGAGCTTCTTATAATGCCCAAATGGTTTGTTCATGGCATATCTAGCCTAGTTGTGCTTGGCATATCTAGCCTAGTTGTGCTTCACGGGGTAACTGGCTTAGCTATACTTAGGTATAAAAGTTAAAAGCTTATTTGTTTATTATTGCAATTTATTGATTAGAATTCACACAGAAGTCCCACATATCTGGCTTTACAGTCCATGTCTTAAAAAACTTTTCTTTCACTTCCAACCACAGTTTTAAATATTTTTCTGCCTTCTTTTTCATTTCATTGTATGGCACAGAAAAAGTAGCATCATCTTTCAAAATTTTAAGCCTTATTTCTTCACTTTTGCCTAAGATATCTAAGAATCTCCTGTAGATATTGTATTTGCTGATACTTAATGAGTTGATTGATGAAGTGGCTTTTTTCTTTGTGACTCCTAACTTTTTCCCTTGAACGGCCACTTCGGATAGCCTACAATTAAAAAGTTTCATGTTATGTGAAATAGATGGAGTATAATATAAAACACACTATTCAATAAACAGTTATCACATCAGTCATAATTTACATGAACTTACAATTTATGATTTAATTATCTAATTGGCTACTAAGATTAGTTGATACTAAGGCCTGTATTCTAATAGAACAAATTTCAGAACAAATTTAGATAAAAACTAGACACATTGTCATTGAAATTTTAAATAAAATAATAATAATAAACACCCAACAGTCTATTTGCCCGCTGCGAAACCAAGGTTGTCTTAAAAAATGCTTGAATTGGAGATTTGTTTTGGAATACAGCCCTGCATGCTAAGGTTCATCATCATCATTACCAGCTATTATTTTTCAGTAGAAAACTATTGGCATGAGAATTGGCCCAATACCGGAACAAAAAGAAAATACTTACGGATTACTCAATTTGACCCACACAATGCTACCAGCAGCAGGTCTTATAGCATTCTCTGTTCTGCTGCTTTGAAACTGTAATGAAGACTGGTAGAATTTTGGTATGCAATTCAGCATCAAGTTGGAACAGTCTGAGTTTCTATTTAAAAGCGCCCTATGTAAGGACTCCTCAGAATAAGGCACTCCAGCACCAAAAATATACTGTTTTATATAAACAGGTTCACATAGCAAGCTAAGGAGACTTCCTTGGATCCCTAAGTTTATCCATTTTGCTATTTTGTCACTGCAGGATACTGACAAAGTTCTATCACCCCGTCCTGGCTTTGTTCGCACCTGGCCAAGAGTGTGGTATTTCGTCCCGGATTCCTTAGAGTCTTGTTCCGAGTTTGGTACACATTTTGCACCAGTTCGGTGAACATCAGCTTCTAGTTTTGGTTTCTTAGGTTGTGTTTGCAAAGGATTGTCTAATTTGTGTTTGTTTGGCTGTATCAAGTCACCAATATTTTCGTCGTCGGATTTAGGAATAATTGACGCATCACCACATGGCAATTGACTTGAATAAAATGCGAAATTTACGCCTTGCTTCAGTTGAAACCGACCTTGAATGTAGTTGAATATGGAAGGCTGATTTTCTAGAGCTTTATCAATATTGTTGTAGAGGTAAATTAAGAATCCTCGTCGAGCTATTATTTCAGCATGGCTGTCATTGAGGATATTGCCCCTTGGAGACATCTTCGAGGCCCCGATACATTTCGAGCCAGTGCCTAAAGACACCACTTCAATATCTTGACTAGCTGTGTCATATCTCACTACACATGACAGCACTGTCCACTCATTTTCTATTGGCTTTCCGGATTTAGGAGTTTTATTGTACAAATCAAAGCAAGCCTTGACTATTTTATCCACAAAAATGCTGCCTAGGTCAGACATTATGTTGGTCTCTCTCTGTAGGAAGATAGTTGGTAGAGGCTTTTAAGGTGGTAAATCAGTGTCTAACCGATTTCTATTGTTGTTTAAAACTTTTAGAAGGCACAGGTTCCTACAGTTTATTTGGAATGAAACTTTGACATCGAGTTTTCACTTTGTTGTTTTAGAAGCCACAGGTTCCTACAGTTTATTTCACAGACTACTATATGTACCAGGGTATTTGTAATGAAACTTTGACATCGAGTTTTATAGAAAGACTTGAGAAAATTACGGAAGAAAAGAATAATTATGTCACTGTCATTGTCATTTCATGCACATATGTCAGCGCCATGGTCTAATTTATAGACGTGACTAAATTGCCTTTTTTGAATGTATCATGGATCAAACAGACACTGGCAGAATTGTGACAACTAGCCACAAAAGCCATAATCAAGAAGTTGAAGTTGAAGTTGCCTTTTTGTCCCGAAATTTACATACGCTTTAAGATGTTGTCAACTGTGGAAACACAGCAAGCTGGTGGAAGGCTTGGACAACATAATAAATAACACTCTCTCGTCGCTTTTGAATATAGATTTTGGTGGATGGTAGGGCATGGTCACAGGCCTCTCTTCCTGTCAAATTAGGAGGCTTTGTGCTCGTCTCCTAGCTGTTTCTAAATGGGAGTCAGGGCTTTCGTTGCAAGCACTTCCTTCAAACAATTTTGGTACTTTAATAGATCCTGTAACATTCCGGGCTGCAGTTAGTCTACGGTTGGTTGCGCAGTGCTGTGCCCCTCATCAGTGCTAGTGCGGTACGGTGGTCGAACAGCTTGGTCACCACGGATTATCGTGTACCAGAGCCACCGGTAGGATCTCTCGTCACGCTAGCCTTAATGATATCATACACCGAGCATTTACCAGCGTCAACGTTCCAGCTGTTCTCGAACCGAATCCCAGTCCCAGTCCCAGTCCCAGTCCCAGTCCCAGTCCCAGTCCCAGTCCCAGTCCCAGTCCCAGTCCCAGTCCCAGTCCCAGTCCCAGTCCCAGTCCCAGTCCCAGTCCCAGTCCCAGTCCCAGTCCCAGTCCCAGTCCCAGTCCCAGTCCCAGTCCCAGTCCCAGTCCCAGTCCCAGTCCCAGTCCCAGTCCCAGTCCCAGTCCCAGTCCCAGTCCCAGTCCCAGTCCCAGTCCCAGTCCCAGTCCCAGTCCCAGTCCCAGTCCCAGTCCCAGTCCCAGTCCCAGTCCCAGTCCCAGTCCCAGTCCCAGTCCCAGTCCCAGTCCCAGTCCCAGTCCCAGTCCCAGTCCCAGTCCCAGTCCCAGTCCCAGTCCCAGTCCCAGTCCCAGTCCCAGTCCCAGTCCCAGTCCCAGTCCCAGTCCCAGTCCCAGTCCCAGTCCCAGTCCCAGTCCCAGTCCCAGTCCCAGTCCCAGTCCCAGTCCCAGTCCCAGTCCCAGTCCCAGTCCCAGTCCCAGTCCCAGTCCCAGTCCCAGTCCCAGTCCCAGTCCCAGTCCCAGTCCCAGTCCCAGTCCCAGTCCCAGTCCCAGTCCCAGTCCCAGTCCCAGTCCCAGTCCCAGTCCCAGTCCCAGTCCCAGTCCCAGTCCCAGTCCCAGTCCCAGTCCCAGTCCCAGTCCCAGTCCCAGTCCCAGTCCCAGTCCCAGTCCCAGTCCCAGTCCCAGTCCCAGTCCCAGTCCCAGTCCCAGTCCCAGTCCCAGTCCCAGTCCCAGTCCCAGTCCCAGTCCCAGTCCCAGTCCCAGTCCCAGTCCCAGTCCCAGTCCCAGTCCCAGTCCCAGTCCCAGTCCCAGTCAAAAAGAATGAATGAAATCGCGTTAATGAATTACAACTAAGTACACATTTTGACTTTCATCCCCTCTCCTAAGGGAACCATGCTGAATTTCGGGATAAAAAGTATCCTAAGTCCTACCCCGTACTATGAACTCAAATCATGCCAAGTTTCATTTGAATTCATTCAGTAGTTTCGGCGCTATTCGTGGTCCATATTCACACAGACAGACAGACAGACAAAAATGAAAGAAAAAACATTTTTGGCTTCAGTATCGATTATAGAGTGCCATCCAAAAAAAAATTCAAAATATCTTCAATGTACAGAATTTGACCTGTTACATTCTTATTATTATATAGTATAGTATAGATAGATTAATTGTTTTTTTACAGACTCAGGGGACTACGATATATCTAAACTCTAAAGAATTCAAAGTCTTGAATTTATAAAATATAAGACTTTGTTGACTTTGACATGTCCAGTGTTTTGTTACAGAGTGAGCACAGTGAAAACGTCGCTGGGTATATTTTAAGTAGACTTAAAAAGTAGGTACATTTTCCATTAATTCACAGGTATTTGTGAAATTTTGTCACTGACAGTCTGTCACACTACTTTTAACCTGTTATTACATTAAATGCGCCTCATCTCTATTCCATTTCATGGGTCTTCCCCAAATATCTTAAACAAATTTCACACAATTCCGAGCATGATACCTACCTACGGCTGGCATGGCAAAGATGGCCGCCTCTTTCTACAAGGAAAGACGGATTCCTACCCTCACAGCTTTTGCAGCGTTGTTCAAGATAACACTAACTTCCTATACCAACGAACGTAGTGTACAGTACATAGGTAGTAATGACTTGCTCAGTGCCCAAACCAAAACTTCGTAGAGTTATCATCATGATCTGTGATTTTTTTCTCTGTCAGGATAGATAGAGCAAGATTGTTTTTCGAAACTCTTGATTTGAATAGAGCTTTCACAAAGAAAGACCCAGATTCAGGGATAGATTGATCGTTTTGGTTTATTTTACAACATACACCGCCAGCACATAAGTATCTACCGAGATTCGAACCCACCCGTCTTAAAACACCACAACTCACAATTAATATTATTAATGTCTTCTGAGTCTTAGTATTACCTATGGATGGATGCGACAGACAGAAGAAAGAGTTAGGAAATTTTATGTGATTTGCTAAATAATAAGGTGAGGTTTCAAATACTTATCCGATTTCGGCAACAACAAATAGCCCATCAATCACAGTACCGTTGAGGCAAAAGTGCAGCTAACGGGATACAAAGATTAAAATGATCCAAACAATACATCAGGTGCAGTTAATGATTAGTCCCGTTGGTACCTATAGTCTGTTATGGCTGGTTTACACGTATTAAGTGCATAAGTAGTAACTAAATTGTTGACTAAATTTTAAGTTAATTTTAAGTGGTCTTGCGTTTTTACGTGATCCAACAAGTAATTTAGTAATGCTCTTTAGTACGTTCCGCAATGACCAGCGAGGTGCGTGCGATACTCGCACAGACTCAGTGATTCTTTATCACTGAGTGATTCAGTGATTCTTTATGGTGCTGAGTGAAGTTACTGAAGAAATTAACAATGCAGGATTGGAGGACCTGGAGAAGCCCAAGCGTTTGCGGGAGACAAAATGGATTAGTAGAAGAAACGAGCTTGGTGCCAGTGCGGAGCGCGCGGCTACTTATCCGAAAAATAGAATGAATTCTATTTGACTTGTTTACTTAATCACTTAATTGTTCAGTTGTCTACTTGTTCACTTATTTACTAAACGATTTGTTTACACGCATGATTTAACTTAATATTTAGTTAAAATTAACTTAACGACTTATTTACTTAATACATGTAAACTAGCCATTATAAGCCAACGCCGTTTTATTTCCTAAGGCAGGTAAGTATAAGTCTTAAAATCTAGCTACTCTACCTAATTAGTAAAGCTAAGCCCTCCAGAACCTTTGGATTTACCTACTTCACATAAGACTTAAAATAATGCTGCTTTCCCCAATTATTTGCAAATGTAACTATACCTCGTCTGTTACTCTCCTTCCTTTCGTGGAAACCTTTGACGATACAATGTATGTTATTATCAGTCTATTGGATGGGGCCCAATAGACTGATGACATCCAAGGTCCGCAACTTTGGATGTCATCAGTTGTCATGAAGTCGGTCGATGGAAGTGGCTCAAGATCATTCGTCACTGTACCCTACTTCAGGGAAATTCCCAAAATAGTCAGGAAGAACTAGATAGCTACTGGATATCTACTTGCTCAGGTGAATAGGTATACCTATTTGTTTTTTTCTGATTATTAGTGATTACTCACTTACGTATCTATGTATATACTTATAGGATAACTAAGGTACCTGAGTCCTAACAACAACGCTCTACCTATTAATCATCTAGTCCGGATACGGATGTTACCCAGGGTTCATTACGCTGACTGTAAGTGGGCGGTGATGGAATAGGGTAGTTTGTCATGCTACGGCTCATTATGGCGCGATGACGGCCGATCCCAACACCTATTTGAATATCGAAATTGGATCAATATCGATATTGATGGTCCAATTTAAAATATATTTCTTTTGTTAATCGATTATCTATAGAGAATGATGACTCTACCATATTTTATCGCTGACTATAACCGAAAAGTTAGGGCGGGCATAGACAGTCAACGTAAACATGCCGTTTTATTTGGTAAACTTAGGCCAAGTACATCTGTCTTGGTAAGAAAATAATGGAAAGGTCCAGACTTCAACGCAAAGGCCATACTTACCTATCGTCACACACGCCCCCGTTGATGAGTCTACCAGAAACAGTAGTTTCATGGGTATGAAATCTAATAGAAACATACTAGCCTACTTAATACTTACTACGCATATTAGATAGATACTATTGAGTAGTAATTACTAACATAAACCAAAATTTTTTAAATCCTTATATAGCAAAGCAAATGTAATTTTAGCCACCCCAGGGCTATGCCAAAACAAAAATAAGTAAATTAATAGTAAAAAAATCAAAAACAAGCTTAGTGCAGCAACCATGTCATGGTAAAACTTAAAACCAGCTAGGTATCATAATAAAATGCGTACACAAAATTTCGTGTCTGTGCTGTTGAACGGTAGAGAGTTCCCTTATGTGGAGCTAATCCTGGATGTCGATTTAGGTCATGCTTAGGTAGGTACCATAAAAATGCATTGTCAGTGGGACTAAACCAACATGTAAAAATTCAACTCCGTAGGATAAGAGGAAGTGGTTCTAATTTAGTTTGCAAGATTTGACCTAAACAAACAAACTAACATACAAACATTGCAAGTTAAATAAAAGCTTGTAAATTAAAATATATACTGTCCTACACATTTTCACCCCCTTTTCCCTTCTAAAATGTGAAAATCTAAAAACCCTGAAATACATTATTTATTTATAATGAGTAATTCCAATTTTCAAGTTCCTTTAAAAAAAACCGATACTTCTATACAAACTTTTATCCCTCATTTTTCTCTCCCTTAAAATGTCTAAACCCAAAAACCCTGAAACACGTCATTATTTATTTATGCTCAGTAGCTTTAATTCAAACAGTTTTCTAGACTCAGTAGTTTTTGATGTGCGTTCAGTCAGCCAGTAAGTGAGTTAGTCGGGACAAACGATTTTATTAGTAAGTATAGACCAGTTCTCTGGGCTCGCCACCTAACCAAGATAGGTAAGAACTAAGAAGGAAAAGTACAGTCCCAACAGTGATCCGAAATTGTAGGTTCTTATGAACAATTTGCGCACTGTAATGACGGTTTAAATGATTGTGAATTAAAAGGGCCCGGCTAGGAGGTAGACATTATGGCTTGTTACAGCACCCTCAAACAACGGTCTGCTAAAATAAATTACATAACATCTTCGATGAACCATTGATCGCAGCACAACATGCAAGCTTCCTGATTTAGCTCTGAGGAAGTAAGCGATCTTCTCAAGTAGTTTTACTATGCTACATTAAAACATATGAATACCTACCTAGTGTTAATGATTTAATATTTTTTATTTACTTGAGGTATATCACACATACACACACACACACACACTAAGGTTGCATCAACTCATTATTGTTGTCCCTTGAAGCAGTCTGCGATAGATTAATAATCTTAAACCTATACCTATCTTCTAGTTTAGTGACTGTCGTCAATTTATTGGTTAAGTAGGTACATAAAATGTAAATCCTTAATTGGCTGTAAGAAAAGTTTTTATCAGTTATAGTTATCATTCCTTGAGAGCCGTGTGATTTTGTTAAATAATATAAAAAATAAAAATAAAATAAATAAATATACCTACCTACATTCAAGGTGTCAGTTGAAACCTAGAATAGTCAGTTGAAACCTAGAATAGGCATTCAGTGAAAGGAAAGAAAACAAACGGTGATCATTTCCTGGAGATTTACTTCTATTCAACCTGCTTCGGTTTATTATATATAGGCTAGTATTATAATATCTGTGACCTATGTAATTCATTCAGATGTTATTACAAAATAACAAGCAAAACCTGCTTTGACTAAATCATAATAATATATACCTATGAATACCTGCCTACTTAATGCCTCAGGAAATCGAACAATCAACAGGCTATTCCATATTTTGAATTTCGGTAACATTCACTCGATGATTGCAAAGTGCAACAAGGTTAATTGCGAAATATTTTGGGAAGTGCTTATCATTCATCTCTAACCATTCAATCCAACACGAGTGTTGAAAAGGTTTCCCAAATTATGCAATGGAACATAGAAATTGAAATCGTTTTGAATCAACACCGACGACCCCCGCAGAGCGCTCGCTGGGGGCTGCAACAAAAGCCTCCATAGCATTTCTAAAACGATTATTGGATGATAAACCTTTTGTAATGCATAGCACCGTTACTAAATAGATGCAGGAAAACGACGCATTATAGCAGCATTTAATTTTGTTGTCATTCAAGAGTTTTTGGTTACGATAAATAAGTAAAGGTAGGCGAGTAACTATTTTTCTTATATATGTACGGAGGTACCTAAATATCTATTATTACCTAACATGGGGTCGGAGTTTTACCATAAAGCGAAAGATGGGCAATTTTCTTGCTTAGAAACGATTCCTGACAACCTTTGGATGGGGACGAATCCAAACTAAAGCAACAATAACACGCTCACGCCCTATTCAATGATGAACATCTTCAGACAGACCTATAGGAATTTATCTACTCGATACATACCCACATTCGTGCAGATACCATACAGGGGATAGCACAAGATCCCTACTTATTTGGCATTCCGCGTAACAGGTTGCAAGCCCATCGCCACATAGCATCCGTTGACCAGGAAAAGAATCATCAATTGGTATCATTTATAGTCCAATCAGAAGGTAGGTGATTGGATTGCTGGAAATGTTTTGATATGGTACCTACCTATATCAAAACATTTCCAGCAATGTCTGTATTCAGATAACAAATCGGAATCGTGCCGGGTCCACATTAGCAAGCGGCACGTTCCGGCCGCACGGCATCTGATAGGTAATACCGCGGTTAGAGCACCCGCTATTTCATGTTATTACAGCTCGCTGGTGTTCCACCGTGCAGACAATATCGCTCAATCGCTTCTCGAGCGGGACTCGCCCAACGCCATCCGATATCAGCCATAGAGTACGAGACTACTGCAGTTTTCATACCTACTGGAGAGAGCAGCACATCGCGTTTCAGCCATTCGGCATATTATTATGATGGTGCTGCACCACGCAGACAATATTCTCGCCTTGCTCAGCGAAACTCGCCCAAGTTGGCCAACGCCATCCGATAACGACAGCATTTCAATCCGTTTTAACCGACTTCAAAATAGGAGAAGCTTGTCAAATCGGCTCTATTTTTTTTATTGTGTTTGTTTGTTAGTTGATACCTTCGCCAATTGTTAACCGATTTTGATAATTATTTTGTTATTGAATAGATAATGATCCCAAGGTGGTGCCATAAAAGTTTGATTCCTGCGGGATTGCTATATTTCCTGTCAAAGAAACATCATCATCTTATGGAATCATGACTAGCTGAAATATTTTTTGGTGGGTTAATTTATTTTTTTATTCGAGTGTCATCGCAAAGTGTGAGGATCTGACGATAGAGTACCTACAGGATAGAAACTGTTAACTTGTGACTGCAAACGTATCGCGAATATCGCCATTTAATTATTACCTATCAACAGATTTCAAAAAAGGAGGAGGAGGTCCTCAATTTGTCTGTGTGTTTTTTGTGTATATTTTACGCGAATCTTCGCCAATGTGAACCGATTTTAATGATTATTTTTTTAATGTGTAAGGTATACCTACTTACTTTAAGGGTGGTCCCATATCAATTTAATGAAAAAATCACACATGATTATGGTGACAAAATGGGTGATTAAATTTCATAATTAGTGGATATTTGATCAATTTCCTGTTATTTTAATATCTCAGAAATGGTTATTTATGGTTTCTATCAGCACTGCGATATTCTCTTTGTTTTTAATATAGTTTTAGTTTTTTCGAAACTTATTTAGTACTTACCTAGGTATTTCATTAATTCTCCAAAAATCATGACATTTAAAAACCCCCGGAATCTTGACCAAAGCTTAAAAATCCTGACGTCTGGTAACCCTAAATGTGATTTAACTTTTTCTGACAATGGTGTCTCTAGTGTAGTGAATAACTTCGATCTGTGAGTGTGGATAAGAGCTTCAAGAACGTTCGTGAACCACTTGCGTGTAGAAGCTCCGTAGCCAATTATTGTTCCAGTTACTGCACCTAGATGAAAACACACGGAAATGAAATCAATTTCATATCCTTACCTATCAACATCTCAATTTCATTGTCCATAATGTCTAAGCCAAGCCAACAGTTGTAAGCCGATTTGTACATAAATTAAGTATGTACCATCTAATATTTACGACCATGTCTAGCAGGTCTTCGTAGCTGTTTGCAAGGCCTGCGCAGACTTTGCATCATAATCAAAGATGAAAGAATATTTTCAGCAGCAGGTACTAAATAACGGACCGGACTGGGTCGCGGCCCGACTGCCAGCGGCTGGTTTCGTTCGCATCTCGCGTGTGGTCACAGGTGTCATCGCAGCTTCGGCCGGCATCGTCCGCCGGCCACACTGTGCGGTTGGATGGAGCCTTGCGACTCGCTAGCCGCCCTTGTTAAACTACCCGTGTATAGATGCGACTGAATGGGCTGTGTTGTTTTTTCTCATAATTATTTCAGATGGCGCCAAGCTAGGTGCCTAGAAATTATTCTATGTCGTAACAACCCGCTTATCTAGACGCATAGAGTGAGGCCACCCAGGCCACCTAGACGCCTAGCTGCCAAGCGGCGTGCATTGCGGCCACATTACTGTATCGTTGCAAGAATCCTGGCTGCCTTGTCGTCTAGCAGGCTAGACACCTTTTTCACCCTACATTGAGGTTGTGGCAGTGTTAGGTTCGATTCACGGACTCATGGACTCACTAAAATGTGGCCGGCCTCGATGCATGTCAAGGGAATCTGGGACTACGCAGGGCCCCTAGAACGGACATTCGAAGCCCTCACTCCGATCACTCGCGGGCTCGAACGGTCTCCTGCAGAAACTTAGTTGCCAAGCGGTCTACAGTTCGGCCATCATGTATCGTAGCAGGCCACCTAGCAGCCTATATCGATGCCTGCAATACGGTTGCGGGGCGGCCATGTCACTTGTCCGTGCCGTGTGACCTCCGTGGCAACACGCGGCGGGCGCCCGGCGAGATACTCGAAGTTAGCCGGTAGCCAGGGCACTTGTATTATAATATCTGTGGCCAGGGTAAGACGGTAGAGTTGCGGGTTCGATTCATGGTACTCTGCGGGACAAAAATGTTGGTATGATACATATGAAGATTGTTGCATTTGGGTTTAACGCCCAAACTCACAGATAACAGTTACGTTGTGTATCATGGTAGCTCGTAGGTAGTCGTTTCTTATATTTATCTTCTACACAGGGAATCTTAGTAATGGGGACAGGGTAAAGACTTATTTGGCTGTTGAGTGTTTTCTCACTCATCAATCAATTCTCAATCACTCATCTTACAGCTCGCCAGTATGTAGGTAGATGTAATAAGTGATATTTCTCTTCATAGCCAGTGTCTGCGATCAATTAATTCAACTCCTAGAAAGGACATCTTTATGTGTCCGCCGAGCATAGAGTTTAACGGTTCAGTGTAATGTATCGGGTTCCACTAGTCATCTGTCAGCGGGGTATTAACGGGTCTAGGGGCCTACCTACCTAGTATCTAAGTACCTATCTAGTAAGTATTTAGGTAATAAGTACCTACTTTAGGTAACCCCCCCCCCCCAATGGTCTTGCAGCTGCATGCAGAGGTATAATTATATATGTGTATATATATGTAAGTTTTTTTTTTTTTGTTAGTATTGGAATAAATTTATACTGAATAAATTACACAATAAAGCCCCTAAATTTAATCAACTAATACATGGCCAATACCGGCCTTCCACTGCGACAGGAATATTCATTCATTAGGCGTTTAAGCTGCACGCGCAGCGTCCATTGGAAGTCCAGCGTACGTACCTTTTGTATACAGCTCGCCGCTCACAATCTATACCTAAGAAACCTAGTATCTAATAAAGTTTGGGTGGTCTAATTAGTGCCGCATTTATACTAACCTCGGTCCAGGGCTTATCCTGCGTGTTACCCAGATAAAAAGTTGCACATATGTTATTCTGGGTCACGAACTAGATATACCTACCTATAGCAATTTCATTCACATCGGTTTAGCCTTTACGGAGATTTGGCAACAAACATCCAATAGCTGTACGTTAGATTTTTTTTATAATATTAATAGGATCATTACAGTACTAACTGTCCCTAGCCTAGATTTCTAAAAGTAGTAGAGCTTCTCTAAGTAGTAGGTATAGCTTCTATGAAAGGGCTGGTCCGGGGAAGTGCCTATTTCTGCCGCTAGGCAGTAATGCTCTTATTACTGTATTTGAAGGGTATATATATATATAGTCTCTGGTGAAATCTTGTTATCACTGGGAGACAACGCGTGTGTGATAGATACCTTTGGTACAGATATTATAATATTAGCACTATACTAGCCTCTGGTATTGAAAGCGTCCATTGGCTATGGTAACAGATTACCGGTCAGCTGGCTGAAAGCCGCTCACCAACAGATGAGCCGTAGGTATGCTTGTTTATCTATTTAGTAGTATAACAAAGTACCTAGGTACCTCAAAAAAGATCCAAAAAAACCTTTCGTATTAGTTTTATTTTCTCGCATTTATAGGCCCTTTTCCATAGAAGTAATCAGATCCAATAACTGCCTTTCTCAAGGAACGGTTATTAATATTTTTCGAAAAGGTACAAAAAATAACCCCTTCGAGATGAAACCGCAATGCGCGTACCTGCGTACCGCCTAATCCAAAACATGACTAAGTACTCTTCCTTAGACTTTTCTCATTTGAATTTTATTATTTTATTTTACTGAGACAATTGTTATAAATTGGACTCCGGCAATGGCAGATTCTCGTAAAATATAAGTTGTCGGCTTAACCTGTTTTGTGCTCACAGATTGGAATCCATTTTATTTTTTCCTAGGTACCAAAATTATATTTCCGTTTCCAAGTTTCTTATCGCCAGCCTTTTGAGATGTCTATAAATGGGTTTAATATGTTAATTTAACAGTAAATTTTAACGTACAGGTATTTACTACTTACCTAGGTCTTGTATTATAATATTTGTGCCTAGGTTAAACGGCTGTAAGTGTATAGATTTAATTAAGTGACTAGATATCTTGATAGGAAACTATCTCCTTCTAGTTTTTCCAAATTGATAGAGATCGTCTGTTTTACAAAGGCAGGTTTTGGTTTTGGTGTTGTACAAAGGTTTGCACCGGTAACCGATAACGATAGGCACCATCTACCTGCTTTCTACACAATTAGAAGCAGACTATGATGAGAAAGGATAATAGCAGCTATTACACGGCGCAAATTCCTGTAATAGCGATGCAATTTCCCATGTTGCTCGTGGTGAGCCCACCGAGAAGACGAGTTCATGTCGATTTAAAACCAGGTTGAAATATAGCTGACTAAATTGAAAATTAAATTGTTATTGGAAAATACTTTGTAGGGAAGTAGGATTCATAAAATGTACACTACGTAGGTTATAGCGAATATAGCGACCTTCCTGCGTTTTAATAAATAAGCAAAATACTACCAAATCAACTTATTCATACTTGAGACTTAAGTACTTATCTACCTAAACTGTAGCCTCTACCTAGGTACGAAATAGAAATAACTGCTTATTAAAGGAGTACCTACCGTCTGAGTTGCGAATACAAGTAAAATTTATTTTTTGTTCTTTGGCGATGTGGAATGCTCGGGGAATGCTGCCCAGCATTCCCAGCATAATGTTAGACATTTTCACACAGCATCATCTAGCCCCTTAGTTCCCAAAGTGGTCCGGGTGGACCCCCAGGGGTCCACGGGAGACTCGACGAGGGTCTACGTTGGCGTGACAAAAAAATGGAGGTTTACAATTCATAAGCGGTCCACGAAAATTTATCTGCTTTCGATAGTGAAGAAAAAGGAAAAAAGGAGCAGACTGAATATTACGGAACGGGGAGATTTACGATTATTCTTTACAAAAGTGAAGCCAAATATTGATAAATTGCTGTCAATCCATCAAGTACATCCCTCCCATTAGAATTAAGTACGACTATTTTGTGATTTATTTATTAACTCTTTAGTGCACATTTTATAAAAAGTGAACAATAGGCGGACTCTACCAGCCAACCCATTTTGTAGTGATTGGCGGTAAGCGTGCAATTTTTTTTTCAAATTTTAAATACAATATTATTTTATATATCCAATCACATTTACTTAATATATATATATATAGGCACTTATACATATAAATAATAGTTTGAAGGTAGGGTAGATAAACTATGAATACAACTCATCTAGGAAGTATTTGCGAGTTAATCTTTTGTAGCATTCTTTAGAGTCTACCTTTTTAATTTCAAATGCTACCTAGTTTATTCCAGAGCCGAACTGATTCGACAGAGAAAGAGTTTCCACGGAACGATGTGCAATGCTCGGGGGTGTCTAGAAGGAGATTTTCAGAAGACCTTTAGTTGTTTTTCGTGTGTCAGACCGGAAACGAAAACGGTTTTTAGATACTCAGGTGCAAAGGTGATTGTCATTGTAGAAGTTACGTTATGTTATAAAAGTTTAATTTTAATTATATTACGACTGTTATCACATTACATTGTAATATGACTGTTATCATATTACAATGTAATATGATAACAATAATAATTAATAGTGTAATAATTACATAGGTATTTGAATAAATACAACACAAAAAAATATACCTACTATTTTTCTTTTTTTTTTACCATCCGAATGGGGAGTTTTGTAAATGAAATAAGTGAGGATTGATTGGTTCCTTGTGCTGTGAGTTGGATGGAATCACTTTTTTGATTGGCCAACTTTACTTTTTTGAGATCCACTTACAGCACAATCAATTAATTAATTAACCAATCAATTCTCACTTATTTCATTTAGAAAACTCCCCATTCGTGGTTGGAACTCAGTCGCAACGCAAATTTCCATAGTTATATCTAATATAAACATTTTTTGTCGGGTTTTGGGATTATGGTAGAAAATTAAATGTAGATGCAGGCGGTCCACCGAAACCATCTACATTTTGAAAGCGGTCTATGAGAAAAAAAGTCTGCCAACCTCTGATCTAGCCTCAAAGCACCCAATGTAAGCAGAGCTTGTGTTGTGGGAATTACATGACTTATATGCATATTTTTTTGTAAATACATATACATTATTACACATAGAAAACACCCCAACCCGAGACTAATATTTGCAGATCATACAAACATTTGTCCCGCGGTGGAAATTGAATCGAACCTTCTGCGTCTCAGGCAGCGTTTGGACGGTTATACGGCTGCGGGATTAATTTTTTTGTCTACTGATTTTAACGTTTCTGTGACTGCCCTATTGTGGTTAGCCGGAAGACTAGGGCGGTGGCCGCTGCCAGGATGTTTCGCAGACAGGCAACAGCAGCAGCAGTTCTCTTCAAAGGCTTCGTGTTGTTAGGCGTTTAGTTAGAGCTCCGAGGAAGTCCCTCTCTACCCTGATGTCAACTCGCAGAGAACTATCTATAGGTCAATTGGTAGTAAAGATATTCATTTTCAGGTGTTGCTTGGATGGTTCATTGCTTCTCTTGTTTGCTGTAATATATTATAATTATATTGTTTTTATTTTTTTGGCAAACAGGTACTGTGGCACTGCCCTTATTTGACATCTGTCAGAGTATGTATGAGTTTAGGTGTCAGTTATGTCACTGTCAGCAAATCCAATTAAAATCAAAAGGCGTTTGACCACGTTTGGCACGCTGGCCTCTTGCTGAAACTTATAGCATCTAGCGCCCCACCCGCGATCACAAAGATTGTGGCGTCTTTTCTCGAGAACTGGAGCTTCTTTGTATCGGTCCAGCAAGCAGAGTTCTAGCGCCGACCTACAACTGCTGGAGTTCCACAAGGAAGTTGTCTTTCACCTGCCCTATATGCCCAATACATGGACGATATTCCAACAGACGGTACTCCGAAGGATACTCTTATGAACGGGGACTCTGACGTCACGCTCGCCCTATTCGCGGATGACAGTGCATACCTTTCCTCTGCCAAGGATCCAAGTATCGCCGCTCATCAGTTACAGCGCGTCCTCGACCCTCTACCGGTGTGGTTGGACAAGTGGCGCATGGCTGTCAATGTCAGCAAAACGGCCGCACTGCTGGTGACTCACCGGCGCAAAATACTTGAATCACTAAAGCTGCGAGAACAGGAAGTTAAGTAGGAGACCTCCATCCGCTATCTTGGCATTCACATTGACAGGTCGTTGAGCATGAACTGTCAGGTGGAGCACGCGCTGGTCCAGACGCGTGGCACCCGCGCGATGCTACGACCTGTCCTCTCTTCAAAGCTGCCACTGAGGACCAAGATGGGGGTCTTTAAGACCTACATCCGCTCGCGGCTCACCTACGCAGCATCATCCTGATACGCCCTGTGCTCAGCAACAAACAAGAGGCAGCTGCAGGCGCAGCAGAACATTGCCCTCCGAGCTTGTACAGGAGCAGGGCGCTACGTCATCACATCTCTCAATGCTATTGCTCCACTGCATGCACGGCCCCCCCGAAAGTCCGAAGATCCTGGCGGCCTCTGCCTCGTAAAATCCTGGGCGCATCAGAAATGACCAGAAGATTCCTCGTGGAAAATTAGCGCCACTGTGAGTCCAATACAACAGCCACATACAGGTGGACCATCTGAAGCCAGGAAGGCATCTGGACAACTCCCCGTGACCTGGAAGTTTTTTGCCTCCAGAGTTGAAGCTAAAGCAAATAGTGCCAGCTACAGGCCCTTACTCGAAGCTCGAAGAAAAAATACGTAGCTACTGACGACCCTATTGATGTGATTGATGATCAAAAGACCAACATTTTAATCCTGTGATGATTGATACGGTCAGCGTTGCCAGGTTTCTTTTCTTATGTGATTTTTAACTACGTCGGGTAATTACTAGGTTACACAATTTAAATAGTAACTGTTAAGTATTAGGTGATTTTTGGAATTAATGGTTAATTTAATTTATTACTTGAATCCTTAATGAAACGGAACGTTATAGCGCTCTTTGTTGTATATTTTTGGCAACGTTGGCAAAAAAATTAAAAGAATAGGTAAGTTAATAGTCAGAAATAATATCGTGAAATGTGTCTTAAAATCTAAAACACTATTAAAACACATTTTTTCTGTAAGTTAATACAAGCAACATCTGTCTATCAACTTTTAGTGCCATAATATTAAAAATATAGGAGGTTAATTTTTATCTATTATAGGTGACTTTTGACAATGCAATACCCGCACAGATTAAAGATTATTGAATACCCGGTTGGCAACACTGGTGTTGGATGATTGATTAAAAAAAATCGTGAAAATCTTGGATTTGGAAAAAGATCAGATAGAAATAATATTCCAGTGAATACTCACAGAATTGCTGTTTCGCCAGTTTAATTGATTTATCCTACTCCTCTGCTGTATTCTAATTGAAGTCATGGGTAACTGGAAGCTCGAAGTAGGCAGAATGGCCATGTACACTTCGTTCCCTGTTGCACTATTTTTTATTTTCAACCAGCCAAAGTACTTCGAGGAATGGGTAACAAACACTAAGAGACAGATCTTCCCTCCAGAAAACCAGCAAGACAGAGATGACATTCAGAAGCTTATTCAAGATATGAGGAAAAAACAAATGAGTGCTTTAGAAGGCGAATAGCGCCCTCTTACAAAATACTTATTAATAAAATAGTTTATTGTACCTATAGTATTTTCTTACAAACTTTCAATGCTGCCCAGTGATAATGAATGAAATAAACAAGTAGATATAATTGAGATGTAAAGAAGAGCCATGTAAGTAGATAGTCTAGCAAATAAAATAAAAACCAATGTCTTAATAAAACTTTATAATTCATTAGTCATCTTTTAGTCTTAAACTTTTGATTTGATAACTTAATACAAGACCCAAAAGGGTAGCTAGTAACGAAGCATAAATAACATAGGAGACTCCTATAAATTGCCCAATAAACCCAGCCACCATAGGGGCTACAACACCAGACATGGATCTCACACTATTTGATGCACCAATAAGTGTCCCCCTGTGGTCACCATGACTCCGCTTCAACACCATTTCTAATGTAATCAAGCGACCCATAGCATTCCCAATAGCTAAAGGTATCAACCATATTGTAAAAAAATACACATTGAATGATAAAATCAAAGCTATCAATGAGGTGGTCATCAACAAAAATACATGGAAATTCCTTTGGCTATAGTCTTTATCGTGTGTATAAAAACTGTTTATGAAACCTATGAAATAACTAGATAAAGAACCTATGATACCTTGGAATGATATAGTATAACCAACATATTTTGGTGAAAGATCAAATTGTGTTTTTAGATAAAGTGCATAATTGGAATAGTAGACACCCATTGCAAATCCCACAAGTCCTTTCAAAAGGAAGACATCCCAGTAATGTGACCATTCTATGTTATACAGCTCAACAAAAGATTGTTTGAGACTAGATGATACAGAATATAGGATGTTTTTAGTAGAGCCATTGCTTGATTTCCACTTAGTTTTTCTTTTGATTCCTTTTGGCAGAAAATATACCAGTCCTGTAACAAAGTGCAATATATTTAAGAGCAGAGGTAATATTTATTTCTCAGTAAGTTAAAGCACTCTGTGCACAGCTTGCCTAGTAGTTATGGCGGGGGGGGGGTCTCGCGGGGGCATGTGATTGTATGTACAAATTTTATTACTATTAAGGTCAATGTTAAGTATCCTGTAGGTATTTAAGGCATAAATGGCTGTATTTTTTGATTGTGTTTATATTTTACAGTTCCAAGGTACTGCAGATCTACATATTTGAGATTAATTTAAACTTGATACCTTCACACATTCCTCAGATAAAGGCTCTTCACAGACAGTTAGACAGATGGACAACAAAGTGATTTCTTTTTGAGATATGGAACCTTTAAATAAGTTTGTTTTGCAAAAAACAAACCTGCATTTAAAACAAAACAAATGCCGACAACAGCTGATATAAAAGTGAATCCATGATCAGGGTTGTCTTCTGCAATATGGCCTCCGATAATGGGTCCCAGAGTGATACCAGCACCAGAAATAGCCATCATCTTGCCATATATTTCACCCTGTTTCTGCTCGTTGGTCTCATAATCTGGCACCATTGCCTTTGTCAGCATTTGTGTTTGTTTGAACAAACCTGAAATGGTAATTTATCTTGAACATTCATCTTTATTTATTTATGTGTAAGTTTTGCAAGGATAAGACTAGGTTTTTATTCATTGAAATAATAAACAAATTATTGTTTATGTTTTCAGTTTTTTTAAGTATGAGATTGTTTGAGGGTCTTGTGTTCCAGTAGAGTACACTCCTGTATTTATCTCCAGTACTCTTCGTTATTTCAGTCACATGCATTTAGTTGCATGACATCTTTCCTTTTAAGTCACCATTAAAAGTAGGCTTGAACTTTTCAGCCAACTTCTGACAGCTAACATGCTCTACCATATATGGGCTGGTTAATGAAACTGTATCATGAACAAGTAAGAGAGAATGATGGAACTGACATGGTTGAAAATTGACCAGTTTAAAAAAAACAGAATTAAATAAAAACTTCAGATACCATGTTAAATTTAAGTATGTCATGCAGCTCTCTTGAAGATATTTTGTAGTGTTTAATTGAAAATTTAAAGTAAACTAGATTTTACCAAGAAAAGCTCTGATTACTAATATGACAATAATTGAATTTGTAAGTCCTATTGCAATGTATGCAACACTGCACACCATTAATGTCATGATTAAAATAGTTTTTCTTCCTTTTATATCACTGAGGCTTCCCTGAAATAAAAACATTTGGCAAGTCAAGACTAAAATTAAGTATCTCTAATTGTAGTGGTGGTGGTGGTAAGACTTACTTTTTTTGTACCTAATTTACCCTAGTCAGCATGCCTCTGAACATCAGAGCAGAACTTCAATAGTTAGATGCATGAATGATATCTACCTGGGCCCATGTCTATAATCATCATCATCTACAACTTTATAAATTTATGTCAATGTTGATTACTTAATATTTAAATAAAAAAACTGCATCTTAGCATGCTAATGCCTGAGCAGTTTATTGCTAAGCAATGTCTGAGGTCTTAAGAGGTAATTTAACAATGATGAATTTGAACAGTAAGTACTAAGATTGGCTTACAATTAGGGGCCCGGAACCTAGTTGAAATCCAGCATAAATGGAGCCGAGTAAACCCACATAAATGTGATTCCCACCCAGAGCTCTTACATGGCTTGGCACTAGCGGTATTATGAGACCAACTGCTAGGAGATCCTAAAAATAAAAAAATAAGTTTTATTAAGGGTATCAACAGATCACAGGAGGCAAATAGTGCAACAGCCACAATAGACATGATGACATGCTGCAAATAAATATAATAAGCAGTTTGGCAAGGTAACAGGAAGGTAGTGGGCAGTTGGGTGAGACAGGCTCACCTATAAAATGCTACCCTGTGACACTTTGATTAAATGCTGCCAGTAAATAAGCATTACCCTGATGCAGTGCAGCGGCCAAATCAGTACCAGCAGAAAGCAAACAGATAGTTTTCTAAAAACGCTTTTGACTGGATGTCACAAGCATTCACATAGGTACCTACTATCTTATTGCAGGGTTCCGATTTAAAGGGTAACTACAAGCACATGATGCTTTACAAATTATCTTTAGGGTTGACAACCCATCAGCAATACCACCTGCCTGCTTAGCATGAAGACTCAAGACAACGGTTTTGTCTACCAATGAGAAGACATAAATATTTTGTCCCTCTCTTTTGTTTGACAGAACAGGCAACAGAAATAGTTATTGTTTCTCTTTCATAGACAAAACTTTGTCTTGGGTGCTTATGCTAAGCGGGCTGGCAGATGTCTATGTTCATACAGAGGAACTAACCATTATGTTGGTTCACCTACAGCTATAAAGTTAATTTTAATAAAATCCTACTTATAAACGCGAATGTTTGTGAGGATGGATGTTTGTTACTCTTTCATGCAAAAACTACTTAACGGATTTTGATGAAACTTTGAGGTAATATAGCTTATACATCAGAATAACGCATAGGCTACTTTTGATCTAGGTTCCACGCGGCCGAAGCCGTGGGCAGAGGCTAGTATTTATTAATGAAAGGTTGGATGTTTATTATCTCCAAAGGTGAATAAATAAATGCTTTAGGATTGCCTAAGATTGACACCTGATATATGCCAACAGAGTATTTTCACTATTGATAATCGTAACTTACCAAAAAGGCAACTGCTTGAAGAAGGCATAGAGCAAAAGTCATTTTTTCAAAGCGATTTGCTAAAGAAATATTTTTATAGTACGATGGGGTTAATTGGGGTTGGTGGACGGATTTCTTCGCAATAAGCCCCGGATATCCATTTCAAATTTCATAGATTTGTTTTGTGATTCTAACTACTTTTCAAAGTTTTTAAATGCTAAAAAAAAGAATGACAAAAACGGGAGGCCGCCGACGACTAGCATCAAAAAATCTTTAATCTGTGCCGCCGACCAATGATTAGTATCTCTTATGTTGTGCCACAGTAATTTTTAATCTATGGACTGTACTGTGAGCAAAAAAAATTAATAATAATAATAATAATAACACTTTATTGTACTCCACATGGTAATAAAATAACAAAAACGAAATATAACTAAAAGTACAATGGGCGGTCTTATCGCTTAGTAGCGATTTCTTCCAGACAACCTTGTTGGTAGTGAGCTTCCAGACTCGTATAATTCTATACTAAAAACTAAAACTAAGACTAAGGTTGTGTAATAAGACGTTGCGCTAACAGCAAAGCTGCCCAGTTTGCTTGTCCACTATCCCCCGAACTAGTGTGAAACTGTATCTCGGAGGCGAGTTTACATGCTCACTGGACAGCTCTCACTAACACGTGGCAGAGCCTTTACTGACGTTGATTCGGATAGTTAAGAACAAAGTTAGTCAGGCGTGTTGTTATTATACAAACTTAAGTAGGTGCGTGTATTGTAAATGAACAATATGAAGTAGGTACGTAGTATTATCTCCTTAAGACGATTATCTTAGACGTATTTAGATGTGTGAGAGGGTGTGATGGTGAGTTTGGTGTAAGTGGGTGTGTGGGCGTGGTAGGGGTGTCGTGTATGTGAGGGTTTGTGTGTCGGTGTAGTGTTTAAAATCTGATCTGTCTCTACATTAAATTATTGATGCTTGATCAAACAGACTTACCAGTTAGTTTATTTGATGCATATTAAAAGTTCTTCAGTATTTTTGTATTGTAACTCTAGTAAAAATTTAGTTAGTTCCGTTTTGATTTGATACTTGTTAAATTGATAAATGTTAAGTTGTTTATTAATGCGATTGTATAGCTGTGGTGTGATTATGGGAAAGAATCTGCTGTAGAATGTAGTTCTATGTTTCTCTACCTTGCAGACTCGACCGTTTCTATGTTTTTTATTAAGGTTTTGTTAAAATGCCAAAGCTGAGTGCATCCGCCTTATGGTTTGAAACACAAAGAGTTGTCTTACAGTTAGAACTTTGGAATCACTATATAAAGTGGTTGTGGAGTATCGGTAAGGTTTTTTCAGCATCACTTTAAGAACAGCTCTTTGTGCTCTTTCCAGCTGCAACATCTTAGTTTTGGCTACCCCACCCCATACAGCTATACAATATCTCACAATGGATTCAGCAAGTGAGGAGTAAACAAGTTTAAGGGTTTTAAGATTTGAGATTCCTCAAGCGCGATGTCAGCTTATCGACGTGAACGTGCCAGGTTAGTAGTTGGTCAATGTGGACTCCAAGATATTTAATGCTAGTAGTTCTGGTTAAACTCGGGCATGTACAGTTGTCAGATGGACTGTGACATTTGTGGCCCCTAATATTAAATGACATATGTGGTTGAGTTGATGCAGTTAGTGAGAAAGTAATAACCTTAGTTTTATCTACATTTAACGTTAGGAGGTTTTTGTCCAGCCAAGCTATCACATTAGTAATGGCATCTTCCGCCAGGCTCCTAGTTTCTTCCCAATCTTTTCCATACACAAGTAATGCTGTGTCATCTGCGTAACATATTATATGACAGTTGGGTAGCGAAAATTTACATAGTTCGTTGATGTAAATTTGGACGCCGTATTCCAAAACAGCTTCTTCACTGGTATACTCGCCAAGCCTGACTACTTGCTTGTGATTAGTTAGGTAGCTTTTGAGAATATCAAGCGCTATCCCTCTTATACCTATTTGCTCAATTTTTCTGACTAATAATGGAACAGAGACAGTGTCAAAGGCTTTTGAAAGATCTAGGAAAATAGCTAAGCATTTATTTTTGACATCCAAATGTCGAGCAGTTTGATTTATTAGGGATCCCACTGCATCTTCGGTCGATCTGCCTTTTCTAAATCCAAATTGATTGTCTGCAATTATATTATTCGATTCAAGATAAATAATAAGCCTTTTATTCAATATTTTCTCGAGTATTTTAGATAGGGAAGGCAAGATCGAAATGGGTCGATAATTATTAACGCTGTCTCTGCTCCCCGCCTTATATATAGGATGTACCACAGCTTTTTTCAAACAGTCAGGGAAAACTCCAGTTTCTATGGCAATATTACATAAGTGGGTGATCACAGGTACCAAAACATGTTGGGTATGTTTAAGAATATTACCTGATATACCTTCCCAGCCGACAGCGCAGTCACTGCGTAGATTTAAAATAATACTTTTTATTTCGGCTTTATCGGTAGGATAGATGGCAAACGAGTTTTTTGGAGACTTTTCACGTAATATTTGAAATTGTAGAGTCGAATTGTTAACCAAAATTTTTTTAAGCGAGTGTGCGACCAATGCTTGAGAAAAACTCATTGATTGCATTCACAGATTTTTGTGGATTAGTTTCTATTTTCAAAAGTTCTCGTGGTTTAGTTTTAGAATTTTGTGTATGTATGATAGTTTTAATTGCATTCCAAGTTTGTTTCGAATTATTTTTGGCTTGCATAAATTCATTTTGTTCATAGTTACGTTTGAGTCGTTTAAGTAAATTATTGAGGAAATTTCTATATCGAATGTATGTTGTCTTTAATATAACGTTACTTTGAGATTTACGAAGTTTTTGATGCAGTTTGTCTCGATGTCGAATGCATCGTAGCAGACCAGGGGTAATCCAGGGCATGAGTAACTTTTTATGTCTGGAAGTAGTTACAGTCTTAGTATTGTTACTGATAATTGTCATAATCTGAGAAATAAGTTGACCTGCACCTTCATTGGGGTTGCTTATAGTCATGATATGTGAAAAATCAGTAGCATTAATATGTTTCACGGCATTTTCAAAATTGATTTTTTTGTAAGTAGATCTCATGTAATCTCTATTTAATGCTTTATTCAGACAGAGCAGAATAGGAAGGTGATCTGTAATATGGGTTTGTAGCACAAGAGTGACAGAGTCACGCGTGCTTTTCAAAAATAAATGTGCTATACATTTATCTAGTCGTGTCGGCAGGAGATGTGTTGGTAGTAGCCCATGTGAGGCAGTTAAGTCTAAAAGTCCGTGTCTGCGATTGCCAACACTACTCGTTTTTATATCTATATTTAGGTCTCCTGTAATAATTATATTCATGAAATTGGACAAGGACTGCAGTACTTTATTCAGACTTAAAATGAAGTTATCGGTGTTTTTGAAGGATGGTGACCTGTAGATGGTTACTAGAGCAGTCAGTTTACCTATACAACAGACGAGACAGGTACCGTCACGAAAATCTGGTTCAAATATGGTGCACTCAATATTATATTTTATGTATATAACAACGCCATCATTTTGGTTTAATAAATTAGATGAACGGTATGAAATGAAACCTCTAATAATAGGCAGATTATCAATTTTACTCAGCCAACACTCGGTGTTGACAATTATATCACACTCCAGCCTAATGGCGGTTAGGAGTGCTAATAGTTCTGAAAAATGACAGTTAATACTGCATATGTTTAGGTGAAGTACTTTTAATGATTTTTTATTTCCATTCAGATAGTTGAGACAGTCATCAGGTGGACAACTGTGAGATAACGGCACTCCAACTGTATCAATAGCATTGCAAATCTCTTCTAGACTACTCATTCTTGTTTCTGTCTAAAAGCACCCCTTGCAATCCATGCAATATGGGGTGATGTTGATTTTTTTGTAGTGAAGCTTTTATTGATTTCAGATGGTATGTGGTTTCCACAGCTGAGCCTGATATTTCGTGAAGTATGTTGTGTGTGTTTGTGTGTTTTGTGTTTTGAGATGAATGTTTGGTACATTGTTTGCAAAAAATTGTAAGACGTTTTAGGCTAAGTTTACATGCTAATACTAATCTAATAAAAAATATTTTAAGAAAACATAAAATTAATGTAACAAATGTGCTAGGCATGCAAAATATTTTCAAATTATAATATAGTCATATCTGTTTCTGAGTGTCGACCAGGACTTGTTCGTTATTGATGTGTATCGCTTTGGATCGAACATCCTTTTGTATCAGTATTCTGCCATTACTAGTCCAGCAAAACTTGAAGTTGTTGGCCTTCGCAAATTCTTTGGCGAGATAAAAATCTGAGATAAAAATTAAATCTGAAGACGAGAGACCAAGGATTATAGTAACAGGCATAAGGCTACGGTACACTTAAGAGTGACTGGAGGCAAGAAACGATGTAGATTGAGAGAGACTGAAACGACTGATGTTGCCTGCATCAGACGTTTCCGTCACTTTCAATGTTTGGTTGAATTTTGAACTGTTTATACTGCTTTTGTAACAAGGTGCAAAAACAAAAATCAAATTTAATCTTGCATTAACCTGTCAAGTATGCGTTCTAAAAAAAGTTCGGCACTGTCAAGCGTACGGGGGGTGGCGCTAGGGTACGTAGGTCCACCCCAGGGCACCTAAACGCCTAGATCTCAGGAATGACTAGGTCTTTGTTTATAATAAAATATGATCTAGAATCTAGATTCATAAGAAAAAGAGTGATTTAAATCTTTTGTACGAAAAGATTTACTTTGCGCATATTTATTAAGCGTAGCGTGTGTGATATAGATATATAATTACTTAGATGAAGTTGTTAGTTATTGTAGTAAGTAAATATAAGTTTATGGGCAACTACGGAACTCTACACTGCATGAGTAGAGTTCCGTAGTTGCCCATACCAAACGTTCTATAGCTTGGCAACTTCTAATCCTAGATGCAAATCTAAAACACATAATCCAGGAATGTCCAGCATTCTCTATTCAGAGACTGGCTATGATAGCGGATATAATGGAAGTTGAAGAAGAAGTACCCCGCCTGCTACATGATATATTAGCAAATCCAAAATTATTTCGTCCTCTGTTCAAATTCATTATGAACACTGTTGAAAAAAATTATTGGATAATGACTTCTGTTTTAGAAGTTCAACTTCAACTTCTTGATTATGGCTTCTGTGGCTAGCTTTAGAAGTTGTAAAATAAACTACAAACAAACAGTGACAGTGAGTGAGTCAATAATAAGTGCCTATGCCAGACGACAGTGCCTTAAAAATCAAGATTGGCCAAAAGGACGAGTATCCAGGCAGTTAAACATAAAAAAAAATGTAATAGGTTCCATTGTGTATCTTTGTATGAACTTAATTTGCTATCATTGTCAAATGTCAAAGTCTGTTGAAATGACAATTTAATTTATTTTTTTATAGCTAAATGTAGTGTATAGGTTTTTATCGACGGATGGATATTTTCAGAATTTTCAGGTTTTCTGAATATTCTGAAGATTTTTGTACAATGCAATTAAATTAATATAGTTTTGTCATAAATTCCATCCCAACATCAAGGAAGACTAAGTGATAATTCAAAATAAATGCTCGCATTTCATCGGTGAGGTGAAATATAGCTTCAGTTTTAAACTAAAAACATTGGACAATTGCGTTACATAATAATTCAATAATGTATAATACTCGAAAAATAGTAAGTACGTATGTATTTATACAGGTGTTAAGATAAAGCCGTTAATGAGTGAAAAGGCGATTC
This sequence comes from Perizoma flavofasciatum, assembly GCA_958496245.1. Taxonomy (NCBI): domain Eukaryota; kingdom Metazoa; phylum Arthropoda; class Insecta; order Lepidoptera; family Geometridae; genus Perizoma; species Perizoma flavofasciatum. The sequence continues at coordinate 11,459,131 of OY292419.1, read as the reverse complement.
TATACAAGTTCTCCTTATTGATGCTCATAAAAAATGATTGGCCATTTCGGGGAAAATTGTATCAGCTAAGTAAGCGTAGTTTTTATTGTCCTTGAGTTATGATTGAACATTGAAGAGAAATTAACGACCTCTGTGGCGCAGTGGGCGAAGGTCTGCCTGAGACACAGAAGGTTGCGGGTTCAATTCCGGCCGCAGGACAAATGTTTGTATGATCTGCAAATATATGTCTCGGGTCTGGGTGTTTTCTATGTATAATATGTATGTATTTACAAGAAAATGTATAAGTACCTAGTATATCAGTCATGTAGTTCCCGTAACACAAGCTCTGCTTACTTTGAGGCTAGATGATGCTGTGTGAAACAAAAAATGTTAAGCATTATTTATTTTTTATTTATTTAAGTGTTTCAGTATTTGGTTGTAACACACTAAAAAATTTGCAACCTCCATTATAGAAAATAAAAACCTAAGTTTTTTATAATTTAATTTTCAGGTTCTACAAAGTTTCAAAAAGCTACACAGAACAAGGCTCAAAGTATTTGCTGGAGATGTAAAAGCACTAACTGCTGCTAGACTTAAAATAAATGAGGAGTATAGTAAGAACAAACATGTAAAAGATGAAGAATCAATCAAAGCTGTTAAGTATACAAGCTAATTCAACTTACCTAATTGTTTGAGCTTTATTGCTCTAACTAAATTGACTATGAACTGAGAAAATTAAAATAATTAATTAATACTGTAGAAATTAAAGAAAGGGGAAATTGATACATGCCACACCAACCTGTTAACCTGCTAGCAAGAGCGCTAGTGGAAAATCCAAAAGACAGAAATAACTACTTTCTGTCTTTTGGACCCATTCCATTAAAGAACCCATTTCCTGTATAACTTACTTAACTTAGAAGGAAGAACCACTAATAAGTCTGGATCCCAAACATCAAGAAGATCAACTCATCCGCTTATAGACCACCAACTGATGATGTACTCAAGCAAACTTCTGTTCTTATAATATGATTCAATGAAAAACTAATTTTCTTTCAGATGGTCAAATTCAGTGAAGATGTTGCAAGGGAGCTAAAGACTCAAGTAATTCAAGCACAAGAAGTAAAACCTGGTATATATGGTTAGTAAAATAACCAGATCTGAATTAGGTACTTATATTTTACTTCCAGTATACTAATCAATCTCTTTTAATGTTCCAGAGGCTAAGATAACGGAAGACACATTAAAGCTAGTAAATGTTCCATTCAATAACCAAGCAATACCTGAAGATGGCTCCCCAGGGCCTAGGCCATGTTGTCAAGGTCAAGCTAAGAATGAATGAAATCATGAATTTACTAGGTACCTAGGTTTTAATAATTATTTCCCCACTCTTCACAAACTCTTGAATAAGTAGGAATAAAAATAGATAGATACCTATCAAAATTGATTCATCTCCTGGTATCAATGCCTTGTAATAACAGTACCTACTCAAATAAGTATGTAATTTTAATAGACTGATGGTCTGACCATCTTAAGAGTGCTTAGGTATATTTTATTAATTAAACTGAAAACCAGTAAAATCGTGTGTTATTATGATTTAATTTTCAAAAGTAAAATAATTATTTGGAACCCTAACGAAGCTAAGTGCAATCTCTGGTAGAAAAGATTCAGAATAAATTTACTCGCTTTTTGTACCTAAAAGAATATGGAGTCTATCCATATTACCCATTGATGTACCCGAGTCTGTTTGTGTTAGGTATGGTAGGGTACTGCAGGCTGTCGGTCCGGAGACACCTGGCGCGCGTGCTCCGCTGGGAGCTGATCCACCGGAGGTGCTGGCGGCGCTGCGGCTGCGCGCGCCCAACAACTAGAGGAGGTCGTTGAAACGGAAAGCAGTTAAAAAAAACGTTACTGAAAATAGTCTCTAAGCATGTTATAAATAATAAGCATTTTAGAATTTTTAATTTTAGTCCGCATTATTAGATTTCGCATGCGCGTAGTGCCATCTACACTAACTAAAAATAATAACTAACTAAACTAAAAACTAACTAACTAAACTAAAAATAATAAGCATGTTATTTTTAGTTAGATTATGCTTATTGCTTTTGTTTTTTTTCGCAAAGCGTAAAATTCTATGAAATTGATTTAACTACATTAGGTGTTGAATTAAACGAGTTATATTTTGCGTCTGTGCAAATCAATGAACTTCCCTTCGTACTTTACAGGCTTAGGGCTGTCTAAAATAAATACAAACGCATAGGAAATCTGCAAGTTTGAATACGTAACACAAACAATGTTTCAATTTATACTTTAAAATTGGCATTGTTCATTCTCCTCGCCATCATTTGTACACTATTTACACTAACACACAAAGTACCAATCTATTTACATTAACCCGCAATACCTACCTACAAAATATTACAATAAAAGTTTTTGTCCTCAAAGTCAATACACTACAACAAACTATTTCAAAAAAACACAAAACGCGCGATTTTTAAATTGCATAACGACAACGACGCGACGTGACAACGAACGTGCACAAAATCGATAAGCAGATTTAACACAGATTGAATTTTAGCTTACCGTTATAATGTTTTACGTCATTTATATGCTTATGCTTATTTTAAGCATAATGCAGTTATTGGTCAAAAATAACTCTTATGTATCAAGAGTTACATTTGTAACAGTTGAAATCAGTTATATAATCCGATCAAACAAAAAAAGATACCCAATAAAATGTTCGGTATGAAATCAACTAATACCTAATTTGGTCGCATTATAAAACAAGGTCTTTGCTTTTATCAGGACCGACTACTGTGAAGAAGGTGCTGCCATCTGTAATCTGATTGCAATTATTGCAGTCGACAAATGTTTCACATGAAACACATTCAAATGTTTCAGTTGTTGTAGTGTAGATGGCACAACGCGCATACGAAATTTAATAATGCGGACTAAAATTAAAAATTCTAAAATGCTTATTATTTATAACGTGCTTAGAGACTATTTTTCAATAACGTTTTTTTAAGTGCTTTCCGTTTAAGCGACCTACAACACCTGTGTTGTAGGTAGACCTCTCCTCTACCTACAACACAGCAGATTTGCTTTTCTCGTTCGACAATGCCAATTGCGGCAGAAACGAAGACAAAATGGGGGAGACCGTATTGTACGTCCGTGGAAAGCACAACCATGGAATGCACACCCCTGGAAAGTACAGCCAGTCGATGCGAAGTAGCTGCATGACGAAGACGAGCCTCGTTTGCACTGAGCAAGTTCTTATATGTTCAACCTAGAGTTGACATTGATAAGTAATGCAAACAATAAGTTAATGTTGGTCTGAAAAATCCTTTCTAGGCAAATCCGTCTTCCGGATCCGGATTCCGGATTCCGGATTCAAATCCGGATTGGTTAGGTTATTAGGTTTTTTTTATTACCATATTAGAAAAGGAGGATTGCTATCCAAACTTTACCCAACAGACTAGGGTTTATTTATTTTTTAAATATTAAAAAACTTTAATAAATAAATAAAACCAACCGGTTAGTTTATCTGCAAAAAACGACATAAATAACTAATCTACTTATATTAACTTAATAATAGCGTTAAATACTATGGCAACACAGCACTTGCCCCTTGATAGCACTCGCACATGTTAACAGAGCATGAAATTGGTTCGTATTCCATGGCTGTGCATTCCAGGGTTGTACAAAACTGGCCGTACAAGGTCAACACGTGTAGGGAATGCACGCCCAGGAATGTACGCCCAGTATTACAAACCAAGTATTTGAAACCAATGGTTTGTAATACTGGCTGTACTTTCCTTGGTTGTGCATTCCATGGACGTACAATACAGGGACTCCAAAATGGTGAACGAAAACGGATATAGACATTTACGGCCATAATGTTCATTCAAACGTTGTCAAAATGGATAACTGCATCGTTCTACCACAGATTATTAACCACGATTTTTTTTCCTGCCGAACAGTATCGGCCATGGCTAGAGGTGCCCAACTGTAGGACCAATCTACTTAAGTTTGCCCCCCACGTCATTCACTATTTATCTGTTCAATATCTTGTCTGCGTACAGCGTGGATATTTTTCACGATAAACTGCCGAAACTCCTACAACTAGCACAGGTAGTTTTAGAAACCATAGATATATAGTATACAAATCTTATATAGTATATACCTACTATATATTATATTCTATATTATATACCTACTTACATATGTCATAGCTGTATGGTTAAAAAAAACCTGTAATGATGTGATAATGTATTCTGAATAAATAAATAATTCCTCCTTCAGCATAGTAAAAAAAAAAGATCTATGTTTATTATGGTTTTTAACCCAGCAATTCAAGATCTTTGTCTATATAATATAATGGCTAGTTTACCCTTTGGAAAACAGGCAGCCGATTGTGCGAGCAACTTAGTGGCAAGTGGCGCGCGTAAAAAAAAAATAGGGACAACTTATCGATGATTTAAGTTTTATGCGCGTGTTTTTGGAGTCGTTTTGGTTTGGCGCACAAGCAAGCGAGCGGTCAGCACAGTCCTGTCTTCAGATAAAAACAACTGTCGAGATAACTTGACACCTGATGGATCCTAAGCAGCAGACAGTATTTTTGTTTTCACTTCGTTTTTTTTAGCCTCATCAATCAATGATGATCACTCACTCACTTCTTGATTATGGTCAATGGTCATTCGAAATTAAGCGATTAACAACCCACGGCCTCATCAGAAAGCGTGAAAGAGTAACAAACATCCATCCTCACAAACCTTCGCGTTTATGGGCTAGCATGGCAGGATGGCCGCTGCGGGACGTGGCGCGGGGTAACTGGAGGGACATTTCAAGTGAGGTGCCATGATAGTTAAATCGGGGAGAATTAAGTAGGTAGGTAGGCAACGTTTTATTTTTATTCGTGATATCTACTAAGTTTTTGCATTATAGATAAGAGGTTGTTTCTCTTTATGTGTCGAAACGACACCGATTTTACATAGTTTTTTATGTACCTACGACTTCAAGTTCAAGAGTGGTTCATAAATAGGTTAGTTTTTTGTTTACAGATTGAATTTATATTAGATCTGTAAACAAAAAATGTGCATTATTAACAGTAAGCAGGACAGCAGAATTTTAATTTGTTAAGTTGCGCGAGCATGCTTGTTGGCGAGGCGCGGACTCACTATCTCTGTGTGCGTGAGCATCTCTAGTAAGTTTGTGCTATATGCTTGGCAGCATGAAAACAGCCATTATACAAAGGAGATTAAAAGTTACAAAAAAAAAGAGTGGCCGGATTACCTACCTACTGTCCTACCTAATTGTATCATAATTCTGTGCAACTGTCTACGATGCCAGTGTATGGAGGACGTATAATATTTTGCAAAAACTATTGAATTGCTATAGAACAGAACTGTCCTTTAAAACAGAAATGTCACTATCAAATCTATCAAATTATTGTAGGAGCAAAAATTTTCAATCTGTGTCAAACTCAACCAAAAAGTGAAACATTATTTATTCGTAAATTTTGTAATTCGTTTGACAACTTTGACAAGAAAGTTCGTAGAAAAGGTTGAAAAAATAATTTAAAAATGTTAACTAGAACGGCTATCTCAAGGGCTATTCTCCTAAGGACTCTCAAAAATTGTGCCGATAATCTAAAACAGACAAAAAGGAACGCAGGCCATGGGTATGGTGTTATGTCATTCCTATAGTAGAAATACTTAGAGCTATTCCAACCCTGGGTCGAATCTAAACAATATTAATTGTATTATTGATGGTCTAGCTATGTAAACCATAACCATCACCATCAAAATCAAAATGCATTTTGTTTCCATCCCCCTAGTCACAAGGCTGGAGTTGCCAAAAATAACCATGAAAAACCCAGCTATCATAGTTTAGTTGGATGTTTATTGCTTATAATCTCCATAACAGCTAAACTGATTTTGATTAAATTTGGAACAGGTACTTAAAATAATACCTAGACTACTTTTTATCTGTGTACCACATAAGCAAAGTCATGGGCAGAGGCTAGGGTTGGGATTTAGAAAGATGTGATGATGCACAAATTTAGATAAAAAAAGGATAGAGGGTGGACTCCAATTAATTCAATTATTTATTAATTACCATTAGTATAAAAATAATAATCATTTTATCTATTTTGCATGCTTTAAAAGTAGACTATGGAGGACACCACATTATTTTATAATATCTTTTATTGCACCCATTTTCGCAAATTAAAATATTTCTCCCCTATTCCAATGGTACCACTCCCAAAGTTAGGAATTGATAGTTTCTGAGAAAAAAAGCACCACCTGTATTTTTTTAATCTAATTTCGTGCGACAGCTTTCTGAATCCCACCCAAGGCTAGTACTATATGAATTAATGTTGAATTTTTCAGTGTCTGGTCCTACCGTATGCCACCACCTATGCCATCAAAGAAGACAATCTACTTAGCAGAGGGAATTGGGGCTCTGTGTTGGTGGTGGATTCTGTACCACATTGCCACAGAGCATGAACATATCACTGTTAGTATAACTTCCCTTTACTTCTTGATTAAGGCTTGTGTGGCTATTTATCACAATGCATTACTAGGAATATCAATCTGGGCAGGGATCAAGTCCCTAAAATCTTTATATGAAGATTCTATAATATGAGAGGGTTATTATAAAATTTTAGATTTATTACAACTTACAAGTGTGGGTGGGTGTCTTACAAAATACTGTCCTTTTAAAGGCTATTTGTGCTATGTCAGTGGGCAAACCGGACAGCAATAAAATATTGATCAGTATTTATATGAACACATTCACACATGTTTGTATCCATGGCCGGTCAGTGTCAACAAAATGGTAAAATGGAAGCATGTAGGAAACTCCATCTAGCAATACTTCTTTTCGGGGTAATAAACAAGAAATATCCAAAGTATCTATATGACAAATTTGTAAGGGCATAAAAGATATCCGAGCAGGGCTTGTACCCATGTTTTTGGACCCATCCATGGCTTTTCGAGGTTCCTTCAGGTTTGCTGCCTCTAGGCGTTGGAACGATCTGCCCCTGCCTGTGCGTGCTTTACAACCAGTCTTCATGGTATCATGAAGGCCCTGTCTGAAAACCAGCACTGCACTTGGTCTATTAGGTTTAGGTGCAGCATAATGCTGAGACGGGGACCTATTTGACCCCCCCCCAACACAAAATAAGTTACTTTGTTTGTCTGTTTTGCTTTGTTTTATATTAAGTATCTGTTTTGTGTGTTTATTATTAGTTTGTGTTTAAACTTTTTTTGTCAAGGGGACAAATAAATATATATTCTTTCTTTCTAATATAATAATAATGATAATTCTGGCCCTTTGTTCACACAGCATCATCTAGCCCCAAACTAAGCAGAGATTATATATTGGGAATTACATGACTGATATACTACTTATATACTTTTTGTTTTGTAAATACAACCCAGACCCGAGACAAATATTTGCAGATCATATAAATATTTTTCCCGCGGCGGGAATCGAACCCGCAACCTTCTGCGTCTCAGACGAGACTTAGCCCACTGCGCCACAGAGGTCGCCACTTAGGCAATATCATACACAAGCTAATTTCATCAAAATTTTAAATCCCTGATGTGTATTTCATAAGTTAATGCAGTACCCCCTAGTAGCTTGTGGAAATAAAACCTATCTACAAACCATGAAGACATACAAATTGATTGCTTTCCATTAAAATCCGATAAACCATTTCAGAGATAAATTGTGACTGAGAAACAACCTCTTATGGCAAATGCAAACTACCAATATTTTTTATACCTTGGCCATGGACACAGCATGGATAATGTCCACATTATCCATGCTATGTGTATTCTTACAAATATGAGCCCCTCTGTTCCCCATGGGTTAATATAAAGTAATTCCTTAGTGCACCCCTGACTCTGGCTATAGGAAATGGTTTGCTATAGAAATAGCAAAGCAGTGGGGTTAAGGCCTGTTCAAATTGGCTCGCAGTGGTGGTGGCAATAATGTTGCAGGAAAAAGAAAAATAAAAAAAGTTTAGTAGTTGTCAAAGTTCCCGTTCCAACGCTTTACCAATGCATCAATTATCGCGGGCCTATGGCCAGTTAATTCATGCTTTATAATTTCTCAGGGTGAGTGGCCCTATATAGACCCCAGCACATGGACTGATGAAGAACTTGGTGTGCCCGCTGATTCAGTTGGCGCCCTCAAGAAGTAAATCAATTGTAAGAATGTTAATAATTGTAGTAATAAATACTTATTGAATTGTTTGAATAAATTATTGTTTACCTTTATAGGGTATTTATAATTTCCTTCCAAGGCATAGTTAGTGATAAGTTAATTTTGAAAAGTATTTGATAACTCCATCTGTGCAGCTTTTACAAAAGCTTTGGTTTACCATAGGCCAGGCAACCAAAACAAGGTACCAATGGCTGGCAGTGCATAGGCGACTAGTTTCAGGTAGATACAGCATTTAAAACTTTATCTCCATTAAAAAAAAAATCTAAAATTCAAATTATCGCTTGAGGGGCTCGAAATAATCACCAGTCTAGCAACACTGCGGGCGGCTAGCATGGCAGCCACCTTGTTCCCGGTCGGTATTAAAATCGGGCTGCACGAGTTTAGGGTCGTGAGGTGATTTGATCGACATAGAGTAGCCTTGGGTAGTTCGCGAACGAATGAAGTACTTCATACGTAAGTTTGTCTCATTTAGTTCACTACTCATTCTAATGTGTCTCTAGTTCATTTAGTTCACGTGCCTTTTTACTTCAATGCTTCGTTTAGGAACATGTTCGACCAAGATAGAAAAAACGGTTTTATGGCGTGTACACAGACTATTTTATTCTGCACTATTTTTTCAACAATAGAAGCGAGAGTAAAGAGTGATAGCTGATATGGTATCTCTTTCTAAGAACTTGCAATTAAAACAAACCCTTACGTCGTTGAGATAAAGTTCTTTGATTCTTGCTAAAGTAGATTGTTTACGTTTGTTTGGTTTTTTTATTATTAATATTTTGTTTGAGTAAGAAAGTACCTATTTTGCATTGTTTGAATTTAGTAAGTTATTTGCGATTATTAGTGTGTCGTGTTGCGCATGTTACGGGTCAGTTTTATATGCAAATAAAAAATAAGTTAAGTCGTTTTATTAATAACTTTGAAATATTAATTAGTTTAATTAACATAAGTAAATTGTACATATCTCAATTTTTTTAATACGTATTTATTATTATTATAAAAACATATTAATTTTACCTACCTATATACCTATTTTATAGTAAAAATGTTTGCCCCTGGTTGACAGTCCTAAGCCTGTAAAGTACCTATGAAGGAAAATCGAGATATAAAAATAAAAACATCTCATAGTTCATAGCACTACGGAAGCAACTCATTTCTTCATTTCGTTCATCCATTCATAATTCTCTAAGAACTAAACGGTATACCTGAAGTAAATTAACTACTGAACTAAATCAATGAAGTAGTTCACTTAGCCAAAAGATATACTTCATTATTTTTTTTTCACTGACACATTTCGAGCATGGCTAACATAGAGGATTAGTAAGCTGAAGTGGCAATGGGCTGGTCATATATGCCGAAGAACCGACAGCCGTAAGGGTTAAACGAGTTCTTGAGTGGAGACCGCGTCTGGGCAAATGTAGTGTGGGGCGCCCCCTCAACTAGGTGGAGCGATGACTTAGGAAAGGCGGGTGGGTGAGAGTGGATAAGATGAGCCGAACACCGGGCTCTGTCGCGCGTATTGGGAGAGGCCTATGTCCAGCAGTGGGCTGATGTGTAGTTGATGATCATGAGGTGGTTTGATGGAAGGGGTGGCAGGTGTTTGACTTTCGAAGATACCTACCTAGGATTCTTTATTTTTTTTCGAAATGGGCACCCCGACTCGACCTAGTCTTGTGCGTGACGCCCCGAGAGTGTGTCTCCGTAAATAGGTATATAAAAAGAGCGGAAGCCAGAAACTCAATATGGAGCTACCCTTCAGCTTAGAACGTGGTGTTTCTGTCTAGTTCCAAAAATGTGCTATCAACATCTAATTCATCACCGTAGTGATTAATGCACGTCGATCAGCCCTTGGCGTATTATTATATCTGTGCCTTGGCCTAAAAAATCTAAGCTGTTGCGTTGGAGTCGCGTGTACTATTGTACTATATGTATACCCAAGTAAATATAATCATATTTAAATACTTATTTACGATAGGCAGGGGGTTTATATTACCTGCTATATATATTTTAGATATTCTGGGTAGAATTAAATTAAGTGATAGAGACACCTACAAAATTGTTGACAGCAAAATTACGTTATGACGTAGACAGTATACCAAAAACTGTCAAATCAATCAAACTCAAACTGTCAGTTTGTGAAATCTCCCAATTGCACGCTTGTTGTATTTCTTGTTCAAAATTGATTAAAAATTGCGATTACTGCTGCGATTGCGATTGGGATTACTGTGAAATGTGTAGTGTGTTCCTTGACTCAATAAGTTTAAGGTGATGATGTGATAAAAGTGAAATGTCCGACATGGAGACGAATGCAAATCAGAAGGGTGAGTACTTTCTTGTCACCAAAGAATGGTTCCTACTTGTATTTGAATAATTATATCAGCTCTTGTGCAACATGGATTGGCTGACATGCCATTTCCGAATCTTACGATGCACTTCTCCAACATATGGCCATTTTAATACATAAAATATATGTACAACATACTGACATAGTTTAAGCCGTCACGATGAAATAGCGCCTTATCTTTTGCTTTATCACAGAGGAATATCCAGCAAGTCTTTGTACAAGATAGTCTCATACACAAATTAGTACCTATAAATAAAAAATAACATCTATGGTGATGTTCTAAGGTTTGACCTGATATGACTCATTGGATTGTTGTGATGTCATTAGCTTTGCACTGTAAATATTAATAAACAAATCTCTTGCCTGTAAAACATTACTCATTGTGAATATGCTTTATCTGAGATTACAGATATTATGTAGAAACTAGAAAAGGTATGACTATGTAAATGTAACTGAGCTCAACTTGATACATATTGGATATTGGGGCATAAAGAAAATTTAATTTGAATTTTAATGTTCTGTCAGATAAAATTTAAATAATTATTTACCTATAACTTTACTGATCTAATAGTATGAGAATCTTACATCAAAATTGGTACCTAGTTTGAGAAGGTTTTCATAATAAGCAAATTTAATGATTTCCTTTCCTCTACTTTTTAAAGTAGTTGCATGAATTTAGTTGATTATGTTTTTTTTAAATGTCCTCAATAAAGTGATTTTATATTTCATTTCAGTCCAGTAGCTATGTAGAAGCCCTAGATTGTTAATCATTGCAATTTTGTAGGATTGAAGTTCAGTGGTTAGACATCTTCTGGCTGATATCTATTCCTAATAATATTATAAATGCAAGAAACATATGAACGTTGGTTGCTAATAATCTGTTAGAAACAAACCAATAAATATGAAATTTGGAACAGATATAGTTTGTACTTCATGTTTGGATACCATGCACCTGAAGATGTGGGCAAAAGCTAGTTTTTTTATAAATGCCTTATTTTAAAGCATGATTCATACTCAGTATTGTCACTAATACTATTGAAAATTAACTTTGGCTGAAAAGGCCAAGTGGCCCAAATAAATATCCATCCAGACTACATTTTTGCACTGCTTTTAGACCATAGAAACCAAAATTCAAGTTTGATAGAAAAAACTGACACCCCTTTTCATTAACACCACTGATGACAAGAAAGCTATCGTTCCTCACTCAATAAAAGATTTTAAACAATAATTTTTCCTACAGGTTTTATATTTACATAATAGATTTATATTTGTATTTCAATATTATTTCTATTGTTTTTTTTTTATGTATTCATTGTATTTATTTTCAGTGTATGTGTATTTATAGGTAGTTTAAGTAGGTACATAATTATGTATTATATGTAGTTTATTAAAATATAGTAGTATTTGAAGTAAAATTATATTTAGTTTCTTTTTTAAACCTTTGTAAACCTACCAACTTTATTGCTTCTCTTCTACCTCAAAAGTTTGCTTGAAGAATACTGTTTTCAGGGTTAAGCTCGCCTTTGTACATGCATCACCTATTTTTTTTTATATTTCTTTGTTATTTCTGTTGACAATAAAGAAATATAATTAATTGATTTATTAATAGCATAAGTTACATATCATATAATTCGAATTAAGTTGTAAATAAAAAAAATGATCTATATTTACTATATAATGCTTGTTTGTTGAACAGTGTCCTGCATGGTGAACTATGTGTATGATGCATCAGAACCAGATGAACTCACAATCCGTCCTGGAGATGTGCTGCGTGATGTGGAGCGCCTGCCGGGAGGCTGGTGGAGAGGGGAGCTGAGAGGGCGACGGGGCATGTTCCCTGATAACTTTGTCTCAGTGCTGCCTGACACTAACAATGCCAGGTAACAAATAAATCTGGAAAACTTTTCTTAAGTAAGGGACTTAAAAAGATATATTGATCTTCTTGAAACAGTACAAATAACAGCAACAAAAATCCTACCAGCCTTTAAAAACAATATATATGACTTCTGGATCAAAGAATTGGGACAATTAGATAACATTAGAGACATACAAGATATTAAATAAACGTAAGAAATGAGCTTGAGCTCCTTTTTTTTGGCTTCCACTTTGGGAGCCACTACTCCCGAGTCTCTAAGTTTTGCCCTGGGGCCATCCAATTAAAGGATAGCCTTTCAGTGACTTTACGTTCGCCTTCGCGGCTTTCGTTGGTTTATTATTATTATTATTATTTGTGCTTTGAGGTTGTCGGCAATCCATATTGCCTTACGGAGATTGGGTGAGCCCAGGAGCTCAAGGGGTAGAGGTCACTGGAATTTTTGAAACTCCCTATTTATCATGAATGGCAACAAATGAGATGACACTTACTAAAACTGATAAACCTATCAGTATAAGCTTGAGCATTGACACATCCTCAAAATTGTGAAAACATGCATAATCTAGAACAAAAAAGTTTGAGAACATGTGCCACTGGTTGGTCAAGCTTGCAATTTATCATGCCTCATGCTAGGGTGCTTGTTTAACTAATAACTAAACCAATAAAGTTAAAGACTTAAATGTAATTAATCACTAAATCTTTAAATGTGAAAAAAAGCCAAACCAATAGCATAATTTCAAATTAGTCTAGGCGATTTTATTTAAATTAATGCAGTCTGTTTAGTTAAGTAACACACATAATATGAAACACCTAATGATAATGTAATCAGTAAAAACATATCACAGAATTTGTTTCTTAATATTATATGTGCAATCTTTTGCTTGATAATGTCAGAGTTCACCTCGGTTTAGTGCTAGTTTATTCATGCAATCTTTGTCAGTTTTGCTAGAACTAGTTTATGTCTGACTGACTGACATTATCAACTGACAAGAATAAACTATATATTATAAAAGCGAAAGTTTGTGAGGATGGATGTTAAATACTCTTTCACTCAAAAACTACTGAACGGATTTTGATGCTTATACATCAGAATAACACATAGGCTTTTTATCCGGGTACTACGCGGGCGAAGCCGTGAGAGGGAGCTAGTAACCTATACAACAGAATAATGGTGCTGTTATTTGTACTATTGAAACTGTGGCGACTTACCAGTGGCGGATTAAATACCTACCTATATTAAAAGAAATAAATTGCGGTGGCAAGAAATTATTAAACTCCTGTTTACAAAATATTTTTTACAGCCCGCTTGCTAACAATTTATAAATTGCTCAACTTCCAGACTTCCAGACTGCGCTACGTGTGGCTATAAATAAAACCTATTTAAAAAAGATTTCAAATATCTAAGCGGTTTTGGTAACGCACAAACATTACCAAGCAAACAATCAACTTCTTACACGGACTACCGTTTCCTTGCGTCACGGCTAAAAATGGTTCTTGTGATTTCATTTCAATTAATTATATGCTATTCGCATGTACACTTCGCCTCATAAAAATACATTATATTGTATATCTATCTTGCCTCATTCTATCTATTGCCGACTCAAACCACTGTACATTAGTTTGTTTACTATTTCTTTAATATTTCATACATTGCCACCGGTGGCAATGTATGCTAACTCAATCAGTGATGTCACACATGGGGCTTGGTACCTAACGTAATGATTGTATCAACAAGTAGGACCCACCTACATCCTCTATCTGTCTATTATTAGTTTTAGATGAAACTCAGTAAATGAATAGAAATTCCACGGATTATTTTAGAATCGTCGACTTGTGAGCTATGGCTCCGATCAAATAGACGCGGTGGCAGCGGTGGCGGCGGGCGGTGGCGGTGGCGATCTAAAGGGAATGATTGTCAAGTGGCTGTCACAGTTTGCGTGAAAGTACTGTACGCCACCGCTTCAGTTTGACCGGGCTTTTAGAGACTTAAGATTTTATTTCCAAGTATCGTTTAGTCTTCCAATAAGCGGCGACGGGCTTGCGACCCGTCACGTGGAATGCTAACTAGGTACTATAAAAAATGCGGATATGTGTCAAATATAATGTTTTGATGTGTCCCTTATACTTAGTAGTATCCTCACATATATGCGTACTTACTGATAATGGATCTCAGGATCTGCAACATGGGAATCACAGTGTGTTTATTATTCAGCAGCAGTGATCGATGAAGGTCGACTCAATGAAATATTATGTACTAGGCAAGCATCTAATATACCATAAATGCTTTATGCTCAAGTAGGTACATCGCTCATAAACCTAATTGAAAACTTTTACTGCACGTCCGGCTGATGTTGATGCACACCGGATAATAGCGAAAGTGGTTCAACAAGGCGTAACTGGTTTTTACTTTTTTATTGTGAAAATTATATCACGCTTGTTACATTTTATTCGACAGCTGATCCAGCTTTGCTTGAGATTTTCCAAAGTAAATTGTTTTTATTATACTAACAGAATGGCAATGGGGAATGTCCAAAACTTCTAAGTGTTTAAAATGAGACACTTTATGCAAATAAACTATTAAGTAGTTTGGCAATTACTGTAATATTCACTCCTTTGTATTTTTCATAAATACAACTTTTGGTGCTGGATTTCAAGAGGGCCGTGCCCAAAGCTAATTTTTGCCTGAGCCACATTAGCCGAATGCGCACTGCTATTAATGTACTCGTATCAAACGGTGAAGGAAAACATCGTGAGGGAACCGGCGGCATGTCCTAGAACCAAAAATTCGTACCAAGAATCCTAGCAGTGGGAAAGTGGGAACACCTGATTATGATCATGCTGTTGTAATTATATTTTTCGATTAGTTGAAATAATAATGATTGTGCACCGCAATCTAATCGGCAGTGATAACGATAACACGGTTCGCGGACACAGTCAGTGTTTGCAGTGCGGCCCTTGGAATATTTTTAACGTTATTAGGTGTTTGGACCTCCCTGCCAAGATACCGAAAGTAGTAGGTAGTAAAATTTGAAACTTGCGAAGATAATTGTTTTAAGGGAAACTGAGATTTTATCAAACAAAAGTTTATATAGTTAGCGTTAACAAAGTTGGTTTACTTCAGATCAAACAAGTGATATTCAAAACAATTTTATTGTAATACCCAAAAAAGTAAACGTCAAGTGCAAGGTTGTGTGCGAAAAATTAAGCCATTCATTAATTTATGAATAAAATCGGGGCTAGAAAACTTAAGTAGTGTGTATTTTAATTAACTTAATTTAATTTAATAATTATGCTGGACATTTTAGCACAGCATCATCTAGCCCCAAAGTAAGCAGAGCTTGTGTAGGTATTACTTAAATACTTTTTTTTGTAAATAAATACATATTATACATAGAAAACACCCAGACCCGAGACAAATATTTGCAGATACAAACGTTTGTCCCGTGGCGAGAATCGAACTCGCAACCTTCTGCGTCTCAGCCGGGCCTTCGCCCACTGCGCCACAGAGGTCGTTTAATATTATTTAGTAAAATGGTAATAATAGCCACCTGAATCCTGTATTTACATTTCGTATCGCAGCGCCTACGTGTAGAGTCTGAACTCTAGAACGAACACAAATTGCAATACAGTCGGTTCATCGGAACATTCCATCATCTAGCAATCTACGAACCATTTCCCGAAGGTTGCCGGTTCGGTTCCCGCCGCGAGACAAATGTTTGTTTATGCAAATATTTGTCTCGTGTCTCTTTGTTTTCTATATATATACATAATATTTACAAAAAAAATAAAAATATTCCAGTTCCCATAAAACAAGCTCTGCTTGGTTTGGGGCTAGATGAAGCTGTGTGAAAATGTCCAGCATTATTTAATTATTTTATACCGATTTATTACTCCACTTAAATAAGTAAGTACATATATTAAATCATTCCCCATTCAATGAACGTAATTGACTATTCATATCATAAAAACGGGGATTTTCACGTACTTTACTATCGGTGAAGGCACCGACTAAGTTTCGACTCATTCCGAGAGTCTTCATCAGGGTGAGTGGTCGCGACTTTCTCCCTCCGCCTCGCGCCCCGTGTACTAGTTTTTGGAATAAAAAAACGTAATTGACATTTAACAACATTTGACAACCTAGGTGGGTCGCCAGTCGGGCGAGTAGCCGGTTGAGACTAAAGAGGTGTGGGTTCGATTCCCGCTGTAGAACAAAATTAAATATTTGCTTGTTCTGCTTATCTTATCTACTGTGGTCCCGAAACCTTAACATAGTCTCACATAGTTATGGAGTTTTCTATCGACATACTCATTTGTCTCTCTACTGTTGAGCTAAATTACCGACTACAAAGCTCTCCGGTGTAGGAAGAGGTTTATTCTCATTTGTCACGATTGTCACCTTGTTTTGTCCCTATAGTGGGGAAATGAGAATGACTTAATATGTAGTTCCCAGTTTTTCCCAGTGGTAGCAATAGTGAAAAACAGTGCATTTTCCAGACCGGGTGGCGTCCAGGGCCGATGTCGCGCGGTGTTCAGCTACCAGCCGGCTAATCCTGACGAGCTGCCGCTCTGCGTTGGAGACGTCCTCGAGGTTCTTGGAGAGGTAAGCTATATTTTATCTGTTGGTTGACCAATTTACTAGTTGGAGATTGGAGACCGGGCTTTGGTCAGAAACATGATTCTTATAACATTTTCATTATCCTTTTAACCTAGCTTGCACGACCACTGCACGTTTTAGTATGTACTTACAAGAAATAGAGATTCTATCCTGTTATGGTATTTGCCGTGACTATGAAATCTCTCCTAGTTTTTCTTACACCTAGCTAAATCATATTCTTACTGTTCCTACTTATTTTTTATTATTTTCCATGTTAGAGGCCATTAGAGGTAATACGTAGGCATAATTATATAAAAATAAATAAAAAAACCGAACAAGTGCGAGTCTGACCCGCGCACCGAGGCTTCTGTATAAGCCAAAATAACAAAATAATAATATTACCAAAATAATTAACATTACCCAAGTTCATAAACTATGAAAGCACCATCTGTTTTTTAAAAGACAAACTTAACTAAGTTTTTTTTTATTTTTCCTTTAGAAGCTTAATTTATAGAGTTCCAAAGAACCGTAGTCCTACGTATTTGGTATTAATTTCAACTTGATTCCTCCACGCGTTCCTTAGAAAAAGGGACGGACGGACAAGGAAGTGATCCTATAAGAATATAACTTGCAGGTAGAAGAGGGCTGGTGGCAGGGTAAGCGGCAAGGCCGTGTCGGCGTGTTCCCCTCAAACTTCGTCGTTATGTTGGACCCTCCGACAAACACGACGCCCATCGAGCCAGCGCCCGCCCTGCCGCCCAAACCTGGTACTTATATTTGTTTTTTGGTATTATTCACCTATCTATATATTTCTACTATAATTTACCTGTTTTTACGTATGTCGTCTAAATAAATGACAGCAAAAAAGCCTTTTGTATTCTTTCATTATCTATATCTGTTCCATTCCAAATTGGTTAAGTTGTTACAAAGTAAAGGAGAAATTACAATCTTTTTTGTTGTCATTTATTTAGCGGAATTTTAAAATGTTAATAAGCGTAAGCACCATAAAAATGTAAGAAAGTTAGTATTTTCCATTTCAGCCGCAATAGAAACAAGCCCAGTAATGTTATGAAAACACCAAAGTTCCTGGGCAGATCACGAAGCTCACAACTGCTACGAATAAAGATTGTTTAGTTGACCACGAACCGGAATATCCGATTTGTGGTCAAGTTAGTCGGTTCTTAGAAGCGGCGCAAGACCGTTCATTGTGGCATTTTAGGAACGTTTTTATCGCTGATACGATGAATCATTAAAAGTACTAGATTAATTTACAAGCAAACTTCGGAGAATAATCGGGCGTAAAAAGGATATCAATTTGATTGGCCCTATTCCCAGCAATTTAGTCAGTTGAACGTGCTTTATTGAATTAACTTCTGACGACTCCAATCATGTGTGAGTAAACAGTTAGTGAGCCACACTTGTTGCCTTAAAATGAGTATAGCAGTGACTTAGTTCGTGAATCACATAAATAAAGAAAGAAATCATTATTTGGCAAAACGGAAAGAAGACATCTTTGCATTAAAACCGGTACCCTGGTACTTATAATAAAAAGATAAAAAAACTGTTACCTATCTACAAAAACATAATGTAGAGAAAATAAATTAGTCGTAAAGAGAGTGTCGCCTAGGCTTTGCTTAGTTTGAGGCTAGAATGATGCTGTGTGAAAAAAATCCAGCATTATTATTTATTTATTTATTCAGTCGGCATCTTATCTTGTCAATTACAAGAATTACAAGGTTTTATTAAAAATAAATACCTATTTGATCAATTCAATTTGGTTCAGATCTATAATGCTACTACTATGGAACTTCTAAAAAAATATTAATAGTTCATTTATCGTTAAAAGACATACAATCTCTTACGTCAAACGCAAATAAAGGCTCCTGTAGTTGTGGGTCCAAAAAAAATACAAGGTGTTTTAAATTTTTGCCTTACTAATTTGGTTTTTCTACTAACTTGGGCCTAGATGATGGTGAAAAATGACCAGCTTTATTTATTATTTGTATTTCACATCAACAGTCAAGGAGCAGTGTCGCGTGCTGTTCCCATACTCGGCGGTGAACGAAGATGAGCTCACGCTGGCCGAAGGGGATATCGTCACTATAGTGTCCAAGGAGGCGCCGGACAGAGGCTGGTGGCGAGGCGAGATCCATGGCCGAGTCGGACTGTTCCCCGACAATTTCGTACAGATGCTGCCTACCGGTGAGTTGCTAAATTTAATTTATAGTGCTTTTACACGAGGCAGGTAATATGTGCAAGTTGTGGCACTTGCGCGGGTTTTATGCATAATGAAAACTACCGTGCGCGGGTCCAGTGATGCGTTACTGTGCATACTAACTTGTGCAGACTCCTTGCCCATGCAACCCACTCCTTGGGTTGCATGGGCAAGGAGTCTTGCTCCAGCTAATGTGTATTTAAAAAGCGTCGCTGTTACTCCATACGAAAATACACGCAGTCCGATAGGGACAGTTTCAGGCACGAGAACGAAAAACACAAATAAAATGGTATAGAAAAAAGTATATTTCTATTAATGATGATTTAGATATTACCCGGACTTTAGAAGGTCTGATTTAAAAAAAGAAGCATATTGAGATCGATAAGTAGCGCAGCGACCCCTAGATTTTAAAACATTGCCTTACGGATTCCGAAGTCAAAAGACGTAAAAGGAAACTCCATAGTTTTGTTATGTTCTTCTGTCTGTTCAACAGGCACTCGCACGCCATTGTGGGGTGTCATTTATCAGGTCTTTAATGTTTTCTATGTTTTCTCATCCATTTTTTATTTAAAGTTCCCATCCAGTTCATGGGAATGTAAGGCAAAAAAAGCAATAGTAAAATTCAAAGTAGCTAATATTCTGATAATGTTGTGATATGAAACGGACCCCTCATTACACTAGTAAAATAGCTATGGGATTGGAAAGTTCGGTACCAGAACTGTCCCGTTGTTCAAGATTTTTGTTTTGAAGTCTGTCAAAATGTTCGTAGTACATTGCCATTTTGTTGATTTAATGAGTGAAACGAGCTAAGATCTCTGAGTCTTCTTGGACTGAAGTTTGTTTGTATGTTCGATTACTGCCGAACCGTTTATTCAATCTTAATAAAATTGGTAGATACGTTATTTTAATCGATTTTTTTAGTTCGAATATAAGTTTCATCGTCACAAGCAAAAATCTCAGTTCGTGGCGAACTACTAGTATATTTAGGGGGCTGCTATAATAATAGATAGTAAAATAAAAAACAGCTGCTAGTAAGTTGTTTGATTTTAGGCTTTGTAAGCAGAGTAGTAGAGGCTGATGTTGTGGAACGAAGTTAATCAGGCTGCGCGTACGCACTTTCCACATCCACTTTCGATTTAATGTCTAAAACCACAAATAAATAAATTCTGTAATAGTAGTTTCTCCCTATAATCGTCACCACAATTATATTTAGAGTGCGGCATTCACGGCCTGTTTTCATTAAGGCTCGTAGAAAAAGTTAGTCTAATGTCATTTTTAGTTTTTTTTAAAACGGCTGTACTTTTTAGTCTTACTGTATAAAGTTGTTATAAAATATATTTTAAACTAGTAACCATAAATCTAAAATACCATCACCAATTTCAAGGTTTTTGCCTATTCGTTAAAACATGTTTGGTTCTTATCCGCTTTGGGTCATAATAATATGTGCTTAAATGCAGTTTTATAATGAATATATTTTACTTTGCTAAAAATTAATTTTTATTAAACGCGACTGCGACTCAAACAGCCCACTTTTGAATACGTTTGGGTTTGATTGTCTACGTGGGTGTTTGTTGTCTGTTACCATTTCTCTCCAAAACGGGTAAACCGTTTGTTAAAACGGCTTTTTCTGCAATAATAATGATAAATAAATGCAGGACATTTTCACACATCATCATTTAGCCCCAAACTAAGCAGAGCTTCTATTATGGGAACTACATGACTGATATACTACTTATATACTTAAATACATACATAATTATACATAGAAAAACCCAGACCCGAGACAAGTATTTGCAGATACAAACATTTAACCCGCGGCGGGAATCGAACCCGCAACCTTCTGCGTCCTAGGCGAGCCTTCGCCCACTGCTCCACATAGGTCGTAACCCATAGGCAATCGTTTTTTTATGACTTCAAGATTATTATTGGATAGGTTATAACGTCACTCATCACTAGCGTGCGTGCTGCAATGAAATATGAACGTCAGGGGTTTTTAAAAGTTTTAAAAATAAACTTATAATTCATTTTACCCGCGTCGACAAGAGCCTTTTTGCCATAAGATGTTACTTGTTTGTTTGTCTGTTACCACATACTCGTATCTTTGAAACGGCTTATAGGATTGTAATGTGGTTTTTCGCAATCGATTTGTATGTTTTCAAGGATGGTCTTATTGCCACAAGGGCGTGCTGTAATTGACGAAACGACGAGTTATTAAGAGTTTGGAAAAAAATACTTGTACTATTAAGTGCTAATATATCAAAATCAATTTATAAGCCAATTCATAATGATTGCAGAAATAGTTTTATTTCATTGAACTTTATTGCCAGCGTTTCGGCACACGTGACCACATAAAACGATGCCTGAAGGTTAAAGCCACTTTAATATGACATAATGTTCATTACAATGTTAATGTTGTACGGCTTTCTAGGAATTTCATTCCTCTTGCTACTATTTTGTACTATAAACTTTATTGAACAACAGAAATATTTTCTGACAGCATCGCCTCTTGTGTTGTACAACGGTGTTCTTTGAAACAAACATACATACGTTATTTAAACCATACAATGTCAGTGAACTGCGCCTTTTTTTATCAATTCTTATGATCTGATGTCCACAATGAAAGCTCAATAAATTTATAATCATGGCCTTAATAAGAACATACATTTCAAAATGCGGCTCTGGCCTTAGAATAACTTACTTTTTATTTATAGAATTACATTTTGGTTCCAAAAACACTTTTAGTTATTGATCATCGGATTCAATTCTCCATAATTTTTTCATCTGCTCTTAAATAAAATACCACTCGTGGAAATCCTTATGACCAGCGGTTATATTGTAATATCTATCATTTATTGACTTTAATTGGTGGAATTCGACATTATCTTTCCAATTTCTCCAATAAGAGTAAACACAGTTTGTAGTGTCAAAGTAAAAGACTTATATCGTTATCACAACATCCCCGCTGGCCTGGTGAATTAAAACCTGTCATTCATTAATGTTTTCTGTAGCCTCATAATCATTCATTATCATTGCATTCGTACATAATTAATTCCATCACTTCAGAGGTTTCACAATAAGAAGACCGCTACAGCTTACGAAGAGTTAGTAAACTGCCCAGAACTCCCAGAATACGCTCGCCGAGAGATCCAGAAAAAACGCAAATTGCGGAAATCCTGGCAAGTGTCCTAAAGTAAAGACGGAACTGAAGACTCTCTCGGCTAAAATCAAGGAATTAGTGAATGGTAGGAGAGGTATGACATGTCTTGGATTTTTCCAGCCATCAGCTGAAACTACATGCCATGATATGGTGATTCTGTACCCCCATCGGATTGTTATCTGTGGAAATGCTGTTTGCGGGATATGGATAATAGTCATTTTTGACGCTAAGCCATAAGGTACCCCGTAGCATCAGCATGCTTCTGTCTTGCCCTGAACTAGCGAGAAGCCGTGCATGTCAAAAATACAAACCAAACGATTTTCCCTATTCAACGCCGAACATTGTATTGTGGTGCGCCAATTTAAATTATGAAAATATTAACTTGGTTTCAACTTATCTATGTACATAAATATCTGCAATTTCATTTTAGTAGCTCAGTACATCATATAAAAAAAGATAATAAGAATTGGAAGTATCAAATACTAGCTTTTACCTCTGCTGTAAAAATAGTACTTCTAGCATAGATGTACGAGGTGCATTCAATAAGTACCTAGCCTCATCGCCAGAGGGCGCTGTAGTTTCAAAAGAGTTTTACCACAGTGTAGCACATTCTTTTTTAATTCTTTTTTAAAATTTTCATTCCAATCCCTTCATTTGTTTTAATTTTACAACTTATGGAAGCGAACGTGTCGATCGGTTTTACAAAAATGGAAAAAGAGCAATATCGTTCGGTGATTCGATTCCTATTTTTGGAAGGGAAACCGCGCATCGAAATCAAAGAGCGCTTGGATGCTGTGTACGGTGACTCTTCTCCATCGATGGCCACCGTCAAGAATTGGTTCAACGAGTTTGCACGTGGCCGTACGTCGGTTTTTGATGAACCACGTCCAGGTGCACCGAAAACAGCTGCTACGGAGGAAAACATTAAAAAAATCCATGATCTCGTATTGGCAGATCGCCGATTGAAGGTTCGGGAGCTAGCTGAGACTGTAGGCATTTCAGAAGGAACAGTGCATCATATTCTTCACGAGGAACTCGGCATGAGAAAGCTGTCGGCGCGATGGGTGCCGCTTTTACTCACACCGGAAAACAAGCGCAACCGTGAGACCACATCGGAGACGTGTTTGGCGCTGTTTAAGCGGAATCCAGCTGAGTTTTTGCGTCGTTTTGTGACCGTCGATGAAACCTGGATCCACTGGTACACACCAGAGACCAAGGAGCAATCAAAACAATGGATCCAGACCGGGGAACGTGCTCCAAAGAAGGCGAAAACTGTAAAATCGGCCGGAAAAGTTATGGCCACCGTTTTCTGGGATTCACAAGGTGTGATCTACATCGATTACCTCGAGAAGGGTAAAACAATTACAGGGCTTTACTATGCCGATTTATTGGGCCGATTCGACGCCGAATTAAAGAAAAAACGACCCCATCTGGCGAAGAAAAAAGTGCTGTTTCAACACGACAACGCACCGGTTCACACGTCTGCCGTTGCCATGGCCAAATTGGTCGAATTACGCTACGAATTGCTGCCCCATCCACCGTATTCTCCAGATTTGGCCCCTTGTGACTTCTTTCTGTTTCCTAATCTGAAAAAATCACTCGCCGGGAATAGATATGGATCAAATGAGGAGGTCATCGCCGCCACGGAGGCCTATTCTGCAGAGTTTGACAAAAACTATTTTTCGGACGGGTTAAAAAAGTTGGAGCATCGCTGGGCTAAGTGTATCGAACTAAAAGGAGACTATGTTGAAAAATAAATTGCCATTTTTCCAAAAATTTTCGTGTACTTTTTGTAGGCTAAGTATTTATTGAATGACCCTCGTATGTAGATACAAGTATCATAATAAGAACCTGACCAATAAATTAGAAAAAAACGTCACAAAAACTCTGAGCGTATTAGAGTAGGTACATTACGGCGTAGTTTTAACACCGTACGGTGTAGTAAAAGGCTGGCCATCGCCATGTTGTCAGTCATACTCGCACATAACAATACTTATTTATTCTGCTTCAAACGTTATTCTTCTTATACTGAGTGTAGTGTGTTATTGTGTTTGTTTATTAAATTTTTAATGCTATTGAAGTGAGGCCCAGCCATTAAGTACTCTACCAAATTCCAAAGAAAAGACAGTTGAATCCAATAAAATATTTCAAAGATTACTTTGAAATATTTTATTCTAAATGACGTTCTAAGTGAATGAACACTATCCCTTAACGAGGGGGTTTTGAGTATAAAAAGTTCTATCCTGTTTTAGCACCTAGTCTCATATCTGGGAGAGTTGAGATAAAGAGCTGGTACCTTATCTATCTAATAAGCTCACATTTAGCCTTCTCTCTGGCACGCCAATCTTTCAGGTTCTGCGCCAAGAAACTAGTACTCACTTTTAAACATGAAATTAATAAGCAAAGTCGTAGGCAGCAGCTACGTACTAGCATGATACAGACACGAGCATGCTCTATAGTTTGTAAACAGTTTGCCCACTAAAGATTAGTATCCGTTGTTTGCTATTGACATTTCTTGCGAAGGTCTTACTCGCATAGTCGTGATTTTGCGTAACTAACTCTGCTGGTTCGCCCTCGTGTTTTTATAACTAGTTGCCTCACCGATCGCGTTGGTGTCACTATTATACACTTAAAATATTTTTTAGTGATTAAATACTAAAGTAGATATCGAATTTGGATTATTTTTTAAATTGTGTTCTTAGAAACGTGTATTGTGGTGTAAAGGATCTGAGTGTTCTTAAAAACTGAAAAAAACCTTTAATTTTTAAAACTTAGATTTTAAACAAAAATGGGTGTCGAAAGTGAGTACTTTTTTCAACCCATTATTTAAGTTTTGCTGTTCTGTATAATAGTGAAGTTTATTATAATCAGAGTTCTGTATGCTACGAAATAGTGACGTGATGCAGTGATTTAATAATCGCAGTGGGAATTTATGCAATGAGTGCCTATAGGGTAATAATACCATGCATAATTTATGAATGCTATTCTACAATGCATCTGTGTATTGATTGATTGTTTGCACTTAGCTTAAGATGGACGGCACTTAAAATGTGCTAGGAATAGGTACAACTGTATGTCTATAATAATAATAATAACATATTTTTCTGAATATTTATTTTGCGTGACGGACTGCCTGTCGATCCAGATCAGCCGTGATAAAAGACCTGAAATTTGGAGAATGATTTGTTTCTTTTGGTATGTTTTTAGCGGTGTACTGAGCAAGTTTTCCGAAATTCTACCCGCTTCTGCCCACGGCTTCGCCCGCGTGGTATGCGGACTAAAAGTAGCATATGTGTTATTCTAGGTCACGAACAATTCATGTTCCAAATTTCATCCAAAATGGTTTAGCCGTTTCGGAGATATGTATTTGCAACAAACATCCAAATATCCGAACTTTTTCATAACATTAGCAGGATAGGATGACTAGATTCGCTACTCAGTACACGTTCTTCCACATTTCTAAAGCATTTAGTCTAAACATTTTTTCTTGTCTTTTCAGTGGCTGCGGGTGTAGTAGAAGAGAAAAAGCCAGATCGTCCCCCCTCGAAGACCGCGGCCTCTCCCATTTACCCCATACTTAACAAGTACTCAGAGAAGACGGCTTCCGTCAAGGAACTCACCACATCTAAAATAAGGTTTGTTTCGATGACCTACCTAAAGGGTAACAAGATTACTCTTAAAACTTGGTAAATATTAATTTTTAGGTCGGTCCAATTTTATAGAAAGTATTTTGAATATAAAACGATATTCAAATAAATATCGTCCAGTAAAATAATAGTAAAAAAATTACATTGTAAAAAAAAACTTGTTCAAATAAATAGTACCTACACAAAAAAATATTTAAATTATACAAAAAAATAGATTTATTTAGACTACATTTGTTGTACTAACAAATGTCATTGGATTTTGTTAACAAAATTCTTCTTCTAAAACTTGCAAAACTTGAACTAGTAATTAAGTTGCAAATCAAACATTTTCATTTTCAAGTTTAGTATTGAACATTGCCGTATAATGTACTATTTTAAGAAGGCCCCTAATTGTGATTTTTATTTACGTTACAGTACGCATAAAGAAAACTCACTAAGTAAGGAAATAAATACACAGACGACAGTCACTAACACGAGTAAGAATGAATCAGAGAAGCTAATATACTCAGAGACTGTTAATGATGGAACGCTCGATGGACAAGTAAGTACTACGCTTTGAATGTTCCGGGTAAGAAATACAGTCGAATATGGAAAAATTAATAAAAAAAAAAAGAATTATTCATTACTTACTGTTTTTAACCGATTAAAAAAATGGAGGAGGTTCTCAATTCAGCTATGTTTTTTTCTCGTGTATATTTGTTACATAATAATGTTGTATTGTTGTATTGTTAACCGTTTTTTATGATTCTTTTGTTAGATAGAGAATGATCCCGAGGAAACTTTTATGGTACCCCATAGAAGTTTTATTTCTGAGTGATCGCTATTTTTCCGTAAAACTTAAAAAAAAACATCATCACTTATGGAATCACGCCTTGCCGAAACAAATTTTGTGGCTGATTTTTCTTTTGATTTTTTATTCAAAAGTTTAAGCAAATAACGTGGTCACGTGAGGTAGAGGTCACGTGAGCTCTATCTGATGATAGAGTACCTGCAGGATGGAAACCATAAACTTGGAACTGCAAGCGTTATTTGAAGGTATATGTTTCGCGATATTTTCGTCGATTGTGAAACGATTTTAATGTTTCTTTTTTTAATGGGTATTACTTATAAGGGTGGTCCCATATACATTTTATGAAAGAAATCCACAGATTTCTTTCATCTTTCAGATTTCTGAGTGCCTAAGGATGAAAAAATAGGTGATGAAATTGCATATTAGACTTTTTATCAACCGTTATTTGAAGGTCGGTTTTTGACCATTAATCTCATATAAATTATTAAAATTAAAGAAAAATGTACTAACAAAAGAAATTGCACTTTCTTGATATATTATTTTCTTGGTATACCTACATACGAGGTGCATTCAATAAGTACCTAGCCTCATCGCCAGAGGGCGCTGTAGTTTCAAAAGAGTTTTACCACAGTGTAGCACATTCTTTTTTAATTCTTTTTTCAAATTTTCATTCCAATCCCTTCATTTGTTTTAATTTGACAACTTATGGAAGCGAACGTGTCGATCGGTTTTACAAAAATGGAAAAAGAGCGAAAGACATTAAAAAAATCCATGATCTCGTATTGGCAGATCGCCGATTGAAGGTTCGGGAGCTAGCTGAGACTGTAGGCATTTCAGAAGGAACAGTGCATCATATTCTTCACGAGGAACTCGGCATGAGAAAGCTGTCGGCGCGATGGGTGCCGCGTTTACTCACACCGGAAAACAAGCGCAACCGTGAGACCACATCGGAGACGTGTTTGGCGCTGTTTAAGCGGAATCCAGCTGAGTTTTTGCGTCGTTTTGTGACCGTCGATGAAACCTGGATCCACTGGTACACACCAGAGACCAAGGAGCAGTCAAAACAATGGATCCAGACCAGGGAACGTGCTCCAAAGAAGGCGAAAACTGTAAAATCGGCCGGAAAAGTTATGGCCACCGTTTTCTGGGATTCACAAGGTGTGATCTACATCGATTACCTCGAGAAGGGTAAAACAATTACAGGGCTTTACTATGCCGATTTATTGGGCCGATTCGACGCCGAATTAAAGAAAAAACGACCCCATCTGGCGAAGAAAAAAGTGCTGTTTCACCACAACAACGCACCGGTTCACACGTCTGCCGTTGCCATGGCCAAATTGGTCGAATTACGCTACGAATTGCTGCCCCATCCACCGTATTCTCCAGATTTGGCCCCTTGTGACTTCTTTCTGTTTCCTAATCTGAAAAAATCACTCGCCGGGAATAGATATGGATCAAATGAGGAGGTCATCGCCGCCACGGAGGCCTATTCTGCAGAGTTTGACAAAAACTATTTTTCGGACGGGTTAAAAAAGTTGGAGCATCGCTGGGCTAAGTGTATCGAACTAAAAGGAGACTATGTTGAAAAATAAATTGCCACTTTTCCAAAATTTTCGTGTACTTTTTGTAGGCTAAGTATTTATTGAATGACCCTCGTACCTCAGCATTTATAATATTAGTAAGAAGTAGGATAATGTATACTGCTCCTTGTGACACTCTATGGGGAAGGCCTGCAATGGCCGTTTCACGACACTGCTTAGTCCATCGTTTGTTAATGTCCTTTTCAGTGTCACGGGGTCAAATTAGTATCTTACCTAAGTAAGTTAACCAAAATAGAATCAGTGACACGACGTATAAACGAACAAACAAGTACATTGCGAAAAAACATTAATATTATTCTTTATCTAGAATTAATATTAATGTCAAGAGTTTATCTCTCACGCGCCCTAGTAATACATACATTTGAAATAATAAATTATAATAAACGGACTAGTGAAACGCCCGCGACTTTGTCCGCCGGACCCGAAATTCGGGTACAGATTATTCGCAACACAACATGCACTGCAACGCAAACATCTATGGACGGCCCGCACGCTAGTTGAACGCTTCTATTACGAACGTCAACTCCCGGCAAACTTCCGTCCATATCGCGACTGGCATATGTTCACGATGCGCCTTTCCGTCCATATCTCGACTGGCAGGTAGTAATATGTTCACGATGCGCCTTTCCGTCCATATCGCGACTGGCAGAGGTAGTAATATGTTCACAATGCGTCTTCCGTCCATATCGCGACTGGCAGGTAGTAATATGTTCACGATGCGACTTTCCGTCCATATCGCGACTGGCAGGTAGTAATATGTTCACGATGCGCCTTTCCGTCCATATCGCGACTGGCAGGTAGTAATATGTTCACGATGCGCCTTTCCGTCCATATCGCGACTGGCAGGTAGTAATATGTTCACGATGCGCCTTTCCGTCCATATCTCGACTGGCAGGTAGTAATATGTTCACGATGCGCCTTTCCGTCCATATCGCGACTGGCAGAGGTAGTAATATGTTCACGATGCGCCTTTCCGTTCATATCGCGACTGACTGACCGCTATATACAGACACACTAGTGTTAACCACATTTCAAAAACAGTGAAAACAAATCTGAATTGATATAAATTATATACTAGTAAAAAAGATAAGTACAAAGATAAGCCTTTGCCTATAAGATACATACCTTCTGCTATTGGTATATAATGATTGGTATCTTTTATTATTAAAAAGTGTAGTCTCACGATAACAAGTCAGAATAGGCTCCCTAAGTAGCGATATAATATCTGTTACGATATTATCATCACTACTTATTATTCCCAGAATTTGTTAAATCATTGTTTTACCAACTAACATTAAAGAAATTTGTCGATTTGGTTTTGATAATTTAATAAAGTGCTCAAAATATAGTACTGATAGCTAAGTGTATGCAAGAGTTAGATTTGCTTAAACAGGCAGGTAGTAATATGTTCACGATGCGCCTTTCTGTCCAAATCGCGACTGGCAGGTAGTAATATGTTCACGATGCGCCCTTCCGTCCATATTGCGACTGGCAGATGGTAATATATTCACGATGTGCCCTTCCATCGCGAAAGAATGTCCAAAGCGTATATAGTTATTTTCTACGCACACAGCGTACGTAGAAAAAACTTACAATTACGGATAACTCGCGCCCTGAGATTGAACGTAGAGTGCCCGCAGCTAGTTGTTTTTGAAATGTATAGGAAATGTTGCATTACACGTTGTGTTGCGAATAATCTGTACGTGGCTCGGAGTTTAGTTTCTGAATATCTGTTTCCATGTTTTACTTTCGGATTATGTCAAACAAGGCGTCGTCGTGCGGTCACCATTTATTGTAGCAAGCCTTACCGATTTCATAGGCATTTGTATCGTTTCTGATTATAATCTTGTTATATCTTCAGGTGAAGAAACCTCCAGTACCATTAAAGAAGAGCCCAACACCTACGTCAGGCGTCGGTGGACTGTTCAGCGGGCTGAAGAATAAAATGTTATCTTCTACGGATAAGTGAGTTTCTTTTGCTATCATTCAATTTAAGTATTTTTAAAGGGCTCAAGAAAATAAGCCCGTTGGTGCACGACCGGGTTTGAACCCTTGACCTTCGGATCGGAAATTGGACTACCGCCCACTAGGCCAACACGGCTCCTTACAACAAAATAAATAATATTCAGAAGGTCCGCTCCATACTAAACGCGCTAGACAATCCACGCGGCCCCATAGCAATCATTTGCTTCACATTAAACATTTTTTATCCTTACTTAAGTTAAATAGGTTTACCTATTTAACAGTCAAGTGCTTTATCTCTCTCTCTGATATATTGTGCCGTTTTCAATTCAGCTAAAGCAAAAAAGAAACACTGTTTAACTCAACAACTCTTTATAAAGTATGCAGTTTATCGTCGTTGCGAATCTAAACCTCTTATGTGTCATTTTTGTCAAAAGTACTTTTATTGAACCATCGTGTATAAAATGTTGCGCTCTATCGTTTAAAAAAACTCTCATGTATATACGATTATTTTATCACGGTTAATCTATTGATTTAAAAATATCCTATGTGGTTTCTCCTCATAAGTAGTTTTTTTTTTAAATCTTATGTGTAAATGTGTGCACATAAGAGGTTTTAATTAGTACCACAGCCCAAGTACAAGACGTAGACCACCGTTTAAAATGTACTATGTGCTATGCAGCATTATGAGGGTAGTTTTAATTTTTCCCCGGTTTTATGCCGTGTAATGTTCTCAAATAAAGATACTGTTTGTAGTGCGCTGTTAGCTGATGAAAATAAAGTTTTCTTGAAGTTATGTGTAAGAAACATTGTTTAAAATGAATAACCAACTTCGTTTAGACGCAATCGAACAATTAGTGAACCAAGAAGATGATTCACATACCTTTTATGATCCCCGAGAATCCGCAACAGTGGGATTAGACTCTGATTTCTCCTTGGAAGACCTAAATCTCATCTCTTCGATTGTTAACAGCCTAAATTATAATTTAGAAAGTGATTATTATGAAATCGAAGAAAGATCAGACCAGAGTGCCAGCTTTGAAACTGCTACTGAAGTTTTTTTTCCTGCAATTTTGAGGCAAGTATCATCATCGCCACAGCCAGATTATGAACCATTCGGTAGTGATGATAGTGGAGACGATCCAGAATGGACTCCGGATCTACTGAATAGGAGAGAATATTTAGTGCATTACTTAGATTTAGAAGATATTGTACTGGCTAATGAGGAGGATATAAATGATTATGAAAATGATAGTAACACTGATTGTGATAACTCATTTTCTGTACAAGATTTGAGAGAAAGATGGCACTTGTTTCTGAAATGAAAACGTCTGATTAATACTTCACTAGAAAGTGCCGAAGAGAGGATGAGGAGGTATCTATCATCGAAAACATTGATGTAAATTCTGTAACTCTGCCACAAGCAGTACTTCCCGTTACCGCTAAGCTTAGCGGTAACGGGAAGTACTGCTTACAAGAATGCCCGTGGTTTAGGACAAGCATACCTTGGATTCAAGAAGATTGACGATAAATTAACCGCGTGCATAGAAAAAACGCCAAGAGTGTTAAAATCACGCTGTGGCCATACATGTACGAATACAAAAACAAATAATACTTTTCTATGTGTTATTGAGTCTGATCTAGAACGGTAAAAAAATAATTAAGAATTTTGGAAGCTAATTACATGGGCAGCCAAGATTTATTTTGTGAAAGCATCAGCAGTGCTCAGATAAATAAGGCGAAGACGCAAATATAATCGACCACGACCAGTCAAAAAACAAGGTGGACACGATATCTACATTAATAAAATAGACGCCCAATGCACTAGAGTGAGAGTTTGTATATACTTTCTTAATACACTCTGTATTGGAGAAGACAGTTTTCGTCGGTGGACCCGTGAAACTTTACAGAAAATAGAGACGAAGATAACACCAAAAGCTCTGCTACAATTAGTAGGTACTTACCTGATGGATCAATACTTTATCGCTTGAGAAATGAGGAAGATTGGGCTACACTTCCACAGCTAAGAAAAAATAACAATCAACAAGGTTTAGAGACACCAAATTCTCTGTACACAAGGCCGCTGAAAATGACCGAATGCAAGTATAAGCTCTTACAAGAGCTGAAAACTGTCATAGATAAGGATTATCATCCTTTTTATGATTGTCTGCAGTTTATTGCTAGACTTGAACTGGTGTGTTTGTTTGGTGTTGCAAAATTTGCGTAATTTATCTTTTTTTAATAATATTTTATGTCTGATGCCTTTTGTGATAATACCTCTATAAATAAAATCTGTAGATTTTTTGAGTACATAATTTGTATAATTCATGATTTTCATCTACTCAAACAATAAACAAATTCCATTCAAATACTCACATGTGCTATGTAATGCGCAACCGAAACCTCTTATGTGCAAGAAATTTAATAAAAAAATATTTTTGAGTTATTTCCTGCTTTTTGTTTAAATTTATTATAGCAAGCTAAAACGTTACATTTTTTAAAGCTTAAAATGGCGTTATTTATTTTTAAGGTTCTCCTTGAATTTTTTTCAGTGGGAAGTTTTTTAGTTTTCCTAAAACTTTTACTTTTTACACATAGGAGGTCTTTGATTCGCAACGACGTTATGTAAAATTATAATCTTATAAAATCGTTTGTCGTCACTGACTGACTGACTAACCTTCTAATCTATCAACGTACAGTCAAGTCCAAGTCTAGAAAACTGAAATTTGGAATATAGGTTTTTTATTAACCTATGAAAGTATTTTTGGAAATTTCTACTTTAAGGGGGGGAAATGGGGGGAGGAACTTTGTTTCTAATTTATTTAAAGTTAGAAACATTAATATTTGAATAACAGCTACTAAGCAAAAATAAAAAAGCAGGGTTTTTGGATTTTTATATTTCAGGGGGGGAAATGGTGTAGAAAGTTTTTTTTAAACATGACTCCACCCGCGCAAAGACGTTGGCAACAGCTAGTCTTTTAATAAAGTAAAATTATATGTTATTACTCAAACTACATTTACGTAGGAATATAATTCTAGAAAATTCTGACCTGCACCCCCTGAGCGTAGGTAATTAGAATCAATGACATTAGAATCAATCGGAGCAGGCTATCTGTACATGTCTATTTGTGTCCTTACTTACCTTTAGTTGTAGTAGATCTCCTTGTGAGAGAGCTTGTAAGTACTACCAGCAAATCAATTTCCGCCGCCAAGCAGTAATGCATTGCTGTGTTCCGGTTTGAAAGGTATGGGTGCCGATGAAATTACAGGCACACGAGACTTTTCACCCGTTATGTCTCAGGGTTGGCAACGCGCGAGCAATACCTTTGGTGTTCCAAGTGTCCATAGGTTACGGTAACCGCTTACCAGCAGTCGGGCCGTATGCTTGTTCGCCACTCTAGTTATATGTAAGAACAACCATTTATTTTCCAGAGAAAAGTCACAATCGTCCACCGTATCGAGCAGCGGCAGCAGCAGCAGCGGCGAGTGGGACCGCATCGACGGCGGCGGCGCCAGCAAACCCACTGTCGCCAGCAACACGAGCGCCGTGACCGGCTCGACAGTGCCAGCCAACTCGGCCAACACGTTCGATCACGTCGAACGCAACACGCTGCTGAGCGACCCGCGAGCTGGCAGGTCGGTACTCACCACTGGATCACTACACACACCATTAGCAGAACAAAAAATGTTGGCCATAAAAATGACAAAATCACGCCCTACATTTACGAGGTCAGTACGCAAAGACGGGAGTTATTGAACATTCAATACGTTTATTCCTAAAACTTTTATTTTTTTTTCGAATAAATAGATTGAAATTGCTTTCTTACGATAACAAGCATTTGCTCATGGTAATGAGCGGGCAAGTCTCTCTGGCGAACCTTTGCATATACTAAGAACTATCTAGAATATATACGATGAAATAAGGTATTTTTTTATTCTAGATAAATTCTAGATTTTATCATTGCTTGTTCGTGTTGTTGCTTTCGAGGATTTTAAGATTATGAGTCCGAAGTTTTCGAATGCCCAACTTCTAACTGATTGATATCGAAATTAAGATCTCCGAATTTCATAAGTGTGTCATTTTAGAAATGTAAAATTTTTCAAAACTACAAGATCTTTGATTGTGTCATTATTTATTTCGTTATTCGGCTGAGAATCCATAACTGTATTTCATGCCGACGTAGTGAACTAGTCAGCGTTGGCGGAACGATCTTGATTGCGCCATTATGCCAGATACGGAGAGTGAATCATTCATTCATTAAGTTAAATAAAAATAAGAATATAACTATAGAACTAAAAGGACATACATACGACTGTTTGCATAACAATAAAATCAATTGTTGGTGTGCAAAGTTAGAAAATGTATCTACTTATAAATATCTAGGTTTAACTGTCGAAACACATTTTAGCTGGAACTGCCATATTAACTCAGTATGTAATAAATTGCGATCAATTTATAGTAAGTTAATCAGTTTAAAGTATACGATTTCGAGAGGGGTAATGTACGTACTTTACCACGCGCTAGTCGACGCAACTATATCTTACGGGTTGGGTGCGTATGGACTCACTTTTCCTACATACCTTAACAAAATTAAAAACTTGCAAATCCGTATTCTCAAACTACTGGTAGATAACAACGTAAAAAAGTCCCTAGAAAATAATTACGAAAGATTATTTAAGATATGTAATATACTACCCATAGAATCAAGAATTAAAATCACTATCATGATTGAGCAGTACGACAGCAATGATTATAAAAGGGAAAGGAGGTATGCGTACCCAACCCGTCAATCTAAGATACCCAAGTTAGTGGTCCCTAGAGTGAGGAATTATTATGGAAGACGTGAAAGGCGCTTTTTAACACCAACAATTATCAATGAGCTCCCATGTAACCTCTTTAACAGTGTAACAAGCAAAAACTCATTGAAGACAAGTTTAAAGAAGCATTACATTTCGCTGTGTCCATAATAACGTAATAACAATGTTATAATCTAGGTACCGTCTTGCAAAATTTCATAAAAACCGTTCAGCCGTGTAGACGTGAAAGGGTAACTGTGTTACAGAGATGTATTGTAAATGAATACACCATCATTTAGCATTCGTAATAATATTATGTATCTATTATGTACGTATAGGGGAGCTAATCTGGATATATTATATTATATTATGTGATAAGTAATTAGTAATTAAGTAGTTAGGTACCTTTACAATTAAGTACAATATGTCCACGAGAGCTACTGCCGACTGTACTGTTGTACAGTTTGGCAGAAACTTTATAATGTAAAAGTACTTTAATTTGAAAAAATAAAACAAATAAAATAAAATAAATAAAAAGTTATTCGTATTACACCAGTTACGTTTTTGGGTTAATTATATTTATTTAAGTTCTGTCTTTCTGTACGTCTGTTTGTATGTACCGTTAAGTACTAATTCTTCTTCTACATCGTGTCATAATTTCTTTCTTGGTCACGTTAGTGATCTGACTAGGTTGAGGTATGACCTTGAATAAAAGTCCTAGTGGCCAGTGGTAAAATAACCAGATTGGTAAAAGGATTCATAGAGGCTCTTTTCATGCACGTAGCGCGTGTCCAAGAACTTGTGTTTCTAAGACATGCTGGTTTCATTACGATGTTTTCCTTCACCGTTTGAGAGCACTAGCATTGCACACATAAATTTTACAGTGCCGCCTGACGAGATTTTAACCCAGGACAAACGTTTTCAATTTTCAATGCGTTTTTTGCTGTTGTTTACGGTATTTATCAGAGAAGTTTTCAATGTTTTGCTCAACCGGGTAAGTACTTAGGCTCTATGTGGGTGGAGCCGCGAGAAAGTACTAGTTTGAAAATATATTATTTCTGTTACAGAGTAAAAGCGCCTCGCCGCCGGCCGCCGAGCCAAGCGCTCAGAGACGATACCCCACAACAAATAGGACTCACTAATGGACACGAAGGTACCCGGATAAAAATTTGCCTGTGTTATTCAAAGTCACGAACTAAGCCTATTCCAAGTTTAATCCAAGTTAATTTAGTCGTCTTTCCTGGCTTGGTAGCGGAATAACAGGCAGTAGATAAACCGAAGTTTCAAAGTAATCCTTGTAATTTTAATGAATTTATGACTTTGACTTTGAATTTGACGTTACTAAGATCCTTACTTTCGTACTAATTAGCAACAAACATAATGAATAATGCTGGACATTTTTCACATAACATCAAACTAAGCTTGCACTCGTATTATGGGAACTACATAAAAATAATATAATACTAAAATCCTACAGATTTGCTGGGTGCAGTACTGTAGGTGGTAGCATATAATTATGCTGAGCAAGACCACGGGCTATTTTGGCGGCATAGTTTTTGTCGAATTCAATAGATTTTCTCTCTTGCTTTCTTCAATATTATAAATGCAAATTGTATGGATGTTTGTTACCGCAATCTTTGTAATGGCTGACCTTTGATTTGCATGTGAATATCGAGACCTAAAATAACAAAGGCTACTTTCCATTATTTTTGTTACTATGCGAGCGAAGCCTTGGGCAGAATATTGTAGTTATCTGGGAAACGAGAAGGATGTAACGAAATCACTAATTAAAAAAATATTATCGCTAAGTGTCTTGAGTTTTGTGGCACCATGGTACTAGTAGTTTCTGATACTCACAGATAATCCTATTGTGGGGCTGGGACTATGTACGGGACTGTTGGGTGGAAATAACTATTACATATTTACAGTGCCATCAGAAAAACCGCCGCCAATCCCCGTAGAAAAATCCGCAGCCGCCATAGCAGCTGAAGAGATCAAGCCTCGAACGCGCGAGTGGGAAAAACACAAAGCTCCCTGGATGGCCGAACTGAAGCTGAATCAAGCCAAGAAGACCAGCTTTGGTGAAACCAAGTCGCGGTCCGTGTCGGGCTCGTCTGAGGCCGGTGTCGCGAGCAAAGCCGGCGGAGGGAGTACCGACAGGTAATTCTTTAACTTTGCTATGTTCACGATTCTACAATTTCGCATAAATTATCAATCTAGGTTAGTCTTCGCGACTGTTATCGAACCCTTGACTTCCTCCGTGATTCGTGGGCGCACTGCCGCTGTGTCGTCAGGCCGGTAACAGCTTGGCTAAAGTGCCTTGGTACGTATACTTTGCGTTGCACGCAAAGTAAGTTAAGTTTGTTAAGTGCGTGCGCAAATGTGTACTCGCTTTTTAAATTGTATGCTATGATTATAGCGAGGAAGAGGACAATCATAATAAATATGATAAACGCCCAACAGACAGTGTCCTGACACCACACTAGGATTCCCTGTATTGTGGATATCAGGAACTACGAGTACCTTGGTTTCACAACACCCTGACCTGGTACAAATGTCGGTAGAACATGCAAATGTTTGTCCCGCACCGGGAATTGAACCCGCACCTCTTGCGTCTCAGTCAGTTACTCGCCCGCCGCACCACCGAGGTCATCAATAACAAGTTTGGTTGAATAATAAGTTGGCCAAGTCGATCCATACTGGGCAGATACCTCTCTATGAGAAACAAGCTTAATTAAATTTTACGCGAGTGCGCAAACAAGTAAATAAAAAGAACACTCAGATCAGCAAGCTACCAATTTCACCTGTAAAGAGTTTGAATGTTTATTTAGTCCCGCATATTCACCACATTTCGGAGGTATATGGGAGACTGGCTTTAAATCAAATTATCTTTTTTTTATTAGGGTTTATGCGTTTCGGTAGTCTGGTAAAAACGGTACTTTGCGAGATCACGGTTCGTAGTGAACTACTATTATTATAAATGCGAAAGTTTGGTTGTTTGGATGTTTGTTGCTAATAATCTCCGTAAAAGCTGAAACGATTTTGATGAAACTTGGAATAGGTATAGTTCATGATCTAGAATAATATACAGGCTATTTTTTATCCGGGTACCACACGGGCAAAGCCGTGTTCAGAGGCTAGTTAATCATAAAAAATCTGTATTATGTTATCAATGTTATATTATTTACAGGATCCTAGATGTTGGCTTAGAAGAAAAGAGGTCTACTCATTCTATGGAAATGTCGAAAAGCACATCTTCAATAAGCAGCAGAATGTCTGTAATGGAGAGTTATGAAGAGGTTAGTCATTCTCATCTGTATCCTTTACGGCAGAAAACAGTTTAAACGTTTCTAAAAAATTCTGGCAAAGCAAGTCTCCTTCAGGATATCGCCTGACCAAGCGATATCTTTATATCTCCATATTGTAACTTCTTATGCTTGTGGCCAACTCTGATGCAGGGATATTTGCACGCAAGAGGTGCGGGTGCGATTCCTGCTGTGGGTCAAATGTTTGAATGACATGTAAATATTTATAATGTAGTTTTCTATTCCAGTCCCGTTTTCTTAAAACCGTGAAATAAAAACCAAATTGAGTTGCTCTGAAAAGAGAAACAACATTTAAAGATATTATTTCACAAATTCATTTACTGATATTATTTAAAGCTTTCTTTTATTACAATCGTCTGACCACAGATTACATAACCCTCCAACCTGTGCGTCATCCTGACCACAGATTACATATTTATTACCGGTATGATGTTTGACACCACGGCACTGGTCAGGCGGTATGTGACGGTTGGGTGATATTTATTTAAAATTTTCAGACTGCGAAAATTCGTCAATCAATGGACTCTCGGAAAGATGTCTCGCCTGCCGCTAGAGAATTCAACAGCAGAGACTCTGACCCGATTCCTAGCAAGCCTGTTTTAAATTCACCTACCGCTGCAGGTTTGTACAATTTTTTGGTAGGTGATCACCTCTGTCAGTATTTGTTGGTGCCGTCTACTACAAATGAAGAAAACACACGAGACGATTACAATCTTTAATTTCTAGATTCAGAATGGCCGCAGGTTAATGGATAATTTCTAAGCAAAATTACTTTGATCAGTGCTTAAATACAAAGTGCCTTTGACCCAGCGTCAACTCTTAATGGTGGAAGTGGTCAACTTATGGTGATTAGCGACGAAGGTGCGATTCCCATTGACAGTCAATGGGATTCTGATCGGAGTTTTTAAAATAGTACCCATCCCACTTTCTTTTTATTTCAATGAGCGACATATATTTTTTGTTTGTTTCCATAAATAATCGCGAGAACGGCTCGAACGATTTATGCCTGAATTCATAGTCGGGGGTTGAACAGTCCTCCAAAATCCATCATTCAGCAATCGCCTTATGGTTGGGTACATAAAGGTTGAATTTGCATAGCGCCTGAATAGTTATCTATGGCCCCTATTTCACTATGAATTCAGGTTTTAGTCCATAACTAGGAAAAATCCCACAGACAAGAAAGTTGGTTTGCAAACTTTTCCTGGTCAGCTCGGCTGAGAACACGTAGCAATATTAGCGCGAGATAGTATTGTTTGGAGTGGGTTCATCCTAGTTTCCGAACCTTGGTAATCTTGGTATAAATTGAACACCTTATAAGTAGACCAATACTCGCTTGGGTACTCATGCTACGGTGCTACTGTCTCATCCCCAGGTCGAACGCTCACCTCAACGCTGGAGGACATCAAGAAACCGCCCGCGCCTTCCCCTCCGCTAGCTTCAGCCCGCACGAGCGCAGAGATTCCCACCATACCTATCGAGAAATCGCCCAACAAAACCGATAGAGTTGCCATTTCTACGGAGAAGAATGCTATTTCTATGGAGAAAAATGTAATTTCTACGGAGAAGAATGCCGTTTTATCAGAGAAAAGCGAGATTTTAACGTCAAATATCATCAGTTCGTCTGTTGTTAGTAGAACGGCGGGCAGTTTGTTTGAAAAGTAAGTTACAGTCATCATTTACGTTTGAAATTCATATGCACCTTTTGAGTTCCTTTTTACCCGCGACTTAAGGTGCTCGTATATGTTTGTTTGTATATTACCATTTATCTCCGAAAAGGCTTATATGATTGAAATGCTGTTTTTTAATCGATTTGTATGGCTTCAAGGATGGTTCTGATATAGGTTTTATCGCCACAAGTTTCTAGGGGGCGCTGCAATAGCTATGGAAAACTCGTCAGGCTTTTTTTAATTGTTGTTTTTTACAACCGATTTGTACAGCTTCAAGGATGGTTCTGACATAGGTTTTATCGCCACAAGTTACTAGGGGGCGCTGCAGTATACATGGAAAATACGTCTGAGTTTTTACTAGTTTTATATTTTGCCAACCTAATGTCAGTAGGAGCTGAACGTTGCTGTTGCTGCTTTCACTGTCCAGTCAAAGTAAAAAATAATGAAATTGAGTGAAACTTTACATTTAAGATCATTAATTTTAAAGGTAATTTTTCGAAGTCGGTTGAAAAAAGAGCACTTTTTAGGAGCAGTACGTTAGAACGAACAGAAAAGAACGAAGATAAGCCGGAAAAGAACGACAAAAGTGCATCTAGCACTCTGGAAAGGCGGCTGCATTTCAAGCCGGAGAGGAACGAAGGCAGCGACGCGTTAATCGCGCAGCTTAATAATAGGGTGAGTTCATGCTATCTTAATGGCCAGGGTATCAGGAATATCAACCGGTGACTAAATATCAGCCAAAATTAAATGTCCGATAGTCACTGATTTGCCAAAGTTCTTATTTTTGAAAGCTCACGAAAGTTACACGGAAACGAAACGAAAATCGGTATTTTATTAGTATTCTCTGCGTATAATGAAATATAACTGTATGACAGAGTATGGTATTCATAAATGCGACTTGTTAATCGTGATTCAGAGTCACAGTGATCTTTTTTAACATGAGCGATATCAAGATCACTTGGTGAGATTCAAAATCGATAACCAGAACGACGCACTAGGAAGGCCCCTACCTAATAGGCCGATGCCATCGGGTCTCGGGTGTGAATTCGGTGGACAGAGGTGGTCTAAGATCATTCATATTGTGAAAACGGGAATTTTCACGTACCGCACTATCGGTGAAGGCACCTACTTAGTTTCGCGTCTCGTCAGTGCACGACGCGACGCGGAGGGAGAGCATCGCGATCACTCACCCTGATGAAAACTCTCGGAATGATGTCTGTGCCTTCACCGATAGTGCGGTACGTGAAAATTCCCGTTTTTACAATATGAATAATCAAATTCACGGTAGGTTTCAGAATAAAAAAATGGTCTAAGATCGCTTATCATGGCACTATGCCACTATGTAGGCCTACGTCTAAGAGTGAACGTCTGCTGGTAATATTGTTTTTCATAATCGGTTAACATAGTACTGACCCCACATTAGGATTCCCTGTGTCGTGGGTATAAGAAACTACGAGTACCATGGTACATTAGGCCCGCAGCGGGAACTGAAACCGCTCCTCTTGCATGCCTGCTACTCGCCCCCCACTTCACCGAGGAGATCGTCAATATAGTAAAGGAAAGGTAATTTGTAAAAATCGTTAGCATTTTTGGTCTATATTTACCTTATATTCTTATCCCTCAGATATCAAACCTGGAGAAATTAATAGAAGTACAAAACGCAATGTTCAAAACGGCCATCGAGGATCTGACGACGAAGCTAAAATTGGAATCCGAGAAAAGGCAGTCCTTACAATCCGAGGTAGAGAAACTAGCGCACTGTGTCACGCAAGTATAGCCCTTATTCCGCGGGCTGTACGGCCCACTGCCCCGCAGTCGCGGGCGGGAGTATTCAAGCTACGTGTACTTTTAGCTAGAAAAATGTGCATACAACGAGTCAAAATCCATTCACCGCATTGGTTTATTCGTCTGTCGCATGGCCCAACACGGTGAAGCTATAATAATAAAATTTCATGTCACTTTAGTGCTATAACTCTTTTAGAATAACGGTATGAGACTATCGTGATGTGACTTTAAAGTGCTGATAAATAGATAGTTACTAGCCGCGGGAATAAGGAATAAAAATATTGCTCTAGCTCCTAAACCCAGACAAGTGGCAGTTGGAGAAACAAATCCAAAGTAATAGTAATTTTCTTAGGAAATGTTAAAATAGCTATACCCCTAAAACGCTTTTTAAACTTAATGCTTAAAATTTGCCCCGTTTATGATTGTAATTATCCGGTGGTAACAGATGACAATACTTGAAGCATTGTAATTCTTTTGACAGATTTTTCTGAGAAAGCCTAAAAGTCAAAGTTTTGCTCATCCAAATCATAAGGATCATGTTTTATTATCATGTTTTGGAATATTCCTCTTCTAAACACAATTTAAACAGTTGATTAACTATACACTCTTTCTAATATGTGTCATTTCAAATTCAACAAGAAAACGAAACACTGTTTATCTAAACATCTTTTTGAAAATCTTTATAATCCACGCCGATTTCTAGCGACCAAGAACAATTAGCCAAAAAACACGACTTGGGGAAATTTTTTGAAGATCCTTCAATTAAGCTTTAGTCTATCGGTCGCTTGAGTCATCTGCTTATGCTTGGTGATTAGATTTCAAATGCCATTTGTCTACGAACCTCGATATTTGTTCCGGTTTAGTTTTGGAGCGGTGAAGATTTCCGTTTTAAGACGGGGTGGAAACTGGAATTTGAAATACATTTTATGACGCAGACAATCAAAATTATTCATAATATTACAGTTGGGTTGCGCGAAATGAGCATCTCATAAATGAGGGTCCTCCATTGATCTTGAAATATAAAGTTTAGACTTTGAGTTTGATCGTAAGCAAACATGTAATAATATTGTGTTGTTGTTGCTTAAATCTTGAATACTGTGAAATGCCGTATATTTTTTTTAGCCGCAAAGGCTACTTTGTGATTTTGTTATATCGGCCCACCTCGTCTTGAGTAACCTTTTCAATACATACAGTACTTATTGTTTTCCGTATTAAGCAAAATCATCGGCCTTATTAAATACCTATTTTGTATTTAAATACATATACGTTATTAACGGAGCTTTATCAAAATGTTATTAGTTTATTTTTATAAAAATGCTTGATGTTAGTACATATATTTACTGTGCTTTTTTATCGTTGTGAATAGGAGATTATTATTGTAGATGA
The DNA here is from genome assembly GCA_958496245.1 of Perizoma flavofasciatum. Classification (NCBI taxonomy): domain Eukaryota; kingdom Metazoa; phylum Arthropoda; class Insecta; order Lepidoptera; family Geometridae; genus Perizoma; species Perizoma flavofasciatum. Next base: position 11,415,782 of record OY292419.1, on the reverse strand, counting down.
TAAATGCAAATTCTTACTGACAAACTTCTTAGATTGGTATGTACTTAAAAAATTACAATGTATTCCCATAACATACTCAAGTTGCTACTTTAGATAAGAAAATAATGGGAACTTTTCCAAAAGCTGAAATTTATAATTATACAATTTAGGTATTTTGTCAGATTCTGAAGCTGAAAAAAAAAATAGTTTTTATTATGATTATGAATGTGCTTTAGAAATGTTATAAAAATTTTCAATTAAAAAATACGGCACGTAAATCAAATTATATAATATTCTAAATCTATTAGATAATGATTAGTTATAAAGGCATTTTGATAACATTGAACGTTCGAACGATTATGATGAGACGTGTTCTCGTTGCTTTCATTAATCTATGAATGGTGTTGCAAAACTTCTAAACATGAAATTGTCTACATAATTAATTACGCGATATAAAGCTATTTAATTCTCTAATTAAATGTCATCAAAATGGTCCGTATTTTAAAGGACGTGGCTGTACTTTAATAATAAGGATGTGATAGATATTTTCGCATTTTGAATAGTGATGATTAAATTAGGTACAAGTTGCATGTGTTCGTAGACTTGACCTATTACAAAAATTGTGCCATTTTATATGAACTGCACTTTTGGATAGAATAAAGAAAACGTAAATATTTATACCCTAAACTTTAGAAAAAATGTCATAGATAAAAGTGAATTGGCAGTTTCTTTGAATAACGTAGAAATAATCTAAATCGAACTACATACAAAGAAATACTACAAACAAGTTATCTTAATTGTGATTTGTACATTCCATTTATTTCCTAGTGTACATTTTTTTATAGTATCTGCTTTTGAATGAAGAGGTTACACCAAAGTTTCAATGAAACTATACAACAGTAGTAAAGCAGCAACCACTCCGCGACCAGTTGAAGTAAATTTCATACATTCGATTGAAAATAGTGAATTATTCGTTCAAATTGATTCATTTGAACGAAAAGTTTCACATTTATCACTCAACTGAATGTTTTATTGAATGACTGGCCTAAGTGTGCAATCAGTATAATAAAATAAGGGATATTTTTATTATATTTTTCTATTTGTACATTATATAAAACATACGCTGTACCTTATAATAACATATCTTTGTGATGGTGACATACCTGTTTATTTTATTTATAAAGTTTGCCCCTTACAAAAATACTGAATAGTTTTAAGAATGTACTTGTATTTTTAATTAACAGAACTAAGTTTAATTTAAATACCGGATCGGTATCTAAAATTAATGCATACCTACTAAATAAATTACTGTATTTGACATGCTATAGGTAAAAATAATTGTTGTAGGTTGTAGATAGTTTTTGTGATAGTCGATGCCTAACATTATTCTAAATTTAAAGTAATCTATAAAACTGCTTTAAATCATGCACAATTTATGGTCACATGAAACATCAATATTTTTTTTATAATTGAATCATTTGTTAAAAAACTGTGTCAATCTTCTCTTATATTATTATTTACCTGCTGTAGTTTTTAATATTATATCCATCTGCTATTTTGATGGAATTTCACGGGTCGATTTCATACAAAATGTGTCGATTAATGTAATTAAATCATTATGATTTAAGAATAATCAGGTGGGGGGACATAGGCGAAAGGTGAAGTTTAGCACCACTTTCTGGCCTAAATCACACATCCCTAATTGGATGTGTGATTTAGGGTTGGATACCTATTTGCTCGGTCGGAAAACAGTAGGAACGTCCTAGTTCCAATACACTAATACAGATGTACCTTCCGATCCTTAAATTAAATTAGGACTGGCGCACTTATCCTGTGAGTGGGAACGTGCGTGTCTGAGACCATTGAAGATCGTGTAATCCTTTCTTATAACGTCAATTCAAGAAATGCCATGCTCACCTATTATAGGATACTTCTAGACAATCGGCAGTATAATTTAACTTTGAAAATTGTATGCTGCACTTACCCCACCTGGGGGTTAGACAAATACCTCACGCTTACTTTTCCTTTCACGCTAACGCAAATTTGTCAAGGGGGGCTAGACAAATACCACTTTCTGTTGATGTAAACGCCTGCGGAAAGATAAAATTGTACGGAAATGACATTAACGTCAACAGAAAGTGCTATTTGTCTAGCCCCAAGGTATTTAAAACTTGGCAGCTTTTAAATACGTGACATTTCCGCAGTTAATGTCATTTCCATACATTCCGCAGGCGTTCACGCCTGCGGTGAACGGTGACAGAAAGTGGTATTTGTCTAGACCTCCTGATCTTACGTTATTTTATTATGGTACCTAACTATAACTACTGATGGATATGGATAAAATATTGCTAACAGCAGAATTATTTCAGTTATCCCATCGATATAATACGTATTTGCACTTATACAAAACCATTCGCACGCACAAAGTCAGTTATTTACGATAATAAGTGACCAATTGTGTTTATCTAAATTATTTTATTGTTTGGCTGTCAAAACACTGCACTGGCTCAATTGAGTATGCTCAATGCTCGCACGTGTTTAAAACACATACCGACTCTCTGATTCACAATCACTTCATAACTTTATCGGCTCGATAACTCTAGCCTTGTCCTTTTCTAACATTCAAAATTTTTAAACAGTATCAGTTTCTTAACTATGTTTTATTTAAATATGTAAGTGACAGTATTGTTAATGGCTTACTGCATGCATTGGTTTATACTGCAAGTGTCGAGGGCAGATCAATTTAAATAACGAGACATAGGTACTTTTTTAACAAGCCGATAAATTTATGAGAATGAATATGAATAAAAGGGCTATTTATCACTTAAATTATTAGGTAAGCCTTAGCCGTTGTTTAAAGCTAAAGCACACTACCTAACTAACTAATTTTCATTTTTTTTTCAATTTACAATTCGATTTGCTACTGACAGGTGCCATAGCATCGTTTTATGTTTCTATGGTAACTATCGACGAATCAGGAATAAAATAAATAATAATGAAAATAGCAGTAAGTTGTTTCAAATTGTTCTGCCTAGCTAAAACTTCATACATTTTTCAAAATAAAAAAAAACAGTGTCGGTGTTAATTCAATAAGGATACTTTCTTATCCAAGTTGATCTCCCTTTCGTAATATAAGTGAAAAAGATCCGTTTTAAAAAAATAAGGTAACAAGATTTCTGTATTGAGTGTATAAATCGGGTTGTACTTTTTATTAAATACCACCTTAGACGCTGCCATTTTGCTCAATATTAATATGTGATTTTTTTGTCTTTGAGAGGCCGTTGCACTGTATGTCAGGGAACCAAATAACGGAGTCTCATTTAACAGTTACTAATTTCCTAACGTCTTATTTTTAACGTTTCGGACAGGCTCCATCTGTGTGATTTTGAAGAACTAAAATGACTTGCCACATTTCCAAATGACCTCATCCATGTTTTTGCTTAACTTTTACGTTGAAGTTTAAATAATATTCAAAATAATGAATTTTGTGAACTTTTGACTCAAGTTACGTTAAATAAAATCTCATACCTATTTTTTTGGGTTATTCCCGTTGTCCCCTGATTTACTTTTAACTGGCCTAGTTTGGTTGTATTATTAAGGTACCTAATACCTAAACTGGTCAGCTATGGAATAATCGAGTTATGTATTGTATGTACCACCAAGCTTATTTGTATTATATTATAGAGGGCAAGCCAATTTTTTTGCATTTAATCTTGATGTAAATATCTTAACATAATTTTTACTTTACTTTTGTACATAACAGAGCTTGGTAAAAGTACACGAGGTTTATGTAATAAACCGCTTACAGTAATATTGTATTACAAAGGACATGTTTATATCATTTTAGTACTTAATTTATTTTTATGTATCCTGTACCTTTATATGCATTCCTACAATTTAATTGGTTCATAATAACAAATTTATCAAATAAATATGAATACTTAAAATTTAGTGTTGTTATTTAGTTTTTATGAAAATTGAGGTTTGTTTAAATAATACAGTTTTTTTATTTCAAACTTTAATTAAAACATCAAGTATAAACACAACTAATTAAACAAGTATGTAAAATGTTATAATATGCAGGTAGGTACTTAAAAATAAAATGATAGGTACAGTGTCTTATGTTTATGGCAGACCAAAATAAAAAACATCAAAGAGGAACCTGTAAGCTATGTTTAACAGCTCATAAAAATAAACAGAAGTTCAACTAAAACATAACCCTACAAAATCTCGGACGGAATTTCGAACAGCTTTCATCACTGCCTAAAACCGCCACTGGTACCTAAATTACAAAAAACGGCAGTTATTTTTGGAATGTCTCTTAATAACTACTACGCATTAAAACGATAAATAGGTATTCAATTTATCAACTTGTAACGGTATTATAAATTCGATACGCCATTGTTATCAAGTATGAAATAAATTAATTTACTGTATAGGTACAGGCGATTTTGTTATGAACATTAATCAGTTTATTTACAATCTGGTTCTTTGACCAATGGCTACTAGGTCTTTTTCAAGGTTAATATACCTAATACGGGAACCACGAAAGATTCATTTAATCCAAATTCATGTAGAATTGTGATCTTCATACGGAAAGTGAATTTATCTTATTTATTTACCTTGCATATGAAGATCACAATCCTTAAATGACAGAATACTAACTCTGTTCACGGAGAAAGGCTAACAGGGAAATCAGAGGACTGTTCCATCATGTTTCACTGCACGCCGCTCATAAATTAGTTACTTCATAAACAGGCTGTACCTACTATGTAGGTACAATTATATGTTAACAGACTATAATGTTATAGCTATACCTAGCTATAGCTTGCAAATTCATCTGCAGTCTCTAGAGCTCAAAGATGTAGGACCCCCATAAAAAAATGCCAAGACGAATCTTGGGTTACCTTTATCAGATTGTAAAAACGGGAATTTTCACGTACCTACCGCACTATAGGTGAAGACTCGGAATGAGTCAAAACTAAGACGGTGTCTTCACCGATAGTGCGGTGCGTAAAAATCCCGTTTTTACAATATGAATAATCAAAATCATGATAGTTTTTGGAATAAAATACCTTTATCAGGTACTGAAATAAGTAAATTATGAAAAATTCTTATCTCTACACTGATAACTTGATTAACTTACATAAAACGTTACCACCGAGACGTTAGAGGTTTATTAAATGCCCCGCGTGATAGATTGTGGCCACACTTGCTCTGCTAGGGGTGGCTAGGGTACGTTTACAATTTACAGGTCGCTGTTGACGATAAACCTGTTTCCTTCAGAGTGTTTCCCCGTGTATTTGTACTGGCATTTACCGTAGGCACCTGGGAACAAATAAAATTTCAGCAATTTTCAGCACAGTCAATCTCAATCGGCCAGTACAAAGTTTATTCATCTGACGCTTTTTATTGTAGGTAGGTACTGATTTATTTATCTGTTATTATCAACCTATTTAATTTACCACTATGAAACGAAAATATTCACTCCATTCATCGAACTCTCTGGCACAGTGGGTGAAGGACTGCCTGAGACGCAAAAGGTTGCGGGTTCAATTCCCGCCGCGTGACAAATGTTTGTATGATCTGCAAATATTTAAATTAATAAAATAAAAGGACTTTTATATATTACACCTAAACAAACATACCTAGTCATGTAGTTCCCATAACACTAGCTCTGCTAAGTTTGGGCACAGATATTATAATGTTTGGGGCTAGATGATGCTGTGTGGAAAATGTCCAGCAATATTATTATTTTTTCATATTTTAGAAGTAGTAGGGCTCATCGGGGGAAGTCCTACCACCATACCTATTTCACTACTTAAGTAGTACTGCAAATTGTATTCAAAAAACTGAAAGTCGCGACCACTCACCCTGATGAAAACTCTCGGAATCGAAACATAGTCGGTGCCTAGACCGATAGTGCAGTACGTGAAAATTCCCGTTTTTACAATATGAATAGTACTAAAAAGTTTGAATTTGGCATGGGTGGTAATATAAAAATCATTTACCCGTCGTTGGAAAGGTCGTTCAAAAATATTTCGAGTGTGTGAATACCATTTTTCGATTAAGAGATCCGTTTGTGAATTATTAAGCTTTAAAGTGCTAATTTTTGTTAAAGTCAAGTCACCCCCTACCAGCTACGGTTGTATTTGGTTATGTGAAAAAAATCACGGCATGCGGCAGCAGTCAAAGTCAGTAGAGTTACAAGAATAACTTTGAAACATCGATTTTATCTACTGCCTGTTCCTCCGCGACTAAGACAGGGATATATAACGAAAATAAAAGGAAAACTATCACAGCTTAGTAGGCTTTACAAGTAATAGTCGACCAACTTATCAACTGTTCTTAGAAAAATAAAAAGGAAAATTTCGTACAAATTTCATCGAAAATTACTTAAGTAAGTTGTAAGTTGTGCAAAACCAAAAAGTCTGCATATTGCGACGGGCAACTACGGAACCCCACACTGCGCGTGGCCCGACATGCATTTGGCCTGTTTTTTTAGCTTTTCAAATAGGATTACTTCAACGTTCAAGTGGATAAACACAGTGCAAAATAGAGGGATTGACCTAATCCAAATGTAAGTTGTGGAATTGACTTTCGCAAGTTAATTCCACAACTTACTAGATATATTTTCTCGTGTAAGCCGTGTTTCTGTAAGCCGTTGAGGATCAAACCTTAACAGATTTTCGTTTGTGTTTGCTAACGCGTCTAATACAGGTAGCTACTAATCCCATGATGTGGGATGTGTAAATTGTCAGTACAGTTGAAACGTGTGTCGCATCAAGAATTTGAGACTTAAATTCGTGGACCACAAAGTCAACATTTTAAAATTGTGAGGGAAATGGGTACTTAGTTTTGTAAATAACGTTGTTTCAAATAACGCCACAGATCCAAAATCTATGGCATTAAATAATATAGTTCATTAAAGTGTTAAACTCTTGAACTAATTGGTTAAAAATTGTACAGGTGCGGGTTTGGTCATGTTTTCTGTAGGTAGCCATGGTACACGTAGTTCCTGGTACCAACGATACGGTGAGTCTTAGTGAGGTGTTAGGACTTTGTATTTGACTGTTGGGTGTCTACTTATTTATGTTGGAATTTCAGTATACATAAATAAATAAATACCCACCTTTGTGTTTGCCTAACGCGCTGAAATCCACGGGTAATGCTCGCAGCCCCCTATTCGCAGGGCTCACGTGGCTCACAGGGCCGGCGTCAGGCTCGGCCGCGGGGCGACGCACCCTCATAAACTGCCCCCGTGTCGCCGCCTCAGTCCGTTCGATGGTCGACACCCGGCGCGAATCCAGAAACCGTAGTTTGGGCAACTTGTATATAACGAAATATCTGCATGAAAAACAAGAATATCGGCATGAGAAACTATTATGAAGAAATATCTGCTTAAGAAATAATACGAATATATGCATAAGAAACTTGTATATGACGAAATATTTGCACGAGAAGAATGTCATCTGCACTATGTTCAAAATGTTAGGGGCCGCGGCCACACTGCTAGCGGTTAATGTCCGACTGCACTGCATTAAGCCACAGATAACTTATTAAGTTTAGGCAGAGTCTCAGGCATGTCTTATTGACATATTATAAAATTTCAGTAAAGTACGCCTAAGTCTTTTCCTAAACTTAGGCGCATCCACACAAAGATTGCGTCTGGCGCCATTCAAATTCTTGCCGTTTCATTCAAATTTCATACAAAATATAATATGGACATAAGGCGCAAGCCTACACAGAACACAGCCAACACACTCTATTGCATGGACGAGTGATGCCGCCGCCGCGTTGATGCCACCGAAGCGATAGATACATAAGTTACGAAGTTTAATTAGGCATATGTACCTATAAATAATTTATCATGTTTCATCATAATAAAATAATACCCAAAAAGTACTTCTTGCACATGAAAATTGTAAAGGCGATGTGGCCTTTTTTTACGGAGCATTACGACGTAACTGACCATGGTACCAACAGACTACGAAATACAACAAAACATTACATTTAGGATTAGTTCTCAAAATTAAAGGATAAAAGAATGCATACACTGCATTCTTGAGCATTTAGGAAGGAGAAATTACGTAACACGAAGGTATGTACTACGTACTTGTTCGTCATAATTAGTTACTAGTATTATAATATCTGTGTCGTAATTAAGAACCCACAAGCCTAGAAGCATTTTGCTGTTGACACCACATAAATGTAGTCAAGTGGTAAAGTTCTGATAAAATTTGTTAAATTTGTCAGGATTAAATTTTGCTGGTAGGTATTAGGTACTTATGTTACGGTAACCTATTTCAAAAGTAGGTTAAGGATAACATCTTGAGGAATCCGGCATGCCCTAAAACAAAAAAATCGAAGGTAGGTATGTGTCATCGGCTAGTGTTTCAATAAGCGGCCTACAACCTAACACGTGGAATATTAACTGGAATAAAACGTGGGGGTGGTATGTGCCAAATAGAACGTTTGGACGTGCCTACCATACTTGGTATCCGCAAAGATCTACACATGACATCCGAGGGCTTACATCATGGAGAATACTTACAAAGTCTAAGTGCGATCTATCTACGGAAAATGTTTTTTATCGGCGGTATTTAGCTCATTTGGTGCAACAATGATGAATTTACACTTTTTGACAAAATTGAGTTAAATGTGTCAAAAATTGTGCTGAGGACCCTACGAAGTGTGGTCGTGTGCTACAACGACCGAAAAGGTTATTATTTTGTTTTGTTTATCAAATATTGGCAAAACAATGACGAAATTGCATCGAAATAGGTACGTAAATCCGTCGCTGTTATTGGGGAAATAATGACGCTTATAAAAGAGATCGCCAAAAATCAGGAAAATCGCTTTTTTGGAAACAACAATACAGGGTGTCCCGGAATGTGTATATAATACCGAAAGGAGGTCATTCACACAGTGGTGGGGACCATTGTTTGTTCTACGACTTTTTGGATTTCCATGTTTTTCATTCATGTTCATCAACGTTTCCATCGTACCTGCTCTTAGCACATCCCTAAAATTAACAAAACAGCTGTTAATTAACAAAACAGCAGCAGACTTTTGAGTGTGACGTCACACGAGGTCATTGCTCTCTAAATGAAATATCGTACCAAAAAGTCCGATACCGATACCGATACCAAAGAATCTACACCATGTAGCCCGCTTTGTGATTTAAGCCAAATTTTATTATTATTTTTGAAAATGGTTCTTTAGGTACAACATTTTCGTAGTTGTGATGTTAACATGTGTCGGTCCTAACATCTAACTATCAACTACAATGACGCAAACTTGAACTAAAGATTCATTAGGACCGATTTTATGGACACCATGCTCACCTAGTGTAAGATGGGTGGCCAAGACAGTATTAGTAACACGACGAAAGAATGAACTAAAACTTGATAGGTAACAAAGTCATGTACCTACCTACCTTAATTGTCGTCAGTGTCACCACTAGTGGCGTAATGGATGGCTTTCCCGACTTTCGATTAAAAGGTCATGGGTTCAAATTCAGTCATGCATCAATGGATTTCTGTACCCGAAAAATATATTAAGCTCTAAAATGGTGGAGGGAAACATTATTATTCTGTCAGTTAGTTCAAATTCCAACGTGCACCATTCTTTTAAAGGCTTAAACTGATAATTGCTCAATGATATTGCTCAATGAATGATTATAGAGCTCAATAGGCTCTCGAACCGCGAAGGAAATCATCGATACATATCGAAGAGGCATATTCTTATTTTGTGCACAGGTCAAACGTCTTAGAATGTTTGGTTCAAGGATATCCTTGAACCAAACAAAAGCCACTGCGCACTTAATTCATTCTTTCTTTAACCATCACGTACTTTTCAGGGCTAAACTACCTCAGGTAAGGTAACTAGAAGAACTCAGAGCGATTAAGTAATAATCAGTAACGCGGCACATGTCAAAATAAAAGGGGTTTCAAATTTCATATCAAAAATGAACCCCAAGAAATTTTCGACAAGTTCAAATGACATTGATCAGCTTTTTATTTATTTTTTTGACATTTGTTTGGTGTCATCGCGAAGTGTTATTTTTCGCAATTTTTACTTCCATGTCGATTACGTACAGCAATAAGGAGTATAACGATATGATTTTGTGTGTTAGTGAAGCTCCAAACAATGAGGACCGCGGCACGGGCGCTCTACCAGCAACGGTACGAAGGCAAGCGGCTACCTTCATATGGCTGTGAATTTGTGAATTTCCATTTGAAAAAACTTAGACTTGAAGTGCTGTTTTGTAGGTCGTGATTTACTTCAGTCCACGAGGCAGGCATTATCAGTGCGTCATGCAAAAGGTAACTTTCTTGAGTATCTACGTACTCAAGCTACCTACCAATGTAGGAAGGACAGTGTTGATAAAATTTAGGGTTGTAAATTTTTTTTCACAAAAGTTTTTGTATGGAAATCTGAAAATAAAAATTCCTAAGAACACAAATGCTCATTTTCATGGTTTGAAACCCCCCGTTCGGGCTTAGTATACGTTTTACGGGACACCCTGTATTATCTATTTGTAATGTACCTATTTAAAGTATTAATGTATCTAGCATTAAATAAATATGAAGGTACTTATAATTACAATCTTACCTATATCGCTGATAGTCGGAGTCGTCTTTATCGAGGTCGGAGAGCTCATTGGGACACGCCTTATTGCTCAGCAGACTCAGATAAGAGAGAATAGGGCAGCTCGCGCATATCTTGTCCACTAGACCTTCCAGCTCTATTATCTGCGAACATGTATTTTAGTTTAGAAGAGCCTAACGATAAGTGAGGTACAAGTTTTTGTTCTCAACTTATTTCGTCCCACTGTGCTGGGCAAGTGGCCATCAAATCCTCTTTAACGACAACTTCGACATCTCTGACAATTTTTCCCAATGACTACCTAACTAAATGTATAGTATATAATGTATGTATATATATTTTCTTGTTGTAACAAGAAAATATTTTTCGGAGAGCTTATTAATGCTTGTTATGTATTTAAACTGTGCCTATATACCATGCAGTACCCGACTTCCCTACTCGAAAGTCGTAGGTTCAAGCTTCAGACGTCATAAAGCAATAGATTTTTAACATAACATACTTTAGTCAATGATCACATAGTTAAATAAGTTTTGCATAGTGCACATGAGGATTTCCTGTGTCAAGGGAATCAGCGGTGTGTAAGTGAATTCTCTACTCGAAACATTTATTTGCACATAAACGTGCTCAATTTTTTTTTTCATGTTGTGCCAAATACTTGTTTTTCATTGAAATTGATCAAAATGTAAAAAAAATCGTAAGTAAAACGGCATGCAGTGAACCAAAAACTCGAAGGCATGAGTTCTAATAAGCAGCGATGGGCCTATTCCGCGGAATGCTAAATACTATGCAAAATGTAGGAATTTGATGTTTGGACTTGGCTTTGAATTTCCCTATTTGGCATCCTCACGAATCTGAATTCAGAATAGGTACCTAGGTCGTTATACATCAGATTATAATTTTGATATAATTTGAATACGACAATTTGCAAAATTCAAGCGGAAGATTAGCCCTAGAACGGAATGATACTTACAACAATGTACATCTACCAACATTGTACACTTACCCAGTGGCAAGATCACGCTGGTGGTTAGGATATGGACTAGAAATTGGCAAATTTCAGTTTTTACAGGGCTCCTGTGATCTTTGAATTACTGCATGTTAAACTCGGTCAAAGTATATGTTTACCCACGATTAGATGATTTAAATTTAAATGGGCGCAAGTTAAACAGAACGAAACTTCGGTTCCTTAGTATATCTACTCCAACTTTTAAAAAGACTTAGTGTTTGATGAAACTTGAACGTACTTTGAACGTGCTTTATACGTAACTACATGATAATGTATTACACAAATCGGCACTTACTAGGTAAATAGAGATAAACACGTCCAAAACTAAAGTTTCAAATCTCCCTTCACCCAGCCACTGGGGATTAAATAATTAATTGTACGCAATTGTACGCACCGATTAAACTGTCGGCTGATCTACGGAGGAAAAGGAAAGGCTAGCGACGACACATTTGAAAAATAGACCTTACATGTGGAACCATCTAAACAAAAAAAATTCTTCAACAGTAATCAACATTTAACACAATCGTATTCATCTGTATCTTCCATCTAAACTAGATTTTTTTCCAAACATACTTTTACTACTCGTTGAGCTATTTTTTAATTGTTAGCATTTTTGTAGAATGGACGTATTTTTACCGCGGTTTTATATATATACCTTAAAAATCTCCTTCTCGTCGGTTATTAACATTGTATAAAAGGAAACAAAGAGAAGCGTGTAGGTACTTACTTACCTGATTGTTATTGAGCGATAGCGTCCTCAATCGCGGCAGATAAGGGATCGCGAGCCCGTCTCCAAGCTTGTTGTTATCTAGTATCAACTCCTCCAATCTCGTGAAATCCTCTAACCCTTTTAGTGTTTCGATGCTGTTGTAACTGTTTGGATAGGCAATCTTTGTGAGGATTCTTGTTTTATTTAGGTTCAATAGGACATTTTACAACCGTAATTTTTTAAAGATAATACATGTCTGAAGATCACAGATTCAGAGTACAGACTAAATATTTTTTTGCATATTATTAGGAATATGCAAAAAAATATTTAGTGGGCTGCGCAGAATAAATACAAAATTTATCCCAAAAAATTGTTTGAGGAACGCTGTTTTAATCCATGCAAGGGACCAACACAAACAAAATGTTTCATCGTCTTGATAGCCCGCGGCACTCTAACATATTGGATAGGCACTATCTGCTCTACTACATTTAAAATACAAATATTTAAAATAACTTCGCAAGAATATATTTTGTGGAATTTTTATTAAACATCGATGGTATGTGAGCACTTCGTAGTAGCTGCAACGGACGGCTCAATTTACGCAAACAATCAGTTCTGGGAATAGGTACGTATGTGTTTTGGAAGATATGCCCATTTTTCAAATGCAAATATTGCTTTGAACTTAACTTTATTTCCGTTTTTGTTACATACATTTTAGGTTTCGCTTTATGGAGCTGTGATACAATCTCACCTCCCCTTGTATTATGGCGTGCCCTTGGAAGGTGCCGCGGGCATAATATTTTAATATTATTTTCTTTGAATTTGTTCGCAGTGCAAAAACTACCTAGTGTAGCATATTCCCAGAAACTCCTAAAATTATTTGCAAAACGGCGTCGGCGACATCAAATATCTTTTATATTTAGGAGTTTCTGTAACATTTAATTATTAATTTATTAAATAATTTTTCAGCGACTTCATCAACTTTCAAATGCTTCGTGTCTATTACGATTGAAGTATTTTAAGGCTGGTAAAAAATTATGTCATCTTCAACAGCCTGTGAAAGTCAACTCTACTAACTTAGTACCCTATTGTGCAGTTTTACATTGTTAAAATAAACCAGCTAAAAAATATCCTGGCCTTATTTCCTAGACCTGTACTTACTAATGGTGAAGCGATAAACTAAAATTAGCATAACAAAAGTAGTACGAAACGGGAATAACCACTGATATAGATCCCAACAAAAACATAAATACACAAATAAACACATTCACATAAAACAGAATGAAAAAACAGACACGTACAAAGGCGAGCTTAACCCTAAAAATTGTTTTATTCCAGCAAACCTTTGAGGCTAGTGAGAGGTAGTTATAGTGGAAGGGTCGTGTACAAAGTGGAAACTTCATACTTTAACATACTCAAACAATATATAATATACTTTATAAATATATATAATATATATTATAATAATTATTATAGATTGGTAGTGCTATATTACTTTACTTTAGAAAACATTGACTGATGGACTGTCGCGTATGACATGGGGTAAAGCATTCTATAGCCCCACTGCTTACAAGGTAAATGAGTTACTGAAGCGTGTCGACGAGTGAGAGGGTGTTTTAAGAAGAAGGTACTCACAGGACCTGCCCGGCTGCCCGCAAGGGATAAGAAATTCAAAGCGTTCACATAAGGAGGAGAGAGTGGGCTGTGAAGAATTTTGGAGGAGAGAGCCAGAGCGTGAAGATCACGATGCTGACGAATCGGGAACATTTTAATTGGAATTTAAACTCAAATACGTAATCAAACTTGAGAAATCAGAAGATAAATCGGATGCATAAGTTTAGAAGGCGCTCCAATTTGTTGGGAAGTTCGTCTATGAGATCAAGCAAACAGACATCGCCATAGTAAGGATTGGGCAAGAGTATTTTTAGTGTTAAAAGGAAAACAACGCCAGGAAGCTAACTAACTGCGTGAGATACATTTAGGGATTTTCGCTTACCTTAAATCTATATATTTTACTTTAGCACCATACATTTTCTGTAGAGCAGGTGGAATTCTTCTACATTCTTGTCCGCAGTAGCTAAGCTAAAAAATAAATTAAATTTAGTTTGTAGTATGAAAATGATACCTACATGAATTTGAGACCATAACTAGTTCTTCCCCTAGGCTCCAATCGCTTGGTATAGGTAGGTAGGTATCAAGAAACAAAGTAAGTAGGGGTATAATTACATATAAATGGAAAGTACTACCTACTGTCTAGTGATTTCAATGCCTAAAATATTTTTGACTTAGTTGTACCTAGGAGGTTTGAGATTGAGTAAGTACCTACCTACATAACCAATGCAGCTAGTCAAACCCCGACCGCGGCCTACACTGGTCCTTTCAGTTCGTTCATCGCTTCCGAACATTTATTTTTCAGCGTTAGTCGGTTCTAAATTATTTTTGCCATAAAAATTAAATAACATACCTACCTACAAACATTTCACTTTCTAACATTTATCGTTATTGACTCTACAGAGCAGAGAGAAAATAATAAATCCCAGACGACCAACCAGCTTGATTACGAGAGCAACTTACATAAGGAGTGATTTTACTCGGATGACTACACGGATACTACCTACTCGTAGCGTGGAAACCAGTGATCCGAGCGCACATGGATGGGCGACATTCTAATCTTAATTTATTCTTATACGAGCGCACTCAGCCTGACCTCGCTTATACGCAAAAGCTTTACTCCCGGTTCCAAGGATTTTTAAATACTTCATTATTTATTAAAAACTTCACAGCGCGGCTCAAAAAGTACATTCGGATTTTTCCTAGCGTCTCCAAATTTACATACCACATCCTGCGCTCTGTATACCAGAGTGCAGGATGTGGTGGATGGCACAAACTGAGTGAGGAGGCCTAATACACAGCAGTGGGGTTGTGGGTGATGATGATGATGATTTTCCTTAAATATTTTGGAGCTTGTGGGAATTGTTTTTTTTAATGTAAATTTGGAGACGCTAGGAAAAATCCGAATGTACTTTTTGAGCCGCGCTCCAAAAGCCACCATTCACAGCCCGCGACGCGACGTTGAATATGTCGTGTGCTCATCTCGCTGCCTGTAAAAAATACCCATTAATTTGTTTAGCAGCGGCTCCAAATAATTTTAAGTAACGTCAAACACAATAGATATGTTGGCTGTCAGTCTGACTAGGGGCAACGCACAAGCGATACCTCTGGTCACCCTCTGGTGTTGCAAGCGTCCTTAGGTTACGGTAACCACTTACCAACTGGTGGGCCGCATGCTTATAACGGTAGTGTAAAAATAATACACTACCGTTATAAGCAATAATAATCTGCAGATTGTATTTCCACATAACCTTTAGGAGCCCCTGGGAAGTTTTTTGATGAAAAATTAAAATTATTAGATATCTTCTTATAAATTATTAGATATGTACTTATAAGAAGATATCTAATAATTTTATTTTATGTAACTCGTAACGTACCTATTCAACAGAATATTCTAGTGTCCAGTTTCTCGATAAAAACGTTATTGGCGAATAAAGGTTTTTGTTACATATCTATGCGTAGTGTAATTTTATACGTCCAAAGAACACCAGGTTAATGCTAGCATCATAAAGTTTACTGCCGTTTTTGTTATACTTTTATGTTTGCCCGTATCGGCGTAGGAAGTTACCGTACTCGTACCTACTGGATTTATCATTACTACCTATAGTAGGGTTGGTTGGTTTCATGAATGTTGAGTAAAACCACTACGTGAGCTTCGCTGGTCAAGTCCACGTTTTACGTGACAGAGATAAAGCGCTTATAAAATGTTAAAATGCATGAAGTGGATTTCGGGTAGGTAGTCTCTTGGACCAGGACCGGACAGAGTTCTCACAATCGAAACAGAAATCGAAGATGTCCGCTAAAAGACTCGTACCGAGTTTACACATGCGACGCGATGGCGAGGCAAATTACAAATGATAACTACACTCATGGACATAATTAGAGGAACGGAACAAAAAAGAGAGAGATCGGAACTGAAACATTTTTTTTTGTTTGTAAGTATAGAAATTATATTAAGCAATTGATTAATTTTACCATTTTGAATGAAAATAAAACTTACTTCAATAAAAAACACAAGCCTAATCAACATAAATGTCAAAAAAGGTGATTTGAAGAATTAACCCTTCAATCATCACATTGAAAATGTGATTGTGACGTTACGGGGATTTTTTGTCGAGTGTTTGGGCACATTCAGTATTCGGTGTTACACCCTCTAGCTGTTAAAACTGCCTGCAATCTTCTCGACATGCTCTTGATTAAGTTATCAATGAAATTTTGTGGTATTCGATTTCACTCTTCTTCCAGTGCCTTTTTGAGATCTCCTATGTTTGTTGGTGCTGAATCCCGCTGTTTTATTTGTTTTCCGAGTGTTATCCCAAACATGTTCGATGGGGTTTAAGTCTGTAATAATGTGATAATGGTACACTGAGCGTATATTTCTCCGGGTCGTCTCCACACTTTAATCCTTCTATCATTTGGCTTAAGACAAAACCTAGACTTGTCAGCGAACAATATTTTCCCCCAGTCATCATAATTCCAGTATTGGTATGAGCGAACAAAGTAAGCCCGAGTTACTCGATGATCTGTGGTAAGTAAGGGTGCTCTAGCTGGCAGGTACGTCTTTATTCCAGCTTCTTTAATTCTTCTTCTTACGGTTTTAGTGCTAACTGACACCTGTCGAACGTCCTGGAGCGTAGATCTGACCTCAGAAGAAGTCAAAGTGCGATATAATGTACATTTTCTCCTAACCTACAAATGCACATGCACGCCCGAAAAGGCCTCACACAGTCACAATATGTCTGCTAAAAACCTAAATCTGACATCCCTAGGGGGGTCACTTTATTAGGACAATAGCCAGTATTTATTACCACTTGATGCTGGCCGGCATTAAAGCTCTCCTGTTTAATGTTATTTCATTTGCTACTATGTTTTAGGCGAGTGTTTGTCTGTTTTTTATATGAAATAGGCTGATGTAAATCAGTACCTACCTAGCACATTTTAAGAGGAGATATGGAGAGTAAATTTTGTATGAGAGTATAGTTTTTTTTAAATACAGTTATTATTAAAAAAGTATTAAAAAAAGTATTAAAAAAGCAGTGACAAAGTCACAGCAAATGCAATTACAATATGGAAACTTACTTACCTGCAAACCTATATTTTTTATGTAGACAAGTATACCACCCACCTGCATTCCATCACACTCCATCACAATACTAACATGTGAAATCTCATTAAAATCTACCACATCCACTTTGCTGATTGTTATCAACTGCAACTCATATTTAAACCGAGAACATGGCAATATCTTTGATTGATTTTTATCACTATTCAGAAGCTTTCGGAGTCCACCATATTTTGTTAACACAACCATCCATTTAATTATGGCAACCGGGAAGATAAAAGATTCCACAAATGTTAAGAAAACTATGCCGATATTAATTATTGGGTAGAAATGGCTTGAAAAAAGTCGGGACAAAGTCAAGTTGATAGGCATGATGATGAACTTAAATCACATGCGCAATATTATCTTGTTTTTTTGGGTTGGTTGGTATTACATTGTCAACAGAAACTCAATTGCTTGAGGAACACAGTACCTTAACCTACGAACTAAAAAATCCTTATGCAGTCTGCTTAGATTCTTATATGACAGAGGTAATTAGATTATTGTTATAAAGTAACTGTGTTATGAGGGCAATGGGCGGTCAGGAAGTTAACTACCAATATGAGCAATTGAAAAATAAACAAAATATAACCAATGACGACCTCTGTGGCGCAGTGGGCTAAGACCCACCTCAGCCACAGAAGGTTGCGGGTTCGATTCCCGCCGCGGGACAAATGTTTGTATCATCTGCAAAGATTTGTGTCAGGTCTGGGTGTTTTCTATGTATCATATGTATGTATTAAAAAAAGAAGTATGTATATAAGTAGTATATCCGTCATGTAGTTCCCATAATACAAGCTCCGCTTATTTTGGGGCTAGATGATGCTTTGTGAAAAAATGTCTAGTATTACTCACCTATGTTCAACTATGTAATAGTTAACTAATTTCTATTCTATTATAATAGGGTACAGTGGATCAATATTTAGTTACTACTATTATAAACGCGAAAGTTCGTGAGGATGGATGTTTATTACTCTTTCACGCAAAAACTACTGAACGGATTTTCATGAAACTTTACATAGCTTATAAATCAGAATAACACATAAACTAGGTACTTTTATCTGGGTACCACGCGGGCGAAGCCGTGGGCAGAGTGTAGTTGCTAATATTATACGCAGTCAGCCCCCCTATTATTTAATTAAAAGTCACTCAGTGACGAGCGTGTGTTATAAGTCAAATAATTATCAGAAGCCCTTATTCTGTAGCCATATTGATAATTACTATGTGTACTTTAATATAATTTGATTTGAGAAGCGCTCGTCAATTATTGACTTTCAGGTACCATAATAGAGGCCGATCATTATTTGTTTTGCGAAATTATTTTGCATTCCATTATTTTTTATTTTATTTTCAAAATTTTGGGAAACTTACAGCAACAAGAATAGATATATGTAAGTGTAGAATATGCCTGGATAGATCAGACCAGTGCATATTTGCTGACGGCTAATTAAAAGTTTCCGCAGACAAGTACTGACTTAAATTGCGAGACACAAAGTAAGTTGACGACTTAGTGCAAAAGAACATAACATAATAGAAAAAAATAGTATAAACAATACAATTAAGTTGGATAGGTAACACAGTTAGCTTCACTTTTGAAAATAAAATGATCACTAAGTATGCGTTTAAGCTTACTTGTACTGGTGCTGAATAAGTCTACCTCACTGTTTTTATTTACTAGAGAGTTAAACGAGCAAGAAGCTATAAACAAATGTATTCTGCCTATAATTTGTCATAAAGGGTGTGTAAAGAGTATTAGGTTTTCTTAGTGCAGCCTCGCTTGTGCGCAATCGTATTTGCTCAAGGAGTTTCGGACAATCAACGGTGCCGTTTGCTATGCTAATTCAGTAAGTCAAATCAGCCATTTCTCTCCGTTTGTGTGTGAGGAGAAAGTTAAATATGCGGCATCTAACCTCATAGCCTAGTAAAAAAAATACAAGCTCGATATTGCAAGTACCGTAAAAGCCTCTTTTGAATGGACCCTATTCATGCAGAATATACAATAATACCCTATTCATGCAGAACGTACAATGGCACAATTAAGTATTTTAAAAGTTTTAATACTTGTGAACTCCGACGGCATTCTTAACTTAAAGCCAAGCGAGCGAGACGCTTTCTTGACGATGTTATCGACATGCAGATCAAATAGCAATTTACTGTCCCTTAAATCCCCTAAGAGTGACCCTTCAATCTTTCATCGAATCCACTCCAAAATGTGTAGTTATATAATAGTTTTGAGGGTTATCGATTATAGGTACATACGTAGCATTTTAAAACATTAAGGTCTAATTTATTTGCAGTACAGTAATTTTTAAATCTGACTAGATCGCCCTGTAGACCGCGGACGGGCGTAATTAATATTCTCAAATTTCATGTCGTCGGCATATAAAAGTAAGTTTTAAAAAACAAGAAGCTAGATTGTTTACAAAAATCTTTAAAAGTAGGGGACCTAATAAGGACCCTTGGGGTACACCGGAAGGGATGTCCATAGATAAAGAAAAGTAGCCGCCTAAAGCTACTGTTTGACAACGATTTCGAACATAAGATGAAAACAATCTAAACAAGTTTCCCCTTATAACTATTTTTTGAAGCTTTTCAAGCAATATAATATGGTCGATTCAATCAAAGCACTTGAAATAGTCTGTGTAGATAATGTCAATTTGTGAGGGTTCAGACAAAAACCTTGAAAAAGACTCAGCACAAAGTAAAAGATTTGAAGTGGTAGACCTACCTCTCAGGTAGCCATGTTGATCCAACAAAATGCAGTGTTTGGGCGCGGGGTACAGTTGAGTGTGGACTATTTTCTCTAAAACCTTAATTATCCTTATTATCAACGCATGTAAGTAGATACTTAGCGACTGATGAGCAATTTGTCACTTTTTCGAGTTGATGATGACGTCATAGTGAGCTGAATGGATGACGTGATAAGTTTTCATGTTAGTCCTACAGTAAGTATATATGTGTTTACAATGGTAATCAACTAATTAGGGTCATCCATTATTATAATGGATAATACAATGCGTCATTAGGATAGATACCAACTTTTTATCGCATTTAAAGAAGCTAGGTGTAGCGATAACTCACTTTTCAAGGGGGGAAGAATTTTTTTATTTTTGTTTCCGTTCAAATCTGCAATCAGTTGGTGGACTTTAAGAGGATGGGTTGGAAAATACATGACGCTTGGGATCCAGTCTGGTGATGGTATTTGTCAGGCTTCGAGTGGGCTCCCGCCAGAAGCTCTTAAGATCGCTTTTGTGTTTCGCTTAGCCACTCAGGACCTCCCTTGAGCTTCAGGCTCCTGCACTTTTTATATATACTCATACTCTGGAGGCATCAAGCACAAGACTAGGTGTAGTCGAGTGGGCGTGCTCTGTGTCAGATCAATCACAATTTTCAAGAAATAAAAAAAACATATATTTGAAAGGAAGGAACTCCTCACCTTCTCCTTCACAGGTATCAAACACTTTCCACCCCTCCATCAAATCACCTCATGACCGTAAATTCAGCCCGATTCTGATGCCGATCTGGCATTATGGATCAGCACCAAGGCAAACATATTTTGGAAGAAACCATGCTACCTCATGCAGTGGAAACTCCGGACATTATTTGGACAACAACCAGAAACACACAGTGTGGTCTGTGAAAGTGTTCCTCGTTGACTAATGTCAATCAGTCCAATGCAACCTATTGGATTGGCCTGCCTACAAGCGAGACCTAAACCTCATAAACTGATTGCGATTTTTGGTTTGATCATTAGTAGGTTTTATAATACTATTAATAAAACCTACCATTTTTATTCCAAAAACTATCGTGAACTTGACTATTCATATTGTAAAAACGGGAATTTTCACGTACTGCACTATCGGTGAAGGCACCAACTAAGTTTCGACTCATTCCGAGAGTCTTCATCAGGGTGAGTGGTTGCGACTTTCTCCTTCCGCGTCGCGCCGTGCACTACTCTCGTGATGAAGACTCTCGGAATGAGTCGAAACTTAGTCGGTGCCTTCAACGATAGTGCAGTACGTGAAAATTCCCGTTTTGACAATATGAAAACCTACCATGATGAATAGTGACCTGTGTTTGTTTTTGAATTACCTATTTCTTAGTGATTACGACATAATCATATAAAAGATGGATTATTTCACTTAAGGAGCCGGCATACAGCGTTCATAACTTAAATTTGAAGCGCATACAAAAATATAGCTATCTCTTTTTGACTGATGCAGGCCTGCCCGTGCTTGCGTGATAGCAATATTAGTCGTTCAGAATTGGTAGTGTTCCGTAATACAAAAAAAAGATGAATGAAAACTTGTTGTATTTCTCACATTGTGTTGTTATTCTGTAAATAGACAATATAATCTATGTACCAAACCAAACGATATGTAAGGTATTGTTGTTTTTAATACGAAACAAATAAGAAGAAAACATGTCATTTATGATGTAAAAATATCCAAAATGCGATTCGTTTACATTTCATTTTAGGTAAATATTTAGAAAAAATATATAGCAAGGTACGTAGATAAATACTATTCGATGGCAAATAATAACATAATATGGTGGAAATAAACTCTAATTACAAATGATTATGGTATTACGTTTGTATGGGCAATTCATCCAACGCAGGCCTCTTAACTCATTCTATATACATATTTAGGTACATACTTTCAGATTTATTGGGTATAAATGTAGCAAGTTTAAGTAGGTAGGTCAAGCCAACAAAATAAATAATAAGTATCTACTTTATTGTCAACTCAATAAATTTAAGGGGTCCCTCCCACCCCTTAAACTTATTCCAAAGTCTAGTAAAAATAGAGAAAGATCAAACTTACCGAACTGTCTTCAAATGTTAGAGCGAATCTATTGAAGTGATTTTCATCCATTGTTCGACTCTTCAACGCAAATAACGGAATCACAAAATAAAACAAAATCGACTTAGCAAAAGTTCCTCGCTTTTCGAAGTATGAACAGAATAGAGAAATTATAATCGAAGAACAAACGAAACAAACAAAACTTCAAAACTTTGGAAAACTTCGGTCAGTGGGAAAGAAAACTTTATATTTATGTTGAAAACGGCAGTCACGTCAGTTAATTCAATGTCAAATTTTCAATGGCAGCGACACAGTTTTCATACTTTGTATGACAAATAGCGCAAGGCAGTAAATGGCGATTGACGGCTAGACAGCTGCTGCACTGTTGACATCAGCGCTCAAAGACTACGTAGGTATTATTGACAAGTTTACTTTATCTTTTGCAATTTCACACGTGAACACACATACCAATAACTACATTTATGTATACACACTACACAAACACATAATAATACACTTATCCATTTACAAACCAGCAATAATAGGGTTTCTATGGGGAGTCACAGTTACCTCCGGCTCATTTGAAAGCAATTCACGGGAACGCACGTCCTTTAGGGGGTTGTGCATGCAACGGGGCAATGCCATGTAAGTAACAGTGCCAAAAGGTGAATAAATCGCTGGTTAAATGCGAAGAGGCGACAAATAAAAAAACTGGGGATTCGTTTTTTTGCATAATTACGATTAAAAGAAGCAATTCTTTAATATGAGAAAAAGACACTTACAGTTATCGGACTACAAATGACTAAAATAAACAAGCGGCCGTTTTGCATTTAAGCGCTTTGACAGTAAACTTCCGAGCAAAACCGCCACTTTGTCAGGTGATTGTTGGCGCGAGCGCACGTTTCTTATATTCTATAGGGCCAGATTACGAATAAAATTCACTTTTAGGCCCAAAAATAATACGACAAAGTGCTATATTTTGGAATGTGACCGTATTGCTTTTAAGGGAAACGTAAGTACACTACCATTCATTATGCAAAAGAGGCATTTTTTTAAATACGTCCACTTTGAAAATTCAATTAACTCGTTAAGTAATTTAGAACTTTATGCAAAAAAGTCTTATTTTTAATGTGTCCACTTTGTATATAAAATGAGCACCTATGTTATTTAAATTTTTGTGCTAAAGTATCTTATTTTGTAATTCGTCTGTTTTTAATATAATATTTTCGTGAACATCGTGCAAGTTGTGTAAATCGTAAGTGCTACCTACTTTACGAAATACGCCTTATTTCGCATACACGATTTACACGATCAAATCTGGCATTTCTTAAAATGAAAGATCATTATTGTGATGTTATTTTGATAGTTTTATATACAAAAAATATAAAAAATATTATCACAACGTATCAATATTGATGAAACAGTCTAAAGACATCTTAAGGCGACGTCATTGACTGGGCGAAACTAGGTTTGTAATTAGGTAACTTTTTCATTATTGACAGAATGGATAGCAGAGCACAAAGAATCTTGAATATGTTTTCAGATCATAGTCGACCACAGAACGAAGATTCACAAAAAACGTTCTTCCAGCCTTTGAAGAAGCCATCATACCACATGATTAAGAATATAATCTACCACAAGAAACATGAAGAAGACAACAAGTCAATACATATTTTTGACACAAATTCTATAGCTGACGTAGATAGATATTGATGACATCGTGGGAAAGCAAAAAAAGGCTATAAAAATAAGCTAACCCGGAACGATGGCAAAAAAACCTGAGAAAGTTGTTAAAACATATGGGTCAGGCCATTCATTAGTGAGAGTATTTTATTCCAAAAACTATCGTGAACTTGACTATTCATATTGTAAAAACGGGAATTTTCACGTACCGCACTATCGGTGAAGGCACCGACTAAGTTTCAACTCATTCCGAGAGTCTTCATCGCGTCGTGTAGGACTACGCGACGCGGAGGGAGAACGTCGCGATTACTCACCCTGATTCCCGTTTTTGCAATATGAATAGTGAGAATATTATTGCCATCGAACCATGTCATCCTTTACACAATCCATCCATCTTTCGCTCTGCTTATATTTCCATCCACATTCATATTTAACACTTCTCGTTATGTGACATTCTTCTCTCCTCATGACATGCCCATACCATCCTAACCTATTACTTCTCAACTTTTCCGTCACGGTCCTACTTTCAAACTTCCTCTGATATTCCTTATTTTGTCCATTCTAGTAACTCCACACATCCATCTCAACATTTGCATCTCAGCTGCGTGCATTCTTCTTTCATCAATCCCTTTGGTTGCCCAACACTCCGATCCATATATACTCTTGCATACTACTTAATTATTAAGCATTGCATACTTGCATAGAGTAACTAATTCCATTAGATAGTATTAATGTTATTTTTTTATAGAACGCGATTAGAAGTATATTTGACTTCATTATAGAATTTGTTTTATTACATAAAAATGTAAAATTAATTTATTTGTTCAAAAGAACAAAAAAGAAAACTTCTTAAAACTAAAAAGTTTTTAGAAGCTTTTTTTTCTTTAAAAAAAAATAATTCTTGTTGTGTTTTTTTAGAACTTTTTTATTGTATGCCTTTATTATTGTATAATTCTTAATTTCATTGTTTTTTTTTCCTTTAAAAATAATAAGTACAGGAATAATCCTAATAAAACTATAGTTTTTATATGAGTTGTAGCCTTTCATTGATAACTTGAATTTACATTTTGATTATTTTATATATGCAAAAGGGCCTCATGTGATATTTTAAGCGTCGTGGTTAAAGTTGCAATAATATTATAGATACAGATTAATATAGGCAAAAATAACGCGTCTAATGATAGTATTTAAATAATAATTTATTTATTTAAATTAAAACACTTTCCGAAAAATTAAAAAATACAAAGTTGAAAACTTTGATTGGCTCTCCTGAAAAAAGTGTCATTTTGGAAAGTGCCCCCTTCGCATATGCATCTGTGTTAGAGGCTTCTGCATAATTTAGCTACCTACTTGAATACAACCTATTTGTACCAACGCTTGATGAAAGAGATCCAAATAATATGGCGTTCTGGGTGCAATCATTGGGCATGGATTTCCATACAACGATGCCAGCGCCTTTTTATTCCAAATTGAAAACGAATGCTGTCTAAGTAAGTACGTAAATAGGTACGATACTTCGCATGTTCTTTTGTCGAAAGTAATGACAATATTTCCGCGCTTGTTTGAGAAAAATAAACTTTCAAAACTGCAAATGGTTCGGTCGGACAACTTCCGGTATCCGGCACTCGGCCAATTAATTAGGTAGGTAGGTTCTTTAAATTCCAACGCAACTGATTATGTAGGTACCTATCTATACATATTACAGAATTACTAATTTGTTAGAAATTTATATTGAAATAGGTACAAATTGTGGAAGAACGATATTTTATTTTTCGTTTATTTATTTTAATAAAACCATCTGACGACCTCTGTGGCGCTGTGGTCGAAGGTACGCCTGAGACGCATAAAGTTGCGGGTTCGATTCCCGCCGCGAGACAAATGTTTGTATGACCTGCAAATATTTATCTCGGGTTTGGGTGTTTTCTACAATGTATTTGCAAAAAAAAGTAAATAAGTAGTATATCAGTCATGTATAGTTGTCATAACTCAAGCTCTGCTTACTTTGAGGCTAGATGATGCTGTGTGAAAATGTCCAGCATTATTTATTTATTTATCGGCACTCACAAATATAATGAATAAACATATAAAAATAGCAGCTATGAGGCCATTTAGAGATCTCCACTGATAAAAACATATTAAGTACTGCAACATTCCTCAGTAACTTAAATGTAATCATAACATTAGCGCTAAGCTGCTAATGTTATGATTACATTTAAGTTAGGTAAAAAATTTGAATAAGTTTAATCTGTTTATCATTCACATTCACGATATCAAAGGTGCTAGCATTCATGTAAGTAGGTAGGTACTATAGTAGGTAGGTAATAATTAACTCAATTTTGCAAAAAAAAACCGAAGAAAGTGTTAATTATCTTATTTCTAAATGTAGAAACAATACAGCTGAAAAGATCAAGGTCGTGCTCCGTACTCAATATTGAACAGCTTACTCGAACGGTAGTTAAAGACATTTTGGGAGCTTGGCACAATGTAATAGATAATTCGAATAGTAGCTTCGCATTTAAAACTAATGAAACGCATAAAAACTTTCTTTGAATCAACATAAACATTCACTCCTTCGCTTCCGCAGAATATAGACGTGTTATTGTGTCAGTTATTGTTAATACTTGCAATTTTCCATTCATACTGCTGAAATAATCACGGTAAGAGTTCACTGTGAGAATATACCTACTAGGTAGTTATGAACGTATCAACTCCGAGCATACAAGTGGAAGAAATGCCGTCGGACTCGAACGCGAATTCGCGCAGTGATGCGGGTCAACTCAATCGGCCGCTAAACTCTATGCCACGGTACAAAAGAAGACCCGATGAGGACGGGTCCAGTGACTCTTTCAGCACTCTTACACAAGATTTATTTGAATTGATCAACAGTAAGTTTAATCAATTACATGCTGATATAAATGATCTCAGAATACAGAGCTGTGTAAAAACTTGGAATTCATGTCTCACAAATATGAAGATATGAAAATTAAAATGGATGAACTGAATAAAGAAAGGATTGTATTTATGAAATACAACTAACACCTAGAAGACTGAATTAAACTTTTTGAAAAAAACAGTCGGTGTTCGTCTATAGAAATAAAAAACATCCCAAAAAAGCAAGGGGAGACGTAACTAGACCTTCCTGAATTGACTAAATGTATAGGGAAAGCCCTTGACCTTGACATCCAGGCATCGGAGATCCAAGATGCATACAGAGTCAACGTTAAGTCCAACGGTAACCCACCAATCGTTGTAAAATTAACAACCGTACACAGGAAAGAAGAATACATAAGAAAAGCCAAGAGACTTGCAAAGGAAAACCCGGCCAAGCTTACTGCCCAAATACGAGTCCAAGGATACCCAGCGGGCCAAATCTTTGTAGCTGAGCGTCTAACGGCTGGAACCAGACGGCTGTTTTTGTTATCCAGAGACTATGCAAAAACAAACGGATACCAGTTTTGCTGGTGTTCATATGGAAGGATTTTTTTTCGAAAAAGGGAAGGTACCCCTCATATGCTTATCAAAGACGAGAAACAACTGGATGGACTTAGGAATCAAAGGTAACGCCCAGGGATCATCACATCCTTTCTACCAGAAAGTGGTTCAGGTGTTCATCCATCTAAATTCAATAATAAATAATAACTTTAACTTTGAAATACTATACTTTGTTAGTACTAACTTCATAAAATACAAAATCTACTCACCAATATACACACACAAATTATGTATACCTACATAACTGGACACTCCATATTATACAACACTCAAAACAAAATTATGTTCTCTTAGAAAAAATATATATTTTTATTTATTCGTTTATAGTAAATATTTCAAGAAAACTACTAGCTCTCATGCAGGGTGTCATTTTGGTGTGACCTACAGTCAATTATCAAATAGAAAGTTTGAAATCGTGGCTTCTACAGGCATTTATTATGGTTAGTGACGATCTAGGGATGGAATTGGATAATTATTGTGTCTCAAAGTCATTTCAATGTGACGTTGAGACAGCCCATACATTTATTGACATTTGTTAAAAAAAAATAAAAATATATATGCCAAAATGTCCGAAGTATAGGACTTAATCTACCCCAACTAGAAATACTGTTATCTCGTATAAAAATTGATATTGATGTATTGATTTTAACTGAATGCTGGCTTAGTAAATTAGACATTATTCCAAAATTAAATAATTTCACAGAATACTGCTCCAAATTCAACATGTCTCTAAATGAAGGCGTTGTGGTTTATATTAGAAACGACATATCTGCAATAGTAATAGAACCTCCCAGGTTTGAAAGTAATTGTCTTACCATTATTATAGGAAAAGATACTGCAATAATTGCCATATACCGATGTCCCTCATATCGTTCGTTAAATAATTTTTTTCACCGCGGTAAATAACATCATGATCTCATTAAAACTATTTCCTAACATAATACTAACTGGGGAAATATATATAAATATAGCTATTCCTTCTAAATTAGACAGTGAAGAGTACCTTAATTTAATGGCGTACTATGGGTACTATACTATCAGCGCATTCTTTTATAACTAGGGATAAGAGTAAAAGTAATCTAGACCAAGCGTTCTTAAAAACAAACTGCATGGCTACGACCTTAGTTATATCTACAACAATGACATAAAAAGCTATAGATAAAAATACATCGATAAAAAAGGTACCATGTCGTTAAATTTTAAAAGTGCCTTGGCTTTCCCCACGTTTACTAAAATGTATGAGAGCACCGCGATAAATTACATCGGGACTTAAAACGTGATCCAGAAAACGAAATTTTTAGTATTACCTACAAACGTTATAGAAACTACTGCTGTGAAATTTTAAATAAGGTTAAAACTGAATTTGACAGGTCTGAAATTGATAAGGTTGGGAAAGACAGTAAGAAAACGTGGCAGGTTGTTAAAAATATTCCTAAATTAAAGGCAAAGAAAGACAGTAATAGTAACAGTCATCTTCTAAAATTAAAATCGAACCCTATAGAATCAATAAATTTCGTGAACAACTTCTTTGCCAATATAGGGATAAGTTTATCTGAAGAAATAATAAATAGTAGGTCATCCCATTTTAATTCTATGCACTCTTTCGGTCTTATTGACACGGACCCAGTTGAAGTTGAAAATGTTATTCTAAACTTGAAATCGAGCTGTGCTATAGGCCACGATAGCATCCCTTCGAAGGTTCTTAAGGTTACAAAAGACCTCATAATTCCTCAAATCACTCACATTTGTAATTTGAGCTTTAAACATGGTATATTTCCTACTCACTTTAAGACTGCCCTGATCAAACCGATACATAAGGGAGGGGATAGAGACAGTATGAATAACTATCGTCCAATATCAATTCTTTCATCTTTGTCCAAAATACTGGAACGTTTGATAAATAAGAGATTAAGATCTTTCTTGACTAAGTTCTGGTTGATTTCAGAGAATCAGTTTGGATTTGTGTAGGGTAAATCTACTGAAGACGCAGTACTATCATTGACCAATTTCATAGTTCGACAAATTGATAAGAATAATAAATGTATAGGTATCTTCCTGGATTTAGTTAAGGCATTCGATACTGTCTCTATCCCAATCCTTCTTAATAAAATGGAAAAACTTGGTATCAGGGGTGCTTCTTTTATGCTTTTCAATGATTAATTGATAAATAGAAAACAGCGAGTAAAAATTGAGGATATAGTAAGTGATGAAACATCAATAAATTACGGTGTGCCCCAGGGCAGTATTTTAGGTCCCACTTTGTTCCTCATATATGTCAACGACCTTTGTTGTCTTGAATTTGAAGGTGGCAAGCTAATTGCTTATGTTGACGACACCGCATTGATGTTCAGCGCCTCACCGTGGAACAAAGCCTTGAAACTCGCTGAGATTGGCCTTAAAGAAGTAATGTCTTGGCTTACAAAGAATTTTCTTAACGTAAACAAATAAAATATCTCACGTTTACAAAGACTGCGATATCTTGTCCTAAAAAAGACGAACTCCATATAAGAGCACATACTTGTAACGTCTACCCGGCACAAACATGTTCTTGTACGTTACTCGAAAGAGTATCGTCAATCAAGTACCTCGGTGTCATTTTAGATAAACAATTGAGTTGGAAGGAACACACAACAACGCTGGTAGGAATTGTACGAAGACTTATTATTATATTTAGAAGGCTTAGACATCTTCCTATAAGACTGCTGAAATCTATTTACTTTACATTGTGTAACTCCTTATTAACGTACTGTATTGTCATCTGGGGAGGTACTTTCAAATCTTATGTAATACGAACAGAGAGGTCTCAAAGAGCTATATTAAAGGTTATGCTCTCTAAGCCATTCCGATTCCCCACAAAACAACTATATTCAGAGGCGAAAGTGATGACCGGTTATTATATTATTTTTTTAGCATTAAGGTCTTGTCATTATCGATGCAGTAAGAATCAAGACGGTTGAGATCTTCTTGTAGAAGCACAGCATCAAGTTGGCAAGTAATTGATCTCAATATCTTCATGTCATCAGCAAAAGTTAGAACAGAGGAGTCTACAAAGCACGAGTCAACGTCAGCAATAAAGATATGGAATAGAAGTGTTCCTAACAGTGAACCTTGTGGGACACCACTCGGAACACTCATCCACTTCAAAGTGTAGTTACCTTAAACAACCTGTGATCTAATGTGAATATACGAAGCATAAACCATCTTAGCAGGTCACCCATAGACTTGCCCGTAAACATTTTTTTTAAATAGTTTTGCTATAATGCATAGTTTAGATATTGGGCGGTAGTTATCTACTTTATCTTTGGGATCTTTTTTGTACAGAGGTTATAAATGCGGATTTCTATATCGCAGGCATGTACCCTTCTTTAATAGACCTATTAAAGATTATAAATTATGGCGTGGACAAGTAATCGGCACACTTAACTAGCAAAATAGGTGGTATTGAATCTAGACCAGAAAAATTTGGTTATAACAAGTTTATTTTTAACTAGTAATAATTTATTTTTAATTAATGGCAACTTAACTCTATGGAAGACATATCACAGTCCATTTTGTTGAGGATTGATCAACATTAATAAAATAAGGATAATTCATTTAATTTTGGGGGAGCAGAAAGGTAGAATGTAACAAGTTGCATATTTCGATTCCAGAACTGGTAGTGTTGTTATCATCAGACATGTTGTTAGGTATAGATGTTGATTTAGATAAGGATTTAAGACAAGACCAGAACTATATTATAGGGATGTCTTTAATCGAGTCCGACTAAATAAATAAACAAGAAGGGCTGTTTATCATAAAAAGCCCTCCTCTAAAATCTTAGCTCTAATTTTAAGATAGTCTACAGTAATTTTATCAGCCACCATTCCATAGCGGCTCTTCTTTTTAGGGGAGGCCATTGTTTAATTTTATTATCTTAATTAATAATCTTAATTTGTATGTGTTAATTAAATAACACAGACAAATTAAGCCAGGTACTTACATACACAAACGCACGTCGGACCCTTAAAATATGGATTAAACAAGTCGCGCGTGCGCGCGTGTCACCAGAAGTAAGAGCCAGTCTCTTACTTCCTTTATATTTTAAAAGTAAGTAGGTAATACTGCATTAAAAGTCAATTAAAAAGTCGCTTGCCTAAGCCGAGGCTCGAAACCCGCTAAATGAGAAAAAAATAACATTACTTATTTTTATGATACCAATCGAAAGGGTAAATCACACGTATCAATTCCATCTCAATTACATAGTAGCTATCTCAAATTAAACCAAAACATTTCTGTTCTCTCCATGTAGCATGGCCACGGGACACGCTGTCTGTGTAAAGATGAATTAATGTTTAATTTGTATTTTATGGTAGTTTTTCATACATTTCTATATCTTACAGTATGTAAAAATACTATATACTAAGGTTGTCTGGAAAAAATCTTTCAGGGATAAGACCGCCCATTGTGCATTTCTTTTATGTTTTTTAGTTTTGTTTTTGTATGTGTTACCTCCTGTATAATGGTGCTAATAAAAATAAACAGTTTTTCTATCTTTACCCAACTTGTGACATCATTAACATCATTAACTCCTGTTTAAAATTGAAAAAAACAGACACACGAGCTGTTTAATTAAATTATTTTAAACAATATATATTCTTAGAATTTATTTGTCTTTGTACCTACACATACCCACTATTATTTTTCAGCTGTCCCTATCCTCAAAGGTTTGCTGGAAGAAAACTCTTATTAGGGTTAAGTTCGCCTTTGTACATGTCCTATATGTAAGTTTTTTGTTTGTATTTTTTGTGTGTACAATAAAGAATGAATTAATGAATGAAGCACGGTCTCACAGCACAAATAAAGGAAAAAATACGTAAATCGTTAATTTGTAATGACATTATTTTTTTGTGATTTCAAAGTTACACTTGCAGTTTAGAATTGACCATGACGTAAGTATATCGATATATGGGGGCGAACATCTTTTCAACTACAAAGTTAAGTTTGTCTTTCAATCCAACTTATCTTTTTGTTAGAGCAATGTTTGGTACTTTACAAGATTGTACGCAAGACTCGGTGCGCGAGTCAGACTCGCAATTTTTTTGTTTTTAAGACTAAAATATAGCTTAAAATACGCTCACAGTCAGCGTTCGAATGTGACAAGGACCGGCATAGTGTGCCAAATTAAAGAATGGCCGTGAAAAATAATGATATATTTACCTAGGTACTTCTTAATTTGGTCGCATAGGCTTTGTCATTTTGTTCTCATTATTTATGGAGTCCCCATTAGTCCCTTTCAATTTGACAATGTTCCCACAGTGAAATGATAGTGTAAAACTTTTTTAAATTTGTGTATTTTATATTGCCATACATAAAAGTAGGAATTATGTTGAGAGAGGCGAAATTACAATAGAATATGTCACCGTAATAACATATCTACGGTAGGTAGGTTGTAGGTTTGTTAGAATTACGGTAGGTCTACCGGAATTACGTTTCTCTTACATTTTATCTCACTCTACTCAGTTCTTTAGACTCAATGGTACGAACACATTTTTCTCGGGTATAAAAATGTCTTCTGGAGTTTATTTCGTAGCAGAAATAATTTATTGTTGTTAACTTTTGTAAAAATATGTCACCGATCACTACAAAATGGTTTTATGTTATTAACTTGTTTACAAATGCCGTAGAGCGGCTACGAAATCTTTCATAATGTTGTTGACTTTTTTATACAATATTCGTAATACACTTAAATAAATGGTTAAATTGTTTTGGTAAAAATACGTCATAAATCAGCTATAAAATGGTTCATTTTTTGTTGACTTTCGCATACCTACAATATTTGTAGAAAATTCATTTCACAAAAATAATACCTACCTACTGTAATTTTTTTGTGTAATGTGTTATTTTTTTTAAACATTACATAGAGCGGCTTGGATATCGTTAATTGTTTTAACTTTTATAAAACAGGTAATTTGCTACGAAGAGTAGCTACGAAAATAAGTTGGACTACAAAAGGTAAAGTATTCTAATTTCATCTAATCTGCCATATAATTACCTACTATTCAAATAAGCTTGTGTTCCTACTGCAGGATTAAATTATTATTATTATTATTAATTTATTTCAGATTATAAAGATCAATACAATATAACTACTTCTACAGGAACTTAACACTATACATAGCAGGATAAAAATCATTAATCATTAACAATCATTAAATAAAATGTCACAGTAAATTTAAAATTGGATAAGATAAAATGTTACACAAAATTAATATGACTAAATACACAAAAAAAATGAATTAAAATTTAATCAGATGGAGCCCATCACTATCTGCATCCACTTTATCTAAATGGGGCAGTCTGCCCGTGCTACAATTATCTTCAGGATGCTGCTCGCTTGCGCATGCTGGAGAAGGGAAGCGACTCTCTTGCGAATAATCGCGTGATAGCCGTATGTGCGCGCCTCCGCAAACATTCCCGATGCACTGCAAAAGCAAGGCAGCCGCATCAGCATCCTGAAGATATTGTTGTGTGGTTTATCCAGAGGCTGCTCGAGTAGAAGGACAGGCAGTAAGCCTTAAACAAAGTGATTTTCAATTCTCTCGAGCAGCGAGCGAACCTGCGTGCGAGCATGTTACCCCGGACTGCCAGCGCTCTGCGCTCCCTTTTAATATCCTCATCATCTTTTAAATCTTCGGTGACAATGTGCCACAGATATTTAAAACTTCTAACTACTTGTAGAGCCGCACCATTGAGCATAATTGGCGGAACATGGATCGGTCGAACTCTTCCACTCTTAAACACGAGGACTTCGCTTTTTTAGAGTTATACCTCAATCCATGTTCAGCCGCATATGCCTCACAGGTCTTTACCAGCTGGCGTATAGAACCCACCGACGGTCCCAGCAGCACCATGTCATCCGTGTAACTCGGGTTGTTTACGGCGACTCCATCTACAGAACAACCTGTGTGGGAGCTCGCCGATGAGATCATTAACATTAAAGCCTCCGTTTCCATATTGCACTCTCCGCGATTTTGGAATTCCACTGACCTGGATAACAAAAACGTGTAGAAAAGTACTTACTTAAAAAAAAAATAAGCATCACCTTTTGAGACACTGAAAAATATGAAATATGAATTTATGTCAGTGCCCAGCTAGTAACCAAAACTACCGGGTGATTAAAAGGAGATGGCCCAAACTATAGGTCACAGGATAACAGAGAACCTCGTAGGGTACCTAGTCAGTTCAAATGTAGGTATTATCAATACAAATCTGTTAAAACATGATATATCTGGGATGTATCATGTTTTAACAGTTTTAGATATTTTTTAAGTTTAAGCTGTTGAGCTAATGCTATATTTTTCCCAGAAAAGTAGTTTACATAACAAGGAAGGTTTTAAATTAATTATAAAATGTACCATAAGATATTGTTTGTATTTATATGTTATACTACCTTCTGCCCACGGCTTAGTACCGCGTGGTACCCGGTTAAAAAAGTAGCCTTTTTTAATTTGTGTTATTCTCATTAAGCTATATTACTGTAAAGTTTCATCAAAATCCGTTCAGTAGTTTTTGCGTGAAAGAAGAACAAACATTTATACAATTTAGCAACTCACTTGCAGTCAATTTGATTTCACGGCGATAAGAAAAACGTTTCGTTTGAGACTCTAAATTAACCAACTCGCTTGTGTTTGACTAAGACCCCTAGCCTTAATAAGAAAACTGTTTGCCGACGTGGAAACATTTTACCTTCCTATTCAAAGATAAGTTAGTTTAATTTTGATGCAAAGTTAAGGAATCATTCCTCGGTTGAGTGAATCTTAGCTTCATAACTATGTTCAGTTCGACGGATTGTTATTAATTATTTTAACAACACAAACTTATTAATCGCTTCTCAAAATCAAATATTCGTGGAAAAAAGTATCTGTATAACCTACTTACAATTTACTATTTTAATAATTAACCAAAAATCGAGACATAACTTGTGTAAGTACCTAGGTACCTGCCTATCACCATCACCTAGTAAGGTACCTAGCTTATTAGATATTTTTTTACCCTTTGGTAACATAATATTGAAAAAAATATATATATACAGGTCGTTCCGGAATGTGTATAATAATGCCGAAAGGAGGTCATTGAAACCGTTGTGAAGAACATTGTTTGTTCTACGACTTTTTGGATTTCCATGTTTTTCATTCATGACATGACCATCAGAGTTTCCATTCTACCTGCTTTTAGCACACCCTAAAATCTGACACCGATACCATGGAATCCGCTTTGTGATTAAAGCCAAGTTTATTATTATTTTTGAAAATGGTTCCGTAGGTAGGTACGTATAACATTTTCGTAGTTGTGATGTTAACATGTGTAGGTATATATATCAACTACCATGACAACTACAACTTAAACTAAAGGTTCATTACGAACTGTTTTATAGACACCATACTTCACCTAGTGTAGGATGGGTGGCCAATACAGTATAAGTAACACGACGAAAGAATGAACTAAAACATGGTAGATAACAAAGTCATGAACCTACCTACCTTAATGATCGTTGTCACTGTCATCAAGTATGGTATTGATACGTCGTCAAGTATGGGTTTCTCAATGACTCTCGACAGCACTAGTGGCGTAGGGGATGACTTTCCCGACTTTCGATTAATAGGTCATGGGTTCAAATTCAGTCATGCATCAATGGATTTCTGTGCCCGAAAAATGAATTAAGCTCTAAAATGTTGGAGGAAAACATCATGATCCTCTCAGTGGGTTCCAACGTGCACCATTTTTTTAAAAGGCTAAAACTGATAATTGCTCAATGCTATTGAGCTCTTAAACCGCGAAGAAAAACATCGATAGATACATAGGTATCGAAAAGGCATAGTCTTCATTTTTGCACAGGTCAAATGTCTTAGAATGTTTGGTTCAAGGATGTCTTGAACCAAATATTCTTAAAATTTCCATTTGAAAAAACCTAGACTGGAAGTTCTGTTTTGTAGTCTGTATTTCTTATATTTTTTTTTACAAAAGTTTTTGTATGGAATTCTGAAAAATAAAAATACATATAAACTGTACTCACACTAATGCTCATTGTTTGAAATTCCCCGTTCGGGCTTAGTATACGTTTTCCGGGACACATGTATTTCATTATTTACGTTAAAGTTTATTTTAACAAACTTTTGATTGAATGGAATTAGGGAATATATTTATTCCATACAAACTTCAGAACTTTATTGCACTCCCCCTAGGGGTAGTTTTGTAAAACGAACAAATACTTGATTCATTAATCACGCATCATGATAATCACATAGTCTCTAATTAGACACTACAAACTTGGTATGATCCAATTAGTATTGAAGGAATTTGAAAGTTCATGTCAGATAAAATTCTATGAATAAACGGTCACTGCTAATCATTGGCCTCGTAATCGCTTTGAAGTTCAGTCCCCCGAACTCCCCCTTTACCTAATCCAAACGCAATATTATACTGAGTTAAATTTACAATAAGTATCAATGAAACTAGGTTGGTAGTTGGTAGGTACAGCCTTATCATATTTTCGACGAAATGTACCTATCGACGGTAGGGAGACTTGGGAGGGATGGTTTATTCCTCTTTGATCATCCGTTTCGAGATCGGTAACTGAGGATTATAGTTATGCATTCAAAGGTACCGATTTTAATGAACCGCTAATTGATTGGAAAATAAAGCGTATTTCCATGCAGTTGTAGGCGAATGGGGACGAAGTCATTAGTTCTCCAAAGCTTAGCGTAGTGAAGTGAAAAAGCATTTTTATGCAAGGACATGCGCCTGCTTCCACTAAGTTTCGGCAAATACTTCGTTTCAGGCTGAACTTACAGATTTAGTCAAATTGTTATTTTAATATTCCTATGGGCTGAATGGTACAGATTGCGTTCTTGCAATGCGAAACCTTTTTGAATTATTGTACTTCAGAGGCCTAACCATCAAGCCTTATTGCGATTCAATTCAGGCAAAATGTGAAATACCGCTTTGCAAATGACAAAGCTTTAACAGTGCCATAGCATTCTCAATCGCAAAACGGAAAGTGACATCTTTGCCTGAACTGAATCGCTATAAGACTTCATGGTTAGACAGTACCTATATTCAAGCAGGTTTGGTGCAGCGATTGATTTGGCCAAAGATCTCAAGAGGCGCAAACATTTAGGTATGGAAGTCTCGACAGACTTTAGAGTCTTAGAGTTGAGACTCCTGGCGAATTGGTCGAAGTGACTGTTAAGGGTTAACGCATTGTATTGCCATTCGGCGTGGCAATTCAGTCAGAAGTTTGGGGATGCTTCCAGTGATCTGGATTAGTTGAGCTATTTATAGGTCGTTTGCAATTGTCTTCCTAATAGCTCAACTAATAGCTAAAGCGTTTTATTTGTATGTATTCTTAATTATTAAGTATACTTATCTTAGAAATATGGAGATAAAAAATGCAGTCTTTTTGAAAAAAAAAAAAAATTGTTCTGTAGCAGAGTTTTCAATTAGTTTTATTAATTAATTGGCCAAATTGTTAGCCAACTCGTAATGATTGTTCAACTAATTATTCAGCCGGACGATTCGATAGGTACTTCTGATTCATCTTCATTATTATTCGAGATCTCTCGGAAACCCAGGAATTCTGTAACGCTAGGTATCTATAGCATCATAGCTTGAGAACCGTATTAGCAGCGGTGTATATTAGGTAGACTACATGAATCGTTATCTATTCACGTACCTTCCTGCTGCGAAAACGAAGGTGTAAATAAATACTGGCCTGCCAGTTTCAATCACGGCTCGTCAATGAACACCTGTGGAACGTTATTTTTTAAACAGGGTCTGGTATCCCGATTACTCTCGATTTTGTTTTCTGTATTTTATTTACAGACACTACAACTTTATTGTATCGCTCGTTCGTGCAACGAGATAAATATAGGTAGCCTTCTACCATTAAATTCTTAGACTGATTGCACGGATGTTTGACGAGCGTTAGCGCTACCATACGAATACGATAAAAAAATGATCAAGCACGACATTTTATGAAAGTGCGTACAGGCTATATACACGAACGTCTATGTGTGTTGGCTTCAAGCTTCTGCCATCATAATGTACGATGAACATAAATATTTTGTTATTTTTTCTTATTTGTACGCGCTGACTTGCAGTGAGCATGTTATTGTTAATATTGAATGCATTTTTTTTTATTAATATAAAGCTTTACCATCCCTGATTAATTTCGGCTATTTATTTTGCTGGACATAGGTAAGTTTTCTGTTTAAATCTCAATATTTGTAAAAATGGAGATTTAAAAATGCGCTGCTTAGATAGATAGATAGATAACTCTTTATTGTTCACCATATAACATGTTGCTTACAATTTCAAACAGAACAAATTCAAAGCTAATCGCGAGAGTAAAATGGGCGGTATTATCGCTTAAAGCTATCTCTTCCAGACAACCTTTGGATGGGCAAGAATTGACGTGAATGATAAAGGACAGTGGTGTATAGACAATACATACCTGGTGACAAAATATTAGATAACACAAATATACTTATGCTGCTTTGTTGCTTGGTATACGCGTAATTCCTAGCTTTTATATTAAAGCCACAATAACGTTTTTTATGTTAAAATAAATCAACGTGGACGAAGTCGCGGGATATTCCACGTACTTTATAATCATCGATCATTGAATATTTCACATGTTCAATGATCGACTAAAAAACTAAATATTTACCATGATTTGTGATTTTGAATGTCATTCAATAAATATCCCGTTTTTTGGTAAAAAATATCGATAAACAGTCCAATTACAAATTATGCATCAACCTAATTATGTAGGCAGGTAGGAACGTTTGTATGTTCCCGACGAGTTCGTGACGCAAGGTGCGATACGAAGCAGCGCCAGGATACAACCGTGGGTGAGGGTTGGGGGGAAGCGCCTGTGCTAGCAGGTCCAGCGTTCCACGGTACTGGTTTACTATGAATGTTTATGTGAGTATAATTAAATTAATTATTCTTTTAGAAATTTTGTAATTTTTTTGTTTTTCAATTTTAATTATTCTATATACTTATTATTTATCTGATTGTGATCTGATATTTAACGTGTAAATTTAATATAGGTATAGGTATGGTACTAATATTATAATGAGGAAAGATTTTTTGTTTGTTTGTGTTTGTTTGTTTGTTTGTAACGAATAGGCTCCGAAACTACTGGACCGATTTTATCAATTTTTCACCAAAGAAAACTATTGATGATACATAAAAATTATGTACTACATGATTAAAGTACTCATTATTACCTACAAAAAAGTCCTCGAGGAAATGTATCTAACTATCATAGTAAGTCACGATAGCAGCTTTTCTGTTCTAAAATTTAATTAGATCGCCGGTAGAAACAAAAGTTAGTTACATTCGTATAGAAGTATTAATTCTTATTCAAATAAATAGTTTTATGATCAAGGGTATAATTATGTAGCAGTAAAATACTTTTAAATTCATTATTTTTCAAGCGGGTGAAACCGCGGGGCGCAGCTAGTTACCAATAAATTGATTATTCTGATTATACTGGATTCGGCGGAGTACTAGCGCAGACTGACATCCTTTTTTAACCGAAAAGGAGGAGGTTCTCAATTCGACTTTAGGTACTTTTATCGTGTGTTTTTTCAATTGTTAACCTATTTTGATGATTATTTTGTTGTTTTATAGAGAACTAGCCTCTGCCCACGGCTTTGCCTGTGTGGTACCCGGATAAAACGTAGACTATGTGTTATTCTGATGTATCAGCTTTATTACTGTAAAGTGTCCTCAAAATCCGTTCAGTTGTTTTTGCGTGAAAGAGTAACAAACATCCTCACAAACTTTCACATTTATAATATAAGTAGGATTAGTAGGATGTAACCGAGGTGGTCCCCATACAAGGGATTGCTATTTTTTTAACATTATTCCTGAGGGATTGCTATTTTCCCCGTAAAATTTAAAAAACATGATCATCTATCACGACTAACTGAAACATTTTTTGTTTTGGGCGACTTTTGTTTTGTATTCGAATGAGTAAGCAAAATAACGAACATGGGCACGTGAGAATTTGATGCTATTAGAGTACCTGCAGGATAGAAACCGTAAACTTGGGACAATTTATTTATTATCAACCGACTT
Organism: Perizoma flavofasciatum; assembly: GCA_958496245.1. NCBI lineage: Eukaryota > Metazoa > Arthropoda > Insecta > Lepidoptera > Geometridae > Perizoma > Perizoma flavofasciatum. The sequence goes on along the minus strand of OY292419.1, from coordinate 11,375,157 downwards.
CAAAAAAGGAGTTTCTCAATTTGTCTGTATGTCTTTTTGTGTGTTACGCGATATCTTCGCCAATTGTAAGTTGATTTTAATGATTATTTTTTTAATGGGTAGGGTTCCTGTACTTCAAGGGTGATATTATATACATTTTATGAAAAAATCACACTTAATGATGAAAAAATGGGTGATTAAATTGCATATTGGACTATTCAATTTCCCGTTATATGAAGTCGGACTATTGGCGTCCGCAAAAGGCGCTTAGCTGTAAAAAGTTAGGATGGGGCAACTAGCACAAGGGCACCACTTAGGAACGGACCTCGGCTTGAGCCGTTGGTATGTTGACAAGTTGATAATGTGTGTAATAATTGGAGCTACCGTAATAGCAACCTCCTTCACAATTTTTGTAGATATACCATCATATCCTACACTATTCATGTATTTTAGTGAAACGAAAGTCTTTAATGTGTCAAATGGAAAAATTGCTTCCAAATATCCTTATTATAATGTTTTACCATCACCAGCATTATTAGTGTCAATGTCCAAACTTTGATCAATTGTATTTCCAGAATTAGTATCAGATATTTTATAATTTCCATTACATATTCTATGAATGGCATTAGAACTACTCGTATTACTATTACCATTGTGAATGTCAATTTTCATTAATATGATCTATGTCAGGTTTTTTTATTTTTTTTATTTACCTATGAATTGATGCCATGTCAAGTAGAGCTCTTCCATGAAAAAGTTAGTCCTATGTAAGTATATGTATATACTACTAGTGTCTTGCCTACCTTAATCACGTTGTTCGTGTCGGTTCAAAAACCCAAAGGTTCCGGTAAAATTACAGGCACATGAAACTTTTTAACATTGTTTATGCACAAATTTTGGCATTTAGGGCAGGTAACTCATCAGCAATGTCCTTGATGTTGCAGATTTCTAATAGGAGACGGTGATACCATCTGGTAGGGATCTTATGTCCGTTTGCCTCAAAAATCTATTAAACATTTAACTATTCTAGAATTAAAGTACATACCCACTTAAGTAGGTATGTGTATGATGAACATGCTACTTGGTTATATTCGAAAGTTAGGTAGGTATTTTTATATTCGTTCATCATCATAATAATTAACATTTTTCATCTCTTTTACCCGTATCTTTGCACAAAATAGCAAGTCATTATTCTTGACGCAACAAATGAAACCGAGATTGGATTCTGATGAGATTTTCGCAGGTAGGTACTCCCAATCCTACTACTATTATAAACGCGAAAGTTTGTGAGGATGAATGTTTGTTACTCTTTCACGCAATAACTACTGAACAAATTTTGATGAAACTTTACAGTTATATAGCTTATACATCAGAATAACGCAAAGGCTACTTTTTATCCAGGTACCGCGCGGGCGAAGCCATGGGCAGAAGCTAGTAAGTTTATATGACTCAGCACTGTGGTGCTGAGTCACTGTGATCAGGTCTGTGGATCTTGCAACCGAAAAGCGTGTCATGGAGCTCCACGAGTATCTGTGTCGCACTTATCTCACAGCAACTCATAGCATGTCGTATGTGTAAATACTCGCAGAATGACTGAAGACTTCGCGATTGTGTGAACGGTAGTTCGCGTCTGAAATACAAGTGTTTCATAGTGCTATCTGTATATATATAGGTACTTCGAAGTTCAAGGCACTAGATATTAATAAAGTATAAGAATAGATATTAATGTGTCCTGTAACCGATCTAGGTATTGGACAAATAAAAATGTGTTTTGTTATTATGTTATGATATTTTATGTTACGTGAAATGTTTTCTTAAAGCGTCGACACGGACAATATCAGGACTCTTTATGGTTCAAATATCGAACAAAATAGTTTGTTTGCATTTGATTGCCATATCTGATGCTAGGTAGGTACACTTTGTATACATTTTGTATGAAAAGCACACCAAAAACAACAGCCAAACACATTTTTATTTGTTTGTCTGTTGTCATTAGTGGTGTCAATTTGGCAGGCTTCATTGCAAGGCTTATTTAAAGCTCAAGTTAACAAGTTCTTTTTATCGGAAATATCTTTGAAACTGAAACTTAGTCCTTTTTTATTTTTTAATAAACAATAACGTCCTTTGACTTTTCTTTATGGTAGGTATATATTAATTATAAATAAAAATAATAATAATTACTATGTGAAATTTTAATATTTTTTCCAAACCAAAACCAAGTCCAAACAGGAAGAGGATACTCTTTATGGTTCAAATATCGAACAAAATAGTTTGTTTGCATTTGATTGCCATATCTGATGTTAGGTAAGTACACTTTGTATACATTTTGTATGAAAACTAAAAAAGGATTTTTAAGTATTCCAACAACATTGGACCCATACTTCTTTTCAAGTATTTGTTAATAATCAGGTAGAGGATAAGAATATGCAAAAAAAAATCAAAATCAAAAAATCAATTTTCTCGGAAAATTAACGATTGTTTGGATTTTTTTAAATGCAGTTCTTATTTTTATCAAAATCGAGCCCGTGACTCCTAACAACATTTTTCTATAACTAGAGCCGTTTAGAATTTCGCCTCAGAGGGCGGTCGAGAAAACTCATCCTGTATATACTTAGCTAGTAGTTTGTATATCGCATTGCACTCTTCTCTTGTATTTATTTAACGTACACCGCCAAACATTCTTACAATTACATAGATTCCGCTTCATGCCAAGGTTATCTGAAAAAACATATCAAGAGTCGTCAGATACGAGTAAAAAAAAAAGTTGTTAAAATTCCATTTAGAGGGCTAAAATTTAATCCCTTTAACCATTAAAGTAACAAACTCAGCTCCATTTGCACCCGCGGCCCAAGGTCCCATACGAGTACTTATTTATAATATTTGGGGTAAGGATTTGTATGTTTTTCACATTATGTTTGTCTGTTACCATATTTCTACAAAACAGCTTTGACCGACTTTAAGGAAGGTAAGTAAGTAAAGGCAAACATAATTAAGATCATTGGGTGAATGTCTTCGATTGGTTTGATTGCCATCGCTCATGCCACTACGGGTTCCTACTTAGTATTATAAAATATGAATGAAAACACCGAAGCACGACTTAAATCGTTCCCCACCTTTTACAGGGACCCCTGTTAATGTAGTGCTGCTGTAGCGCGTTCTCAGTGCGTGTGTTTTCAGTTGACATTTGGACCTCCATTGCTGGCGTTGTGATTGTAGATACGCACTTTGCCAAATACGACTGAATAGGATGCTGATACGTAGTGCACTACTTTTGTGTCGCTCGCCGCCACGCAGTACCACCCGTATCGACTCCGGTATTACTCAGTAACAGTAAGACAGGGTTCCTTGCTAACATGCAATACGAGCTACATTCTGAACAATTGATTTTCAGAATTGCGCTTTTCATTAAGCATTTACGTACCTACACATTGTATCACTTAGTAGGTACCTTGCTTTCAAGATTGTTCATTAAGTACTCTTTTGACGTTCTGTCAAGTAAAAAAAACAACTCGTCTACTCCAAGTCTGCACTTTAATATTAATAAAGTAAAAAAAATTGCTCTCTATTTAACCGGGCGAGTTAAAAAAACTATGAAAAACTGAGTGGTTTTCTGAGTGTCGGAGCGTGATTGCAACGGAATTACCTGGCGTTGCATAATTGAGCTGATTGGTTATAATCAAATGAATTCTTCTATTTGTAGAGTCAATTTTTCTATAGACAGAGACAATGTTCAAAATTATATTTTTGTATATTTTGGGTCAAAATCAATAAAATACAAAATAATGTAATAAACTGAAAAGATAGGAACCGCAAAACACAATGATCAAAATTATACGAATACAAGAAAAATAAAAAATGAATGACGTATGAAGTGATGTTTCCTCGGCGATGGCTGGTGGTAAACAGAAGGGAAGAAAGGTTTATTCTGAATGGACTTTAATGCTGCAGGGCCGCAGATGCCTTGATTTCAGTACAGATCGGATGAATCGGCTGTGGTAAGCCCGATGTCAAATATAGTACTAGTCTCAGGGTCGTCAACGCGCGAGTGATACCTCGGAGATTTTGATTTTAGAATGGCTTGTCAACATAGATCAGGGGGAAAAATATTGTAATTTTCTGATATTTTTGCTTTTATGGAAGTTTATTATAATCTACCTGTGTAGTACTATTATACTATTAAGTACCTACCTATCACCACTATCACTAAGCAATAACAAAATATGTACCTACAAAACCTGTTTGAAACAACTGTTACATTTTAGTTTACATTCCATACAAATATAAATATATTTTTTAAGATACAATTTGTGTTTTCATTTTTTGTTTCATGGACAACATCACCCATTTTGGGTTAGTAACTATTTAATATATTTAATTATATATTTATAGGCACTTATACTTACTTATACATATAAATAATAGTTAAAGGGTAGGGTAGATAAACTATGAATAAAACTCATCGAGGAAGCGAATTAATCTTTTGAAGCATTCTTTAGAGTCTATCTTTTTAATTTCAAATGGTAGTTTATTCCAGAGCCGGACTGATTCGACAGATTATATAAATTAAAGTAATAGTATTTGATTCACTAGTAAACAAGTCTTTTTGTGTTTACTTGTTTACTTGTTCACTAGTAAACAAGTAAACAAGTTGAGTGCTTCGAGGCTAGAATCTAAACTGATAACAGTTATAGGAGTCATCCGTTGACCACTGCTGTTGCAATACAGTCGAAACTTTGGGAAAATACTTAATAAAAAGGGTAAACGTTGTAAAGACCCGTAAAACTATCAATAAATTATGTTATCTAATCGCGAAAGTTTGAAAATTAGTAGTTATAGGAAATCGACGACCTCGGAGGCGCAGCGGACGAATAGCCAGCTGCGACGCTAGCGGTGCAAGTATGATTCCCGCTGCAGGACAAATGTTTGCATGTTTGGCCGATATTTGTTCCGGGTCCAAACTCGGAGAACAATACTCAGATATTGTGGTGACTACCACGGTACTCGTAGTTCCTGGTACTCACGAGACATCATAGTGCGCGGTCTGGACTAGGCATAATAATATCAAAACAATTCTTGAAAATAGCCCAGGACCCAATTCGAAGATTATTAAACTCAACACTAGACAATTTTTTGTTTGAAAATTCTTTTTTGGATATTGATAAAGATAACTTATTTGAGCGAACATTATAAACACGAGTTTTCCATTATGTATGTATTCATAAAAAAAAAATGTTTCAAAAAGCAAATCCTACTAATACTATAAACGCGAAAGTTTGTGAGGATGGATGTTTGTTACACTTTCACGCAAAAAGTAGTGATCGGATTTTGATGAAACTTTACAGTACCTAATAGAAAATACGCATGATAAACAGTTTTTGCCGATCTAATGTAACTTTAGTTGTCTGATTGTACCGCTGCGCTTAGATCAGTCTTCAGACGAGAGTATCAGTAATTCTTTTCCAAATTAATTTACTGTCAATGTTTTTACCTAAAAAAATATATATCAGTAAGTAATATAGTTCCCATAATACAAGCTCTGCTTAGTCGGCATTATTTAAATGTTCAGCATTATTTATTATTTATTTATCACTGAAAGCGTTTTCTTCCAGACAACCTTAGGATGGAGAGGAAAAACAAAAATTAAACATTATTTTTACACCCAAATATATATTAAAATATATTTGTGTATAGGAGAAAAACGTCCAGCATTATTTATTTTTATATATTTACGAGTTAAATTCGTGGAATACCTCGTTCTATGTACTTGGTATAAGTACTCTTGGTAAGCACATACCTAATGGCAACAATAAATTAATTTTCCACGAAAGGCGTCTCTCAATATTATGATTTGTGGAATAGTTATTTTTACCTTCTTGTACTCGTAGTAGGTACCTACTGTCATTTATAATAGGTCCCGATCTATTTGAGTATTTTATTTCGAAAAACGCAAAAAAAATAATTAAATTAATGAAGGTTTATTTTTTATGCCCAAAATTGTGAGGATGGATGTTTGCTACTCTTTCACGTGAAAAATTACTAAACGGATTTTGATGAAACTTTACAGTAATATAGCTTATACATCAGAATAACACATAGGCTACTTTTTATCTGTGTACGACGCGGGCGAAGCCGTGGCAGAAGCTAGTGTATTATAAACGTGAAAGTTTGTGATGGATGTTTGTTACTCTTTCACGCAAAAACAAGCCGTTGGCAGAAGCTAGTATACGCAATATACATTCAAAAAAACACTATATACCTACATAGTTACATACTATATACATAATACCTACATACATATGAAACGATTGTATGATACAAAACATAGAAAAACCAGAAACAGGCAACAGTTATCGACTCGAAGACAAGAAGTGTTCTTTTACCAAGGAAATAGGCAGTTATTTCACACGTCTGATGTTAACAGGTAGTTCATTCCACAAACGGACAGCCTGCACTGTAAAGGAGTTATCATAGTAGGAGGTGTGGACAGGTCTCAGAAGTTGAAGAGTTTCAAGAAGAGCGCAGGGATCGAGCATGGGAGAGATTAATATAAAAAAAAATCAATTAAAGAAATCATACTTGATTTTTATGAAAATTTCAAAAATCTGAAATTTGTTTTTTTTTATTTTATTTGTTCACTTTAATGAGCAGAGCAGGTTCGTATTCATGTTTTGGGCCAGCTGCGACGCAAAAGACGCGGGTACGATTCCCGCTGCGGTACAAGTGTTTGCAGATCTTTGTTCCGGGTCTGGGTTTTGTGTCACCATGGTACTCGTAGTTCCTGATACGAAACAGGGTATCATAGTCTGGGGTCAGGACTATGTATGCACCTGTTGGGTGTTTATTTATTAACTTATTTATTTGGTGAGAAAATAATTATAAAAACTTATAAAAAACTTGCAGACATCATTGGTACTTGATTTAACACAGACTCTTAAAATATTAACACTTACCACCCCTATTTATTACCTAAGGTCCAATACAAAGTTTTAACAAGTTTCTTCACCCTCGAGAGTACTTATTTAAATTTTAATAGGAATTAAAGTTGTTGAAATGCCTGGGATCATCCGCAGGGCCACATTAACTAGTTCAACAATGTTTAATCATTGTAACATTACTACTTGCGGCATTCACATAGTTCAACTTTTCTATATCCGGCACCCTTAATTAACTGAGTTAAAAAAAATAAGAGGCTTTCTTGTGGCTATGTACCTATTTGGATGATTTGTTAGCACACTATACTGTGGTCAGTTTTTCGAGTTGCAAAATTATTTATACTATAAACAATTCATACATTGTACATATTTGTTTAGAAAACTCTAACTTATCATTTTGTGTTTCGTTAGTCATACGAAATAATCTATATAATATAAGCATAACGTGACGTGCGCGGCTAGCCAATTACGTTACGCTAGCGCCATATCTTATCAATGGACACACTACTTGTTCTACCGCCACCTAGTATCGTGTGGAGGCGCTAGTACGAGAAGGTAATTTGTCCCGAATATTCGAGGCAGCGTGAAAGTACTGGAAGGAACGCGGCCTTGTTTAATATATATGCCACGGTAAAATTGTAAATACCGTTAGATTACAATCTATCTCGCGAGATTGTAAACTGTTGAAAGATTGTGAACCGTAACATACTGCTTACAATTTAATGCATTATTTTTCGGTAGATTATAATCTATCGAACTAAACTGTTAAATCACAAACTGTTTTTGAAGGCTGTCCCTGATTGGTCGGTCTTACAGTAGGTTGTTCTGTGTCCATAGAGTTAGGAATAAAAAAAAAAATTAGGTTAGGAATCACTTCAAGAATTGTGACATCAATATAATCTACCGAAAAATAATGCGTAATAATTACATTAATTATTATATTATATCATTTCATTTGACTCGACCGCTTCATAAAGGTAAAGTTCCATTTCAAATATATAAGACACTAGCTGCACCCCGCGTATTATTCGATTTTATACTCGTGATAACTTTGAAATTAAATGTCCGATTCGAATTAATTAAAAAGTATTTTACTGCTACATAAATACCTTTATAAAACTATTTATTTGAATAAGAATTAATACTACGATACGAATGTAACCAACTTTTGTTTCTACCGGCGATCTAATCAAATTTTAGAACACAAAAGCTGCTATTGTGACTTAACTATGATAGTTAGATATATGCCCACGCGGACTTTTTTGTAGGTAATAATGAGTACTTTAATTATGTGTACATCATTTTTATGTATCATCAATAGAAAACTATTGATGATACATATAAAAGCGCACGCTAAATAATGAATTTTATAGGCAAAATATTGCTACTTTGGGTTACATTATTGCAATTTTCTTAAGGATTTCTATTTTTTAGAAAATAAATTATAGCCTAAGTAACAAACTTCCTAATAATTTAGCTTTCTTTTGGTGAAAAATTGGTTGAAATTGGTCCTGTAGTTTCGGAGCCTATTCGGTACAAACAAACAAACAAAAAATCTTTCCTCTTTATAATATTAGTATAGATATTGTGATGACAAACTGTTGGCATAGAAATTCTCTGGAGCCCATAAATTAAATTGCACGAACATCCCTTTTCGGGCAGCAGAAAACAGTATTTAAGTATATCGGCAGCACTCCCCCTCAGCAGTATATCGTACGACATATTGCTGTGGAAGTAGCTGAAATAAACTAGACTTGCTGAGACTAAGTTTGTAAAAAGGCGGATTTTTTGACTTATATATGTGAGGCCATATTTATTTAAGCATTTAATTTATTTCTTTATTTAAAATTATTATCTAGAGTTTGTCGTCGCTTTAATGTAAATAAAAGTGACGTGGCATCTGCAAAAAATACAACGTCATGATCGTCCCTTACAAGATGGGGTAGATCATTAATATAGACTAAAAACAAAAAACTAGACAAGTGCAAGTCTGACTCGCGCTTCGAGGCTTCCGCACAAGCTTGTAAAGCACCAAACACTGCTGTAATTAAAATTTAAGTCTGATTGAAAGACAAACTTACTTTGTAGTTGAAAAAATGTTCGCCTATACGTCAATATACGTCATGGTCAATTATCCAACTGCAAGTGTAAGTTTGTAATCACATTTGTTTTATATGATATACAAATTAACGTACCTTGCTTCTTGTCAAATTTTATGATTCTAGGTCAACGGGAAGTACCATGTAGGTGGAGGTTTTGATTTATTTGCGAGTATCAAAATAATGTCGCATAAATGGCTGTATTTTTTATATTATTAATTTAAAAGCTTAATTCATTTAGAGCTTAAAGGGACCATAGACCTCCGTATTTGATATTTATTTCAACTTAATACCTCCGCGCTAGTTTTACTGTCGTTGTGGCCCACAATGCACACAATGACTAGCTGAAATAAATTATCTTTGATTGACGTTGTGGTCTTATTATTTCTATGGTAAGAGCAATAAAAAGATAGATATATATATACATATATATAATATTATATTAAGACGACGTAGAGAGCGATAAGAGATAGTAATTCGTTATCAAGCTTTTGAAAATAGGAAGAGACTTAGCTTCTCGTATGGAGACTGGCAGAGCATTGCAGAGTTTGGTAGCTTGCAGTGTATGCGTAGGCGTTCTGGCGAAGGCGGATAGGTAACCACTTGAGTCTATTGCATTATTCGGAAATGCGATCATATTTACGCAAGCCAAATATGAATCGAATAGAGAAATTTTGGAAGCAACAATGATTGAGCGAGCGCAATTTTAGTGGAAGTCGGAAGAAAGTTTCAAAGCCGCTTAAGTGAGGCAGCTGCAGCAAATGTCTTTCGGCCAAGATGCCGAAAGATGCTTCAACTTGACCACTCGCACAGGGGCATGCACGTCATAGAGTTTTGTTAACATGTCATTGAAACAAACAATTTTTTCGTCCATTGAACCAGCGTTTAAAATCTCAGACCAGTCTGCGTTTCGGGCATTATTGCGCAAAGACTCCACATCCATACCACCAGAACTGCGCTGAAGAAGATTTTTAGGTTTTGCTTTAGAGGGGCGAATCTTATATGAGAGAAAGAGCAAATCAATATAAGAAAAATCATCAGCCGAGCATTGCCCGTGTTTGGCGACATGAGCAGGAGAAGAAACTAATATTAAATTTAGAAGGGTTGGTTGACAATTTGGAAAATGGTGGGTTACATCTCAAGGGAGAATGGACAAATGCAATGGTAAGTTTTTGGATTTGTAATTTGGGCGGTCTCTACTTATGGAAGAATCTAGTAGTAAATATACAGTACTAGCTTCTGCCCACAGCTTCGCCCACATGGTACCCGGATAAAACGTAGCCTATGTGTTATTCTGATGTATAAGCTATATTACTGTAAAGTTTCATCAAAATCCGTTTAGTAGTTTTTGCGTGAAAGAGTAACAAACATCCATCCTCACAAATTTTCGCGTTTATAATAGTAGTGGGATAGGATATGCTTACCTATTTACATATTTTTAGGGTTCCTAGTCAACAAGGAATCCTTATAGTTTCGCCATGCCCGTCCATCTGTCTGTCCGCGGCTTAGCTCAGAGACATAGTACTAGAAAGCTGTAATTTGGCATGGGTATACGTATTAATCACGCTGACAAAGTGGTAAATTGAAAAACTTAAAAAAAAACAGGGTGCCTTCTTACACGTAAAGTGGGGATGTTTATTGCTTGACATTCTCGTCTATCCCATAATGTGGCTGACATTGGTTAGGTCTTTCAAAAATATTGCAGGTGTATGAAAATATTTTAGATTTAGGGATCTTTTAACGAAATATTAAGCTTTAAAGTTCCAGTTTTTGTTAGAGTTAAGTGGTTAAGTTCCAGCTAAACGGTTGTTTTTAGATACGTGAAAAAAATCACGGCAGTAGTTATGAAGAAGAATATATTATAATAAAGTTAAAAGGTAAACTATCAGAGCTAAGTAGGCTTTACAAGTTAATGAGTAATAGTCGACCAACTTATTAAATGGACTAAAGTACATTTAATAAGGAAAATATCGCATAAACTTCGTTAAAAAATTACTTAGGTGAAGTTGTAAGTTGTGAAAACATATACTTTCCGCAAATTGTGACGGGCAACTTCCCTAGTTAGACCCTATACTGCGCGTGGCCCGTGTTAGCTGGTTTTTTAATTTGAAAGAAAGAAGTTTTTTGTACAAAGTGGTCACGGGGCGACAAAATTTTTTTATAAATAAAAGAGTCTGTAAACTTGGTGGAGTAAAAGGGGTAATTCTCTAGATAAACATTTTGAGTGATGTTCAAAAGCAACCTTCTAACTGTTTTTATGTTGCGGTTTACCTCCTAAGAGTTTCCAAAGGATTTTGAATATCTAGTTTAAACTTTACTGCTACTTAATATAATTTACGAGTTGTTTCACAAAGCTTGGATGTTGGCTTTCAAGAATGCCGTTAAGCGTCCTAATTAAACGTGTTTGTTTGAACAAAGATTAAATTAACTTGCGCAGCTAACTCTTGAAGTTCTGAGCTTCACTCCAAGTATTTTCTCTAGGTCCTGTGATCAGATTGAGTACAATAAAGTTCGTTATGGTATCTACGAAAGCTTTTGGACTCTATGTTGCGTTCAAGCGGCTGTATGCAGACGCTTTTACCACAGATCCATTAACGTTTCGGCTCACGCAGTAAAATTAAAAATCAAATTGGGCTGTAAAGCAAAAGTTCGTCTCGATTCTGTTATTTTGTTAATAAATACATTTATAAAATGAGTTCCGAAGGTTCCAAAAGTGAAATGGATATTGACTGCACTTCACCAGATCTAAGGTCGGATGCCAAATTACCGATGGAAAACCTGCTTCCAGCGAAGTGAATAGGTACGTTATAGTATCATACTTATGAATACTTTTTTATTTTCTTGCATTTTTTGAGAAAAACACCATAAGTGAGTTGAGGTGAGTTTTTTTCAGGGGTTTTTTTAGGCGAATTCTGTAACCGTGACAGTTATCAAAAAGTGATGTTAGGAGTAAAGTTATGGGCTCGATTGTGAAAATAAAAATAGTTCTGCGTTAAAAATAGTTGAATTTTATTTTTAGTTTTTCGCAAAACGAAAGTTTTTTTTTTTTTAAATTTTGCGTTCTTTGTTTATAAATAAATAAATGCATGTTAACAATGTCACTAAAATTGTTGGATCACCTTAAAAAAGATTTATAAATTCAACAATAATAATTTAGTGCAAGTTATACGTTACATCTATGTTGGAAAGGCAAGGCACCCAAGGTGATGGCTGAACTGAAAACAAAGACGTAGCGCAGTTACCTTAATTTTTATATCAATAGATGTTCAAAATGACCGTTTCTTTCACGAATGCATATCTGGGGTCTATAACTGGGTCAGCTGTTTGTGGCATTTCGTATTTGTATATTCGGTATGTTGTACAACGCTTCACTCACGGCCATTATTATATTGTCAACGCTGTTGTATTTAAAAAATAATGTTCTGCATTAAAATAAGTTGAACTTTAGTTTTTATATGCCTTGTATATCCTGTATACCCTGTATACTTATGCCTTGGCGGAAATGATAATTGCTTGTCTCGTATCATTGAAATTATACTCGACTTGCAATTGCCTATTTCGCGGTCTCTGCAATAATGTACTATTATTGATTTGAGTTCGTTTATTGAACCTATATACACTGGTGAACTATATTCACCAGTGTACATAACTCTACGACACTTTATGTAATTAAATTAAAAAGATCACTAACCGCTGCCAACTATGTAGATATTTTTTTCGCCCTAGAAAGTAGAAAGTATGACCAACTTTGTTGTTTAATCAAAGGCACAAATCGCGTCCTCACCCTTGAGAGTACCGTTATCAAGTACCTGTATACGTAAGTAAACCTTACTGTATTTGGACCATTTTCACTAACATGCGGTTCCATAACAATACAATCCGATAAAATATTATTTTCAATTAGATTTTCTGTACATGAAACTTGTTTTAAATAAATAAGTAAAATGTATTTATTCCAGACGCAGAACCATATTATGTTGGTAACATTTTTTCTATAAACAAAGTATATTACAACATGACAAGAATATAATAAAACAGGTAGTAATTTCCGAGATAGACAGGCAGGTTTACAACAAAGAGATGTCATGCCACATGAAGTCTAATAAGCTTCCTCAGTGCCAAAGACTTCGGGCTCTCTGTAACCGTGTATAAGATTCCGTTGGTGCTCTCTCGAATTCGGCGTATAATGAAGGCTGAGTTTTTACGCGTGACTGCTTAATAGTCATATTTTGCCGACTCTCGGCAAACATGGCCGACGTGCTGCAAAATTAAGGAAACCTTACTAGAATCCGGCAAGGGTTATTGTATCGCGGAGAGCACTGAAGGCTTTTTATGTTTAGGCTGATGTAAAATCTTTGGCAACCTGCTCTGTACAACGTAACCTGCACCTCTGCTGTACAACTTCCAAATCTATGTATCAAAATAATGGCACGAATCGACAATGCCCTCCGCTCCCTCTCTATTTCTATTATCATCATTGAGGGTCTCGGTTACTATGCGTTCAAGACACCAAGCCAGATGATCAGATTATACAGGAGGTAGGTATATCTGTTCGATTTTACTGTGATATTCGTATATTCACTCTTCTTCCCTTTGTACTTTAAGCTAAAGTCAAGTCAAAGTCAAAGTCAAAATTAATTTATTCAATAAATTCACAAGGATCACTTTGAAACGTCGGTTTTTATGTACTGCCTATTCCTCCGCGACCAAGTCAGGAAAGAAAGGCAAGAAAACAAGGCTGGTTATTCTTTTTAATGATCCTTTTACAAAACAATAGGTTCAAGTTGGAGCATTTTCAATCCCAAGAGTTTTTGTCATCTAAATAATCAGATATTTTATAGTATGCCTTTTTATAAAGTTTTTGTTTAATTGCGTTTTTAAATTTGTTAATTGATAATTTTTGTATATCTCTTGGGAGTTGGTTGTAAAAGCGTACACCGTGCCCTTTAAACGATTTACAAACTTTATGGTGTCTACAAGTGGCAACAGCGAGTTTATGAATGAATGAAAATACTTTATTGTACACCTTAAGCAAAAAACATAATAACAAAATCTTATTCTAGAGAAAGTACAATGGGCGGACTTATCACTTAGAAGCGATCTCTTACAGACAACCTTTGGATAGAGAGGATAGTTAGAGATTGTGAGAGTGGCAGGGGTGTACATAAAATAACAACAAAAGAATATAAACTACACTATACAATAAATATGATATATATAATAAATATGTTAAGATATGCATATATAAATACACATACATATTATAATACGTCGGTAAAAGAGCAAGACAAGACTCTGCGATACCATGATGTTTCTGTCAGATAAAAGAGCTTCACACGAGTTTTGAATACGGCTAGAGACGGGGCCTTCCTTATCGAGGTAGGACCTGCCTTTATTTCTAGTATTAACATTGTGATTATCGCTTTTTTTCTTACACAAATGAATATTTTTGTGAACATACATAAAATTTTCATAGAAATATTGAGTGATTCTCTGGGGCTTTTAGTGATATTATAAATTGCTCGAACAGCCCTCTTCTGCTAATACATCTGCCAGATCCAGGTAGATGGATTAGGCAGTAGGGTGCGTGGAGCATTTTTGTTTCAGTTCCACTTATAAGTAGGCTGTTCTAACTTATATATTATTGTTATTTTTCTCATAATTTATCCCACCATCCTAACTTCCAAAATTTCTTGTTTTTTTATGTCGTGCTAAATAAATGTGCAGGAAAAGGTCCTGCCTGTCTCGAGTGATGTAAAACTCATAGAATTAAAATTATCGTTTGGTATCATTTTAGAATATTATTACGACTATACCACTTACTTTACCACGCTCGACGGTCGTGAGACGGGAACTCCGATCGTCTACACGACCGTCGAGCGAGGTCGCGGACGGTGCTCATGAGGAAGACCCTTTAAACGGTCAACGAAACGTCAGCAGGAGAATAGTAAAGTACGTGTTATAGTCGTAATAATATTCTAAAATGATGTAAAACTCCCTCAATGGTCGATATTATCGCTTTGTGTTTTTGTGACCTACTTTTTTGTTCTAATTGCAGCGTTATTATCGTAGCAGTGTTGAAGATCGCATGAGTCATAATAGAATTGTACTAAAAACAGACACATTTCGCAAAAACACATCCCGTTATTAATCGAATATATATAACGCAGCTTTATGAGGAGCCCATAAAAGACCCGCGACAAGTTTGCGACAGGCGTAAATCTCGGGATCATTGCTGTCACACGGCACTTTTGTAGTTGTTGATCAGCAATGATTACAAGATTTACGCCAGCCCTGTATGCATTACGTATAATATAGTCCGCACATAAACTAGTTCACATGCATGCATCAGAAACTGAACTAAAGATGCAAAAGACAGATACGTATCTGTTGGTTTTAACAGATATGTATTCGTCCTTTCTTTTTCGTGATGCTAATCAGGTCGTCTCCAAATTTAAAGATTTAGAAACTGTGTTTCTATTATATTTACTTATCAGTAGTGCGTGCCTACCTCAAAAAAAGTTGGCACTCCTTATTGTTGTATTTAATTACTTTAGAGTAGAACTCTGCCACTACGCCGCAAACACAATAAAGTTTTTACGTTTTTAGAACTCTCGGGGTTATACTTTTCTATCGCCCGCTCCGTCCATTAATTATTCCAGACATTTCCATTTCAAATTTGAAACAAAATGTAAATCTATTCAAATGTTTGAATAGATTTACGAAATAACGCAAAATAAGTTAGTCTCCAGTAAAGCTGTCACAAACTAACTAGCACACTAGTTAGCTGACACAGGAGCTATGAAACTCTTTAGGCCCGTTAAATTTAAAATGATGCTTGCTAAAGAGTTGAAGCTAAATTATTTTTTACGAGAATAAAAGATGAAACTCATCTGTTAAAAGTCAGTTATTTCGTTTCCAGAACAAGTTAAAAATAAATAGTAGATTGGACGCAGCGAACGGTGGCAATGTATACCCTTTATTTGTGGGTGACGTGAAACTGGCGGTGGGTAAAGAATGGCCGCTTCTTCACGGCATTCATTATGGGCAGGTCGTTAGTAAACCACTGCTGGGCACAAACATCCTTTCTCAAACACCACTCTAATCGGTTGAGCATTTTGCGTTTATGTATTTCGAATTTAGAGAAACACATTGATCCATGGATGCTTACATACGTACGGCAACGATGTCTCTATCGAACAAGCTTATTACGCACCAAATTTTTTCAAGTATCCTGTTCAGCTCCACTTTAGTTTTGTAAAACGGTCTCCAACACCTACCACCTTCGTTCTGCGTCAAATTTCCATATGCTGGACATTTTTCACACAGTATCATCAAGCCCCAAAGTACACTGAAAAACCCAATAGTTGAATTTCTTAATGTTGATTCCATATCAGTTGAGTCAACATTAAATTACGTTAAGACAAACGTTTCAACACATTTGGTATTACAGAAAAAAAAAAATGTTGAAATAAAATTATTGTTTCAACCGCTAAAAATGGTTAATATAACATAAATTTCTATGTATAATCTCATAGAGGTCAATTTAACTGTTCATTTAGTTATGTCAACATATTGTAAAGTAGATTCAATAAAACAATTTAGTAAATATAACAAAATAATTTCAACTTTTTGCTAGTAATTTAAAACAACTATAATGAAATGTTAAGTTAACATATTGCAAATAAGAACCAACAGAGTAGTTTAGTCAAAATAACAAAATAAATTTAACTTTTTGCTAGACGTTTAAAACAGCTATAACTTAATGATAAGTCAATAAAATTGCAAGAGTCATGTCAACATGAAAACTAAGTCGAATTCACAAAACATATTCAACTATTTGCAGACGTTCTAAACAACTATAGCAATTAATTAACATAACTAGTGTATTAAGTTGTTAACACCTTACAATTAATTGCATAGTAGAATCAACAAATTAACTTAGTCAAAAATACAAAATTAATTTAACTTTTTGCTAGATGTTTGAAAAAGCTATAACTTAATAATAAGTCAACAAAATTGCAGGAGTCAAGTTAGCATCAAAACTAAGTCAAATTTACAAAACATATTCAATTATTTGTTTAACTATTTTGTACTATACTTTCCCCTCCCTCCTGCCTCGCTCCACTCCGCGCCACCGCTCGCGCGCGAGCCGACTTGAGCCGAGCGGGCAGTGCAGTTCAGTTTAGACAGTGTAATAGCACGCGCATGCTCCAAGTGAGAATTGCTTTCAAGTGCCTAAGTTTTATCTAAACCTATCTAGTGCTAGTGGTGGTGTGTGTGGGAACACCTAAGTACCTACCTATGGACGAAGAGGAAATCGCGAGGTACCTAATTGGTCTACTGTTAACCAAAAACAGAGGCCTTTCTGACATAGGCTCACCTCGTTTTCAGTCAGAAAATATAATTATTTGGTTATGTAGATACACACTGTATAAATTATTTTTTGGTTTTGCGTTTCAGACAATGAAATCTCTGTAGAACTTTTAACCGATATTAGCGAATATGAACTGAAGGAACTGGTGCCGAAAATCAAGGAGAGGATTCTATTAAGAGCCGGCGGTCAATAAATTGACCAAAATAACACATGTAAGTACCAACCTATCTTCCAACAGCAGCATAACTAGTAGGTACCTAAGTAATCTAACAAAATGTTAGATTTTTATTACAAAATATAATGTGTTGAAATAACATTTGGATGGCATAAGGACAAGAAGATGATGATGACAAAATGTATTTTTTTTGTAAAATACCTACGTAGATAGGTAGGTACTAGGTATGTAATATAAGGGATTATTAAAGCCTACTAATGACGTCTTTTTATAAGTGTGTGTTTATGAGTTTTCTTATGCCGAAGAAGAAAAGTTAAATTTACTTAACGCAGTTATGCTACGGTAATACCCAATGTGCACAATGTTTAGGTTAGTTTCAAAAGAGGAAGTTTTACAGGACACTGCATCCGAGGACACAAATTCCGCTCCTCCAAGCCCTACATATTCGGCTTGTACTAACAGCACTACCAGCCTTATTACTGATGAAAAAATAATACTGCATGCTAATTTTGAATTTTATTTGTTCTATTATACCAGGCCACTCAGAAAGTTTTGCGAAAAAAAGTTTTTATGTATAAGGCACTGGCCACTTGTAATTATTTTGATAAATTTGGTTATTGAAAAGTAAAAATACCATTGTTTGAATTTCGAATTTCCCTCCACATTTTTTCGAGAGTCAAATTAAATTATCGCGTCTTATTTAAAAATGGATCTGCATCGAGAGCATTTTCATGCGATGATTTTCTACGATTTTAAATGTGGCCTAAATCCTGCTGAGTCATTTGATCGACTTCAAATGGCTTTTATAGATGAAGAACCTTCAAAAGCAACCATCTATCGTTGGCATAGCGAGTTCAAGCGCGGTCGCCTTACTTTGGGGGATGAACAAAGGAGGGGTCGTCCTACGACGGCTGTCACGGAAGAAAGTGTGCTGGCAGTAAAAAAAAAATTCAAGAAAACAGGCGAATTACATACAAAGAGATTCAACATACACTGCAGATTGGTTCGGGAAGCGTTCACAAGATTCTTCACGAGCACCTTCGCGTGAGGAGGATAGTTTTGCGCTGGGTGAAGCACAACCTCACAAAATGCCTGCCAGAAGTTTTGTCTGCAATGAGCAAAAAGCAACCGAACACCGGGCTCCGCGGGGTACTGCTTCACCATGACAACGCGCCCGCGCACTCAGCGCTCAAAACAAGGGACTTCCTGGACACCACACCGGTGAGAGTCTTGCGTCACCCTCCTTACAGTCCTGATCTGGCACCGTGTGACTTCTTTTTATTCCCTTAAGTAAAAAATCAGCGGAAAGGGATACAGTTTTCATCGCCGGAAGACGCACTAGCAGCGTCCGAGAAGACCGTGGTAGAGATGTCTGCGGCGGACTGGAAAAAATGTTTCGAAAATTGGTTCAGACGCATGAAACTTTGTATAGAGGCTGGTGGAGAGTTCTTTGAATAGATTTAATTAAAATATTTTATCCATAGAAGTTAGTTTTTTAGTTTCGCAAAACTTTCTGAGTGTCCCACATATAAATCTAAACTACCACTGACTCGCCGACATGGTTGTTCTCCCAGTTGCAGTCGTGGGAGGGGTGATCGTTTGATGGAATCGTATAAAGGAGGATATAGTGAGTAGGGGGAAAATCCTAAACTATCTCTTTTTGCCCATTCCACATTCAAATCTTGTTTTGTATGGAAAATGGTAAAAAATAATGATTCTTCGAAATTTGACTTAGAGTGGCTATTTTTCTGAAAGAGAACAGCTATGGAAAACTGGTTCTAGCACGTCTGAAATCAAGTAATAAACTTGATGCGACTAGCAGGTCATATATAACAAAAAGTATTGTGGAGTGGTACATTAACAAATGCATGAAAAAATAAGACTTCATTGTGCTTTCAGAAGCTATCACTCGCTTTATTCCAACAGAACTGAAGGTTTTTACTTGTCAAAATGACACCATTTACAAAATATTTATTGTGTTTTCATTATTATCATAATAGGTGCAATTATTATGATAATAATTGCAGCCACAGAAAACAGTAATTAAGCTACATAATAAATAATAGTACGATTTTGTAAAATGACACAATGGTGTCATTTTGACAAGTAGGTGCCTTCACGAAAATAATATGGGGTAAAAGAGGATACCTACAAAATAACGAGGTTAAGATGAGGTTGCTACGATTATGCAAAGTTTGGTTTTTGGTTTCCATAGTACCTAATCTAATAGAAATAAATAAAAAAGAACATATTGGCTCGTTTATTAGTTCATCTGTCTTCGTGTTTGATGGTTTTTCTTTTCTTTTCAGACTCCAACTGATGTTTCTATAGACTTGAAAAACGGCGAGACGTCTACCGAGAAAAAAACTTAACCTGTCCTTTACCTTACCTTAACCTAGAAATGACAAAAAATGACAAAAGTGACAAGAAATTACAAAATTTAATAAAGCAATAAGTACAAGTCTAATCAAATCTAAAATGTATATGTCTAACGCTCCTGTCACTGTAGTCATTTACTGTCACATTTCAACATGTTTTACATATAAATATTTTATAAAATGTGACGTTCGAATATGATTGAATATATTATGTCTATTTAGCACGAGAATTGCCTAATTGTGACATTTGTTTTTAATTAGATTTTTGATATTTGCGACATAATATTACTTTGTCTAGGTGACGTGTAACTTAGGTCTTATGTATGTTGTTATTTAGTTATATTCAATGTTAAATAAATTTTACTTAGAGTACTAAATCTTTTAGTTTTTTGATTTACTATTCGGTTTCCTTTGGATACACACACATACACACACTTACACGAACATAATTAAGAATACATAAAATACAGATTCATTTAACCACAGCATATGCCGGTCAAATATATGTATCCGGAATTTACTGCATGATGACTGGGAAAATCAATCTGCATTTTTATATATAGTATAATATAAGTATAATATTATGATGGAAGTGTATTGGAGAATAAGCTTGCGTTGTGTTAAAGTTGTTGGTTTTATTGGTATTTTGCATCTATGTACATAGGTAATAGATTATATATAGAATAGATTTTTCTAAATTCTGATGTAAAGTATCTTAAACTGAAACGCAAAAGTATTTGTACAGAATTTTCTATATGTGTTGTTTGGTAAAATCAATCTGCATTTTCATGGAAGTATTAGAATAAGTTTGAACCTAAGCTTTGTGGTGTAATCTACTTAGATCATTTGTATTTTTGACAGATATGTAAAGTGGCAGTAGGATAGAATTACATTTTGCACTAATCATGCAAAATGTATGTCAGTCAACATCAAACCTAAATGATCATCGTTTCAAAACTCATGATAGTTCTAACATGAGTAAGACATTTTACTAAAGAGGGTTTCCACAATAATTCATAAGAATATACTTTTGAAATATTGTAGAAACACTCTTGTAAATGTATTCTATCATGAGTTTTGAAATATTCGTTTAACATTCAGGTTTGATGTTGACTGTACTTAATTATTATGAGCAAATATAATTCTAACCTACTGCTACATTATACCTATGTCAAAAA
Source organism: Perizoma flavofasciatum (assembly GCA_958496245.1). Taxonomy (NCBI): domain Eukaryota; kingdom Metazoa; phylum Arthropoda; class Insecta; order Lepidoptera; family Geometridae; genus Perizoma; species Perizoma flavofasciatum. The sequence continues at coordinate 11,354,039 of OY292419.1, read as the reverse complement.
TACTGTATGATCTAGGTAGATTTTACCTGAAAACTTAGGTTTTTCTAACATAAGGTGGTTTATTTTACCATAAAAGTTAAGTAATTCTAACTAAATGTCAACTATTAATCGTAAATTTACAACTCAGTCAAAAATACCAATATACATAGGTTAATTTTACCATTACATTTAGGTTATTCTAACATAATGCTATGCGTCGACTCTACATTACACTTCAGTCAAAAATACTATAATAATATATATATTTTACCTCAAAAATTAGGTTCCTCTAACGTAACACCACAAGTTGGTTCTACTAATGAATGCAGGTTTATTGTACCAAAATCATTGGGTGATTTTAACTTTAGGTCACATGTTAGTTCAACATTCGCAACTCACTCAAGAATACCAATATAAACAGGTTATTTATACCACTAAATTAAGGTTATTCCAACCTAATGCAACGTTCTGTGTCTACATAATACCTCTGTCAAAAATACTTATGGTCTAGGTAAATTTTACGACATAACTAGGTTTAGCTAACAGCACCACTAGTTGTTTGTTAACAATGCAGGTTGATTTGACCAAAAAAAAAAAGTACATTTAACTTAAATCTCACATGTTGATTCGTAGAAGTATGTTGATTTTACGACAAAACTTTGGTGTATCAGACTTATTGCCACATGTTGATTCTACCTTTCAAAAATGGATAAATACAACCAATAACATAGATGGTAAAAAAAAACTTTTTTTATCGGTAGGTGCTTTAGATAACATATAATTAAGAAGTTTAAATTACTATTTCAAAACATTGTTAAAACAACCTAACTGGGTTTGGTTAAATTTACCTTTTACAAGTAACAATTTGAGTTTAGCTGATTTAACAAATCATGTAGGTAGGTGCTACATTAACCTAAAAAAAAGGTTGAAAAAAGGTTAGATCAACCTGTTTTGGTTTTTCAGTGTAAGCAGAGCTGGTTTTATGGGAACTAATGACTGATATACTACTAATATATATATTTTTTGTAAATACATACATACATATATTACATAGAAAACACCTAGGACCCGAGACAAGTATTTGCAGATCAAACAAACATTTGTCCCGCGGCAGGAATCGAACCTGCAACCTGCTACGTTTCAGGCGGGCCTTCACCTACTGCGCCACACCAGAGGTTGTATTGATGTGCACTCGAGGCCAGCCACCAGAGTTATCTTACCAGCGCACCCAATGTGAATTTAAACGGCTCTTCTGTTGCCCTTGGCTCGGCACAAGTTAGTATAATTAAAACATAGCAGTTTGGTACGAACATTTTATTGTTTTATTTTCAGAATTATTTATGACATGAAACTTTATTTATTACAAAATATTTTTTCAGACAGACACACATCATTTCTCTAGATCATTGAACGTGTGTAGTAATTAATAGTAATAATTATAAGTTCATGTTAAACTTATATCGTACACTTGTGGTAAAATAATCAGAGTCGCATAAATTTAAACTAATAGGTGTAGGTATAGGTATAGGTAGGTATTATGATAAAAATGCTTGTGGAAAAGTAAGAAATCCCATGAATTTATGCTTACTATCGTAAAAATTTAGCTTTGTTTATGGAAAATATTGCGTTATTTTCATAATTCTTATTATTTGCCGATAATCTGGCCGATATTCTACAGTTGTCGAGAAGTTATACAGCCTCAAATATGTTCAATGTGGCCCAAGTCACTCATGGCACGAATTTGAAAGAAATTTAAAATTAAATGTGACCTCGGCTTCTTAGTCCACCAGTGTAGCTGCGTATGTAATAAAAATCGTAATTACGATCCCCTACGATGCTGGATCTTCCATGACAGTCCGTATTTTCGAATGGACGCTTTGCAACATCACGTCGTCCTTGTACTCGTAATGGTCGGTATTTAACCGAAAATTGCTCCCCAGATTCCCAAAATTTTTGTACCTAAGTATCTGTTTCCCAAAGCAAACATGGATAAATAATAGCTACAGCTATATTATATTAGATTACTTAAACAGCATAATTTGGTATACACACGGTCTTCAGTAGATTCGGTAGAGATGTTTTAATTAGTCTCGCGCCCACATTCTAGGTCAGGTGGTTGTGATCTAAACAAAAACCGGCGCTGCGCGTTCAGAGAACTCAAAAATCAATTCTTAACTCTTTTTTGTAAGCTGCGCTTTAAGTTGGTATGCGCAGTGTGTGGAGGATGAATTCAGTTTACGTACGCGGGAAAAACTAAATTAATTGGTCTAAAAGGTCAACTAATATAATTATCTATTAAAAAAACCTGAACCCAGTGTAAAGGTGCGCAATTTGTTTTTTTAAAATATTGCTACCACTTTTAGAGTATTATAATATCTGTCGCCTGAGTTTCGTAGGGGTATTGTACATATTTTAGCATTTTACCGAGCCTGAGATTAGATCCTGAGGTTATGGAATTATCTCCCTGCTGAGGCTTTCCCAAGTGACTACTAGGAGGTTTCTTCTTCTTCTTCAACAAGGGGGTTTTGGAATTTTCAAAGGATCGGTAATAAACGTGTTATGTCTCTGGTGTTGCAAACGTCCATAGGCTATGGTAACCGTTTACCAACCGGTGGACCGTATGGTTATATGGATGTGCCTGTAATTTCATCGAGACCCATACCCTACAAACCGAAATACAGCAATGCGAGTATATTACTGGTTGGCGGTAGAAATAGGTATGGTGGTAGGACTTCCCTGGACCAGCTCCTTCACAAGGAGCTCTACTCTTAAATCTTTGATTTTCTTTATAGAGAACATGTAGAACCATGAAACTTATCTACTCGTGAAACGTCACGTTGACAGCCGTTAGCATCCTTAGTAAGTCTGTGCCGACAATTTAGTAGTGGAGAGGCGAGCCATGTTTGTAGTCGAAGAACAATGTATGACGAGTATCAATGTTCGGCATACATTTACAATCATGATCAGTACTTACTCAAGGTTAAAATAAATGCTCAAATTGTCTGTCTGTCTGAATTCTTACACCTAAATAAAAATATTAGGTACCTAAGTAATTAATACAAATTGCACAGAATATAGTAATATATCAACATACAGATAGAGCCATCTTTCAGTGTTTTTACAAGTTTATAGACCGACATTTATGATTAACAGAAAGTTTCGGAGAAAAGCAATTATTTAGAATGAGTTATTCTACTTACAGTCTATTCTCATAAATGCCTTAGTTTAGATTTTGGATTAGGTTTAATTTATATGTCTAACATGCGAGATATGAAAACATAACAAAGTACTGCGTAAATTTTCCATAAATGAACATTATCAAATAATGTTCTCTTGATATTAAACCTTTTTATGTAGGAGTAATTCCTACCCCAACCTGCTGGTTTGTCCTAGAACCAAAAATTTGAAGATATTTGACACGCGAATGAAAGGAGCTTCTTAATTTTTCGTGACACTACATATATATAATCCCCACAATGGTTCTATCACTATGGGTCAAACACCAGACCCTTTTTAGAGCTACTATATCTCAACCTGGCAGGTCACGGCCCAGGAAAAAACCGTTGACACGCTGAACGTGAACGTTCTAATTATCTTAGAAGAACCACACTACAGAGCAAAAATTACGTCGCAGTCGTCTTGTGCAACTGTTCTCGCTGCAGCTGCCTAACATTTCATTGTCGTGACCCCAATAGTGATATAGTGGCATTTTTCCAATGACAGGCTGAACCGACTGACGAAATGAATGATACGTTCATTTAATAAAACGAACTATATGTTTTTATACAAATTCGTGCCTGACTACTTTTTTCTTGCTGTCGTATGGTTGTGTCGCGTCAGTTTGAAGACACTCCGCGACTTAAATATGACGAAATCGGGCTTTCAAACTATTAATTTACTGTTTAATCGTTTCATTAGTTGAACTGCGTTCGGGTTGTGAGCGCGCGGGCTGGTGGCGTAGGTATCGAGGTTCGAGTCCTGCCTCGAGGCCGTCGGTCAGAAGCATATGAAGAAGACGTGGGGATGCGGTTGAGACGATTCGTGGAGCTGGATGAGGTTCCGCGACGCTCAATGCCGTTTGCGCCGATTATTTCTGTGCGGAAAATTAGAAATTACAATAAGATGTCTGGGTAAAGGGTGAATGGGGTGTATGTGGGGGTGTTCTGGGAGGTGTGTATGCATATGAGTCTGAACGGAAAATATATGAGAGAAGAGACGAAAGGTTATAATGTGTTAGGTCAGTTAGAAAATGGGTAGATAGTAAATGTGAAAAGTCCAACAGAGAGGGAGTGAGTGCAAGAAAGCGTAACTAACTAAAATAGCAATAAGAAGTATGATATTAGTTTAACCATTATTTAATTAATTGGGCTACTGTTGTGCAACAAAAAAGGAACGTTAATAAATAGTAATACATTTTTAGACCAATCGTACCATTTGGAGAAGCAATGTACAAAAGTCTTCTTTCCAGGTACAATGGCAGCAATGTACCTCAAAAGAAGACTTTTGGAGAATTTACGAAGTCTAAAATTTTGGGTTTATTAACTACAAAACATTCGAAGCTTTATGTTCTGTTGTTTGAACCCTGTCATGCAAAATACTAGAGGGAGTGAATGCAAAAAAGCGTAACGAAAGAAGCAAAATCATTTTTGATGACAAACAATTAAAAAGCTATACTTAGTTAGGTACGATTCGATGTAATCACTCAACTGTTCTAACTTTAATAAATTAATTTTGTTCCTCGTTGGTAAACAATTTTCTTATGCCCACTTGCGTGGCACAGGGTTGATTGAGCCGTACAGAATAACAGGCGGCGTAGTAAATTAATACAGAGATATATCGAAGACTCGTGTTCACACAAGTGACTCTGAGAACCACCATAAATTGCGTCACGCAAGTTGGCTTTAGTGATGAGCCGTGGAAAAAGACAAACGAGATTGTTATTTCGAGTCACGAACTTGAGAAACGTCTATGTCCAATTTTTGTAATTATATTTTAGCTACGCGCTACGAAAGTTTGATGTGAAGTCGTGAAAATAAGATTAAAAAGAAAAAAACGTTTTACGCATCTTCAAATTATCTATTAAAGTTATCTATTATAAGACATTAGCACCAGCTCACGACTGTGTTCCCCATGATGACATCCTCAGATACAAACTCAGTGCGTAGATCTTTGATGGTACCAAGTAGGAGGTAGTCAGAAGCCACATACCCGCGTTTCGCAAATAGTTAGTATTCGTTTACTTTAAAGTATCAAAAAACTGTAAAAATTAAGCATGTTCCTAGATAAGAAAAAAACTATTTTTTTCCATTAGGTATCCCTGGTTTGTTCAAATGCAGAACAAACTCCTGATTTACCACAGTCACGCATACGTTCTTCTAAACGATCAATTTATACTGGTTGTGTATGAAAACAAATTCGCTTTCCTATAGTTGGACCACTTGATTATAATCTCGAAGTGGACGTCGCTAGGTAAGAATGATTGATATACCTGTTCCAAGAAATCTGAGTCACGGCATTGATATAAATTTCAGGCTCATACTGTTAGATAGATAGATACAATATGTTTTATTTCACAAGATAAAATAAGTACAAAGGCGAACTTTGCTAATTAGCATTTTCTTCCAGCTAACCTTTGTGTAATGAAGATTACGTTACGTTGAGATACGTTATGATTATTCCTAGAAAAGATACTAGCGTTGTAGATATACCTACATATTTGCTAGAGTGACTGGGTAATCCAAATATCTATGCTAAGCATGATTAAGCCAATGATTAAAAGCATTAGGTAGACCTGGAACCATGTGGTCCCATTAGATAACATACAGTAAACATACCTAAACTAAACTCAGCTTGTATTTACATTTTGTTTGTATTGTACAAATATGAATTTTTGGCGTATGAACGAATTTAAATAATTTTCCAGTTTCTGGTTAATTAGCTGTGTTTAGTATGACTGCATAACACTGTTTATTTTATCTTTGATCACAAACACTGATGATTGTCGTAATGAATGAAATGAATAAAAATGCTGTAGTGTAGGTACGTAGCCTTGCGATAATAACAAAATTATCAACTACCCATTGTTTTATGAAAATATCACTTTTTTTAACATAATTTTCGCGGTTTTTTACTGTATATTTTAACGGGTTATTTAATGATGAGTTTTTCCCGTGACCATGGCGGTGACAAATTAAGGTCGCAGAAAAATAAAACTCACAAATCGTGGTAAATACGCCATTTCAAGTGAAAATGTTATTATGATACCCAAACTCACCTGACATCGGTACCCCCTCGCCTCCACTGGATCTGTGCTGTGATGGAGTTTCCGATCGGATTATGCAGCTTAAAGCCTGACAGTGAAAAAACGAATTAAGATACTAGGTAATATTGAACGACCGAGATTGGCTCGAAGGCTATAATATATATATTTTAAGCTGTGAGACCTAGATATATACCTCTAGTTACGTTGCATCGTTTAAAAACATCATGAAACACATTTTTTTGCTTAGATGTAGGCGCGTAGCAACAGCTACGGTATATTTATTTATTTCTTTAAGCAAGTTTAACCTGTGATACCTAGATATATAGTTACGTTGCGTCGTTTCAAAACATCAACAAACACAATTTTTTTGCTTAGATGTAGGCGCGTAGCAACTGCTACGGTTTATTTCTTTCTTTTCTTTCTTTATTTAAGCAAGTTAGGTGGTAGCCTTTTTTACCAACACACAAGCGATGAGAAAAACAACAAATGAAGGTAATAAATTATGATAAAAACTTAATCAAGCGCGTGTCAGACCACATCTGATGAATTAAAAAAAACGACTTTATCTATTGCAGCGCCCCCTAGTGATATATGGCTTTAAAACCTATCGACAGCTTATTTCGAAGTCATAAAAACGATAAAAAAAATAGATGACTGTTTGGTATGTGATTTAAACCCTATGTTAAACCATCTTTGAAGTCATACAAACCTCCCGTGATCATGGTACATTTATAACTGTGACAAAATATCAGGAAACATTTAAACTCATATAGCATGGCAAATAGCCCTTTACAGGAATATAAATAAAAAGAAACATTGATTTTGATAAATTCACCTGTTGGAAGCCCCTTCTGTACCGTACATTCATGTAGCAGTAGATAACTGGGTTGTAGCAGGAGTGTGACATGGCCAGCCAGTGGCTCGCGAACCACACGTAGGGCATGCCCCACCATCGTCCCCACGACTCATCCTCTGCGTGCAAGGTCCATAGCACCTAGTACCATAAATTATTTTCTATACAGTTTAAAGAGCCTCAAGATTAAAGACTAACAAGCAGTGCGTATTGCCAGTGGTAACATAATGACATTTGGTCGTTAACTATTGGTCTCAGAAGCACAAGTTGAAAGTAAGTAAAGTAGTCTGAAAAGGAAATCCGTAGAAGAACTTAGTCACCGGCTGAGCTCTTAGATTAAGCAAGTTGAAGTTGCAATGGACAGGCCATATGAATAGAATAGTTTATTGCTCAAACATATAAATTAAATGTTGCTGAATTATTTCTAATCACATTATACCTAAATAATGTTTATACTAGGTAGGTACTAATACAAATAACTAGTACCTAACAATAGATCGTATGATTAAATAATTATGTATGTTTAATTGAGGTACACATTTAATGAGATGGTGCGTTGCGGGTCGGATGAGATTAATTATGTCCCGACTCCCAGCACCATCCTTCAGACTTTAACGCGCCTGCACTAAACTCAAAGCGGTACAGCAAAGACTTAGTAACAGATTTTCTATAGAACCTTGTAACCAGGCATATACTTATACTATAGCTTGCAGAACCATTTCTTTAGTTTTCTTATAGTTTTCTAACCAACAATAAGCTAAAAGAACTGACATTATATAGGTATGTTATATTATTGTACCAACATTTTTTTTTTGACAATGCCCCTTTACAGCAGTAATTTAATATAATTATGTAAACATTCATAGCTATGTAAGTAAAATACTTGCCTGTTTCTAGCACCATTCTAAGTAGTAAGTTTTCGACGTAACCAAGTGTACTCTATGTTCCCATGGTTAAAAATAAATGAGTATGAGTATGAGTATAAGGGATTGGTTTTTCACCTTTGTCTTTATTAGATGTAAAACAAATAGGGTAAAATGATCCGCAGGATCAGTTTATACCCACAAAGAGGGATCGGTTGACCCCAAAAGTAATATATGCAAAACTTGTTCAAAAATAACCTTGAATATTATCTTAATGATTATTAAAACATGCTAGAAATGTTATTAAATATCAATAGTTACCGGCACAAAAACAGCCAAATATCAAAAAACAACAATATGACAGCAAACTAACATTGACTCTAAGCTTGATTTAGATCAAACACACCGATTTTTACACCTTTCCCCTACGCATATCAAAAAAATCATTTTGTAAAGTTGAAATATTTGCCTTTTCGTTGTTCATAGGAATTAATTTAAATCCATTTTATGCGTAAGGTATTTAAATAGTTTATTTTTATTATCTAAATGTTGTATTTTTAACAAGGAAACAATTTATTATATATATATTGATAATATTTTAATATTAAATTAATACTGCTTTGTCTCTTTCTGATGTGTCATTTTAAATTTAACAGAAGAATGGAACGGACATCATGGCCATCATCTATCCGTGGACAGAATAAATGTTGATAAAACTATAAAGGTTCTGTTAGCAATATCTGGCTTCGGAACCCTACTGAACGTCCAGGCAGATATCAGTCATTTTGACGAGGGTTTTTCTACTAGACTGTCCTGATCGGAATTTGAAAGAACTGTAAGTACCTAACACTTTGTTTATGGAAGAGGAGACAATAATAACTTCGGTATCTCTTTTTGTCAGATAAAAGAATGAGATAGAAATCATTGGGTGGTCGCTTATGCTAAGCCTATAAATGGAGAACCTAGGTGGAGCACGAGTCTGGATACGTTTTTTCATTGGGTGCTCGCTTATGCTAAGCCTATAGGTTGAGAACCTTGGTGAAGCACGGGTCTGAATACGTTTTTAGGCGTTAATTTGTGTTCTCCTTCATCTCAAGCAGTGATTTATCCTGATAATTAATGGGTTGGCTTATTAATGGTTTACAGTGGTCGCCTTCCCGGTCAACTGTCTGCATGGCGAGGTCACGAGGCGGATTAATAGACGTCAGTTTGTCGGCGAATAAGTACTGAATTGCTATTACTTTCATGTGTTTAAGCTTGTTTTTAAGCAAGACCACTCAGTGCTTGAAATAAATTTTTGAGATAGGTAAACCCCCCCAACCCCCACTTCCCTCCCGGTGGTATTGACCGCGTGTGCATGCTTAAGTTAGTCGCTGATGTTGCTATGTATGGTGACTTCACGTGTGTTATTTTCCCGCAAAAATACAAAAAGTTTACTGAGAACGAAATTTTCAAACTACTTCAATTATTTCACAATTAATATTTATAAGATATTAATCGACAAATTATCATAGAAACAAGCCAATGCGCACAGTTGTTGCTGTACAAAATTTAACTCCGTTAATGGAAATTACTACTTAAGTTATAAAAAAAATAAAAAGGCTTATAGCATACTGGGAAGTACAAATTGAAATACATATCAACAAGATTGGGTGTAATGTTTTTTCTCCAAAAGTAGGATGTTTGAAGAATTTCACTCATGGCGTCTGCACTGACTTGTTAACGTGTAGTAAAGATCAAAGCACTGATACCTGATTATATGTAAACAAAGAGGATCAGCCACTGACATCAGTTACTGACTCAATGTAAATACGCCTGTGTTGAGTCCTATACAGACGATGCATGTCTAAAAGCTCGGCCAAACTGACGCGGTTGCGATGCGGCGTTGGCGGTGGCGCACTTTGACAACCACTCAAGCTTTCGCCACCGTCACCGCGTTAGCTTGATCAGGGGCCTAACCATGAGCTCTTATATCTATTCAGTTCAGGCAAACATGTCACTTTACTCTTTGCGATTGAAGACTCTATGGCGTTGTTAAAGCTGTATCATTCGCAAAGCGGGATTTGACATCTTTGCCTGAATTGAATCGCAATAAGACTTGATGGTTAAGCCCTAGGGCTTAAATTTGTTCGTTGCGCACGTCCGCGATATATAATTATGTAATAATAAAAATATGATCATCGTCATCATCATCATCATCATCAAGAGCATGTTGTAGTTCACAGCTTCACAGTTTCACAGCACAGGAAATAAGGCCTCATCTTAAGCCAAGGAAATTGTCTTTGTAAGAGCATTATTTTTCGCTACAAACATCGACGTAGGTAGCTGTCGCTTCCTGCGTATTATATAGCTGGGAGCGTCACGAATGTTGGATATCTTATTAGGAATCCAAATTGAGTAGAGTTAACTCTTGCTTATGCAAATAAAGATCGTAACATCATGTGCACCGCATTAATCTATGCCCTTTAAAATGTAAATTAATCATTGGATAGGTAAGTTTATTTTTAACTCGTGGTTTACCCCGAAGAGAATCTTCTGATATTGTGTTTGTTGTGCTGATAACTTTTTAAAATTCTAATAAAGTTTACAGTTATATAAATATGCTAAGTACACCTAATAAATTTTATAGCGGTTTGTCAATCTTTCATGTGATATTTATTACCTCTTACGAGTAGATGACATTCCATATTAAATTATATTTTTCCAGTCCTCAAAAACCAAAAAACTTATTCAAAACTCCTTCCCACATTCAAATTCTATTTGCTATCTCTTCGTAGTGATATTTGACTTGCATTGAATTCTAAGCCCCGTTTAAATTATTTTCTTACTCGAACGGAGAAAAACGGCGTGTCTGTGACGAGAAAGCGCGTTGCTTGTGTCACCAAATGAAGCCCGTAGCTGCCTCTTTGATGTTAGTAATTCTGTGTAAGAATCTTAATACATCGCCCAAAGATTTTGACACCACCTGTCACTACTGGCATTTGTCTATCTATCTCCAATTTTAAATTACACCACAAATTTGGAAACTATATTTACTGTCTAGATTTCGCTAAATAGAAATATGGTGGTGCGAGAATTGCGGTGTGTTCTTAGCATCAATTTCCCAAGTATAGTATGCGGCTTCTATCTAGATGAACTATATTCTAAAGCCTGACCTTACACTTACAATGAAAATGTTGAGAGGCAGCCAGCACACTGTGAACACAGCTACCACTGTCACCATCATCTTCACCATCTGAGGACAAACAATGCCTTAGAAAAACATTATAGAAGGCACTGAGGAAGTGATTAGAGAAGAGTCTCCAATCACTTCCTCGGCGAAGACAATATTGAGCAATTTGCCTTTTGTACCTTTAATATTTGAGCAATTTATTTATTTATGTAAGTATGTCCTATGTCCTATGTGTATTTAAACATTTTCGTTATATTTACTACATATATTATAATTTTTGCTTTAACCATTCTGTGCACAATACACAAAGGTTATCTGGAAGAGAATGCTTTTTAGCATTAAGGTCGCCTATGTACTACTATTTTCTGCAATAAAGAATTTTCTATCTATCTATCTATGATTCCATAGGCTCCTAAACTAGTAGAAACTGTATTTTAGGAGCCATTGCCTTCTCCCATAGAAAGTTATATCAAATATTATGTCCTACTTACAATAAATTAACTACATTTTAAAAAAACAAGCATTTGTAACAGAACCTACGCAAACAATCTCAATAAGCAACAATCTCAGAACTTACGCAACCAATAGCCATGTTTATTTTTATTAAAAGTTTCATGGTCATTTTCAAGTTAATAAAAAAAAACTATTTATGCAATAACGTACGTTACCTTTGTAACTTTTTTAAATACCTACCCATTAAAAATGTTTACCCATCAAATCATAAAATACCAGTTAAGAGATGTTTGGCCTTAGAAATATCACGTACTTGAGGGTTTTATGTCGATTCCTTCTAATTCTGTTTAATTTCACGATTAACACTTCGATATGAAAGTATTTCTAAACACGATTAGTAAATAAATATATTGATATAGCTTAACTTATTGAGACCTATGAATTTATTTATTTATTTATTTCACTAACCATATTATCACGTTGTCTGTTTAATAGTTCTGTGTGCAATGCCCATCATATATATGTTAGTACTAAGACCCCCGAAAATGTATTGTTAGTTAGTGATTATCTTTCCTCTTTAGTAGGCTTTGCCCTGTTTTGTGTTGGATATTATGGAATTCATATCATTTGTAACCGGCCCTCCGTGATACAGACTCGACCAACAGCAACCTTAGTTTGCTGCAAACCGATCCGATATTTTTATTTTTATTAAAAAAATAATTATGCTGAACATTTTTCACACAGCATCATCTAGCCACAAACTAAGCAGAGCTTGTATTATGGGAACTATATGACTGATATACTGATACTTATAAGCTTTTTTTTGTTAATATATACATATTATACTACACAGATAAACACCCAGCCCCGAGACAAATATTTGCAGATCTTACAAACATTAGTCCCGTGACTGGAATCGAACCCGCAACCTTCTGCATCTCAGGCGGACCTTTGCCCACTGCGCCACAGAGGTCGTCAAATATAAATGTATTTATTTTTATACGTATTTGCATTACGTTAATAATAAAAAAAATAAGGTATATATCATATATCTATTTCTAATTTTTATTATATTTTACTTCATGTGTAGAAAAAACGGCGAAAGCAAACAGACCAATCTCAATAAAAGAGATTCATATTCAAATGAGGCAAACAAAGTAAACGTTTCGTGGTAGTCATTATTGACGCCGCGTTTTTTGTCCCAAATTAAAAACTGATGCTGTGTACGTAAATACTATAACCTCGCATACCCTCTTTCCAAAAGTAAAGACAATATTTCCGCGCATGTTTGAGAAAATAATATATTATAATACAGAGTACCTATACTGTAGTGCTGAGAAATATGGTTTGTTCTACAATTTTTTTGATTTCCATGTTTTTCATTCATGGAATTATCATCAGTTTACTTTCTACCTGCTCTTAGCACAACCCTAAAATTAACAAAAAGCTGATTGGTTGAATTTTGAGTATGATGTGTATACTTCAACCTGGTCTGTAACCTAGTGCAGGATGAAAAAACATCATGCTCCTTTCAGTGGGTTCAAATTCAAACGTGCACCATTTTGTTTTAAAGGATAATAATTGGACAATGCTATTGAGCTCTCAAACGGTGAAGGAAAACATCGATATATATCGAAGAGGCATAGTCGTCTTCTTTTGTGTGCAGGCCAAATTAATGTCTTAGAATTTTTGGGTCAAGGATGTCCTTGAATTCTTTCTTTCACCATCGGGTACTATTCTTTTCAGGGCTAAAATACCTCAACCTAGTAAGGTCAATGAAAGAACTCAGGATGATTAAGTAATAATCAGTGACGCAGCACATGTCAAAATAAGAAGGGGTTTCATATCTATACTTATAATAAAACTGTAACAGGTCCAATTCTGAGCATTAAATATATTTAGAAAAGTTTTTTGGGGTCACTCTATAATCGATACTGAAGACAACTTAAAAAAGCACGGAAAAGACAGGTACAAAATTAATACAGACACTTTATAGATGACAGAAAGGTTTCAGTTGTCTGATTTAGAAATTAAATTGCTTTATGTGCTTTTTCAATACTATTACCCAAAAAGTATACTTTCAAGTCCTTATAATGCACATAGCTTAAATGTTGATTTTACCACTCTAGTGCGATTTCTTTGCAATTTTATTTTAAATGTAGGTATAGTTACAACTTCTCTAAAAAATGAAGGTACCTAGTTACCTACTAGTAAAGAGTTGAATTATACAAGTGACAATTATAATGTGAATAAACAGCTCTAGCTTCCTAGGTTTATACATACTACATATATTTTATTTACAAATATATTTTCCAAATGTATTGAAAATCTTTGTACGATACACGGGCATAATAGTAGATTGTTCAAAAAGCTAAAACGGGCCATACAGATGTTTAACCTCCCGAGCGATGGCGCGAAGAAGGCGATAGAATCGAGTACCTATGAATGGATTTTGGTCTCGAGTAAACACTCTGCTTTTCACTACCATTGCGAGAAACTAAAATTAACTATGTATTACAATAAAAGAACATAGAAAGAGCCGTGTTGCCCTAGAGGGTGGTTCCCTGACTTCTAATCCGGAGGTCGTGAGTTCGAACCCGCGGCTAAACCGCTGAGCTGTTAGTTGATGAAATTTGATATAGACATAGACATAGCCTGGAGACAGTCATACGCTACTTTTACGCGACGCTACATGTGGTATCAACATACCACGCGGGCGAGGCCGCAGGCAGAAGCTAGTATTAAATATTTTCATTATCCTGTGCAAGGGTGTGCGCTCACCAGCATTCGTTTTACAAGGAGTAGGTGCGAATAAGTAACGTTTGCGAGTATCTCGGATATAAGAACGATATGGTATATGTATGTATATTTGGTTAACAAGTTGGTTACAGTCAAATTTGTTCAACTTTTCTATGTTTAACTTTTCAATCTAGGAGTAATAAGAGGACTTAGACCGATAACAGCAATAGATCATTGAGCGCAACAATTTGCGTTGAACGGATTATAACTGATCATGGTATTTTTCATAGTAAGGGTTCCAACAGAGGTGGCTTACTCTAACTGATACCTTATTAAAGATTTAAATAGGTAAATAGGTAATGCTGGACATTTTCACACAGCATCATCTAGCCCCAAAGTAAGCAGAGCTTGTGTTATGAGAACTACATGACTGAAAAAAATGTATTTAAGTATACTTAAATACATTTTTTTTGTAAATACATAAATATTATACATAGAAAACACCCAGATCCCGAGACAAATATTTGCAGATACAAACATTTGTCCCGCAGGTTGCGGGTTCGATTCCCGTAACCTTCTGTGTCTCAGGCGGGCCTTCGCCCACTGCGCAACAGAGGTCGTATAGACCTCTACACACTGCGCCACAGAGGTTTATAGGTATAAGAGGTTATAAGATGCCGGACTCTTAAAAGGGATGTAGGTTCGCATTACGAATCCCTATATCTTAAAGACTTTATTGGTAACTAGCTGTTACCAGGATGAAAAAACCATACTCCTCGTACAAACTTTCACCCCTTTTTCTCCTCCTTAAAATGAAAAAGTCCAAATATACTGAAACACATCAGTATTTATTTATGATGCTGCTACAATTCTAATTTTCAAGTTCCTACCTTTAAAAAACCGATACTCCTATGTTTACCTAGTAGCTGTTATTCAAATTTTCGAATGCTTCCCCGTTCAACCCACAATTTTTCTACCCAATATTATTTTTACCCGTTCAACCCAAAACATATGCTCCGTTCTACCCAATCCAAAAATCTAAGTCACAGTGTATTCTAAACAGTACAGACACCGTAATATTTATAAAAAATCGAACTTGATGAAATTATTACTCACAGGAACTTTAAATTTTGTACCTACAATATGGAAGTAATAATATTTTATGCTAATGTTTATGCTCTCTTCAGACGAATGCACGTGTAATTCCTAGAATAATGTAAGTTATGCAGACTTATTCTACAATAGATAATCCAATCAACAACGGTAAGGACTACCATTATTTTTCTTATCTATTGGGGTAAATATATGTCTATCCTTTTCTCTTCATCATTAGGTCTCTTTCTACTCTTTCTATCTTAGCTGTCACTCCTGTCAGTAGTTCCTAGACCTACTAACCTAATGGTTTACATTAAAAAATATGGCGGAAAACGAAGTGACTTCAAGTTTTAATAGTGAGAATAATTTGAATTTTATCCAATCTAATCGTAGCGGACAAATTTTGTTGCACAATGGGTAAAAGTTTTATAAAAAAGAGCAAACAGTGGTGGAGATAAAGCGTGGCGGTGTGTAAAGCATCCAGGTATTTTGGTTGTGTGCATTTAAAGGTTGATTAGTGTTTTTGTTAGACTAG
Organism: Perizoma flavofasciatum; assembly: GCA_958496245.1. NCBI lineage: Eukaryota > Metazoa > Arthropoda > Insecta > Lepidoptera > Geometridae > Perizoma > Perizoma flavofasciatum. The sequence continues at coordinate 11,338,088 of OY292419.1, read as the reverse complement.
CAGACAAATATTTGACTCACTATTATCTGAACAAGACTGATTTTATTCATAAAAAAATATATTATAAGTATCTAATTTTTTTTTGTCAGCTGACTAAAGTAGAAGACTTTAGTGTTTCACTGTGTCATTTATTTGAATTTAAACAATCGAATTTAGGAATAGGTAGGTGTAGGTACAAAGGGTAACTTGGATCAAATGTTTTGGGTCGAACGGAGCAAAATACTTATTGGGTAGAAAAATCTTGGGTCGAACGGGGAAGCACTCAAATTTTCATGGTTATAACTTCAAAGAATAAAGACTTTCATACAAAGATCACCCCCCTCATTTCCCCTCCTCAAAGTGGGAATTTCCAAAAATCCTTTCTTAGCACATGCTTACGTTATATAATAAACCTATATTCAAATTTTCAGCTTTCTAGACTTAGTAGTTTTGGATGTATGTTGATCGATCAGTCAGGAAAAACGGTTTTATAAGTAAGTATAGATAATTATGATTCATATGAACATAAAAGTGGAGTTTTGAGTCCACGAGATTCCTTAGTCTTTTATAAGTGATAATTTTACAAGTGGCGTGCCGCACAGTGAGTACATAAAGTCGCCATTATAGATTTACATTTAGGTAGATTAAGAGGTTAATTTATTTATCACGCATTAGCAAGCTAATAAGGCGATTACGGTCATTCATTTTGTAGAGTGTTAATAATAATACACTTTAGTCCATCTACGCTTAGCTAAAATAACACACTTTTAGGGCATGAGAAGTGAAAAGGCTATTTAGTGAGCGCGGATGTCGTAAGCGCCACGGTCTTGCTGTTTCAAACGTTTTTGTGTTCTGCTAATTGCTAATGCACTAATCTAGCCCAGGGAATCATCTTAGGTACTAACCTTCCATTTAGATCGATGCATACGTGAGTCCCGTGCGCCGTGCGCCTCGCCGGGCGTTTGGCCGCCCCACACGACGTGTGCGATGCGCGCGTACGTGCACACGAGCGCGCTCAGCGGCAGCGCGAATTGGAGCGCCAGCAACGCACATGTGTACTGCGCGCTTTGTTCTGCGCGATCCCAATTTTCCAAGCAAACGTCGCTGTAAAGGCAAATACTTAATAATACTGGTGGTACCTTTTACTTAATGTTGTTTCTAGAACCGGTACGGCCTGGGCTAGCTTTATTCATTAGATCGCTTAAGATGCTCTGTCGTTGAGATATCTTCCCGTCCACCCGTACTGTAGAAAAATAAGATGATTGTGTCGTGTCTATGTTAGGGTACCGAAATGGCCTCATATCTTAGAGTTATCATTGGAAATCCAACACAATATTCGCGTGGTGCGAGGTGGCGCAAAAACGTTTGTAATAATAATGCATAAAAAAAGTTTATTCAGTACGGTCTTAAACAACAATATAACTAGGTAATAGAGCTTTATATATAGTACGAGCTAGAGCTAGATAGGTTGCGTGCTAGCTTACCTGTGATAGGCGATACTTGCTACTATGTAGAGTTTTGTATTGTAGACGCGAGGGATCGCTGCTTCAGTTAGAGTATGAAATAAATCACATTTAATCATTTAGAGACACATATAAATTTATTATACAGAAACTATTAAACAAAAGTAATGCACTATAATTAAAACAGGACTATGGTTGTGTCTGTTGGATGTTTATTTATTTATTATAGGTGTAAGAAAACAGTTGCGTTTTCGTGCGAAAGGGTTCTGCAAGGTTTTATTGAATATACATAGGTACTTAGTTTTTTCACCTTTTGTGTAAAAACCATCTTTGCCATAATTTGGAAGAAAATAATTCCTTCCAAATTATTGCAAATATGGTTTCGTAGTATCTCCTGTTTTATATAAACTGTCTGTTAGAATTTTAGAGTCTTTATAGAGCTGTGAGACTTTGAGACTTTGAGTACCGTTCGTTTGGCTCACTCAAGTTGCAACATGCGAGTCCCAGTAGTTGATACAGTATATAATTCAGTAGAGATTAACAGAGAGCGGTAAATAGACTTTAGCTGGGTGTAATTGGCTGCATGTCATATTTTTTAAAGACAGCAGTCAGCTTTCGTGTTCTCGAGGTGAGTAGGTTGATGTGTGCAGTATTCATTCATAGTTATTTGGGAATCTATGGTTATGCTTATATTTAAATAAATAAATAAATAATGCTGGACAATCCACACAGCATCATCTAGCCCCAAGCTAAGCAGAGCTTGTGATATGGGTACTAGATGACTGATATACTTAATACAATACATTACATAGATAGATATTTTTTTATTATACATAGAAAATACCCAGAACACCCGGAACAAATATTTGCAGATCGTACAAATATTTGTCCCAGGGCGGGAATCGAACCCGCAACCACCTGTGTAGCAGGCGGACTTTCGCCCACCGCGCCACATCGGTCGTCATTTAATTACGCTAGAGTTTTCTAACAATGGTTAGATACAAATTTCAAGCCGAAAGTTTTTGTAGTCCTTTGTGTGAGCTTTCAGGTGATAGACTGTTTCTTCAGGAATTGTAGAGTTTTTTAGGGAGCGATTTAGTTTTTTTTTTTTTGAAGGGTTGTGAGAGAAGATTTTGATGCAAGAATAAGGTTCGATGAAATGTTTTTTAATCGTCTTTATATACTTTTGTCCAATTTGTCCCTCGGAAAATAGTACGGTGTCGTTACAAAGGCTGCAAGTTTTCTATTGTAAGGTTTGGCTTGGCATAAATGGTTCTTAAAGATAGTAATAAAACCAAGTACAAATCTTCCATGTCAAGCTTGTATGTTTACCAAAATAATAAATATTAAAACTGAGAAATGAAAGAAACGAGGAGAACGAGGCGTGACGATCTCTGGGTGTAGTGGACGAAGGTCTGCCTGAGACGCAGAATGTTGCGGGTTCGATTCCCACTGCGAGACAAATCTTTGTATAATCTGCAAATATTTGTCTCGGGGTTGGGTATTATGTATGTTGTATATGTATTTACAAAAAAAAATTATATAAGTAGTATATTAGTCATGTAGTTCCTTAACTACATGTATATTAGTCATGTAGTTCCTTAACTACCTCTACATGACTAATATAACACAAGCTCTGCTTAGTTTAGGGGTTGATGATGCTGTTTGAAAATATCCAGCTTTATTTATTTATAGGATTTAAACGAGCATGTGAGGCGTATTTTTCCAAGCCACAAACAGCGTAGGTATATTTAGATGGATGAGCGTTAATGGCATTTACAACCGAGTGTTTACGTGCCCAAGCTGGGTCTCCTGTCTGTAGAGTCGTAAATGCCATCCGTTACCTTATTGATATATGTATTCTCAATACAAGTAGCAAAACTTACGCTTCGCAGTAGCGATGCCAATCCGTCGGCTTGTTCAGCTGTGATACAACGGCTATAGGCGCTGCCGTCGCTAGCGCTCCCAGCCACACGCTCGCCACGACCAACTTAGCAGCTGTCTTCCCAAGCCGCGGCTTCAATGGATGCATGATTGCCATGTACCGGTCTATGGATATCGCGAGCAGCGTGTAAGCGCTTACGAGCACAGACACTGCTTGCGAATAATTCACCACTTTACACATCACAGCCCCGAAGGGCCAATACCGCAGCACTAGCATGGACACGAATGAGAACGGCACGCAAAACAGTGTGAGTAGAATGTCACCTACTGCTAAGTTAACTATGAAGTAGTTCGTGACAGTTTTCATGCGCGGTGAAGTTTGCACGATGAAGCACACTAGCCCATTCCCACAGAGGGCTAGCAGGAACACTATGCCGTACATAATGTAGATGACGGAGTGAAAAATCGGCGAGGAGAGGAAATCCCCCGTCGTGTCGTATGTAGGATTGCATACTGACTCGTAGTCTGTCGTCCATGATGAGTTCGATGGCTCGTCCAGTCTATCTTCAATGGCGCTGATGGTCGACAACAATGACGATGTGTTGTAGATGCTGGTTCCATTGTTCAGAGATTCATTTATCATAGTGTTCGGTGTTTGTTGTCATTAGGTGGTCATATCCTGGAAATACATTTCGTGTAGATTTTTTCTAACCTGAAACAATAAAAATAGCGAGTTTACGCTCCGTATGTTTACGGCTATGAACGTCACGTTAAATTACTTTATGGCTGGCTGGAGGCACTCGCTTTTCATGAGAATGCAATCTTTTCCGAAACATGTGTGAAAAAGTATATATGTAGTATATCAGTCATGTAGTTCCCATAATACAAGCTCTGCTTAGATTGGGGCTAGATGATGCTGTGTGAAAAATGACCAGCGTTATTTATTTATTATTTATGTGTCGTCTTTTAACGCGGTATTTCCTTTATGTCCCAATGTGGAAGATTTTGACGAATAAGTATTTATTTGCATTATGTAAAGTCCGAAGAGCCTAGATTCATACATCCAGTATCAGAGAAATGATTTATAGATGCTGTTTATTCTTAGCAACGGTAGCTGTAAAAATATATATTATTTATGTAACTGGCGTCGATTAATCTTTCTTAAATTATATCTTTAAGAAAATACTTAGATTAAATGTAAAGTTTCTGTCTTCGTCGAATTGAACGTACGATGCCGTTCCTACTTTTTCACCTTTCCTGTAACTGTAGTTAGGTAAAATGGTAGGTAATCGGAAAGTACTAAGATGTTCTGAGATCTAGATTTTATAATAATAATAATTCCATTAATAATAATAATAATAATCGCGCAGGAAAGCTTGTGGCGAGCGTTCGGTGCGTAGCGACACCGCGGAGCCCCATTACTCCCTAGGGTCAACAGGTCTCTATTGACCCCAGGTAGTAATGGGCCTGAACCTCGACTTGGCCTAGCCGGCCGGCCGGTCGGAGGTGGAGGTGCAAAAGCGGAACCTATGCTCCAAGGTTGGAAATGTTAAAGGCATAAAGCCGGTGTAAAAAACGCTACTCGATTAGTGAAACTGCAGCACACCTCTTGATACCTTTTACCCGTTCACACCAACGTTGCCTATCGTTGGCGGCACTTATGGGGCCCGTTTAGTGGATGGCAAGTCATCACCTGCCTATGATTTAATCTGAATTTAAGTCAGAACTGGCAGGTGCCGTTTCATCCTACAAAGTCCAGCAACCATTCCTTATACTCCTGCAATAGCCCAGTTTATCACCCAATATTTCCAATAGATTCATCAGTCGCCATCCACAAAATAACGTGTTTTATATATTGTATTATACAAAAGGCCTCTTAATGTTAGCTTCGGATCCACTTATGCCTGTAAAGGCTCCAGGCATAAGCCTGAGATTTTAAATAAATAAAGAGTAATAATAATAATAAAGATTTAATTCAGATAACTTAATCCATTTGTGTTTGTAAGCCTTAGGCTATGGTAGACATCAATATATATATATATATATATATATATATATATATATATATATATATATATATATATTGATGTGTTTAGTATATATATATATATATATATATATATATATATATTAAACACACAGTATAAGCGAGTATTCGAATGATGATGGAATAATTACCGTTGACAGGTCTAGATAGGCTGTAAACCTAAAATGATTAAAATGATTAGAGCCAAGTCGAAGTTGATGGGTTTGGAGAAATGTTTCAGAAATAATAATAATACCTACCAACATATTACCGAGTGATAAAATGCTTTTAGCGAGCCAATAATTAATAATAAGTAATGTGTTGTACCGTCGTTTGTGTTGTGACCACTCCTGCGCACAGATACATATTTAATTGGGAACGATGAATCGGTTGCAAATCGGTCATCTTCAGTAACAATAAAGTAAAATGAGTTTTAGTAGAATCCAGTTACGGATTCAATTAAAAGGTTCGGTTTAGTTAGTTTAGTCAGTGAACGTATTTAACTTCAAACTTGCTCTTTTGCTGAAGTTCGAATAGGTTATAATCTTGTCAAAGCTCTAAGGGATTATATAAACTAGCGGAACAACGAACGAGGACTTCGTCTTCGCAAGGATATAAACTCCATGTTCCCCTAAGCACTGCTGTTTCAAGATTGAAGTAAACAGTGCGTTTGCATAGAACATTTGAAGTACCTAACTTCCTATCTCTGTTGACTGTCAGCCAGTCAGTGAGTTAAGCAACAATTTTATAATTTAAAGGAGGAGACGATGAATATATTTTATATGTTGTTGTTTTTTAATTCAAAATATACATAGATACTTAAGTACAAGATACTAAGTAATTTATTAGATTTTTCAGACTTTTAAACAAAAAATCCCTTATCGCTGAGGATATGGGGATTATTATTATTATAGGGTATGGAATTTCTTATTACCTGTTAAAGTAACAAATTTGATATGTATACAGAGATTATTGGAGGATAGTAATCTAAATAAATTAAACATGTGCACTCGTAGTGAAACTTTTCTTGATAGATTTATTTTTTGAAATCGGCTGTTTCATAATCCGTTCTACGGAATAGGGAACAAAACTTTACAAGTTTTTTAAAAAAAAAACAAGTACAAAAAATACTTATATATGAAAATAAAATATATGTTTGTTGGGATTGTCTAGTTATTCTTCTATACAATTTTACTACCCCTATTCACCTCTCTCGCACTGCTCATATGATTATGAAATGATAGTGTCGTATTTTACATAATTATCACCTTTGGATTTTTAGTCTATGAGGAGATACTATTTGGTTTCATAGACTATAAATCTAGTTTAGAATAATTAAGGTACAGATGTGTTTTACTTGGCACTATGGAGCTAATTCCAACAAGGATTTTTTTTTATTTGTTTGCTTCGTGTTTGCTTAGTTTGTTTGTTAATTAAATTAAGATTAAAGGACAAAAAAAGCTAATAATACCTATTTAAAAAATACAGTTTTCATTTAAAACCTTATTTTGAGCATTTTTAATATTTATTTATCATCTGAGACGCAGAAGGTAGCGGGTTCGATTCCCACCGCGGGACAAATGTTTGTATCTGCAAATATTTATCTCGGGATCTGGGTATTTTCTATGTATTATATGTATGTATTAAAAAAATCTATGTAAGTAGTGTATCAGTCATGTAGTTCCCATAACACAAGCTCTGCTTACTTTGGGGCTAGATGATGCTGTGTGAAAAAAAAATGTTCAACATTATTTATTTATTTATTTACTCGTAATTGTCTCTGTTACAATACTGAGTAGTCTATATATAATAGTGGTATAGAAAACCAAACACTGTGTCAAAGATTGAAGAAGATCTTCAAAGATTGTGTCATTTTCAATCTCAATAGTTATAGTTAGATAAGCCTGCGTAGGCAGGATATAATTAATAAGGTTAGTTACTTAAGTTTATGAAACAACAGGCACGTGTTATTTCATATTTTTAATGGGGGTTTGTTCTTATTTCTGTAGTTCTGATTTATAAAAGAACTGGTTAAAGGTAAAATAGTAAGATTTTATTACGAAACTATATTAAAGTTTCTAAGATAGGTTTAACTAAGCCGGTTTCCTTTTCTTAAATTAATATTTTGTACTACATACTTACGTAACTTTTGTAATTTTTGCTCTTTTTTAATAAGATAGCCTTATTTACAGTTCCTTTAGCTAGTTAGATAGGTTATTTTTATATAATTCAAAAGGCTCATATGGCTCGAAGAGCCTATTTATTTTAGGATTCTATTCAGTAAAATGCATATTAAATGCCTTTGCAACCTTGTATTATAAGTTCTAGATTTTTTGTACTAAAAAAAAGGGAAACTTATATAATTAAATGAATAATTAACAAATTAAAAAATACAAATGTCATTATATAAATTTAACACATCTTACTACATTAACAAAAAAAAACTATTATTTTTTGTTCTTAGGCTAATAATTAAATGGCGATATTCTCGATACATTTGCATTCCCATGTTTACGGTTTCTATCCTGTATATCATCAGATCCTCACGTGCTTATGTTATTTTGCTCACTCGGGATGACACGCTTTCGAATAATTAAACATTTTTTGTGGGCGATTTTACCCACCGCCTAGTCGTGATTCCATAAGATGATAGATAGATAGATAAACTCGTTATTGCACACCAAAGCAAAATACAAAAAGACACAGGAATTCACAATAATATAAGGTACAATGGGCGGTCTTATCGCTAAAAGCTTCGCTAAAATCTCTTCCAGACAACCTTTGGATGGACAGGATAAAATAGAATCAAAAGACGGCGGTATACGAGTACCTAAACCTATAACATATATATATATATATATATATATATATATATATATATATATATATATTATAATAAATACCTACATAAATTACAAATATACATATATATACATATCCTATATAATATACATACAAATAATAATAATAATATGTAATAATATATAAAACTATTTACTAGCAGCTCTGAGACATAGAAAGGAAATGGTTACCATGAAGAGTAATTATCTTCAATTCGGATGCGTTGCCGGCGCCCAATCAAGTTACTACGAAACCAGTCAATAGCCGTCGGAGATATGTTAAGAGACCGTAATACACCCAGAAGTATTTCGAAATCAACGTTATTAAAGGCGTTGCTGAAATCTAGGAGCGACAGCACTGTCAACTTTCCACTATCCATTCCACAGCGAATATCATCAGTTATCTTGATGAGTGCTGTCACTGTGATATGTCCTGGACGGAAACCGGATTGGTTTGGATTGAAGATGATGATGTGTATTTAAGTTTTACGGGGAAAAAAGCAAACTCCAGGAATAAAACTTTTATGGACACCTCGAGATCATTATCTAGACAGCAACAAAATAATCTTCAAAATTGGTTAAGGGTTTAAAAAAATACAGCCAAATTGGGAACTTCCTCCTTTTCTATGAAGTCAGTTACAAATAAATAATGTCACTTTGCGAATTCGTTCGGAGAACAATTTCCGCCACTAGATTATGCGTGTGCATGGGGCGCGTCATGCGAGCTCGTTTCAATTTAGTATTTCAAGGTAGCTTGGAATAAAACTAGTTTCCTATCCGTAAGGAGCATTAAATTTTAATTAGTTCACGTAAAAAACAAATATAGCTTGAATGATTTTTTAATTTTTTTATTGTGCACCATAAACTATAATTAATAAAACAAACAAAAACTTATTTTGGTTATAATACAATGGATGGTCTTTTCGATTAGAAGCGATCTCTACCTCAACCTTAAAGGAAAATTATTGCAGCCTTAACTTTAATTGGGGAGTTTTTGGTTTAATTTTAATTTAATTTTGGAAGTAAATTTTTTAACTGTTTATAAAGATGTTCTACTATGGGTTGATTATCCAGTTTAGGTTTTAAAAAGTAATGTAACTAGTTAAAACAAGAAGTACCTATTATATAGTATAACCTACGACTTACCGTTTGATTTACATTATCAATCCAATCCCATCGTAACTCTTTCCATATTCAGATCCTCACAAAAGTTCACACTAAAAACTACACTATCATCTAAAACATTGCTACTTATCACTGGAAAAATTAAACAAGAATGATAAAACAGGTTAATAAAAATATTTTCAGCCGGGTAATTTGGTTTCGTAAAAGTTTGGTGTTTGGTGGGACTATCGCGCTTTAGGCGGGCGGTGAGCGTTAGGCGGGCGGATGGCGCGACGCCGACACGTATCTGAACTGAGACGGGACGGTGCGCCGCGCTGTTAGCCATAATTTTCTAGTCAGAGAACAAACGCATTCAACTGTTTGAGTTCGTTTGTTCCTCACGTGCTAGAGATGAATTTTCATAATTGGATATATTTCTCTATGCAGTCAATATAAAAGTTAAAGTAACAAGTAATCAGTTTAAAAACAAAGTGCCCGGCTGCAGTTTCTTAAGCGTGGTTCTACAATCTTAATCCTACTAAAATTATAAACGTGAGCTTTGTTACATTGTTACTCTTTCACACAAAAACTACTGAACAGATTTTGATGAAAATATACAGTAATATAGCTTATATATCAGAATAACACATAGACTACTTTTTATCCGGATATCATGCGGGCGAAGCCGTGGGCAGAGGCTAGTATTACTATAAATCAAAATCTATCAAGCCGCTTAGGATTAGCTAAATGATTTTTGTTTAGTCAGAAATCGAATATGGCGGTTTGTATCGAATGTGGCGGCCGCCATATTAGATTTCTGGACATTTTATATGTTCTATATTAGTCCCGTGATCAAGACAAATACAACGACACCTCACTTATCAAAATCCATCAACCCGTTTAGGCTACGGTGACAGTCAAAGGTACAGACATACATATAATACATACACCCGAAAAACATTACCCGCCTTTGGGCAGTCGGGTAAAAAGTTAATTTTGAAAAAAGTTGATAACCTGGGCGTGTTTTGTCTGTTGTGGCGCTCCCTTGTGATTTGTGTCTATAAAACCTATATGAATTGTAAAATTATATTTTACGTAATACACAAGCTTTTTATTTTCTTTTATTTACCTTATTATGTTCCCGTAAAGGGATCGATTGATCAACAAGTTTTTTTTTTAAATATTCAGATTTTTTTCCAGGAAGTTCTTTAGACATAAGAGTGTTTATTTAATGTAATACCATTATTTAGTTCAACGCAGTATCTACTTACACATTTTTTAATAAAATTGTAGGTCCTCGTTAAATTACACCTACAGCATTGAGTTATATCTTTTGGTCTAATATGAAAATAAAAAATGGGGAAGCAAAGACCACGTGCGTAGCCAAGCTTTGCGCAGTCGGTTGACAGCTTTACGCTGTTAATGTATTTAATGTAATGTTATTACGCAACAACACAAAATTTATCACACTGCTATAAGCAATTAACGAGAATCAACATGCACCTTGTTTTATGAACAACAGTTTGTTTTATGAATAACAGCTTGTTTTATGAACGTTTACTAAAACGTTACACAAACGCCAGAATTGTTAGAAGATCGAGATATATTTACTTTCATAAAAAAATACTGATTGAATGGGAACGACCTTTGCAAACAAAATATCGACTTAAATCGTAGACAGCTCTTATTCGTTCATATACATTTATTAACAGAAAATAATACAACAACTTAGGTAAATATTAGTCATATACAAAATCATCATCAACATCATCCCCTAATGAGCGCCATAGCGCCCTGTTTTCAGCTTGCCGCACCCAGCATCTGCCTGCAGTCTTTCGCAGATCGTCATCCCACCTGGCCGGAGGGCGTCCTACACTACGTTTACCGAGTCACGGTCTCTACTCAAGAACACGTTTACCCCAGCGGTTATCGGTTCTTCGCGAGATATGACCGACCCACTGCCACTTCAGCTTGCTAATTCGTTGAGCTACGAGTATGTCGATAACTTTGGTTCTCTGACGGATGTATTCGTTACGAATCCTATCCTTCAGAGAGACTTCGAGCATAGCTCTTTCCATAGCTCGCTGAGCGACTTTGAACTGGTGGACCAGCCCTATCGTGAGTGTCCACGTCTCAGCTCCGTAGGTCATGACGGGTAGGACGCACTGATTGAAAACTTTCGTATTCAAGCATTGCGGTATGGATGACGAGAAGACTCCACGTAGTTTTCCAAACTCTGCCCAGCCTAGCTGGATCCTCCTCTTGGCCTCCTTCTCGAAATTGTTTTTACCCAACTACAGAATCTGCCCAAGGTAAGTATATTCGGAAACAATTTCGAGAAAGTGGCCATGTACAACCACCGGTCTTGGAACAATGTGGCCATTGATCATGACTTTGGTTTTATCCAAATTCATGCCAAGACCGATACATCGGGAGGCTGAAGCTAGGCCGTCCAGCATCCGGTTCAGCTCCTCTAGCGACTCCGCTATTTAGACTATGTCATCAGCGAATCGCAGGTGTGAGATGTAATCGCCGTTTATGTCAATGCCCCTACCTTTCCAGTCCAGCATCTTAATCTTCCAACGCGCTCGTGAACAGTTTCGGAGATATGACATCCCCCTGCCTCACTCCTCTGCGCAATTGGATGGGTTTAGACTGCTGGCCCTGTACTTGGACACTCATAGTGGCGGCCTCGTAGAGACATCTCAGCACCTCGATATAACGATAGTCTACTTGGCATCGCTGTAAGGATTTCAGAACAGCCCAGGTTTCGACGGAGTCAAAGTCCTTCTCACAGTCCACAAAGGCCAAGCACAGGGGCTAATTATACTCTTCGGACTTCTGTATAATCTGCCTCACTGTGTGAATGTGGTCTATGGTGCCTGTAGGGGATCGGCGCGATGTTTCAAACACTTAAAACACTTGTAAACCTTTTAAATGATTTATTTCCGAATAACCGTGGCGCATTCGTATGGATATGGCCGTAGACTGCTTGTACTTAAAACTACCCTGATATTTTACAATAAATTTAAAATCTACCTACATTAAAATGAATAAGTACCCTAAAAATTACAATGATAGATTTAATAGGTACGTAAAGTTTGACGTTTATGAAATTGTATGAGCGCGTCGCTAACACTCCCACCCCTAGTGCTGACTCAGCATCAGCACTCATCACTCAGCGAAATAGGAGCGACGCGTGCCACAGAGCGCCGCCAGGTACCTGTCTTGGTCTTCACGTCAATCTGACGTATGCGACCATCCTTAGATGTGTAGACCTGCTGAACGACTCCTTTGGGCCAGACGTTTCGGGGAGAATCAGGATCGACCACTAAAACTAGGTCACCTACTTGTAGAGGTTTCTGTTCCTCGTTCCATTTTTTTCTAGGTAGCAGCTGAGGGAGAACTTCTTTCAGCCACCTCTGCCAGAATAGATCGGTCAACTTCTGTGCTATACGCCATTGCTTTTTCAGAAAAAGATCTGAATCATCAAATGCTCCAATTATTGGTAAATTAGAAGTTGATCCTAGGAGGAAGTGATTAGGTGTCAAACTTTCGACGGTGCCAGGTTCGACTGACACGTGAGATAAAGGACGGCTGTTGACTATATTTTCAACTTCAGCCATCAGCGTGCTCAATACTTCTTCCCTGGGGGCACGCTCGTTTAAAATTACCCTGAGTGAAGTTTTCACGCTTCGTATTAGGCGTTCCCACGCCCCGCCCCAGTGGGGACTTAGGGGCGGGATGAAATGGAATTCCACACTGTTGTTCGCTGCTTCAATCTTCAGTTCCTCATTGTCTAGCTCCTGCATGGACTGGTGCAGTTCCTTGTCAGCACCACGTAAATTTGTCCCGTTGTCAGAGTAAAGATGGCGTGGCCATCCGCGTCTGGCAGCCATACGACGCAGAGCCATGATGAGCGAATCCGTGGTGAGGGAAGACACAAGTTCTACATGTACGGCACGGACCGTAAGGCATGTGAATAATACACCATACCTTTTTTCTCTGCGCCGACCCACCGTGACCTCCATGGGCCCAAAAAGATCCAGACCACAGAAGGTAAAAGGACGCTGATGATGTGCCATGCGAGCCTGAGGTAAGTCGCCCATCCTTGGTACTCGAGGTGTAGCTTTGCGTATTCTACATAGCATACATTTAGATACTACATTCTTAACTGTAGGCCTAAGCCTAATTAACCAATATTTTTGTTTCAGTTCATTGACTACAGTCTCCTGATTACAATGAGCCGCCTTCACGTGATAGTATCTGACAATCAAGTGAGCTATAGGATTCCTGCCGTCGAGGATGACCGGTCTCTTGACTTCTAGGTCCACGTCAGAAGCAGCGTCGATGCGGCCGCCAACGCGGAGAACACCGTGTTCGTCGAGGAACGGAGACAAGGAAAGTAGCTTGCTAGACTTTTGGATAAATTTACCGTTTTTATTGCAGTTATTTCTTCGGCGAAAGTGTTGATCTGGGCGTATCGCAGAAGAAGACGCTCCGCCCTCTCCAGTGCGTGGCAATCTAAGTTGCAGGTGCGGCCTCTGCACCTGTTAATAAACACCAGTACTACCGCCGTGCTTCGTAGCAGCTTCAGCCACGAAGAAAATCGGAGAGGATCCGGAACCGGTAAGCCACGCGGAACAGGTAAGTCGTATGTAGACAAAACGTTCTCAATGTTTAATTCGTTTCTTTCTGGTTGGCAGATATCAGCGGGCCACGATGACTCATTCTGATATAAAAATGAAGGTCCAGAAAACCACTCACTTTTAAAAATGGCTTGGTCGAAATCCTCCCGTGTAGCTAGATCCGCAACGTTTAATTTAGTAGGTACATATCTCCATTCATGCATAAGCGTCAATTCGTCTATCTCTCCTAATCGGTTAGCTTCAAATACTTTGTACGTACGCGTATTATTTCTGATCCACTGTAAAACTGTAGTGGAGTCGCACCAAAATACTCGTCGCTCAACGGATAATTTATGCTCCTTCATAATCGTATCTGCCAATCTAGCGGCTAGAAGCGCTGCCTGAAGTTCCGAACGAGGTATCGTCAGCGGTTTGACAGGCACGACTCGGCACTTGCTAGCTATAAATGCGACATGAATAACATTATTATCTATCCAACGCCAATACGCTACGGCGCTCATAGCTTTCGAAGAGGCATCGCTATACACATGCAACTGTAGGTAGCTATAACAGGGAGGCGAACTCACAGCTGTTGTCTCAGGCGCAACTGATAACGCGCTAGGAGCGGGCAAAGGGGAAGGCGGGTGAGCGGGGTGTGCGTCCGCCGGACCTGCCTCAGTCTCGTTCCCGCGCGCAGTTGCATGGTAGCACCTAGGTATGCGTATGCGATCTACTACCTGTAGCAAGTCAATCCACTTGCACCATTTCTCGTAGATATCGTTAGGTATGATGTCGTCCCAGCCGATATGTAGCCGCCACGTATCTTGTAGCATTATTCGACCCTGAATGGTGAATGGCGCCAGAAACCCAAAAACATCAAAAATAGACATAACGACTTGAAGCATAATTCGCTTTGTAGGTATTTCTTTACCTTGAATTACACTTCCAGGAATTTTTTTCAGCGATACGTCGAACCCTAATTCGTCCGAACCGGGGAACCAAATCAGACCAAGTGTGCGTTCACCTTCAAATTCATGACCAATTTTAAACTTGACCGCGGCAGTACCTAAATTTTCTTTAGGAACCATGTTCAACACTTGGACGCTGTTGCTGGTCCAGTTACGTATCTGGAAGCCTCCTTGCTGATGGATATAAGTAATATTTTCTACCATCTCAATAGCACTCTCTTCGTCCGGAAAACTATCTATATAGTCATCGATATAGTGCGACTTTATGGCGGTCACAGCAGCAGGCATCGATGACTCATAGCGCTCAGCATTCTTGTTTTTGATGTACTGGCTAATAAAAGGAGAACAATTTGCACCGAATATGAGAGATGTCATTATGTAGGTTTTCACCTTTTCCGTAGGGTTGTCCCTCCATAGAAACCGGAAGGCGTGCTGGTCGACCGGATGAATTTTTACCCTGAGGAAAAAATCTTGAATGTCACCTGTTACTGCAATTAAATTTTCCCTGAAGCGCAGCATTATACCAAACAGTGATGACAGCAAGTCTGGACCTGTATTTAGGTAGTCATTGAGACAAAATCCATTCACCCTCGCAGCCGAGTCGAATACCAGCCGAAGTTTCTTCTTGTTGGGATTATCAATCCCAAAATGAGGTAAGTACCAAGTTTTCGTAGTAGTACTAGTATCTGTCAGCTCCCTAGCAAAATTATTTTCTAACAAATGTCTAATTCTATCCTTGTACCTTTCAGAGAAACCCTTATCCTTTTCCATTTTCCTTTCTATACTTTTCAATCTTTTCAGAGCGGCCGGATAGGAATCCGGCATCCGGCAGTCCTCGTTCTTCCACGGCAACCCTACCCACCAGCGACCATCGATGAGTTCGGCGGTCTTCTCCAGCTTGGCTACTGCAAGTAAGTCGTTTTTATTTTGACGAGGCTTACCACATACACCCATCGAGTCCAAGGCGAAGGAACGCCTCACCTCTTCGTGGAGTTCTTGCAGCTGCTGGTCCGGCTGGCGCGCTGTGAGTGGCGAGGACGACGCCTCGTCCGACATAAGCAGCGTCGAGTGGACTGCGCTCGCGCACCTGGGTGCGCCCCGCGGCACGTGCCACTTACCATGGACACACCAACCTAGGGGGGTAAGTGTAGCGAACGGCTCAATAGAACTACCTAAATTGATTTCTATAGGTATTATTAAATGATAATTATCTTGACCAATTAATATTTCAGGTTTGGAATCGGTGGTACACAACAAATGTTTTATATTTGACAGACTTTTATACCTTGCGCAATCAACAACAGACATACTATGCACAGGTAAGTTTAAATTCTTTACTGTACGAGCTCTAATTGAATAAATCTTATTGTCCATACCAGATAGATCCACGTCCGTGACGATAGATTCGCAAGAAAGTTCTTTATTCCAGGCACCGCGTACGTGTAACGTCGTTGGTCGGCCGCATAAACCCGCGCGCTTTGCTAGTTCATCACTTACCAACGTTATTGTTGACCCGTCATCGAGTAACGCACTTGTGTTTATAATACCGTTAGCACTATGTATACGTATAGGCACGACTTTCAGTAGCACTTTGCACTCACTATCACTCGAGTTTATATGCGACACGATCTCTGCACCGGAGCCGGTGGGGACGGTTGTCGGCGCCGCCGGCGCCGGCTGCCGCTCCTGCGGCGCGGGTGCCGGCGTAGGCTGGATCTCGCTGCGACGCTCGGGTGACATGGGGTAGTGGAGTAGTGGGTGATGCGCCTGGCCACATTCGTCTTTATCGCAGAATGGGGCTAGGCAGGCGTCTCTGTCGTGACGTGCAAGTAGGCATTTAAAACATAAGCCACTGCGTTTCACAAACTGCCATCGAACTTTGCGAAGGGCTTTTTTAAATTTATTGCAGGCTGTTATCTTGGTATGTGCGCTCGTTTTACAAAATAGGCACTTATCTAGTTCTCGATCAGCTGTGTGCATCAATATTGTTTGTGAGCGAGGTTGCGTGTACTCACTGTTTCTATGCTTATGTTGATCGCTGCGCGTAGGCACAAAGTAGGTATTTGACGTAGTTGAAACTTTTATAGCTTCTTCCTTCAAGAAATCTGATAATATGACCAGTCGTGACTTCTTGCCTTCTGTTATCAGTGTGAAACTGTAATCTGTCCATTTAGACAATAGAATCGTAGGTAGCTTCGATAAAATAACAGATACAACGCTCATACCTTGTAGATATTCTTCTCGGCCAACGGCTCGCACAGCTTCCATGAAGTTCTGTATTTTGACCGAGAAGGGCACAATTTCTTTGTGGTAATCTTGCGACATATTAGGTAGCCTTTTGATGTCATGTACAAGCTTCGATAAGATGTATTCAGGATTACCGAATCTCAACTTCAATGTTGACAATATTGTTTCAGGAGATGATGCGCACACGAGCAGAGCTGAAACGGCTTCTTTAGCAGCTCCACGAAGACACTTTCTCAATCTCCACATGTTTTCCTTGGGCGTATAGCTACAAAGTTCCGTAGACTCTTCGAACGCGTTTTTGAACTGTAGCCATTCCAAAGGGTCGCCGGAGAACTCTGGGAGCTCCCGGGGCGTGCTAATGCGGCTGATCAGGTTCGCGCCCGGCGCGTGACTGGCGGAAGCAGCGGCGAGGTCTCTCAGCGCGCTGGCTAGCATCTGGACTGTCCCTTCCGTGCTGGCGGCGGCGGCCGGCGCGCGGGTGAGCGCTGGCGGGCCAGCCGTTGGAGGCGCGGGCGGCGCCACGCAAGACGCCTCCGCCCTTGGTGCCAGCGGGTTTGGGGACGCCGCCGGCGGACCAGCTTGTTGGCACAGCTCACCCGTAAAAAGACCATCTTCGGGGGTAGGCAGGCCCTTGTTCAGCTCCAGATAGCTGCGATCCATCCATTCTTCGACGCGACTACGGCTTTCGTTACCATCGTGTGAACTGTATTCTTCGTCTAGGCTAGCTAGATCAGCTTCTAGCTTTTTCTCAATAAGTTCCATACGAATCTGTGCCTTTTTCCTTTCTGCCTCCAGAATAAGCTGCTGCCTTTTCGCCCGCATTGAAGAAGTGGAGCCTTTCTTGGACTTTAAGCTCCGGCGTTCGTCACGTGACACGAGCGGTGGGAGCGGTGGCGGCTGCTCTGACTTGATACTGCTAGCTGGCATTGTTACTTGCCTCAAAATAGGATGCTTGGAACTTTCACTATTGTTCGCTTGAGTATGTTTTGAAGTCGGAGAAGTATGATCCAGCAGTTTATCTTGTGGAAGGTCACAATCCGTTGCGCGGTTATCCGCCTCGTGGCAGGCACGTTCGCGTCGCGTTGTACTACGTGTATTCACCATTTTACGCGGCGCGGGTGGTGTTTGAAACATTAGATCCGGCTCGGAGGACTTTGTAGGGGATCGGCGCGATGTTTCAAACACTTAAAACACTTGTAAACCTTTTAAATGATTTATTTCCGAATAACCGTGGCGCATTCGTATGGATATGGCCGTAGACTGCTTGTACTTAAAACTACCCTGATATTTTACAATAAATTTAAAATCTACCTACATTAAAATGAATAAGTACCCTAAAAATTACAATGATAGATTTAATAGGTACGTAAAGTTTGACGTTTATGAAATTGTATGAGCGCGTCGCTAACAGTGCCATATCCTCCGCGGAACCCGGCCTGTTCCGGTGGCTGGAACTCGTCGAGTCTTCTGGCGAGACGATTCGTGACCACTCGTGAGAACAGCTTATAGAAGTGGCTCAGGAGTGAGATGGGTCTATAGTTTTTGAGGAGGGTTTTATCTCCCTTTTTAAAAAAGAGCACCACCAAACTCCCGCTCCACGCCTTTGGAGTTCTCCCACTGTGAAGGACGGTGTAAAAGAGGTTTTGTAGCTCCTGTATAACAGGGGCTCCTCCTGCTTTCAAAAGCTCTGATGTAATTCCGTCCTCACCGGGGGCTTTTCCATTTTTAAGCTGCCTCAGAGCTACCACAATCTCATCTTGACTGATGTCTGGCAGTTCGTCGGTGTAGTGGCGCGTCAGGGTGGCTCTGGAATCGTGGTCGTCTCGTCGGGAACAAGGGGCATGTGCAGCGTATAATCGGCCATAGAAATCCCCTATCTCATCGGATATCTCCGGCTTCGACAATACGGTCCTCCCGTCGTGCGTTTTAAGCTTCGTCAGGTGGCTCCTGCTAAGCTGCTGAGTGAATACTTTGGACCCTCGGTTTCGCTCTATCGCCTCTTCAATGAGGCGTGTGTTGGAGCTCCGAAGGTCGCGCCATACCATCTTCGCAATTTGCTTGTTCAGGTCTGACCTCTCTGACGAAGTCGCTTGGGTGGTTTCCCGTCTTTTTGTCATCAGCCCAAGAGTTCCATCCGAAAGTTTAGACTTCTTGCCAGTACGCTGCTTTTGGCAGAACTTGATGCCCTCGTCCCTTAATGTTTCGTCCAGATTGTGTAGGGTCTCGTCAGCGTCATCAGTGGGTTCCAAGGCAACAAATCTATCGCCGAGAAGCTGCTGGAACTTCTCAGTGCACGCCATGATTTGGATTGGGTTAGGTCGGAGCGTGGACTTCATCAGACGGTTTCTTTCAAGATTCAAGTTGATATTCAGAGAGCCTCGGAGTAGTCGGTGATCAGATCCGGTATTGAACCTATTGATCACTGAGACATCTCTGAATATATGCTTGCTATCCGTTATGATGAAGTCGATCTCATTTTTAGTCACAGTGTCGGGGCTTTGCCATGTCCACTTCCTTTGGGGCCGTTTCTTAAAGAAGGAGTTCATTAAGAACCACTTCATTATCCGAGTGTGTCGAGGTCGCTGCGTAAACCTGAATGACCTTCATGCTGTAACGCTTGGACAGCCGATGGATCAGGTACGCTACCCTGGTCGACACACTGGAGATTTCTTCAACGTTGTTAGAGAGGGCCTTATTGACGAAACCTACACCACCCTGGGATGTTTTATCACCCTCGCGAACTAGAGAAGGTGGCCCGAGTCTAAGGTTACGGTGTCCTCTCCCTCTCTACGGACTTCACATAACCCCAGATAATGCCATTTAATGTTCTCTAACTCCACTTCCAACTGCGCTCAATGATGGTCAAGCCTCAGTGTGCGTCCGTTAAACGTAGCCAGGGTCAGTTTCAGTGGTGAATGGTAGCCTGAGGTAGACCTGTGATTCTTAGCACCCCCTGCCCCGCCTTTACCATGGCCGCTACCATGACCAGGAATAGCGAGGCGGCCGGGAACTATGGGCCATTTTCTTGTGGCTTTAAACATCAATTGGGGGGTAATGCCCATAATCCCCACGCTGGGCATGCGGGTTGACGATCGCAGTTAGGTTGAAAAGATTGTTCTACAGGGGGCGCTGCTGCCCCCCGGTGTGTATGTCCCTTAGTCGCCTCTTACGACACCCACGGGAAGAGTTGGGGTGGTGCAAATTCTAAGCCGGCACCAACACGGCCGCATTTATATCTATATATATACAAAATATATAGATATAAATTTCAATAAATTCGCACTAAGAAAACCGAAAAAAAATACAAATTTTGCCATTTTAAATAAATATATTATATACATAAAATAAATAATGCAGGACATTTCACACTGATATACTACTTATATACATTGTTTTTGTTAAAACATACATATTATACATAGAAAAAAGGTCTGGTAGGTAGGTAGGGTCTGGGCCCTAGACAAATATTTGCAGATTCAAACATTTGTTCCGCAGAGGGAATCGAACCCGCAACCTTCTGCGTCTTATGCATACTTTCGGTTAATTTTCAGCGCAGCCACAGGATAATGATCTCCGTAAGGCCTTTAAATTGCGAGTAAGCTCGGCGGCAGTTAGTGTTTTTTTTCTCTAATTTAAAAACCATGCATGCCCCAACGCTTTCAGTTGGGTTTGCGTCAGGAGGGCCAGGGATCTAGGATACAAATACCTCACGCTTAGTTTTCCTTCCACATTAACGCAAATTTGTCAAGGTAAAACTTGGCAGCAGTCACGTGACATTTCCACAGCTAATGTAATTTCCATATCATTCAATATATCCGCAGGCGTTAACGCCAACAGAATGTGGCATTCGTCTAGACACCCAGTCCAATTATGCCATTTTATTGTTTACAAGCGGTATAAAGATGACTTCGATGTCGTTGTAACTAAGTACTTAGGTACGGTACAGATTTAGATTCATTTATTTGCAAGAACATAATGTAATACAGTGAATGGGTTTATAAAGAAATAATAAAGTTCAATTATGTTCAACCATATTAATTAACATGCAAATATCAAAATATTTCAAAAGAAATGTCAATAGCAGGTAATTAAAATTCAAAGGTGTCATCCAAAAATATATTAATATTAAAAAAATATTATTAAGGTTCTTAAAGGACTGCTTATGTTATCAGCAATATATAACAAAATACCAAATTTTGTTATAGATTACTGATAACATAACAGCAATGCTGTTTTGCAATTGTGTATACCTCTGTAATCATCACGTCTTTTTCGGTTTACAACGTCAGCCATACGTGGAAACAGATGGGGATTACTTTTCTTTTTTATTATTTTTCTATCACAATCACTCCCACTATTTATCAGTCTAAGTAAGTTTATAGGAAGGGATAAGTCGTCTGGGAAAAAATTGGTGACATGTATCTGCTGTAGACCAGCAGAGCCAGTCCTGTAGAGCCGTGGTGCTCAGGCTAAGCCAGCTTATAAGTTCGTTGGAATACAATGTGCATTAGAGTTAAGTTCACCTATGAGTTTGTTTTATCTTTTCTAAGAGCTCATAAGTAACTACGTTGGACTTTTATTATCTATTTTATTGACTATTAAGGTAGGTAAGTAGGTACCTCTCATACGATGAGCTTACGATAAATAGATATCTACTTAGATATGTTAACGGAGTATTAAACATATTGGGGTTTACATTGCACAATATTATGATATTCACAACAAAATTAAGGTCGTCACTCACAGCAACAAAGTGTTAAAATGTAGGTACCTATATTATTTAAGTATTTATTTATTTACGCTAGCCTTAATGATATCATACACCGGGCTTTTACCAGCGTCAACGTTCCAGCTGTTCTCGAACCGAATGGTCTACTACGTGACAATGGTAAGCGGCCTGACGGCATAACCTTTGTCCCTTGGGAGAGGGGAAGGCCTTTGGTATGGGACGCCACATGCGTAGATACCCTAGCACCATCTCATCTATCGGGGACATCAATTAGAGCCGGTGCAGCGGCTAATTCTGCCGAAGATCTCAAGAGGCGCAAATATAGAAGTCTCGACAGAACTTACTACTTATTTGAGCCTTTTGGGGAGCCGGGACCATTCGCTTTTTAAAAATTATTTCAGGCGACTGGTCGAAGCGATGCGTTACCCTTCTCTGTCACTTTTGTTATTATTTCTTCTCAAATACGTCAATATTCATCGAAAATTCTATGAAAAAATATTTTTATACCTTTTTCTCTGGCGCTTCCAACTTCGCGATAATGTCTTCAAATTACACGTCCGCTACGTCATTCACGATTTCAGTGACGCGTTTGCCATCAATCGTCGTCAGAAATTGTACTTTAATTTTTCCATCTTCTTCCATATCGCTCCGACACATTGGGGGTGTATCAGAGCGATATTGAGTTTTTTGCCAGGTTTCCAGAGCAGTTGTACGAGCACGTAATAAAAAGCACAAATATCTTTCGTTATCTAAGGTTAGGGTTAAGCTCGCCTTTGTGCATGTCCTATATGAAAGTTTTTTGTCTGTATTATCTGTGTGTACAATAAAGAATAAAGCGGCAATAAAGAATAAAGCGAAAAACAGCGGGTTGAACAGACATTACCTAGCAGAAATCTGCGAAGCAGTCTCTTTCTGTTGTTATTGTGTCAAATAAAGCGAAATATAATAGGTATACACACAAATATTAAATATGTATCATCAATCATACACATCATACAATATTATAGGCATGTCAGAACAATAAAATATACAATAAATAACACAATAAGGTTACTTGAAAAAAGTGTTGCACCCGCAATATAACAATCGCGGTGCACCCGCGATCGTTATTAGGTAACGTTTATTTCAATTCAACTAACATAACACTATTTAAAAACGATTGATTTAAGTTTGCTCTTGATATCTCTCTTGATACAAAGTTTCAAAACGTTAGCACTTTATTGAAACTGTCAGAAACAGCTGTTTCGCGCCAGTTTTGCCTGGTTTAAGTTTGCAGTCTATACTAATTCTTGGAAAGGTAATATTTCCAAGCGCACCAAAATTTTAATATATGAAGTAATTCTCAAAAAATATTTTTTAAATATTAAATTTAGGCTCTTTTCTTTTCACTGTTATGAAAAAAGTAAGAAATAATGTGATTTATAAAGTAATATCGAAAACCAACTATAGCGGAGCGCAAAATTATAAAATCTGAAGTTTTTCCATTAACTTTTCATAGGCTGAGATACATAGACCAACGATGTTTCAATTGTATTAATAACATAATCAAAACATAGTTTAAAACAAATTCAAGCGACTGAATGATCGCATCCCCTAAGGAAAAGGGGCCATTCGCGTTGCAATAGTCGTACGAATAATGGTCGTAAAGGGGGCTGTATGACCAAGGTCACGTCGCAGATCCGTTCTAAATAGTGTTCTAACTTTACGACACGATCACACGGTTGTAACGTGAGTGTTGCTGTTTGAGATGGTCCGTGCAACCGAGCTATTCAAATTTATAATACTAGAGCACTTCGCAATAAAGACATCCAAATACTATGGTGCATTTTTGTAGTACCGTTTGTACGACCGAGTCGCAAAGTATGTGTGGTAATTGAACGGTATTTGCGTTCTTTGCATATGAATGGCCCCTTTTATCAGTATGCTTCACGCACTCAGTTTGTAAACAAGTTCTAAAACGCAAGTCACGATGGCTGACTGATAAACTGAATGTGCGTTTTTTAGGGTTCCATAGTCAACAAGGAACCCTTGAAGTTTCGCCATGTCCGTCCATCTGTCTGTCCGCAGCTTAGCTCAGAGACGCAGTACTAGAAAGCTGTAATTTGGATATATGTACATATGAATCACGTCGCTAAAGTGGTAAAATAAATTTTTTCCAGATCTTTCTTGTGTCCACTTTGTGATACTTTATGTCCTACACGTAAAGTTCAGATGTTTTTTTTTCTCGTTTATCCCATGGTATAGAGTGTCATTGAGTAGGTCGTCCAAAATAATTTGCGAGTGTGTGAAAACCATTTTTCGATTTAGGTATCCGTTTGCGAAACTAAATTTTGAACTTAATGAATATGTTCAAAGTATCAAACAAAAAGCCCCCTTCCAAGTCCCCATATTGTGACGGGCAACTACGGAACCCTATACTAATCGGGTGCGTAGGCCGACACGCACTTGGTCGGTTATTAAGCAGATTGTTGTTGCATTTGCTCAGTTACTTGTTAAACGTGGCCAAAACCATGGCACCCGAGATCAAATATACCAAAGTATGTTTATATTCATTGCTAAATATAAAGATAATAAGTATTTATTACGTGTTATAGGTCGTGCGAAATGAGTTTAATTTTTTGTTTCTGTGTGCTGAGTTTTCTTAGTATTTTTTTTGTAAACGCCGTCCTTTGCTTAATTTATTATGTGGATTTTCGAAGTGCTGCTTAAATTTTGTTGAAGTGTAATTTCCTAAATAATTTTATAAGTGAATGAACATTGATTGTATTTTAGATAATTATCTAATTACCAACTCCGTATTCGTCCCAATAAAAGTTTTGACCCATTGGGATGAATCTACGTAGGTATTCAAAATACTATATTTTTGTTCCACAACGACCCCTTATCTTATTTTACTTCTTACATTGATTTAGTAAGTAGTTTTTCATAAATTGGTGTTATTTCAGCTCTTCATTGACAATGAATGTGTGTCTGCCAAGAGCGGTAAAACCTTCAAAACATACACTCCGCACGATGGCTCTGTTATTGCCGAAGTCACTGAAGTAGGCAAGGTAAACTACCTATTGTACCTACGTACTCCTTACCTATAGAGGTATATTATACTTGCCGACTTATACCGAGTTCACTCATACCCATCTTCTATGTATAATAAAAAAATATCTATCTATGTAATGTATTGTATTAAGTATATCAGTCATCTAGTACCCATAACACAAGCTCTGCTTAGCTTGGGGCTAGATGATGCTGTGTGGATTCTCCAGCATTATTATTATTATATTATTATTATTATCTTCACTAGGTTGATCAAAAACAGTGAGCCTTAGTGTTAAGAAATCTGATGCCTAGACCATATTCTTAAGCTTAGAATAGAACAGACGGGAATCAATAAAAAAACGTAGTAAGGTGAACATCTAAATTAAACTTCAATTTGGTTCGACATTATACTCACTTTAGTTTATATTAAAAATATTAATTTTATACTAACTTTAGATTTATTCGTATCGTACAACTATATATAAGTAGGTATATACAAAAATATAAATCAAAAAGCTATAGATAGCTCAACTACTCCAGATCACTAGCAGACGTAAGTGTTCCCCATTATCACGCTGAATGGCAATGCTAATGAGTTGACCCCAGAAGAACCAGCTCTCTGATCGCTTCGACCAATCGCCCTGAAAGAATTTTGAAAACGCGAAGGGCCCCGTTTCCCCATGGACCCAGAGTCTCAACCACAAAAGACTCAAATAAGTAAGCCCTATTGAGACTTCTATATTTGCGCCTCTTGAAATGCTCGGCCGAATCATTCGCTACACCGGCTCTAACTGATGTCCCCGACAGATGAGATGGTAGCATGCGTAGATACCCTATGATGATGATAAGGATGAGATGCTAGGGTATCTACGCATGTGGCGTCCCATACCAAAAGCCGTTTACCATCGTCACGTAGTAGACTAAGTATTTGGTTTAAGAACAGCTGGAACAATGACGCTGGTAAAAGCCCAGCGTATGATATCATTAGAACAATCACGGCGAGAGATCCTACCGGCGGCCCTGGTACACGATAATCCGTGGTGAACATGCTGTTCGACCAACTTACTGCACTGTCACTAATGAGGGGCACAGCACTGCGCACCCAACCGTAGACTAACTGCAACTCGGAATGTTATAGAATCCATTAAACTACAAGCATTTCTAGCTTCGTCAAGTGCCGTTGGAACGAAAGAGATTTTGAGATAGTTACCAGGGAAGGCCGAAAAAGAAGGAGTTAGAATTTTTTAACCAAAGAACCAGTGCTATAGATTGAAGACAACAATGCTGGTAAAGCTACATTTGAAATTTAGCGAATACCAAAGCCTCATAATTTGACAGACAGAGAGGCCTGCGACCATGCCCTTCCATCCAAATCTAAGTACATTCGAAACCGACAAGAGGGTGGGTGTTCTTTATTATGTTGTCCAAGCCTTCCTCCAGATAATAAATTATAATAATATTCCTAACTTAAGATAACTGGTTTTGACGACCCACTCAAAAGCTGGCCGGCTGTTATACCTATCTTTTCTCATTCTACGTGGTAATATTATGCCAGGACGCATGCTCCCACGTGCGTTACCACGTCTACCAATGTGTACGTACAAATTTTACTGTTTCGCATACATACATTTTTTACACAAAATAAACCCAGAACAGCACTTTGGTACCGCCAGGGAGCATCACACACCAAATGAGGTATCGTTCGTGTATCTTTCTTTATAGTGTATTTACTCTGTAAGTAAAGATACACGTTATCAATAAAGCGTCAAAATATTGCTACCACTAGTCCTCATTGTTCATTTATCATGGGTATTAAAAGAAAGGTCTGCATGAGATAATTTTTAAATGAGATAAAAAAAATATAGAACTAATACGATGAAACTGCAACCATACCGTGTATTTTTTGTCGACTAATTTATTGTCTATGAACCTATAGGCTGACATAGAGCTAGCAGTGCAGGCAGCGGAGCGCGCCTTCCACCGCAACTCGGAATGGCGGCTCCTAGACGCGTCACAGCGAGGCAACATCCTGCGCAAATTCGCAGATCTGATCGAAAGAGACTTCTTATACCTTGCTGAACTGGAGTCTTATAACAATGGAATGGTGACGAGCTTTGCGAAAACATTGATGTAAATGCTGGGAATAACGTACGGTACATTGCGACTTTGGCTGACAAAATCCAAGGTGACACCATTCCTTTAGGTAAATGTTATTTTATGGTTTAAAAGCGGTTTACAGATTTCGCAAGCAGTTAATGAGAAATGAAGAAAATAAATAAATACTTAAATTTATAAATAGACAGCCAACAGACATAGTCCTGACCCTACACTAGGATTCCCTGTGTCATGAGTATCAGGAACTACCAGAACCGCTTGGTACGATAACACTCAGACTCGGAACAAATATGTGCAGAACTTGCCAACATTTGTCCCGCAGCGGTAATCGAACCCGCACATCTTGCTTTGCAGTTGACTACTCGCCCGCCGATCCACAGAGATGGAGGTCGAAAGAAAGAAAGTTGATTTGTGAAATTTGTTGCATCGTCGACACTTATCTCGTGCTAAAGTCTTTACAAGATCCCCTTAAAAAAAGTTAAAGAGTACTTCGGAGCAGGCTACGCTTATTTACACTGCCCCTCGTACCTTCTAAATATGAATAATCATATAAAGTATAGGGATTTTTGAGCTATGGGACATACGCAAAACTCCAAAACTTAACTAAACTTAACTGTACTTATCTACACAGGCCACGCAACAGCGCAAGTTGTAAGATATCTCAAGGTCTTGTTATGGACAAGGAAAACATGGTAAATTAACCTACAGGAAAACATAGTGGGAAATCGCAATCAAAGTAAAACATAATTAACTCGCTCCACTTGAACAGGGTATAATTTAACTATATACTTAAGTAATAAGAAACCGTATAAAAAAGTATAAACGTACATTTCCCGCTAATACAAAGCGGGTAGATAAATATTTCAGTCGAATTCAACTAAAATCTCACGGTTTTCGAGATACGGACATTTTTGAAATTTTTTTTTTCCTTGTCCATTCTTTTCGGTGCCAAGATCACAAATTAAGGAATTTTCTCAACCTATTTTTGTCATAGCATTTTTACAATGTGCTATCAAAGGCTAACTACCCTTTTTTGCGCCACAGGTACCTACAGTTTATTTAGAAATACATTTAGCCGAAATAGTAGAGCACTTGGTATTTTCAACTTTCAATCCAAAGAATATCAAGCAAGGTCAGTTTTTCAAATTACCTACAAGTACGATTAAAATTCACTTAGTAGGTAAATTGGAATTTTGCAATCAAAATTAATAATAAAACAAAAGGATTCACTAAAACAAGAAAATTAAAAATAAAACATTATATAACATATTTGAATTTAAAAATAATTATGAGTGCGAGAATCGACTGCATATTATCACTGTCGATAATCGCATGCATATTTTCGTAACGAAACTAGAAACTCTCTCCGTGTAAATGGGCCAAGGTGTTTTGCTCAGCTTATTTTTATTTTATATAGATACAGTGTAAGAATTGTTAATTATCATTACAATAGTTTTTTAACTAATTTAACTCTGCTACATAAATGAATATCGTGTATCGCAGTTGCTGCCCCGCACGTTCCCTAATTTTTACACTTCATACAGCAATACACGACTAAACACGACTACTGCCCCAACAACAAGCAATGACACAGTTCACTATTGTTTGAAATCGATTTTCATATTATAATGTTGCAGATGGCGACGTATTCTCGTACACCCTTAAGCAACCCGTTGGAGTATGTGGTCTCATTCTCCCCTGGAACGGCCCGATCCTCATATTCTTGAACAAAGTCTGTACAGCTTTGGCGGCAGGTAAATTATGATTTAATTATAATTAGGCACTAGCTTCTTCTAACGACTTTTAACCTATGTATTATTCAAAATTTCTAGATATCGAGCTATACATACTTATTATATCGTTTTTATCCAAATTGGTTCAGCATAGCTACAAACATCCAAACATAAAATAATAGTAAAATAGGATAGATTAAAAAAACGAGATACCCTAGTAATATGAATAATATAAGGAAGTGAGATAATTAAATAACAAAAATATATTGAATTACCTGGGCTTATAATGTTATCGGCCGGCTCGGTTTTATTGTGCGCTCAAACCGGACAGATAGTAACAAAATGCACCCAATAATTAACTGTATTTGTATGATGAGAGAATCATTACCTTGCCGTAACACAGTTTGTAACTAGCACGGGAGGTAAAGGTTTTTAAACTGTATGTCTACCTTCATTATTATTTATGTTTATCCTGCTGACCTACCTACCAACTTGACGATTATATTAATTTCAGTTACAAGTATTCACAGCAAATATAGTTGCATTTAAAGCAGTCTTTTTTTTATTGAGGTTTACAACAGAAAAATATGTTGATTAAAAATAAACATTTATTTTATTTTGTACCCATTAGAGTTTGTGTAACCACGCGCACTCGTTGATAGGTACATCCTGTTATAATAATGGCAAACTTGGCCAAGTAAATAATAATAATAAATAATGCAGGACATTTTCATACAGCATTATCTAGCACCAAACTATTTTTTT
This sequence comes from Perizoma flavofasciatum, assembly GCA_958496245.1. NCBI lineage: Eukaryota > Metazoa > Arthropoda > Insecta > Lepidoptera > Geometridae > Perizoma > Perizoma flavofasciatum. The sequence continues at coordinate 11,308,574 of OY292419.1, read as the reverse complement.
TTGTAAATACATACATATTATACATAGAAAAAACCAAGACCGGAGACAAATATTTGCAGATACAAACATTTGTCCCACAGCGGGAATCGAACCTTCTGCGTCTCAGGCAGGCTTTCGCCCACTGCGCCACAGAGGTCGTCAAAGTAAAACAAACGTGAAAATTTGTTGGATATTGGACGAGATGAAATAATGTATATGTATAACGTTATGATGTCACAGAGCTTTTTGTGCTCTGTAACTTGAGTAGAAGTAGTTTCGTTACGTAATTGGATAGCATCGGTTAACCAATGTCAATTCTGCCCATTGTTGGGCATCAGTGTGTAAATTTAGCTTATTCCATCTGCCCATTAATTCAACGTCTTAATTCCTTGATAGATCGATCTTGGCACTCATAATTACATAGAAAATAAAATAAGAAGAATCAAAACAAGATAAATTAGCTAGTAGACATCCATGACATTGTTATGGCCACAATGCCATAACAAAATGTCCGTGGTGTGCTCACGGGAGATCAATACGAGCTGCGGATCTTTTAAAATTTCGTTGTTTACAAACCCCCTGACTTAGGTCTCTAGTCCCGGGAATATATGGTATTCTTGAGAGGTCACTTCCTGTTAGTAACCAAAATATTTTTTTAGGATGTACAGCTGTGGTGAAGCCAGCAGAACAAACTCCTCTCACGGCGCTGGTTCGTTACTGAAGGAAGCAGGTCTTCCAAAAGGAGTCATCAACATTATTAATGGCTTCGGAGAAGACGCGGGAGTAGCCCTTACTCACCATCCCAAAGTAGCCAAGATATCCTTTACCGGATCTGTTGAAGTAAGTTAATGCCAATCAGATATTGGTGCATTATTTTATGTTTGTTCATGGAATCAATGTTTCTATGTAGGTGGGTAAGCTGATCCAGCAAGCAGCCGGAACAAACAACCTCAAACGTGTCACCCTTGAGTTGGGAGGCAAGAGTCCGTTGATCATCATGAATGATGCTGACTGTAAGTTACTAAATATATTAAAGTGACTCGGTGACTGGCTCAATGTGAACCAATACTCAATGTTTAGGTACTTTCGGCTTTGGCTATAATAGCAATCCATTATAGCCAAAGTCGAAAGTACCTAAATCACAGAAACCTGAAATTCGGAAGCTATCTACGTTTTATGTGCCCTTGTGTAGTGGACACAGCCTAAACCGTAAGTCCCGCCGAGGTTTATATTTTTAGGATATTATTTATTTTCCCTTAAATGTGGGTTAACACTTTAAAAACCCAACTTATCCACGCAAAAATGTATCTTTTGCTATAAAACTGCATTATTTTCAGTGAACATCGCAGTTCCCACCGCAGCTTACGGAGTCTTCGGAAATCAAGGTCAGATGTGCATAGCCGCATCACGTCTCTACGTGCAGTCTGGTATTTACGACAAGTTTGTTGAAGCCGCAGCCAAGCATGCAAAGAGCATCAAGATTGGCAACCCTACAGACCCTACAACGCAACATGGACCTCAGGTGATAAAATCAACATGCTAAAATCCTCAGCCTATCAGAGATCCCGATCCCGATCGGGATCGGGATCGGGATCGGGATCGGGATCGGGATCGGGATCGGGATCGGGATCGGGATCGGGATCGGGATCGGGATCGGGATCGGGATCGGGATCGGGATCGGGATCGGGATCGGGATCGGGATCGGGATCGGGATCGGGATCGGGATCGGGATCGGGATCGGGATCGGGATCGGGATCGGGATCGGGATCGGGATCGGGATCGGGATCGGGATCGGGATCGGGATCGGGATCGGGATCGGGATCGGGATCGGGATCGGGATCGGGATCGGGATCGGGATCGGGATCGGGATCGGGATCGGGATCGGGATCGGGATCGGGATCGGGATCGGGATCGGGATCGGGATCGGGATCGGGATCGGGATCGGGATCGGGATCGGGATCGGGATCGGGATCGGGATCGGGATCGGGATCGGGATGAATATAAACATTAAGGATATTAATGATTTGATAGGTCGATAAAACAATGATGACCAAAGTGCTGGGATACATCAAGAAAGGTCAGCAACAAGGAGCCAAGCTGTTGGCTGGAGGCAACCGAGTCGGCACCACTGGATATTACATTGTTGAACCAACTGTATTCGCTGACGTTACCGACGACATGGTTATTGCTCAGGAAGAGGTATGATCAAGTTTGATTGCTTATTTGGATGGTTCTGGGTCATAAGTGTATTATAAATAAATAGTACCATACATACAGCATTCCCCGGTGCCCTAGCTACGTATAACTCTATACCGGGGATAATATACTTCATCTGTGTTATCCTCCCTTGTACCTACCTGAACCAGGACACTTGGGTCAGTCACACTAAGTACCATATTCAAATTAATCAAGATCACTTATCAAATATTACATAGTTGCTACATAATATATCAAACTACGGTGAGCTCTATTTATTTAATATTTTCTAGATTTTCGGGCCAGTGCAGAGCATCCTAAAGTTCGACACGTTGGAGGAGGTGATAGACCGCGCCAACGCCACAAACTATGGCCTCGCTGCCGGCATCTTCACCGCCGATCTCAAGAACGCGTTGCAGTTCAGCAAACACGTCGAAGCTGGAACAGTCTGGTACGTTTAATCCACAAGTACCATGACGACGATTCTGTACATCATTCTCTGAAGTTCAACAGTGCCTACATTATGGCGGGTTTCATTCCAAGAGATTGTAAAGCAGTCGTTATAACTTTTGCGATATACCTACTTATATGTTCCTTTTATTTTATTTTATTTGTGCTTTATCGTTTCAGGGTTAACACCTACTTAGTGTTCGGCGTCCAAGCCCCGTTTGGTGGGTTCAAGGAATCCGGAATCGGTCGTGAGAAGTAAGTTAAAATACAGTCAGGTGATGATAAACATCAGTACACTATAAAAAGACTAGGAATCTTCTGCTGGACGTAGGCCTCCCCTAAAGCGTGCCATGGTAAACGATCATGGTCCACCTCCATCCATCTGGCAACCTTTAAGGTTTCATTGGTTCATCGGGTGAGAAGCCTCCCCAGACAGCATCGCCCATATTTCTGTCATAATATGTCCTACTGTTTTTGATTATAAAACTATTTACTGCAGAGCCAAAACAAATATCAAATATTGACCTTTTTTTGCAGTGGTGTTCATGCTTTGGAAGAATACCTGGAGGTGAAAACTGTAACAATAGCACTACCTAAGAAATTTTGAGTTTTTCTTAATGTAAAATTATTTGAATAATTTACATAATAATATATAGTTCTAAGAGAGTGAAAAAAAACTTTGAATATTATATGTTTTTTATTTATTATTTTACTCTTATTTTTTACAGTACCCACCTAGCTTTTTCTTCGTATAAGAATAGAAAAATAGAAAATAATAATATATTGGCATCACAAAATATTTTAAGTAGATGCTCACAATGAAATTATTGTAGTAGGAAGTATAAGTATTTAGTAACTAATAAAGCATAATATGATATCGTATAATGCGCTCCTGTGAGTCCTTGCAACATAAAACACCTGTGCACAGTTCTATCTTCTATGATAATTATTTTACTGTACAAGCTATCCGCCTATGGATTGCAAGAATATCAGAACTTCCTATCTTTAAAAAGCTATTATACAGTCACTATTCTATAGATTATTATACGGTTACAGATTGTATATGTAGGTGTGTTTGTCTAAATATATTTGTCTTATTTATCTATATTATAAAGAGGAAATATTTTTGTTTGTTTGTTTGTTTGTAACGAATAGGCTCCGAAACTACTGGACAGATTTAAAAAAAAATACCAATAGAAAGCTAAATTATAAGGAAGTAACATAGGCCCTAATTTATTAAAAAAAAAATAGAGATCCTTAAGAAAATTGCAATAATGTAACCCAAAGTAGCAAATTTTGCCTATAAAATTCATTATTTGGCGTGCGCTGAGAAAACTATTGATGATACATAAAAATGATGTACTACATGATTTAAGTACTCATTATTACTTACAAAAAACTCCGCGAGATAGTTTATCTAACTATCATAGTTAAGTCACAATACTAGCTTTTGTGTCTAAAATTATACTATATAATTTAGCTATATCGCCGCCGGTAGAAACAAAAGTTGGTTACATTCGTATTGTAGTATTAATTCTTATTCCAATAAATAGTTTTATCATCTAGGGTATTTATGTAGCAGTAAAATACTTTTTAATTCATTCGAATCGGACATTTAATTTCAAATAATAAAAATAATAAACATTTATTTCAGGCAACAACATGAACAACATTTAAAATGATGGCAATAGGCCTATAACATAAATACCTTAGAGACTAACATAGATAATTATTAGAATACTATCACTACTCGTTAATTTCAAAGTTATCACGAGTATAAGAATGCAACACGAGAACCGCCGCCGCGACGTTCCCTGCTCTATAAAGCGGACGTTGCAGAGGAGCGGGAGGGGTAACGTCTATGAGTAAGGTACCTGCGCGGTTCAGACGCATCATTAAGTCAAAGTCAAAGTCAAAGTCAAAGTCAAAATTCATTTATCCAATAAAATCACAAAGACCACTTTGAAACGTCATTTTTTATCTAGGTGCCTGTTTCTCCGCGACCAAGCCAGGAAAGAAAGGCAAGAAAACAAGGCTGGTTATTCTTTTTAATGAACCTTTTACAAAACAATAGGTTCGAGTTGGAGCATTTTCAATCCCAAGAGCTTTTGTCATATAAATAATCAGATATTTTATAGTAATCCTTTTTATAAAGCTTTTGTTTAATTACGTTTTTAAATTTGTTAATTGATAATTTTTGTATATCTCTTGGGAGTTTGTTATAAAAGCGTACACCGTGCCCTTTAAACGATTTACTAACTTTATGGAGTCTACAAGTGGCAACAGCGAGTTTATCTTTATTTCTAGTATTAACATTGTGATTATCGCTTTTTTTCTTAAACAAATTAATATTTTTGTGAACATACATCAGATTTTCATAAATGTATTGACAAGGGAATGTCATTATATTTATTTCTTTAAACTTTTCGCGAAGTGATTCTCTGGGGCCCATATTAAAAATTGCTCGAACAGCCCTCTTCTGCAGCACAAAAACGGTATTGATATCAGCAGCACTCCCCCACAGCAGTATACCGTACGACATAATGCTGTGGAAGTAGCTGAAGTAAACTAGTCTAGCTGTGTCAACGTCTGTATAAAGACGGATCTTTTTGACTGCATATGCCGCAGAACTAAGTCTCTTCGATAACCCATCAATATGAGGACCCCATTGAAGCTTATTATCTAGGGTGATACCAAAGAATACGGTGGTGTCCACAAGAGCCAACTGTTCATCTTTGATTTTGATATTTGCTTTAACTTGTGTAACATTGGGTAGTATAAATCTAATACACTTTGTTTTCTTTTCATTAAGTAGGAGATTGTTAACGTTGAACCATTTTACAACCTTAGAGATTGCATTGTTTAAATTGTCAAAATCGGTTTGTCGTCGCTTTAATTTAAATAAAAGTGACGTGTCATCTGCAAACAATACAACCTCATGATCGTCCCTTACAAGGTGGGGTAGATCATTAATGTATACTAAGAATAAAAATGGTCCAAGAATTGATCCCTGCGGTACACCGATAGTAACCAGAGACCCCGGAGACCGTTTTCCATTCACGTCAACTCTTTGTACTCTGTCACTTAAATAAGAAGTGAGAAAGTCTAGAGCAACGCCCCTAATGCCATAATGGTGTAGTTTCCTGATCAATGTGTTATGGTCTACGCAATCAAATGCCTTTGACAAATCACAAAAAACGCCTAAAGCGTCATGAGATTCCTCCCAGGCATCAAATATGTGCGATATTAACTCAATACCAGCATCAGTGGTTGAGCGACCCTTACTACATCCGAATTGCTTATTATGCAGTAAATGATTTAATTTAAAATGTCTTTGCAATTGATTTAAAATTAGTTTTTCAAAAATTTTACTAAATGTAGGAAGTACTGATATAGGTCTAAAATAACAGGGTCAGAACATGTACCCGATTTGAAAAGTGGAGTTATTTTACTGTGTTTCATTAAATTAGGGAACACACCACAGTCAATACACTCGTTGAATATTAAAGCTAGTTCGGGCGCAATTATGCCAATCAATGATTTCACAACGCAAACAGAGATGCCCCAGAGGTCCGTGGTTTTTTTAACATTTATGAGTTTGAAAGCTTTTATGATGTCATCACTATTTACATGATCAAATTTAAATTGTATTTTACATTCTGTTAAGTTTTCTTTTAACAATGACTCTGCTTCTATGGGAGAGGAGTTTAAGGATTTTGTGGTAGAGACTGGAATGTCGGTAAAAAAGTTTTCGAACGCATTAGCTACATCACTATCCTGATTGACGGTGGCATTGTCAATTTTCAAATTAAACTTATTGTTCTTAGTTGTGACTCTTCCAGTCTCACTGTTGATTACTTTCCAAGTGGCTTTTACTTTATCTTGGCTATTTTTAATTTTTGAACTCAAATGACGAGCTTTTGCTTCACGACAAACATTTTTAAAAATTTTAGAATACTTTTTGACTTGTTCTTTAAACTCCTCATTAAAATTATATTGTTTTTCAGCATAAAGATCATACAATTTCTTCCTGCTTTTATGTATTCCCGCTGTTGCCCAGTCACTGAACTTTTTACCGTCAGAGACCATGATCGATTTCGATGTAAAAATTGAATTGAACACATCACTAAATTTCTTAAAAAATGTGTTGTATAAATTATTTGGATTAAAATTACCATATAAACATGGAAATACAGAAGTTAAATTCAATTTTAGTTTGTCCAATCGATCTTTGGTCATAGGTATACAAGTAATATTTCTTTTTTCAAGTTTTTTTGTTTGAACCTCTATTTTAATTATTTGTCCAAGATGATCCGACTTAATATTACTAATTAAACTCTTATTTAAAATTTTAATGTTGGCAAAGATATTGTCTATACATGTGGCCGAAGTATCGGTTATTCGAGTAGGCTCCATAAATTGAGGTTTTAAATCAAATGATTGAAATAAACTAATTATTCTAGTATTTAAGGAGTTAATTTCTAGTAAATTAACATTAAAATCTCCGCACGTAATAATATATTTATTTGATTTAGATAATTTAAACAACATTTCTTCCATAACTTTTTCAAAAATGTCAAATGAGGCAGATGGTGGGCTGTAAACGCTTATAACTATGAATTGCTCCAACTCTATGCAAGCAACTTCAATGTGTCTTTCTACAGAGAGGTGGACTATATCTAAACGTTCTCTAAATTTTATCTGTTTATTAAGTAGGATTAATGAGCCACCACGTATAGCATTTAATCTGCAGAAAGAACTACCAACTTGGTGATTACTGAAAATGAACATGACCTCATGGCTTCGCAGCCAATGTTCTGTAATGCAAATAATGTCAATGTCATTTGAGTTCATGTACAGTTCCAGTTCTAATTCTTTACAACGAATTCCTTCAATATTTTGGTGCATCAAGTTGGTATATTTCACATTTTTATTATTTAACAACTGTTTGTTTCGTTTATTTAAAAAAAAAATATTATTGACTTTTTAGTGCTAGAGATTTCCTCTATTGTCGTGTTTGGTAATTTAAATGACATGGAATAATTATCAATATCTGGTTTTCAATTTTAGGACAATGCTCAAAAAAAGCATTTTGGTTAGCTAAGTTTTTGGCTGTTATACTGAAATAATTTATGACTGAATGTCCCAATTTCATAGTCAATAACTGGCCCATGTTTTTTCCAATTTCCTGAACATAATAGTTTTATTAGCAATTCTATTCAAAGTTTCAGAAGTTTTGGCACTGACATACAGCTGGGAAGCGGATGAGGCAGGATACACTGGTTCTGGAATGTCAGAGCGCTGGCAATCACATGTGTGATTGGCCACTAATGAATCATAACGCTCCTTGTTGCTATATGATAATTTGAGTAATTCATCCATCGCCAGTGAGTACTCCCTTATTGCTTCTCATAGCGACTAGTAATGGAGCCCAAGGACTCCTCAACAAATCAAATCAAATTAATTTATTGCATGAAATACATGTTTAAAAAGTTGATAAAAAGCAATGGAATGACACAGTGTATTCTGCCCTATTGGGCGTGCAATGTTTTAAAATTTACAATAAAACTAATACAATTCTTAATACATATAAAAACACATAAAAAAAAAATCCATAAATAATAATAATAATACAATCATTGAGAGAAAAAATGTCTATGTTATTATACCTACCTACAATTTATCAGTCAAAAATTCATTAAAGGAGTAATAGCATTTATTTGTCAATAGTTCAGTCACTTTCCTCCGAAACAACGTACAAGGTAATTCTCGTATGGACTCTGGCAGTTTATTAAATGTGAAAGGTGCTGAGCAGAATATACTTTTACGCATTAAGGTTGTTTTGGAGTTGCGAGTAACAACTCTATGTTTGTCACGTCTATTGCGAACCACGGCATCAGAGAGTTGTTCAAACAAATCTGGGTTATTTTTAACAAACATAACCGTTTCAAATATATATAGCGCAGGAATCGTCAAAATATTATGCTGAGAGAAAAATGGTTTACAAGAGTCCGTTACTTTCAGACTAAACATGGCCCTTATGCATCGCTTTTGATATTTGAACATTTTCTCAATATCAGTAGAATTTCCCCAAAAAAGTATACCATAACGAATATTAGATGCAATTAGTCCATGGTACGCTGTTAACAGGGTTTCCACATTAACTATTTTAGATATTTTAAATAGGACGTAAGCTAAGCTATTAATTTTCTTACACAAATTTTCCAAATGAGATTTCCAGTTAAGTTTTTTGTCAATAGTAAGTCCTAAAAATTTTGTCATGTCAACTTCATTTATATTGTAATTACCATATTTAATGTCAAGTGAATGTAGAGCAGCTGTATCGCGTTGTCGAAAGTTTATCATTTTAGTCTTAGATAGATTTATTTTTAAGTTATTATTATCCAACCAAGCAATAATTGAAGTCAAGGCAGAATTAATATCATTTTCATATGTCATTTTATTAATACATTGAATAGTTACTGCACTGTCGTCTGCAAAGAGCGACATAGGTTGGGTTGTCGACTTTGGCAGATCATTAATATATATTATGAAGAGTAGAGGACCCAATACACTACCTTGTGGTACACCATATATTACGGTACGTTCTTTTGACCTATGTACTTCTTCATGTTTAGTTTTAAAATTAATCCTACTTATTTCAGTAACTTGTTTTCTATTATCAAGATATGATTTGATAAGATTCATTGCATTTCCTCTGACTCCGTAAGCTTCTAGTTTATTTAAGAGTATGTCATGACGCACATAATCGAATGCTTGCGTCATATCGCAAAATATAGAGCATATTGGTTCTTTTATATCAACGCTGCATGTAACTCTATGTAGAAAATCATATAAGGCCATATTTATTGATTTATTTTTTCTGAAACCCTTTTGTTCTGTACAAAATATGTTGTTTGTTTCAAAGTAGCTATTAATTGCCATATATATATATCATTCAAGTATTTTTGACATAATAGGTATAAGGGATATCGGTCTATAATTTTCCATGCTCTCCTTATTTTGTTTTTTATAAAGGGGCTTTATGACGGAGAGTTTTAGTGCATCAGGAAATTTACCGGCGCTGATACATAAGTTCATAATATAACTAATAGGTTCAGATATAAATCTGGCTGACATTTTTAATATCTTTGTAGAAATTTCATCATAGCCAACACTATTTGTATTATTTAGAGAAGCTATGATCCTAAGAATATCATCTGGAATGCATGGTCTAAGAAACATAGAGTCTTTCTGACTAGTAATAAGTGAGGTACTATCTCTATGTATGCCTGAGTTTTTGATAGGTATAATTTTGTCAATAAAAAAATCATTAAAAGCATTCGCTATGTCAGTAGGATTTGTAATTGTCTTATTATTTATATCAAGTTTTATTATCTGACTTCTAGGCAGATTCCTTTTAGTACTATTTATGATTTGCCAAGAAGCTTTTGACTTATTTTTAGATGTTTTAATTTTATAGTTATTTTGTGTTAGTTTTATTATTGTTTTAAGAGTTTTAGAGTAGTTTTTATATTTCATTTTATTAGAGTCAGAGGGTTTTTTACGAAATTGCCATAAAAGATTTCTTTTATTTTTGCAACAAAATTTTATACCACGAGAGTTCCATGGAATATTTCTAGTTGTTTTTTTAGTCATAATTCTATATGGGAAACAAAGATCATAAAACATTTTAAAAGTGTCGATAAAAAGGTTGTAAGCAATATTAGGGTCATCCGCGATATATATTTCCGAAAAGGATATGTTTTTAATTGAGTTTATAAACTTACTAATATTTTCTGCTGAATAATCGCGTCTTTTTATATGCCAATACTTAAGAAGATCTAAATTTTTTAACGGACATTTGATGAGCTGTGCAGTATGGTCCGATAAAGCTAGTTCTAGTACTTCGGCAGAGCACCCTTTTTTAAAATTATGAGCAAAGTTGTCTATACATGTTTTACTTGCTAGCCTTGTTGGTTGTTTCAGAGCTAATATCAAATTAAAATTTAAGAATAAACATTCAAAGTCAAGTGTTATGTTATTACTTTTCATAATGTCAATATTGAAATCTCCAGCTATTATTATATTTTCATATCGTTTCTTTGTCAATTCAAGTAAAACTTTATGTAAACAATCCATAAAAATGCTAATGTTATTTAATTTTGGTACTCTATACATACACACAATTTCAATATTATAGTGAGATAGTTCCACAGCGCCACATTCAAATAAGCCCGTAATTGAAAAGTCCGATATATTTTTTAGTTCTATCCACTTATTATGTTCATTGTGAATTAAAATGCAGGCTCCTCCTCTCTTGCTCTCCCTGCGATTGAAACACGCTGCCAGGCTATAGTTAGGTATAACTAAAAACTCTTCCTGCCCCTCCATCATAAAATGCTCTGTGATACATAAGACATCTACTCTTTTTTCATTTTTTCGTTCTTTCAAGTCATCCAAGCATACGGTAAGTAAGTCACTTTTGTTCAACGCTGGCAAGTTCTGACTGTAGTTGCTGTATATCAGATTCATACTTTATTTTATTATTTTCTAATTTAATTGTGTACATTTGCAACTCATCGAGTATTTCTAATTTTTGTCTCTTATTTTTAATCTTACTTACTAAACCTTTTTTGATTTTTCAAATTTTTTTTAGTTTTGTTAATATATTTATTGATTTTAACATATTTTTTAAGTTTGTTTTTACTTGTGTTACTCCTGTTGCATGCTGAAATACCCACTGAGTCATCATTTGTCAAGTCAATTGTTACAGTAGGAATATGACAGCTTGCATCAAGAATTTGGCCGGGTACCCTATCAGCTGTTACTAATTCGTATGTACATAATATGTTTGTTACTTCTTCACGTAAAAACTAATGAACCGATTGCGATGAAACTTGATAGGTACATAGCTGTTACTTTTTATCCCGATATTCCCACGGAATTGAAACTTACGCGGATGAAACCGCGGGGCGCAGCTAGTCTTACAATAAAGTGTTATCTATCTATCTATAGGATAGGGTATTACAACATTTCCTACGACACAATTTCCTCAGAGTACTGTCACGCCCACGCGGCGAAGCCGTGGACCAATAGGTTATAATTATATTCTACAAAAGAAAGTCACGATAACTGACAGATAATGCACAGTCGATGCAGGCGCCCCATAATCAGGTATCAGTAGGTAGTTCCTAGCCATCGTGAAGAGACAGCGTAAGCGTTAGTTAGCAGAGCTGAATACCGCACGCACTCAGCCGTTGAAAGTAGCCAATAGACATGGCCCCCGAGATCAAATATACCAAAGTATGTTTTAATTCAGTCTCATAGGAACTGTATATAATGATACTGTTAGACCCAGTTGTGCAATATGAGTTTTTTTCTAGTTTTTGTTTTTTTGCGCGGTGTTTTAGTTTTTACTTTCATGAATGCCTGTCTTACATAATTTGATAATTTTAATAAGTTGATAATTTTACTTATTTCATAGTTAAAATTTTTGCTACCTCTAAGTATTCGTCCTAAAAAACGTGACCCTGTAGGATGAATCTGCATATTAAAATTTAAGCAATTGTTTAGTTCCGCAATTGTCCGTTATTTTATTTTGCATTTTTACTTATTTATTGTTCTTTCGTTATTATTTCATAGTCACTTTTTTCCTGATAAACTGGTGTTGTTTTAGCTCTTCATTGATAATGAGTGGGTGTCTGCCAGGACTGGCAAGACCTTCAAAACATACACTCCGCACGATGGCTCTGTTATTGCTGAAGTCGCCGAGGGAGACAAGGTAAGCTCCTTATTGTTCCTACTCCTCATAGTTTTACTCACGCCTGTCTGCCAGTGGTTTAGTGACATTTTTATAATACAAATCTGATGTCTAAGTATTTGTTATGTCCAAGGATATTTTTTATGAAACACACAAAGAAAGTTATATTTGAGATTTCTATAATGTAAGATATGGATGCGGTTCGAAATAGTTATAGTTAGTGAGATAGTTTAGCTGTTATATCTACATTAAAGTAAATAACTGTAGATAACCGGCTGTGATAGGCTGATTAGCTGTTCTAACGTGCGTTATTTTTTTATCCGCGAAGCCAGGAGTTCGTATATGTATTTGCCATAAGCGGTTATTTGTTTTATATTTGTCTGTTATGTTACTATTTATCTCCGAAGTGCATATAATCAGATTCGTGATTTTTGCAATCAATTTGTATTTCTAGGATAGTTCTCAGATAAGATTTATTGTTACAAGTCACTAGGGAGCACTGCAATATTGATGGATATAACTGTCAAGGGTATTCAACATCAGTAAAAATTACCATCTCCCATTTATTTATTCCCCATATCGTACTTACGACTCGTCTCCTTATGTCACTCCATCTCAGTGCCCCCGAGGTAATCTTCGTGACTCCAAAATCTCAAATCTCAAAAATCTTGATTATTGAGCTAATTTTGAGTTGAGCTAACCTCGGTTCTAAATTAAATCTAGTTTTTTCTTCAAAAACGTCATTTCTCTAAGAGTTAAGGTAACAGCGAAAGAGAGGATGTGACGTTATAGCACTATCCCTTTCACGCTGGTGGTTCGTAATGACTTATTTTGAATGAATGAATTTATTTTAGTGTTCGTTCAGTAATAATGTACTTAGTCAAATGTGTCTTTGTTGCTCAGAAGTAATATGTGTTTGGTTGTGCTTATATTTCTTGATATATGCCAATATTGCTATAGAAAAGCATTTACTGTAAAAGCCCCATTAGAGGTACGTGTAATGACGATATTTATAATAAACAAAACACAAATTAATAATTTGAGACCAAAGTTTTGTTAGACATGGTCACTATTCGTAGAATTATTAAAGGTTTGTTTTTCACCTTTCACCTTTTTTTAAAACGTTTTACATAAAAAATGATAACACCTATTGTGATATGTTATTTTTATCTAAGCAGAAACTGGTTATTAAAATGGTAATAATCTGATAAACCAAAACAGAAGCAAAATAATCAATGAAGAGTCTACACTGAATGAAAGAAGTATGCACTTGTAGTACCTTTTTTTTACTTACTTACAACAAGAATCCAGCATTTCTTTCAGTTCGTCATCTGATTCACGTGATCCTTTTAATTTTAGGAGAACTATATTTGTGATTTTAAACGTGCATGCAGTAGCCAATTTTTATTTTCAGACAGTGATGACTCTATAAGGGATCCGATGTACATACCATAAGAGCATAAGTACATCATACGCTCTTATACATAATCTTGTGGAATTGCCTGATGAAGAAATTTATGAGGTGCTTTTTTTAGCAACAATGAAATTAACATAAAAAATGCGCCTGCTACTACAGCCGAAAATGAAGCGAATGGACCTATACTTGAAGCAACTATGAGAGAAACACAGCTGTAAACATAACTATTTCACTTACATCTCCACAAGAGAAAGAAAACGCAAACGCGATAATAATGTTAAAAATAATCAAAAGATGGTAGAAGAGATGGTAGAAAGCTAGTAAGAAAACGATAAAAAGAGGAAATTTACGGAGCCAAGTGGAGACAAGTGTCGGTTTAAATGTAATTCAACTGAAAAAGAAATAATTTCAGTATTACTGAACAAGAGGTGACAATAAAAAGCAATGGGATTATGTTTCTCAAGTATGATGACCATAATCACCAAAATACTGTTATGTTCGTGATGGTGGGGCGAGATTTTGCTCGTCAGAAGAATAACGCATTTAATTTAATATGAAAAAACAAAAAGTGTGTGTAAATAAAGGAGACTGATTTCTCTAGTTATATTCAACGTTTTCAATGATTGTGTAATATTTAGTATTGAGAAGATAATGTTTCAGTTACTTAATGTAAAAAAAATATAAATAATCTTTCTGTAATGGCTTTTTTTGTTTAAATATATTATATAGTATATATACTATTATAGTATATTATAAACCAAATCAAAATAATATATTGTTTTAAAAGACATTAGTCAAAATAATACAATATAAAATCCATTTTTTTCAGGAATAATGTCAAAAGTCTAGTTGAGACACAAAACAACGCATAGTATGTTTTTACAGTATAGCACATAGGGTTTGTCAATATATTTCAATAAGTTACAATTAAGGTAATATTTTTTGGAAAAAAGCCTTGTTTCAAAAGGCAATGATTATAAAAATATTCTCAGTTAAACTTAAAAAATGTTCCCTATAAAATCATACTTTTCAAGTTATGTCAACATTGTCGGAAACAAGAAATTTTTACTAACTCACAAGTCCAACAAATTGAACAAGTATAACCATTATAACAAGTCTAGTCTAACAAATCGCGCCGAACACGTCTGCACTAAAGAGAATCGAGAATCAAAGCAAATGTTCATCGGACTGAGCCCGACCGCGGCGTTTTATAGGCACCTCGGCGCCGACGTGATAAAGCAAAGAGATTCCTATCACTATTATAATAATTTGTTATTACCTACTACTGTTCCCCGTCTCTTGCTGCTAGAACACATACCTATAACTCTAGGCTCCGCTCGCAAGTCACTTCTGATATAATGCTTACTACTTGCGTATGGTGCTTACTTAAAAAGGGATATAATTTCATAGAACTAATTCCATGAAATTTCAGTCTTGATTTTTTGTTTTTACAACTTAGTTGTGTTGGGTGTTTTATTGTGTTTGTCACCTAATTTATTGTGTATGAATCTATAGGCTGACATAGAGCTAGCAGTGCAAGCTGCGGAGCGCGCCTTTCACCGCAACTCGGAATGGCGGCTCCTAGACGCGTCACAGAGAGGCAATATTCTGCGCAAATTCGCAGATCTGATCGAAAGAGACTTCGTATACCTTGCTGAACTGGAGTCTTATAACAATGGAATGGTGACGAGCTTAGCGAACATGATGATGCAAAATGCTGGGAATAACGTACGGTACATTGCGAGTTTGGCTGACAAAATCCAGGGTGACACCATTCCTTTAGGTAATGTAATTTTATGGTATTTTATGAAAAGTAGCCTATATGTTAGGTCTAGGATAATCTAGGTCTCAAAATACAGCCGTTACGGAGGTTAATAGCAACAAACATCCAAACATCTAAACATCCAAACTTTCGCATTTATAATATTAGTAGAATTCAAGCCGGTTCATTCATAAGCATAACTTTCAAAACCATAAAAACCCCTGACTCAGTGAAATCGTCTAGGAGTGGTTCTAAGCAAAAGCGCACGATGGTGTTATAATGTACAAGTTGCAGATGTATAAGCTAACTTATTTTGAACTTTGAATTTACAATAGTGGGAAAACCGCAATCAAAGTAATGCTTGAGCAAGACTTAGTTCATACCTATTTACGAGTAGGTAGGAACTAAGCTATTTATTGCTATTTAGCGAGAATCTGTTTAATAAAGCTTTAATTATAACTAGATTATCTGGCTAAATGAAGGTATTTATGATTTAGTTTCATATGATGTTCTCAACATAGTTAGAAGCTATTTACAAAACCTCGGAAAAGGTTTCAATTGACCTTGTGTCGGCGTCATTTGAAACGGTGTCTGGGTTGAACAGGTTTTTTCAACTGTTGGAATGAATGTTAGTAGTCGTTAAATTATTTTAATGAAATGGATATTGTTGAACAAAACAATATTTTTGAGAAATAAAATATTATTAATAAAAATTATCAATTTTATTGCGCATTCCAGTTGTTTATTACCGATTCTGTAATAAAATTATTTTACTTTTAATTGGTGGTTTTGTTGCCTTTTCAAGATTGGCCTCATTGTCAAGATCGGCCTCTCCGCTGTTAAGGAAGGTTTATCGGCACCTAAAAAAAATATTAAACAAGATTTGAATAGCTTGGTGTGGGGTTGAAAAAAACGTGTTTCAATTGATCCCGAATAGTTTCTTTCAACTGGCCCTTGTGTTAAATGTTGTATAAAACAGCAAATTAAATGTGGTAGATGGTTACTGACCATGATAAACTTGACTAGGATATTCATAGTAGCGATAATTGTAAACTACGACTAAGACCAAACAATCTTTTTGGAGCAGTACGTAAAATAATAATAAGTAGTCAAAACACTTACTTTTCGGGTCGAAAAAGAAATGTACCCACATATAAATATCCAACGTGCTTCGAGCGGTGACGCGCACTGAGTGACAGGTTTCGGGTACACCCAAGGCAGTCCTTTCCTGCCTTGGAGCCCTATCGCTGTCACTTACCATCTCCGAGTTATTCAACTTGTTTTAATTGACCCAGCCTACCCTATAGGTAGATTTTCCGCTATCACAAAGATAGGTTTTAGTTTCATTCAGCTGACCTAGCCTTTAACCTCAGTATACACAGTTGGTTCATTGAGTCACCATCGTACATCGTAGGCAGTTCGCAAGATTGCATAAAATATTTGAATATTTTTTTTTCTAGATGGCGACGTGTTCTCGTACACCCTTAAGCAACCAGTTGGAGTATGCGGCCTCATTCTACCCTGGAATGTCCCTATCGCCATGTTCTTGAACAAAGTCTGTACGGCTCTGGCGGCAGGTAAATCGTTATCATCTGCATTAAGTTGCACTTACCCATAAAATAGTCTACAGGGGTAGACTACGCCAAAAATAATATGAAAATTAGGTGATTCTTAAATTTGATCAACCATATTTATATCTATAAATTATATAAAAATGAAATGCTGTTCGTCGGTAGGTAAGCGAGAAAGGCTGGACTGATTTGTCTATTTTCTGTTTTAATAATAGTCACTTCCGAATAAGGTTTTTAAAGAAATTAAAAATTAAAAAAATGCACGGAATATATTAAAAATCGTTGTTTTTTTCTACCATACAAACTGAACTTGTTTGTCGAATTTAGTATATACTTTCCTTATGGTTTTCGTATTGACGTTTCGTATTTATCACATTCAAGGACAGAACGTCTTTTGGGTCAGCTAGTATGAAATATTTCTAAAATAGGTTGTGGGTTTCTAACCAGCTCTTGCACCATTGGGTTTTTCAATGCGAGCATTACTGCTTTGCGGCAGAAATAGGTATTGTGGCAGTACTCCGCACGGACGAGCTGTTTACAAGGAGCTCTACTACGTTTAAAATAGAAAGTAGAAGTAAATTGTTTAATAAGCGGCTTTATTATGGATGAGTTTGTTACCTGGCACGCTTCGCATCTTACTAAAGTATAGCTGCAGCTGGATTAGAGAACAAAATAAACGTGAAATCCGTGATTAATAATAGTCAAAGCGTGTCTTTGAGCACCAGCAGTGTGTCAGGATTGAACATACATCGTACTATCTTTAGGCTAATGACGTCCAACTTTATATTAGTTTCGAACCGGACCAAGTAGTGCAAGGTATTGATACACTCACTGAAGATCTCGGTGCTCTGTACGATTGGATCCAGAGGTTCGGACTCCTTATAAATCTCAGCGTAGGTAGGTAGGTATATGTAATTATGTTTATCTAGTGAACAGTTTTTGTGTTTTATTAATAGTATAGCTCTAGCATATAATGTATAACTTTTCTTGTTATTCACCTGAAGACTGTTTTTCATATTACACAAAGGTTAGCTGGAAGAGAAAGCTATCTAGCATTAAGTTCACATTTTACAGTACTTTTTAGTTGTGCAATAAAGATTTGTCTATCTATCTAACCCTTCATTGGACGGCATCGATATATAATCATTTCACATTAGTAGAAAATGTAGTGATTATTTCGTATATATTAGTATGTATTGTGCGAATTGAGCCATAGGTTCATTTCTTCCAAGCGATAAAACCGCCCATTGTACTATAAGTATTTTCATTCATTCATTCATAGGATTTCAACTGCCCGCTTGTTTATTGTATAAAGGTTATTTATTATCAAACAAAAACGCGTTTTTTGTTTAACTTACTTTGTCTGAAAAACGAAAAATAGTTTTCAACTTTTTTAATACCATCATTTATCGATAACTCTCACGGTTAAAGACTTCGCCTAAGTGGCCCTGAAAAAAAACTCTGTATATTTCCTTGATTAGTTACCTATACCATGTAACCAAACAAGAGTTTAATTCATAGCAAAGATTACTTGTCTCAATGATTTTATTAAATAATAAATAATTAGGGCGTGAGATGTCCGTAAACCGACGTCCGGTACGTTAGTACGTATACGATAGACGATCAACCTATTGTTCACCTATAGTTGTGACCTGCCTCCATCTTCCTCTACGACCGTTAGGTACATCATACTACGGATTTCAGCCCGTCCTGTATTTGCGTATTTCAATCAAAAAAAAATGTTTCTTAGATCATTCACAGTGTAAATATGTTTTTTTTACGTGCTCATTACGTTTCATTGATATGAAGTACCTGCTTGTTTCGACTCATTCCAAGAGTTCTTATCAGGGTTAGTGATCACGCACACTCTCGACGTCGCGCATTTCAATACGGGCTGTAATATAAATGCCTGGTTCTTTGCGCCCTGTCCTAAGTCTCCTCTCCTGGGCTCTCAGACCTATAGTATTCCGTCAGCCTAACGATCCTAATGTTTTTAGGATGTACAGCTGTGGTAAAGCCTGCAGAACAAACTCCTCTCACGGCGCTGGTTCTGGCAGCGTTACTGAAGGAAGCAGGTCTTCCAAAGGGAGTCATCAACATTGTGAATGGCTTTGGAGAAGACGCGGGAGTAGCCCTCACTCACCACCCCAAAGTAGCTAAGATATCTTTCACCGGATCTCTTGAAGTAAGTTAATGCCAATCGGAGAAGCAAAAAACATAACTTTTGTTTACTAACGAGTAAACTGAAATACTATTGGTGGATTATTGGTATGTTTTTGATGATGTTTCTATGTAGGTGGGTAAGCTGATCCAGCAAGCAGCCGGAACAAACAACCTCAAACGTGTCACCCTTGAGTTGGGAGGCAAGAGTCCGTTGATCATCATGGATGATGCTGACTGTAAGTTACTGATTATTATTTTAATGATAATTCTGATTATTATAGTTGGGTGATCTAGCGATGGACTGACTGATAACCAGCGCACAGCGGAAGCCGTAGTTCCAGAAGCCTAAAAATCAGGAAGCCACTTTATTTTTGATGTCTACCTTACACAAAGCAAGAGAGTTTCTAACTAATAAAATCTATCTTCTAGAAGAAGGTAGATAAAGTTTGTGAGGTATATAAAAAACTATTTGCGAGCGATATCGAGGCTATGCTACCCTCGTCTATTAAAAATATGCGAAATTTGTCATAACCCAAAAATATCGCGTATTAAGAGGTAATTATCACTAACTACATTATGGTAATAGTAGTAAGTATAATATTATATAATATTATCTATTTGGTTATGGCAACCAAAATTGAATAGGAGCCATCAATTAGATGTCCCAATTTTTTTCATGAAAATGTACCAAGCACTTCAAATTTGAATAATTTTCAGTGAACGTCGCAGTTCCTACCGCAGCTTTCGGAGTCTTTGAACTACAAGGTCAGATGTGCATAGCTGCGTCACGTCTCTACGTACAGTCTGGTATTTACGACAAGTTTGTTGAAGCCGCAGCCAAGCATGCAAAGAGCATCAAGATTGGTAACCCTACAGACCCTACAACGCAACATGGACCTCAGGTGATAAAATCAACATGTTAAAATCCTTAGCCTGTAGAAATTTAACAAAAAGTGCCATAGCACCGTCCGACTTCCTGTAATCTCTATCACTGCATCCATCTGTCCGTCAAGTAAGGGGCCTTTCTATAATAAGTCGTCCAATTTGTTAGCTATTTGAGAACCGTTTGTAGAGTCTGTGCAATAGAGTACATTTGCGTTTCCCTATCATGATTTTATTATAAGAGGCTTTTTCCGCACCTCATGACTCATATTCACATTGGTCAAACTTGTAGCTCATCAAGTACTTATGCTTGCTTTGATAGGTTGATGAAACAATGATGACAAAAGTGCTGGGTTATATCAAGAAGGGTCAGCAACAAGGAGCCAAGCTGTTGGCTGGAGGCAACCGAGTCGGCACCACTGGATATTACATAGAACCAACTGTATTCGCTAACGTCACCGACGACATGGTTATTGCTCAGGAAGAGGTTTGATCATATTTGGTTGCTTATTTTAATGGTAATGTGGGTTATTGGGGTATATGATACATGATAACAGACCACTAGTTCGACAACACCGGTACAAATGAGGATGACACAGATCGAGGATAATTTGCCCCGGTAATAAAGGCACAGCTAAGGCTACGGAAATAGCTGTGAATCGGGACACTGGAGGGATGGGAATAGGTGTTTTATTTGGAGCATAAGAACAAAATACTGTTGGAACGTTGCCACTGCAAAAATCACACTTACTGGTATTTTCAATAATCTAAGGTCAGTTCTCAGTCTCATTGTATATCAAACGTTGCTATATCAAACTACCGTTGTCTCTATTTCTTTAATATGTTCTAGATTTTCGGCCCAGTGCAAAACATCCTAAAGTTCGACACGTTGGAGGAGGTGATAGATCGCGCCAACGCCACAAACTACGGCCTCGCCGCCGGCATCTTCACCACCGACCTCAAGAATGCGCTGCAGTTCAGCAAACACGTCGAAGCTGGAACAGTCTGGTACGTTCAAGTACAAGTCCACAAGTACCAAGACGTCGATTCTGTGCAGCATTCTCTGAAGCTCAAAAGTGGCTACTTTATTGCAGTATTTTCTACTTAAATGAAGGTCCCACCTTCATTACCTTCAGTACCCTTATGAAAATTGTAAAAATCTGTTACAGAAATAAAATCCATTAATTTATTATTTATTGCGGTTTTAATACCAACAGCTTGAGAGGCAATAATTATAACTTTAGCTACATATTTATGTGTTTATTTTATTTGTGCTTTATCGTTTCAGGGTTAACACCTACTTAGTGTTCGGCGTCCAAGCCCCATTCGGTGGTTTCAAGGAATCCGGAATCGGTCGAGAAAAGTAAGTTAAAATACAGTGAATTAATGTTACACATTAGTTAAGAGAAAACTGAATCTGTAAAAAACATATTTTAGTCATCTAGATCCATTATCAACAGTCTATAGAAATCCTCTGCTGGACCTAGGCCTCCTTTAAAGATTATGGTCGATCTCCATCCACCGATTTCTTGCAATCTTTATGGTGTCATTGGTTCATCGGGTGAGGAGTCACCAATATTTCAGTCATACGCGTGTTTTGCTTCTACTGTTTTTGGTTGTTAAACTATTCATATGTGTCAAATCATTTTTTTTTATCTACAGTGGTGTTCATGCTTTGGAAGAGTACCTGGAGGTGAAGACTGTAACAATAGCACTACCAAAGAAATTTTAAGACCTATTTTTGTTTTTTAATAGTTTACATTATCTAAGTAGTTAGTTCTATGAAAGTAAAAAAAAACGTCTTCTACCTATTATGTTTTTGTTTTAAATATTACCATCAATAAAAAGATAATAGTTATACTTACACAGTATGGGGAATCGCCATTTGCATAATTAGTATTAAACAACAATAAAATATAAAGAAATAGCATGTGCAATGTACATGGAAACATAAAAACAGGAAAATGAAATGAGCTTCTAATATCATTCCTGTAGTGACTACAGATCCTCACATACTTACGTTGCTTACTCGGCATGAGAGTCATTCAAATAAAAATCAAAAATAAAATCGCTAACAAAAAATGTTTCGGCTAGTCGTGATTCCATAAGATGATGACGTTTTTTAAGTTTTACGGGAAACCTAGCAATCCCTCAGGAATAAAACTTGTATGGGACCACCTTAGGCTCATTATCCATAAAAAATAATCATCAAAATCGCTTAGCGTTCATTCTAACTTTTTTAACTAATAAAAACCTATAAACTTCCTCAAGAATTGAACTATCAATTGCATAATAATATTTCAAATCCAACTGGTAGTTCCAGAGATTAGCGCATTCAAGCAAACAAACTCTTTAACTTTATATAATATTAGTATATATACTATAGAAGTACAGGTGGATTACTAAATTATCTGTTTTACAAAACAGTGCTGTTTTTTGATCCGGCGTATTGACGTCGAGTCGGATTGTGCTTAATCGGATATGCAAAGCGTTTCGCGTTTCCCATGCGGCTGACAATTTGTAGGCGTATTACAAATCGGAGCGCCGTTTTGTAATAAAAAGAACCTAACCACTCTTCTGTTTACAATATGGTTAGACATTGACAGCCTTTCTGTAAAACGTATCGCAATGACATTCCGGCTGGACGTGTATACGCCTAGAAAACAGCACTGTAGGGAGGGCTACCCTTGGCACCCGGTAGAATCTCAAATCAATTTTTTATTTTATTTTCTAGCCTGTGTTATTTCAATGGCAAACTGTACTCCAAATCCGAATGTCAACGTCACATTCAAAAGAGTTGCACAAATTCGATCTTAATCCCGATTGTCAAGGCAATCGAGTGGATGTTACATAGAACTAACAGTATTCGCTAATGTCACCTACGACAAGGTCATTGCTCAAGAAGGGGTATGATCAAGTGTTGTTGCTTATTTGGATGGTCATTTTTATAAATACAGGTTTCATTGCAGCGTTCCCCCAGTTGACAGTACAGTATTTTTTTTATTCGTATGGCTTTCCACAGTTTCTCAATATTTTAGCTATTTTGCAGAAACCTTCATTTAACGATCGTTTTCCCCTTTCTCAGTTGGTGTTGGATCTTCATTGGTGGATATCGATTTTGATGTTGGTATGTTTTCAGTGTCGTGTGTTGGAGTTACACGGTCTGCAGATAAATTATTCATCAATGTTTTTCTCAATAATAACTCATTTTATTTATATCAGTCTTATACGACTTCGGTAAAGGTGATACTTTATTCATGAATGTCTCATTTCTTACTCTTTATTCATAATTAGTAAATTAGTCTTGTTCATTTTCGATTTCTTCTTCGTCACCAGAACTCTCAATACCAACCTTTGGCTCCAATTATTTGATAATCAGGGTTCTTGACTGAATCGTTGGAAACTTCATATAAAGATGGTCCTGATGATGATGAGCTCGATGAACAAGTGATATCATAACGAGGCTTGCAACATTTCTGTTTATTCCGTTGAACAGTTTCCTGCAGTTTTACGTTCCTTATAATCATTTTCCAAAACACAAAGCCACAAGATAAATGTTTCGGCTAGATTTTTCATAGATTTTTTGGATCGTGACACCATTCTCCATGCATTAAAAAATAATCACTTATTTAAAAATACATTTTTTTTAGATCTTAACCGATTCACCGATTACCGGTTCAGTCAAGAACAATGATTATGAAATAATTGGAGCCAAAGGTAGGGTTTGAGAGTTCTGGTGACGAAGAAGAAATCTAAAATGAAGAAGACTAATTTACTAATTATGAATAAAGAGTAAGAAATGAGACATTCATAAATAAAATATCACCTTTACCAAAGCCATATAAGACTGAAGATATAAATAAAAATAGAAAAATTAAGCTTTATTTACTAAAAAATCTAATCATTTGTGATGCAACAACTCGACTTATAAGTATTGCTATAAATTACATTTTCTAACAAAAAAGAGCTAATTGTATAGTCTGTATCAATCTAAGCAATTTATAAAACTCTCATCATCTGTAACGTTTCATACTTACCACTCTATTTTAAAAAAATATCAGTTAATTCTAATAAAAACGTGACAAAGTAGCCTCAATTTTAACCATTAGAATATTAATTTTACATAAATAATGATTAAAATTACGATGTCAAACTTTATCTGCAAGAATAAAATTACTCAACAAACTTGCCTTACTTACTTACCTTTACTACAAAACCGTGATAGGTTTGGTTTGTCACGTTCTTGCCGCAATCGGGCAGCACTTTCAAGCGATCGAGCGATCGGGCATAACTGATAGGAACCGCTATTGAAACGAATCTTGCGGACAACAGCGGTTGCTCTTAAACGGTACGCGCTGTCTCTTTCTTTTATAACATGCCAATTTTTGTTTTTCTTTGTAAAATATATTTATTTAAATATCCAAAGACTATCTCCGATCTTTGAATTTGATAAATTAATGATGAGAATAGCAAATAGATCAGTCCCACAAGTATATAAATAGGTACATAAAATATTAATTAGGTATTTCAACATATTACTTTATATTTCGTTAGTAATTCTAATACAAAATATTCTGCAAAGCTCATCAACAGGCAAATAAAAATAATACTATACTGACTTCTAATTCTTTGCGATAATGAACAATAACATCTCCTTTGAACGCCATTGCTGAACACCTCGTTCAGATCTTCATGAACACAGCTCAGTGCATACCCGGGCTTTTTCGTTTCCTCAATATCGTAATCAATGTTCATTATAATTTCACGGTCGTCTTTGTGTGGTTTTCGCTTTTTCTTATCATCATCATAATACAAATCTTCATCTGTAGGAGTGGTTGGTTTTCGACGTCTAGTGGACTTTGGTATTTTCAACTCATTCATAACGTTAGGGTGATAATGTGTGTTTTGAAAGAGATTTTCATTATTGTCACTTATGAAATAAGCTTGATAAGGTAGGTACATGGGCGGTGGTGAAATCATAGTTGATCCATGGGGAAATGGCCTGGTGCAATCATCTCCGTGCTTGCACTGGTGATTACTTTTAGCATTGGCACAGTTGCATTTTTTAGCAGGACTGTGCATTAAATTTTCCGGATGGTCCGACAAACTTCTAACGTCCAAGCTTTTAATTTTAGGATGCTTGTTTAAATTACCTTGCAGTTTTTTTTCATGGCTCGGCATTGTGTCTTCCTCGCTTATATCTTCAAGGATAAGAGATCTTGTAAACTGATCAACGACAGGCCACTTTTGTTTCACCTCGAGAGTAGGAGTAGCAACATTAAGTTTTGTTTTCCATTGATCAGTCGTTGTGTAAGCCAAATCTTTCTCGAAAAAGCGTTGTTTTATCGAAAACATTTCATCTGATAACATTTTGTCGAAAACGTTTAGTTTTAAATTATTACTAGGAGTGCTTGTTCGATTTTTTGTAATATGAAACACAGGATTTTGAATTGTAAATAATTGTTCTTTGTTTTTCGGAGCATCTGTAATCAAAATGATTTTTGTAAAGATAAAAATCTAAGTATCAACACAACAGTTCTCTGTTCCGTGATCCAAGTACCTAGATGTCTTCTCGTAAAGTTTGTAGACCTTTCTTTTAGTATTGCTAGTTTCTTTAATAATATACTAGCTTCTGTCCACGGCTTCGCCCGCGTGGTACCCGGATAAAATGTAGCCTATATATTATTCTGATGTAACACATCTTACATTAAAACAAACACTTTACATTAAAAGTAGCTATGTTAATGTAAAGTTTTATTAAAATCCGTTCAGTCGTTTTTGCTTGAAAGAGTAACAAATATGCATCCTCACAAACTTTCACGTTTATTATGGTAGGATTCTCTACAAGTAAGGATTTACTAATATTTACCATTTTTTTTGAAAAATTCTGTAATATCCGGGTATTTAGCTCTGCTTGAAGAACTATTTATTTCGCAAAAGTAAATGGTGAATACTAAAATATGAAACATAAAAAACATAACCAATATATGCAAAATAGCTCATTTTAACTAATAAGTTTATCGCTGTCAAGATAACCAGAGGGCTATGACATCTATTTCGTCATTTATTAATTTTATGTTATGTCATGTATTGAGTATTTATTATTTTTAGTAATTTATTATGAAAATTGTGAAGTTATTTGTGATTTTTTGTTTTATTAGAAGTATCCGAGGACGGTACTGTGGGATATGTAACAATCACACGCTCTGCAAATATGCCGTAAGTTGTTTTCATACATTACCTAGTGTATCTACTTTAGTAGACTCTACTCAATTGACTAAACTAAGTTATACCCAAAAGATCTTTGGGTATAACTATTGATTGTATTGACTGATGCTTCGCTAGTTATACCTATAACCGGAAACAGAATCTAAGCTAGTACGGTTTTGACATAAAACTATTAATAATGCTGGTTATTTTTTACACAGCATCATCTAGCCCTAAATTAAACAGCGCTTGTTTTATGAGAACTAAACAACTATATACGTTTTACATACATTTATACATATACATAGAAAACACCCAGAGCCGAGAAAAATATTTGCAGATCATACAAAAATACGACCCGCAACGGGAATCGATCCCGCAACCTTCTGCGTCGCAGGCGGTCCTTCAGCACCCACTGCGCTACAGAGCTTGTCTAACTCAGCATGGCACGCCGGAAAACTTTTCAATGTCTATTGATCGCAGGGGGGCTTTGCTAATGCGTTATTGCGTTCTAAACGCAAAAACTACATATATGTAAAGGTACATGTAGATGGATAAATATCGTTATACCTATCTCTTATAGATCTTTTTCATTAATAATATTTGTACAATTCATAGAACTTAATTATTTTCGGCTATCTTGTCCGTCTCATCGTCCTAGTTAGTATGGGTATAATAGGTATAAAAACAGTGTAGACCCAGGTCTATACTGTTTTAATACCTATTACTTTAATATTTATCATCACTAATACAATTGTCATCCAAGTTGGAAGGTCCTAGTCCTGTATGCGTGAGCTACGACAAAGCAGCACTGTTGACAAACAGGGATACAAAGGAAATAGTGAATCGAATCAACGAGAGAAGGCAGTTGGTAGCGATGGGGTTGCTGAATCGATTCCCACAAGCAGCTAACATGAAGAAAATGGTATGAAACGAATGAGTTATTTTTATAGGATGATAAAAACGATATCTTAGAACTTGTAATATATGCGTATACGCGTAAGCAGGTATACCTATATCCCAAAAGAGGTGAATCAATAACCGAAAAATAACAGATATATACTACTCAGCAGTACGCAGATTTGTGAGTATACTAAGTAGCGTGTGGTCAGAGGCACGTCTAAACTTTATAGTTGGCACATCCCCACGTTTTGCATAGTAATAAGCACTCCGCGTGACAGGTTCCAAGCCCATCGCCAATTGTTCTTCTATTACAGAAAATAATCGGTCATCGTGAATACCAATAAGTCAGCTGTATCGATTGTTCTGTACCTACTTCATTGTAATCGCCAGGACCGAAATTTTGACGTGCTCTACAAAGAATCAAAGCTCTCACTTATACCTACATGTTACAACCGAGCAGATTCGCCCTCAGAAGTGACGCTTTCCAATCGTTGTAGGAATTAAAGCGGGCATGTGTCAATTATAATGTTTGGACGTGCTTCTGACTGAATTGGTATCTACAGACTGAGTATGCATCTGGGGATGTCCATCAATAAATCTTGTATAAATAAATAAAAATCAATTGCCGCATGTATGAAAGATCATCACTTGAAAACGGTTCGACCGATTTGGCTGTGTTTTTTTCATTGTGTTCGTAATTGTCAACATAATATTAAGTGGTGTACAATAACGAGTTATCTATCTATCTATCTATCTATTGTCTGGACAAGATTCACATGGATTTTTTTTTTTACAAAAATCCACCGGTAAAGTCGGTAATTTGGACTCGTGCGAAGCCGGGTTGGGTCGCTAGTATGTAATAAATATATACGTGTCAGCATGTCACTACCCCCACTCAAATGAACGTCGCTTCATCCAGCTGATCTCTCAGAGAGCTACGTATCTACACCACATGAATATTGTACTATTGCCTTTACGTTATTAACATACCTACTTTATTATGGAAAAGCTATCACACTTATTCTACGTTAATAATAAAACGTAAATGAAACCAAAACAAAGAACATAGTAAAGATAATACTAATAAATAGGTATCATTTCATTTAATGCCTTCATTACAAAGCCTTACAAAGCAAAATGAACAGATTTCCCTCAGCTGTTAAAAAAATGTTCAGCTTAGCTTTTTTACCCAACTGAATAAAAGAAGGGTAATGTTGTTCGGGTGTATGTATGTATGTATGTATGTATGCTGTTCTCTTGGCTCTCGCTGTAGCCTAAACGGCATGATGGATTTTGATGAATGACGTGTCATTGGATTCGTCTTGATCACGGGACTAACATAGGATATATCAAGTATAAGGAAATCTGATATGGCAGCTACAAAACCGCCATATTAGATTTCCGACGACCCTAAAATTCCTGTAGCCTAAACGGCTTGATGATTTAGATAATTTAGGCGCCAATGTATTTGTCTTGATCACAAGAGTCACATAGAATGTAAGTACAAAATATGAAGAAATACTTACTGCGATATAGAATGTACAAAATATCAAAAATTTAATACTGCGGCGGCTATATCAGCTATATGCCGCCTAAACGATTTCCAACTAAAAAACAATCAAAACCTGATGGATAAATGCGGTGTCATCGATAGGTCGATGTGCGATGTCATTGGATTCGTCTTAGCTTGAGTGACATAAGATGTAATAACACGAAGTGTCAATTATAAATACATTTTATAAAGGAATATTAATATTATAGAAACACGCTTAAGAAACTGCAGACGGGTTTCTTTGTTTTTTAGTTAATTACTTGTTTTGAGGCAGTAGCTGGCTGAAGCGCAAGAGGGTTCGATTCAAATGTTTGCATATTCTGCAAATAATATGTGTGTAGCTTAAGTAAGTCTTAGTTACTGATTCCCACGACTCAGGGAAACCTAGTGTGTGATCAGCACTATATAATGTAGGTAGCTATGTAACGGTTGGGTGTTTATTTATTATTTTGATAATTACTTACTCAAATTGTCTTCAATATTTTTTAAATTAATTTTTATGTCTTTATTTTTTTTTATTTACTAATCCCATATAATATTTTATTTCTTAGTGGTTCGTATTGACTGTATGAGGAGCCACATTCAAACCTTCATGCAAATATACGTACATATCCAGTATATCCAGTAACCTACAAATACAGGTCTATCAAAGTTATCTCTTATTTCGATCAATTAAATCACAGTAAATTAAATTCAAAGTCACTGTAAAACTAGCAAAGTAATTAAGTAAGTTGTTGACAATATTAAATATTAAAATATTAAGTAAAAAACAAACAAACTCTTTCAATTTAAAATATTGAACCATTGTTTTAGTTGTCGAGGAACGGAAGTGATCCATTTTTAATCTCACAGAGTGTTTTAACTTTTTAGAGATGGTCTTCGAAACTGGCAAGTTTTGCGCAACGCTGGGTAGATCAATGCGACCGATCTGTGAAGCCTGACAGAGAAGATGAATGCCGGGATTTGGGTAATTATTTAACAATGAACACTCTAGGTATACAATAACAATATCCAACATTCGCAAGAATTTATGACAGAATCAGTACTTAAAATTCTATAAAATTGTGGCTTTCGCTGGAACTAGCCAATACTTAAATTTTATCAATAGCCTACGGAAGTCCACAGCTGGATAGTGTAATATAATATAAACCTTCCCCTTAATAGTGCCATGGTGAATGTTCTTGCTTGAACCACAACCATCTACCTACCGACTTCCCGGTCGATTTTGGAAACACAAAAGCTTTCACTGTGTACTGGAATGCATCAGATCAAAAGTGGGGCGAGTTCACGATCGAAATTATAGTACATTATTGCAGAGGCCGCGATATAGGCAATTTAAAGTTAAGTTTTACTTCAATGATACGAGACACGCAATTGCCATGTCTGACGAGGAATATAAGTGCTTTTCTCAAAAAAATGCATGGATATAAAAAAAGCTTCTTAAGTAAGATACTTTTACGTATCTAATTCTAATTCTAATTCTAAGTGGGGGAACCAAGGTCTGCACTGACGTCCCGCATTGGGGTGTATTGTGCATTA
This sequence comes from Perizoma flavofasciatum, assembly GCA_958496245.1. Taxonomy (NCBI): domain Eukaryota; kingdom Metazoa; phylum Arthropoda; class Insecta; order Lepidoptera; family Geometridae; genus Perizoma; species Perizoma flavofasciatum. Next base: position 11,278,190 of record OY292419.1, on the reverse strand, counting down.
TCCCCCTTCTAACCTGACCCCAACCAGCCCAACTCCTTGAAGTAACGGAGAAGGACTCTGGGTTGATGACAGCAGTGTTCCAGTGTCCCTGATCTCTTGTCAGTTAGTGATGACGGATCGCATGAGTTCATAAGCTCTTGCAGTCCCGTTTTCGACCTGACTTCATTTGTGGCGGTGCAGTGTATTACCACATGCTCCACAGTCTCTTCAACCTGGAGGCAACCTCGACAGAGTCCACTATCCGTGGCCCCTGTCTTAAGGAGATGGTGATTCAGATCACAGTGTCCCGTGATGATGCCCACCATCATCCTCAGGTCGTCGCGTTTCATTTTTAGTAAGGTGTTCGTTATTTTACGATTTTTTGTCGGTAGCAACGTTTTTGTATGTTTGCAGTCCGGTCGTTGATCCCATATTTTCTGGTGCTCCTTTTCGGAGTTAAGTTTCAGCCTGTTTTTTATTTCTGCCGTTGTAGGGCTAGATAGGCTGATATCGTCTGGGGTTGGAGTAAGTTTGGCTCCTTCCTTCGCCAAGGAGTCGGCTTTATCGTTATCTGGACAGTTGCCGTGTCCTCTTGTCCATCTTATTGTTACCGTGTGTTTTTCAGCTAATTTTTGGAGCGCATTGTGGCACTCTACTACGGATTTCGATCTGGTGTCAGGTCTGCCGAGTGCGTTGATGAGTGATGCGCTGTCTGTTGTAAAGATTAGCTGTGTAGGTGGGTTTTCACTTGATATGGTTTCAGTGGATGGTAATATTTCTGTGGCTGCCAGGAGGAGTCCTATGGTTTCCGCCTGGAATGCCGTGGTTGTTTTGTTTAGGGCTTGTGCTCTTGATAGTCCAGTCTCGGGGCAGTAGAAGCCACAGCCTGCCCCTGTATTGTTTTTGGCACCATCTGTGTAGATGTGAAGGGCAGAGGGTGTTAGAGGGTCCTTACCCTTCGTTACCTCTTGTGTAGCAATTTGGTATCTCTTGTTAGTTAGATATGTTGTAGCTATTCTATCTGTACCTCTGGTGGCTTCTGGGATAATGGTTATAGCCTTGTCCAGTATTTTGCAATGATTTGTTGTATTGACATTGCCTTTCCATTGATTTGTGGATTTTATTCTCAGAGCTGCTGCCATAGCTTCCTGTTGTATGTGTACATGAAGTGGTATCAGCCCTAATATTATGTCTAGTGCTGCTGATGGAGTAGATTTTGCACATCCACTGATGAGCGAACATGCCATTCTTTGAATCTGCTGCAGTTTGTTTACTGCCGTAATTAAGTTGGTTCGTGGCCACCATACCACGGCGCCATATGTTAGCACTGGTCGGACCATGACAGTGTACATCCATAGGCAGAGTTTGGGTTTTAAGCCCCAGTCCTTGCCGACCGCGCGGGTGCACTGCCATAGTACGTTTGTTGCTTTAGTAGTGGCGTGGTCGAGCTGTTTACTCCAGTTGAGTTTGCTGTCCAGCCATATGCCTAGGTACTTGACCTCTTTGCTGAAAGCTAGTTCCTTACCACAAAGAGAAGGCAGTACTAGTTTCGGCAATTTTAGCTTGCGAGTGAATAGCACGAGTTCTGTTTTGTTGGGGTTGACAGATAGACTGTGCTTGAGGCACCAGGCTTCGTACTTTTACGTATTTTTCTTTTAACTTCACTGGAAGCAGGTTTTTCATCGCTAATTTGGCTTCTGACCTTAGATTTGGTGACAATATCCATTTCACTTTCGGAACCTTTCAAACTTATTTTGATTTGTGTACAAAACAACAGAATCGAGAGGATCTTTTGCTTTACCGCCATTTTTTTGAATTTTATTGCATGTGACAAAATGTCACATCTGCATCTTTGGTAATGGATTTTCATAACACATTTACGGCGCGTTTTTTGTTCCAAATTTAAAACGGATGCTGTGTACGTAAATAAGATACTTCGCGTTCTGTTTATAAACTTAATGGCAATACTATATATGTTGAGAAAAATAATTTTATCACTTATTATTATTAAAACTCATGTAGAATGCGTACAAAACTTGGTACGGAAAGTTCTCAAAAGCTCTTTTTATTACTGAAGACTAATTTATTTAAAAAAATACCCGCTTCGACAGGAGCCCGTTATTGCGGTTTGCGGGTTGTTTGTCTATAACCATTTATTTCCACAACGGATGATCTGTCTTCAATGATGATTCTTACTTTAGATATGTTTTATCGCCACGAGTCACGCTACGATCGATGATGGAAATAAAGTTTTGTTAAAATTTACTCATTAGCTCTTTTGGGTTTCTAGTCATTTAAGTATCATCTTTGTAGGCTCTCAGCGGCTTTATATTTCCTTACTGATGAGAAGGTTGGTACTAAAATACGATCCTCGTTAGCCGATAACCCGTAGCCTCGGAAGTAATATCTCTTATATTCATATAAAGTTCGTGAAACTGATTGTTGGTAATATATTAAATAAAAACCAGTACACATTATTTACAGATTGTTGTTTTAATCATTTAGGTTTTTTACTTAATGAGAAATTAAAAGAAAGAATATTGTAAGTAAGAAAACTATGTTCATCGCGCAATGTGAAATAATGAACAAGTATCTTGCTATTTTCATTTCTTAAATATCTCTGATGTCCAACAAAAGGCCTACTTTGTGAATTACTAGCCTCTGCCCACGGCTTCGCCCACGTGGTACTGGGATAAAAAGTAGCCTATGTGTTATTCTGATGTATAAGCTATATTACTGTAAAGTTTCTTTAAAATCCATTCAGTAGTTTTTACGTGAAAGAGTAACAAACATCCTCACAAACTTTCGCGTTTATAATATTATTAATTAATTAATATTGTAGGAAGTAGGAATATAATAAGTAATAATAATAATAGTAGGAAATACAAACCAGCTTTGGGCCTACGCGTGTTTACGAGCGTAGTGAATCCGTCCAAAGGTAGGTAAGTTAGGCACTTCTAAACTTCCAATAAACCCTTATTTATTTTCAGTCAGCATGAAAGTTGGGCAAAACATTGCTACAGTTTTGGGCCCATCACCAGGTCTCGGTGTGAAAAGTTTTGTGGATATATGGTTCATGTTGAATATACATTTCATGGGCAGTGTTGCTTACTATAATCAGTGAGTTCATTACTTCTTGTACACTTTTGTTAAAACGTATTTACTTGTTGTTTTCTAAAAGGAAAAGTGGCACGTCGCATTCATATTACAGACGAATATGTTGTGGAGTCTAACCAAAAAGGTTGCAAACAAAAATACAGACTTTTGGACCATTAAAAAAAATACTGTTTGGTATACTAGAAGTCTCTGCCCACGTGTGGTATGCTGATTTAAGATTAGCTTACATTATGTTATTCAAAGTCACGTCAACAAACGTTGTTAATATTATTTTTTATATCAACTGTAACTCTATTCCAGATCAAAAGACTCGAAGGCAAATCATTTCACTCAATTAATTTGGGCGGACACTACGTTTGTAGGCTGTGGGCGAGCAAAATTTTTCGTAAGTGTGTCAAGGCTAATTACTAGAATTAAAATGGCATCCATCATTTTACTCGCGATGCAAGGACCATTTGGAGTAAGAGGTTGTTCGTTTGTTTGTCCCACGACATTTTTCTTAAAACGGCGTTTCAACAATCGGTCAAGCCGATTGTTGAAACGCCGTTTTCTACAAGCGTCTTGTACAATTTCAAGGGTGGTTCTTATAAGTTTTTTCGCCACACACAACTAGAGGGAGCTGCAATATGCTAAAACATTAGGACTGTTTTTTTTTAAATTTTGATACTTATTAACATGCCTAACCTTTTAGGATGATATATTGCACACTGTCGTAGAGAGGCTTGTGTGCAATTTTGCCCCTAGAGGAAATATTCACAGGAAACCAATTTACATACTTGGATATCCGGGAACTCAGTGCTCAAATCAAATGCTTCCCGAGAGTGAATTTCCCGGATTGTGTTCACAAACCACTGAATCAGGTAAATTTATATTCTGCATTACAATAATTAGTATCGGAACAAGCACGTTCCTACAGGTACAATCAGCGACAAAAAAAGATTTACAATTTGAGTTTTTAGATTTCAGTTTTCTTCGGGCTTAACAAGAAAATGGTAGCGTTAGATTGAAAAAAGTTCGGGGCCAAAGTGGATAAATAAATAATAAATAAATAATGCTGGACGTTTTTCACACAGCATCATCTAGCCCCAATCTAAGCAGAGTTTGTATTATTGTAACTACATGACTGATATACTACTTTTATAAATTTCTAATTGGATGTTCCAATATAGCCTAATATTTTGAAGTAATTTCTATGGGTTCCGAAAATATTTTAGTTTACAAAATTATTACTCTCCTAACTTTTTTAAATCTATAATATACTATTGGGGATTTTTAATAAAACCAAATTTTAAAAAGGAAAATTACAACTCCCCGTGGCGATTTATTATTAGAATTATAGAGCTTGCGTCACTCGCGCTGCTCTTTATACAGCCGGCCGGTTGCTCGCGCTGCCGGCTTTGCTGCAGGTAGCTATCAATACCTTAATTTGGCCATAATTCCACCTGAAGGTCAGTGATGATATGACTTACCATCATATGAGACCTAGATTGTATTTTTCAGGAGAGACACATCTATCTCTACTGAAATTTACAATCTGGGTCTCTTCGTCATAAATCATTATGAATCAGGTCACGTTCCTCCAAATGAACCTACTTTTGTCGCTGACTGCATCGGACCAAAACGGTGATAAATCTATATTTATTTATTTCATCCAGTGAAATAAATCATAATTACAATTGCATGCTTCTGTGAAGGACTTCATAACAAAATGGAGTCCGAAAACAATCTGCGTAGACTTCTAATTATTATGTGCCGGGATATTTTAGTTTCAGAAACAAAAAATATCAACAAAGGTTCTTCGGCGAGCAGTTTGCTTAGGATACTCAATCTATCGAACAATTCACTGAAGCAAGAACTAGACCCGAATAATTTAAAGCAAATGAACCTTAACAGTAGCGAAATTGATGATCAAAGAAATCAGAAAACGAGACATGTTTATCTTAATAATTCTTACGGTAAGGGGTTTTCAATTAAAACAAGCATTTATATGTCATCATCATCATCATGTACATACAGCCCATCTCATCCCAGTGCTGAGCATAGGCCTCTCTTCGTTTGTGCCATCCGCCAATTGCGCCAATCAGATCCATGTACGACCTATGATTTTTAATATGTCGTCGACCCATCTTGCCGGTGGACGACCTGCGCTCTTTTTACCACTTAGTAAGCACCCTGCTCTATATATTATTCCATTATATAATATAGGGGGTTACATAATATAGATTCATATGTTCTCTGAAATTACTAAATTAAAGACCAACTCGCTTAACACTTGTGACATGATGGGCATCCTCAGATTCATACTCAGTGCTTAGATCTTTAACGATATCAAGTAAATAGATAGTTAGAGACACGTGCAAACATTTTATTAGTCACATGCCCTTGTTTTGCAAGTATTTAGCATTCAACATGACAGGCTGCAAGTCCTTTGCGGGTTGTTGGAACACTAACTGATGGCATATGCCTTCAAAATGTTTATTCTTGGGCATGCCGGTTTCTTCACGATGTTTTCCTTCACCGTTTTGTACATTTTTCAAGCGCAATAAACCCACGATCGGATCGAAAGTCGGGGCACCGCTCGCTAATCCAACACGGCTCTTCGGCTGTAGGTACCTAATTACAGTTAATACAATTTCATTGAACATTTATTTAAGGTGCTGTTAAACGCGATTCAATTCATTTACAAAATCCAGTAAGAAATATGGATAATTTTAATGAACCACAGTATACACAACGTATATTTACCCAAGAGAGAGGCCATTCTCGAATGTATCATGGCTATCAATCGAGCAAGGAACCAATTTACAATCAGGATATAAGTCATACACATACTGTGCATGATTTTAGAAGATCAGACTACGCAACTTCTGCCCCTTTTTATTCAAGTTCTACTCAAGACGCTAGGAAACATTACGTGGACAGTCAGTGCACCCGCAGGATGATATCGGGGGAAAACCATAACTGTTTTTCTCCTGATCCTCCATGTAAAATTAAAACTAATGAGTGCACGCGCGGACAAGCTCATAATTGCCCGCAGTCAAACCCGTACCAACACACCACATTTGCACGACTCGACAAAGCCTGTAACCCGTGCAATGAACAAACACTACCAACTGTTTCCATGCAGTGTGACTGTAATCTAAAATGCCAACCCACCAGTAACTGCCAAGCATTTACCACCACATACTGTGCATATCGAAAATTAGGTGGCGATGAGCCAGACAAATCTAACCCATTTGGTAACTACGACCCATTTCATAACGTAGAAGTCAAAAGCGCAGAGGAAGATTTACCTCGAAAACAGCTATGGCGCTTTGAAAATGCTGATAAACTAGATAAAACTGAATATAGCAGAAAAGAATCAGAACAGTACAAACAGGTAAAATCAATCGTTGATGAATCGCGACCAAAAATACGAAAGATTCAAGATTCATATCGTTCCTTTGATTACAGCGAAAGGAAGAAACGAGGAGACCTCGAAGACCAAACATTCAAACCATTTTGGCAAATGGACGAATATAACTTAAAGTGGCCATCTGAGTTAAAATCTATCAGATATACGACATTGATAAACAAAAGACACAGAAAGACACGTACAACAGTAACAACAACGAGATTACCGACAAGTACAGAAACGATTACCATCAAACCTAAAGATAAATCAAGTATGCATTATAATAACCGTGGCCGTGTAACAGAAAAGTATCTTTCGTTCGATGAACTTATGCATTTAAGGAAACTTAGCACTGCAGAGTCAATAGATAATGATGCAAGACGTAGAGCAGATAGCGATGCCTTAAGAGAAGGTGCGACTACAGTAGATCCTAGTAAAACAACAACTATGACCGCAAACACGCCTTTCATTCGGCAGAAACATTGCACGCGTAAACTGACTTGTACTTGGACAGCTGCTTTAAATGGGAGTGGTGGTGACGGCAGTGGAGGCGGTCCGGCATTTGATGTTGGCTCTAGGACACCACCAGGGTATGTCGATGGCTGCACCCGTACCTCAACCTGCACGCGAGACTATATGGACCGAAACAAAATGGCAACTTTATCCGAAAGTCCCGAAGCAACTACTCTAGAAGACGAAGATTACTGTGAGCGACGCTCACTTAATATACGTAGACGAAATTTAGAAGAACGTGAAGTAACAATTCTTAGTATTGGATATCAAGAAGCATATACAAAACTTCCTATACTAAATACTAAACTTGATGAAATAGTCTCGAGTCTAAACGATTTAGAAGTTAAAACCTCGTCGCAAAATGATAACTTCCACTGTATTTGCTATGAAGATGCTACGAGAGTGAAAAGAGGAGAAATCAACGCCATGAAATGTGACTTAAATTCGAAAGTTGTACAGTATAGCGATGGTTGCTCTAAACACAAGAATTCTAGATCAAAAAACAACATTATTTCATACAAATGTCCATGTAATGGCACTAAATCTCTCCAGAATATTATATTTTATAGGGCAATTACGTTGAGATATAGCGTTACGTGGATGTTCTATTACACGTTTATTATGAGATCTTTCGAAGATTGAACCAAAAATTAGCGAGACAATGTATGCAATTAGCAAAGTAAAATTATTTATTTTTGTGATTGTATTTTATGTAGTAACTGCAAAGTTATTTCTCGCAAACTATGCGGTGTAAGATATTTTCAATATAAATAAAAAATATTAAATTCAGATTTTGAATAACTTTAATCCCAAATCAGATGGGCAGCTACGTAGGAGTTTTGTCAGTGATATCTTCCAGAAACTTTTTCATTACATTGTGTCCACTTTTGAATACATTCATATCATCGGGAGACAGTTGACTGACTGGAGTGGTACTATCAGTAACAGTATCCGCTTCAAAGATTTCATCCAAAAAGTCAATTGTTACCGTGCTTTTTTTGATATCTTCAATTTCCATCATAATATCTTTGATTGGTATATTTGACGTGTCGTAGTAAACCTCGGTGGTTTCACCACTTGTTTCTTCCCTGTCCGCGTCATCTTCGGGAAAGAAGTAGTGTCCAGTGAAGTCATTGTTAAGCTGAATTCGAGCTAGTTCTGCTTGGATTTTAACTGGATTAACTTCAGCTGCATACAGTGTGGTATCTTCCACTTCTTCTGTAAATTGCATTTTTTCTGAAACAAGAGTAGCATCTTTGAATATGCAAAGCATAGTCTTAGCAGTCCATAAGATTAATCTTAGATTATCTGTTCGTAAAATTTGATACCACTAACTCAAACAAATAATAGTAGACTAGCTTGTAGCCACGGCTTCACCCGCGCGCTATGACCAATAGGTATAGGTCACGAACTATACCTATTTCAAATAGATAGAGCCGTTACGAAGAATATTAGCAATTTCCAAACTTTTGCATCTATTACTTACAATAAATCTGATTGTTTTTTTAAGTGCATTCTATTATTGATACTGAAGCCAAAACAACTCGATTTATTTATTTTGTAGTCTGTCTGTATCTTGGCCGCACATCACGCCGAAACTACTGAATCAATTCAAATGAAACTTGGCATGATTTGAGTTCATACTACGAGGTAGGACACTAAAAACTTTTTATTGCAAAATTCAGCACGGTTCCTTTGAGAGAGGGGATGAAAGTCAAAATGTGTACTTAGTTGTAATTCATTAACGCGTAGTCTTTCATTAATTTTTTGTTAGAACTGTAAAGATTATCATGTTAATATTTTATATTTTGACTCTGTCGAGGGTGAGTGACGCTTCTAATATATTCGTATTGTTCCGACGGAGTGAAATTGCATGGTTATACAGGGTTATCAGGAAAAGGAAAATTAACAAAAAGTTTTTCGGATGGCTATGAGGCCAAACCTAAAATCGCGAAAAAATCTGCTTTTCTATAACAAGAGTTCATTGACGCACGGTGAAAGTTAGGAACAACTGTTTTTTTTCGTTCCCTTTTAGCTTAGCATAGCATGTCTTTTATGGGATAAATTTCGGAGACTGCTTTGGAACTGCACAATCTTATATTCCCATCTTCGTTCCGGCACCAAACGAAGAGAGCATCGGCGAAAAGACACCGTTTAACATTCAAAATTCCAAAGACTCTCACAAAGCAATTTGCTTCAACACTTACTGAGCGAACCGCGAAGGAACCCTCTACCTGAGTTACTTTCTTCTGGAAAATACAACCTGGGAGTTTTCAAATCAAGTAAAAAGCTCCTTTCTTGATAAGAGAGCTTCACTGCAGACCACAGCGTTGCTTAATATGAGACAAACTGTGGTCAAATGCGAATAATAAGTCTGCAGGGATGGCAATCGCGCACGAAGTCGCGGATACAGCTAGATTATAATATAAGTAGAGGTTTTATCAAGTTGAGAATGACGGATGAATCATCATTTAAATTAAATAAAACATACCAACTCCTCCATTACTTCTAAAAATAACAGCTTCTACAAGGTCGACAAGCAACGTGGAATTCAATAGATCACTCTCAGTTATTTTCGTTGTAGTAGGTGGTACATTTTTGCTGTACAGCTTGCTTACAAACGCAGCTACGCTCGGGTCAGTAAACGAGCTGTCTAGAAATCCGGTCAGCGTCGGCAATTTTGTTGAAAACAGCAGCTCTTTGAATGCAGGATCACTGCTGAGTCGTTTTCTGAGTAATTCAATGAAGTTATCAACGGAGAGGACATCTTTGCAATCGTGTTTTGTTGCAGCTGTAGTTACCAATTGTCTTGTAAAATAGTGGACATGTGAAAAATAGTCGAAGGGTGTAAAAGCTTCATCCCCAGTTACGGCATCTCTAATATCTATCGTTTCAGTTGTAGTATCGGTGTTCGAAAGTTTACCGGTTGTGGAAATTACTTGAGATGTTTTATATTCTAATGTAAAACTTTCAACATCAGTGGTTTTATCTCGACTTGTTTGTTTGGTTGTTTGACCTGAAATAGAAAGTAACTTCAGCATTTTTTTAAATATAGGAGACGAAACAAACAAATTACTTAAAAGGGTTCTGTTTTTGCCATTTCAGTGTATGTTTTTTACCGAGGGACAGGACACGCTAAACTTATTTTTTTAACTTACGCACTAGGTAGTGCATACTACCGCAAGAAACATAATTTACTACCTAAAGGAAATTATAAAATCTTTGGGTACCAATTTTTACCAGCATGTTAACACTGATTAAGTCGTCCCCAATTTAATTTGCTAGCTTCTCTTAATTTATATCTAGAAAGACACAGATTTACCAAATTACTAGAACAAACATAAAGGCTTTAGCAAAATTTTTGAACGCAGATTTAATAGGTCACGTAGACTCGTACGTAGACGTCGTCGAAGAAGGCGGTATCTTTCGTAGATGTTTAATTAGGTCCGTAATCTACCTACAATGAGCAATAATAAATCATAAAAGAATAAAAAATAAATTTATCTTTTGCGTCATCTTGGGATTTTTCGCCAAGTAGCGAAATCAGAAGCATAATGTCATTACTATGTCGATTTTGCCATCACTATCTGTTTGTCTGTGTGCCCGTGTGCCATACCGCGATTTTTCTCTCAGTATAGAAGAAGGAGCATATCGATGTAAAAATTGGCATTTGGACATATTTAACTGATTTTAATAAGTAAAATAAAATAAAGGATGATTACACTCCCTATGCGTAAATTGTCTTCTTTATTTATCTTAAAAACAAGAAGTGTTTTAAAATGGCTCTAACTCTTTAATCTAGTGTCCAAGAAGTATGAAACAAGTTTACCGAGTACCATTAGGTAGGAAAACTGCCAACAGAGATTAGTTCGACTTATTTCCAATAATAACTTAAGGAGGTATTAGACAACTTCGGGATCCTCACATGTTTTTGGTTTGTCTTGACACATCGTGCTCAATTTTATTTGACTTTATTGCGATGGGCAAATATAATCTTACCGCAAAGGGCTTTAAAGACAGGATCGCAAAAAGTGCCTTCGGGGCATCTCGAGCATGGAACCCCGTAACTGTAGACAGTTTTGTTAACACGATTCCCGCCAGGTGCGAAGTTGCAAACCAATCTATACACTGTACGGTTGCCACTATCTTGGTCCTGGCAACAAAAACGTGCTATGATTTCTTAAGACTCCAAATAACTAAAAGACCAGCCATAAGACCGCCCATTGTTAATTTCTTTTGTTTTTTTTATTTATAATGTTTTTGGATGTTGTTCTGTAAAATAGTGTTATGCACAGTAAAGAGTTTATCTATCTATCTATTTTATATACACATTCGGTTCTATGTATTTATTTGTGTGTTGTTTATCGATTACTCGGTGATGTTTGGTCCTACTTAAATGATTCTTTCTTTGTTTTGCAGGTTGCGAATGCTAATATTTATGTAGTTGATGTGTGGGAAGCTCCCAGGTTCATATGAACTAAAGTGCTGATTGGCTTCTCAACTAATTTCTAAATTCGGTTACAAAATATGGTTGCAAAGATACACGTACATATATAAATATTTTATAACGGTAGAGAAAATATAACAAAGCGGGAACAGAATGGCCATAAATATATTATACCTACCTCGACCTCGGTGGCGCGGCGGACGAATAGCTGGCTGAGACTCAAGAGGTGCGGGTTCGATCCCGCTACGGGACAAATGTTTGCATATTCTGCAGATATATGTTCCAGGTCTAGGTGTTGTGGTACCATGGTACTCGTAGTTCCTGATACCCACGATACAAGGAATCCTAGTGTAGGATATGCATATCAAATAACTAATTGCTAATCAGACGCTAAGTTGGAATAAATATGATGTAAATTTTCATGCTCGAAACGCCAAATATCGACGACAGTTTATTAATTACGTAACTTACTAACAAATTATAGATCAAGTTATCTCAATAAATAAATAAATTATTATTATTTATTAGATTCGTAAAAAGATTAAAGTCTGGTTCAGTGCTTTCAAACTAATGCGAGAAATCAAGGCAATGTAAATCCTAAAACAATAGCAAACCTTTGGATTCGAAACCACTCAGACCGGATTTATGATTTTGTATGCATTAAAAAGAAACGTATTGTTTTACTACTAAAATAACCTGAAAATTGAAAAATACAGGTTGATAATTTTTCCTATTTTATTTTGCCACAACAACTCAGTTGGCATATTTAAATGTTGCATACCTACTTGTCTATTTATGATTATTTTGCCAACATCCTTAAACACTGAGGTCCATTATGGTTATCGCTTACATATCCACTTGGCATCAGCCGACAACGCGACCTAAGCACACAACCGAAACGCCTCCGTGGTTTATCTGGGGGACAGTGCGATGACCTGAAGATAAAGAAGTTTACACTAAAACGCTAACAAAATTAAAATGCTGTCAAAAAATATGTCGACATGCTGATGACCGTATGATTTTATTTAATAAAGTTAGCGCCCTTAATGTTGGCGCATTGTTTGCGTTGGGAGTTCGTGCCGTGAGACGAAATAAACGCCCAACAGACACATACATATCAGGGTATCAGGAACTACGAGTTGGTACCGTGGTATCAAATGCGCACCTCTTGCGGTTGCAGCCGGCCGCCACACCATCGATTTTGTACAGTTTGCAAAGCGATACAGCGATACCAAATTTTCACAAAATGGTAGCCTTTTACGTCACCGACAAAAATCTAACACTGAGTCTTGTTTAGGACTTTAGAAAGATCATTGATCATCTCTAAGAAAAGGGAGAAACATTCGTCTCATCTAAAGTTTTTAATATACAGCCTGCGGTCATTCTTAGTAGCCTGAGAGAGGTTCCCAGCAGCTAAAGCTTAACTAGCAATAGGTCATTGTTTCAAACGCCTATCTAAAGTCGAGGAATTAGCGTCAACCTGTCAACCAGAGCGTCCATATGTGTTGCTACCTACACAATTACCAAATGTTGTGTAATTTGTAGTTGTAGAACGAGCTACAAGAACGAAAAACCATGCTAGAGTCATCATAAATCTCTTGATATATGATGACGAGTAAGGTGTGATTTTAAATTACTCAAAAACTTTCGTAAAACTAGCCAACACCGCTATGAGCCTAAAATCACTTACATCAGTCGATGAGCTAGTTTTTGGAAGACATATTCTCTGGTTTTTTTCTACATATGAGTATAATAGTGAAACATTTTGTAGGGATAGATCAATCAAATATAGCTGTGACTTAAGGAGATAGGAGGTATCCAACTTTTGAACCCTAAGCTAGCGCTTCTCGACATGTCTTGGTCAGTTTTATTAGTTTGAGTTACTACTCACTACCTACTGGTAAATAGATAGATAAATAAACTCTTCATTGCACACCAAAGCAAAATACAAAAACAAAAGAATTTATAATAATATAAGGTACAATGGGAGGTCTTATCGCTAAAAGCGTAAGTGGTAGTTTTCTTTACAGAAATTTATCATCAACCAACAACAACCACGTCTAACTTTTACTGCTACAATAAAATATGAATATGAAAATAGAACAAAACCTTTTAAAAATAAAAAAAACGCTCACTTTAAATTTTACACCGCCGCAACCCACTTCGCTCGACTCCGCCCATACTAGTTGAGTAAAGTATTCGTAATGGTTGAATCCACTGTTACTTGACCTGCAAAACCACTGATAAAATATATATTCTGAAAGTGAAAGTGAAAATATTAAGTGCTTATTTCCATAGCATTACATGAATCACGTACGAGGGCCCGGTAAGTGTATTACAGTCAAATTAGGAAAAGTTTTGAAATAATTCAGACTGAGCTGGTTTCATACGGACTCGTTAGAAGACATAAAACAATTAAATTTCCCTCAGTTCGCAATGTTTCTAGCAAATCGGAAGGCTTCCTAGAATAGAGTGATAATGTAGTCTGTTATATCACAAACTAACTAGAGATACTTGAAAACTCTAGCAAAAGGCTCTTACCAATAAACTGAAATCGCAGAAGGGTAAGATGTGTCAATAAATTTGATAACGTTACCTTTGCTACTTTTTCCCATATGCCATTATTAATGGCCACTATTTGCCACCGAATAAACATAAATACAAAAAAATACTTGCTATAAGAACTAATAAAAACCAAATAAAAACTATTTGGACATGAAAATGAAAATTATACCTACCTATACGATATTAGGTAGATTAGCACATTCCATTGCGGCTTGGATTCGTACTTGGCATGGATAGTCATGCTGCGATCAATTTTAGGAGCTGGTTCACAAAATAATGAATCTTAAATCGTTGCAAGCTTATTCATCGTTAGGAAAAAAACATGGTATTATTTGGTCATTATTAAAATTCTTTTATTAATTACCTACGTAATGAACGCAGTCGGATAATACTGTATTTAATTATGAAATGGTTTAAATAATTAATATTAATTATATTTCCCCAGTAAAACACATAGTCCGTAAACTGTGCGCGAGGAATCGCCGTAAATTCACTTTAACATTTTGAATTCACGCTGACATTTCTATTATGAAAATCTTAGAAAAAGATTGTTTAATTTGTATGCACTCAGAAACATAAATCAGAACGATATTTTAAAATCATATGTGAGGAAATATAGTAAAATTTGTAAAAATGTATGTTTAAATGCAAAAAAAATACATATAGCGCACAAGATCGAAAATTCTAGAAATAAAATTAAATGTGACTGGTAAATAATTAAAGAAGAAACTGGAAAAATGTGTAGTATTAACAGCAATATCTATAATAAAGTAAGAAATGATAAAAATAACGTAAGAAATGATAGTATAAAGTTTTTAGAAGTCTGGCTAGATTCGAAATTGACATGGGTGGTACTATAGAGGAGTTGACAAAGAAATTGGGATCAGCAACATATGCTATCAAAAAAATTAAGGAACTTGGTGGTGTTAAAGCTGCAAGAGATGTATATTTCGCCTACTTTCATTCCTTAATGACCTACGGTATAATGATTTGGGGTACAGCCGCTGAGTCAAATAAAATATTTGTACTCCATAGCGGTTAATTAGGTATATATTAGGTTTGAAAAGAATGGACTCCTGTAGAGATCGATTTAGAGAGTATATTTGATCTCCTGTATATTGATACCCAGATCGATTTAGAGAGTTGGGTATAATGACCATGACATATGAATTTATATACCAAAATATACTATACATAAGAGAAAACCTAAGCCATATGACATTAAAAGAGGACACTCATAGTTATAACACGAGACGCAAGAAAAACATTGTAGTGCCACGTACTAGACTTGCAAAAACTATTATATGTCTATTAAATTGTATAACTGTATTCCTATTGACATAAGAAATAAGAGTGATATTGAATTTTACAATTATGTAACAAATAAATTAATTTTTAAAAACTATTACAAAATTGACGAAGCTTTTGCTGATAAACATTTGTTTTGTAATGTAAACTAATAATCGTATTAATATCTGATTATTACCTACCTTAAGTACTTTTTAATTTTGTGTTTGACGTTTCTAAGTACATGTTACATGACAAAAGATTAAAAAAAAAAAAAAGATCCTTGTGATTTCAATGAATAAAAACCTTTTGACTGTGACCGAATTTAAGGTGAACCTTCCAGGTTTTTACTACAAGTATTATAATTCAATATAAGTACTTAGATACCAAAGATTTACGTTTGTCGTTTATGTATCTTATAATTAGCATGTTGAAATGGCATTGGGCCAACCAACAACCGCTGGAGAAGAAGACCACCGGTTCTCGAATGGCGACCACGAACCGGATAACGCAGTGTAGAAAGGGCCCCCACGTGATGGACCGATGATATCGTTAAGGTTGCCTGAAGTCTATGGATGGAGGTGGCCAAATATCATTCGTTGTGGCATTCTTTAGGAGATCCCTATATTTTATGGACTTCTTCAGGCTGTTGATGATGAGTATGTCGAAGATTACATTTCTCGTTTAAAAACATAACAAGACTTTATTTTACTAACCAGTAAACTTGAAAGTAGGTATTAGATATCTATCAGATATAACATGGTAAGAAAAAACATATTGCGTAGGTACCTACATTTTTATGAGCTTTCCATGTGCTCCAATAAGTTTTTTACAACCTTTAAAGTAGGCCAATAGACATAAATTCAGGCCTTCGCATTTTTCCCTTACGAATCTAGCTAAACCCTTGTCTGATCCTCGTCGCCTTTATTGACGGCTTAGAATAACATGGAAAATAAACTATTTGCAGATAAACTAAATAAATACCTTCTACGTTAAGGTTATCACACTTAGGTGCGGTACTAGTATAGTATAGTTTCTAGTAGGTATAGTATTATAATATCTGTGGTATAATTTACGTACCTAACCAAGAGCGAGGAGTATATAAATGAGGAGAATGAGTGAGAGAAAAAATGAATGAATTAAGAAGAGGATAATCATAGAAACATAGATTCTGAATATCTATGCAGTGAAGCCGTCCCGATTCTGCAGGGACAGTCACGATTTCGATGATTTTGTCCCGTGTCCCGACGAACTATAAATTTTGTTCCGATTTTTTATATAACACCACACAATCGGTCAATTCACTCAGTCAGATCCACAGCACAAATGATGACATTACTTAGATCAAAATGGTTTAATGGATACTTATTAAAGTAAAAGCAGAATTGCAAACCTCTTTAGGTATTTACTTTTTAAAATGCGTTCACTATATAATGGGACAATGGAAATGCATGGAATGACTTTTTTAATTTCAATTATAAATAGCTCTATATCAATTGTAACAACATTCAAATTTTCCCACGATGCCATTGTTTGTTGCTACGTCCGCTCACACTGGTGTCGTACGAGCGTAGGTAAATAAAATGGCGTCCATAGTGCAATTCGCGGCGAACGTTCTGCGCACCTTCGGCGTATTCGCTGCGAATTCGCGGCGAGCCCGCTGCGCTTTCGCCTCGCTGTGAACTCGCTCGCAAATCGCCAGTGTGATATCAGACTGACTGCCTGACTCGCACATCGAGGGTTACCGTACAAGCTTGTAACATAGATCTTTCATCTCGGGGATAGCTCAAGTTAATAAACTATGAAAGCACCAAGATGGGGCCGAAAATCGGGGACAACGGGGATAACCCGAAATTACAACAATTTAAAGGCAACAATTTTTTAGTCGGATAACCGCAAGAGGTGCAAGTTCGATTCCCGCTGCGGAGCATTTTTGCTTAATCTGCAATATTTGTTGCGGATCTGGGTGTTGTGATTAGATCCTCGTTAAAGGGAATCCTAGGGGAGTTTCTATAAACGTGACTACTGTGTGGTTTGTTTAAAGGATGTAAAGTTCAGCTTACTCTCGAAATCGGGACAGAATGGACTTGTTAATGCTAAGTAGTTCCATGTACCAGACGTCTACGAGAGCGGTCGGGGTCAGCCCCGGGGAATCCCCGTAAATCGTAGCGATAGCCTGCTCCACATGGACATCATCTATAAAATACAACAATGTTTTATTGAGATGCTTTTGATTCTTGGTGAATGATTTTTGGTCGTTGACTACCTCCGTGCCGCAGTGTTTTCTATGTATAATATGAATGTATTTACGAAAACAAATATTTAAGTAGTATATAAGTCATGTAGTTCCCATAATACAAGTTCTACTTAGTTTGGGGCTAGATAATGCTGTGTGAAAATTAGGTTGGTAATAATAGTATTATTTTTATTTTTTTATTTCAAATGGTAGAATAATACTCTATCCCGTGGTTGCTACACGTATTATGTAGGTTAGCGGCACCTAGGCGTCTACAACTGTTTTCTATGTAAATGCGACAAAGAATTCAATTCATTGAAATTTGTTGAAGTGTTTTCTTTAATTATGTGGAGATATGCGTAATTGAAACACAACATAATCAGTGAGTTAAATAAATAATGAAATTAAAATAATATACGATCATGTCATGTCGTTTTACTGGTTTCTACTTGGCTGTGGTAGATCCCTGTCCCACCGCTGGCTGTCGATGTCGCCATGAAGTGAAACAGTAGCGGATCCAGGAGGTACTTTGGTGCTCAGCCTCCAGCTTATCCACTTGTTAAATATTCATTAATCTGTCGCTGTTGTCTTTAATTTGGTAGATATATCAACTGTATCTTCACGTAATTGTTCGAGCGAGCATAACTTCGCAAAGCAAGCGAAGCTCTCCAGTCTGCTTGGACAATCTTGCATTGCTATATATCAATATATGTATGATTGTTTGTACGACGATAACTGCTGAACCGTTTATTCATCTTGATGAAACTTTGTATGAAGGTTATACCTAGGTAATAACTAATAGAATTTTAAGCTTAATCGGTACGAGTTTAAATAAATATTTAAAGGGGCTTTATCGTTATCACGCAGCTATGTGTGAAGAAATGAATGAATGAAAATACTTTATTGTACACCTTAAACAAATAACAATGGGCGTTCTTATCGCTTAGAAGCGATCTCTTTCAGACAACCTTTGGATGGAAAGTGGCTAATCTGATAAATTTATCTCACCCAGATCCCTGCAAGAGTCTTTCATATCGGGAGAGCTGTATTGGACGCACTGGTTCGCCCATCTTTGCGCAAACAGCTCTAGCTCTCCATTCCATCGCTTTGAAAATAAGGAAGTACGTTATCGACTTATTAGAATTTAGAAATTAACTTTAGACGAAAGCTATTTTGGTCAGTGGGCGGCACCCAGACTTTCGAAGGTCGAGGGTTCCAACCCTTTGAAAATCCATTCCCAGACGATCACAAATGGATTTTACACTCTAAAAACTTATTCAATCCAATAACTTTTAGTTCAGAAACATTATTACACGATATTTAATATAAATAAAATATACCTAATATTGTCCATATAGAAAGCATATTGCCCATATAGAAAGATAAAGTGAAGACAAGTATTAAATAAATTAATACTACAGAATAATTTAATCATAAGTACAGGCTAGGCTAGCTTAAAACCGTAAAGGAAAATATCGTGAAGATGCCGGTATTATTTATTATTTAATTAGAACGGGACAGGCCCAATTACACTAATTATTTTTAAAAAAAATAAGGTATGCCCAAGAACTAAAAATTTTAAGGCATGTGTCAGTATTCTAACAAGCGGCGGTGGGCTTGCAACTTGTCTCGAGAGTGCTAAATACTACGCAAAACGTGGGCATGTGTCAAATAACATTTTTGGACATACCTCTTACTACCCTCTGCTTGGTACCCTAATAGACCTCCGTACTAAACCACCTCCCTCCACCGATTTTCTTTAAAATGTCATACATCCATCGGGTAAGCCTTCCTACACAGCGTTATCCGGTTCGTAGAACCCTTATCAGCGGTTAGCGGTTCTGCTACCACTTCAAATTGCTAATTCTTGGTAACTTTGATTCTTCTATGGATTTCCTCGGTTTGGTTTGATCACTTTAACTTATTGTTGTAATAACTTTGTTTCTTACCAACATTACCATGTCCGCGGATGCCGGTAGAGATCTTATTTCACCAGCTGCAACTTTGTTTCGTCTATTGTTTAACTTATCCAATATAGCCTGCCTGTCTTCGCCAGTTTCAATAGTTTCCTCAAAGTCTAAACAATGTTTTGCCGGCTGTTTGGCCTGCAACAGACAAAGTTTAAGAAACATAGGACATAAGAAAACCGTAAACCGGCAAGCAATTAATGTTTATTCATACATAGTATGATGAAAAAAAATCAACCAGTTACTTTTTGACCAACTTTAATTTTTAGTTTTAGTATAATGTGGTGTGATTTGGACAAAAACAGAGTTATCCTACGCGTCGAGGTGGGCTAAGAAAACGAATTTCCATTTGCGACGATCTTGACATACCTCTTTCGCTTCATTTACCTTCATCACATTCTATAAACAAACTCGTCAGTTAAGGGTACTGTTGACTTGGACTAACCTACTATTGACGTACCTACCTACCATAATTTGAAAGTCATAGGTATTTACTTAGATAGACATAGTGTATATGCGACACATGTATAGATACAGCACAGGCGAGAAGAAATGGCAAGAACAAACAGTAAGGAATAATAATCCTAGTGCGAGTTTTCAAACTACTTGACTCGTGCCAAGCAAAGCAATATCCTGTCACCACCCTCGATGTAATAGCCGGAGGTAATCCGCAGAGGTAGGTAGGTAGGTAGGTAGGAGTAGGTCTCCCGAGACGTCTAGACGTTTATAAGGTGGCAGAAACCGACTTTATAATTTTTGTATATTATCATACTAGAACTCGATTCACATCTGTGTGAAAGAGTGTCTATTTTTCATTTTTTTAAAGGACTTTTAAACGTAGCTACAGTTAATGTCAGCCACATAAGGTAACAAAGATGAAAATAACTAAAGTAAGTTACTTCTTAATAAAACAGGTAGGTACCTAACTACCTCCACATTCTTAAAATAAATGCAAATGCGCACCCATATCTATCTGAGTAAGTTGGTAGCTGCACTCATAAATACATGTCATTAGGTAGTGACTATCTATAGTGGGTTCTGTATAAAATTACAGTAACACGACACACCCCGAAATAATTACTTATGCAAATCCGGCTTTAGCTTTGCCCGGGACTGGAATATACCGTAGCAAAGAATACTTTACTGCTTTCTGTATTCGTCGGCCTGCTCAGCATTATTATTGAGGGACCAGATGATCTATGCTGAGTTTACAGCATTTCCATTCGGTCACCATAGTCGAAGCGGACTATGGTGACCGAATTTCCAGGAAGAGGAAATGGCTATCTGTAATTTTTATTAAAAAACGAGATATTTACCATGATTTGTGAGTTTTAATGTTTCCCGATATTTCGGCACAATTTAAAACTCACAAATCATGGTAAATATTTCGTTTTTTAGTAAAAATATGTTCAAAACCATGATATTTTCAAAAGTTATCATGGCTATCTGTGCTTGGAGTATGTAATAAGACATAGGTACGTGATGAAATTCGAAATCCGTGGAAGACCTCAAGTCACCGACATAGCTCTTAGAATTAGTAAGTTGAAGTGGCAATGGGCAGGCCATTTAGCTCGCAGAACCCAACCGCTGGTAAAGACATTTTCTCGAATGGCGACCACGAACCGGACGAAGACGCAGTGGAGGAAAATTCCCCATCTGTTGGACCCTTAACATCGTAAAAGTTGCGGAAAGTTGGTGAATCGAGGTGGCTAAATATCGTTCGTCATGGAACTCTGATGGAAGTCTACGTCCAGCAGTGGACTTGATGATGATAATGATTCGAAGCCAATTTTTGTATGGCAATCTTTTTGTGTGTGTTTGTAACTCAGCATAGACCCTTTTATCTAAGGGTCTATGCTATAAATATTTACGTTAAAAACGTGTCGAAAAGGTGACTGAATCGACAAAATTTCCATCCAAAATGTTGCAAAATTCAGCATAGACCCTTTGGCCGCTGTACCTACTTACGACTACCTAAACAGCTTGTAGATACGTGAAAGGTAAAGTAACTTACCTGAAACCTACAAAGTGTATGCTGTCTGGTATTTCTACAAATGCTAGGACTGCAGTAGTTTTTTGCACATTCTGAATAACTTAGCAGGACCGATGCAATTAAGACTCTGCTTTTAAAGTGTTTGTTGGCTGATGATAACATCTCAAAGTTTGATAAATGACGCAATGAGTAACCTACCTTACTTAGGAATAGACGAATTGAATTTTCAAATCCAGTTGGTTATGATTGGGTGAATGTAGATCTGTAGACAACAGATATCTAGATGTTCCTACCATCTATACTAAACCTTTCCTTATAATAAAAAGCTAGAATAGCTTATCCTTCCTACTAATATTATAAACGTGAAAGTTTGTGAGGATGGATGTTTGTTACTCCTTCACGCAACAACTACTGAACGGATTTTGATGAAACTTTACAGTAATATAGCTTATACATCAGAATAACACATAGGTAACTTTTTATCCGGGTACCACGCGGGCGAAGCCGTGGGCAGAAGCTAGTATTTTTATATATTCTCGTTGGTGATAAAATTTCATCATTTTTGTGCGGTTGTATGTAATATTTATGAATGAGCAAGATTATTTTCGAAGGAGATAACGCCACTCATCGACGTCAACGAGTAGCAGTAATAACTCGCATCGCAAAAATTGTTTTAGGATCCGGTGTACAGCGCTCATAACTTAAATTCGAAGAGCGTCCAAAAATATAGCTATCTCTTTTTGACTGATGTAGGCCCGCCCGTGCTTGCGCGATAGCAATATTAGCCGTTCAGAATTTGTTATAAATTTGGTGGTGTTCCGTAATACCAAAAAAGATGAGTGAAAACCTGTTGTATTTTTCACATTGTTGTTATTCTGTAACTAGACAATTATTACCTATTGTTGTTTTAATACGATACAATTAGGAAGAAAACATGTCATGTACGACGTAAAAATATCCAAAATGCTATTAGTTTAAATTACATTATAGGTAAGTATTTTGAAAAAATATACAGGTGAGTTTTCTCAATCGCCCTCTGAGGCGAAAATCTAAACGGCTATAGTTATGAAAAAATGTTGTTAGGAGTCACGGGCTCGATTTTGATAAAAATAAGAACGACATTTAAAAAAATCAAAAAATCTTTTATTTTTTGAGAAAATAGATTTTTTGGTTTTTTTTTTGCAGATTCTTATTCTATACCTGATTATTAACAAATATTTCAAAAAAATTATGGGTCCAATGTTGTTGGAACACTTAAAAATCTTTGGTTGAGTTTTCTAAGAAGATAAGTAAATAAACCTGAGCAAGGAATGGTACAACTATTGATGCTAAATGTACCAATTACGAACATCATTTGAATTGTTTGAAAATGGAACACATGATAAAAATTTACTAAGGTAGGTTTGGTATAGGCGCTATTTTCATATTATTCTTACACTTGCTTCTGCCCGCAGATTTGCCCGCGTGGTACCCGTATAAAAAGTGGCCTATGTTCTTTCCCCGAATGCAATACATCTTCTTACCAAATTTCATCAAGATCCGTTCAGCCGTTTAGCCGTGAAAACGTAACAAACAAACAGACAGACAGATACACTTTCGCATTTATAATATTAGTATGGATGCTCATTGGGTGTAGAAAAACAAAGTATGAAATAAAAAACTTACTCATGTAGGTAGGTACATACAATGTTTATTATAATAAATGTTCGAAATGACGTCCTTGTTGACGAATGCACAACCGGACTCGTTTTTTAACGCCACCATGCGTAGCGATTGTCATATGCACGTATGGAATGTTTCTAAGTGCATCTCTAACAGCTGTTTGTAAATTCTCTACTGTGTCATATTAACTCTGATAAACGCGTTCATTAAGATAGCCCCACAAAAAAAAATCCAAGGATGTTAAGTCTGGTGATCGTGCTGGCCATCCAGGTTCTCTTTTAACTGGTCAAGTATGTTGATGTAGGTAGCACCGCGTAGTGTCCCATTATAAAATTGGGCAGACACTACCCTATCATCCATAATCCCACACCAACAGTTAAAAGAGAATCGCACCTGATGGCCGCTCTCAGTGACTTCGAGGAGGTTTGTTCAGGACCAGTATCTATTATTGCGGCGGTTGTACATGCCTGTAAATAAAAAAGGCTTTTGTCCTAAAAGTTATAAGATTGGTTACATCAATCAATTTCTAATCAACGCTTTGCTCACATCCTGCCACGAATGGAATGCTAGCTAATAGTTTATTCTGCACTTACTACTTACCATTCTTGGAAAAATTGGTTTCATCTGACCAAATCACGGTTCCTAAAAAATCAATGTCACGCACTATGTGATGTTCCATCCATCTGCAGTATAACATTCTCCTTGAGTCGTCACCAACCTGTAGCGCTTGTACGACACGGCCGTCAACGTAGGACTTGTATTTATATTTTTTGAGAATTCTCATTACTGTTCTTTGACTCAAACTAACTTCTCCTGATATTGTCCGTGTCGACGCTTTGGGAAAACATTCCACGTAACATAAAATGCCCATTTCTATGTCTTCGTTTATTGATGAAGCAGGTCGGCCTGCAGCGCGCGGTTTTTTATAGCTTCCGTATTGGGACAAGTTCCTCACCATTAACCGCACTGTTTTTGTTGAAAGGACATGTCGAGTTGGATATGTATTTATCAACCATTTCACTGTTCGAGCTGGGCTGCAATCATTTCTAAAAAAGCTTTAAGTACATCAAATTTGTCTTCGTTCGTAAGCAAATCCATTTTTACTATTTTTGCCGCGTAATTAATTTACAATGCTACTACATTACATCTTTTATAATTCGAATTTTGAAATTTTAATATTTTTTCCAAACCAAAACCAAGTCCAAACAGGAAGAGGATACTCTTTATGGTTCAAATATCGAACAAAATAGTTTGTGTTTGCGCTTCTTAATTTGAATTTGTCGTACCTCCGCGTAACTGGAGATGGTTGGATTTCCACCGCTGCCAATGAACGGAATCGGCCAATCACGAGGACCGGACTGCGACAACAGCGCCACCACCCGCACAAATCGAAACTTTTTGACATGAACTTCCGTCTTAAAAAAAACCGAACGGCGGCGGCGGTCATCTTGCGCGAGCGCAATCCTTGAACTTGAAAAATCAGAGACATTATTGTACTGTGACTGTGATTGTGGTGCGGGTTCAATACCAGACGTGTCGGGCGTTCAAAGGGAAATTCCGTGCATTTGGAATCAGGCGGCAGATCCAGCAATTCAAAGGTACGTGGAGTGTGCTACCATTTCAGTTTTGAAGCGCAAACAGACTTCTGGGTTATCCCTGTATGTTCTCCTGAACATATTTCTCCTTCGAGCCGGATGTAAATTTAGCATTTTTGGGTTTAAGTTTGTGTTTAGGAACTTTAGGAAATCATTTTGGGGTTAGTGACCACGTTGTGTCACACGGGGTTCACGGGTTATCTCGGTTATTTTCAAATTTTAAGGTAGGAATCTAATTTGGTGATCAGTTTGAGAGCCCATCATCACCATGGCGCTCAAAGGCTTTGAAAGTAAATTTAAAATTAGGTACGATTGGTTCGTAACCACGGCAGAAATGGCGGACGGTAAAACGAAATCGGCGGGAATGATGTCTGCACGGTTACAAAAGCTAAATAGCTATTTTGAATCATTGACGGACTCTTACGAAGGCATATTGAATTCATGTACGGATGATTCGGATTCGGAAACAATTAAAAGATATGAGAAACTATACGCAAATGCTACGGAAATGTACAATAAATTAGAATCGGTTTCGGCCGGTTTTCCGAGTGCCGCGGGTACGTTCATGCCAACGGAGAGCGCTCCAACGGCTAGGTTACCGCGCATCAATCTAACTACCTTTGATGGAGACGTATTCTCGTGGAGTAGTTTTATTAGCTTGTTTAGCTCGCTCGTATTAACACGGAAAGATATCTCAAAAACGGAAAAGTTCCACTACCTGTTCTCAAATGTTGAAAAGGAACCCAAGTCGTTGATAAAACATTTGCCAATGATAGATTCATCCCTAGATACGGCCATGGAACTTTTACGGAGTAGGTACGAGAATACTCGGCTTCTCGCGGACTCGCATATTTCGCGAATATTGCATTTACCGGCTTTAAAACAACCGACCGGACTGCGGACAAAAATACTAAATCCGTTGTTAGAATCTACGCGCGCTTTAAAG
The DNA here is from genome assembly GCA_958496245.1 of Perizoma flavofasciatum. Taxonomy (NCBI): domain Eukaryota; kingdom Metazoa; phylum Arthropoda; class Insecta; order Lepidoptera; family Geometridae; genus Perizoma; species Perizoma flavofasciatum. Next base: position 11,252,489 of record OY292419.1, on the reverse strand, counting down.
AATTTATGTTTACCTACGGATCAGTGGAGCTACCTACTGTTTCACATTAGTTTGTCTAAATTGCCGACTGACATAAAAACAAGATTCGAACAATTACACGGCGGGAATCACAATACTTTGCCTACTTTTGAACAGCTGACAGAGTTCATAAACAATGAGTGCAGGTTGATAGATACGGCAACAGAACCTGTTTATTCGGACACGGCACACGGAACGGAGCGATCTCGGAGGGGCGAGCGCGCTATTCATGTAGGTAGAACTGTTCGTTTAGAAAACAGGTGCGCGTATTGTGACATAGCGGGTCATAAAATGTATGATTGCTTTAAGTTTCGAAATTTAGACAGGACGGAACGAAAAAATGAAGTGCGAAGTAAGTACTTGTGTTTCAAGTGTTTCGGTAAACATTCGGCGGCCGAATGTACTCGCGTGGGTCAGTGCTCACAGTGTGGTCACCCGGGACACGATAGTATGATATGTTTGAGTTATCCGCGTCAGATTAACGGTAATCAGATGCAGAGCGCTCGGAGCGCTCAAAATGCACCACAGAGTAGATGGAGCGGTATACAAGGTGGGGGTAATCGCGTGTTTTCTCGGAGCCAAGGGTATCGTTCGGTCTCGGGAGAAACAATCCTGCCTGCTTGTCGTCGGTTGGACTCGGTACGCTTTTCGGCGCCACCGCCGCAGCCTAGATCGGATTATCAGGTGCCAGCTGAGAGCGGTGATGTGCGGAACGGTTGGAATCGAACTCGGGACGATCGCGACCGTGACATTGCGCGCGATTGTGAAACCACTCGGAGGTGGTCACGAGGACCGAGTCCTACGGAAGCTCACCGCCCCGCCGTATAGCAATTACAGAAAACTTGTAACACTGTTTCCGTCCCCACTTTACCAGCTAATGTTATTTTACCTACAGCAATGATTGAAATTCAAGCATCAAACGGAGAATTTATACAGGCTAGGGCTTTATTAGATACAGGGGCGGAAGTAAGTGTGGTACGTAGTGACTTGGTCACAGCACTACGTTTGAAACGGTTTTATACACTCATACATCTGAGTGGGGTAGGCGCTACACATACAGGTGACAGTACACACATTGTTACTATCAACTTTAGGCCTGTGCGGACAGGTAAACCTTTGTTATCGGTTACTGCGGCATTATTGAAAAACCCCACTGCCTATTTAGCTCAAAAAATGGGAATTTCTGTAAAAAACTTACACATTAAATTAAATTTGGATGACGGTGTTTGGAATGATTCTAGAATAGATTTAATTTTAGGTTCAGATATTCTCGGGCAAGTTCTGTGTCAGGCCTTTGAGTTAGGGGTCAACGGTCCTTTTGGATTAAACACAATTTTTGATCATGTTATTTTTGGTCCTACGAAACCTTCGGATGATTAGATAGTTCCTCGCAGGTAGATAGGACATGTCATAATTCAAGTGTGACTTTAGTTGACCAAGTTGAGCGGTTCTGGCGTTCAGAGGAACCTCCTGCACGGCCAGTGAAAAATCCATCGGATATTCTTTGTGAGAAAATGTTTAGTACCACTGTGTCACGTGGTTCGGACGGCAAGTACACGGTGCGGCTTCCTCTGATACCTAATCATAAGTTAGGTGATACTAGTCACACTGCCTTCCAGAGGTTTTTATCTATTGAACGCAGAATGGAAAGACAACCTGAGTTCAAGGCTAAGTATGTGGAGTTCATGTCGGAATACATCAAACTCGGTCACATGCGGTTAACTAATTATGATCCTAAATCTAATGAGCAACATTATATTCTTTCACATCACGGTGTTTTTAAGAAATCGGGAGACACAAATAAAATACGTGTTGTTTTTGACGGCAGTGTTCGGTCTAGTAACGGAGTGTCTTTGAATGATTGTTTATATTCGGGTGAACGATTACAAAACGATATTACGGATATAATTATTAACTTTCGTATACCTCTGGTGGTTTTTACCACAGATGTAAAAATGATGTTTAGGCAGACCTGGGTCCACCCAGCTGATAGGAAATACCAGCTTATTTATTGGCGAGCTTCTAGGTCGGATCCACTTCAACTTTACGAGCTTACAACGAATACCTACGGTCTAAAGTCAAGTCCTTTTGTCGCCATTCGATGTCTACATCAGCTGGCGAGCGATGAACGGCATAGATATCCTAATGCGGCTAAGTTACTTACTAAACGGTCTTATGTTGATGATTTAAATGGAGGGGAGGACACGTTGAAGGGGTGCAAAGAGTTACGGAACGAATTGATGGCTCTCATGAGTTCAGGCGGTTACGAACTTCGAAAATGGTCGTCTAATGACCCGCGATTGTTATGCGATTTGCCCTCGGACCATTTAGAAACCCCTCGGACATTTGATGATCAGACAGACGGTCCTGGATTCGTTAAGATTTTAGGTATTCAGTGGAACCCGAACTTTGATAACTTTACGTATAGGCTTCAATTGCCTCAAGAAGAAAAGGTTACGCGTAGAATTATCTTATCTACTGTCGCGCGGTTGTTTGATCCACTCGGATGGATCAGTCCGGTTGTTTTCAGAATGAAACTTTTGTTACAGTCATTACTTGGCAGTGTTGATAATTCACGTAAAATTGAATGGGATGCTCCTGCTCATACGAATATTCTGCGGCAATGGCAAGACATATTGGCGGATCTACCTAACTTACAACGACTTTCTATTCCTCGTTGTATCAAAACGGATAAGGATGCCTGTTACACTTTACACGGGTTCTGTGACGGCTCTTCATTAGGTTATGCGGCGGCGGTTTATGTGCGTACTCAACATCCTGACGGATCGGTTCTCGTGCGCTTACTGATAGCTAAGACGCGAGTTGCTCCACTTAAGTCCAATCGTACTATTCCGAAGTTGGAGTTAAGTGGTGCCACGTTATTAGTTACGTTACTCAACCATGTGTGTTCATCGGTCGAACACAGCATCGAGTTCGAGTCGGTCATAGGTTGGTGCGATAGCACTGTTGTATTGGCTTGGCTTCGGACGCCACCACACAAGCTTCAAGTGTTTGAAGGAAATCGAATTGCTCAAATTAATTCGTCTAACATCGCTATTCAGTGGCGTCATGTACCGGGAACCATGAATAGTGCGGACGTAGCGTCCCGCGGTGCGACAGCAGCGGACTTACTTACGGATAGAAGCTGGTGGGAGCCACAATGGTTGTGCGGCCCGCCGGCTCAGTGGCCAACTAATTGTGTAGAACTTCACACTAAGTCATTACCAGGACTTAAGGCGAAGTCTATTCACGTCGGAACTTCGGAATCGGAATTTGATTTGATTGAAAGATTTAGTTCGTTTGAAAAATTGGTAAATGTCACGGCTTTTATTTTACGGTTCGGTAGCAAGAATACTCGGAGCAGATTTACCGCCAACGGTAATATTTCGGTTTTGGAACGGCGAAATGCCATTTCATATTTGATTCGGTCGGTTCAGAAAAGGTTTTTCCATGATGAAATAGTTGTTTTACGGTCGGGTGCACTAATTCGGAATTCATTGCGGAGATTAAATTTGTTTATAGACAAGGATAACATCATTAGAGTCGGCGGTCGGATTAAAGCGGCAAAATTGCCATATGATGCTAGGCATCCAATTTTATTACCAAGCAAAAGTAAATTTACGGAACTGTTGGTCACTTATTATCATCGGAACTACTGTCATTGCGGAGCTAACACACTTGCGGCTATTTTATCTCGATTTTATTGGATACTCTCGGTTCGGCGGATCACTCGGTTTATCACTTTTCGGTGCATACCATGTTATCGGTCTAAGGCACGTCCTACACAGCCTTTCATGGCAGACTTACCGGCGGATAGAATTAGACAGTCACGCCCGTTCGTGGGTGTAGGTACGGACTTTGCAGGACCGTTTTTCATTAAAACGAGTTCACTTCGGAATGCTAAAATTAAAAAATGTTATTTGTGCGTTTTCGTATGTTTGAGCACTAAAGCGGTACATCTAGAAATTGTTTCGGATTTAACGGTTGAGGCCTTCGTGGCTGCGCTCACACGGTTTGTGTCACGTCGTGGCTTACCATCTTTAATACGGTCGGATTGCGGTACCAATTTCTCGGGAACAGACAGACATATCAAGGAACTTTACGTATTCCTTCGTAGTAATCAATCAGATATCGAGCGGCATCTCGGTAGGCAGGAAATTACCTGGTTGTTCAATGCTCCATCGAGCCCAAATCATGGTGGATTATTCGAGGCAGCGGTAAAATCTGCTAAAACTCACGCTCGCAGAGTACTTGGTGAGACTCGGTTAACGTTTGAAGAACTGACGACATTTTTTACCAAGGTAGAAGCGGTCATGAATTCGCGACCCTTGTGCCCACTTAGCTCTGACCCTGCAGATCTAGAAGTGTTGACACCTGGTCATTTTTTAATCGGACAATCATTAGTAGCACTGCCGGAATATCCGTACATGGAAGTTAATATGCATCGTTTGTCTCGGTTTCAACAAATTCAAAAATTAACTCAACATTTTTGGTCAAGATGGAATATGGAATATTTGCATACATTGCAACAGCGGTATAAATGGACATCTCATTCTGATCCACCAAAATTAGATGATTTGGTTTTAATTAAGGAGGACAATCTGTCGTCCTTGCATTGGAAACGGGGTAGGTTAGTTAAATTATTGCCGGGTAAGGATGGAGTCGTTAGAATAGCGGAGGTTAAGACCCAGTCTGGTGTCCTGCTAAGACCCATCTCTAAACTGTGTAGATTGCCAATCGGAAATTAGAACCAAGGGGACCTTGGTTAAGGCGGGGGATGTTTGCGCTTCTTAATTTGAATTTGTCGTACCTCCGCGTAACTGGAGATGGTTGGATTTCCACCGCTGCCAATGAACGGAATCGGCCAATCACGAGGACCGGACTGCGACAACAGCGCCACCACCCGCACAAATCGAAACTTTTTGACATGAACTTCCGTCTTAAAAAAAACCGAACGGCGGCGGCGGTCATCTTGCGCGAGCGCAATCCTTGAACTTGAAAAATCAGAGACATTATTGTACTGTGACTGTGATTGTGGTGCGGGTTCAATACCAGACGTGTCGGGCGTTCAAAGGGAAATTCCGTGCATTTGGAATCAGGCGGCAGATCCAGCAATTCAAAGGTACGTGGAGTGTGCTACCATTTCAGTTTTGAAGCGCAAACAGACTTCTGGGTTATCCCTGTATGTTCTCCTGAACAGTTTGTTTGCATTTGATTGCCATATCTGATGTTAGGTAGGTACACTTTGTGTATACATTTTGTATGAAAACTTGGACCCATAGTTCTTTTCAAGTATTTGTTAATAATCAGGTAGAGGATAAGAATATGCAAAAAAATTATCAAAATCAATAAATCAATTTTCTCGGAAAATAAACGTTTTTTTTTTTTTAATGCAGTTCTTATTTTTATCAAAATCGAACCCGTGACTCCTAACAACATTTTTCTATAACTATAGCCGTTTAGATTTTCGCCTCAGAGGGCGGTCGAGAAAACTCACCCTGTATAGCAAGGTACGTAGATAAATACTATTCGAATGCAAATAATAACATAATGTGGAGGATATAAGCTCTAATTACAAATGACTATGGTATTACGTTTGTAGCGCTGCCTGTAGAACAAACGAACTAAAGGCCAGAGGTCAAACTGACGCACTAGTGTAGCCATGGGTAGCACACTGTTTGAAAACGATGATCGTGCGAGGGGCTCAGTTTTACAACTGAGCTAGCACACTGTGCTACCACAATTGAGGCGAGGCAGCGAGGCAGTTTCTGAACGTAGTTGAGTGAGGCAGTCTTGGAAACACAGTGTGCACTGTGCGTGTTGAGTGGTGTGGTAATGGTGTGGAGTGCTTTGTGCGAGCCAACACGATCTTTCCTCGCGCCTCGTGTCTAGCACGATTGTGCAACTGTGTTGTAGTGCAGGTGTGCTAGCTCGTCCAAACGAAAAGAGTGAGGCCTCGTTTCGAGAAAGTGTGTAGCTACAAAAATGGTGCCACACGTGCTGAGGACCCATCACTACACTAGTGGTGGCTCTGACGCCGTCAGAGCGGTCTGGCGGTGGTGATCAAAGGCAAAAGGTTCCTTGTCAAAGTTAGCGTGAATGTTTGATCACCACCCTGCCATCCACCGGCAATACGTCAGTTTAACCGAACCTTTCCTTTATTTCGATGTGGAACAAAACCAAACCAAAGACTTCCATCTCGCTTTGAACCGTAAATGATGCTTTGAAATGAATGAAAGCGTCTACGGTTGAATTTGAAATCCCATGGCCCGTGACAGAGACAGTAAATGTCAACAGTCAGAAACAGAACATGTTCGTGATCTGTCACACTGACAGCTCGGGAATTGGAACGGTTTGGAGATTGATTTGTTCTGCAATTTCGTTTTGCCGCAGTTTTGTAAAGATAACCTTTTAACTAATTAAGATAAGCTGTTTAGTTTTACATTATATGTAACACTCCACGACATAGCATCTAGGTACTTGAGTGAGAGAATTAACTTCATTCACGATGAGTCGGAACTTACGTGCACTTATTGGACCTTCGATTCTAAACTCTGATTTGTCCAAACTACAAGAAGAATCTCAAAAACTACTTGATAATGGTGCTGATTATTTGCATTTGGATGTAATGGATGGGCATTTCGTTCCAAATTTAACTTTTGGTCATCCAGTGGTGAAGTGCCTTAGGTCAAAAATAAAGAGTGCCTTTTTCGAGACACACATGATGGTTTCTAAGCCAGAACAGGTCCGTAACTACCTTGTTTATTATCATCGTGTCCATATTATTTTCGAAAGGACACCGACTTCTAAGTTCTAATACTTTATTGTAGCATAGTACTGCTGGGCTATGTAATATATTAAATAAGACTTGCTAACTTTTAAGTTCTAATATTTTAATGTAGCTTGGTAGATTTTCTTTGATTGAAGTAAACTTAAAGCATTCTTGCTTTTTATATTACCAACAGTGGATAGTTCCAATGGCAGAAGCAGGAGTTGATCAGTACACATTCCACATAGAACCAGTGACTAATGTTGAAGAAGTCTGCAGAAAAATCAAGGAAAATGGCATGAAGGTAAAAAATCTGCCTATAAATTTTATATTTTAAAAGTGTCAGTTCATTGCTGCTGTTGGTTTAGTTGACAAAGCAGCATAGAATTGAAACATAGCACCATCCTATTCTTACAAAATACTTTTTAAATTTCCCAGGTAGGAGTTGCAATAAAACCTGGGACCCCTGTTTCTGAAGTGGAAAAGTACATCAGCTTATCTGACATGGTCCTTATAATGACAGTGGAACCAGGGTTTGGTGGTCAAAAGTTCATGGAAGACCAGATGGTGAAAGTCAAATTCCTGAGAGAGCAATACCCTGAGTTGAATATTGAGGTTGATGGTGGTGTAGGACCTGCAACTATTGATTGCTGTGCTAGGGTAATTAATCTATCATACTTATAAAACTTATGCTTATTGACTGACAGACAACTTAAGCTCATCCATAATGTGAGGGATCACAATTTATTTTAATTCATTGATCATAATTTTCTTAACTTAATCACATCTAGTATTAGTATTAAATTAACATGACAATAAATCTAAAATAAAATTCATTCTACCTAGGTAGGTAGGTCATGTAGGTACATGACCTCAAAATATTGAATCAAATGTTAACCAATAATTAAATCAAAACTAATAACATATATATACAAAGGTGATCTTAACACAAACAGTTTTCTTCCAGATTTGAACATTTGAAATGCATCTTCCTTTTGTGGTGCAGGATTTTGTTTTTCTCTCTTTGTTTTGTGGGTTAATTTTCAACCTTCATTAAACATTTGGAACAAGAATATACTCATACCTACTCATTTATTAAAACACTTTGTTACATTTTAACAGTATTTTTGCAGTAGTAATGTTCCTATTATGAATATGTATTAAGATAAATTAAAAATCATTGCTATTATTTTATTATTTTATTGCTGTACATAAACTATTAACTTTCAATAATTCATTTGTTTTATTTCTCTAACATTTGTTATTTTTCCATACATTCATGTTTTTTTTTCCATTCATGTTTGTTTCCAGGCTGGAGCCAATATGATAGTGTCTGGGACAGCAGTAATAGGAGCAACAGACCAAGCAGCCGCCATCAAATTACTCCGCAACACTGTTCAAGATGCTATCAGTGGCATTAATAAACTGTGACCCCTCCAGAGCTGGTTTAAGTAATACCTGGTTTTAAAATATTAGGTTTGCTAATACTGTGAAATTACATTTAAATCCATAGAAGTATTTTAATCTCGGCAGGTTTTATTATGTATTTAGGATGTAAATTGTTGATAATGAATAATTTTGCTACCACACTGGCCAACAGTCTAAAAATCATTGACTGAATTTTACGTATAAATTCATTAAATTTACTTCAACTGACCAATCTTAGTAAGGATAAGGAAAATGGGGCTTCCAAAGCATAGTTTTGTAATATGTATGATTTACAAATAAAACATTTTGCTAATCTTAATGTTTTAATCAAACCTGCTTAAATCTATCATTGGTTCAATCGGCACATCTGACATAGCTTTTGATACAGGAAATGTTGAACTACTAGCAATTCCAGTGTCTTTGAATACCATAGGTTCATTATTAGCTTTAAGTTTACTCCTTAGTCCTGTCAAAGCTACTAATATAGCCTCTTCAGTTCTGATGGTTCTTGAACCTTGATTTGGTAGTACATTCAGATATTGATTGAAAAGCAGGCTAGCATCATCTACTTGAAGCAACTCATCACTTTCTAAGGCAGTCTCTATGCCATGCAAGCCTCCAAATACAATGAGAGCATGACTGTAGTGCAACTCTTTGTTAGGCAGTTCATCAATGGATGTGCCTCGGTCTGAGGTGCCTATAGTTAGGTCATATCTGAAAACAAGGTATAATTTTTAAACACATGTTTTTTTCCACCTCCTACTGATGTACAAGAACCTTTTTATAGTCATACATATGATTACAAAAAACTGCATTATGAATTGTTTTGCCATTACACATCCCATCTGGTTTGCAGTTTCCCATAATGATTTAAGACAATAAAACTGATTTAAAAACCATCCTTGAAGACATACAAATCAATTGCAAAAAAACTACATTATAAAATCTGATAAGCCATTTTGGAGATAAATGGTATTAGACAACAAACAAGCAAGCAACATTTTATGGCATATAAGGGTTCCTGTTGTCACTGGTAAAAATTAAATTAATGGTACTGTTACCAGCAGGGAAGTCTAGTGACAGTAGGTTAGTGCTAGGCCTGAATAAAAGTCAAACTTACCCATCTTTGTAAGGGCTTTGAGTGAACACCTGACTCAAGTTATTAGCCACCCTCACTGTGTATCCCCAATACACTCCAGTTTCTGATCTCGGTGTTGTGAGACTGACAATCTTCCCCTTCATCTTTCTGCCTCCTTCTGTTGTTGGCAACATTCGGACAGTGACTCTGATGCCCGGGTTCAACAGTTTGTCTGTAGAGACATCTTGTAGTAAGCCCACATTGACTTGCGAGCCTTTTCCTGGCTTCACCTTTTTGTTCATTGTTATTCCTTCACTGAAATGGCAAAATTCAAAGTGATAAACCTACCAGTGTTCCTATTATATATCTGAAAGTTTTATATAGATTTCATAATGGAATATTCCTTAATCAGAATCCCCAAATTAGTAAAAACTACTAATAACAAATTGTTGAATTTTCAGGGTTGATGGAAAAATTCAAGTAGTGGAAGTAATTCCCCATTTATAGAGAAAAAACTGCATGAAGCTCCGCAGCTCATGCTTGGAACAAATTACCAGAAACTGTTATAAACAAAGCCCTCCCTCAGTATTCTTTAAAAAAAAACTTGATAAACATTAAACAGTACACTAATACACTACAATTACCAATAAAACTAAATAAAAATTAGTAATAATAATTCAAATTATTTGTAGCAAACACATGTTCATGTTATTCAGGCACCAGGCAGTAAGCACCTTGCATTGCTGTGTCACATTGATATTACAGAAACAAGAGACTATTTGCTTTCTTTTCTTAGGCACTACCGCTTGACACTACTAGTGAACCTGAATAACCTGAAGAACTAATAATGCTGAATTACTTGTTACTAACCGGAACTTGAAATCATTTGACTGTCTCAAGTGGTGTGGTGCATCCAATGGGTTCAAAAGACCAGCAAACTCCAAATCTTTGTGGATTGGAAAGAAGTGCTTCCTCAAGTATTGAGGGCACTCTAGGTATTGCAGAATTCGAGCCAGCTGCACACAGCTCTTACGCGCCACTCTGACGCCGTCCGCTTCTTCTAGTTTGGATTTCTTTGTGTCCATTTTGTCTCCAATATCGTCGTACACAATCACTTCATCAACACAAAAGACGCATGCCGCTCTAGCAATCTGACCAGCCAAATAGGTGCGCAGCTCTGCTGACTGAGCATTCTCTAGAATAGAACCTGGCACAGCTATACTGATTGTAGATATGTCTGCGTTCTTTTTTTCCCTTTCAATATCCTCTTTTACCTTTTCTTCGTCCTCCCTTTCAAGAGCTACTCGTTTCTCTCGTTTGACGATCTTCTCCTCATTTCGCTGCCGTTTCAACGCTTTCCTTTCCTGGTTTATTTCTCGCCAGCTTTTGCCTGCTGGTTTAGGTATTGACTGCGACATATTTATTAATTAATTAGAGCAATTAACATTGGTGATTTGTAATAAAAAGTATTTAGCTAGGAAAACTTCGCTAAAGAAAGTAGGTTAATTCGACCGTGGCTATTTCAATTTGATTTTGATTATAGTGGAAATAACCAACCACTATTAATCTATACTTATGAAACGTTTGTCCTGACTAACTGACTGACTCATACTCATACGCATTTATTACCCGTAGGAACAACTACATAGTACAACCAGGTTGAAATATAGCTGATTAAATTGAAAATTAAATTGTTATTGGAAAATACTTTGTAAGGAGGTAGGATTCATAAAATGTATACTACTTAGATTATAGCGACCTTCCTGCGTTTGAATAAATAAGCAAAATTAAAGATTGCACGTACACTTACATGGTTTTGTCAAATTGCTTAATGTAAGTAATATATCTGATATTATAGGCTGATTGATCTATCAACGCACGGCCAAAACTACTAAGTCTAGAAAGCTGAAATTTAGAATATAGGTTTATTTTATAACGTAAGTATGTGCTAGAAAAGCATTTTTGGAAATTTCCACTTTAAGGGGAGAAATGGGGGTTGAAAAGTCTTTGTTCTCTGAAGTCAGAAACATGCATATTCGAATTACAGCTACTGAGCATTAATAAATCTTGACATATTTCTGTTTGTGGATTAAGTCAGGGTGTAGAAAGTCGTCGATAAAATAAGCACAGGGGAGGATGGGGTAGATTCCCCAATTGCAACGGTACCTCTCCCAAAATTAGGAATTAATATTTATAAATTTTTTGGTTAAGTATTGAAAAATAAAATGTACTGGAGTTTTTAACTGAAAAGCCAGTTAACAGCTAGACCCTCCCTCTTACCAGTACCCATGGTAAAATTTGGTAAGTAGGTTGGTTTTATTATTATGGGTACCGCAATTACGATAGAATGTGGCTGAATACCCGGGCACAGATATTATAATACTATACTGGTACTTAGGTATTAGTATTGATCAGTTCGTGAATAACTACTAGTATTGCTTGAGGCACACGCGTTAGTTATGCATAATATCTTTAGGACTAACCAAAATATACGTATCACATTATATATATCTTTTGGTAAGATATACTGTAATTGGGCCACAGATACTAGGATGCTGGGTGGGACAATGTTGATGCTAGTCCTGTCTGTCTATTATGCTGGGCTTATACAATCGAGCATAAGTTGCTTCGCCACCCTTCAAAATTTCAAGGTTAGAAAAGATGTAAAACAAAAAAATGGTTTCTTCTGGATTTGTAGGAACCCTAAAAAATACTCGTAAATGAATGAAACTTCGTGACTAAGAGCACTTTGGTTTTAATTTTTTTCACATGAAAATATATTAGTTATGGCAGCAGAAAATGTGTTAACAAAAGAGACGGAATTGATTGAAATTATTTGAAATGGATTGAACCTTTAAATATGATGAAAGCGGCCGAGGCAATCAAGGTGTGCTCAAAAATTCTGTCGCTCGAAAAGGTGAGTTATATGTTATACAATGCAACCTATCTGGTTCAAATACTATTCCTACAGTAAAGAATCTTTTATCTAAACCATAGAGGACTTTTATATATACTACAGTTTGCAAGTGTTCCTCAAGTAAGTGTAAGTGAAATAGCCAAGGCCGCTATTTTGTTTACTTACTCAAATATAAGTAATTTTTGTTGTTTTTAGCTTACGATTTTGCTTTTTGTTTGAGCATAATTTATTAGAGGAATTACGTTACGTTAAAGACTAGTTTTAGGGTAAGATTTATCAAACAACATACTTCTCCACAAACCTTTTAAATTTTGTTATTGAATGCATGTATTGAATCAGAAGGTTAGTTGAAGAATAACATCTAAACGTGAGTTTTAAAGTCAATTTAAAAGGCCGACTTAGCATTTCTTTTTGCTTCTCACACACGTTGTATCCCTTACTAGTCTGTCTGTTATTGTTTTACACGTGAGAACCAGAACATGTGAAACGATAACCGGTTTTTAGGTTACATCCGTAAGTATTTCTTGTGCGAACAGTGAAGCGCGCATCCCGAATCCCGATACCTAAAATGTCAAGGTACTTTGTAAGATTATCTATCTATCAAGTTGAAAATTTTTGGCGGTAATTTATAATTTTCTGACAACTGACAAAGCCTTGCAATGGTTTTTTTAATGAACCCATTGCAAGGCGTTGCCTTCACAAGAATGTTAAAGTTGGTAGTCACTCAATCTTGAAAACATGGTAAAAATATTCTAGCAGTAAACAGATGGTAAGTTGACAAGAAACATACAAGAATAGACAGTAAGTTGACTAAGCAATTTGCAGATTTCCAATAACACATTCAGGTACAAACATGTACGATCATTGTGTTTTGTGTTGTGTCAAGACTGTCAAATAGTGAGAGAGTATTCGCTAGAGACTTGGAAGTGGATTTATGCACTTACTACATTAATCAAACATTTTGTGGGCATACCCTAAGATTTTGAACTCTGCTGTGCTCACCAGTTCATGTTGTTGTGTGGTAGTTATACCATCTTAGTTACAAGGTGGTTTGAACCTAAAGTTTGAGACAAGACTTAATCTGTAGTATAGCTAGGTACTTGTTATCTACAAAACAAAAAAAAAACTTGATAAAGAGTCAGGTAGCTTATCAGTAATGACCCTAGTGTTGCAGATGTCAATAGGCAACGGTAAGTACTCTCCATCGTCATAAAGTGGGTGGTATGCCTGTTTACAATACCAAATCAAAATATCTCTCAAAACAGCCAATAAAGTGAATGTACCCATACTGGGTTATTCTAAAAAAATCATTCCTGAATAAATTTATTGGAATATTCCATTCAAATTAAATAATGAACACACACTACTCCTTTGAGGTTTTATAAAATAGCAAAACTGATTATAAGTTATATTAAACAATTGATTACGCCTTCAGAACTAATTTGTTTGTGTAGCCTGCAACCGATAAGCAATTTTCATCACAATATTTATGTCAACTTTTGTTAGGGTTGTCAGATATCAACACTTACATGATATAATAATAATATAATAACTATATAAATATAATAACTATACAGAACTAACTATAGAATCATGCCATCATTAAGAAAGAGGAAAACAATACATACACAATTAAAATGTGCTAGCAACAGCGCTAGTTGAAAATTTTAGTACACAAAGTGGGTATAGAGAACCCATAGCATGTCTGGATTATCTCTACTTAACTAGAAGTAAGACAACTGATGTCTCAGATCTTTTTTTTGTTATGTTTACATCAGCAATCAGTCTTCAGACTATTTTCAGCAGGTTTGGTGTTAGTCAGGCTTGTAAGGGAAGTGGTCCAGTGATAATCTCTCCTTTTCTTCAGGTATCATGTCTGTCGAGTTCCATGACGTGTTGTCTGCATAGTCTCTTTGGGTAGCTCATGGTGATGTCTCAGATCTAAAAATAAATAAAACAATACTGAAAATATTGTATTGAATCGTATCACTGCTAAATAGGTGCAAAGTGATTATAAAATTTTACTTATTGGCATGTATTCCAAGACAAATCTTGATTCAAGTATATATTTTACACTGCATTGTCAAAAAACTATGTGTTTGAGTTTGAATTCAGACTACTTGAACCTCGCGCGGCGTCGTGAAGTCGGCTGCGATGAGAGGTGTGGGTTCAATTCCTGCAGCAGGATAAAATTTTCGCATGTTCTCTAGATGTCAGTTCCGGGTTGTGATACCAGGGTACTCATAGTACCTGATACTCACATTATGTAATCCTAGTGTGGGGTCAGGAGTATGTATGTGTCTGTTGGATGTGTTTCGTTTTTTTTTATAATTCTTGTCCTTAATCTTGAGCATTAAACTTGCATTGAATTCCATAAGTTTGTGGTATTTTATGGAACAAAAATATTGCCTGAAAAGCTTTTTTGTAGTATAAAAACAGCTTGTATCAGATTATCTTAGCTTATAAAAATGTCAGATATACATACTCATAGCATAGGATCTCATAATCAATTTATAAATCTCCTAAAAACAAAACTGGCAACCATATCTAACAGTAAACAAGATAATTTATTATCAGGAACCCCTGCAGGAGGTCAACTGATTGCTTGTCGAGAGTAAGTGCCCTGATACCATCAGTTCAATAACACACTCTGAAAGATTCAGACATGGCTGCCAATGGAAAACTAGGTAAGTTATTGGCTATGCTTTAGCTTATATTTTGAATTGTCAAAACAAAGCAATTACTATATAATTGCTTTAAAAAAGTTTGTCCAAAACACTTATGAGATGGAAAAGCTATGAAAATTTGATGTAAGTACTTGCATGTATTTTATTTTATGTAAGTAGGTATTTTGTTAAAATCTTCCTGCATCCTTCATACGTCTCTAGAAATCTAGCAAACGAATTTTATATCTATCCAAAAGTAATATAAAGACATCCAGGATCTAACTGTGCTTAGCCATGGGTCTAAGTTAAAGGATCTTAAGGTATGATTTGGAACATGTCCACAGAATGCAAACTGCAGTGACAGACATTGCAGCTACAAACAATCCCATAAGAAGTTATTCTAAGCCACTGATAAATTAACAATTACTGTGACCACTTACAGTCTGCGGTTACAGTCAACCAACTCCGTTGGAATTGTACTTTTACAGGAATTACTCTTTTCAGCTCTCTTGAGTGTCTCAGACAAGACCGGCCTGATCCAACTGGCCAAGAGTTTGTCTGAAACCGGTCTGCAGCTGATTGCTAGTGGAGGTACTGCAACTACCCTCAGAAATGCTGGACTCAACGTGCTTGATGTCTCTGACATCACGAAAGCCCCTGAGATGCTCGGGGGTAGAGTCAAGACCTTACATCCTGCTGTGCATGCTGGGATCTTGGCTAGGTATGTCTTTAGATGTTTTTGTCTCAAATCATAATTTTATTAGTCTGAAAATTACCACTAAACAGAAGGCTCCCACAAAGACTCCGAAGAGTTCCTTGACAAATGGTTTTAATTTAAACCTCTATCCACCGACTTAGCCATCTTTATTGGTCTATCCGATAGACTCAACTACCTATAGTATAGGTAGTTGAGGCTGCTGGAAATAAGGTCTCGAATGGGGACCACGAACTGGGCGAAGCGTGGTAGAAATTTCCACTCGGGTAAAATGAATACCTAATACCTATAGGTCCTATAGGTATTAGGTATTAATAAGTTATCGCACACATATAAGTCCGGCACGAAATCGGCACCGCGCCGTCAACCAGCGCGACAACGTGACAGAAGCACAACACCGGCAACGGATTAGCAGTTCCGCGGTATCTTCGCTGCTACACCTGAAAGACTGCGCGGTGATGGCTGGTTGACAGCTCGTTGACGGCTATTTATAAATTGTTGCTTAAAATTGCCTCGGCAACGCACAGTTACACGTTAGCGCGGCGTTGCTCGGTAATCTGACCACTCAGCCGTTCACTAGCTTATGCCATGGCGAGGCGATGCCGTTACCATGCTGATTAGTATTTGTTGCAGTATGGAGTTGGGACGGTGCCGATCCGGTTCCGGGCTAATCTGTGTGCGATAACCTTTTGGCAGTTGGCAGTTTTTTTGTTGATAGTCAGCCAACGAATCTCAACAATTTTAATATTGATCCATGTTATTATTAACGTATTCTTGCAGACTCAGCGATACCGACCAAGCCGACATGAGCCGTCAGAACTTTGACATGATAAGCGTTGTCGTCTGCAACCTCTATCCTTTCGTGCAAACCGTTTCGAAACCTGACGTCACGATTGCTGACGCGGTAGAGAACGTTGATATCGGAGGGGTGACATTACTAAGAGCCGCTGCAAAGAACCACGACCGAGTGACCGTGATCTGCGACCCGAAGGATTACGAGAAGGTGGTCCAGGAGCTGAAAGGCAACAAGGGCCGGCAGACTTCGTTGGAGACCAGGTAATTTAGTTCATCAACAATCTATAGAAGTTCACTACTGGAGCATTCTGTCTTTACAAAATGCGATAGGTCCCATGCGTTTTCAGATTGCCTGTGATACATTTCCTCACGGTGTGATAAAGCGCAGACACAGGTCGAGATAAAATAGATTTTCTGTCAAGCTTAGACAGGACTGTGTAACTTTTCTTTTGTTAAACATTCTTAAGACTGTCTTACTATCAGGTCTTACATTTCGGATCGGACAGGTGAGTCGTTTATCAACAATTACTATATGTCATAAAATCACACCAAATCTTTCAGTAGGGCGGAAAATAGGAAGAACCTACTTTTTTCATGGCAGTGGCTGAAACAATATTTAATTGACCAGGCAAATGTTCTTTCCAGACAAAAATTAGCGCTAAAGGCGTTTACTCACACCTCGGAATATGACACTGCCATATCGGACTATTTCCGTAAACAGTACTCAGCAGGACAGGCTCAGCTGAGCTTGAGATATGGTAAGTTCAATGAAACAGACAAAATTTTAATTGAAAACTACCCTTATTATAAACTATGCTTATGAATAAAAAGTGCCTAATAAATTCGGACTCAGCGTCACTCGATTCATGGCGGAATTGGTCAACGCATTGCCGAATACAGCCGAAGGTTTGATTCCCGATGCATTGGAACTTTTTGGACACATTTAAATTTAAGATTCACTCACCAATTCTAAATGCTTTAATACCTGTGCTAGGGGATCTGCGCCATTTATTGCCAATCCGAACGAAGGTAAACAAACACAGAGCATCCATATAAGAATCAAGTTCACAAAGTAGAGGTGAAATGACAACAAGAAACCATATAGCTCATATATAACCATAACCAAAAATGTTTTTGAGAAATCAGTTCCATCAATTTGAACAAGTGAGTCTCGGTCGCCGCTTCATTGAGGTTGTCAATTATTGAGGTATTTGTTTGTTATAAAAAAAAACAATATTATATTTCTATGTGCCAAATAAAATGTATATATGTAGTATATCAGTCATGTAGTTCCCATAACACAAGCTCTGCTTACTAGATGCTAGGTGATGCTGAGTGAAAATGACCAGCATTATGATGAATATTATATTGTTATTAGTTTGGGCGTGGTGCCTATGTTTACTTTACTTCATTGTTACTGCTATATCTCCGCGTTCAGGTATGAACCCCCACCAGAAGCCAGCGCAGGTGTTCACGACCTGCGACAAACTGCCTCTCACAACCCTGAACGGTTCGCCCGGCTACATCAACCTGTGCGACGCGCTGAACGCCTGGCAATTGGTGAAGGAGCTGAAGCAAGCAGTCGGCTTACCAGCGGCGGCAAGCTTCAAGCACGTGTCACCGGCCGGCGCGGCTGTGGGCCTGCCTTTGGACGAGACAGAGGTATGTAGCTGACTCTTTTGGATAAAGAAACGACACTCTTATCGCCTGGCATAAAGTCACCGACGGCTCTTGGAATTAGGAAGTTGAAGTGGCAATGGGCGGATCATATGGCAGGCCTATGTCCAGCAGTGGACTTCTACATAATCTTTAAGTGATAAGGTAATAGGAACCTTAGTTATATTAGTTTTGTTACCATTTATCTCTGGAAAGGTTTATGAGGTTTTTTTTGTAATCGACTTGTATAATTTCAATGATAGGTCACAAGTCACTAGGGGGCGCTCAATTAGGCGACGGAAAACACGTGCGTTGGGGTTATAAAATGCAAAAAAAATGTTTGTATATTTTATCGGCCTGCACCTATTCCAAGCAAGTAAAGTAATTCTATTCTGTATCCGTCTCTCAACAGGCAACAGTATGTATGGTATCAGACCTGCTACCGCAACTGACTCCACTCGCATCTGCGTACGCGCGGGCGCGCGGCGCTGACCGCATGAGCTCGTTTGGAGACTTCGTGGCGATCTCGGACGAATGTGACGTCATCACGGCCAAGATCATCTCGCGTGAAGTCTCGGACGGGATCATTGCGCCGGGATACTCTGCTGAGGCGTTAGAAGTACTGAAGAAAAAGAAGGGAGGAAGCTACTGCGTACTGCAGGTTAGTTGAATTAATTAATGAATTGATGAAAATACTTTATTGTACACCGCAAGAAAATTACAAAAAAAACAAGAATTTTACATAACTGACGCTACAATGGACGGTTTATCGCTTAGAAGCGATCTCTTCCAGACATCCTTTGGAGGGAGAGGAATCTATGAGAGGTTAGGTTAGGTTAGTTTATCCATGGAAGATCTAAAGTCACCGACATAGCTTAAGAGCTCTAATTCTAAGTAGTAAGCAGTTTGAAGTGGCAATAGCCTGGCTATAAAGCTCATGGAAAATAATTTTCTTGATTCAGAGCTACAAAATGTGAGATTTGTCGCTGATCTTCGTACAAATAGTCTAGGCTATATTGCATGTTTTCAGAGCCTCGATTTGGACTTTGACAGAATTGTTTACTGACTGCTGTTTCTTAAGCAAAGCTCAGTTTTCCACTAGTTTTATTTGTACTGTTTTTTTTATTCCAGATGGACCCCTCCTATGAGCCAGATCTAATCGAACAAAAGACCATTTACGGTCTCACTTTGGAGCAGAGACGAAACGATGCCAAGATCACTCCAGAGTTGTTTACTAACGTTGTGACAGTAAACAAGAATCTCACTCCCAACGCTGTGCGGGATCTAATAGTGGCGACTATCGCACTTAAATATACACAGAGTAACTCTGTGTGCTACGCTAGGGATGGACAGGTAATTTTGTACTAACGTATTAAATTAAAACAACAAAACTTTTTCAACATAATGAAAAATAACCTGAGCTTAATATTTTTTTCTGATCTAGAAATTAACTTATGTATACCATAACAAAAGTTTTATTTCTGCTTGCCCTCAAAATGAGCCGAAATTGCCGCCTAACTTCTTTATCGTCTCTATAAAGAAGGGTTTAGATAGGTATTATCGTCACAATTTACCATGGGGCGCTACAATAGACGATGGAAATCAAGTTTAGGAGTCTTATTTTGCAAAAAATACTTCTCATTAACGCTTGTTACCAAATGACTTCCAGATCATAATAGGTGGGCAGGTGGGACGTATGCATGTTTGCCTCAACATAACACAAAAAAATAATAGAAAACACTACTTTTATGCTTCATAATAAACATTATCCTGTCGTACCTACAGGTGATCGGCATAGGTGCAGGTCAGCAATCGCGCATCCACTGCACGCGTCTGGCGGGCGGCAAGGCGGCGCTGTGGTGGCTGCGCCGGCATCCGCGCGTCACCGGCATGCGCTTCCGCGCCGGCCTGACGCGAGCCGTCACCGCCAACGCGATCGACAACTATGTCAACGGAACCGTGGGTGAGTGCCGAGTTATGTCAACTGTCCCGCGCATTGTTGGTATAGCCACCGCGTACCAAGCGGGAGGTCGCGAGCTCGTATCCCGATGTTTATATTTTTTAATTTTTGGGGTATTATAAAAAACATTATTAAAGAGATGTTATTGGAACAGGTTCCGACCTGCCTCTGAAGCAATGGGACTCGCTGTTCGAGGGCGCAGCGCCCGCTCTACTGACGGACGCCGAGCGCGAGGCCTGGCTGAAAACCATGGACAAAGTGGCGCTTGCCTCGGACGCCTTCTTCCCCTTCAGAGACAACATCGACAGAGCTGTGCAGGTAACCTCCTAATCGATCAACTAATTATTATGTCTTTTACAAATAAGCCATGCTAGCCCGTTGAGAAGTCCTGCGGCTTCTGATCCGAAGGTCGATGGATCGAACCCGGCCATATGTATTTGTATTTCTTTAATCTGGTGGGCTGGATAAATTATCCGATTAGAAAAAAATCTATAGATGCTCATAGTATCAAAGTACTTACGGTTTAAGATTATTAATTTTCTCAATCGTCACAGAAATTGCGTTTGGCGCTGACATGGCGTGGCTCGGGCGCCCCTGGCACGCCATTTCGGCGCCCGCACCCGAATGCTGTCGTATGAAGTATATGAAATTTGAAGAGAACGACAAGACCTCTGCGCTATGTGACGTCATTTCTGTGGCTTTTGTCATTTAATTTTTTATATAATTGTGTCTCCTCTTCTTAGGAAAAAAAACTGTTATCTTGGGTGCTCAAATACTGGTGCTGGGCTTTAAGTTACAAATTTTTTTGTTTTTTTGCAGTGTGGAGTTGAATATATCGGTAGCCCGGCCGGCTCGAACAATGACAAAGACGTGATCAATGCCTGCAACGAACATAACATCACCCTAGCGCACACCAATCTAAGGCTTTTCCACCACTGAGAGGCAATTTCAGTGATATCTAGCCGACTTTAAAATAAGGACGAGGTTATTATTGTAGTCTGTATATAAGAATACTTTTCTCCGTGTGAGCATGTGTTTTAGGTCGCTGTTTTAGTATTACAGCAATCGATCCACCAATCTGAGGCTTTTCCACCACTGGCTTAGCCAGTGTTCTCTAAATTAGCTACAAAACGTCGGCAAAATCGTCATTTTCTAATTTTAAATATTATATCCTCAATATAACAACCTCTCACCCTAAATGTATATTACTATTAAAGTATATTAATGTATGTACTAGCTTGTGGCCATTAAATTGTGGGGCCTAAGTGTAATATAGTTTAAATATCAATGTTTATCATTCCAATGTTTTTCTGATTTTTCGTAAGGAATCTCTTTTGTATTAGTTGTATGGAGTAAAAATATAATAGGTTTACAGTATTCTAACTAATATGTACTGGAATACTGGAATTGTTGTTGGATAATACTGGAAATGTTATACAATCAGATTTTGACACATTTATTGATTAGTTATTAGTGTTTTTTCTTTACAATTCTTGCAATCGAAGTAAAACGATTAATGCTATGATATCGATTTTATGCAAGATAAGATAACTAAATATAAATGATATATATTTCCACACTGTTTCAGCGTGAAAATATTTATATTCTGTTTATTTTTAATCTCTTAATAAAATCAATCAATCTTTGGTTTTCTTCCATTTGTTTGAGTTAGTGTCTAGTAAAGTTAATGTTTAGAGTAAAATAAATCATTAAAACTATTTATAGATTGCTAAACCTTGTTTTATTTTTATCCCATGCTAGATTCGTAAGTACTTATCATTCTGTTACTAAATCTTATAGACAATCTTTTATTGTTTAAAGGTTGAACACTCACTTGATCGACTGGGCGAGATATTTTAATGAATATTTGATTTTTATTTTGAACGCTTGGCCTTGACCCATGCAAGTGACCATTTACATTTAGAAAATAAATTATAAAAACTGATTGAGAAAATTCCTTGATTTATGATCTTGGCATCGAAAAAAACGGACAACAGTAAAAAGAATGAAAATATTTTAAAGGTCCTCCAACTCGAAAATCGTGAGATTATTACTGGGTAACAATCTCACTGTTTTTTTTTATTTCTGAACCGTTCTCAGGTAATGAGTTGGCTACCTATTCTTTACGCCACAACATATATGTTTTGTAGCATATTCCATGATTTTTTTGGCGTATGGTTAGGGTGGGGGGACGGACGGCGCTCCTCTTATATACGCCCATGCTGACCTTCCACTCCACCATGTAGGCTCTCTCGTTACATTCTCTTTAGCTCTCTCTTCGTAGTATCGTAAACTAGTATGTGCGCTCTTCTGACATTTGCACTAAGCGTATCTCCAAACTTTAACCTTTCTATCGTATCGTCTAGAGACAAAACCGGGACTCACTCATCCATCAGTGGACGTCTCGTATCGATCGCTCTCCAGTTTGTCGGTATCGTCTAACATTACGATATCTAGACTTGTAATCTCGTAATATTTGAGCCACTTCATTTCATTGTAACATTATGTAAATAACCATTTTCAATAAAATTCTTACTCAGGTACTTTTAATAATATAGTACCTAATTTATTATGAAATTAATTATTTAATAATATTATTATGACAAATTATTATAAGTAAAGTTCTTACTACACTAAGTAGTAAGTGTAGTAAGAACTTTATACTAGGTATATTCAACCTTTTTTCCATAATGTAGGAAGTGTACATACCTTCTTTCCTAACCGCCTTTATTAGTTAGGTAATAGCTGCGCCCCGGAGTGCGTAAAGTTAGCCCCGCACTTTTGCGTTTTCTGAATTCTGATACTTGTGCTGAATTGTTCTAGGTTTGTTCTACATCCACGGACCTGCTGGGTTGTCCCAGTGGACGGAGAGGTGAACTCCGACGTGGCGCGTCCCCTGGGTTGCGGATAGGGGTTCCGGTGTGCCGATAGCGCCAAAACTGGGGTTATCGGCACACTGGCGTGGACAAAACACTGGGGGGAACAAGGGGTAAGGGAGGAGTGCTCCTCCACGCGTCTCTCTGACTTAGCAGAGGGCGTAGTGGATCGGAACAGGGCAGAGGCAAGGAGTCCTACTCTGCTGGATGTGGGGACAGGCTGTGTAGCCGCCAGTTTGTGGTTTTCCACTTTTTGGATATAGCCGTACCAAATCCCAATATATGGTCTGGCGCCCGCCGAGGGGAGTACTGAATGTCCTGAATCCAGAATTCGGATTTAAGCACTCAGTATGGTCGTGGAGAACCCGGCCGCTAGGGCGCCAATCCGAGGACCCTACCTCAATAAAAAAGGAAAACTCAATGATAATGGACAATTGTGGAAAAACATTACCCCAGGGGGGTACCACCGGCTCAGCCGGTGGAGAATCCCCCCGTGCTTCGGCACGCAGCCCTTCGTATTCTGGGGGGGGCACCAATTGCCAGGAGAGTGTAAGCTCTCGCCGGGAGAGAAGTAGAAGAATTTTGAGAAACGATGTTGGGGGCTCGCTGCAGAATCTTAACCTAGACTGTGATGCGAGTCTGGTAAGACCAGCTTCAGTAAACGATCTTACTTTAGACGGGGTAGTGGGGCGTAAGCGCCCTCTTTGCAGTGACGAGTCCGACAGCGGATCTCCGATTTTAAGGAAGATCTCGACTGCTCATCGAGGAAAACGTGGACGAAGTCGTGTTTTAGGCACCCACATTGGGATTGCTCGCGCTAAGCAGGATTTAGCGAATGTCGGTGCAGAAACGTACCGTCTCAATCGAGACGATGCGGCTGAGCCTCAAACGGGGACAAAAAAGAAATCAGCCAAAAAGGTGTACACCCAGTTGAGTGGCGAGTCTTTGAACGCGGATGAGTTATGGACGCGAGCCTTGGGAGAAGTAGAGGCGATACAAGACCAAACACGCAAGTCCAAAAACTTAAAGGGAACTGTCATGGGCGCCATCAACCAGTCCCTGACAACAATGAGGGATATCATCGACTGTCTCAAGAAGCGCACTATTGATGATGAGACAAGGCGCCTCCAGGCTGACAACAACCGGCTCAGCCGGGAACTTGCCAATCTGAAGGTAGAGCTAGGGGCCCTTAGGCGGGACTACGAAGAGAGGAATGTGCAGGCAAATGCCGCTACCTTACTTCCTCCACCTCCTTCAGCCTTTCAAGGGGTTGATATTGAAGAGGTTGTGCGTAGAGTGACAATTTCTGTGGGAGATATTGTCAATGCACGCATAGCCGGTATAGAGGACCGCCTTCTGCCGGAAAAGATGCTGCGTCCACCGCTAGCGGCAGATAAGAGAAGAGGGTCTCCTGCAGTTGAGGCGATCTTACCGCCTGCTCCAGTGGCCTCTAGAACTCGCAAGCAAGTTGGAAAGCCGGGCCTTGCATCTAATGCACAGCTCTCCACCAGCCGGGATTGCCTATCAGCGGCTCTTTCTAATAGCGACGCCCAGCCATCCATCGACAGGGAGGGATGGTTAACTGTGGCTAAGAGAGGAGGTCGTAAAAAGAAGCTGGCTGCCACTATTTCTGAAGCCAACACTCCTCACCCGAAGCCTGCGAAGCCTGCAAAGCCTGCAGTGGTTTCCCAAAATAACAACAGGTCAAAGAAGAAGATCAAAAAGCATAAAAAGCCCAGCCTTAGCCTTCCAAAGTCAGCGGCAGTGATAATCACCCTCCAACCAGAGGCTCTGGAGAAGGGGGTGACGTACACGGAGGCCCTGACCATGGCAAAGGACTCGATAAACCTAGCCGAGCTTGGAATCGAGGGGGTTCGTTCACGGCTAACAGCGACTGGGGCTAGGGTCTTGGAGCTCCCAGGCGCTAACAGTGGTCCTAAGGCGGACCTTCTTGCAGAGAGACTACGGTCTACTCTTGCGGATGTTGCCAAAGTTGCTCGCCCCGAAAAATGTGTAAGCTTGCGCATCAATGGGTTGGATGACACCATTTGTGAGGAAGACGTTGCTGCAGCGATCTCTAGCATGGCAGAGTGCTCGCGTGCAAGCATAAAGGTTGGAAAGATTAGGGCGGGGCCTGGGGACTCGGGCGTTGTGATCGTCCAATGCCCCGTTCAAGCGGCCAAAGTGATGCTGGAAAAAGGTCGACTCCTTGTGGGCTGGAGCTCGGCCCGGGTCCTAGCGCTTGATAAGCGTCCGATGCGGTGTTTCAGGTGCTTGGGTGTTGGCCACACTCGACCGTTATGTCCGTCGGACAAGGATCGCGGTGAGCTTTGTTTCCGTTGCGGTAAGGAGGGGCACAAATTGGTGACCTGCACGGCGGAACCTCGCTGCGCCGTGTGTGCGGATGCGCGACGCCCGGCGGGTCACATAATGGGTGGTAAAAATTGCAACCCCCCAGCTGTTAAGGGTAAATTGGCTGTTGCGCCAAGATTAACCCCAAGATTGACCCAAAACGTTGAGGTGGGGGAGGTTCTGATGTCAGACTAATATGTTTAGGTCAAGGCATCACAACCTCCTCCAGGCGAACTTGAACCACTCTGCTTGTGCCCAGAGCTTATTTGTTCAGGCATTGGCAGAGTGGTCTATTGATGTTGCTGTTGCTGCCGAACCGTCCACCGTCCCTGACGGTCCCAACTGGGCCGGCGCCTCGGACGGCTTGGTGGCTATACATACCCCTTATACTGTCCGTTCTCTTCCCCTTATAATAAGAGAAAAGGGGTCGGGTTATATAGCAGCTGCCTGGGGTGAAATTATAATTATAGGGGTATACTTTTCCCCAAACAAGAGCTTAGCAGAACTTGAAACCTTCTTACAGGTGCTTGACGGTATTGTGCTAAGGAGTTCACCGTCGCAGGTCTTGCTGATGGGGGACCTCAATGCCAAGTCTGTAGCTTGGGGATGCCCTGCAACCAACGGACGTGGTGAGGCTGTTCTAGAATTCGCATCTGCATCTGGCCTCGCCCTCCTGAACCAGGGTTCTACAAGCACGTGCGTTAGACAGCAGGGGGAGTCAATAGTCGATGTTACTTTTGCAACTCCTGCTTTAGCAGCACGTACAGAAAACTGGAGGGTACTTGTAAGTGAGGAGACCTTATCAGACCACCGCTACATAAGGTTCGAGGTTTACTCCTCCTCCGGACTTGGAGGAACCTTCACTCCAACCAGCAGCTCAACGGCTTTCCCACGATGGGTTCTGGGACGCATAGACAGAGTTCAAGTAGAAGAAGCCGCAATTGTACAGGCTTGGTGCCCTATTTCTAGAATACTTGCAGTGGATGATAGAGCAGCTCAGCTCCGAGAGGCCCTGATAGCGGTGTGCGATGCCGCTATGCCCCGCGCAAGGAAGTTGCCGGAAAGAAAGCAGGTATACTGGTGGTCCGGTGACATCGCATCTCTCCGGTCAACTTGCAATATCTCGCGTCGCGCATACACGCGTTGTCGCAGAAGGCGGACCCGCATCACTGACGAGGAGAGCAGACTCTATGAGAACTACCGCCAGGCCAAAGAGGCCCTCAAAGTTGCTATCTACAGGGCCAAGTCTGAGGCCTGGAAGGAGTTCATAGAAGACCTCGACAGGGACCCATGGGGGCGTCCCTACCGCTCAGTGCGAAAAAAACTAAGCAATCAGGCGCCTTCCACAGACTCTTTTGACCCCCAACTTCTTGATAATATAGTTGTGGGGTTGTTTCCCGCCTGCCTGCCCCATGAGCCACCTTGCATGACCTCCCCTGTTCCAGCCCCTGATCACTCTGAAGAGATTCCCCCTATCTCCGAAAGAGAGTTTGGCAGCGCGCTACTCCATCTACGGATGAAGAAGACGGCTCCAGGACCAGACGGTGTGCCGGGCCGCGTTCTTGCACTTGCTCTGAAGCACTTGGGTAGCCGAGCTGTGGAGCTTTTTGACTTGTGCCTCGAGTTCGGTCAGTTCCCTAAAGTTTGGAAGGATGGCCGCCTGTGCCTCCTTCGAAAGGAAGGGCGGCCAGCTGACTCTCCCTCAGGCTATAGGCCTATAATTCTTCTCGACGAAATAGGCAAAATGCTCGAACGCATAATTGCTGCCCGTATCGTCGAACACTTGACATCTGAGGGCCCTAATTTGGCAGATGAGCAGTACGGATTCCGAACTGGACGCTCCACCAT
Source organism: Perizoma flavofasciatum (assembly GCA_958496245.1). Taxonomy (NCBI): domain Eukaryota; kingdom Metazoa; phylum Arthropoda; class Insecta; order Lepidoptera; family Geometridae; genus Perizoma; species Perizoma flavofasciatum. Next base: position 11,225,411 of record OY292419.1, on the reverse strand, counting down.
TGACGCACTTCTTCATCTTAAGCGGATCTCGCAGGAAGCAGTAGCGAGAGGGGAGCGCGTACTGGCGGTATCTTTAGATATCGCCAATGCATTTAACAGCCTCCCCTACGAGTGTATCGACGAGGCACTACGGTATCACGCCGTGCCGGCATATCTCCGGAACTTGGTAGAGCACTACTTGAGAGGGCGGGATGTGCTCTACCTTAACTACAAAGGCGAGGTCTGCACTAGGCGCATGACAGCCGGTATTCCGCAGGGGTCAGTGATGGGCCCCTTGCTTTGGAATATCGGCTACAACTGGGCGTTACGTGGTGCACTGCTTCCCCGAACGCACATTTTATGTTACGCGGATGACACGCTGTTTGTCGCTCGGGGAAACAGCCATGAAGAAGTTGCACACTTGGCCACAATAGGATCAACCCTATTGGTCGGCCGCATACGGTTGCTGGGACTAAAAGTGGCCCTGAACAAAACTGTGGCCATGTCGTTTCACGGTAGGGGAGGTAGGCCACCAGCTGGTGCCTACATATATGTCGATGGCGAGCGGGTCATGGTGGCACCGCAAATGAAATATTTGGGGCTCACCCTAGATAGAGCTTGGAATTTTTCCGAGCACTTTCAACGGTTGATGCCCAGAGTGCAAGGTGCGGCAGGATCCCTTGCGCGTCTTCTACCCAACCTGGGCGGCCCCAGCGCTCTATGTCGTCGCCTATTTGCAGGGGTCATACGGTCGATGGCCCTGTACGGTGCACCGGTGTGGGCGGACGCTTTAACCTCCTCTAATAGGGCACTTCTGCGAAAACTGCAGAGAATTATGGCGGTTAAAGCGATACGAGGCTACCGCACCGTATCGCACGGCGCTGCTTGCGCCATCGCGGGATCCCTGCCATGGGACAGAGAAGCCACAGTGCTTTCCCAGGCCTACCACGATAAGGTAGAAAGACGTGCGCAAGGAAACAGCTTGGCTCCTCTGGAGGTTGGCCACGCTAGAGAGCAGGCTCGTAGAGTCGCTCTTCAGCAGTGGTCTGAGGATATGGTGTCCGCCACATATGGTCGGTGGACCTTAGACGCCATAGGGCCTCGCCTAATAGAATGGACAGAAAGAGAGCATGGTGCCCTCACTTTTAGACTGGTGCAGGTGCTGTCGGGACATGGATGTTTCGGACGGTACCTGCATCACATAGCCAGGAGAGAACCGAGTCCAGTATGCCAGCACTGCGGTGCGGCCGAGGACACGGCGCAGCATACGCTGCAAGAGTGTAGTGCCTGGATATCTCAGCGCCAGGTACTTGAAGCAAACGTGGGCCAGGACCTCTCGCTACCGAGCGTGGTCAAAGCCATGCTTGATAGTGACAGAGCCTGGCAGGCCGTGGTCTCCTTCTGCGAAGACGTCATGTTAAAGAAGGAGACCGCGGAGCGTATACGGGAGCAAGACCCTCTTGCTCCCCTCCAACGGAGGAGAAGGGCTGGAAGAAGGCGGTGGCAATTCCACCATCTTTTACCGCTTGATGGAGGCCAGCAGGGTATGGGTGCGAGGAGCCCCAGCCCTGCATTGCACGGGCCTCCAGTGCTGGGGAATATATTAAATATTCCGGGGAATCTCCCTCCCCCCCAAAGGGGAGACCGTAGGGTTCGCGTAAAGCGGACAATCACCGACAGGGTCGCGGTCGAATCCGACCGGGAACCCGTAACCCTGTCAAGTGCTGATGCGCCGTCAAACGAATCGTCTGACGACGAGTGGTTTGACGACGCACTAGCACTAAGGTGAGTGTCGGAAAATCGATGGGTTTTTAGTCGGTATGCCACTATCCACTAGCTCCCTGTTAGTGGATTAGTTGGTGAGTCCGACAGACCCCTCCGGCTCTCCTCGGGTCGGAGGACATGCATAAGCGCATTTTCCCATCGCAAAAAAAAAAAAAAAGGTTTGTTCTATATTGTTCTAAAAATGTTTTTCTCTAGAGTGAAAATTACAGCTGGAAAACGAAAATAACGGTTTTGGAACCTGGACCCGCACTTTTGAATTTTCCAAGTTTTGAGAGTTGTGCTATATTGTTCTAGGTTTGTTCTACATTGTTCCAAAATATTATACTTCTAAGATGAAAATTAACGTCATAAATAAAAAAGATCTTTTTGGAACCTAGCCCCGCACTTTTGGATTTTCAAAGTTTTGACCTTTGTGCTGGATTCTTCTAGGTTTGTTCTATATTGTAGAACAGTCTAGATTTAAGCTAAAACAATACATCACAACACCAGAACAATGGATAAAATACAAATTTAGCACGAACAACTGAAATAACGACTAAAATAGCAGGTTTACAACTAGGCTCCACATTATTGGATTTGTCGTTTTTTTTCGTTTTTCATGCCAAATAAGCATTTAATGTTATGTTTTACTGTAGAACTATTTATTTAAATAAGAATTAGTACTTCCACACGAAAGTAACCAACTTTTGTTTCTACCGGCGATCTAATTAAATTTTGTGACTTAACTATGATAGTTACTTAGATAGATTCCCTTGATGACTGTTTTTAGGTAATAATGAGTGCTTTAATCATGTAGTATATAATTTTTATGTATCATTAATAGTTTTCTCAGCGCACGCCAAATAATTTTATAGGCAAAATTTTGCTACTTTGGGTTACATTATTGAAATTTACATAAGGACCTCGTGTGTTCATAAGTTTTGAGACGAACTTATTTAATTAATTTAAAAAGAAAGTAATTCATGCAACCTTTTTTAAACTTTTAAAATTTTAAATTTCGAATGTTTTGAATCAGAAAAAATATACATTTGAATATTTGTTTCATTCTCCGTGAAAATGGCGCCAACAAAAGATTTGCGTGCGACTGTAATTTCACTGTTTCAAGCAGGAAAAAAACCAATGCAAGTTTTTAGTGAAATCCAAAGTTTGGGATGTAGTCGGAACTTTGTGTATTATACCATAAAGAGGTACAAGGAGACCGGCTCTTTAGAAGACCGTGGAAGATGTGGCCGCCCGCCGTCTGTAAGGACGCCCGCCAACATCAAAGTAATCAGAGAGCGAATTCGTCGCAATCCTTGCCGGACTCAAAAGAAATTAGCTCTGCAGACCAACATTTCGCGAATATCGGTGAACAGGATACTTAAATATGATCTTAAACTAAAGGCCTACAGTCGAAGGAAAGTGCATTATTTAAACGAGCGTCTTCGTAAATTGCGACTGGAACGATGTCGGAATCTATTGAAGAGACACGATCCAAAAAATATCCTGTTTACCGATGAAAAGATCTTCACGGTGGAAGAAAAGTTTAACCGGCAGAACAATAAGGTTTACGCCAGAAGTTCAAAGGACGTCCAGCCATCTGTACGCAATGTCCAGCGCACTCATCATCCAGCAAGTGTGATGGTTTGGTGGGGTGTTTCCTACGAGGGGGTCACTTCGCTTCATTTTTGCCAGCAAGGCGTCAAGGTGAAGGCACAAAATTACCAAACCGACATATTGGAAGCGGTGGTTAAACCATTAAATGATACGCTATTCGCTGGAAAATACTGGGTTTTCCAACAGGACTCTGCTCCCTCCCATAAAGCTAAGACTACCCAACGTTGGCTGGAGGCCAATTTGCCAGGCTTCATTCGGAGCGAAGATTGGCCCTCGTCAATCCCTGACTTGAATCCTTTGGATTATTCTTTATGGACGGAATTGGAGCTGAGGGCATGCAGAAAGTCTCACCCAAACCTGGATTCTCTCAAGCGAGCCCTTATTAAAGAATCGAAACGGATTCCCATTGAAAAGATTCGTGCCGCCATAGATGAATGGCGCACGCGTTTGAAGGCCTGCATTGAATGCAAAGGCGGCAATTTTGAATGATTTATTTTTAAATACAGATCTAGATGTCAGTAGTTTTAATTTTAATATCCAATAAATGAATACTCAACTTAGCTCCAAAAATATTTTAGTTTTACTGTGTCTCAAGACTTATGAACACACGAGGTATGTTTTGAAAATAAGCCTTTGTTATTTCTTGATAATTTAGCTTTCTATTGGTGAAAAAATGGTTAAAATCGGTCCAGTAGTTTCGGAGTCTATTCAGTACAAACAAACAAAAAAATCTCTATAATATTAGTATAGAAAATCAAATATGTAGTGTAGGTGCTATACTCTGTATGGCTGTTAGTGGGTGCGTGCAAAACGGGGGTTTTTGTGACTAATGGTAAATGGTTCTTTCCCAAGTTAAAATGACATCATTGCCTTCGCAGAAAAAACAAAACGGGTGACCACTTTATGAAAACTCCTGTAAATTATGGGTAGCTATTTGTTTTCCGGTACCAAGCGTTTAGTGTTCATGTGTCTGATCTACGTAAATAGTATGAGTATTATGTAGTAACTTATTTACTCTATAAACAAGATCTTGTATTTTTCTACAAAATCTTGTAACATGGTCGACATTGGTTATAAATAGGTTACTACCTATAAATGTTAAAAGTTATTATATTCAGGAAAAAATAGCACAACAGATTCCTAATAAACCTAAGTTCTCAAGTTTTCGCCTTCTCCTCTTGAATTGTCGGATCGTATCATGTGACTCATATTTGGATTATTTATCTCTTTCACGTTGGTTCGTGATCTCTTTCTTTCTTTCACTGCTTGAAGGTGGATTGAATGTGCACATTTTCTGGTTGAGTCTCTAAACTATAATAAAATTATTACTTATCTTCTCGCAAAAATACATGAGAAACCTCTTTTTTTTGCCATTTGCCGAATGGTAACAAAATGGAGAATTCATACTTTTAGCTGGCTACACAAATAAGTTTCTAGCACGACATGGTTTATCGCCACCAATCACCTTCCAGGACTTCCACCAATCGTTGCACTCTATTTTGTTTTGATAGCAAATGTTTTTGACAGAAGTTGTCATTTGCTGTGGAAACTTAGCCGGGAACGTGCTTTACGAATTTTGTTGGCAAAACAAATAACAATCCGTTCGATTGATGAATTGAATCAAAAAACTTGTTTCTGTGATATTAAATAAACATAACGAGACAACTATGCATAGGAACTGCTTATAGAATTTATGTTTTAATTTCAACAATGTCTTCGTCAAGTGCAAGTGACCGTGATTTGAGTGAAAGTTCTAATTCTCCTATTTCGTACACATCCAGAGAATCTCCTTACAGTTCCCCTTCACAACAACAGGTGTCCCAATTAACCAACAATTTGACGGAACTTAATTTCTTCAACAATGGTAAGAAAAGTAAACAATAACTTAAAACGCGCTATCTTTTCCTCATCACTTCCAAGCGTTTTTAGTGATCGTTGAAAATGCAATCATCTTGTCTACTTTTATGGTTATCATAGTTATCTGGTAGGCAGAATATTTTTTCCATATATATTCCCTACATGATAAAAGCAACAGTGTAGGTAACAACCTACTTCACTGTGCTAGGTTGTTATCAAAAATTCGCAGAAAATGATAGTAGACTATGGATTGACCTCAAATAATAGGTACTTCATAATCATGTGTACTGAAGTGACTTGAGTGACCAAGGACTTGGCATTTTTGAACATAATCTTACAAAATTGAATTATGATTTAATCCGCTACTAAATAATAAATAATGCTGGACATTTTCACACAGCATCATCTAGCCCCAAACTAAACAGCGCTTGTATTATGGGAGCTTCATGACTGATATTCTACATACATACATAATACATACATACTATACATAGAAAACACCTAGGCTAGACCAGACCAGATTTGCAGATCATACAATCATTTGTCCCACAGCGGAAATCAAACCTGCAACCTTCTGCGTCTCAGATGGGCCTATGCCCACTGCTCCAAAAGGGTCATCTTTGTTAACAATAAGATTTTTTGATATGAAATTAATCTTCATCTGCACAAAGGTTTTTAATTAATAAAAACCTTCATGAAGTAAAGTTTTTAACTTCATGTTCATAGGAATATGAAGTTAAAAACTTTACTGCAAAACTAAGTGAATTAAGATTATAAAGTTTTACTGATTCCAAGCCTGCTACTAATCCAACGTCTTTCCTAAATCTATGTGAATCATGTGAAACAGTAGTCTTTTTCTACTCAACTAAATAATTATTAAAATGTTTCCAGGAAACCAGCCTCAGTTACGTATTATTGAGCAGGCTCAAAACCACTTCAGATTTCGATATGTCAGCGAAATGGTTGGTACCCATGGCTGTCTACTCGGCAAGTCGTCAGGCACAAATAAAACAAAAACACATCCAACAGTGGAAGTAAGCAATTTATTTTAATGGTCTCCTTACAACTATGTTAAAATGGTCAATAATAATGTGCAAAGTGTGTTTGCATTTTGTTTACATTTTGTATTAGGATGCATGCATTTTCTCAACAGTCACATGCATAGTCCTGTACCCACACTACAATTCCATGTATAGATAGATAAATAAACTCTTTATTCCAAAAAAAAAAATGTGAATTTTTAACTATCTGCAAGTGCACTGAATCATTTTACAAACAAACAATTTCTATATTTAAGTAAATATTTGAACATGGTTTAACATCTGGCCAAGGTCAACAGCTTCAAGTGCATTACAGAGGTTAGTGAGAATCAAAATCCTGGATAACCCACTTAACTAAAGGGAAGAATGATTAATGAGTCAGGGTCCCTATCCATCAACTAAATGTAGACAAATAAGCTACCCATGATGTATTGGGACATGCTATTTAGGGTCCTGAAGTTGCCTTAAAACTTGCTAAACTTATTAAGTAGTTCTTATGAAATGCTACTCATGGAATTTTGTTGTAGAAGTATGATTCTATAATGAATCATTGAAGGTATGGAGGGGAGACACAACTTTAGCCCTTTATAAATAAATAAATAATGCTGAATTTTTTTCACATAGTATCATCTAGCCCCAAACTAAGCAGAGCTTGTATTATGGGAACTACATGACTGTTATTCTACTTATATACTGTTTTTTTTAAATACATACATAAAAAACAACCAGACCTGAGACAAACATTTGCAGATCATACAAACATTTGTACCGCGGCCGGAATCGAACCTTGTGGGTTCGATCCCCCTTCTGTGTTTCAGGCGGGCTTTCGCCCACTGCGCCACAGAGGTCGTCCATACCTAGAGCTACTTTAAAACAATAAAAATCCTTGTATTTCTTTGTCAGTTGTTGAACTACAATGGACGCGCGCTTATTCGCTGCCAGCTCGCGCAATGCGACGTCAATGAGGATCATCCCCACAGGCTGCTGGAAGACGACCAGGACAGAGACGTGAGCTCTGTTGTGCCTGAGCACAACAGCTACAGAGTCAGGTATGTGTCTTACAGAGTGATTGCTAAACAAAGGGGTACAACTACACTAAACACGTGTGTTGTTACTAAAAAGGTATTTCTTGTTACCATTCAAATAAGTGATAGTTGTGATATCAATCAGGTAGGTAGGTTCAAGAGTAGTAGAGTTTCTGTGAAAGGGCTCATCCAGGGAATTGCTAGGACCATGCCAATTTCTGCCGCGAAGCAGTAATGTTCTCATTGTTGTGTTCGAGTTTTAGAAGGGTATGGTTGCTGGTGAAATTACAGGCACATGAGATCTTTCATCTTGATATATCAGGAAGGCAACGCTTGTGTGAAACCTCTGGTATTGCAAGAGTCCATAGGCTACGGTAACCGCTTGTCATCAGGTGGGCCGTTAGTTTGTTTGCCTCTTTAGTAGTATAAAAAAAGGTGTGTCTTACAGAGCAATCAATTACAAGGGATACACTGCTTCCTAAACATGTCACTTGTTATCAAACAGGGGGATAAACTTTATATTTTATTGTTATTCCTGACGTTTCGAAGGCTTTGCAGCTTGCGTGGTTGCAGGCACAGGTTAACATTTTTTTGGTCTGTCGCAGTTAGACTCGATGACAGGTGTCTCAACAGATCTTAAGCAAGTCTTAATCTCTTCAACTACTGTGTTGACTTTAATTATGTCATGTAACTCTGTGTTCCTTATGAACCAGGGTGCACTGGAGATAGTTTTCAGGACGCCATTTAAAAGCGCTGGATGATGCTTCTATTTGAGGAGCTAGCTGAACCCCACAGTTGGATGCCATAAGTCCAGATAGGCTTCAGTAGCTTGTTGATGAGTAGCTTGTTATCTACTGGCAGTTTTGAGTTTCTCCCAAGTAAAAAAACCTGTAGAATCCTCTGTATTTTAAGGCTGAACTGGTCCTTTTTGGTTTGAGGGTGTTTCTTCCATGTACGACGGCGATCTAGTTACATACCTAGATACTTTACAGAATCACTATGTGGAAACGGATGGTTTCCCAGATTGACAGCTGGACAGTCACCTCTTTTTAGTGTTAAGATTACATGAACTGATTTTGAGGCACTCACTCTAATCCTCCTCGTTTAGAGCCAGCTATCCAACTTTTAGGCCTCTTTGCAGGAAGGAGCTCTGATGCCTCAAGTGTATCACAATGCCTTTTTGTGGGAGTTGTTGTAGAACTTATTTTGTGATCAGGTCAAAACCCGGTGTATTGGTATTTTCCAAGCGTTTATTTCAAGTTCTATTTTCGATGTTACTGGCTTGATTGGTAAGTCCATTTGGAAGTCCTGGTTTAATGCCCCCTCAATGTCTACTAGCGTAGTACTAGGATCAGCTTCTTTTGGTGTGAAAACTTTCTTCAGATGGTCTGCAAATGCTTCAGCCAGTTTCTTGAGTGTTTAAAACTGAAGTACCTACCTACCTATTTCAAATTGTTTCAGGCAACAGTCAGTACTCAAAAAGAAATATAAACTTTTTTGGTTCCATAACTACTTGCATTGGTACTTAAATACATGTCTTAAGTAGATAACTAAGTTTCTTGTTACCAAACAGAAGTTAAATGTGTCTGCAAACGACGTCAAATACATGGCAGTGAACGTCAGCCGAAAATGATGATGAAATAAGTATAAACGATTCATACTTAAAGCGTTGGAGCTAAAATGTTATCCTTACGAGACAACAATGAAGCTACTTTTGGATTTTCCTTAAATGAATTTCAAGGTATATCATCGCATGCAAATATCGATGGACACAATTCTAGTAAAATTGCATCCGGGATCGGTTTTTTTTACTTACGATATCTTTAGCACCAGCCACGGTCTGGTAAATATATTTTTAGGGTAGATGAGACTTCTACTTGATACGATCTCACGAACCCTTTCCCGATGACATCATAAAGGTTGCCGGAAGTTGACCGTCCTTAATGATGACACTATTGTGGTGTGGCCTTTGTCTAACAATGGCGTTGATTTTCTCCAAGTCCTTTTCTTGACCATTATAGGTTTTGTTTTTAATTTTAAACTTTAATCACGCCGCCAAAGGGGTAAAATAAAAACATAAAAAAAAAATAGGGTACTTCCTCTAAATTACTCGTTCGTTTTCCATGTTGTGGGGTTTCATTGGATAGGTCATTCAAGGTCGTTTCGATCTAGGGATTCGTTTGCAAAATATTAAGCTTTAAAGTGCAAATTTTTGTTAGAGTCAAGTATCCCCCCTGGTTGCTAATCGGTTGATTTTAAGAATGTGAAAAATTAATGGCATTAGTATAAACCGAAGTTAAAAGGAAAACTATTACAGCTAAGTAGGCGTGGCAATTATGACATTACTAGCCTCTGCCCACGGCTTAGCCTGCGTGGAGACGGGATAAAGCCTTTGTTATAATAAAAAAGGCTTTAAACTAGAATAATCTAGATCACGAACTATGATCCAAATTTCATCCAACTTGGTTCAGCCGTTACGGAGAGTAGCAAGAAACGTCCAAACTTTCAATTTTTTTATGCAAATATATAATATAAAAAATATATATTTTTGCACGCCCAGGATGACTGATACAGAATGCTTTAGCATAAAGTCCTCCTAGAACTATATCCTTTATGCAGAAGTATTCAACCAATAAATAAATATGTGTTTTTACATAATGAAGGAAAATGTTATCGTGAGGAAACCGATATGGCCAAGAACCAAAAATTCGAAGACGTGTCCTGTGCATGAAAACCAGCCTTGCTTAATAACGCTAGCAAAATGGCTATGCTTTATAGACAATTGCATTCATTTTACCAGGCTTAGCAATGTCAAAAACTTATGAAACTCGAAATTGAGAAGTTTTCGAGTTTGCTAAGCCTGCCAAATGGGTAGGTCTCAATTGCCATTTTGTAAGTGTAATCAGGGGTAGGTCGCGCAGAGTGATAAATTAATGAATTCGTTTCACCAGTTTCGCCGGTATGGGAATAATACACACCGCTAAGAAGGATGTGCCAAGTTTGCTTTTCAAGAAGTTTTCCGAAAAATATAAGGGACAATCGCACAACGCAAAAGTAAGTAGTTTGTATTTTAAAAAAGTAAATTATCAGTTCTAATAAAACAAGGAAAAATTTGCAAAATTTTAAATCATTGTTTTCCAACGCTATTGCAGCGCCCCTTAGCGACGTGTAGCGTTAAAGCCTACCTAAGAACCTTTCTTGAAGTCATACAAAACTATAGATACAATAAACTACATAACTGTCGGTTACGCCGTTTCAGAGATACACGGTAAAAGATAAATAAACAAAAAAATAACCTCTTATGACCAACACTAAACTTATATGCCTTGTGTCGCGGGTAAAAAACATCCCCTTATTTTTAACTTCTGCACAAAAGCATTCCAAATATTTAGGGTCTTATTATGATTTGAGGTCGTTGTTCGGTTTTGTTCTAATAAAACACAATGCTATATCAGTTCAACTGGTAATAAAGGATGTTTATTGTACGCCACGGTTCTAAGCATGCATTATTATTGAATTGTACTCGCCCACTAAATATTTATAATTGTTACGTTGAACCGAAACTTACAAATTACGAGTGAACCATTCACCGTATTTGCGTTTAGGGTAAGAGATTGTTTGTTGGTTTGTATGTTAACATTTATCTTGGAACCCGCTTGTCCGATTGTATTGTGTTGAATTCAAGGGTTCCAAGAGGAACCAATAAGGTTCCAAGATATCATACAGTTAGATCACTAGATTAATAGATAATTGGTTAGATTTTAATACCTTTTTACATTAATTAATCTGTTTCCCTCCGATTTTGCAAATCTCTTTTAAAAGCTGGCTTGTGATTGATTGTAATCTTTTTTTTGGACTATCTTACAGTCTGGATTGTCTCAAAAGTTCGTTCAAACCCATTAAGTTTGTGTGTTATGATTCTACTGTTTTGTAACGATTTCTTAAAAAAATACAATTATAATTAAAATTAAAAAACTAAGGTAATTGATCGTTTGTTAATGTTATCGTGATGAATAAAAAACTCATCAATTAACTATGTGCAAATAACTAACGACTATACGTGTTTATTTCGGTTTTTTTGGTCCGACTAAAATATTTTGATAGCATAACTACCTACATACCTACAATGGAGCAGTAGCTATTGATAAGGGTACACAGACTTCTCATATTTCGAAGTCTAAACATGGCTGCAATAAATCAGTTCAGTATTTCTAAGCTGTCTGACCAGTCGTGTACAATCGCCAAATGGAGCTTCACAACTCAAACTCCCAGATAAAGCTTTGCTCAACCTAGCCGTTTGCACTTTTTTAAGCGAATGCACCCAACGAGTCAAAAGTTTCTGCACACTCCGACATAGCTTCTTTACAACCAAGTTTAAATTGTAGTGTGAACAATCGGCAAGCGATGGTTACTTCGTTCGATGGTTCTTTATTGGCGGAGTAATATTAACCTCGTCCCTTGGTAAACTTTGCTTTTTACACGTCTGGGCGCACAGCGCTTTCACGCACTATAATTAATGATAGGTCCTAATGGAATCTTCATTAATACTTATATAAGTACTGTATTTCACATGTGTTGTATACCTACTTCAGCTGTCGGCTGAACCCATTGGTCGCGAACTCGAAACCAACCAATAAACTATTGTGATTGTGTGTTCGTGACATTTTTCATCTGAGAATGTGGTGTGTTATTGACTATTGTGCTAACATTTTAGCTCAGGATGGAGTGCGAAAATATGGCCAAGAAAATGAACCTTAACATAGTCCGTTTAAAGTTCAGCGCTCACGATATCGAGAGCGGAAAAGAAATCTGCGCACCAGTTTTCTCGGAACCCATTCATAACATGAGTAAGTTAAATATACTAGAGTAAGTTGAACTTTTGGGGATCGTGTTAGCGAGCTTAATACAGCACAGAGAGTGAACCAAGACGTATTTTATCGTCGGTATATTTTAGTTATAGTTCTCGTATAAACGACCATGGATCATGCTAACGTTCGTTTTTCTCACTTTTGTGCCAACGGTGATGTCAAATCTACTACCGATTGTGATTATTGTAGCCGTAATCAATGGAAGCTTGCGACACTATAATGCGATAATGGTGAATAGTACCATGTGCCCGTAATTTCACAATTTCTATAAGATAAACGAAATGTGGAATAAAGTTTCTCGAATGAAGATGACGATAACGCTCTGTCGTCTGTCGTTTTAAATTTATTATTATATTTTTTAGAAAGTGCCGCTACCAACGATTTGAAGATATGCCGAATCAGCCAACACACCGGCCGGCCAAGGGGTGGCGAAGATGTTTTTATTTTAGTTGAAAAAGTTAACAAAAGTAAGTGGTTTTTAGTAAGTGGATATGACAATGCATACCTACCCTAATGCTAGGTCAATTCGTTTCATAATAAAAAAAACACATTTATTTGAGTCAATTAATTGGTTTCGTCACACTTGTCAATTTGATTAAAATATGGCCTGGTTGACGTCGTTTAAGTGCTTCTAAACTATTCAAGCAAAAACCTTTGATAAAAAATTACAATCTCTTCTATACCCACTTCATAGGGTCAGGCTAACTCAAGTGTTACCTAACATGTGATTGACAAACTAATAATGTGCTGCAATCGACGGGTTTGTTCCCATTTTTTTTTTCTGAAAATTACAATCATCATCTACAGCCTATAGATGTCCAATGCAGGCCTCCCCGAAGAGTGCATCAATCTATCAAAGATTACCCTAAGAGTATCTTGACTATAATTCTCATAAAACATAAATAGTTAAGTAGTAAAGAATAAACAGACACAAGCAATTTGTTTCGCACAATTTTAAATATACTTACGTATTTCCATCAAAGCCGTCACACTTCGAAGTGTGTGCTAGTTCAAAATTAATAAAAAAATACAGGCAACAGGTGAAGATACTCATGGTATTTTCACCTGTTATGTCTCAGGGTCGACAGCTCGCGTGTGATACCTCTGTTATTGTAAGCATCCATAGGTAAAAGTAATCGCTACCAACAGGTGGGCCGTATGCTTGTTTACCACTTTAGTTTTATAAAAAAAAAAACTTTACAGAAAATATCATGATTCGTTTCCTGGAGTTGGACGAGAACGGGGAAGTGGTGTGGATGGAAAACGGTAGCTTCTTGCAAAGCGACGTGCATCATCAATACGCGATAGTATTCAGGTAAGAAGTTCAAAGCTTCTAAGCGTTAAGACCGCCCGTTGTACTTTTATATAATTTTTTTGTTCGTTATGTTGTTACCTTGTGGTGTACAATTAAGTATTTTCATTCATTCATAGCTAGCAGAAAAGACTGCTGGGAGCTAAATAAGAATAACTTATGCTCCAAAGGTGGAAGTGATATAGAAATAAAGCACGGGAGAAGCTGTTGTGTTAGTTAGACTAGCCTGTAGAGGTTCACGCCAGGCGAGTTTGTAGACCATAAATATAATAATATAACGTTTATTTCAGGCACATACAAAATCATCATGTGCACATACAAAAACATGCTAACAAAGCCTATCGCCTCCTAATCGGCACACCGTCGGTCGGTCGTACTATGCCTTGAAACTTTTGGTTCTAGAGCATATATCGTCGTCAATCATCTATACGACGCTATACGTACGATATGTTTATTTCAGGACTCCACCGTACAAGAACCCTCAAACGCCGGTCGACGTGAAAGTGTTCATAGAGCTGGTCCGTCCGTCGGACGGGCGCACGAGCGACCGCAAACAGTTCACGTACAAAGCCGAGCAAGTTTACAAGCAGTTCAAGAAACGCAAGAACAACTCTTACTCTTCCTTTGATAGTTCTTCAGGTATACCACCAACTATTCCTTTAATTATTAGCCTCTGCCCGCGGCAGAGTCAGCAGAATTTCTCTCGGTTACTGTGGTCGTGGACACGATTAAATAATCGTGTTAATAAACTTAAAACAAATAATTCTTTCTACTTATTTAGAATTACAGAATTTAGATTGATAAGTAAAAAAATAATCTCAGATTCATAATTATTTAAAATTAAAGTTTCAAATGTAAAATACCTCGTGTGTTCATAAGTCTTGAGACACAGTAAAACTAAAATATTTTTGGAGCTTAGTTGAGTATTCATTTATTGGATATTAAAATTAAAACTACTGACATCTAGAGATCTGTATTTAAAAATAAATCATTCAAAATGGCCGCCTTTGCATTCAATGCAGGCCTTCAAACGCGTGCGCCATTCATCTATGGCGGCACGAATCTTTTCAATGGGAATCCGTTTCGATTCTTTAATAAGGGCTCGCTTGAGAGAATCCAGGTTTGGGTGAGACTTTCTGCATGCCCTCAGCTCCAATTCCGTCCATAAAGAATAATCCAAAGGATTCAAGTCAGGGCTTGACGAGGGCCAATCTTCGCTCCGAATGAAGCCTGGCAAATTGGCCTCCAGCCAACGTTGGGTAGTCTTAGCTTTATGGGAGGGAGCAGAGTCCTGTTGGAAAACCCAGTATTTTCCAGCGAATAGCGTATCATTTAATGGTTTAACCACAGCTTCCAATATGTCGGTTTGGTGATTTTGTGCCTTCACCTTGACGCCTTGCTGGCAAAAATGAAGCGAAGTGACCCCCTCGTAGGAAACACCCCACCAAACCATCACACTTGCTGGATGATGAGTGCGCTGGACATTGCGTACAGATGGCTGGACGTCCTTTGAACTTCTGGCGTAAACCTTATTGTTCTGCCGGTTAAACTTTTCTTCCACCGTGAAGATCTTTTCATCGGTAAACAGGATATTTTTTGGATCGTGTCTCTTCAATAGGTTCCGACATCGTTCCAGTCGCAATTTACGAAGACGCTCGTTTAAATAATGCACTTTCCTTCGACTGTAGGCCTTTAGTTTAAGATCATATTTAAGTATCCTGTTCACCGATATTCGCGAAATGTTGGTCTGCAGAGCTAATTTCTTTTGAGTCCGGCAAGGGTTGCGACGAATTCGCTCTCTGATTACTTTGATGTTGGCGGGCGTCCTTACAGACCGCGGGCGGCCACATCTTCCACGGTCTTCTAAAGAGCCGAGAGAGAGTATAATACACAAAGTTCCGACTACATCCCAAACTTTGGATTTCACTAAAAACTTGCATTAGTTTTTTTCCTGCTTGAAACAGTGAAATTACAGTCGCACGCAAATCTTTTGTTGGCGCCATTTTCACGGAGAATGAAACAAATATTCAAATGTATATTTTTTCTGATTCAAAACATTCGAAATTTAAAATTTTAAAAGTTTAAAAAAGGTTGCATGAATTACTTTCTTTTTAAATTAATTAAATAAGTTCGTCTCAAAACTTATGAACACACGAGGTATAACAAAATACAATTAAGTATTAATAATTTCGGTAATTTATAAAACAGCAATAAGCCCGGTCTTATTGGCCGGCCGTTTTGTACGGGTCTGAGTGTAATAAACAGCTCAACAAACTGCATACAACAGAAATGCGCATGTTAAACTGGTCAGCAAGCGTCACACTGTAAGATAGAATCCGAAATGACTACATAGGAGGCTTTTAAAGTAGCCCCTATAATTGAAAAAACAAAGAAAAACGCCTCAGATGGTATGAGCACTTGGGCACGTCCAGAAACGCCCGGAAGGTCACGCCGTTAAGCTTGCCCTAAACTTGCCAACGACAAAGCGTAGACGCAAAAGACCGTCCTCCGCTTGGTTGACGACGGTAGAAAACAGACCTTAAAGAAGCCCAACTCGACACCAAACCGCACAAAATCGTGCGCAGTGGAGAAAGAAGACAGGGAAAGCCGACCCCAAGTAAATGGGATAGACAGATATTCAGCCTCTGCACACGGCTTTGACAACGTGGTACCAGGGTGAAAGTAGCCTATGTGGTATTCTGATGTATAAGCTACGAGTATATTACTGTTTCATCAAAATCCGTTAAGTATTTTTGCGAGAAAGAGTAACAAACATCTATCCATCCTCACAAACTTTGGCATTTTTAATAGTAAGGAAAGTGCGATATGAATAAAATATTGAAGTCGGATCATACTGTATTTAACAATTTGGTTTCAGGAGGATCGATCACCAACGAAATACCTACTACAGTCCTATTCTCAAACGTAAGTAAGGAATTAAAAGTGTCGTAAATGTATTAGCAGCAAGCCCCTGGAGTAGCAGGTGTCAATAGAGGATGCGCGACGGTATAACCTCTAAACCCGTGACCTCTGTGGCGCAGTGGGCGAAGGCCCGCCTGAGACGCAGAAGGATAAATGTTAGTTTCATCTGCAAATATTTGTCTCGGGTCTGGGTGTTTTCTATGTATAATATGTATGTATTTGGGCAAGATGATGCTGAGTGCAAATGTCAAGCATTATTGATTTATTATTATTATTGGTCCATTGGGTGAGCGGCTTATACTCGCTGCGTCATCCGGTTCTTGGTCGCCAGTCGAGAACCTTTCTTCCCCAGCGAGCGGTGCCAAATAACTTATTTCATTTTAATATTTTCAGTCCAAGGACACCAAAGAAGAAACTGAGGTCCCATTGTTCACGATACAACCGGTAAGCTCTTAGTGTAACTCTTAAAAAAATATTTTTTTAGCCAAAACAAATATTAAGATTTTAAGTAGTTTTTTTTTCATACGTAAAGCCTTGTATTATAATATCTGTGGTAAAGTCTTGTTTTCCATCTTAGTTGAGCAAAGATAATTATGTGTTCAATCAAACAATAGAAAAAGTTATGTCAATTTAACCCGTGACGCTAGGAGCCAACATTAGGTATGTTTTATCGTTTATTTGTGTATTTGTCGTGTATTATATGACTAGGATAGTTCTTAAACAGGTTTTTGGCGTGGCACAGCACATAGAGAATGCAAAACCAGGCTCAGGTTTCCGAAATAGTTTTTTTTAGTTTGATTATTCGTTTTTTAAAGTAATGAATTAATTTAAAAATAACTAAGGTTAGCTGGAAGAAAATTATAAAGAAGTTCACCTATGTACTCGTTTTATCTTGTGCAATAAAGCATTTTCTATCGAACACCCAACAGTCACATGTATAGTCCTGAACCTACACTAGGATCCCTGTATCGTGGATATCAGGAACTACGAGTACCGCACCGTGGTACCAAATGATTGATTGATTCATTAATTTCAGCTGCCTCTGCCATCTGGTTCGCCCGGACACTGCGGGCTCGGGAGCGCTCTCGGAACCTCCATCAACGCCACAATGGCATCTCCGATCAATGCGATGAACTCTCCAATGCACGCGATGAACTCTCCGATGAACGCGATGAATTCTCCGTCGCACCCCGCCCCTATGTGGGGTGGGGCGGAGTATGCAGCGGGTCCTTCCAACACGTCCATACCCAACCTGAGGTGATTAGTTTGTATTTACTGTGATCATCACGGCATGTAGAGTGATGGATGAAAGAAGATTACGGTCTACCGTAATCGTAACAATGCAACAAGGCGGCGTGACTGGGATAGTTGGAATGTGAAGGCGAACGTACTCTGACCAAATTGGAGACGCTCCCGAGAAAGGCCATGTCAAGAGCCGACATAGCCGACATACCTTCAATCGACGAGCTTGTATGAAGAATAAATAAATAATGTTTTTTCACACAGCATCATCTTCTCCCAAACTAAGTAGAGCTTGTATTATCAGAACTACATGAGTCATATACTACTTATACACTTTTTCTTGTAAATACATATTATACATAGAAAACACCCAGATCCGAGACAAATATTTGCAGATCATACAAATACTTGTCCCACGGCGGGAATCAAACCAGCAAACTTTTGCGTCTCAGGCGAGCTTTCGGCCACTGCGCCACAGAGGTCGACTCAGAATGTGATGAAGCGAAAGAGCAAGTAGAAATCCGTA
Source organism: Perizoma flavofasciatum (assembly GCA_958496245.1). Lineage (NCBI taxonomy): Eukaryota > Metazoa > Arthropoda > Insecta > Lepidoptera > Geometridae > Perizoma > Perizoma flavofasciatum. The sequence goes on along the minus strand of OY292419.1, from coordinate 11,207,259 downwards.
TACCAGTATTGTAGTAAGTAGAATTCCGTGGTCTTCTGCCTGCCTACCCTTCCGGGAAAAAAGGCGTGACTTTTTAAACTTTTTTTTATGATTAATAGGGAAGTGTTTGACCACAATAGCTTCCTACACGACCACAAGCTAAATGTACGCCAGGATCGTAGCAAATGGTCTCTTCTCTTCCTACTCCTCCGGGAAAAAAGGCGTGACTTTTACTGTTATACGAAACGTAGCGTACAATGCATAGATGGCGCTCAAATATAAAACAGATGGCGCGTTAACGGCGATGGGCTTGTCAAGTGAAATACCAACTACTATGATTAACGTGGGCATGTGCCGAATATAATTTTGCCTCTGACTTCGCCTTGGTAGAATATCATTTTTAGACATATTAAAATCTTGAATATTAGACCAAAACGGTGTTTAGGCTCATTTTATTGTATTACGGATTGCTTCATAAAAGTTACGTTTGTTAATGTTATTTTTAACACGAAACGTATTTGCACATCAGGCTGGACTCTGAAGAGTTAGAACAAATCATCAGCCGGAATCAGGATGTGATGATGACGGATGAGGACCACAGACTACTCACCGAGGCGAACTTCTCACGTAAGTACAGATGTACACAAATACTGCACACAATTTCAGATACTGCACCTAAATTCAGATACTGTAATTTCAAATGCACTCAAATACTGGACTCGCAACTTTTTATTCGATTCAGTTAACTGATATGTAGATCGAAACCATAAGGTTAGGTTAGGTTTAGCATAACTTCTCGTTTAAAAGCGGAATTGCTCGAACACCAGGGCACAATGTTCACAAACCTCAATGTCGTCTCCCGACATGTCTTAAAATGATTTGATTAATCAAAAAATATATCAAATGCCCAAGTCTCACTGTAAATAATATCCTAGTTGTAGACTATTATGTCAATCTGTGTCGGACGATTCAACCAGATAGGTCTAACTTCGACAAATAGAGCGCGTAGGAAACTCCATCTAGCAAGTTTACGGGGTTATAAACAAAAAATACCCAAAATATCTATATGATAAATTTGTGATGGCACGAGCCCATAAAAGATATCCGAGCAGGGCTTGTACCCATGTTTTTGAGACACCGAAGCACAGATCCATGGCCTTTCGAGGTTCCTTCAGATTTGCTGCCTCTAGGTGTTGGAACGATCTGCCTCCGCCTGTGCGAGCTTTGCAATCGGTTCGGGCCTTCAGAACGATTTTAAAGTTGCAACTCTTCAGGGAACAATCCTGCCATACTTGTCAGCAGGTGCCTGACTGCCTGAGTGGTGCATGAACATGAAGGGTAGCAAGCCTAACTCATGCTTACCTTGGTTTCATGTCTGACTTGGGAAGACTTAAAAGATATCCAATGTAGGTACGTTATAAAATTGCTTGTTGTAGGTAGACACCGAAAATGTAGGCATCAATAGGATAACTCTATCAGATATAAAAAATCAATTTTTCAAAATTTTTCACTTCACTTCTTGATTATGGCTTGTGTAACTATTTGTCACAATTCTTCAAAATTTTTACAAAATACCTTTCACAGTCACTTCACTTCACTTCTTGATTATGGATTTTGTAACAGTCTTTTTCATAGAAACTTGTCAAGTGTCAAAAAACTGACCACAGACTGTATCTGCCACCAGTGTACAGCGCGCTAAATTATATTTGCAACAAATGGGAAAATCATGTTTGTTTTGAGTATGAATATATCATGTGTGTATATGTATGTATTATAAATAGGTTATTATTATTATCATAATTATATATAGGTATCGATTATTTTGCACCCAATTGTCCAGCGATCTTCGTGGCATCATGAAGGCCCCGTCTGAAAACCAGCGCTGCACCTGACCCTTAGGTTCTGGCGCAGCATAATGCTGAGACGGGGACCTATTTGACCCCACGCAACACAAAATGACGTACCTACTTTCTCTGTTTTTCGTTTCGTATTATATGTTAAGTACCTGTTTTGTGTTTATCTGTTACTATTTGTTGTTTCTTTTGTGTTGTTTGGGGAAAAATAAATGTATTTTCTTTCTTTCTTTCTTCTTTTCTATGAATCCAACTCGCATGGGCAGTTGGATTCGTTTGGTAAAGTTTTATCTTCTCTTCATAGATGCCGATTGTAATGGAGTTTTTTGTAATCGTTTTATAATTTTTTTTGAGAAGAGGGGTCTATGAGTAAAAAAAATTTAATCTGTTTTACTGACGCAACACGTTACTAGAAGTCAAAGTTTTTATTCATTGAAATCACAAGGATCATACAGAAACATTTAGTTACAAAAGCATAATCAAGATGTGAATTGATACAGAAACATCAGCTTAAAATAACGTGAAATAGAGGATGCTGTAATACGTAATTCCATAAACTTGAGCGGTTTTTGAAGAAAAAAATCATAAACACCCAACAGTTACATACATAGCCCTGATCCCCACACTAGGAATCCCTGAGTAGTGTATGGGTACCTACTTGTTTGACAAAAAACTTTATTTTTAACGGACTTTTAAAAAGGAGATTTTAATTCGTCTGTATTTTTAAACGACTTGAAAAAAAGAAGATTCGTTTTTTTTTCAATGTTTTTTACTTGATATCTTCGCCAATTGTTAACCGATTTTGATGATTATTTTGCTGTTGTATAGAGAATGATCCCGCAAAACTCAAAAAACATTATCATCGTATGGAATCACGACTAGCCGAATCATTTATTGGGGGTTTGTTTTTTATTCGAAAGAGTGTCATCCTGAGTGAGCAAATAACGTAAGCTCGTGAGGAAGTAGTTTTTGACATTTAGGGCCGTAAGATCAATAGTAGTCTAAACTTTCGATTTATGTAAATCTAAGATAAAAGTTAATCAATGGTTTGTCATATAAGAACACATTTGTGGATCAACTACCATTGAACTTGTGAATTACTATTAATCATGAATGTCTTATATTATGTCTTTTGATTTTAACATAATTTGCACTATTTATTGGTGTTTGTACTGAAAACGGGATATTTACCATGATTGGTGAGTTTAATTGTTTCCAACTCACCATAATCACGATAGGAGCTCACAAATCATGGTAAGAAAGAATACTGTTTTAGTGAAAATTATGTTCATGACCATGATTGATTTAAAAGTGACTTTTGTTTTGTTTCAGAATATGTTACATCATACACTTCACTGAGCGACTTACATACCGAAGAGGTAAATAATATTTCAATAAAGAATGAGAAAACACAGAGCCAATTCGACAATACATAACTAAACTAGCAACACACACCTCAAAATGAGTTTTGATATAAGATTTTAGTATTAAGATTATTATAGCATTAGAATCTGACGACTGATGACAAAAGATCTTGTTTAGTTGTTAAGAAATTAGTGGTGCCAAAAATATATTTGATATAATTTACAATAAGAATGGAGCCTTTTTTAGATATAAATATAGATGGTGCTAAATATAAATGTAAGAAAATGTGAAATCCTTCTAAAAGGATTATTTTAAAAGAACCTATGATATAAAAGAGAAAAATACTTATGTATATCCATACTGGGTGAGTATCCCAAATGTAAAAATACATATAATGTAATACAAATATGGAAAGAGAAAGCCATTGATCTTCCAAAAGAAAAATTATAAACATGTGATAAAAAAGAAAAGACGGGCGTATAATCGTGAGAGAGTAAGGCCAAATATAAATTTAAGATAAAAATATGAATGGTGCCATGTAGAAGAAAAAGTGCTACTCAGCTTTTATGAAGTAAGTTATAAGTACCTTTGAGTAAATAAAAAAAGACTGGAGTTTCCAATCGTAAGATATTTATGCCAAATATACATTTAAGATAAAATATGTGTCATAAGAAGTGTCATCGAACTTCCAAAAGTATAACATGTACCTACTGTAAAATATAAAAAAGACTTGTACATATCCAACCGTGAGACAACTAAAATAATTGGATATATTATGGATACTATAAAGAATCCACACAAATACGCACAGCACAGCCTGATTGCGAACGAAAATCGAACTAAAATCAATTCGACCCGTTCAAGACATGAAGACAAAATCATGGAGAAAGCTTGAGAATAGCATCGCGATTTGACCTTATGACCGCTGGGAGTCCTGACGCAATAGAAAATATTTTGTGGCTCCACCAGACCAGTTTTTCATCATCATCATCATCATCATCATCACCAACAGCCTGTAGAGGTCTACTGCTGGACATAGGCCGCCCCCAAAGAGCACTTAGCTTACCAAGGGTTAAATCGGGATTATAATATACGATTTGTTGTGGTTCTAGTCAAACCCCATCGGAGAACTCATACGAGCGAGTACTGGTCTCGTTTCTGATTCGGGCCGTGTAAAGGTGAGTACATTTAAAATGCACGCAAGCCACATACATGTAAATGGCGTCTGGCACTGGCATGACTGCCGTTCTACTCAAATTTAATACGAAATTTATAGAAATTAGGTGCAAACATTGACCGAGCCACGCCATTTCGGCGTCCGCGCCTGATTGCCAACAGTTCGGAATGTTTTAAATTGCGTCTTATTTCTATACGTTTTGTTTGAAATTTGAATGGAACGGCAAACGTCCGCGTTATGTTCGAGCCAGACGTCATTTCTTGCGACTTTCGCCTTAAAGACTATGCTTCGGACATATTCTGTGTAGCAAGACAAAGCTTTGCTTCGGGAACTCAGGGGAGCAGTAAGTGTTGCTAAAACACAAGAGTTGCGAGTTCGATTCCCGCTGCGGGCCAAATGTCTGCATGTTCTGCAGTTATTTGTTCCTAGTCTGGATGTTGTGGTACCATGGTACTCGTAGTTCCTGATACCCACGGCACATGAATCCTAGTGTGGGGTCAGGACTATGTTTTGAACTGTTGTGTGTTACAAAAGTACTTTATGACTTAACAATACTACGGACGCAAAAACAGGAAGGTTTCGGGAACCGCTTACCAAAAGCTGGTTACCTTGACAAATTTGCGTTAGCGTGAAAGAAAAAATAAGCGTGAGGTACCTATTTGTCTAGACCCCCTGACCTTTCTGCTTTTTGATTTTAGTTGTATAAATCAAATAGCCGGTATATGTGTTGTGTGTAAGAGACTGTTTATTTTTTTGCGTGTTTATTAACCATTCTACAGAACAACTAAACCGATTGTAACGTGGTTTTTAAATTAACTTTGTATGACTTAAAGAGTGGTTCTTATAGGTTTTATCGCCTCACGTCACAAAGTGCTGCAATACGCGATGAAATAAACGCGGAGTTTTTAAATTACATAAAAAAATTACTTGTTGGATATTATTTTTAATAAGCTATTTACTTTGCAGATTGAACCGTCCTCGTCCAAATCATCGCTTACCCACTCATCTGCTAGTACAGAGAAAAAATCTGACGTCGTTTTAGAGAAGCCCAAAGAAGGTTCAGATTATGATGCATACTACAATCCGGAAGATGGACTTGAAGTCAAGCAGGTACTTACAGAATATGATAGCTACCGGGTACCACGGCCTCGCCCGCGTGTTACGCGGTAACCTATGGTATTGTAGGTCACAAACTATACCAGTTCCAAGTTACATCCAAATCGGTTCAGCCGTTACTTTATAATATTAGTAGGAAAGTTAATCGCACGTCATAAAAAAAATCCTTAGTACGTTCTATAAACTGTTGTAGAATTGGCGATCTCTATCGGATATTTTATGGATTGGACGAACTGTACGTAAATTTCGTGAGGAATGATTACATACATACATAATAATCAGATATATATGCTCATGCTCTAAACGGTAAAGGAAAACATCGTGAGGAAACTGGAATGCTCAAGAACCAAAAGTTCGAAGGCATGCCATCGGCTGGGCGTCAATACGCCAAATTATAAAACAGCGCTGTTTTGTTAAGCAGCCAGCCGTTTGGAAATAATCAGATTATACGTTTTAGCTGCGACAGGAAAACAATAGCTTTTCTATTGTGGCTGAAACCCTAAATATTATAGGGTTTATTATCATTTCGATTTTGTTTCAGTTGGTGCAAGAACTTTGTCAAATAATAAGAAACAAGAAAGGGTACAAGAATCAGGAAGTGAAAACGAAACTGGAGAGGCTATTCGCAATCCGACTCTCTAACGGGGACACGTAAGTCACAGTGTGATCTTGAAGCTAGTAAAGTAAAAGTCGCTTAAGTATTCATTAAATTTATGATCTTTCTGGATAGTTGTCCTTAGAGCCGGCTAAGTGCAAGTACCTAGCGGGTGATTCCGAGGTTAGATGCGAATTAAAGACAGTAAATAAAAAATAAGATAACATAGAATTGTGAACTATGGACAGGAGCACAGATATTATAATACAAGTACAGATACCTCATCCCATACAAAAATAAGACGCGGGTGAAGCCGTGGGCAGAAGGTATCACGGTACTCGTAGCTCCTTATACCCACGACGCAAGAAAACCTAGTGTGGGGTAAGGTCTATGTAAGTGTCTGATGAGAATTTATTTATTTATGTATATGATGTATATTACAGATTCCTCCACATGACGCTATTTAGCAGTCAACCCAGCTTCGAATCCATAGTGAAAGTGATCAGTAGCGTCAACATGTCCCATCTGCTCAACTGTACTAACAACAAACAAGAAACCATACTGCATCTGGCGGTTATACACGGAACGCCAAAACTGATCTCGCTACTCGTAGCCAAAGGTAAAATCATCTTGTGCTAAAAATGTATAACTTGCGTTGTTAGCGATGCTTATTTGTTCGCCTTTAACGCTTATCAGTACCGCTAACATGCACATCGTTTGTGTCGGTAATGTGCCGTCAGTGACACGTAAGTGCCTGTCAGTGACGCTTATATAACTAGCTGCGCCCCGCGGTTTCACCCGCGTAAGTTTCGATTCCTTGGTAATATCGGGATAAAATGGAACAGTAAAGTATTTTACTGCTACATAAATACCCTTGATGATTTATTTGAATAAGAATTAATACTACGATACGAATGCAACCAACTTTTGTTTCTACCGGCTATCTTAAATTTTAGAACACAAAAGCTGCTATTGTGACTTAACTATGATATGTCTATGATAGTTAGATATATTCCCTCGAAGACTTTTTTGTAGGTAATAATGAGTACTTTAATCATGTAGTACATAATTTTTATGTATCATCAAAAGTTTTCTCAGCACACGCCAAATAATGAATTTTATAGGTAACATTTTGCTATGTTGGGTTACATTATTGCAATTTTCTTAAGGATCTCAAAATTTTCTGAAAATAAATTATAGCCTATGTTACTACCTGAAAATTTAGCTTTCTATTGGTGAAAAATGGTTAAAATTGGTCCAGTAGTTTCGGAGCCTATTCGGTACAAACAAACAAAAAATCTTTCCTGTTTATAATATTAGTATAGATTGTCAGAGTCGCTAATATAGTCTTCAGTGACTGTAACGTGTTCTTAAAAAGACGCTGACACACTCGTCAGTGATGCTGTATTGGTCGGACGATAATGTGCTCGTCAGTGACTATATACAGGGTGTAATAAGACCAAACACCAAGCCGAAATCTACTATACTGTTCATCTTGACTAGTACATTGAGGGGAAAATAATTACTGGGAAACGACTTTTGTTTTTAAACATAAAAAATACAGTTTTTTAGCGTGCAATGTAATGCACGTAACCGACTGGCTATGTGTGTAGGAGACGTAGTCGCGGCACCGCGTTGGCGGCGGTCGTTGAACTCTAGCGGTTACAGCTGACCGCGCGTTTGTGTGCGTGCTCCGGCACACGCACGTGCAAGGCCGTGGTGTGTTTGAGTTTGATACTCAACGCATTTTTGCAACTTTCAATACATAATTAGTTAGGACAATTCGAAGATTTTGATAACATTTGTTTGGACCAAAGCTTAGTAATAAGACTTGGAATTCATTTCCGTAAAGAACTCAAAAAAATAGAGATGTTGACCTTCAATATCTCCATTTTTATTCTTTTTTATTTCTACTATACTATACCTGGGAATTCAGGTGATATCCACTCCTTAGTGATGCTAATGCAGTCGTCAGTGACGCTAACTTTCTCGCTTGTGACGCTAATGTGCTGGTCAGGTCGCTAATGTCGTCTTCAGTGACGCTAACATACTTGTCAGTGACTTTGATAAAGTCGCGGCTCTTAGCTTGGTGGTACAAATTATATAGATTTGGAAATTTTCCAAATTACGAAAACCCTGAAAATACATGGATACCTTGCACGTATTATCGTTATGTTCTTCTATATTCAGGTTGCAATCCAATGCTCAAAAATTCCGAAGACGACAACGTGATCCAATACGCGGTCAGATATAACTCTAAACTATTGGAGCCTCTACTAGAAGCTATCAAGAAGAACAATGTCTCGTGCGACTTGAACTATTGCAACAGTGGTAAGTGATTATGTCCTACTCCCGGTACTCTCGGTAAGGTAAAAAATAGCCAAATCGGTCTAGCTGTTCTCAAGTGATGCGCTTATGAACGAACAGCATTTCATTTTTATTTATAAACATAGATTTATTTACAATGTGTTTCACGTAATAATTTAAAATTGATCATCATAAAGTTCTAGCAAAAGCGAAGCTGAAGTATAGGTACTCTGACTACAACAAAGAAAAGTACATTGGTCGTAGAAATCGGTGCAATAGAGCGTGTTGGGACGCACAACGCCGTTACATCCATAACTCTGTTGAAGATTCCGATCCTGCTAAGGTTTGGAAATTTCTTCGGTCACTAGGAATTGGAAAATCACGTCAGCAAGATAAAATTCCTCAAAACATTGATCTAAATTCTTTAAATCAGCACTTTACCTCTTCTACCAATATTGATATACACACAAAATTTCAAACTTTGCAAAATCTCTCCTCTACTCCAATTCCTGACTATTCGTCCTTCAATTTTAGTCAATTCACTGATTGTGATGTTAAGAAGAGCATTGCATCTATTTAATCTAATGCTATCGGTAGTGATTGTATAAGTCGAAATATGATAGTACCTATCCTGGATCAAATATTACCAATAATACGCCATATCCTTAATTCCTCTATCTCCATTGGAGTATTCCCTACTTTCTGGAAAGAAGCACAGATAACTCATCTTCGTAAAAAGTCTAATCCAGCTTCATTCTCTGAATTCCGTCCAATAAACATTCTCCCATTCCTATCTAAAGTCCTTGAACGCCTTGTCCATCAGCAACTCAGCATCTTCCTTTCCAGAAACAATCTCCTGAATCCTTTCCAGTCCGGTTTCCGTCCTGGCCACAGTACTGTGTCAGCGTTGGTTAAGATTACTGATGACATTCGTGATGGCATGGACAACGGACGAGTTACCGTGTTGTCGCTTTTGGACTTCAGCAATGCTTTTAACAACGTTGATTTTGATATCCTACTAATTGTCTTAAGCTCACTTAACATATCTCCAACAGTGATTGATTGGTTTTCTAGTTACCTGCATGGGCGTCGGCAGCGTATACGTATTGATGATACGTACTCATCATGGTGCAATATTTCTGCTGGCGTACCTCAGGGCGGCGTTTTTTCACCTCTTCTTTTCGCCATTTTCATAAATTCAGTTTACCAAAATTTAACTTCATCCTACCACCTCTATGCAGACGATCTTCAAATTTACGAACAAGCCAGAGTAGAGGAGCTGCCTGAAGCTATTAATATTATAAATCGAGATCTCAGTCGAATTCTGGAGTGGAGCAAAGCATTTGGACTTCGGGTCAATCCTCTCAAAACCCAAGTCATCGTGGTTGGGGGCTCGCGGATGTTATTGTGTCCACAGTCTCCCACAGGTGCTTTTTGATGCCGTTCACATTCAGCAGAGTGAGACGGTAAAAATCTAGGTGTTCTCATTGACAGACAGATGTCATGGGGACCTCAGCTAATTGAAGTCAGCCGAATAATTTTTGCTTCTGCAGGTTCCCTTAGGAGACTTCGCAACTTTCTTCCGACTGCCACTAAAATTTCGCTTGCACAGTCTCTCCTTCCAATACTGGATTATGCTGATGCTTCCTACTTAGACCTTACAGAACAGCAGCTGGATAAACTTGAGCGCCTGCAAAACTTCGGTATACGTTTCATATTTGGCTTACGCAAGTATGATCACGTTTCTGAGTTTCGCAGTAAGCTCAAGTGGTTACCTATACGCCTTCGCCGGAACACTCATATCCTAAATCTGGTATATAACATTATTTTCAATCCTTCCACACCTTCCTATCTCAAAGAACGTTTCCAATATATTCATCCTCCCATGCTCGATCCCTGCGCTCTTCTGAAACTCTACAACTTCTGACACCTGTACAAACCGCCTCCTACTATGATAACTCCTTTACAGTGCAGGCTGTCCGTTTATGGAATGAACTATCTATTACCATCAGACGTGCTAAATCATTACCTATTTTTACTTGTACTCGGGTCGCTAACTGTTGCCTGTTTCTGGTTTATCTATGTTTTGGATCATTCAAAAGTTATGACGTATATAATATGTAAATATGTAGGTATATTGTATATATTAAATTATGTGTATTATAATATTTTCATAATATGTGGTAAGTACACCAATTAAACCCCTTTTAAACTTTCTTACAGTCCGTTCCATCTAAAGGTTGTCTGGTAGAGATCGCTATTTAGCGATAAGACCACCCATTGTACAACATTGTTTAAGTTGATAGTACTTAACTAAGCTGATATGTTATTTGGTGTACAATAAAGTATTTTCTATCTATCTATCATCTCGGGGCTACTTCACTTTTTAACTTGTGGTTTATGAGCATGGGAATGTTACAGAGAAGCAGACAGCGCTGCATCTAGCAGCGCTGGCGGACTGCGGCACCAGTGCCCAGCTACTGCTGAGCCACGGCGCCAGCTACAACGTGCGCGACGCGGCGGGGCGCACGCCGCTGCACCTCGCCGCGTACGACGCGCGCCCCTCCGTGCTGCGAGAGCTGGTCACGCACATCCCTCCGGTAACACACTCACACACATACTGAGAATGCTAGCCGCGCTGGTGGACTGCGGCACCAGTGCCCAGCTGCTGCTGAGCCACGGCGCCAGCTACAACGTGCGCGACGCGGCGGGGCGCACGCCGCTGCACCTCGCCGCGTACGACGCGCGCCCCTCCGTGCTGCGAGAGCTGGTCACGCACATCCCTCCGGTAACACACTCACACACATACTGAGAATGCTAGCCGCGCTGGTGGACTGCGGCACCAGTGCCCAGCTGCTGCTGAGCCACGGCGCCAGCTACAACGTGCGCGACGCGGCGGGGCGCACGCCGCTGCACCTCGCCGCGTATGACGCGCGCCCCTCCGTGCTGCGAGAGCTGGTCACGCACATCCCTCCGGTAACACACTCACACACATACTGAGAATGCTAGCCGCGCTGGTGGACTGCGGCACCAGTGCCCAGCTGCTGCTGAGCCACGGCGCCAGCTACAACGTGCGCGACGCGGCGGGGCGCACGCCGCTGCACCTCGCCGTGTACGACGCGCGCCCCTCCGTGCTGCGAGAGCTGGTCACGCACATCCCTCCGGTAACACACTCACACACATACTGAGAATGATAGCCGCGCTGGTGGACTGCGGCACCAGTGCCCAGCTGCTGCTGAGCCACGGCGCCAGCTACAACGTGCGCGACGCGGCGGGGCGCACGCCGCTGCACCTCGCCGCGTACGACGCGCGCCCCTCCGTGCTGCGAGAGCTGGTCACGCACATCCCTCCGGTAACACACTCACACACATACTGAGAATGCTAGCCGACATGTGGTCTTCTAGTTAGCAGCCTTGCTACCGAAAGGGGGGACGCTTTGCGACATCATTGAACTGCATACCCTATCATTGTCGACCTCTGTGGCGCAGTGGGCGAAGGTCCGCCTGTGACGCAGAAGGTTGCGGGTTCAATTCCCGCCACGGGACAAATGTTTGTATCTGCAAATATTTGTCTCAGGTCTGGGTGTTTTCTATGTATATTATGTATGTATTTACAAATAAAAGAATGTATATAAGTAGTATATCAGTCATGTAGTTCCCATAATACAAGCTCTGCTTAGTTTGGGGCTAGATGATGCTGTGTGAAAATGTCCAGCATTATTTATTTATTTATTTATTTATTTATTCTATTAAGGCGACCGAAGGCTATTTCTTCATACAAATTCAAAGAAAATATAAAGGAACCAATAGTGTCGCTTTCGCTGTCGCCTGTCGCTGCCGCTTGTTGCCGATGACGGACTCAAGCCTTTATAATATATTGACCCTGGTTACAAATCTAAAAGTGGTGAAAGATTTCAAGTCCAATGTCCTTTCAGAGTGACATTGACGCTCTCGACGGTAGCGGAAACACGGCTCTGCAAATAGTGTGTGGAAGACCTATGAACAACTATAACAGCACCATGGAAATGCTAGAGCTGCTGTTAACACATCAGGTTTGAAAAATGTCTACTTTTGTTACCTCTTAAAATCGCAATTTCAATCCATTTTCAACAACCGCTATGTATTTTACGAGTTATTTTAACTGAATGAAATGTTTCTGTATCTTGATTCGGATTTACCTTCAAACCCCTGTCCCTGAATTACCTGTAAACATAGAAATATTAATAATTTTCTTAGCAATGGATATTTTAACCTCTTGGCTCTTGGCCTTGGGATTTTAATAAAATGCAATTTTGTTAGTATGGGGACTTTGCCACGGCCGCCCTCGGCCTCCGACCCACATCGCCCGTCCGCTCTTATTTCGTTTTTGCTTGGCGTTCTATCCGTAGAGTGATGTTATATAGCCTATATAACCTTCCTCAAGAATTAGGCTATTAAATGCAAAAATATTTTTTCAAATTTAACTGGTAGTTTCATTGGTTAACGCGTTCAAACAAAATACAAACAAACTCTTCTGCTTTATTATTAGTATAGAAGATATTATGTTTCTAGGCTGATCCACTAAAACATGAGGATCACAACGAGTCAGCGTGGAGACTGTCACGCAACAATCCTGACATGAGGGCGTGTATGAAGCAATACGTCATGGATGCAGCTCTCGAAGACGACGTCAAATCCGAGCCTGAAGACGACTTCGAATCAGCGGATGAAGTGAGTGGCTTCTATTTATCTCCCTCGCATTTACTTTTTATCGTAATACAAGTCAGCAAAGTCGTGTCAAACAAACATAAGCGGCTCAAAAGTGGCTTAGTGCTAAAGTCGTTATAAGTTAAGAAGTCTAGATCAAATAGGTTTTAAAAATGAAGATTGCAAATCCTACTTATATTATAAACGTGAAAGTTTGTAAGGATGGATGTTTGTTACTTCTTCACGCAAAAACTACTGAACGGGTTTTGATGAAACTTTACAGTAATATAGCTTATACATCAGAATAACACATAGGCTACATTTTATCCGGGTACTACGCGGGTGAAGCCGTGGGTAGAAGCTAGTACATAGTTGTAATATAAGAGGCGAAAAAACCACCACTATTAATGCATGTTTTATTTATTCCCATTTTCTACAGAACAAACCAACATATTGGTATAACACGAGCAGAGAACGTTTCGTCAAACGTCGTGTTTGTTCACAGGATATGCCAGAAACGGGAATGCAAGAGCTGTCCCTATTCGCGCGCGAGGTCTCCGAGAGATTGGACGCGACGGGCGCCTGGCGTAAGCTAGCGACGCGGCTGCGCACAGATACGTTGACCAACTGGTTCGCAAGCCAGGACAGCCCGAGCTATACACTGCTACATCACATAAAGGTAACGTATCTTCAGGTTGTGCTAGAAGCGAGAATGGAAGGCTATCTTTAATCGCAATGTTTTCGAGAGAATTGACAAATTAACCTCCTTGATAGCTCCTAGAATTTTCAGATTTTTTCTTCAAACGCTGTGTTTCGAGCAGCAGGCTGTGATTCGTACAAAACCAAACATACATAGATTGAACATCCTTTGGAATAAATCGATTTTGTTTCCAGCTAGGACCAGTGGCCCTCACTGCTGGATTACCATAAACAACGATTATGCCTACGGAAAAAAGACAACAATGCCTTTTCTGTTTCTCTTTCCGTCAGACAAAAGAGGGAAAATAAATCATTTTTGGTTTCTTTTCCGGCGACAAAACCGTTGTCTTGGATGCCGTTCTTGTGCCTTCAATTGTCGAGAGACCTAGTCTTATTACATTACAGTTAAATATTATATAATAAAATATAATATTTGTGGTCGCGTTTTATAATATAAGGTAAGCACAGATATTATAAAACGCGTAGGCAAAGTTGTCTGTTCTAGTTTTAATTTTTTTCTCCGAAATGTCTTATCCTATTAAAATGTAGTTTATGCAGTCGATTTCCTGTTTTTTTTTAATTCTCCGAAATGGCTTATCCGATTAAAATTTGGTTTTTGCAGTCGATTTGTATGATTGCTGCGCTTCTATGGAGCGCAGCAGTAGACGATGGAAAACACGCCGCCGGGGTTTTAAAATGTTGGCAAAAATTCACTTGCATATCTATTACTAGCCTCTGCCACTCTGCTCATGGCTTCGCCTGCTGATAAAAAGTAGACCAGTCTTATTCTGAATCCCGAACTATACCTGATCCAAATCGGATAAGCCGTTACGGAGATTATTAGCAGAACACATCCAAACTTTCGCATGCACTATTTCAATTGTTTTATATTTTGCAGGAATGCCGAGAGGACATCTCATCGAAATCTCTGGCTCTGATACTCGATGATATGGGACAGATTGAAGCCGCTAACATTATTAGAGGCTATTTGGATTAGATTGCAAATCAATCGCAGTCAGATTTCAAGAACATCACTTGGCTATTGTCGCTCTTTTCTCAATCTCTCGCTATCTCTTTCTCTCTCCTTTAATTCTGCCCAGTCAACTTGAAATGTGCTTGCATAGAAAGCAACGATATCAAAGACGCTCATGAATACGACCTTTCTATACGATAGATTGCTCCTCTTTCTCCTTCTATATCTTGCTCGCATTTTTTTTATCATTGTGTTTTGAAAGAAAGGAACAACAATAGCCAAGAGACGGTCATGGAACATTCATGATTTCGCGAGTTAAGTGTAACTATATGACTAAGTTTATTCGATTGTCTTGTTGATGGGTTTTTCTTGGTCAATCTGCATTAGGTCAGTGACCAGAGGCCTAAGCGCGAGTGATTCACATACAGTTTACATTAGCGATACGATAACTATTCAAAATGGAATCGTCGTTCTTTGAAATATTTCGAATTGAGGTTTTCTTTTTGACTTGTGGCAAGTGTAATTTTGAAGTTATTCATAGTCAAACAGATGACTCGGACCCGAAAAGTTGAAATGAAATGAAAAACATTTAAGTACACGACATAAAAAATAACAAATTTTGCAAGTTTAAGATGGTGGGACTGTTATGAAACAAATATTAATTAGAATAGCCTATGTATAAGTAAAACTGAAAGTTTGATATTGACTCAAAAAAATGACTAGCATTTTATCGTAGCAACCAATCCATGTGTCGTGGGTATGAGGAACAAATATTTGCAGAACATGCAAGCAATTTACCCGTAGCGGGAATCGCTCCACAGAGGTGCTGCTTATATAAACTTCATTCGCGCTAGTGGACTATTGTGTAACATAAAAGCGTTACCAGTGAAACGCTTTTATGTTACACAATAGTCTTGAATCGATTGTCAAGTTTAAGAGTTTTTAGTATCGTCTCAGACGACGCCGATCTCACCAAGTTCTGATGATGCAATCTGGCAGTTAAAAATCCCAACTTTTCTTACTTTTTCATGTAAACAGTGAAAGAAGGCAGGATTTATAACCTGCGAGATTTCTTAACAATCGTTTAGTGGATCAGACTCTAATTAAACAAATCGAAAAAAAAAAAATATATCATTGTTTTTTTACCTTTGACATTGGTTTTTGATTATGGCGTGGCGTGTGAAGTAGCTCTTAACGCAAGAAGTTCGATTCCCGCTGCTGGCAATGGTTGCATGAGTAAGAAAAATTGAAATTGAGTTTTCTAATTCCCCGGATAAAATTGGCTTATATTTCCATTGTGGTAGAAAATATCCCTAAGTTAAGTTCATTCAAAGGTTCAGATTACTAAAGCAATTTTTGTAAGGATGTGCCTCATTCATATTATTGTTCGTAGAATAAGTGATGTCTTTAGTTCGTAATTTGGTTAAGTTTTTGAATTGTTTGAATCCAATGATTTTTTAAATATTTCTCAACTTTTGTTTATACTTTTATGAATCGGCAGTGAATTTTATTATAAATATTAATATTTTTTGAAATTTATAAATTCTTATAAATAAACTAACATTAAAAATGTGAATAAAAAATTACGATTCAGCGCGAGTCGAACCTGTATCATTTAAATACACATTTTTTTGTTCTTTATAAGTGTAGTTTGCACTATAAAAATAACAAACTTTACGTAAACTACGTTTATTTTATGCTTTGATAATTTGAAAAAATAGCAGGTAGTCATAAACCAAATAATGTAAGTATTTTATGTTTCGGTATAAGAAACTGACAACATGTTTAAACGTCATAGCCTCAAAATCTGAAGCAAGTAATAGTACTTGCTGAGTACTTCCATAGGGAAGTATGCTCACCAAAATGGATTCAATAAAACTTCAAGAATCATTTTATATCGATGTAAATTAATTTAGCTTATGAGTTGTCGACCCCGTAAACTAAATGAATTTACATCGGTTCCACACAACCAGGGCATTTTTAGGCATCTTAATTATGTTATTGTATTGTGCACTCTAAAGAAAGAAGTACATTTACTATGTCGATTTACAGATGACGTTAAAAATGTTATGTATCAGTCTATAGCCGGCCGCCGTAGCTTTTATCGATTGATAGAGTTATATATTTTAGTCAATGACTGTTATTGAGCTTGATAGCTGTTATTGAACGATTGTGCTGTAGTTGAGTCTCAAGCAACTTAAATCCATTTTAATGTTATTGAGTACCTACATTATCCTTATGTAAGTGTTTCTGCATAACTAAGCTATGAAAATGAAGAGAATTTGATATCATATTGGTATATTTACATACCATTTTTTGTTTTTTAAATTAATTTTTATATCTGAAGAAACTGAAAGAAAACCCTAAAATATGAGAGATTTTAGAATTGAATTTATCGTGATTTGGTATCAGTTTAGAATATCGACTATACCACGTACATAGTCTATAGTCGTAGATAATAATATTCCAATTATATTCTAAAATGGAGTTTAAAACATGTCTTAACAGCATCCATCTTGACGATTTCCTTATGTACAAAAATTATCGATACGGTCACGTTGTTAAACTCAACATATTATACCCTTATGTAGCACGTGTATTGTGTGTGGTGGAATCGCGCCTTGCACAGTTAAATGACAGAAGCTGTGGACTGATACTAGCCATCTCGGTGCATAAGTAGTTATAAAATTATTATTGTATTATCAAAATAAATATTTTCGTATTTTATTGTATTGCTTTTAATTAATTTTTGCATAATTTTAAAAACCTTAGACGTGTTTTCCGTCATCTATTACAGCGGACCCTAGTGACTCGTAGCTATAAAACCTATAAGAACTATTCGCCCATCCTCTATGAATAAAAGATGGATATTTGAGTGGTTAAGTCCTAGAGATCAAAAATATTGCATTTAAATGGGCTCATCCGTTTCGGAGATAAATGGTAACCGAGAAACAAACAACCGCTTACGTAACGCGTGCCTAGGCAACGGAAAAGTATGTGTGGGCTTCAACAACCACTGTCTGGAATGTATGAGTGAGGCACATGGCCCATGTGCCTCACTCAACAACAATGTGTATAGTGGTGAGTATACTGTTATCAACAGGACAAAAATATGCTGTTTATTGTATGCACTTAGGGGGGTCTATGTAAGTAAAACAAAATGGAGCACCTGGTTGGGTGCCTTAAGGCACCCTTACCCTCTAGTCAGATGACAGAGGAGAGTGACTATTGACAGCTCACCGAAAGTTGATTGTTGACAAAACAAAACAGCTGTGTGATTGAGGTTATTTTTACGTAAAAATTAACATTTAACTAAAAAATCAAGATAAATGTTTCCAAATAAGAGAATACTCGAAACTTTAAGGATAATAACGATTCGTATTATGTATTTTTCCTCAAAACCTACGTCTTCAGAAGTTTTAACTGCTTATTTGATGCAATGTAATGAACCGCCTTGGACTTCGTATTTCGTGAAGGTAATATCCCAATTCAAAGGAAATTGTATCTTATGGAATGACCTGATATATAAATTAGTTAATATTTTCAAAAATATACTTTTTCAAGATAGGTAATCTGAGTGGTTTATTATATCGGGTGCCCCGACCAACCACCCACGTTTCGGTGGATACCTACCTACTACTGTCTTCTACCTTGGTACCTACAATAAATATAGGTGAAATATACCTAGGTAG
Organism: Perizoma flavofasciatum; assembly: GCA_958496245.1. Taxonomy (NCBI): domain Eukaryota; kingdom Metazoa; phylum Arthropoda; class Insecta; order Lepidoptera; family Geometridae; genus Perizoma; species Perizoma flavofasciatum. Next base: position 11,188,818 of record OY292419.1, on the reverse strand, counting down.
GTAACTTCAGGACTGTTAGACTGGGGAAGGCGTAAAGGTTCCCCCACATAACAATGCAATGTGTTTTTGTGATAATTAGGTACCTATCTGTTTTTCTGCCTAGGCAGTAGGACAAAAAACGAATTGCGAAAATGCGTCCAATGATAATATCTTTACCAGTGGCGGCCTTAGGAAGTGGCAAACAGGGCAATCATCCAGGTCCTCGCTCTTGCAGGGGCCTGGACGATTGCCCTGCTTGCCACCGCCTAAGGCCGCCACTGGGTAAGATATTATTATCATTGCCAGCAGATATTATTATTATCATGGTCATCCTGTTCATGGTCACCATTTGAGAGCCTTTCCGCCCCAGTGGTTGCCGGCTTTACAATTTATTATATGGCCTGTTTATTGCCACTTCAACTTGCGAATTCCAAGAGATGTCAGTGACTTTATGTCACATTTTCTACTAAATGATTTTTGCCTATTTTCAGTACAGTAGTGTGAAAGATGATCAGTTTGGCAAGTCTAACTTCAATTGGATGGTAGGTGCCTCAAACTACCAGATTCTTAGAACCGGCTGCTTCCCCTACATCAAATATCACTGTTCTAGGAAAAGAGAAGAGGATTTGGGCTCATCGGATAAGTTCATGAGAATCATAAAAGTAGCAAATCTAGGTAAACTACATTTTTATTATTTACAACCAACCAAAAACCTATCTACCTATATAGGTAGTTAGATAGGTTTTTATATTTGCAAAATTCAATTTCATTAATATTTGTTGGCTATAACGAGTAGACTGGCCAGACTCCCGCTCCCGCGCATTGATCTGCGCCCGTGATCTGCTCCCGCGCATTTTTTTCATCGCCGTATCATAATAAAAACTCGACTCATCACAAAAAGGTCAACAAACCATCATCTAATCAATGAACTGTTTATTCAAGTGAATCAATAAGGCTACTTAGAATCAATGTTTTCCTATTATCAAAGATTTTAGCGATGTGTTATTTTATAGAACTTTGCTATTTTTTTAAATCATATTTTGAAACAGCAGTCTTCGTCCTCAATAATGATGTGGAGGAAGACAGCTGTGATTATGAATTATACATAAATAAATAATGCTGGACGTTTTTCACGCAGTATTATCTAGCCCCAAATTAGGCAGAGCTTTTATTATGGGAACTACATGACTGATATACTACTTATATGTAAATACATTAATATTTTACATAGAAAACACCCAGACCCGAGACAAATATTTGCAGATCATACAAACATTTTTCCCGCGGCGGCAATCGAACGCGCAACGTTCTTTGTTTTAGGCAGGCCTTCACCCACTGCGCCACAGAGGATAAAACTGCGTATTGAATTATAACATAACAATATGTTTTTGCGGCTGCCTCACATTAAACCGAATAAGCTAAAATTATTATTATCTATTATTATTCCAGGAATACCATGCTTGCTGTACGGGCTAGCAGCAACACAGTTGATCCGGCACAAAGAAATAGTTCATACAACAAAAGGACCTGTTACATTATACTTCTTACTACCCGAGCATAAAGGATCACAATACTGAAAATATTAAAGTAAGAAATTGTATTGTATTTTTAGCCATGAAAAATCACAGCGCCAAAGGACAAAAGGCTTTAATGTATATAAGTTACCCAGAAATAGGTAGGTAGATAGATTAACAGGCAAGAAAGCAACAAAATTGGTAGAAATAGAACTTTTTGTTTATTATTGAATAAGGTACTACCATGTTATATGGTATGATTAACAATAATACTGTTATTAATCAATAAATCTAATATTGTATTATCTAATTTATGCATATAAAGTAATAATAAGCTAACTTAACTGCTATATTGTCGTAACATATTGAAGTAAGAATAAGATGAGCTCATAACCTGAAAAATAAAAAAACCTATGTTACTTAAACTATTATTGGTTTCTGCATAACCTCCTACCTCTAATGCGATGGATGGATGACCTCAGTGGTGCGGCGCGATACCACGATACACCTAGTTCCTGATACCCTCGTGACACTGAATATACTAGTGTAGGGTTAGTACTATGTATGCCTGCTGGGTGTTTATTTATTTAACCACTCAATAGTCCGAGTATTATCTTAGACACTGATCGGACACTTCAGCGTCTGTTTGCAGACTTTGTAGGGTAGGTACCTTCTAAACAAAAAATAAAATTGCCTAAGGACATTGCAAGGGTCTACAATGGGGTCCCGAAGTTGCATGTCTCGTAAATCCATTCAACTAATTTGCGGAGTTATCATTGGAAATCCTTTGAATCAATATTGAATCTCTCGTTGACAGTTACTTACCAAAAGCTAATCGCTTAGTTTTGTTTATACTTCTAGAGCCTGAATTCATAGTTGGGGGTTGAACAGTCCCCCAAAATCCATCATTCAGCATTTGCCTTATGGCTGGGTGCATAAAGGTTAAATTCGCACTTGGATTTTTACTTAGCGCCTGAACAGTCTCCTAGGGGAGCCCCTATTTGACTATGAATTCGGGCTTAGGGCACAAGGTTCAAAATCAAGGGGATCAAAAGCAATTTGCCTGATTTTACTTTCTGACGTGATTTCTTGAAGAAACAAATTCTGAACATAATATGTTATCTAGGTACGCTTTAAACTGAGTAAATATTGGAATGTAACACATGGACGGATAGACAAACTGTCTGGAAATGCCGAAACCTTTATAGGATTCTGTTTTTGCCATTTACTTTCGAAATACTCAAAACTTACCGAAGAGAATGTCTCAAGCTGGATGTTAGGTAGTCCAGTGAATTTGATGTAAATCGGCATTTGACTGCGAAAAATTATGATTCCGATATCTTTACGAATCAACTGAGACAGCGGGGTCTCATGCCAACCACAGTTGAAGCACGAATCGCCTACAGCGAAGCCCTGGAATATTGTATAATTTATTTATTAAGTTTGCCAGCAGTTTAAATAAGGATACACAACACAAGTTAATATTTGCAAAATGTTAATACTTCCGACGTGTTTTACATCGTTTATAGCAGCGCCCTCAAGTGACATACTTGAAATCGAACAATTGTTTTGTAGGTTAGAAAAGGTGAATTCTAATTGTACCTTTTAAGATTTTCATGCTAAGAAACTACAGAACCGTTATGCAATTTTTCGATAGAAACCTGTCACTAGGCATGAACTAAATAACCGTCAAAGTTTAGTGCAGACGGGGCTTACGTACACTACGTACTAAGAACGTCTAATTCTAAATTAAGAATATAGGTACATACTGGTTCGAAGTTCTAATCTAACCAAACAACCAGGATTCCTGTGCCGTCGTTTTTATTATTTAAATAGAAAAATAAATTTATGTAGAGTTACATTACCTTGCAGTTATACATGTATATATTCTAAGGTATATTTATGTAGGTACCTTGTTTCTCAGAAGAGTCCCAAGGTAGCACGGTATCCAAAGTTGCATACAGGTTACGGCAACCAGCAGCGTGAAAAGAATATCAATTGACCCTTCGTCGAGAGACTGAAATACAATAGGTTTTGAGGCATAAAATATCGAGGTTCCTTCCTGTATTGAAGTACCTACCTACTATACACCGTTGATAATTATTACGGCGGCCACACACGCTAAGAAAAATCACTACCTACGATAAGACATGCGTAAGCATCCTAGTAGTCTGTGGCTATGACGATACCGTTCGAACTGTATCGATAAATCGTAACGTGTAAAAGTAAATCTTTACCTGTTTGTACCTACCTACAAACAGGTAGGTACTGTAAAGATAGTCCACTAATTTACTATATCAGTATATACCTACCTATATACTTACTTTTGCAATTTGGAATAACATCAAACAAATGGCAATAGAGCTGAACATGACCTGGTATACCAAAGGTGGGCCAAACGCTGAAGACACCGTAGACAGCGCTCTGCATGAAAATAAGAAAATTTTAACACTTCGACACGAATAATTAGCAAAGACAACGCCAACCGTAGTGGTAAAAAAAAATAATAATAAATAATGCACAGGACATTTTCACACAAAATCATCTAGCCCCAAACTAAGCAGAGTTTGTATTATACATGACTGATATACTACATCTAGACATTTTTTTTGTAAATACATACACATTATACATAGAAAAAACCTAGACCCAAGACAAATATTTGCAGATTACAAACAGTTGCTTAATTTGGGGCTAGATGATGCTGTGTGAATATGTCCAGCATTATTTAATTATTTAATTTAAGTATTTAAAAATCAGACACATACTTATTTGCAATAGGTTAAAGAAATGGCAATAGTGCTATATATAAGTTTATTACATTCTTAACGATGGGTCTCAAATGGTCCCAAACTAGGCATAGCCTGTATCTTGGTGACTTTAGGTTTTCTAGTGCAGAATGAGGGCTTTCCAATAAAGAAAAAAAAGAAAAAAATTGTTCCAACTGGAGCGATAGATGGCACTGACGTTGCAAGTACCCTAAGGTTCGAGGGTTGTTGATTATGGTGTTTGCTTGCCAAAGTCACAAAATAGCGTCCAAAATGATTTCATTTTACACTTCTGAGAGCAGCGCCATCTGTTTTAATTTTTGAAAGCTTGTTTCAAGGTGGCCATGAAAACCCCTCATTATAGGTAGGTGTATGTTCCACATTGAGTATGATACATTAGTGCAGGTAAGTAGGTAAGTTATTGTCTTCTCTACCACAGACAAAACCGTTGTTTAGGTATTGCTTAGAATGCCCCCAAAATCCCTATTAATAAGGATGAACTGCTCTATTTCATTGTTACGGTTATCGTTTCAGGTTAGTGCATTGCCTGTCATAATGACCACATTCTGGCAAAAGTTTAATGGTGGTTAACCTGCACTTTTTCCAGATTTGACTTGTTAATTTTCAATCTACTTGTGTTGTTGTTTTACCTATTGATGCTCAACTAAAGCTTACATGTCCATACCAAGTTTACCAACAAGTAAAGTCTATAAAGGTAAAACCTGGAGTCATTTTATAATTCGCTGTAGGTATAAAATATGTTTTAAGAAGTTTCTTTATCTTAAGTTAATTAAACTTTTTAAAATATTAAGATTATGCATCCTAGGATTACATTTAGACTAGAGTTGTACATAATTAGACTAAATTTATCCCATATATAGACTTAAAAATTGAAAAAAAAGAAGATTGCTCTATTGGTTACATGCATTCATATATTCAGGTACGTGGTCGCTTCTTGTAGGAAGGATACATTTTCTTTCTTTCTTTCTAACTCACCAGTAAAAGTTGCTTCGAGAGCGTCCGGCTCCCCTTATTTCCCCCCTTACAATATGAAAATACAAAACCCCCAAACACGTCATTATTTATTTATGATGAGTAGCTATATCCAATTCTAACTTCAACTTCAACTTTTGTTTATGGCTACTGTGGTTAGGGTTGCCACAATTTTGACAGTGTCGTGTCGATAAGAAAAAAATAAGGCGATGGAGAGGAGTTTACAAAAATTTGGCCGGTTTAAATAGAGAATGACATATAAGTTGATTTATGTTAACCTGCAAAGAAAGGGACAACACAAATACAGAGACAAAACACACGTAATGTACATTTAACATTATGAAAGACACATAGAGATATAGGTATGTATATCAGCATAGTTAATATAATTTTAATTTATTACAAGATAAAAATTTACATAAGAACACTATAAAAGGGGAGAATACAAGGGATAGTATAAATTTGGAAGAGAGAGGACGAGGGATTTCTGGAGGGGTGACATCGTGCAAAGATAGTTGTAGTTTGGGGCAAGAGAAAAAAAGGTGATCAACATTTCCTTCATCTAATCCACATTCACACAAGGAGTGATCCCTGATCGTTATATGGCTAGAAAAACTGGTGTGCAAGCATGACCTAATCGAAGACGACAAATAGTAGACGTAGTTATTTTGTCAGCTTTACGGAACTTAAAGAACCAGGGTTTTGATGGAATTTCAGATTGAATTTACAATTCTAATTTTCTAGCTCATTCCTACCTTTAAAAAAAAAAATACTCCTATACAGACTTTCATACAAATTTCCCCTTCCCGTTTCCCCCTGAAAGTGGAAATTCAAAAAATCTATTCTTAGCACATGCTTACGTTATTCAATAAACTTATGTTCCAAATTTCAGCTTTCTAGACTTATGTAGTAGTTTTGGCTGTGCGTTGATAGATCAGTCACTCAGGACAAACTATTTTATAAGTATACCTCTAGATTAAGTGTTTTTGTTTTCATTGTGTAGTTTTATTGTGCTGTTTGTTTCGCTGTAAATTTTAGTGTGATTTTGCTAAAGCAGTGTTCCTTTAGTGTACAACTGGATTTAATTATTTTATTTTATTCCGTACCCTTAGGTTGTAACAATTATGTTCTAAGCTAAAACTCCGCCTGTGGCCAAACGTGTCAACCCGCAAGACGTTTAATCCAGTGGATGTGTGTCAATGATCGTTTTTTATATTGAACTATTTTATTTTACTTTAAGAAGATTTGCGTGCTAAAGAGAAAACCTAGGTATATTATACCCAGCAGTGGGTGAATCGCGCAATTTTTACCTGAAATATAATTATGTATGTTTGTTTTACAACAAACTTACTTAAAAACAGAGAGGTGCCAAGTAACAATCCTTCCTACTCTCTTCTTAAGAAGTCGTTGGACCTCAACCCGGCTAGGATGGCGTTTTGGCAGACTGATGACAGATTCATCTAAGCCGTCAAAGATTACTTGAAAATCGAGGATTATCATGTCCATCATCATGTTGTAGTGAACCAGGAAATGAAATAGCAGATAGATGTATCCTGCAATGTGGATGTAAAATGAAAATCAAGTCACGCATAGCAATTAAAATATTTGGTTAGGTAATATAGCGAATAAACAGTAGGTAGATCAATTGTTTATGTAGACTTGAAAACATTGAAAACATTGACGGTGTAGTCTCTTAACAGAGCGTTACGATTACAAACCTAACAGCCATGGTGTTTACTTGACTTAAATATTGGGTACAAAGCTGGGGTAGCAAGCCAAATAAGCCAACCAAGTCTTACCGCAGAACCCCTGAACAAATATGATCGAGAAACTCATTTGTAGGAACAAGAACACTTCATAATTTGGTGTCCGGTATGGGTCGTCGTAGGGCAGCCACATTGGGAACGCCAGCGGTCTGATTTGGTGTTCATTCTGGGTCGCAAACAGGCTTTGATAGTGTAGCATTACTAGCGGGAACAGCATGAACGAGAGGGAAGTGATGCCTGTCAGCGATAGCCAGCCAATGCACAGCTTCCATATCAGCAGCTGACTTTCCAAGAAAGGTTCTCTGAAAATTTTGTAATGCACATTCTATGCACTTCGGCATTGCTAGACCTTTTAAGGAAGTAGTTATCCTTAATTTTCACGGGAGATCGTCGCTTCGCAAGCTCGCATGATTTGCTCAGTTTACATTTTAAGTTTAACTAAGAGGCAGCTGTTTTTGTCTACGACGCTTGTACTTACCTACTTCTACATTTTATGGATGGCATTGCCTACGAAGGCAATTTACTTAATTACCCCAATTCTTTCAATTCTTCCACAGGTCGCTTCGTTTGCATAGTTACTTCTGTCGCATTTTAAGTTACGCGTTTATTTTTTGCCTTTAATTTATTTGCCTACCTACGTAGATATCTACTTTTACAAAAATCTCCTGAGATTTAATCACTAAAATGTGAGCCTCTTCCCTGGTACAAGCTTAGGTATATTTTAGACAGAATGATAGTCTTGTTTCGCTCACCTTTTTTAAAACTTTTTTAATGAATAGGCTAGCTTTTGACCACAAATTTACCAGATAGAAAGTGTCGATGTGGTCGAGAATGTAGCACGCTTATCTGGAAGATATCTACTAACATTCGACTTGCAGACTCCAAGATTATAATTTATCGGGAAAGATAGCCGCTGGCAACGAGTTCCATTCCTATGCTGCACTGATGGTAAAAGAGGATTTAACCCGCTTTGTACGGGCAGGTGGGACTTCTACCATAAAGGGTGACTTATAACTCTTTCCTAGCAGCAGACGTGGTTCTGTCCTGTCACGATCCAAGCATCTGCAACCGAGTAAAATACACAGTCTGCTTCATGGTTACCTGTATTTAGGTCCCAAATTACAAACGTGGTGAAAGTCCTCATTCATGTCCTCGAGCAAGCTCAGTATCTCGTTCTTGTTGCCTAAGATGCCGAGGTACACTACAGGAATCGCGCCAAGCATCACCAGATAGCAAAAGCATTCGATGGCGAACGACATGTCGTCTGTGGTGACGCCGTGGTGGACGAACATCATTTGAAAGCCGACTGCGACCAACGTCAGGGCAACGGACATACCCGGCCATATCAATCTGAAATATTAAGCGTATTTTTTATTAATAAATAAAGAAATTGTACAGTCTAACTAACAGACTAACTTAGCCCAACGCGTTACAATATAAAACTAAGGTAAACAAGTACAGTGGCGTTGACTTTACCTACCTTATCATTATAGTCTTTTACATCGGTTTCAATGACGTAATGGCCGTAAAAAACATTTTATTTTTTTATTTAATACTAACTTCTGCCCACAGCTTCGCCCGCGTGGTACCCGGATAAAAAGTAGCCTATGTGTTATTCTGATGTATAAGCTATATTACTATAAAGTTTCATCAAAATCCGTTCAGTAGTTTTTGCGTAAAAGAGTAACAAACATCCATCCTCACAAACTTTCGCGTTTATAATATTAGTAGAATTTCCGCACATACAATGTAGTATTAGGAGGACTTAATGCCTTAGCATAAAATGGAGGTGATGAATATATAACAGTTAGAATTAATGAATAAATTGAGTGAGATTACTCAAAGATTATTTGGCTGGGACCAGAGAGAGGGAAGGATTGAAGAGGCAAAGAAATCAATGGTTTATCCTCCGAAGAAAGTATGAATCCTTTAAAACAGAAATAGGAAGACAGGAAATTACCTATATCAAATGTAAGAATCCTGTCTTATTAGGTAATACGGTAATTACTATATATAGGTAATACGGTAATTAGCACAACATAAAAAGAGACAACGTTTAATGACGTAGATTATCTTTCTAGGCTTACCTAATAAGACCTAAGGATTATGGAACTGAAATATGATAATACTTATTATATTATTTATGGTAGTGGTTAGTTACTCTAATACATTAATAAATTTAGAGAGAGAGTGAGTTAATTTTATTCCAAAAACTATCGTGAACTTGACTATTCATATTGTAAAAACGGGAATTTTCACGTACTGCACTATCGGTGAAGGCACCGACTAAGTTTCGACTCATTCCGAGAGTCTTCATCAGGGTGAGTGGTTGCGACTTTCTCCTTCCGCGTCGCGTGCGTGTGTAGTGCACGGCGGAATGAGTCGAAACTTAGTCGGTGCCTTCACCGATAGTGCAGTAAGTGAAAATTCCCGTTTTTACAATATGAAGAGTGAGTTAATCTATAAAATGGTTGAAGCAAAATGAAGATTGTAATTCCTTAATACCAATACTATCACATTTTTATAACTCTGGATATAAAAATATCTAGAGATAGTAAATATAGAAAGATAGTGCCTCTGCGAATTTGAGGTCCAATTCAAAAAAATATTTGAGTACAAACTTAAAATAAATGAACACAATGGATCACCCAGCACTGGGTTGATAATTATTTTATAATTTTCGCCGTGCATCCGATGATGATTACCTGGTCAATGAATCTCGATGACCAAAAAATATCCCCTGAATGGCGAGTATCACCAAAATCTGTGGATGAAAGTTATAGAGATCTACATCTGCTCTATCAAAATTGTAGTTCCTTTTAAAGAAAACGTCTTGAATCCATTTAAGGTACTTTCGGTAGCGCATGTCTCTGTTAGGCTCGTAAAATGATAAGGATGTAGGTAATATGTCCGTCTTTCGGTAAGTTCTGAGGTTAAAACCGAGTCATGTGAAATTAGCTCCGTAACCTATTGACTCCCATTGACATGATTGGTCGATTAGCGTAAAGTCTAATTACGAATTGCTGCAATTCGAATAATAGGAGTCTAGCTCCCAATTACGTTGATTAAAAAAGCTTTTTTCTATAAAATTGCTGAGCAGACTAACCTACAATACGAATAAATAAAATTTATTACAAAGTTAGTTTATTACCTACCTGCTAAGTACCATTGTTTTATCTCTTTTGTATTATTCGTAGCACAGCTTATAGCGAATACATCATCAGATCAATCAGAGAGTTTTCCTCAGTCATATGGATGGGAATACTATAGGTTGATGTAGTGATAATGATGATGATAATCAAACTGGCAACACGGAATTGACCTCAAAAAACATTGTGGACAAATCCTGGACGCTGATTTCTATTCTATATTTAAGTAATAAAGTGATGCTGTTTGGCCTAATTCTTTGAAAGACGACCAGATTCAAGATATATTGACAATCAAACCTGGCCCCGCCACCGACTATAGTCTATACCCCAGGGTGTTGACCACAAAGTTCCAACGTCAATAACACGGATGGTAAAGTCCATTGAACGTTGTCCAACGAAGTGTAGCGTCCCCTCCTAAATAACAATCACTTGCTATGCCGTATTTATGCCATATTTATGTGATCTTAATTTCAGTTAATCTATGTGGGAGCGCGTTTATGTCTTTCATATGGAGTTACGAAAGTATATGGTTTCGTGCGAGTACCCCCTGAGCTATTTTTTTGTACTATTTCAGGGGCTGGGATACATTTCATTGGAATTAAAATTTTCATGGAACGGAAACATTCGAAATTCCGTCCAACTGGGGACAACATTTCGAGTAATCAAAAGTACTCAGGAAGAACCTATCAAAATTACACGTTGTAGGCTGCAATAAAAAATAGAATTTAAATGTTCTGATAACTAAAAAAAAAAAAATTCTATTAGTTTTGTATGCTTACCCAAATATGTATGACCTGCTCAATTTCAACATGATAGTACTAATAAAATTATAATCTGAAAGTAAAACAGCTCTGACAAGGGACTGACAGACGGAAACTAGGGCAAAACTATGTAATGAGGGTTCCTTGTCGATCGGATTTTGAAATCTTCAAAGTGTTGTTTTATCTTAATCTAAAAAAAATTTTCAGCCCACTACTATCCCCTCTTTGGTTTACATAATGCTCATATAGAAAATACCTACCCTTTAGCTACAAGCTTATGATCTAAACATCGATGAGATCGCTAAATAATACAAACTCGACTGGGTAAGATTAAATCTCGACGAAAGTTCTTAAATTATGCAAGTGTGAGATTGCAGGAGTCTTGGCACATCTCGTAACCCTGTCTTTTGTGATGTAACATTTCCAACCAAATTTAAATTATCATTTTGTTGTAAGATTTTTTTGTTGCTCAAAAAGAATGGGAGAAACGATATCAATAACTTCGTCCAATTACATTGGTTCCTCTATTGGCAATGACTATGAAAAAATCATGCAAAAACGTTTATATAATTTCTAACAAAGTTTTATAAATAATAAATAAATAATGCTGGACATTTTCAGCATTATTTATTTATTATTTTTTAGGTCATTGCATCATCTAGCCCCAAATTAAGCAGAGCTTTTGTTATGGGAACTACTTGACTGATTTTATACTTACGTAGAAAACACCCAGATCCCGAGACAGATATTTGCAGATACAAACATTTGTCCCGCAGCGGAAATCGAACCGGGAATCGAATCTGGAATCGTAACCTTCTGCGTCTCAGGCAGGCCTTCGCCCACTGCGCCACAGAGGTCGTCAGAGTTTAAAATAATAAAATGGATTCCAAAAAGGAAAATTAAGTAGTCTTGCATTAAACATGCAAGACTACTTAATTTTCCTTTTTTACAAAAGATTGCTTACAACATGTAAAAGTCTAAGGGGGCTTGTCTATGACTGGCTTAAGTCATCTTTAAAATCGTATTCAATTTGTTGAAATAAACGGAATAAATAAAAATAGTGACATCAAAACATAAATCTGACACAAGAGAAAACAAACACGGCGTACCACAAGGCGTGCTGGGGCCATTACTACTTTTGCTTTATAAATGAACTTCCAGATATCACAGAACACATGTGAACCTTTTTTGCTGATGAAATTTCAATTTTAGTGGAATATGACAAAAAATATTAACTATGAAAGAATTGACATTAATGGTACAATTGCAAAAGTTATCAAGTTGTTATGAGAGATTATCTATGTCCAAAAATTGATAAAACAAAATTTATGTGCAATACTACAAATATTGATAAAACTAGAGGTACATGTATGAAAATCTTTAACATAAACTTTCAGCTAAATCTAATTTACTGATAATATAAACAGACGAAACATTATGAATCTGATACCTTTAATTTTCTAGGGTCTTGCTCAACAACTATCATGGAAACCACAAATAAAAAAAATAGAAAAAAGAACGAACAGGTTTATACTCCATGAACTAAGACGGAACAAAACTGTCCCTGAGCGCTTATCATGGGTATGTTGCCTCTGCGATACAATATGGTATTGTACTATGCGGTAACTCAAGAAGTGACAAACCTGTTTATGCTACAAAAAAAATGTATTACAGCTATTTGTGCCGCTATCCCTCTGGAATCATGCAGACACCTATTAATAAAACTTAATCTACTAACCCTGGTGTCCCGGGAGTGTATATAATGCCGAAAGGAGGTCATTCACACAGTGGTGGGGATCATTGTTTGTTCTACGACCTTTTGGATTTCCATGTTTTTCATTGATTAAATGACCGTCAAAGTTTCCATCGCATATCCCTAAAATCAACAAAACAGCTGTTTAGTTGACTTTTTGACTCGTGTGACGTCACACGAGGTCATTGCCCTCTAAATGAAATATCGTACCAAAAAGTCCGATACCGATACCAAAGAATCTACACCATGGAGTCCGCTTTGTGATTTAAGCCATGTTTTATTATTATTTTTGAAAATGGTTCTGTAGGTACAACAAGCTATCTACCAATATAGGAAGGACAATGTTGACAAAAATAGAGTTGTTATTTTTTTCACAAAAGTTTTTGAATGGAAATCAAATTATTAAATTATCAAAAACTAGAATTAGGAATTTTTATTTTCATAAAAAATCCTAAGAACTGTACCCACACAAATGCTCATTTTCATGGTTTGAAACCCCCCGTTTGGGCTTAGTATAAGTTTTCTGGGACACCCTGTACATCTATTAAATTTGTCTATCTAATCTTTTTACTAAAAAAAAGAAAGTGATCAATAGCGTTGGTTTCAATCAAGATTTCCAAATCGCCTGGTACAACCGGCGGCAAAAACGCTCTTAAGACAAGACATTTTAATCATTATGGCGATAAAAATATGTAACCACATACTTGACGACATAAAGTAACTCCCAGAGCGAAAATTACAAAATAAACTATATGGTTGGCTAGTTAAAGATATTTTTATCTGACATGCAACATAATATAATTACCTATAATGTTTGATAGTTATATATATATATTAAGTACCTAATTGTATTCTTACTATTTAAATGTATTTGACCAATGTTTAAAAATTGCATGCTAGTCTTTAGGCGTAATCAAAAATACCGTTTAGCTGTACAATTGTCCGAAAATCTTTATATACTTATTGACATTTGAAGTAAGACGTAGGTATACCATTTAACATATTATTTATTGATAAATCAGTTCGCATAAATACAATACTTTCGTATCAGCCTCTATCAGTAAGCAAAATGATTGCAGCGACGGCAGCATTGTTGTTTATTCTGTATTTAATTGTGTATTGTTATAAAAATGCTTTCAGAAGACCACCGAATTTTCCTCCTGGTAAGTGACTAGAATATCTAGAATATAATACATTGAACCTATTGTAGAATAGACTAAACAAATGTGAAAGACTTTCTAGCTTTTTTTAGATAGCTATAAATAGAGAACATTATATTCGAGTTCATCATGTGCAATTGTTTCTCTACTTATGGTCTCTTCTAGAAACGAAAGTGTAGAACAAAGTGGTCTTGGGAGCTGGTCTTGAGGGAGGCATATGTCTAGCATTGGCCTAAAAGTATGATGAAGAAATTGAATTAGATTATATGTAATATATAAATATATCTTGAACATACTAATGTATAGACAACTAGCTTCTGCCCATGGTTTCGCCCGCGTGGTACCCGGATAAAAAGTAGCCTATGTGTTATTCTGATGTATAAGCTATATTACTGTAAATTTCATCAAAATCCGTTAGGTAGTTTTTGCGTGAAAGAGGAACAAACATCCTCACAAACTTTCACGTTTATAATATTAGAAGGATTCTACGAAAACATCTTTTATCTCTCGAGACAGAAGCTATATTTATATAATGGGCTATACATATTACCACCTTAGCGATAAGGCTGCCAATTGTAGGTACTCGTATATCTCTATTATAACTTCTATTTTAAGTACAGATTGGTGTTATCTATACTATCTATACTCTTACTAATATAAGAAAACATATAGCCAAACATTATAATATATTTTTTGCGTTGAAACTTTGTCTAATATAAAGGTTCTTACTTATGTACCTTTAGTAACTATTACAAGTTTCTTGTGATGGCTAGAACTTGTATAAGTACCAGTTATCTAGTCAAGGAGGTAATGGCAGGCCATTCAGTTTTCATAAAAGGAAATCTTATGCAATCAACCGAATCGGTGGGTATGTCTATCGTAATTTCTTTACCACTTTGAAGCCGGGTAGTAGATATTCTAGTAGTACCTACCTACCTACTAAGGCTTTTGTCAGTTTTCAAGCGCATTGAATCATATCCAAATATAAGGAAGAATCTGAGAAAAGTTTTTCTCCTTTTTTTACCAGCCAGCGGCTTCTTTCTGGCAAAATTAACGGGTGGTTATCGTTTTTGCGGTGGTTCGACTCCTATTTACGAATGCAGCTGCTTAGGAAACTTTTAGTATATAAGTACGCTAAAATTATTGCCCTTTTAAGCCCTTTCGAATGAGATATAATAGCTATTATAGAACGTAATAATCCTAACAAAGAACTTTAATTATATCTCGATTTTACGGGCCAGTTTGGCAGTCACTTAGGTAAACCGAGTGGTATTTAATCAGGGGGTACGATAAAAAATATAGGTTCCCTACACTGAAAAATTTTAAGCACTAACCAATAGTTTTGAGTCATTTGCGGCGTAGTAGTTTTTACATAAAACTAAATCTAAGGTGGTACCTATTCAGTTTCTTACATTTGAAAGCAATCTTAATTTACAGCGCTTTGGCAGATACATATTTAAAATACCTATCAGGACCACAAGTCATCGGTACCTGCCCAAACTTATCGAATACAGTAGGTATCGCCTTTCGATTACCAATTTACTTTACTTGTTTTTGTAGAAGAGTAGGTACCTGCTTTTAGATAACTATTAGAGAAATTACATCCAACTTACCTTGGATGAAACATAATAGGCATCTTCCTTAATAATTAGGTATTCATTTTATCTAAGTAGGTCCGGAGACTCAAAGGTCAATGTTCTATCTTGTCACTATCTGAACCCTCACTGTTATGTTAGACACTTTAATGAAATAAGGACATAGTTATCATTTTTTTTTATTTATGGCTAATTACATAAAATGTATTATTTGAGAATGAAGATGTGTATGTAGCTGGATAAAACATTCCAAATAAGCAGTACCTATCTTAGTAAATAACTATACGATGTAAATAAGCAGGTATAAGTAGGTTCATAAATACTAGATAGCATAATTTTATCAGATATTCAAGACATTCTTATGCCTGCGCCTGACAAATTTCCTTTTAGTCTGCGTTTTTGTTTTAGTGTCAATAATTTTATTATAGTAGGTACAATTAATTTAGCGCCCTTATCAATGGTATCAATGCAGGTGTAGCCTAGACCAGGCATAAAACGATATAATTGAGTCGACATAACGTTATTGTAAAGTCTTTTAAACGTCTAAAGTTAAAAAGTATAAGCATAGACTTGGCCTTTCAGAGTTTATCTTCTGAAGCCTCTTTATTTTTTAGAGCATACTTTCCAGCTGTTGAAGTTTATAAATACAGACAGCCAAGATTGCTTTCAAATATAACTTTCCAGATGTAAAACAAATATTGAAGTATACTTTGAAGAATAAAGGCCTTAATTATATATTTTTTTTACTGATGATTTAAAATTACATATCAGAGAGATCCAAAGCAGTGTTTAGTTAATCAACTGTCTAAAATCTTTATTGATAATTTACCTACGATTTAAGTAAAAACCCGTATTCGCCTATTATAGGGCTGAACTTTGATTTACAAAATTGTGGGTTTGAATCGTTGTCTTAGTAGATAGGTAGAAATCTTATCGCCATTGAAGTGTGATTTTTATTGATATAGGTACATTCTATGTATAATATGTAAGTATTTACAAAAAAAAGTAGTATATTAATCATGTAGTTCCCATAACACAAGCTCTGCTTACTTTGGGACTAGATGATGCTGTGTGAAAAATTACCAGCATTATTTATTTATTATTCGGTTGCAGTCTAGCAAAATGTATACTTCTCAAATTATTCGCGCTATTATTGCTACTACTTGCCAGTATGATGATGGAGTGAGAATCTATACCCTCGGGTGCAGATAACGGAAAAAAACCTTTGTCTACCCCCAGGTGTTCTGAGCACAATGGTTCAGATGTACAAAGCGGAATAGCTAGTACATAGGGCATCTGTAAATATAGATTTTCAATCTTTTCGCAGGACCACCAAGTCTTCCCATTTATGGCGCCTTCTGGATAGTTTTAGCTTATGAGTTCAGCAACCTAGCCAAGGCATTTTATAAGCTCGGAAAGCGGTACAACACGAAAATAATTGGTTTGTACCTAGGGCCCGTGCCTTCTATAGTGCTGAATGATCCTGCAGATATAAAGGAAATGCTGAACCGTGAAGAGTTTGATGGAAGGATGGACATAATTCTTTTCCGTCTCAGATCTTATTGGAAGAAATTGGGTAAGTTTCTGTAAGTTACGAAAATTAGACGATTTAATTGCATTTGCCAGTTAACTAACCTAGAGATTTATCTACTGCATAGAGATTGACAGAAAAATATTGTTACATAGACAGAGTACAGTTTTTGGTTTAATTATGTTAAGTTTTAGTTTATTTTACTTTTTTTATGCATGAACAAATACCTACGTGCCTAAAAAAGTTGAATAAACTAGGACCTACGTAGTTTCGAATTTTCTTTTGTAGAGTCGATCAACAGGCTGATTAAATAGCTCGCAGTCCATTATCCAGTATATATTTTTTTTCTGGCAGATCGCATCTTTAATTATTTTGGTTAAGTTATTGATTAACATTGTATAATCCTAAAGAAGTTTCACAATAAGGCTAAAGTATCAGGATAAGATCATACTGAAGTTAGTTATGATGTCCAGGTATTTTCTTCACCGACGGCTACTTCTGGCACGTGCAAAGGCGGTTCTCCCTCCGGTATCTAAGAGACTACGGCTTCGGCAGACGCTGCGAGACCTTGGAGGCTGTCATTGCCTCGGAAATCAAGGAGATGATCGATATGAGGATAAACGGGAACAAGTTCCCTGCTGAAAAGGTAAGGCATTTTTGATACCATACCATCCTGGGCTTTGACCCTAATCACCTAATGGATCAAGTTAATCAAACATTACGAATTTAAGCGCAAAAAGTCTTATATGTCATGCAATGACTTCTATATTGCTTGGAATCTTCAATTTTAACAGTGTTCGATTCTGTGATTAGTTTCGTTTTTGTTTTATTTGATTGGCGTATATTAGACATTTGCTATCGTAACGCAACGTTATAGTAATAACGCACATCGTCCGTGTTTGTGCCTCAACATTTAGGTCATTTTGCAGTCGCAGTTGACTGTGTTTTAGGTCAGACTCCGATACCAATGATACGAACCCATCATAATGTCATAACAGCGACGAAATACCTACGTCCGGTAGGATTCGCTGGCATTCTACCAATCATTTTTATGCTGTGTAAATATGCAGGATAAAAATGAGCCGAATTATTTTCGTAATTCTTCAAATAAATTATTCAGTAGTTTAATTGCGACATTATAATATCTGTGCTTGTGCTATTCCCTTCAATACATAATAAGTATTGTACAATATATAATATAGATATATTATAAAATAGCATATATCCGTAAATGTTCTATTGTAAAAAAATGATTTGTATGAAAATTTGGCGTAATGACTCGCTGATATATTAATATTGACTGAGAGCTTTGTTTAGTAAACAGACTGGTGGATTAAAATCTAATTAGGTTCTTTGTCACAAAAAGATATATGTAATGTGCGTTCTGCTTGATTGCACCTACTTAGGTAGGTACTTTACCCTAGAAAGATAAATCAATCTGCGTGAAAAAGCGTATTACTAAGATTTAGGGAAGCGTATTAATTTTTTGTAGGTACATCGCAAATGAATTTCAAAAATAAAATATAAATAAATGAGGTTTAGAACGTTTATCATTGTGTTTAAAATGAAAAAAAAACCTTAAAAAAAAAATCCAAGGCACAACAGGTACCTAGGTACTGCGTAACTTATTTGAGATTGAGGTAGGTCTTATCCAGCAGTGACCTTCCTATATGCATCTGTTCTATGTTATATCACTGATATTAGGCATTTGATATTAACATAAAACTGTTTGATACCATATCAAATCAGAGCCTTGGTCTGAAAAAAGACAATCTCAAATTATTTTATTTTGAAAGAGGAAGTACCTAGATAGATAGATAGATAGATAGAAAATACTTTATTGCACACCAAATATTTCAACTTAAAAATATAGTAAAAACTTTAACATTGTTGTACAATGGGCGGTCTTATCGCTAATTAGCGATCTCTACCAAACACTATACTATTATTTACCTACATAATTACTTACTTACTACACAGCATAATACCTACATACTATCATTTACTATTCTATAATACATAACTAGGTAAGCCAGAAACAGGCAACAGCTAACGACTCGAGGATAAGTAATGTTCCTTGACTAAGGATTTAAAAATAGGTAGTGATTTCGCACGTCTGATACTAACAGGCTTAATTATTCCATAAACGAAAATCCTGCACAGTAAAGGAATTATCATAATAGGAGGTGTGTACAGGAGTCAAAAGTTGGAGAGTTTCGGAAGAGCGTAGGGATCGAGAATGGGAGAGATGAATATATTCGAAACGTTCATTGAGATAGGAAGGTGTGGAGGGATTGAAAAGAATGTTATATAACAGATTTAAGATATGAGTATTCCGGCGAAGTCGTATGGGTAACCACTTGAGCTTACTGCGAAACTCAAAAACGTGATCATACTTGCGTAAGCCAAATATGAACCGTATCCCGAAGTTTTGCAGGCGCTCAAGTTTATCCAGCTGTTGTTCAGTGAGATCTAAATAGGAAGTATCAGCGTAGTCCAGTATTGGAAGAAGGAGAGACTACCTAACTACTCAGTTAAAGTTTTTTGAAAGTTTACCGAAAATGCAATATATGACATTGGCTTGGTACCTCTGATCAAGCTTCCATTCGCGACCACTAGACACATAGTAGAGGTAGACGGGGCGCGGCGACTAAAGAATTTTGTACAACGAAGCTTTTTTGCTAATCAAATCTTTATGTCCCTCTGTAGTAAAAATCTCCTACTCAAGCGTCCGCTGACCGTGCTTATAAATAGAGTTAGTAAGATGCATAACATTAATTTGTTGTTTTCAGAAAATTGTGGATGGTGAGCTGGTGTACATGCCACACTTCTTGGCGGTCCCATTCATAAACGGAATATGCCACGTACTATCCCGAATGACCCTGCCCCGTGAGGACTATCACGTGCTATGGCAGGTTGCGGAAGGCGCCCTACTGTTTCAGAGAAATTCCAACGACCTGGGCGGTGCCTTTTCTCTCACACCCTGGCTGAAGGATGTAATGCCAAATTACAGCGGGTACAACAACTTGGTAAAGGGCAACCAGTATCTTTTGGATTTCTTTAAGGTTTGATTTATATCGCGTTATTCAAATATTTTATTAGCTGTTGCTCTTAAATGAGAATAAAGTGAAGGGCTGATGATATTATAAATCGAGTCGAGGGATGCTGGCTCACGTCTGTTTGTCGTGGTACTTTACGTGGGGCCTGTTCGGCAGTGGACGTCAATTTCTTTTCCACGTCGACTAAAAAGATCCTGTCGCAAAATTAGTCCTGTTTTTTCAAAGAGGAATTTCAATTTAAAACACACGAGATTATGGATTTTAATAGCTGATTGAGATGTGCCTAGATGCACCGATTAGAAAATTAGTTATTTCATTTTCAATATACTTATCTAAAGATAGGATAAGAAGGATAGGATTCGTAACGAATGCATCCGTCAGAGAACCAAAGTTATCGACATAGCTCAACGAATTAGTAAGCTGAAGTGGCAGTGCGCCGGTCATTTCTCGCGAAGAACCGATAACCGCTGGGGTAAACGTGTTCTTGTTAAACGTGTTCTTGAGTGGAGACCGCGACTCGGCAAACATAGTGTAGGACGCCCTCCGGCCAGGTGGGATGACGATCTGCGAAAGACTGCAGGTAGATGCTGGATGCGGCAAGCCGAAGACAGGGCGCTATGGCGCTCATTAGGGGAGGCCTATGTCCAGCAGTGGACTAATATATAATGATGATGATACTTATCTAGCACAAACTGAATCGTCGTTGTTTCTAATTTCTTCCAGAAAATGATTGAAGAAGTGATGGCTACACACGATGAAACTTACCACCGGCATTTCTTGGACATGTACATCACAAAGATGAAAGAAGAACACAGACAGAAGGACAAAACAACGTATTCCAGTGAGAACTTTACCTACTTCATTCACTCAGTGCCCAGCTTAGGGCATGCTTTCAGAGTAGTGAGCCTCAGAGATTGCGCCTCCAAAAACAAACAGGCAAAACTTTTAACGGAAAAATATAATATACTAGCCCCAGCCCACGGCTTCGCCCGCATGGTATCTGGATAAAAAGTAGCTTGTGTGTTATTCTGATGTATAAGCTATATTACTGTAAAGTTTCATCAAACTCCATTCAGTAGTTTTTGCGTGAAAGAGTAACAAACATCTATCCTCATAAACTTTCTCGTTTATAATAGTAGTAAGATTATTTTCTTACTACTACGGGGTACGGGGTAAAATATTTTCATAGAGACCTATTTATATTTTTTGTAGCCATCTCAGTTTAGTTTAGTCACCTATGTCACAAAAGTAAGTATCTAGTGTAATATAAAGATGAAATCTAAGTTTAATGAGCGGTCGAAGTAAGTAGGTACTACTGTAAGTTGATTTTGGATACCTACGTAACTATAATTTACTATAAATACTATGATTAATATTATAAATAGGTATTTTTGACGACCTCTGTGGCGCAGTGGGCGAAGGTCCGCCTGTGACGCAGAAGGTTGCGGGTTCAATTCCCGCCACGGGACAAATGTTTGTATCTGCAAATATTTGTCTCAGGTCTGGATGTTTTCTATGTGAGTATATTATGTATGTATTTACAAAACATATATATATAAGTAGTATATCAGTCATGTAGTTCCTATAATACAAGCTCTGTTTAGTTTGGGGCTAGATGATGCTGTGTGAAAAATGTCAGCAGCATTATTTATTTATTTATTTTGTGGAAATCGGGTGTTTTTGAGACCTTTTGCTTAAAAAAAGTGATATAACTAAGAAAGGTCAGTTCTGTCGTCCGGTTACGACTGGTATATACCCCAAACCCCACTTTGAAGCGGCCGTCATTGTAGCCGTTGGAAACAACCTACGAAATATACCAAATCATAAAAATGGTTTTGGTAGGTAGGTACCTATTTAATACTTTACGAGTCCGGGAGACTTAAGCATGCTTAAAAGCAGAGCAAGCTTCGCCTTCAAAAGAGCGCGTTGAAGTCTTTTGTATGAGAATATAACAGAAGTGTGGTAGTATAACTAGACAAAATAATTTTCAATAAATTTTAGGACCCCAACCTGTACTTTCATAATATATACAGTAAATATAAGTACCCCTTAGTGACATGCATTGTTAAAATCTATCTAAAAATCTTTTTCGAATACATACAAAACGATTACAAAAAATGTATGATGATCGATTACGCCGTTTCACATTCCGCCATCAATTGCAGCACCCCTAGTAACTTTTAGCGATACAACTTAATACCATCCTTGCAGACATACAAATTGATTGCAACCGCATTACAATCCGATTAGCCGTTATGAAGATAAATGATAAGAAACAAACATCGGAAAACGTATAAACGCACTCCTGTCACTACGGGAAAAACTATCCCTCTTATTCAGTATCACTCACTTACTTTACCAGGACGCTAACTCTAATAAATTTTATCACGCTGCTAAATTTAGTGAGTAATTACGAATATGAGGGTTAGTCTTTACAAAAATGTCCAAGGAAAATCCTTCGATTCCAGTTGACCAGCTGGTGCTGACGTGTACAGACTACATGTTCCCCGCGGCCTCAGCAGTGCAGTCAACGCTCACGATGCTTGTGGAGCGCATGCTCATACAACCCGAGATCCAGGACCAGATTCATGAGGAAATAGACCGTGTCGTCGGTAGAGATCGCCTCCCGAATTTGGATGATAGGAAAAAGTAAGTAACCTAACAAGGAAATAAAAAAAAAATTGTCTATTGCAGTGCTTTCTAGTACAACAACCTCTGCTCCGTGACGCAGTAGGCAAAGGCTTGCCTGAGACGCAGTAAGTTGCGGGTTAAATTTTCGTAATTTGTTAAGAAAATTCGAATAATTTTATAATGTTTGGTAAGTTTTTGGTAAATGTCTAAAATTACCAATTTCTTTATTTTTTGTTATAAAATTAGACACTTACGCGAGTTAGGTAATGTTGTTGGACACTTTCATTTTAGTTCCATTTATTCCAAAAAATATATGCATTGTGTGATAAAGTGTACAAATATGACAAATAGTTAGGTAGGTCATACAACTATTTACAAGTAGATATGTACAAAAAATACAGATGAAACCGCTAGCCATCTAAAGAACGTTGCAAACGATCTATAGATAGCTCAACTGATCCAGATCACTACTAGACGGAAGCGTTCCCAAAATACTGGCCGCATTGCCACGCTGAATGGCTATGCTAATGCGTTTACCCAGATAAGAGCCAGCTCTCTGGTCACGCGTCGCTTCTACCAGTCAAACCTGAAAGAATTTTGAAAACGCGAAGGGCCCCGGTTCCCCACGGACTCAGAGTCTCAATCCCATAAGGCTCAAACAAGTAAGCTCTGTCGAGACTTCTATATTTGCACCTCTTGAGATCCTCGGCCGAATCAGCCGCTGCACCGGCTCTAACTGATGTCCACGACAGATGAGATGGTGCTAGGGTATCTACGCATTTGGCGTCCCATACCAAAGGCCTTCCCCTCTCCCAAGGGGCAAGGGTCATGTGGCAGGTCGCTTACCATCGTCACGTAGTAGACCATTCGGTTCGAGAACAGCTGGAACGTTGAAGCTGGTAAATGCCCGGCGTATGATATCATTAAGGCTAGCGTGGCGAGAGATCCTACCGGCGGCTCTGGTACACGATAATCCGTGGTGACCAAGCTGTTCGACCACCGTACCGCACTGACACTGATGAGGAGCACAGCACTGCGCACCCAGCCGTAGACTAACTGCAACCCGGAACGTTACAGGATCCACTATAGTACCAGTATTGTTTGAAGGAAGTGCTTGCAACCAAAGTCCTGACTTCCATTTAGAAACAGCTAGGAGACGAGCACGATCCATGGAGTTTGAGCACGTTTGTAACATACAATTCCGCGTTAGCTCGCACAGAGGCCCGTTATAATATTAAACAAAACATACCTATATTTATTGAATAAATTAGTGAAGCAAATATAAATATCGAATTCATCAAATTCGATTTCAAAACCATGTAAAAAGTAATATCCAGCAGGTAGGATACTTTTACCTAAGCCGTAGTGGGGCCGCACTGTCACATTATACTCATACTCATTCGATCGCAGCCCCTTTTGCCGTCACCGACAGTGACTAGTGTACCTCTCAATTATTATTAGGTGGCCGTATTCGATAACAACTCGTTTTCGATCAACCCGATTATTGTTTATTGAGAACGCATTCGATGGTTATTGGTTTTTGGAATGTTAACCCACACTTAAGGGAAATCACAATATTTTATAATATCCCAAAAATTCACCTCCCTTTTGCGCTTGGTACGCGGAGGCTTTACCAACTAAGCTACGAGATCGTTATCAGTCTGGTAAATAAAATAAAATAAAATAGTATTTTACCAGAAACGGTGGTAGTCCAAATTCTTGGGATATTGCCCAAACCCAAATTTCGATGATCGCAAAATGGGAGATCGCGGGATCGACTCCCACCGAGGTTAAATTTGTGAATTATTATAACATCTTGGAGAACGCATTCGGTTACAGTCGGTCACTTACCAAATGTAAATGAGCCTGATGTCAAGGCACCTTTAGATTTAAAAGATATTGGAAATAGTCAGACGCTTATAGTTATAGCACAGATATTAGTTATAGTATTACATACTTAATCATACAGAATAACACACACACACACACACACCCATACTATTACTATACTACCATGCTAATGGCTTAGTTAACGTATACAAGCTGTTCTCAAAAATGGCAGATATACTATACTAACCAAAAAGATGTTACTTTTCCTTTAAAAAAAAATTAATGAAAATAATTTGGTGTTCCAAACCCCCAACCAACTATTTGTCGACTTTGTCGTTTCCGCTTCAAGTATGATGTTAAACGAACACGACGTTTGATTCGGATTATGTACAAGTATTATTAATTACAAGGCTCTACCAAATACAGCAGAGGTTTATCACCATTTTTAATCACCATGTTTTTTTATCGTGTTTGTTAGGTGGTTTTATTCCTGAGGGATTGCCATTTTTCCCGTAAAACTTTTATTTCTTACCAAAAGAATAGTATTTATATTTTTTAGTATTTTATTTCTTCTTATATCTCTAACCAAAATTCATCAAAATTGGTTCAGCGAAATTGGCGTGAAAACGTAACAGACAAAATTACCTACTTTCGCATTTTTAATAATAATATGGATCTGAAAGAGTGTCATCCCGATTGAGCAAAATAACGTAAACATGATGATAGAGTATCTGGATAGAAAGAAATCGTATTGCGAATATCGCGATTTAATTATTATCAACCGACTTCAAAAAAGGGAAGAGGTTCTCAATTCGTATGTACCTATGTTTTTTATGTGTTTGTTACGCGATATTTTCGTCAATTGTGATGTTTCTTTTTTTAATTGATAGACCATATACATTTTATGAAAAAATCTCACTCCCAAGGGTGGAAAAATGGGTAATGAAATTCCATATTGTACTTTTTATCAATAATATTTTTTTTTACATTTACTGTCTTTAGATATATCTTTAATTAAAATAGTTACATTTCTTAAAGTCATAGTTGTCATCTATCATGATTCGGGTTAGTATTATTATGGAACCTCCTGTAGATGCGACGTGGCTTTAAATTAATTTACATACATTTTAAATTTGGTATACATCCTATAGTCAAGGCTCTTCGAATAGATCGATCCAGTTTAATTCGGTTCGGAGCCAAGCTGATGACAACAGCATAAAGGATGCTCATTCTGTTAGTAATTTTCAGCTACCTCAAGTAGGTATATTATTTGGCAGGTTTTCCTTTGGGTGTGCGGCTGGGTGTTTACTAAGAAAGGATTTTCCGAAATTTTCATCCATAGAGGGCGCAGCGGGAAGATGATGTTTATATGTTAAAAAAAGCGCAATCGGCGTTCATACTGGGTTATGAGTAGTAATTTCATGAAAATAAATACTTTCAACCTCAATTTTTTATTGTTCTTTCAGTATGCCATATACAGAGGCATGTCTTCGAGAGGGTATGAGGTTCGATACGTTGGTACCTCTAGGTGTCCCGCACCGCGCTATGTCAGACACAAAGATTGCTGGCTATGATGTGCCGGAGGTAAGTTATACCTAAGTATGTACTGTAGGTACTTAGCACGTTACAGTAACCAGCCTCAACCTAACAGGCTACATTCGCTGTCGAGTAGACCTACATTGTGTAAACTCCGTTAAAACTAGTGAAATAATACAGTTTTAATCTCCGCCAGAGTTGATAATTTTCTGGATATTATAAAATCTTGAGATTTTCTAAAAATAAAAATCAAATAGTCACAAAATATCCTGACTCATAGTCTAGGATGCCCTGTAACGTGGGTATCAGAAACTATGTATCATACTCAGACCCGGGTACTATTCTAATTATAATCGCATACCAGCTAAAAATTTAAAACTTGTTTTTATTAATTATCAGTTTATCTATCTACCTGAGTCACTGCCCTATTCCGTGATAACATTTAATAAATAAAGAGTTCAAGGTAATTTATTTATAGCTACAGAAAAAAGTTAGTGCGAACTCATAAATAAATGCTGCTATGAGTTGTTATCGTGGGTGAAAGAAACTCATTGCCAGGCTCATTGGTTCACGGGTAGTTAAAAATTAAGAGAGAGCGAGATATTCTTGAAAGTAACCGCGTAAGCTTTACACGTTTACTTTGGATACCTATGTTAACGATGCCTACCTTTCGCTCTATCTTACGACCTAGATCACATCTTGTGTAAAAGGCAGCTAGGTACGTTAGATTAGCAACATTATATCGTCAATGTTTTTCGAAAGCAGTCCTTTCACCTTCTGAGGCCCGTGGCAAAAGCTAAATTGGTAGCATATATATAGGGACACTATTAATTAGTAAAATATAAAATCGTGGAGTGACTTGACTGATAAATCATGGCACGGCCTAAGCCGTAAGTCCTATAGAGTAGAGCACTGGCGCATGGCGTGCTCTTCCGCAATAACGACACAGACGAATAAATACCATTGAGTTGTAACCCTATTTTATAGAAGGTGCACCTTCACACCCCTTTACATAACACCTGTTTTCGGACTAATTCGTTTTCGGTCGTTGCAGTTCGGCTGTGGAACGCTTTGCCCCTAAAAATGAAGCATATCGACTCAAAGGAGTCATTTAAAAAGTCGGTACGGGAACACTTTCTTATGATGGTTCATCCATAAGAAAGTTTTCCCGTACCGTATTAATTACTTTGCCTCTTCAACTCCCCCCTCTCGGATGCCACTACTAATTAATATTTAAATGTTTTATTTGTTTAAATTTATTTTAAATATTTTATATATTATTATAAAATATATTATTTTTATAGGTATCTTATAATATACATATATGTATTTATATATATATGTATATTGTAGTGTATGTACATTAGTTTACATTTTACTAGACACGCCACACCATCTTTTTGCACGCCCAGGATGACTGGTAGAGAATGTTTGTTTGTCTCAACGCGCTAATCTCTGGAAGTTCTGGAACGGAATTCGAAATTCGGCATTTGATCACAATTCTTGAGGAAGGTAATTTTATAGGCTATTTAACATCACGCTAGGACCCTTAGGAAAAATGTTAAAAAGAAGGCTAAACGAAACGAAGTAATAGCGATGCTACGTTTTCGCTTAGACAAAGTATCGCTTAGAGGGCGATGCGACGCGGTGGGTCAGGGGCCGAGGATGGCCGTGGCACAACTAATAGGCTAGACCGGGCTCGGTAGTAACAAGGGGCAATAGTAACATTGCGAATATCTCAATAACTAGGCTACCTATGTGTGTGTGCGAGAGCCGGGGGCACGCGTCTTTCATGTCCCGACCTGCTCACTAGTCGGCGGCGCGCTTACTGTGTTACGGATGAAACCACCGGCACCTTAAGTATTTTATTTTGCTAGATATATTACTCTGTCACTCAGAGGTGAGTTATATTATTATTTTTTTAAAATCTATACTTGGGGTCAATTGTACCACACTCACTGGGGTCAGTTGAAACGGTACAATTAACCCCGTGGTACAAATTACCCCCATACAATTTATTTATGTATACTGCGATTTTAACTAATTTAATGTCTTGACTATAATGTAGTATCGGTGTAGCCGGAACCAATAACTAACGTGCATAAAAATTAACCTTTAAGCTAAAAAAATATACGCAGGTGGTAGGTACTTAACATAGCAGAGGGTATTAAATACCTACACATTTCGAAGGACTTGAAAAATCTTATTATTATATTGAAAAATGAATGCAAATTAGGTTAAATAATCATTTTTATATTGTTATTTTTATCACTTTGTCGATGACGACATTACAGTAAATTAATCATACTGATATCTATGAATCAATAATAATTAATTTAGTGAATTCCGCCATCTTTGCAATCAATGTAACTGGATAGATAATGAGTTTACTTAATGATAACTTAAAGTTCAACAGGGGCAATTGTACCAGGGGTCAGTTGTAACTCCATAGAAAAGAACAACTAACAATTATTTACAATACTTTGAAATTATTATGCTATTTATTAACTCTCAAGCAATGCTTAGACTAAATTGATTATGTCAAAATTTAAGAATTTGTAATAAGTATGTTTGTTTACAGCGGAGATAAAGTTAATTTAAGTTTGTTTAGAATTATCGTAAAGATTTTATAGAAATGTTATTAAAATTTGAGTTCCAAATGATAAAGACTGATTAATTAGTGCAAAGATAATTAATTTACGATAGTATAGCTATGATTTGATCATTCGTTTGTTTTTTATTTCCTTTTGAAGTTTTGTTACAATTGACCTAGAGAAGGGGTCAATTGTAGCATTCGACTTGTCCTCATTATTAGCTAATTTTCACAATGTGCTGCAAGCCCTACACAAAATTCAACAAAGTGATTTGTAGCTGTTGAATTTAGGTTTCTAAAAACATAATCACAGGGTAAAATACTCAAGTAGATTTATCACCATCGTTCGAAAACCAAAAAATGATACTATTGCCCCCGGTCTACTCTAATATTATAAATAACTTAGATAAAAATTGAAGCACGCCAACCGCCACTTTAAATTAGGTTGGCGAGTCGAAAATGCTATAGAATAAAGTTCGTCTATTCATACTTTTTATAAATTTTGTAATAGAAAAATATTATCATAGAACACTCTTTTATGGTAATGAGTAAGAAAATATTTTTTTTCCAAAATTTGACTTTTTCAGGGCACAATGCTAAGCCCCAACTTAGTAATGCTACATATGGATGAGGACATTTGGGGTGATCCAGAGAGCTTTCGCCCTGAGCGCTTTATCGTGAACGGAAAACTCAGCGTGGCTAAGGACAAGTCTTTGCCATTTGGGGCAGGTAAGCAATAATAGTTCTGCGCAGGTGTGATTCTGAAGCCGATTGATAATTATTGATTAATTAAACCGCTTACATTCATTCGCAAAATAATATACCTACCTAACTAGGTATCTGTGCAAAAGTCTAAAGTTAACCTACCCAGGTTTATGCTCAAAGAACCTCGAAGAGTTTTTAAAGAAGTTTTTTAGTGGATGGCAGAGTAGATGACAGAGACAACAAACTAAAAAAAAAGCATCATTTTGACATTAAGTATGTTCAGTGTTATATATTTTGTGGGTACCTAGGTATTATTTATCATTATTATTTATCTATAAATAAGGTTAATGATGAGTGATTTAACCGGTTATTAGATTACAACGGCTACCGTCTCCACTCGCCACTCAAACAATATTGTAGATGTTAGATAAATTATAATACTTACTTCATCTTTACTTAATAGATAAATAAATAATAATATTTTTTGTTAAACGACTAACTTAACAAATCACGTTCTCTTAAAATGGTTTTACTTAATTTAAATAATTCAAAATGAAACACAGGTATCCAAACTAGGATAGAACCATATAATACTTATACTTATTAGTACACTACTTACACCATACTTTTCCTAAAATGCTTGTCCGGAACTTGTTGGAGTTATTCCCAAAACCTTCCCAACGCCAACGTCTCCAAAAATAGTTTGAACGGAACCCATGTTTGTAATCATGTTTTTATCATAATAAAATTTATGATAAAAACATGATTATAAAATTTATAATCATGTTTTTAGGGTTCCGTTGAAATACGGAACCCTAAAAAGGAAAAAACGGAACCTTATTCGGATCGGATCACTTCGTTGTCAGTCCGTCTGTCTGCCCAGACCCTTTTTCTCAGGAACGCGTGAAGGTATCAAGTTGAAATTAATACCAAATACGTAGGTCTACGGTCCCCTGGAGCCTAAGAAATCAAGCTTCTAAATCAATGCAATAAAAAATACGGCCATTTATACGACATATTTTGATACTCGCAATTAAATCAAAACCTATAGGGGACTTCCTGTTGGCCTTGAATCATGAACTTTGGTAAGAAACAACACAAGTAAAGAAAAATGTCCAAAAATCCTTAATTTGTAGTAAATCACAAAAAAAAAATTTTTTGGTGACAACATACACTTGCAGTTCGATAATTGACCGTGACGTATATCGATCTAGGTGTGGGCGAATATTTTTTCAACTACAAAGTTAAGGTTGTCTTTCAATCCAACTTATATTTTCGTTACAGCAATGTTTGGTGCTTTACAAGCTTGTACGGAAGCCTCGATGAGCGAGCAGACTCGCACTTGTACGGTTATTTTTTAACATTTCCCACTTTATTCATTAGGCAGAAGACTATGTGCTGGTGAGACGTATGCTCGACAGAGCATGTTCCAAGTGCTGACCGGCTTCATGCAGGCCTTCCACGTGTCTACGGCTGACAGAAGACCACTCCTCATGCCGGCT
Source organism: Perizoma flavofasciatum (assembly GCA_958496245.1). NCBI lineage: Eukaryota > Metazoa > Arthropoda > Insecta > Lepidoptera > Geometridae > Perizoma > Perizoma flavofasciatum. The sequence goes on along the minus strand of OY292419.1, from coordinate 11,157,993 downwards.
GAGAGGATTCAGGGTATTAGCACCACCATACCCAACTTCTGGCTTAGGGTAACGCCGCGAACCTAATTTAATTAAGTTTACGGAGGTAGGTAACTATAATATAACCGTTTTTGCATTGTAGGTTTTAGATGATTTTAATCTTGCTTTTTAACCTTTTAGCTAGTAATACATTGGAAGAGTCGAGCATGTGGATGATCTTCAGTTTAATGAATGAATGTAAAAAAAATATGTCTATAATGCCTTTCAGATCGCAAAACACACCAGAAATTTTCAGATGGCTAGAGAGCGCGCGTGTTTACTAAAGTGAGAGTAGGTAGGAAGATACTTCTGAAATGAGCTGATACATTATCTAGTTTGTACGAGTAGTAGGAATTTCGATGCTGGGGTCCTAGTTTCGGAATTCCGGAACTGGTTCCGGAATTGTCAATTTTTTTTAATGTTTATGTTTTGAGGAACTATCAAATAACTTGTGTTATAGTATCAGTATTTTAAACAACATTAAGTAATATAGAATATAAATAAAAAAAGTACGATATTACACACTTACACACGCACGCAGTAATTATTTTCACATAAACAGTTAGAGGAACAAAATAATTAAAACAACAATATTACTTATTCATTTTATGAATCTGCAAATATTTGTCTCGGGTCTGTGTTTTTTCAATGTATCATTATGTATTTACACCCAAAAAAATGTATATACCTAAGTCATGTAGCTCACATAATACAAGCTCTGCATAGTTTAGCGCTAGATGATGCTTTGTGAAAAATGTCCAGCAATATTTATACTATTTATTTACTCTCAATACTCTCGAGCAGGATACACAAAATATATTTGTATGCTTCTGTCAGAAGCACACCTCGTTGTCCACCGTTATCGTATCGTTTTTCTACTTTGACAAACCCTGCATAGTCAAAATTGGTAGATACATATGGATATTTGCGGATTATCTTGCATTTATCCAGTTCCTTGTCTAGCGGTTCTTGTAGAGTTTGTTCTTCGACTGAAACGTCTTCGTCAGGATGACACGATGACACGTTCATTTTGGCTTGGAGGGCACTGCATGTGTAGGATTAGGCTCACTGTGAGTTTTGTACTGGCGTAGTAAATTGACGATAATCTCAGAAATTTTCTCGTTATTTGTTTAAAGGAAAATATTGCCGTCGGTTTGTGCGAAGTCTTCCCAATCGTGCAAATAGTGCAGCAATCCTACTAATAATGGTTTTCTTTCTTTTATACGACTTCGGCAAGTAGAAATGTTGCGTTTTGTTGTGCAAAATACCACTCACTGAGTAAAAGTTATTAATATCGGAATACCGATATTAGTCCTCTCAATTCCGGAATTGAATTATCGGAAAAATCTATTCGAGATTCCGGAATTACGAAATTCCGGAATTTCGGAATGCATGCCCTATATGTAACGTATTACTTATATCATCTATTAATTCATACTTGTTGAACTATTTACTAGTTAGTAAAAATTACATAATAATTACCATCTTTATTAAAATTACCTTGCAAATTACCTCAAATAAAATGTAATATGACAAGGTATGACGGTGTTTTTTTTTGTTTCATTTCATTTCTTTGCGGCCGTCTGTCATATTTAGATATAGCTACAAGTAGGAAATTGAACGTCACTCAGAGACGTTTTTTTTCTACAATCACGTGAATATGGTATGTATTTATAATTAGCTCTTTGTGGCGCGCTATTAGGTACCTATACCTACTTACCTACCTACCTATCAAGATTCAATAATCAAAGAATATGTTTTTCTAGATGGATGAGATGGACGAATTAATAATTAATGTGTACTTACTTACTTACCTATCTATTGATTTCTACCTGACGACTAAATTATAGTAAAACTATAAGCTGTTTCACTCCAATAATTGCTTAATTTTTAGTGAATTTTCAGTTATCACAGGCAAATTAGGAATGTGGTGAATACCCATATCGATTATTGATAGTTTTTGCACGGAACAATATTTTTATGAGCGTGTTCCCGTTCGTGGCTGGTTTTTAGGGTTCCCTAGTCAACAAGGAACCCTTATAGTTTCGTCATGTCTGTCCATGGCTTAGCTCAGATTGGCATGGGAATACATAGGTATTAACCACGCCGAGAAAGTGGTAAAATCAAAATATTTTAAATAACATTTAGGGTATCTCCTCTACACATAAAGTGGGGATGACGATTGATAGACCGTTAAAAATATTTTTTTAAATCAGGGGTTGCGAAATATTTAGCTAGTTTTTGTTAGAGTCAATTTTGTGTGATTTGTGTAAAACAAGTAGTAAATATAGGTTTATGGGCAACTACGGAACCCTATACTACGCGTGGGTCGACACGCAATTGTTAGTTTTTTAGTCTCAATCCGCTGGTAACACAGATTAGATAATAGTCTGATAGCTTAATAGACCAGCAACTTTTTTTTCTAATTTTTTTATCCTTGTTATTACCTATTTTATTCGTTACATTACCATTTACATATAATTATCCAAAACGGCGATAAGACGCGGTGGGTCGGGGGCCGAGGGCAGCCGTGGCATAGCTAGTACCAACTTAAAATAATCTTTGTACCAATCAATATCTTTTGCCCGATGAGATACAGTGACCTGAACGTATTTTTTATTACAGAAATTCATACAAAATTAGACACTGTTCTGAACTAGTCTGAAACTAGTTCGGAGGGTAAGGTATTTTCAAACCTGACACTTCATCACTCCCTTAGGCTTTGATATTCATAATTAACACTATTTTATTTAGTAGAGAGTGTGTAATGATATTCTAGACTTAATAGTTCGAGTAAAGCTTTGTTAGTTTTCTAAGAAAATAAAATTAATAAAAAACTTTTATTTTATTCTAATTAACCGACCAATGATCTAAATTCTTCGTATGCATCATTAGATGCATGATACATTAATTAGGTAGGTAATATATATCTACTTAGGTAGGTACATGTTTTTGATGAGCGACCTCGATAATAAGTTGCTACGTAACGTATGTACGTACATATAATTATCTAAAACTTATAACTCTACGGGTCATCGGGTGAAGAGACAATGGGCGAACATAATAAAAATCTTTGTCAAATGTACCTGCGAATAGGTACCTAAATAGTAAATATCTTACCTACCAACCTACTACCTATCTAAATTACTCTTTGGAATAACCGTTTTTTAAGTGATAGCGTCGCCCCATCGCCCATCGACACTAACCGATGCAATGACACATGTCTTCGAACTTTCAGTTCTACCACAGAATAAATATGAATACTGGTTCTACTTCTTAATTTGTCTGTGAGATATGTGGTCGTAGCTGTCGCTCCCGTATCGGCATTTGCGTAAGTACCGCACCTCGGAAACGGATGCAACTTAAATCATCTTTTAGAATAGAATAGAATAGAAAAATATTTATTGCCTGAAATTATGACCTTATGGTCTGATGCTGTTATCAGCATCAGGTTACATAGTTAAGTAGGTACTTATACATAAAAAAATAACTATATCTACCTAAACAATTGCCATGATTATATTCAGGCAAAAGGAGCATACTCAGCAAAATACTGGCAGACCAAGACGCAGCGCTGATTTTCATTGTACCCCTATGCACGACAGGTGTTAGTCGGCTGAAAAATACTTAGGTTTTTTTTGCTTCCATTATGATTACAAGTTACATATAGATGTAAGGCTTAAGAAGATGATGATGACTTCTAGCGCATGAGGCGCACAGGTTTCCTACCTAAAAGTGGTGGCAAAGCAGTTTTTTTTTGTTGTCTTTAGAGTCTAAGTGAGAAAATAATCTTACTACTATTCTAAACCCGAATGTTTGTGAGGATGGGATATTTGTTACTCTTTCACGCAAAAACTATCTACTGAATGGATTTTGATTAAACTTTACAATAATATAGCTTATACATCAAAATAACACATAGGCTACTTTTTATCCGGGTAAAAAGTAATCCAAGCGGGCGTAGCCATGGGCAGAGGCTAGTAAGAAATAATTTGCGGATGTTTGTTGCTATGATCTCTAAAATGGCTGATCCGATTTGGAATATAATATATAGTTTGTGCTCTACAATAATGACAATAAAACAATCTATACTAATAATAAACCTGAAGAGTTTGTTTGCTGCTAAGATGTTCTACTAAAGGGGCATGTAGGTATCTGTCTGCCTACCTACCTTTGTAGTTACCAAACATACCCCAGCTTAGTACGAGACTCTTTTGCTAACAGGTAAGTAGACGGTTGCCACTTAGTGCGATTCGTTTACACTTCATTTAAGGTGAGTATTTTGAAAAAATATTATTCTAGGTACTTACCTAGATAAATACTATTCGAATACAAATAATAGCATAATATGGTGGAAATAAGCTCTAATTACAAATGATTTTGATATTACGTTTGTATGGACAATTCATCCTTCGCAGGCCTCTTAACTAAATATCTATAAAATTATAGCTAAATGTTTTTTAACTTAAGAGTAGGTACATCTACCTATATATCAAATGTGTAAACTCCCAACCGATATCATATCCCCCGGAAGAGACTAGCCACTCACTCACGACACGGAATCCTAGTGTGAGGGCTAGTATTCACAAACCACAGTTTTTTTTTTCTCAAACTACCTAAGTACCTACCTATTTTTTGCTTAAGTACCTATTTATAAAGTATACTTGCCTACTAGGGTGTCCCGTCGATGTATGGGAAATATTTTTTTTCATGTTACAGAAACGTAAGAGGTATCAAAAGTTGCGTTATTTTACGTAGATTATGGAACTGGTAAAAAAAAAAATTACTCCCCATCTTGAGGCCTCTACCGCTCTTTGAAGTTTTGTAAATTTCAAGATTTTAGTGACCTACATCGTGGGTCTAAAATAAAACAAAAATAAAGTTTAGGAGGTGTTTACTGAATTAAAAGGATAAAACAAAGCATAAACAATGAAAATAAAAAAAATACATCCTAAAGTTACTGACAAATGATTAAAATCTAAACTTATTTTTGTGACCAAAATTTGGCATTTCAGCACGAGATTGCATCCGGGCTCTAGTTATGCTTTGTGAGGCCTCTGTCACTAATTTCACACACCTCTCAACAGTTCGAGTGTAGCACGGAAAGTCTTCAATCCGCAAATTTTTATCTATTGTAATTTTTTGAAGGTACTTAGTTGTAATGTGTCGAAGAACCGGCGCGGCGATGCGGTAACTTGACATTCTTGCCACATAATCATTTCGATGTAATCACTGGCATCGAAGTTTATTTTAAGAGGCCTTAATATTCGGCTTCTCTAGCTTTAATTATTTTCGCAATCCTAGTTCCCGAATGTGGTCTCTTTCAGCAAAATGCATGCTGACAAGTTATATTCTCTGGATGCGCAAAAAATGTGTTTCTTGCGATCACAAAATCTACAATAGCTTTAAGATTTTCAGGTAAGAATCGAGAAAACATAATCAGTTGACATAAATGCTTGGATCCATCCTTAAAAGATGCCTCGTGTTTGATTAAGAATCAAATCGGTGCGTAAACCCTAACAACGTAGTTGGTAAGCATTTGTTGGTCTTCAGATGGATTTGGAGTACCTACTCACATAAAGTCTGAGCAACCGATTAGCTGTTTATAATAATTAATATATATTATAATATACTATTTTAGATGTTTCTTGTCTATCTAAACCGCTGATAACCATTTTCCTTTCATTTCTTTGGTCCAACAAAAAACTTCGCTCAGCGATGGGAACTTTTGATGGTTTTGAACATAAACAAGTTAAAGAACAAATACATTTACAAGCAGCATCGTCAAAAACGCTTTCAGATGATTCAACAAAACATTTCAGTTTATTTTCATAACTATCATTTCGGTTTATTTTAGGGTATCTATTTAAACTGAGGTACCTTTCAAAATAACCTTTGAGTTACTGTAAAACTCGTGACTTAATAACGATTGGAATTAAAGCTTTCGTCCAAATTTTGTTGCTCTCATAAACAATTGGATATATATCTGAATTGGATGGTTCTTTTCCTTTCTGTTGTATTTTCAGGTCGTTCTTTAAGTATAAAATAAACCTTATCACATCCTTTACAGTTGGTAGCTGCAGATGATCAAGTTTTTTGAACTTCGCCTCGAACTCATTGTTTAAAAAGTCACTAATATCCACTTTTGACAGTATTGTAATTGAAACTGTAGGTACCTTTATGGCATAAAATGTACTTTGTATACAAACAATATACTCGATTCAAGTAAAAAATATCATTGGAAAAAGTTGAAAATTTAGGGTAGTTGCAGATGGAATTGAGGGTAACCCTAAAAAATACGAAGCTGCTGGTAACGTTTATAACCACGCAGATTAAAGATCCGTTCAGGTACTACACCGAAGTATAGTAAAATGATAACACTTTTTTTCAGGATTCAAAATTATAAATAGTCAAAAATCGACGTAAAAATTACATTTTTTGAAAACTTTGAAGGCCGGTAGAGGCCTAAAGACCTTTTATTAGATTTTTTTGTTAATTTTATTCGTAATCTACGTACTATTTCACAACTTTCGAGTAGTCTTACGTTACAGAAATCCAAAAAAAGTTTCTACGGGACACCCTATTGCCTACCTATCCTTATTTGGTAACCTCGGTGCCGCCGAGTCCGGCGCGTAGCCGGCTGAGGCGCTAGAGGCGAGGGTTGGATTCCCGGGGTGAGGCAAATGTTTGCATGTCCTGCAGATATTTGTTTCGGTTCTGACAATTGTGGTACCATGGTCCTCCTAGACCTTGATACGCAAACACGGGGAATCCTAGTGTGAGATCAGATCTACGTATATAACTGTGGGTTTTATGATATTTTTATGCTAATATACGTACCTACTATAGCATAAAAATAATATATACCTACGTACCTATCATTAATAAAGTAATAGGTACCTAACGTAGGCATAAATAGTAATGTTATTCGTAGGTAACGTACCTACCTATTTCTAGTTTTTAAGAACCTTCTGTAAATAAGTAGGAACATCTCTCTTGCAATTATTGTTTCAAACTTGTCAAGGTAAATAAACGATTTATGATTTTGTTTGAGCGCGTAAATCCCTGGAACTACCAGTCAGATTAAAAAATATTGCATTTGATAGCCCAATTCTTGAGGAAGGTTATAGGTAGGCTATTTTAACATCACGCACCGACCCTTAGAAGCCGACCAAAAGAAGTAATAGCGCGGACGGGCACGGGCGGTGTGACGCGATGCGGGCGACCGGGGCGGCGGCGGCGTCCTGGCACAGTACCTATAAATATAATAAATTATTTATTTATTATGTTACTTATCCCTATATATCCTAGGTAAGTGTTATTTAAATCTAGTCCCACTTTTTGTACTATAACTCACAACATCATGTGTATTAGGTATCTCGAGATATATTTTCAGATAAGTATCTCATGTGCGTCTTGTCAATTCCGCGCTTCCCACTCTTTCCCCTCGCATACCGCAGGCGGTGACTAGCCCTCGCGCGCGGACTATAGTAATAGATACGTAAGAATAAAGCTGCCTACTTTTTACCGGGTACCTACCACGCGGGCGAAGCTGTGTGAATTATTCCCATCTGTCACCCTGCTCTGTCCCCCTAAGCCCCTAGGGTGACAGTTGGGACAAAAAAGTTCGATCTATCCTTGTTAGTGACGGGCGGATAGACAGAAATATTTATTCCTACCTGTCCTCTTATTCAAAAAATATTCTAATAGTTACAATATGTACACATAAAGCTTTATGTATACGTTCCGTCTGTTTAGATATTACATATAATTTCAAGCCATCAGTTACCGTCACTACTAGCGTATTAATATTAAGTAGAAAATACATATTTTCTATTTTAAGATGGATAATATTTGACAGTTAGGTACTACTTTAAAGTATTAAAAATAATCATCATACCTAAAATGTTTATTATTTACATAAATCTACATAATTACCTAGATATGTACTTAGAAAAGTATTTCCTAGGTAGGTATTTTGACTGTTTCTAGATGAAGTTTTATGTAGTTTTGTTGGTATACCTGCATACCTAGTATGTGAACCGGTATCTAACTTTATCATCAGCAAAAGGTACCAAAGAACTTAAGAAGTTACTTTTATACTCTCAATATTTCTGATCAAACAGCAAAATAGGTAACTATAGAGACTAGTTTGACCAGTAGGTGATAGGTAACCTTACTCAGCCTATTACCAGGCACCTCAATGAGTTAAGGAGGAACACTTAAATCCATCCTGTTTCAATTTACGATCATTCAGTTCGAAGCCAGTTGAGTTAGACCTAGGTGCAAGTACTTTTCACGGTTTAGTTTAGTAAACAAAAAAGATGCCTGGGATCCTTATTACGGCCCACTTGCGTGATGCAGGGTTAGCATGTTTACCTGGGTTACCTTACGGGTCTATCTCGACAATGACTCAGCTGAAGCCCGTATTACCACACCAAAATCCAAAAACTAGCTAATTATACAAATCTTCAAACGCAACGCCGATACCAGTAAACATCGCGACATACCTAAGTGCCTACACAACCAGCAACGGATCAGTCCGGAGTCCGGAGGACTTCCGGTATCGGCGCAGCTGCGCGCCAGGAGGGTCGCACGGTGAAGGCTATTTATTATGAAATTGATCTTTTGCACGACTACAGTGAGACGTGAGCGCGTTGACGACCATAGAGTAAGCGTAAGTGGAATCGCGTCCACTGTCGAACGCGCATGTCGGAAACCATATTGATCATCGGACAGGTTGGGGCCTACCTGCCACAGGTGTATGCATAGACGGCCGGCAATTATTCGCTCGAATAATTCGCCAGCCTCGTCTAGCAGGCAAATGGGACGATACGCAGAGGGGGAATTCGCAGTCCTGCCGTCCTTCTTCAAGAGGACCAACCTTGCCTCCTTCCAGCCTTTGGGGAAAACACCGCAGCGAAGACAGCTATCAAATAGCTGCTTCAGCTTGTCCCCAAGGCCGGCAGAGAGAGCCAGCACCACAAACATACACAAAAAAATACGTGATATCTTCGCCAATTGTGAACCGATTTATGATTATTTTTAATGGGTGGTTAATACTTCAAGGGTGGGTGGTCGCATTGACATTATATGGAAAAAAAACACTCCAAAGGGTGTTAACTCTTGTTAGGGTTAAGCTCGCCTTTGTACATGTCCTGTATGTAAGTTTTTTGTCTGTATTTCTTTGTGTACAATAAAGAATAAAAATGGGCGATGAAATTTGTATATTTGACTTTTTCCGTTATTCGAAGTCGGTTTTTTGACATTTAATGTCTTATAAATTATTATTGTGTTTTAAGAACTTGTTCAATTATTTTTATTGAATTACCTAGCTAAAAGCCCTAAGTTTACCACCGGAAACAGAGTTCACTGGTAAACCACCGTTCACTGTATAAATAGCCACCGTGTGTCTAAAACCTGCTAAGAGGAGAATAGGCAGATACATTTTTTAAACATCTTTTTGTGTCCGCATGTACATTTCAACCTGATACTTGATCTAGTTTGTCATGATTATTTACCTCGTATCTTCCTTTGATATGAAAATCCTGCCAAGTGGACCATAGGTAGTTTTTTTTGTCTTCCTTCATTTCCTGTACCTACGTTTTAAACTGGTACTCACTAGGATGGAGTAAAAAAAGGGGTATAGAAATGTATTATCAATCGATGATACGTAGTATTATAAGTGTTCATGAAAAATTTCAGCTGTCCTAAACCTAAGGTTTTTAAGGTAGAAAAAAATAGGCTTACTATAGAAACACCTCAAAAAATACGTTTTAATGTGAAGTTCCAGCACCATCTCTTTGACGAAAATACTGAGTTTTCTTGTCAAAAAGTGATATGTCTTGCCTGGCTTCTATCATCGTACGAATAAAACCATCTCATGCTTCTGGTTCGCAAACAGCTAATAAAGCCTATGTAAAGGGCTTCACGCACCTCTCTACTGCCTGGGTGTGGCTTTTAAATTTCAAGCAAAGTATCTCAGGAGGAAATGTTTGAAATTTCTGTGTCAGCGTATTTCATTATAATTGGAGGTTCAGTTATCTTTTCTTTTTCCCAATCCATTAAATCATATTAACTTGGCGCATCAACCTTAAGTTCTGGAAGTTGGAATTCGTGAACTTTCTTCTCAATGCACTGATTTATTGCCTTTATAACTCTCTGAACAGCCAGTTCCCCATTGGCACAATTAGCGAAGATATCACGTAACATTCACAAAAAAAAACATACAGACGAAATCAGTTGATAACAATTAGTTCGCGATACGCTTGCGGTCCCAAGTTTACGGTTTCTATCCTGCAGGTACTCTATTATCAGATCCTCATGTACCCACGTTATTTTGCTTACTCTTTCGAATAAAAAACAGAAGAAAAATTACCCACAAAAATGATTCTGCTAGACGTGATTCCATAAGATGATGTTTTTTAAGTTTTACGGGAAAAATAGCAATCCCTCGGGAATAAAACTTTTATGGGACCACCTCGGGATCATTCTATAAACAACATCAAAATCTCTTTACAATTGGCGAAGATATCAGGTAACAAACCTGTGATAAAAAAATATTCCATATGACATCACCCTTTCTGGGTGTTATAAATAAAAACCTAACCTATAAGAGTCGGATCTGCCCAGGAAGGATTTTTTTGTTGTGTCTATCGGAACTAATATTTGGGATGGCACAACTAGTTGTGCATACCGGTTGGTCAGTGAGGAACACCTGGTAAAGCCCACTAGGCCAACATGGCTCTTAACATGTAGGCCTATGGCTATAGCCATAGTATAGAAAATTAAGAACAAGTAGCTGGAAACGTAGCGTATAAGTGGGTACCTACGACGCCCCTCATTGTAATATGACTTTCTAACGGAAGCCAAGTCATGTAATTGTAATTTAGTTAGGGGGTATTATTTTCTATTCCCTTGATTGAACGACTTGTCATCAAATTTAGTTACTAAAGAAATTATGAATAAAGGTATAAGCTTCGCAGCAGCCAAATTAAATAAGAAGTCAATAATGCAAGTTTATTACACTTTTAAAAAATCACAACTGGGCGAGACGAACCTAATGTAAAAGGTAACTCAAAAATAAACTCAATCACCTAAACACATATATATTAAGCACATTTTCCAAGCAGGTAATAAAACTTTTTACATCATTGCTACCAGTAGCTAAGGTACAGTCAGCGTCACAACTGGTGGGATAAAGATTTATTATTTTACTCATAGATGTATATTTTGATTATTTTTCTGAGGCAAAAATGTAGACTATGACTAAATTTAACACTAATTATTAATAGAATCTTAAAATTACTATTCTTCGCATCTTAGGATCAACCTTTAATTTAAACCCTAGAGGGGTAACCAGATGGTGATGCTGTCCATAACATCGGGACAGTTCATTACATGGAACAGATATTTGTTACATAATTGCAGTTGTTAGAGAGTTAGGTACAGCATTAAATTTTAGGGTTCCGTACCTTAAAAAGAAAAAAGGAACCCTTACAGGATCATTTCGTTGTCCGTTTGTCTCTCTGTCTGTCAAGACCCTATTTCACATGAAGACGTGGACGTATTTAGTTGAAATTAATATCAAATACTTAAGCAGAAGCTTCAAATTAAAAAATACAGCCATTTATGCCTTATATTTTGACACTTGCCTAGAATCATGAAATTTGGCAAAAAGCAAGGTCTCATAGCACAAATAAAGGAAAAATCCGAAAATCGTTAATTTGTAGTTATATCTAGTAAAAAATAGTTTTTTACGATTACAAACTCACACTTTCATTCAGAGAATTGACCGTGACGTATATATCTATATATGGGTGAAAAAATTTTTAACCACAAAGTTAAGTTTGTCTTTCAATCCGACTTATCTTTTAGTTGGAGCAATGTTTGGTGCTTTCATAGTAAATAAACTTGAGTAGTGTTCATTTTATTATTTTAGTTAACATACAAGCTGATACCTTCCCTCCCGAATGCTCGGCGCGTGAGTCAGTTTCGTACTTATCCAGTTTTTAAATCTAAGTATATCTAGTCTATCGCAAATATGAGCATAACACAACAAAATCCTTAATTAATTGTCATTGAAACAATATTTTTATTCAATTTACATTTCTGTCAATTTATGCCTACCTATCATAAAATGTATGAGTAGTAATCAAGTAGTTATATCTATATAGGTACACACTTCAATCATTAAAAATATCTTAAATGCAGTCAGTTCTCTAGAAAATAAGGCACTTAAGAAACATTAGAAATATCTTATATTGCTTACAAGTAATATCACATGATCAATCGTAAGTAAAGTAACTATTTCTCAACTGATATTTATAGGAAGTTTCCTATTTTGTTTGCCATTTAGCTCAACAGTTTCCGCAGTCAGTTCTTTATTTTCTTTGGGCTTATAAGCATCGGGACCTATGAGTGACAATGCAACCGGCAAGAACAACAAACCATTGAACAGTCCAAATAATATAACCAAAAGGAAAATTTTGAAAAACGCTTGGAACGTATAAGCTTTCGACATGCTAAGAAGCGATAACGAAAGTAATGTGGCACCGCCACCCATCAGCACAGCAGTACCTATGGACGACACCGTCTTTAGTGCCCTTTCTGTGCGTGAACCTTCAGACACGGTCAAAAAGGTGTGGCCGACGTGCGCGGCGTAGTCCACGCAGAGACCTATGGCAAGCTCAAGACCAATGCAACAAACTATATCAACCGTCATGCCCCATCTTTGCATAAACCCTAAAACGTTAACGATCGTTAGTAAAACGCACAAGAATACCCAAACACACATTTGAATATTAGTTATAAGAATAACTGTACATAGCATAACGCACAACAAAGCCAATTCAATATTTCTCTCGACTTCGATAGCGATAATTTCATCGGTGACCCAATTACCGAAGACTTTAGACCAAACACTGCGGTAGCCGTCCCCTGAGGTTATGTTTGTAGATTTGACGAGATCCTTGGCGCGGTTCATCGCCGGAATATACTCTTGGGGGCCGTGGAATTTTGGATACTGGAATGATATCGTTGTCGCCTTGATATTTGTAGCAATTAGGCCACATTCTAGATCTTTTTCGAATTTAAAGTTAATCTGAAACCTGCCTCCTATTGGACTGAATAAGAATCTAGATAGGTAACGTTTGAATTCTCGGTCAGTTAATGCAGTAGCGTTTTTAGATATGTCTCGATCAAAGTTTTGCAATACATAACTGTAGAAATAATCCACCCACGCGATTACTTCGTTAACGTCGTTATCATTTTTTAGTTCCTGCACCATGTTATACAGCTTTGGAAATTCTCTGCTATAATTCATCTCCCCCAAAAACACCATACCCGCATTTCCCTCTTCAGGATAGTAGTAATCATATGCATCGATAAACTGTTTGTAATATGTACCGTCAGGAATAAACCACTTCGGGTCAAACCTTTGTTCTAGACGCAATGTTGCTTGAACACTAAAACCAGTTGTGACCAAAACTATTAACAACACAACACATCTCCCAGGTATCGTAAAAACTACATTTTTATAAAAACCTTCAAAAATTTTTTGTAACGTCGTTTTATCCGAAGGAACGCAAATTTCTTTTTTATGTTTGTAACAAAACAGAACTCCATTCCTGTTTGCTTCCACTCTCCTCACGTCTAATGTAAATACGGCAACATAAAATGTAACAGAGAAACAGAATATAAAGAACACTCCAGCCGCTGCATAAATACAGAAAGATTTCAACGAGGGCAGTATTGTTATTGCGCCAATCAGTAAAGCAACTATATCAGTAAACGAAGTGATGACGATAGACACACCAGCGTGTCTCAGCATCAAGCCTACCTTTACAGGAAGACTTTTCTTAGCTTCGCCTGGCGTCAGATTGTTCCAACAGGCACTCATCACAAACATGTCATCAATGCCAAGACCCATCAAAAGAAAGGGCAACGAGGAATGAACTGGTCCAAACGAGATACCCATCATTGAGCACCAGCCAATAGCAGATAGATATGCAAAACCCACACACGCCAATCCTACTCCACCTAGAGTCATCCTTACTTCCAACCAGTTGCATCGTGACAGGCCAAAAAGTACATAGAAAAACATCAGCATAATGCCTATGAATAATTTGTCCATCTCATGGAACATTGCTTCACCACTTATATCAGCAAAACTTCTACCAGCCTCATACAAATATTTTATCCGTGTTGAGTTTGCAGAAACCGATTTAAGGACCTGTAAAAATTTAGATTCCCACATTGCAAGAGGGACTGATACCCAATCTTCGGTACCCACAAGATTACCAACCTCATTGAGGTCTACATTAGACATATTGACTTGAGTGTACCATGTTAATATAATTGAACTAGCAGACACTATATCACCATTACTGTCACGTTTAGCACCACCTAAAACCTGTGTATAGTCAGCTGGATGTCCAGTAGTGGGGTTCACTTTTATATTGTTTATTCTTGTGACTATGTCATGTTTAGTAGCATTATTAATTTCATAGATATTATTCTTCCATAAATCTAAAATGTTGTACTGGAGACACATCAACTGAAATTCTTCAAGGAAACTGCAGTAGAAATCATCATCCACCCACAGTGTTGGGTCTGAGAAATCGGTAGCACTGGTCAGACTATTGTTCAAAAGTGTAGTGGCATTGCCTAGATTCACTGATCTTTCAGATTTATAAAAATTCACAACAGGCACTTTGAAACACAAATCTTTCAGTGATACCTTTGTATTATTGTAGTCAACTTGAATGGAGTTTATCTCATTTGTCAAATTGTATATAGCCTTCATAACATCAGGCTGCAGTACATCATCTGCTGTGACAATTATTCTCTGCAGTCTGAAGCTCATCCCAAATGTGTCTATGTACCAGTTTGTGTCACAGTAAAAATCTGACTCGGGTGGAACCCATAGTTTCAATGGGTGCTTTTCTATGTGGAACCTCAGCAAGCCAAAGCAGCTGAGTAGCACAAATATTATTGTTGTGATGATTGTGATCCATGGATTCCTCGCTATGGAAACACCAATTCTGAAGAACAAACTCTCAACACCATGCACTAACACTGATGATGCTGTTTCCCACAACCTTTGTGGCAACTTGATCTTTCTATCTTTAGGCATTTTGTCTTCCAAGTTATTGATTGATAAAACAATATTTATTTTACATTTACGGTGTCATTACACTTTAAATTAAACATATCACAAAGTGTTTCAGTGCTATAATCTTTTTTAAGTCACTGAACTGTTTGAGGGTGTCTGATAAAAAATGTGTGGGCATTGTTCTGTAGCGCGAAAATAAAAATAAGACAATGCGTGGGTGAATAACCACTGATCGCGTAACGCAAAGCCGCCTCGTTTGTTGAGCCAGCTATAGACGACTGAGGGAGGACCGCGCGCGACGCAAATTGATAAGATAAATTCTCCAGTGGACTGACGCTTACGCTCATTATCCAATTTTACAGTTGACTGCGGCTTCTACCTAGGTAGGTACCTACTTTCGAACCAGGAAAGATTGGTAGAGGTAGACAATAATTAGGTAGGTACCTACCTATCAATTTTTTTGTAAAAATAACGCGGAACATTCTTCGGTAGGTACAAATTTGGTTCTCTGTGGTTGGTACCTACCTACCTAATTATAAGGTCAAAGTTCCTACAAGTTGATATCCTGCTCCTGCATGAAAATTATATGTATTACTTTTGTAGAATAGTAACAGTTAATACATAAATACCATACTTCAAATGTGTAGGTACCTACCCGTCGTAGTCTGTAGTATTCTGAGGCTTTGATCTGAGCTTATTTTTATGTATTTTCATCTAATTTGATTCACTTACTCGTTACTCCCTCTTCAAATTCCCTCACAGACTGTTAAAGTTACTTCCCTCCCTCATTTATCATTAACATTATTTATTGGAAGACCATATTGAAGGGAGACCGTATTGTACGTCCATGCAAAGCACAACCATGGAATGCACACCCCTGGAAAGTACAGCCAGTATTACAAACCATTTGGTTTGAATTATCTGGGTTTGCTTTCCATGGTCGTACAATACGCTCCGTACAAACTAAACACATGACGGTATTGCACACCCCTGGAATGTACACCCCGGATTACAAACCAATATTCTCGACGCTCATTGGTTGCGAGTTCGTCATATCCGTGAGCTCTCATTGGTCGATGCGAATAAGTCGCATGACGAGAATGAGCCTCGTTTGCACTGGGCAAGTTTTAATATGTTCAACTAAGATTTGCCATTGATAAATAATGTAAACAATAAGTTAATGTTGGCCTGAGAAATCCTTCCTAAGCAAATCCGTCTTGGATTGGTTAGGTTATTAGGTTTTTTTTTATTACCACTCAGAAAAGGAGGATTGCTATCCGAACTTTATCGAACAAACTTGGGTTCAAATAAATAAAACCAACTGGTTAGTTCATCTGCAAAAAACCGACATAAATAACTAATCTACTTACTACATCTACATTAATTTACTAATAGCGTAAAATACTATGGCAACACAGCACTTGCCCCTTGATAGCACTCGCACATGAAAACAGAGCATGAAATTGGTTCGTATTCCATGGCTGTATATTCCAGGGTTGTACAAAACTGGCCTTACAAGGTCAACACGTGTAGGGAATGCACGCCCAGGAATGTACGCCCAGTATTACAAACCAAGTATTTGAAACCAATGGTTTGTAATACTGGCTATACTTTCCAGGGGTGTACTTTCCATGGTTGTGCATTCAATGGACGTACAATACAGGGACTCATATTGAACATCCGTGGAAATGGAAACCAAGCAGACACCATGTAAATTGTAAAGCACACGAGTACTGTACTGTACGTCCATGGAATGCACAACCATGGAAAGTACACCCCTGGAAAGTACAGCTAGTATTACAAACCATTGGTTTTAAATACTTGCGGTCTGTCTCATAAACAACGCTTAAACGAGATATTAGGTGTGGATTAGCTAAAGCGTACTCTAAGTGGATAGAGTATACTCTAACGGGTGGTGTTGCATAATCATACTTTATCTGCGCGATAACAAAAGTGTATCTTAGAGAAGTATCTTGGATTATTTTCCAAATTATGGCAACAATTTATTTATTTTTCTTTCGGAATCTACCGGTTTTAGAGACTCGTCACTTTTCCCCTTATTTTTTGACAGCAATGAGTTGACTTTGACATTTTCTTTTCGCATCGCGAATCTATTGTATTCAGTTATTTACACTTTTTTTCTCTTTGTGTTTCTCGGAACGGAAAAACTACCTCACTTTGAATAGCCCTACTACATAAATAGGTACATTCGCGCTGCATCTCCCCCTGCGGAGATTCCGAAAAGCATCACGTTACCTACATCTCGCCAACAACGTGCGTTTACAGAGGCCGTCCCAAAACCGGCATGTGATAATTTAGACTAAGAAATTTTGATGATGATTTTATTTTTAATTTTATAATGTTAAGTAATTTCGAATAAGATTGTTAAAATTGTGAAAGAATAAATGAAATGAAATGAAATTTTATGTATTTTAGTTTTTAAGGTATCTATCATATGGGCCCTGTATTTGTACGTATACTATTCTATGTTGCCTGAAATAAATGAATTATTATTATATTATATTATTTTATAATTAACAACTAGCTTCTGCCCATGGCTTCACCTGTGTGGTACCCGGATAAAAAGTAGCCTGTGTTATTCTGATGTATAAGCTATATGTAAAGTTTTTCAACATCCACTCTGTAGTTTTTGCGTGAAAGAGTAGCAAACATCCATCATCACAAACTTTTGCCATTATAATAGTAGTAGGATTAGGTTACTTTGGGTTGTAATAAATAAAGATGTTTCATAGTTGAAAAGTTTAATAGGCAAAAATAAGTTAAAATATACTTGCAAGTATAAAAAAAAACTGTTATTCCGCAGTATCAAGCATTTTTATAAATTCCATAGAATGCCATGTAAGAGCCTGCGCTACTCTGTCACATATACGTGAGGTAGTTGCGCGGGACAGCCTGTGGTGGTCGCCGGCATCATCTTGAACCTAAAACATAAGTCAAACATGTAGATACCTATATACTTATCTGTGGCAAGTAAATACATACCTATTAGACAGAAACATTTCCTTAATCTTGGAAAGACTTACCTCGCGTCGCCCCCAATATCTTATAAGGACATTAAGTAAGGACTTGGAGCTCTGGTGATGATCCGGCTCCCTTTCGGTCCTTTACCAAGTCTAAACGCACCAGGTTTATTATTGAACTTGCCATTTCTTTTGAGAAACGGTAGCGCCATTTTTATTGATCTTCTCTCAATAAAAATGGGTCCGGTCTTTGTTTGTATACTTTCCTGTTGCGTGGTGGTCGGTTTTCTAATGCCTCAATTGCTTCGATAGCTTGAATCGCTTCCATTTCTGCTCATACACAACAAACAAGTTCTAAAACGTATTAATAACAGATGACAACAATAGACGCCATTTTTGTGACTTATATCATGCTAATGCACCGTTATAGTAAGGTCCTGCCTACTCTAACTTAGTATCAAGATAATATCTTGATAATGTACACTTTAACGATAAAATACGTTTATGAAACAACAAAAAAGGCCTCTCGACATTATCAAGACAAGTAAGTTTTTATGAAACAGACCGTTGGTTTGTAATACTGGGCGTACATTCTTGGGCGTGCATTCCCTACACGTGTTAACCTTGTACGGCCAGTTTTGTACAACAGTGGAATGCACAGCCATGGAATACGAACCAATTTCATGCTCTGTTTACATGTGCGATTGCTATCAAGGGGCAAGTGCTGTGTTGCCATAGTATTTAACGCTATTGGTAAATTAATGTAAGTAGATTAGTTATTTATGTCGTTTTTTGCAGAAAAACTAACCGGTTGGTTTCATTTATTTTGAACCTAAGTTTGTTGGGTTAAGTTTGGATAGCAATCCTCCTTTTCTGAGTGGTAATAAAAAAACCCTAATAACCTAACCTATCCAAGACGGATTTGCCTACGAAGGATTTTTCAGGTCAACATTAACTTATTGTTTGCATTACTTATCAATGGCAACTCTTGGTAGAACATATTAGAACTTGCTGAGTGCAAACGAGGCTCGTCCTCGTCATGCGACTACTTCGCATCGACCAATCGTCAAGGATATGACGAACTCGCGACCAATGAGCATCGAGAATATTGGTTCGTAATCCAGGGGTGTGCAATACCGTCATGTGTTTAGTTTGTACGGAGCGTATTGTACGACCATGGAAAGCACACCCAGATAATTCAAACCAAATGGTTTGTAATACTGGCTGTACTTTCCAGGGGTGTGCATTCCATGGTTGTGCTTTTCATGGACGTACAATACGGTCTCCCATTGATTTGATATTATAATAAAATTTTAACTGCACATAATAAAACGTGCGTGATTTGTAAATGTTTTAAAATAATTAATAATGAGACATGACACTCGACACTATGTGGACTACGAAAACTTTCCTAACCAAAACAAAACGCGGCAATATACTAAAAGTAAGGTTATTTTAGAATAGTTATCTAAATTTCCGTATCTTTATGTTTGTACTAATTTCCGGTTATCATTCAAGATTGTCAGGGAGCATTATTTACGCGATGACTTGCTGTGTGGATCAGCGGCTTGCAACGTATGCCCTCACAAAGACGATGAAATAGGGTTGGAAGCTAATCCTAGTTCAATATGTGCTCTATTCGACTATCCTCACTACTTGGTGCTCGATTCCAACGTTGTGTTGCATCAAATGGATGTTTTGGAAGAGGATGCCCTTTCCAATGTAATAATTCTTCAAACAGTGCTTGAGGAAGTGAAACATCAGAACCAGGCGATGTTTCAAAGGCTTCTGGAAATCATAGGCAATAAAAAAAGGAAGTTTTATTCATTTGTCAATGAACACCACAAGTAAGTGTAAGATTTTACCCTAAACAATGAGCCCGTATATGCAATTGCCATAAGAGGTTGTTTTGTTTGTGTCTGTTGCCATTTATCTCCAAAACGGCTTATTGAATTGTAATGCTGGCAATTGATGAGTGTATTAAACTTAATAGATGGTTAATCTTTGAAGAAAGATGGTTTATTAAGTTTTAAATTAATTTTCTGATTGTGGGGTGTGTAATGCTTCACCACATTTAGGGTTCATTCATATTGGTTATTCATAGTCAAGATAGGGCCTTCTTAAAGCCAATTTCGATTCAGCCGCTGTGTGTCAAAGTCAATCTTTATGCATTTCATAGACAAAACAAACTCCCACTAGCGGACAGAAGTTAGCAGCTGGATGCTGAAGGACCAAATTCTGTCCTCCAAACAGACCCTTACTGTAAACTGTACTGTACTGTATTGTTTGTTGGGATAGGTTTGTATAGTCAATTAGAGGATTTTATAAAAAAATGCATGTGGCTCCTTACTACTTGAAGCCGATCTTATAGCCGACTATCTTATAGTGACTTGTCATGGCAATGCTTCATGCTAGTGCTTGATTGTATGAAAAGTAACAAGTAACATCTACGAACCATGCTAACCATCCGTCCGCGCAACTTGTTATGTTTGTTGCATGCGCATGAAATGCACCCAGTCAATGAGAATTTGTTACAAAATGTGTTACTTACCTTGCATTATCATGCATAGGAGCAATTTAAACAGCAAATTCTTTCCTTGAGTGTTACATTACATGTTACTGTTTCACGAGTCTGTACCCAGCATAAACCAGTACTGTCAATGTCACACACATCATTAGCTGTGTGAAACTCTGTTCAGTTTTCTCCAGTGATTGTTTATGAAAGACAAAAAAGATTGATTCAACATTCAGCCTCTAGGCGAACGCTGAATGATGATTTGGAATGACGTTTCAGCCCCCGACTATGAAGTCCAGCGTTAATGTATCTAGTTTTATTAAAGTATCTATATTGAATGAATTATATATAATGTGGTCCTTTATGTTCCTCGCATTTATGATTTCTCCATGCACTTTTTTTCTTGATTGTTCAATTTCCTCAACAATAACAATAGCTTCATAAGGAGTAGAGTGGTTTTTGATGACAACTTAGTTTTTTGTAGGCTTCAGCTGTAGAGCAGTTGACTCTTAAATGATTTTTTTAAATTATTTTTAGGATGTATTCCTTTTTCTCTAGTATAGTTTGTAATGCTTCTGTGAGCTTTTTCACATCTTCTACTCCATAAAGAATGAGTGGTGGTGGAGAGTTGGATACTCTTTTTCGCTTATTTGTCCCTATTGTTGGTACCTTCTGCCATTCTAAGTTTGTGGCGCCTGTCTGTTGTGTATCTGATTCATGTGCAGATTTTGAGGTAATCTTCACATTCTCCTGGTGAGATTAATTGCTGGGAGCTATAGCTATATTTCGATTGTTAGACAATTTGTTTATTTCTGTAGCATCGCTGAGTAATGCTGAGCATGGTTGATTAATTAGTCCTGGATGAAAAGGCTAGGATCTTTGGTTTATGTAGTTCCGTTGGTTCTTTAGGTTGCAGTCATTTGCGGCAATGTAAAGATGGCATGCACATGTATGAAGGAGTTGTCGCTGCGCGCCTGATAGCCTAGCTCCGCAACCCTAGGCGTGCGCTACTGGCAAACTTTTTTAGGTACATGTTCCCTTGCGGAGGACATGCCCCACTAAGACCTACGCTTACCTCCCTACCCCCACCCTATAACTTTTGCATTTTACATTTATACTAATATTATAAATGCGAAAGTTTAGGTGTTTGTAGCTAAATATCTGATTGGTCAAAACCAATTTCGATGAAATTTGTATGGCCTCCTAAGTTCATGACCTAGAATAACGCAAAGGCTATCTATTTATCCAGGTATAAGAGTATGATTATATATATCTTTTTTTTATTATACTTCAGGGAGACATATATTGAGCGGCAGCCAGGAGAAAAGCAAAATGACAGGAATGACCGAGCTATCCGCCAAGCGGTGACTTGGTACGAGTCACACTTGAGCTTGTGTGGCTCAGTTGGGAACTCACCTAAAGTTGTGCTTCTTACCGATGATGAGGCTAACAGGAAACTGGCCCAGGAGCAGGGCATTATATGCTGCTCTGGTAAGTAGAAAAGGTTTTAAGCACAGAAATGCTGCTTGGTTTCAGTACAGTTCTCAAAGATAAACTTGTTAAAGCTGCTAGACCATCTGGCCACTAGCAATCCAAGAAAGCACATTTTCCCTATCTTGTTGAACTGGTTTCCTGAGAGTACTATTGAATTTTAAATTGCTAAATTGCCATTCTATCTTAATAATATTATTATAAACGTGAAAGTTTGTGAGGATGGATGTTTGTTACTCTTTCACGCGAAAACTACTGAACGGATTTTGATGATACTTTACAGTAATTTAGCTTATACATCAGAATAACACATAGGCCACTTTTTATCCGGATACCACGTGCGCGAAACCGTAGGCAGAAGCTAGTAGCACATAGATCAGAAACAGGCAGAGCAGTGTTTAGTTTATCAACTGGATAGGCCCTTAAAGTGCACTGACAAATAACAAAATATTCACAGGCAACTTAAAGCCGATGTGTATATTATTGTTATTGGTTATTAAACAAAAAGAATAGGGAGCTCTAGCTATATGTCATTATACCTCTTTTTGACATCTACTGTAACTTTTGACTTCTGTATTTTTTTACATTTGCAGTCTTGAAATGTTTTTAAATGTAATATAACTAAAGTATAATGTAGATACTATAATAATAATGCTGGACATTTTTCACACAGCATTATCTAGCCCCAAACATAATATCTGTGCCCAAACTAAGCAGAGCTTCACTAAATGACCCAAAGATAGTTAGTTGAAGTAGTAAGAAGTAGGATAGATTATGCTAGTTTTATATATGACAGTGCTGCAAAAACACATCTTAGCAAGTTAGATAGAGTTCAGAATATGGGGATGCGTATTGTAGGAGGGTTTATCAAAACCACGCCTATCCATGTAATGGAGTGCGAATTTTTTGCGAATGCGAATGTTTACCGCCTCTCCATCTGTGTAGAGAATACCTGGCCACTAAGTATTGTCCTAAGGCTCAATTTTGGTCTAGAAATTTAACAATAGATTTAATTAAGAAATTATCATATGTAAGTGAATCAGCATATTTCCGTTAAAATAAGAATTCCTTGCTTGTAAAAATATTTAATCATATTAAAGAAGATATAATTAATGCATGTAACCCTTTACACATGTTTACTTTGGATACTTGGGTCTCAAACATAAATATTAACTTTATTCAAACAAAAATTGATAGTATAGTAGAGTCAAAATTTTAATATGACAATAGAATTCTTAAATACAATACGTTATATATGTTACACAATAAATATGAAGGATGGCATAAAATATTTACAGATGGATCATTAACAGAACATGGTAGAGGGGCGGCATTTTATGATCACGGCCTCAATGTCAGAGAAACCTATAAATTTGTAAATAAGTAGCAATATTATGTCTTTGGCGCTTTTTGCCATTTCAGAGGCGCTCTCCCACATTATTAGTACAGGAATCAAGAAGGCGATTATTCTGATAGACAGCAGAAGTGCCTTAGAGCATGTGGCTCGTTGCACCTCTGGCCACAAAGGTACATCGATTGCCTACAAAATATTAAAGAAAGTCATGGTGCTGATATCTGGGGGGGGGGGGGGGGGGCGTCTCTGAGAATGCAGTGGATCCCGTCACATGTCGGCAAAGAGGGTAATGAGGTAGCAGACACACTGGCTCGAGAGGCAATATCAAACGTTACTCAAGTGTTCATGAAACCTGAATATTCAGAGATTCTATATAAATATAAAAGGTCTATCAGAGATAGGTGGGGAGAGTATTTTGATATTGCTTCTCGAGAGAAAGGTATTTGGTATCGAACAATACAAAGCGAGCCACCTCATATTCCATGGTTTGCCGACATTAATTTAAATAGGAAATATATTGTAATTTCGCATAGATGCGCTCCGGACATATGCCACTGAATAGTTACAAATTTCTAATGAAGAAAGTAAATAGTCCCAACTGTGAAGCCTGTGGAGTTAAGGAAGACGTATACCACCTTTTAGAGGAGTGCGGAGTGCATCGATGAGGGAGAATATGATTAGAAATTTTAATGTTAACCAAATCGACATGGGCCTGTTTCAGGGCATGTTAGCTGCGCAAACTTCAAGTGCAGCGATCATGCTCTACCGGTCCATATACGAGCTGGTTCATAAAAATGTTTAGTGTAGTCTACGAGGGTACGATAGAACTGACATCGTCGACAATCGATGAAAGTTCTTAAAAAAGCAGGAAAAAAAAAGAAAAAAAAAGTTGACATCAGCGTAGAGAGGGACTTCTTCAGAGCCCTAACGAAATGCTACACAAATTCACAAATAAGTAATACATCTATACTATAATAGTAATAATTTGATTTTTTTTAAATCTAAAATACTATCCATACAGATCCTTATTTACCAACTAAGTTACGAAAACAACTCAATAAAATAATAAATTTAGATAGTGCTTATGATAGTAGGTACAAAACAGCTTTTGTTACCCAACCGGCAAACAAGTTAGGTTTACTAGCCCCCACACTAAGATTCCCTGTGTTGTGGGTGGCTAGTCTCTTCCAAGGGTTTAAGGCATTGAATGTCAAGGTAGGTAACTAGGTACAAAGTTGAATTAATAATGAACTCAGGTAGGTAGGTTTACTCCTGGTACATTGGATGAGGACCAAGACAAACAAAGAGTAGGTAGGTACCTACCTATAAATAACTAACCTTAACCTTAACAGTAACCTTACTGAGTGTGGTTTTATGTCATTTTATTTATATTGTTTTCAGTGAAGGACTATGTAGAAAATGTATCAGGAAATGAATTTGTTGGTCTTGTAGACAAACTGTCGAAAAACGTTATGCCGGAGAGTTGTTCAAAGGATGCACTGTACCCTGCACATTTGACGCCAGCCCAGGTTCACGAAGGAATCAGGAATGGGAGACTCCATCAGGGAACATTCTATGCGTCTCGGGACAACTTTCTTGAAGGCACGGCTACTGTCAATGGATTTGAGAAACAGGTAGTTAATAGACATAGTACGCATTACTAAATGGTTATCTAGCTTACTGCTGATTTTCTTAAACTGAATTTTATTTCCCTGAAAACATTTCACTTATTATTGCTTGAATTTTTTTTCGTTGTTCCAAAAAAATCACTTATTTTTAAAGGTAAATGTTTTAAATAACCTTTTTGTTAACTGCAGATGATTTAAATTACAACTAAACTATCGTGAATTTGATTATACGGCTATAATACGATACATGAAAAAATGTCGCTTAATATCTGTATGTATATATCTTGTTTCTGATTATCTTGCAGATTCTTCTCCAAGGCCACATAGGCATCAATCGGGCTGTGGATGGCGATATAGTCGCCATAGAGATACTTCCAGAGGAGGAATGGAGACGGTTCAGCGACATTGTATTGGAAGATAAGGCTGAGGACCCTGGTGATTATTTTTTCCATAATTTCTTTATTCTAGGTTTAAGACGTTTATTACCATAAAGATGTCTTTATGGGTACTATGTAGTCACTTGCATGAGAACATAAATATCATAAAAAAATCAAAAGAAGGTCGTTCTAGTACATAGGTTCTCAAACTTATTTTTCCCACCGCCTACTTTGAGAATAATAAAATCCTAGCGCCCGTTAAAGTTTTTAAACATAACCTATGATTTCTCCTCTAGACCGCCTTAGCGCCCCCAATATCTTCTCAAGCCTTCTACCGCCCTCCTGAAGGCCTTCAGCGCCCACAAGGGGCCGTTATCGCCCACTTTGAGAAACAATGTTCTAGTAGGTACAAGTTAATAGGTAGGCAATCAAATATTACGTAGTTCGTTAACCCCTCCAACGCATATTTATGTAACGTTAATGATTGTTTTTATTCTCTATGTTATAAACAGATACAAAGGCAAGCAACAACTAAAAACGGTTTTAAATTCAGTTTCATATTCATTTCAAAGGTAAACCAAAATATGAAAAAAAGAAAAACAATTGAACAATATTTTAATTATATCGGAAACCGTCATTCGCTAAAAACGCATATTCGAAGACATGTCACAGCATGAAATAAAGTTCCTAAAGCCCTGAATAGAAGGTTATTTTTAGAGCCACTATACCTGAACCTGTTCAGATCACCGACCTAGGTCGCAACAGTGAACCGGTGACGCGACGAAATATAAGTCCATGTGAAGTGACGACCTTGGTATCGCAGCGGTCGAGCAGCCGGCTGAGGTGCAAGAGGCTCTATTCCCGCTGCGGGACAAATGTGCATGTTCTGCAGATGTTCCGGATCTGCGGGGCGATCACACAAATTTTCCATGGCTGGTATCATCGGATGGGATGAATCGTATCACGCTAATTTGTAAGCTGGATGAGCCATAGATGGACAATGCGAATGAACAAAATTGGTTTCATATTGGATGTTCCGTTTTTTGGATGGATGGGCCATTAAAATAATAAACTAGTGTCAAATTGATTGCCATCTCGATAGCCATGAGTTAGTGTGATCGCCCCGCTGGTTGTTGTGGTAGGAGTTACTCGTAATTCCTGATACCTTACGACACAGGGAATCTTTGTATGGGGTCAGGACTATCTATGTGATTGTTGGGGTTGGTTGGATCTACCAAGTTTCATCAAGAATTAATGAACGGTTCGCCAGTTACCTTCGGACAAACAAACATATACATACCGCTAAAATGGCTCAAGTAGTAAGAAATGTTCGTTCGCTTCACTCACTCGATAAATAAGTACTAGCCTCTGCCCACGGCTTCACCTGCGTGGTATTCGGATAAAGTGTAGCCTGTGTCACGAATTATACTTTTTCCAAATTACAATAGAATGTCGTAACTTGAAATTCTATTCTATATTCTATATAATATTCTAGTTCTTACAATTGATCTTGCTGTTTTGTAATTAACAGGTGATGATTTTGGAGAAGAGTCGTTGCTTCTGAATACCCAAAAACCAGTGGATACTAAGGATGATGACGTCACACCGACCGGGAAAGTCGTCGGGATTATCAGGAGGAAATGGCGGCAGTACTGTGGGATACTAGTCCCGAGCAAGTTCACTGGTGAGATTTCATGATCAGCTAGGAGAAGTTCACTGCTGGACGTAAGCCGGCTCCGAAGATGCCATGGTGAACGGCTTTGCGCCACACTCATGCACGACTTCCCCCAAACACGCAGGTTGGCAGGTGAAAGACATATCTCCTCGTTTTTTTTCACCATTAAATGTATGAGCTCATTAACTCTTGTCCAAAACAGTGAATGAAAACATCTTGCAAATAACTGTATATCCTAGAACCAATTCGAAGGCTTAATAATATGCTATCGGTTGGTATTTAAATGAGCGGCGATGGGCTTGCATCTTGTCCGTGGAATGCCAACTATGCAAAACGTGGGCTTGTGACAAATGTAATGTTTAGGCGTGCTTCTTACTTTCGACTACCTCTGTGGCGCAGTCGGCGAAGGCCCGCCTGAGCTACAGAAGGTTGCGGATTCGATTCCCGCCCAAGACAAATATTTGTATGATCTGCAAATATACTCAATACTCAATACATTTATTGCTTTCACTTGGTAGGTACATAGATGGTGTTTATATTTGTCTTGGGTCTGGGTATTTTCTATGTATAATATGTATGTATTTACGAAGAAAAGCATACAAGTAGTATATCAATTTTGTAGACCCGTAATAAAAAATGCGTGAAAATGTCCAGCATTATATTGAATTATATTAACTACCCCATGTCATCGATTTTTTATAAAATGTTATTTAAAAATTTAACAATAAATGTTTTTTTTTAACAGGAGCAACTCGCCACCTGTTCACGCCAGCGGAAAAGCGTATCCCTCGAGTACGAATCGAAACACGTCAGGCGGACAAGTTGGCCCCGCAGAGGATCCTAGTCGCGCTAGATTCCTGGCCCAGAAACAGCCGTTACCCGCTAGGACACTTCGTCAGGGCTTTAGGACCTATCGGTATGTTGCATTCTCGTATATTTACATACAATTCAAAGCGAGTACGAATCGAAACATGTCAGGAGGACAAGTTGACCCCGCGCGAGGATCCATACAAACTGTAATTTTGTGCAGGCTTTCCGATCACATAATATTAAATATCGAGAATATTAGTTATATGCTACTCTGTTCTAGCTGACTTTTCCTTATATTTCACAAAATTAAACGATCTTACATCGCTATTATATTGCTGGTATAATATATAGTTATGAATGACTATGACTGAATTGTATATTATCTTTTTGATGATAAGAAATTGTTCTTCGTCGAAATCGTTAATTTCCAGTTAGTATGTCAGTAATACAGTAGTGTTTATACTTTCAGGTGATAAGGATGCAGAAAATGAAGTGATTCTACTTGAACACGACGTCCCTCACGCGCGCTTCAGCGAAGCCGTCCTCGCATGCTTACCGCCCAACGACTGGACCATACCGAAAGAGGCAAGTTTTACCCAACCTCCGTATGTACCTGATAAATCGCCAGCTACGAAAATGCTACACCAACATTTATGTTTGCGCTACATTTTGAGCCTACATAAGTTCATTGATAGGTATAATAATATTATGGAATTCAATGACTCTTTTTTAAAAATTGATTAATGGCTAGATTTTAAGAAGATATCTGCAAGCTTTTACATTGTTTATAGTGATTCAATATCATAAATTCAATATTTTTAAATTTTCGCAATAAATGATTTGATTTGATGGGTAATCGACTGCACTACTAGAAGAAGGAACAATTTCGACAGTATTGAGACCAATGATTTATAATCTCGTCTGATTTCGCTTGCAACACGTCCTTGGAAATTACAAATACTTTGTCACATTTCCGACTGATATTTCTGTCTTTACAGCTCAATGCTATGCAAAGAGCTATGATGGGAGTTTGTCTAGATAAAATCAGGAACGCGGAAATCTATGGGAAAACGAATGTTACAGACATATCTCTTAGAATTAACAAGTAGAAATGGCGATCGGTAGGCCATTTACCTCGCAGAATCGGTGACCGCTGAGGAACTAAGGCTCGAATGTAGATACGAATCGAACGACGCAGTGGAGCGCCACACGGTGGACCGATGACATCTCAAAGGATGCGAAAAGTAAAAAGCACTCTTTAGGGGAGGCCTAGGTCTTGTAGTAAACTTATACAGGCTGATGAAGATTACTTAAAGCTTAATGGCGAGTTTGAATCTACACAGCCCCCTAAGCTTTATATTCTTGTGTAGTAAATATTTCTGCATATTCAGTGTTCTCTATCTATTTAAATGTTACTTTTCCGCAGGAGATTCAAAAGCGTGTCGATTTACGCGACATATGCATTTGCTCGGTCGACCCGCCCGGCTGCACGGACATTGACGACGCGCTCCACGCACGTCCGATCGACGGCACGACCAAAGACGGACTGAGGAGGTTTGAAGTTGGAGTGCACATAGCGGACGTGACGTATTTCGTGAGACCTAACACGCCGTTGGATAAGGAAGCCCAATCCAGATCGACGACGGTCTATCTCGTGGATAGGAGAATAGATATGGTTCCAGGTACGTTCTAGGTTTGGTTATAAAAAAAAACAAGCTCACGACTTTAATCCCCATGATGGATTTATACTCAGTTTTGATCCGCGAGGAAAAGTTGGGGGTAGTCAGAGGCACACCCCTTAAGGTTCTTGCATATAGTAGATTTCCGCGTGACAAGTTGCATTTTAAAAGGAAGGCCTTCAAATTTCTGGTTTTAGGACATACCGATGTTTTTTTGTTACTGATTTGTGCACGTTGTTAATGCATACATTAATTTTGTGGGCGGTGTTAAGAATAATTGCACGATTACACTTCCTATTGCCACTTCAGAGTGGAGGAAAAAAGGTTCTCTAATGGCGACCACAAACAGGACGAATCAGTGATTAACTGATGAATTCTTAAAGGCATTGGGAAGTCTTCGGATGGAGATGGCCTGAGATAGTTCGTTATGACACTCTTTCGAGGAGGCCTATATCCAGCAGTGGACTTCGATTGGCTGTTGATGATGATGACACTTCCTAAAACCGCTATGGGGTTTTCTCGGCTGTGGATTTTTTTCCAGCAATGGATTCGCATCAAAATATTTGAAACAGGTTTCTAAGTTTTCTTTACATGTTATAAACCAAAAAGTATTTGTTGCAAGCTTCTAAAAAGTGGTAATAACTAATTATTTTGCTTCAGATTTGCTGAGCTCCAATCTGTGCTCTCTGAGAGGGGGCGAAGAGAGGCTAGCTTTCTCTTGCGTCTGGGAAATTGATGAGAATGCAAATGTACTGTCTACAAAGTTCCATAAAAGCATCATCAAAGTAAGTTTACAGATGAAAAATGAAAATAAAAAAAAGGTTTATATTCTCAAACTGTGGTTAACTGTAATATAGCAAAAATCAACCACGGTGGGACTCGAACCCGTACTAAGCGGGTATTACTTGGTACCCTTAGTTTATCAACTAAGGGTACCAAGCGGAAGATTGCAGGTTCGAGTCATGCCGAGGTTGAATTTTTGGGCTAATGTAAAATATATGAATGTTAAATTTTCCAGTCAAAATCAGCGATGACGTATGAGGAAGCGCAAATAGCCATCGACACTGCAACCAGACAAGACGATATAGCACAGTCGCTGCGAACTCTCAATGCGCTCGCTAAGAAGTTGAAACGAAAGCGAATGGACAACGGAGCATTAGTGCTCGCTTCGCCCGAGATACGGTTTCAGGTACTTGCGATTTGAACGCATTTTTTCCGGGTACTTTTTCTTTTGGGTCAATAATAGTTTAAAAAACACGCTTACGATACAAATGTTCAGATATTTGTTCCGGGTCTAGTTGTTGTAGTTGCAACAGTAGATTAAGTAGTTTTAGATGCTCTTTTTCTTAGGGATTGGGAATTATATTGTTTAGATTGCACAATAGTTAAAGGTCAAGGGTCGTGGGCAAGCTTCTGCCCGCGGTTTCGCCCGTTTGGTAGGATAACAAGAAGTGTGTTATTCTAGGTCACGAACTATATTGGTTTCAAGTTTTATCACAATCGGTTCCGCCCTTTCACAGATTACTAGTAAGTAGCAAACATCAGAACTTTGACATTTTAGTTTAAGAGTGAACTACCAAAACGACCAGGTAATTTGTTTATCAATAAAACTCTGGATTCAACTTAGGGACCCTTTTGTGAAAACCGTCGGTCTGGCAGACCGCACCTGCCATTTCAGTTGTTATGGGTTGAGGGGAAAAATAGGTAAAAGTATCATCATTCGTTTTTGGGTCAATCGGCTGGTGGAAAGGTGTCGCCAGCCTTAGTTATAATTAGAAGAAAAAAAAACTAGTTTTAGGTAATAGTCATCATCGGCTTTTTGTGCTAAAAGTTTATCTCTCATAGAAGCTGGAAAAAAGTCAGCCAAAACAGTGGTGGAAATATAACGAAAAAAATTTGAAAACGGCTACATATTGTTGTCGGTTGTCAGCTCTCCGACGATTTGCATCAAAAGGCGAGTCCCTTTCTCGGCCGAAGTGTTGGCTCGAAGATCAGGCACCTTCGGCAACAACCACTTTCTTGGAAAAGTTGAATTGTATGGAAATTACATTAGATTGTGAGATGTCGCTTGACTGCTGCCAAGTTTTCCTTGACAAGTTTGCGTTTACGTGAAAGGAAAACTAAGAGTAAGGTATTTGTCTAAACACCCTGGACTCATATGAGAGAGAGTGGTGGGAGACCGCCAGAGACCGGGATACATGGAAGAATTAGAATTAGAACCTTTGCCTAGCAGATGGATGACAAGGTTAACTTAAAAAAATAGATGACAATTTGAATGTAACTTCAACATATGTTAACATAATAATATGTTATTTCAACATTATGTCTGAAATAAAATACTTACATGACATTGAATTGAAATCCTTTCAGGTAGATTCAGAGACCCATGACCCCATAGAAGTGCAAGCCAAGAAAATAGTTGACACCAACTCCATGGTGGAAGAGTTTATGTTGCTCGCGAACATCAGCGTGGCGCAGAAGCTGGCCGCGGAGTTCCCTCAGTGCGCGCTGTTGAGGCGGCATCCGGCGCCGCCTCCCAACAACTTTGTTACCTTCCTCAAGGCAGCCAAGCTACAGGTACTTTATAACAATTATTTTCAGAAAAAAAAGACAATGCATTCAATCCCGGATTCGACAAGATTAGTTGTTTCTGTAACAATATTTTACTCCGCAGGGCTTCGATTTAGACGTT
This sequence comes from Perizoma flavofasciatum, assembly GCA_958496245.1. Taxonomy (NCBI): domain Eukaryota; kingdom Metazoa; phylum Arthropoda; class Insecta; order Lepidoptera; family Geometridae; genus Perizoma; species Perizoma flavofasciatum. Next base: position 11,125,658 of record OY292419.1, on the reverse strand, counting down.
TCAACAAACAAATCCTTCTCGAAATCGCTGGACACGGCTGTGGTTCCCGGCCGGCCTTACTTCAACACCCTGCTCCGTATAATGGCGACGCGCTGCATGCAACAGGCGGTCTATTTCGCGAGCGGCACGCGACCTCAAGACGACTTCTATCACTATGGATTGGCCTGCCCCATCTATACGCACTTCACTTCGCCTATTCGAAGGTATTACGTCTCCTATTCGATGTTATTTCGCGCATCAGCGCAAGTTTGAGAGGTGTTTTTTCTCCAATTTGCGCGATCAGTTAACATAACTATGAATTTTTTACGAGTCTTTATCTCGTCGGGAAAATAATAAAAAAGTACCCGTCAAAACTTAAAATGTAGTATTAATTCGCTTAATAGATGTAACTTCGCATATACGAAGTATACGGTTTTACTTAAACACGTTTCTTGCTACCATAGTTAGCCAGGAGTTCTTTGTTGGACCTTCCACAAAGAGGGACATGACGAACGATTTTGAGTCACCACCATCCACCGACTTCCCGCAACATTTAAGTAGTCATCGTTCAATCGGTTCAATCGGTCTCAATTCAAGAACCATTATTCCCGAGCGGTTATCGGTTCTGCTAGCTATGCCCATTAGTACACTATCTGAGTTTAACCTCTGAGTTTGTTTAGCCTAGCGTTTAAGTTTCAGTTTCATAATGTTATCACTTATCACCGACAAGTTGACAACACCCATTTATTTTTATTTTCTCAAACATGCGCGGTTATATTGTTATTACTTTCGACAAAAGAACACGCGAATTATAGTATTTATTTATTTTTATTAGACACAGAGTTTCACATACGTATTTACAATAGGTTATAGGTTATATTTACATACACAATATTCGTTTTGAATTTGAAACAAAAAACGCGCCGGCAATTTTGTATGTAAATCCATTGCCGGCGTGCTGGGTGACTACGATAAAACTTTTTCTCATTCTGTGTGCCCACTTGTTTCTCGTGCGATTCGTGCATTTATTCGTATATTCATTATTAAAACTAAAACTGTTGCGCAGGTATGCGGACGTGATCGTCCACCGTCTTCTGGCTGCGTGTATCGGGTGCGACACGACACACGCCTCGCTGCTGGACACCAAGCAAGCGGACTCCATCTGCGATAACCTGAACTACCGCCACAGGCAGGCGCAATACGCAGGGAGGGCCTCCGTCGCTCTCAACACACACGTAAGAACCAACCAGAACAGAATTACGCGCGGATTCTTACGCGCGCATGCGTGACCACTACTAGTGGTGTAGTGGCTAGACTTACCGACTTTCGATTCGAAGGTGGGTTCGAATGCCGTACACCAATGCATTTATTTACGCGAAAAATTTAATTGCGTAACTTTTAACTAGCATTGGCTAGTGCTCTCAAACGGTGAATAAAGAGATGAGATACGTTTATTTTTGTGTCACATGTAGTAATCAATAAGTTAGTCATTAAAAAAAAATAGTTTGACTTCAAAAACGGCCATCGCCTCTCAGCACTATGCTATAGAAGCATTTTGTGCCACTATAACGCTGATCTTCCGTGACGCTGGTGTGCGTGCGGGGGAGGAACTGCGATACGCGACATAAGTAGGTACCGTACGGAGTTGAAATTGATCACAAACTCTTGAATAATAGAAAACACCGTGAGGAAAGCGGCATTCACAGAACCATACATTCGTAGACATGTGGTGCTAAGTTTCAGTTCCACTCATTAAATGTACAAACATTTTTGATGAAAATAATATTTTGTTATAGAAGTTTTGAACATTGCTAAGTTTTTTTAAATGCCCCTATTACTTTTTTGTTGGTGTACCACTTGGAACATGAGTAATTTTACATTCCCGTGTTGTACCACGAATCATTTGATTTGATTTAACTTCGTACCAGAGTAGGCATTTGACAAACTAAGAATAAGTTAAAAATAGGAGTGTATGTATAGTTGACACAAGTATGAATTTCACAGATCTTGTTCAAAAGCCGCGTGGAAGTTGACTCTGCGGTAGTTTTGGCAGTGAAACGGAATGCCATACAGGTTCTAATACCGAAGTACGGACTCGAAGGACCAATATACCTGCCTTCGGACAAATTTACATACAATGAAGAGGTGAGTTTATAAGTTCACTCAATGGACCGATGAAATTGTAAAGGATGCGGCAAGTCGGTGAATGGATGTAGTGGAAGACCGTTTGTCATGGCACTCTGTCTAACAGCAGACTTGAAGCCTAGCCTGAGCGTTTTTTATTATTATTATTTAGTAGATTTCGTAGATCGAATTCCCAAATTGCCCAGGAAACTACTACTCACGGTAGCTACTTCGCCAAGCAGTAATAATGCTCGAATTGCTGTATTCCGGTTTGTAGGTATGGGCGCCCTGCAATGTCCCTGGTGTTCCAGATGTCATTAGGCGACGGTAACAGCTTACGATTCAGAGAGGCCGTATGCGTATTTGCCTCCAACTAGCATACTAAAATTCATCCACCAAGTTACGAATGTATGCAAATAAAACCTTGCACTCAACAGATGAACGTCCAAAAATGCGGCGAAGTGGTCCTCAAGACATTCGACGAGCTGACAGTGCGACTCAGCTTAGATGAAACGAACCCGCAGCATCGCAAACTAGCGTTTCAGCTCATAACACCTCACATACCTGGCTTCAGCTATGTCCCACCAGAATCCATGGAAATTGACGATGAAACTGCTAAAGTAACAGAGAAGGAGGGGAAGAAGCGAAAGGATACTGAGGCTAAAACTAGTAAAAAGAAATACAAGAAGAAATAAAAGTACGTATGAATAAATATTTTATTACGTAGTTTTCGTTTTTTTTTCGAGTAATAGTCATGTTTTTGCTCTAGTGAGCGCTAACCTACGTTTCATGCATTTAAAGGTGATTCTGACCAAATTAATGTGCCAGTCTGCAGAAAGTTAAGCCAAAGAGCTAAGCGCTCTTCACATTATGCAATTTATCGCATGCAATCTGAAAACGCACGCGACCAATTGTGTATTTTTTTTAATATAAATCCTTAACTACTAAGACATTCCTGAGTCCCGTCCTTCGTCCTGTCCAAGCTTAGTGTAAATGGGTTAAATCTCTTATAACGCTTGCGTTTTATATCAGATAACACTAATGTCCGTAGGAGATTCTTACGGTACCAATTCAACAATAAATGGGATCTTCAATACGTTAAAAATCCAAATACTCTGCCACCATTTTTTGGTACACAAGATCATTCTCAGAGTTGAGTTCGATTTTACTTCAGCTCTTAAAAGTGTTTCTTTATTTCCATGATTAAGCCTTTTAAGTCCAACTGAATGTTTTATTTTCTAACTAAACACACAACTATGCATCTGTTTTAGTTATGTCGTAACTATAACAGATCCTCATTTACTAGTTGCTAAATATGTAAAATCTACATATTTTACTATCTTAGACGTCATTTATGTAAATGATTTTGTGGTACACGAACTTCTGAGACATTACAAGTTGAAAATACTCATCATACAGTTTTAACTTGAATGTTGGATTAAAATAAAAAATAGACTCATTGGAGATCACGGGTATGGTTAAGTTTGTGTACCTACTGATAACATAATCACATCTATTTAAACAAAATATTATGACATCTTTTACCCTTGTCATTTGCATGATAGCATTTAAATCAGGTTGTAAAAAGTACAACAAATTTTATAACTAATTTGGTATACGTCTCCTTACTGGCGGCGGACTAACTATCGCAGCAGGAGGTGGTCTGAGCGAACCCGTATCGCTTGCTACTAGAATAGGCTCCGTTTCTTCCGTACTCACTTGAGTAGTGACAATCGTGGGTATATTACTGGACTGGGCGGATATTCTGGCTATCTCCTGGTCGACTTTGGCAATGAGTTGTTCTATCGCCACAGGCCATCGTGCGGCTGGTATTGTGTGGGCGGGAGATAGTCTCGCATCTGTCATTACTGTAAGGCGGACGGTGTCTGCGTATTGGATCACTGTTAGCGACACACCTATTTATTGGGAAAAAAAATTCCGCGTTAAAAAAATAATTTGTAAATAAAGTAAAATATAAATTACTTCACAAACACTGTCAAAGCTTCGCGTGCATTCAAGTTATAGAGTAAGAGAGAAAAATCTTTACAGTCTTATACATAAAATGCTGTTATTCTTTGATGAGATAAAGCAACTTACTTATATTCGCTTGAGGCGGTCTCCAATACACAACACTATCTAGCGGATGTCCCCACAACGTATTCCTCTGCCTCGCGCCACTTGGCGCATTTATCTCAGCATATGAAACAGCATATCTTCTCGATAGCATATTTAAAGTCAGTCTTGCGAAGGGTGAAGGCACAGCCCTAGTTAGGGCACCGCAGCGAGCCTGGGCTGCCCAAGCGCCCGCCAAGGCGCCCTGTCGTTTGCAAGCGTGGTCTACCACAGATGCGATACGTCTGGGTGTTGCGCCGACCGGTAGGGATAGGCATATCATTCCTGAAACATATAATATTAAAGCGCGTGAACGCTGATTGGTCATCTTTTGTTGGGCTCATCTCTAAGAAGAGATAGAATATAAATGTTTGTCATTTTATCTATAAGCTGGTTATTGTATAACACTTGAATTAAAGTTTATAACGGCATGCGCCACTTGCGCATGCGGTTATAAACTTTAATTCAATGAAGTTACGTTTGAAATTTGTGTTGACATTTTCTGATTTGCTTATCTAACCCGTCTTAACTGAGATTGCGATTTGCACAAGCCATAAAAGTTCTGCTTTGACTGTTGTGCAGCAGTAACTTTGATGCGTAAAAGTCTTCCATTTTTACCACTAATCTATAGCATATTGCTGAGTCGGTCTCACTCAAGCTGATTCTCATCAGCTTTTTTTGACAAATTGCTGCCCTTTGGATTTCTGCAAACAATTTCGTTCGGCACAAACTGCTTAAAATTTCTGATCTAACTAATATAAAAAAAAGAAAAAGATTTGTATTTATTTTTGTTTGTAATTAATAAACCAAAAACTACAGGCCTGATTTAATAAATCTTTCACCAGTAGTTAGGCTATATTATAACTGAGTAGAATAGGCTATATTTTATTTTCAAAAAAGTAGGATGCCTTACGACAACTCCGATAATGTAACCCAAGGTGTAAAAAAATGACCCCACAAAATGTTTAGTATAAATAAATGTCCATCCGTGCGAAGCCGGGACGAGCCGCTAGTAGAAAATAATTAGATTAGCTTAAACTTCATCTAAAATAAAAAAATGCTTACTTCTAACTTACCACCAGATTGCGACTTCTTATAAGTCCGCCCATTTCCTTCAGCGAACGCAAAAAGGAAGTCCTGCGTAGCTGCTCTTGCAGTCGTCAGTATAGTGTCGGGCGTGTTTGTGTGTGCGTTTTCTAGGAACGCTCTTAGGGACTCGGTGGCTGCGTAGAGAGCTATGTCAGTGCTTGAGACGCCGAGCGCTCTGGCAGCGCGTTCTAGGCCTGATCGTGGGATCGGACGCGACCATGATGCTACCTGAAAGCAAATAACACATTTCCGTGAATTACCTGTTTAGAGAATCATAGGACTTTCATAAGAATCTGACTTTGTTGCTCACCTTTCTTCCGCACAAAGAAACAGTCTGCAGCAAATGCCTTTTCCCATCATCTGCTCTGACAGTATCAGTCCACAGCTGAGCTGGTGCTCGATAGACTTCTACTACCCCCCTCCATGCTTCCCCCGTCGCCCGCGCACATAGCTGTCCCAACTCAGCATACTTCCACGTTAGAGTATGTGATAACCTGACGTGCCCACTCCGCTTAAGCTCTAAAAGAGCCCTCAATTCATCCCGAACCCGAATCGGTAGTTTAATCACTGATAAAGTTGAACTCGAAGCCATTCCAAACACACGTTTCGGCCATTTCCTCGGGTCCACCGTCACCAGTGGCGACATTATTATCTGTAATATTAAAACTATCAGATTTCGAATAATTTGAACTTTTAATTTGTAATACAAAAAACTGTGACGTGCGCGGCTAGTTCATTACGGTACGCTAGCCCCATCTCTTATATAGGCGCCCCACTTGTTCTGTCGCCACCAGTATCGTCTTTAGGCACTAACCAGTAAAAGACAGTAATGTGTCTCTAATATTCGAGGCAAAGCAAGGCAGCGTGCAGGAAACACCCCCTACGAGAAAGTACCAGAAAGAACGCAGCCTTGTTTGGCGGGATATATATCCCGCCGGATTTTATCCTGTACCCTAGCTCGTAATAGTACCTTTGGGATGGTGAGATTCCTTCTCTTGCATTCTCGTTGTACGGCAGCTAAAAGAGCAGTTGCTGTCATAGGTGAGTTTGAGGACCTCCCATTGGACCGTTTGGTCAGTTCTCTCAAAGCGCTGACTCCTGATATTAACACCAGCCCAGCAACATGGAAAGCTCCAGGCAGAGTTTTCAAAGCTCGTGGACTTTCTACCGGATCGTATTCTGATACAAACTCGTTCCATGCGTTTGATAAATTCTCATTTAGCTTGCCCCATAGCTCTGGTATGGCGGACGGTGTCGGGAACAGCTTAGTAAGAGGACTTTGCTGGCTGTATTCTTGCGTCGCAACCTTCTCGGTGGAACTAATCTGTTCTATGAGTAGCAAATCCCCAATGTTTATTGAGTTCTTGCCGCTGAGAAGCAAATGGTGGACCCGGACTAGGATGTAGTATTTCGGCTCGGCTGAGACGCAGGGTATGATGATGTACTGCCATGGAGGCTGGTCATTGGGGAAGTACTTGGATACTATGTCGCTGACAAACTCCTGAAATATATGTTTTAGCGTTTATTAGCATTGGTTTGCCTGAGATGTGTGTGCTGTGATCTTTAAATTTTTTTGCGCAGATTCAAATAGCATCACGTTACACTCACATCACGTCAGACATGTTTCTGAAAAACATCATTTGCACTTATAACTACGGTTTAACGGTTTGCACTGCACTTTGGTAGTCAAACATTACCTGAATGTTATTGTCCCCTACTTGTCTTCCCCTGTAAACGGCATTCGCGACCAGCAGATGGTTCTCAGGTCGAAATGTCACGTTGACATCCCATGCGTAGTTTCCCCAGCACGACACCAGCAGATGGCGTAGACGTGGAAACATGAGGTCGCCATTCTTATCTCGTCGGTCTAATACGTGTTGGGTCAGTTGGTTCTTGATCCGCTCTGTATCAAGTGTTCCTGAAAAACAAAATGCATAGTCTTAGTAATTACCTACATTGTATGGAATTTAGTTCACCAAATAGACTGCGCAAGCCCAAAACGCCCCTTGGTAGTACCTATACTGTGACGTGGAAGCCAATTTAAGTTAGTGTTAATGTTTATTTGCAGTGACAATGATTAAAAACAACTTCTATAGTCCTAGGGAAAATATCTTCCCTCTTATGCTTATATTTTTCAATTCGGTCTAACCAATGATATAAATAAATAATAAATAAATAATGCTGGACAATCCACACAGCATCATCTAGCCCCAAGCTAAGCAGAGCTTGTGTTATGGGTACTAGATGACTGATATACTTAATACAATACAATACATAGATAGATATTTTTTTATTATACATAGAAAATACCCAGAACACCCGGAACAAATATTTGCAGATCGTACAAACAAAATCGTACAATGATGACTTACATTAATTATTATTTCAAATTATTTCTCTCGAAGCAAAAAAACAAAGCACAGGACATAAATTTTACAATAAGTATTTAAAAAACCGCCTGCTCATGTATTCCATAATCAATTGTAGCGCTTCTAGTATGATGATAAATCCATTGAAGAACCTTGACCTCTGTGGCGCAGTGGGCGAAGGCCCGCCAGAGACGCAGAAGGTTGCGGGTTCGATTCCCGCTGCGGGATAAATGTTTGTATGATTTACAAATATTTGTCTCAGGTCTGGGTGTTTTCTATGTATAATATATATGTATTTACAAAAATTATATAAGTAATATATCAGTCATAATCTCTGCTTAGTTTGGGGCTAGATGATGTTGTGTGAAAAGTTTCCAGCATTATTATTATTATAAACAGTTTTTTTGCAATATTTTTAGTGTACTTATCAAAAAATATTGCAAAAATAACTGTGTTCTGACTTACACAAATGAACAACTCTTGCCCTAAACATTTACACCGGCTCCTTGCGTACAGGGCAAAAATAAGGTTAAATTACCTTTGACAGAAAGCAGCACATTTATGATTCCCTGGTTCCTATGCGTATCTAGGAGGGAACGCACTGTGTCAGTTCTAATAAACTGCAAGTCTGGATATCTGCTCGACAGAAGCCTCAGCCATAGGTGCTTGCTTACTCGTACCACTGGAACAAATTGAGACAGTTATACAAAAATTACTGTGTATGTTTCGGCAATGTGTAACTTGCGTGACGGGTTCTGTTTACACAATAACAAAGTAGGTCTACGTTTCTAAGTGAATCCAACCGCTATTTGATTTTGAAACTACAGGCAGCGTAATTAAATAATCAAAATATAAAAACGGAAAATGATGAAGAAGTAGGTACCTACAATATTTTAGGTTTTCGCGATTGTTAGATATAAAACATTAAACACTTTTGAATGGATTAAGTTCTAACTGCGACTACGAAAGTTGCAAAGCCTTCGAAGTGTCAAGAAAACAATAAAAAAACAACGCGATTAATCCGTTTAAAAGTTTAAATTTCATTAAGTAAGTACCTTTTAGGGTATCATAATTTTCCGCTCATGTCAACCCACCATCCACATTACAACCCACAGCCTTCACGATATCGTTGCTAATGTCTCCTATTTCTTTTCTCATAGGACAATAAAATATATAGATAGGTCTTACTAAGTAGGTTCAGATCCTATGTACGGTGTAGGTAGGTCGCATGCAGTGATTCTATCAGTGTAGGAGCCAGGTAGCTAATCTGTTTGTGTAGGTTTTCAGTACAAATTAATTTAGGCTTGAAGGACTTGTGAAACTTGGGTAAAAAAATTCAAAAGATTGTTGATCGAGCAAGCTAAGATCTCATAGTCGAGTGGAAAAAATCGGCCGGTTATAAAAATAAAATTCATTGCTAAAAAAACTAAAATGTTTTCCATTTTTCCACATATGATCCTATTTAAAAAAATATCATAGAATTTAAAAATAACTGTCCAAACAAAGTTCTTTCATAGGACCACATTACCTGTTATCCTTTTCAACACTACGCCATCCATTACGCTTAAAACCATCCCACTTATTTAAAAACCCCGGCGACAATCTAAATTGTGTATTCTTGAAGATCTGATTTACCATTTGAACTTCGCGAGACCTCGTAGCGAACCACTAGTTTCTTGACTTACTAGTCTCATATTGAACGATAAAAGTTTCACTGAAGGAAAAAAGTTATTCGATTTGTAGGGAGGATTTCTTATGACATTGATACTATAGTAGTTATCTGATTATACGTTCAAGAAACATGCGTGTGTTTTTGTATGTGGCAAGGTAGGTTGGTATAGTTTTGATTGGACTTACCAACATAGGATATGGCCAAAGCAGGCAACGCCGACACTGCGATCCAAAATGCACAATATGTATAGATCTCCTCTGCTACGCGCGAGCGCACACCCTTCCTTTGGGCCGTCAACATTGCGTTTGCGCATACAGCCTTTTCGCACTTACGCCCTTCTGCACTGCGGCGCTGAAATGGAAAGTTCAATGAATAGTTATTAGTAAATAAATTGCCAGAACTTAAAGTAATCAAACTGATAGGCTTATTTTTTTGTTGGTAACCGGAACTTTGATAACGCAAATTGCTATTACAAAATGATGCATCTTCAGATTTTATTTGGGATTCCGGCAAACCTCTTTGGCGCACGAAATGTTTAACTACAGCTGGAAATTAAATCAAAAAATAAATGCGTTAGATTTTGCGCATTTAACCTACTGACTAGCTTTGCACTAACTAAAAATGTTGTAAAATAAACTAAAGAGCGAACAATCACAAAAAATTGTCTCTTTCATTTTTCAGAAAGTCTGTTTGAAAATAGTATAATAAATGTTTTAGCTACTGCCATCCCGTAATTGTATTTATCAATCGTTCTATTAGATTAATTCATAGATGACTTACGATGATAAGATTTTCTATTTCACAATGTTTATAATAATCACTCACATCAGACAGACAGCAAGGTTTATAATCTATTAATAATAAATATGAAATTTGTGTACAAAAGCACGAGCGATTGAGATGTTAAATGGAAAATCCGATGAAAGGAAATAGTGCCTACTTTCACTGGAGTTTCGCGTCACTCCTCGTAACCATTTCATATGTGAGACCAGTTCTTATGCGATAACGAGATCTAGACGTAGCAGTATTATTGATTTCTATGGTACCTGGCGGGTATAACTTAAAGTAAATTTGAATCATAAAGATTTTGTTGTGTCTTTGTTGTGCCACTATTTCGTGCTCTTGCGTAACAGGCTATATTTTGCTTTTTAGTTCATAGCTTGCTACGAAATAATAACATTTTGATGGGACCCCATAAATCAAATATGACTAGCCCTCCGGCGCACCGGAAAGAGAAATCGCTGATTATTGTCAAATAACATTTTAAAACTATTATTTTAGCCTGCATTGTCCTACTGCAGGGCAAAGGCCTCCCTCCTTCCAATCTTCTCTGTTGCCTGCTAGTTTGGCCCAGTCCTTGATGTAGTTATCCAGATCATCCCGCCATCTCCGCCTGGGGCTTCCACGTGGCCGTCATCTGTTTGGGACTCAGTCTGTGGTTGTCTTCGTCCACAGCTCGTCTGGCATACGACACACATGTCCGGCCCAATCCCATTTTATTTTTGCAGCCTTTTGAGCGTCATCGACTATTTGTGTTTTGGAGCGCAGTATCGTGTTTCTAACTCGATCTGTGAGTTTGATAGTCCCAAGATACTTCGCTCCATAGCCCTCTGGCATACCCCGAGGCTGAACTTTTGGCTGTTAGTGAGTACAGCAATTAAATATAATATTTATTCCTGTGGTCGAAGCAATGCTCGTAAAGCTATGATCTTTACGTTAGAGGCTGTTAATTAGTTTTAATTACAATTTCTCTCTCTCTTTCTAATCTCTGAAACGGCTTATCCGATTGAAATTCGGTTTTTCACAATCGATTTGTATGACTTTTAGGATGGTTCTTGCACCAATAGAGGGCGCTGCAATACGTGATGGAAAACACATCAACATTTAAAGTTTTGCTAAAATAAACTTGTTGAAACTGTTAGGTATCTAACATTTAAACCACTCGTAAATAGACCAGACAAGTACCTAGTTCTTCATAAAACAAAGGGATTTGTTTGTTTACTTTGTCCTAGTGCTACATATACTATGTACCTATTACCTAACAAGGATAACTATTAAATGAACTGTGTCACGAGGGCGGGACAGAGGGTGATAAAGCATGATAGTGACGTGATACTGCGACACAGAATATATACTTAGAAAGCTTGCAAGCAGTAGCGACATTACGTACAAGTTGATGTTTCAAGCCTTCCCATTTGCGAATATATTTACCACGCACAGCCTTGCTTGCAAGGCAAGACGGTGAAATTCTCACGCACAATTGACGACCTCTGTGGCGTAGTGGGCGAACGCCCGCCTGTGTCGCAGAAGGTTACGAGTTCGATTCCCCCCGCGAGACAATGTTTGTATGATCTGGAAATATTTATCTCTGATGTGGGTGTGATAAAACGAATGTATTTACAAAAAAATATATAAATATGTATATTAGTATTTATGTATATAATGTATAGTAGTATTCTACCGTATCAGTCTTGTAGTTCTCATAACACAAGCTCTGCTTACTATGGGGCTAGATGATGCTGTGTGAAAATTTGCTGAATTATTTATTTTTATTTACAACTGATGCTTCACTTTGCATTTAAGCCGCGTTGAGCCCATTATTTATTATTATGATGACAAGTTTATTTCTATCAAATAACTTACTTTGTGGAGGGCGGCCGGGCATATACATGGTGAAATAGGCAATAATTCTAGTAGCGTAAGTGGTTTCTCTACTGAGCTACGGGTATTTATTCTCTGGTAGGGTCACGGCAGATAGCGGGAGTCAAGAATGGACATCCGCCTTGCAGATAACATGCTTGTGAGCTATCTAATTGCAATTATTGAATTAGAATCACACGAAAAAATAGTACCTACTAAAAATTTTATATTATGTAAAGTAAAAGCTTATGTAAGATACTTTTACGTATTTTTCTTTTGACTTCGCTAGAAGCAAGTTTTCCCATCGCTAATTTAGCTTCCGACCTAAAATTTGGTGAAGTGCAGTCAATATTTATTTCACTTTCGGAATCTTTGGATCTCAATTTTTTTTTTCAATATAAAAAAAATCGAGAAGTCGTTTTTCTTTACCGCCAATTTTGTTTTCTAATTTTACTACATGTTGTGCAAAAATGTAAAGGTACGTCTGCATACATCCACATAAACGCAACCTATTTGAACCAAGCTAGATGAAACGAAATAAATGAGGCAAACAATAAAAAAGTTCTGTTTTCTGTTTTCGAAAGTAATGACAATATTTCCGCGCATGTTTAGTAAAAATATTACTAACACGATAGGGAAAGAAAAGTACGATATTTTAAATGCATCATTCGTCTATGCAATCGGCAGCGCCCCTTTTGTCAACATATTGTTTTATATGTGGCTATAAAACATAATATCTTGAACCCTTTTAAGACTAGGTTTAACTATTTTGAGTAACCTCTTTTGCAGGCTAACGTTCAGTCTCATAGTTAAATAAAAACAGGAAACAGCGTATCTACAGCGCTTGTACATACGCCAGTGTCGCTTACTTGTTACTCCTTTTGGGTTTAAATATTGTTTTTTTTTACTAGTAGAGGTATATTTAGTTAATTTTTCTAAGGTAAAAATTTAGCTCAAGACTAAATACACAACTAACGATGAAACAATCTTAACATGACTATTATCCTACTCATTTCAAGTTCATCTATAAACCACACTGAAGTAACCAGTTGGTGATTTTTACCGTACATTTACTTCAGGACAACAAACAATGTCAATTCGGGTCACGTAAAATATAACAATTGATATGACATGAAACTAGCGTCTCCCACACCATTTAGGCTGTGATATGTTACAGGTATGTTACGCTCAACACGCTAGTTAATATAATTTTGTAACACTTAAACACCGCCGTGAAACTAAGATCTTGAAAGATCTTTCCTTTTAGTTTTTGAGCCAGAATCTATCTTGTAAATTTTTGTTGCTTCTTAATTTTCCAATTAACAAAATGCAACACCAACCTTTAAGACGTGTCTTCACACATTGCACTTAGAAAACCGCGCGTGTTCACTGACGTCCGGCGAGTGGCATGGCTCGAACACGGATGTCTTATCAAACGACCAAGGTCCGATCGTGGACCAATAACTATTCTATGATACCTACTAGTTAATCTGAACTCTAGTTGCTAGTTTAGTTTATCTCTTGGCTAATTTACTAAGGTTTTCAGACTATATAAGATAGGTTTTAGTGTTGTGCCAAAATATTATTGTATCCGCGGTTTTAGTTTTAAGTTAAGCGCTTGGATGAGTATTCGACCTACAAAAACTTGAGTTATGAGGAAAAATTTAATGTTCATAGTCCGTTATTGATAAGTTGACTCGCATAATATTATAATGCTATGCATCAGAATACATTGTCATTGTGTTCGTAAACTCGCTTTTTTTAGCTCGCGAGTTAAGTTTACGAACGTATCTATCCTTACTTTCATTACTTACATGGTTATTATGACTGACTCATTGCTCATTGCATTATCAATGTTTACACTTTCGTAATTAAAGATCAGAGGTGGGACCGCGTCGATAAATAAAACTAGACACATCAAAATTAAAATAATTTATTGAAACAACTTCAATGTATTTAAATTATAATTATAGTTCGACTAAAAGCTATGGGCTTCTTAAAAACTAATATAAGAAAGCGCAATATAACGGATAAGGGGCGATTTCCACTAGAGCGGAGAGATTGTAAAATACAATGAATAGAATCGTGTCAGAAGGTCATGAAGCCTCCAAAGAATTCAACTCCGCTCTGCATAAATCAACATATCGGCCCAGATAAAGAAGTAGCCATAAGTATACAATAATTTAAATGTTTTAATAATATATCATTCTAGGTATCAATTTAGGACACATGAAACATTAGGCTCTGTTGTAGATAAACGATTAGAGTTTTTTATAATACGTCTACTCTACATTACAACGATTGATAAAAATGCTTTAAAATTACATTAGGATTATCTGAAAATGCCCTAAAGCGAGTGATCTTTGTACCTATTTGATACCTACTTTATCTCGTATGTTTCTAAATAACATTTACATACATAGCAAATAATGTCACAAACAATTAAAAAAAGTTAATTTTGATCATTTATAAATTTTAATTATAAGTACATAATTAATGCGTCTTTATAATAGGTGATTATGATTAACAGGAAGATACAAGGATAAATTAAATATGGAGTCCTTACAGCCACTCTTATCACATAGAACGGCTATCTACTAGTTTGTCTACAATAGAAAATCTAAGATATTTATCGCCTGTATACAACTTTGTAAATTAAATATACAAAATCAGTTACTAATCCAGATTATCAATGTCTAAATTGAGGTCAAATACAAATAAAAAAATGCATTAAGCAATTCGAAACAGTACAATTTCATGTCAAATGAAAATGTATAAGTGTATAAATTATTCATCATAGAAGTATCATCGAATTAAATATAGCGTCGAATAATTTTGGCATCGATTAACTAAACGTAGCTTAATTAACAGATTAGCCTCGCGTCGTGTGTCGAGTGAAAGGGTATAAATGCGACCAAGCCTTGTTATAGCGACTCGCATGTTGTTAAAGGCCCACCATAGTGAAGATGCGCTTTAATTATTTAAGAATCATTAAAGTTATAATCACATCTCTACACAAATTGTACCTAGTTGGTTTATTTTCTCATCTCCGCTTCGCTTTGGTGGACGCTAGGCAACACAAGATGGCACAATTACTGAAACACACTAAACCCGAGTCGGGGCCTCACACGAGTGATAACTCGCAACCGTATTGTTTTGCTCTTAAAATTGTCGACAACAATTGTTTTCCACGATTTAGTGTAAATTTGAATAAATTTAATTTCACGTAAATTCGTTTACAAATTATGTCATATAGACCATCTACCATAGATATCTCAAATGAGGGACGATACGAGTGCCAGTGATCATTTAGGCAAGAGCCATGTGAAATCCGTACACAAAACTTATCACAAAACTGTATCACGTAATCAAATAGCACTTGCCTTGACGTGTTTTACGGAAATGAATTTTTGCTCGATGGACCTCCTTGGGATGCCGCTCACTTTTTTCGGTGAGCTATTGTTACAATTTATAGAGGAGGGCAGGGATTTGTACCCTCCGTCGGAGCTATAGTCTGTGTCTGTAGATTGCCCGTTCAGGCTAGGACTGTGTCTATTCCCATTGACACTTTCCTTGCTGCTGATTCTACCGTTATAAAGATCCCCGTATGATGTATGGTGTTTGATCAATGGAGCTTCTTCTATGACTATATTTTTCACACGTTCCGTCAGGTAGTTCTGGTTATGATGGAAGTTCTCAATCGATCGCGATCGCGTCGAATACACTATCTTTCTATCCGTCTTTTCACCTACCGACGAATCCCGCTTCATATATCTCCTGTTTTCAGTATTCGTAGCTAAAGCTTGTAGGTACTTGGATCCGACGCGACTGTTAGTCCTAAGGTGTACGGGGTCCCGTTTTTCTATCTGTGTGTCGTCTCCGTTTAGTCCGTTCACTTTCCTAGCACCGCACTGACATGTTTTGATCACATTCCCATTGGTAACAGGTCTCTTAGTCTTTTGTGCATCACTGTATGACGGCAGCTTTCTTGCGCTCGGTTGCTCATTCCAACTGAAACGTAACATTTGAATCTTAGGAAGTGCTCTTAAGGACCTGCAGTCTATTTTTTAACGGCAAAGAGTCTGTGAGTGGTCTGTACAGCGTAAGTTACTATGCTATATCTACACCCTCACCTTTACGTTCTGACGAGGCAGCGTGTAACACAGAAAAGTTTCATAAGCTGAGTACATTAAACAGTAGGGCAGTTCAAATAAATTTAGTAGAACAGACACACGACTACCTACAACAACCAACAACTACTCTCTTGACGTCAAACAAACAAGCCAATCGATTATAGCGCAACGTGACAGTGCTGTGTTAAAACTATAAAACCATGCCTTAGGCTGAAAACTATAATAGCACCTTTGGAACTTTCAATCGAAATATCTACAGGCACGTTAGTGATGTGTGAGGAGAGTTCACGCAGAGTGAAGACTGAGAACCTCATGCAAGATTCCGATTATTTGAAGAATTTGTAGCGGTAATCGTCGAGGTCCCTATCGGAGACGAGGAAGGTATCTCCCGGCGTCTGGTACAAGAGATGCAGTAAGCACAACACATTGACGGAACACAAGAGGCAAACAGCGAACAAGCAGTCCAGCCACGCTACCTGTTCCGACGGACGAACACGAGAGCCCAAGTGAAAACTGCCGCATCCGAAATCCAATGTAACGACATTTCGATCGATCGATCCGAATTATATGCAGCATGTGAGGAATTAAGAACAAAATGAAAATGTTAACAGATTGGGCGATAAATAATGAGAAATGCTATATGAATCAGGTCACTAATTATTTATAGCGATTGTACAACTAAATTAAGATGCCGGTGAAGTAAGGAGAGACAGACAGAGTGATTCGACACATAGATGTAGGAGCGAAGGTCATCTTTTTGTTCATGTATTCTCTTAAGACGACAATCCATTGGGAAGTAATGAAATTGGACACCAAACTCTGTGTTGTGCTAATAGTGTTGTTTAAGACAGAACTACAGTGTTGCTTGCATTGTGATAAATAGTGTGAGCGATATAGCGGTGTGATGTACAAAATAGAGAAAGATGAGTGCAGTGATCTTAGAACTGTTGTGATAGATGCGCTGATTAACCTAAAACAATAAATAAAATATAACAGGTAAAGATACAATAGGAGTAAGAAATATGTAAATATGACGATAAACTTGCAAATACATAGTAACATTGGTTTGGTTAAAAAAAGTATTTTAATAGAGCAGATTGGAGTAATTAAATCATTATTGGTGTTGTAAGAACAGCAAATTGCTGAGGATGTTACCTCACTAATCCTGAATTGTCAGAACTCGTTAGCGACGTAGTCATAGGTGGCCGCAACTGAAATTAGAAACATTGCATTTTAACAAAGCATAAGATTTACATTTATGTCTGTCTGCACTTAACTTAGGCAAATACACGTCTAAGCGTGTTCTTGTCCTACGCTTTCCAGATTTTGATTTTAGGCTATTAGTGCGCGTTACAGATGTAACGATTTTATTTATAAATTGACCCTTATAAAACATTTTTTATATTACAAGCTCTTATTTAAATTGCCTTGATATTGAGTATGTATGGGTCAAATCTTGCAACTGAATTTTAAACCAGTTATCCCTAACCGATTGAGCTGAAATTTTGCATACACATTTAGTTTGGATGACAATGCATGGTTAGCTAAGTGACATCATTCTTAATCCAATATGGCGGACTCCCGAAGATGGCGGACCAATTACTTTTTATGCACCCCCATGATATGGGTATCAAATGAAAGGGCTGCTGAGAATAATACGAAACTGCTTGTTTTTAAATTAATTATTGTGTTATGTGCATACTTAAAATCTAAAAAATATTGACGTAATTTTCTGTTAGAGCATGCCACTGTCCATTTTCTACACGGAATTTTGGTTCTAAGCTTTCTGATCAAAAAGGTGGAACTAAAAGTTCACACGTTGACAACAGTCACTTAAAGTAACCGCACCTGTTGTTCATGTGTATCCTATCCTACTAATATTATAAACGTGAAAGTTTGTGAGGATCGATGTTTGTTACTCTTTCACACAAAAACTACTAAACATATTTTGATGAAACTTTACAGAAATATAGCTTATACATCAGAATAACACATAGGCTACTTTTCCGACTTAAACTACTTTTTACTTTTCCGGGTACTACACGGGTGAAGCCGTGGGCAGAAGCTGGTATAACTATATTTTCATACAAATTTGTGTCCAACAACACTTGTCGCTGTCTTGTGACTGTAGCTTGGTTGAAGACACCAAGTCTTACGTTTGAAGACATGAGTGTCTTCCAATTACTGTCCCCGATGTCTCCGAGTTCCAATTACAGTCGTGAGCGGATGACGTATCTTTGAAACACTGTCCAAACTTTAACGTTTTTCCAAAGAAAAACGAGAGGTCTCGGTTGTTCGGCTATGACTGTTGGAACCCAGGGTTAGCTAAAGCTATCCTAAAGGATACGCACCCTATCCGTCTGCGTGGCGACGTTGCAGGTGTCGTCGTTGCGCGGCTCATGACTCTCCGACATGCGCAACATCTGTTGCTGCAACACGCGCACCAGCCGGTCTCGCTCCTCGAGCTGACCCTGGAATTGCATGCAATGTCTCATGTAAGTTAACAGATTGAAGAAAATACCGCAGATACTCAAGACGAAAGTTTACAATCATAAATCAAAATGGTGTTAAGTAAGTTATGACGAAAGTTGACAATCATAAATCAAAATGGCGTAAAGTAAGTTTATAAAGCTGATCTGTTAAGAACGACTCGGTTCTACGAATCAATGCCACAATCGCTTCTTGGTTTAGGTAGAAACATGTAATAGATGATGTTGGCGCAGGCATCGGGATAGTGCGGCGAGGCAGTAGCGTGGCGCCGCCGCGCCCGGTGCTCTCCGCTCATGCGTCCTGCTACAAAAGTCGAGAGTTTATTAATTACCTGCAGATAGATGATCTGTCGTCGCATCTCAGCGCAGGCATCAGGATGGAGAGGCGAGGCGGGAGGGCGGCGCCCGTTGCCGCGCGCGGGGCTCTCCGCGCACGCCGCCAGCAACGGGTCGAGAGTTTCACTCTGTTTTTAACAAACATACATTATTTAGCTTCCAAAACAATTATATAGTAGTTTCTTCCCACGGCTTCGCCCGCGAAACTCGGATAAAAATAGCCCACCTGTTATGTTATGAATTTTACACGTGGGCCAAGGAGATCACGAACTGTACCAATTCCAAAGTTTATTCAAATCGGTTCAGTCTTTACGAGGATTATTAGCAACAAACATCCATACTTTCGCATTCAAAATATCATTTGGATGGTTTGATTGTGATTAAAGCATGGTTTCACTATAAGAAGCATGACCGGAAAATAAATTATAAACGAAGTTGAAACATTTACCTACGATACAATCTACATTTTTAAAGATAAATCAAACAGATGTCATCGATATTACAACCACAATCGGAGAAATAAATCGTTAAAGCGTGACATTGTATTTTTTAGGATTGCAATAAAATGGTAAAATATAAATAAATATCTTGTTGACAATTCTTATTTACATTGCGTGTTGGAACGGAACCATTAGTGCGTGAGTCTGACTCGCACCTGGCCAGTGTGATTAGATTCCAGTATAGCAACTTATATAATAATATAATAATAATAATAATATTATAATAATATAATAATAATATAATAATAATATAATAATAATATAATAATAATATAATAATAATATAATAATAATATAATAATAATATAATTATCCTGGACATTTTCACACAGCATCATCTAGCCTCAAACTAAGCAGAGCTTGTATTATGGGAACTACATGACTGATATACTACTTATATTTTTTTTTGTAAATACATACAAATTATACATAGGAAAACACCCAGACTCGAGACAGATATTTGCAAATACAAACATTTGTCCCGCGGCGGGAATTGAACTCGCAACCTTCTGCGTCTCAGGCAAGCCTTCGCCCACTGCGCCACAGAAGTCGTATATCTCTAACCACGTGCAAGT
Source organism: Perizoma flavofasciatum (assembly GCA_958496245.1). Lineage (NCBI taxonomy): Eukaryota > Metazoa > Arthropoda > Insecta > Lepidoptera > Geometridae > Perizoma > Perizoma flavofasciatum. The sequence continues at coordinate 11,105,640 of OY292419.1, read as the reverse complement.
TGTTAGTTATCCTACTGGGATTTTTTTGCCTTATCATGTGCTCTTTAAAAAGTAGCTATTAGGTAACGTATTTGAGTATTGTGATTTGTACACATTTCACTAATAAAGCGGCCTCGTAGTCATGCACTTGTAGTTTACTATTCCGTGACTTGAAGGCACAGTTAAGTAGTTATTTATACTTATCAGGTGGACTAATCTCACGAGTGTAGATAAATGACAGTTTTTATAAAAATAAAGCAATAAGTAAGTGTGTGTTCAGGGTACAACATTTTTTTTTTTTTGCTAATTTAAAACCCCGCACTCTCTAAGTGACTTATGTTGACAAAACACATCCAAGAATCATCCTTGAGCTCATGCAAATAAAATAATCGTATTAATAATCAGAAAAAAAAACACTTCTTACGTCAAACGCATACACGGGCTTCGTCCGGGTCCGTCGCGGATAAAACAAGTATTTTTTTTGCAGTGGCTTGTGGTGATAAAACCTTTTTAAAAGCCATCCTTGAAGTCATACAAATTGATTGCAAAAAAAATACATTTCAATCGGATAAGTTGATTCGAAGATAATTGTTATGTCAGACGCATACAAGGGTTCCTTAAGTCGCGTCACCGCCGGAAAAAAAGGGCTGGTATAGGTGACACATGACGTAATGTAATTTTTGCATGATTCTATTGGTTTATAATTGACTCATCTGATGGATCAACGCAGATATCTTCTACGCGTGTTATCCTCTCTATTTTGGTAGATACGGAAGTAGTACTTCGCCGGACAAACTCTTTTATAAAAGAGCTCTATAAACTACTGCTTATTACTCTGCAGTGCGATCATGGAACTTCAGTAGATAAATTTATCAAATCGATAAACTGATTTTATCTATCGAATCTTATCTACAACCGGTAGCACAGAACTAGCCTCGGTATATTTTATCGAATGATTTCCTTGTCGACAGTTTATCGAAAATAAAGCTGGCCATACGGACTAAAACGTTATTTGGTTCAATTAGTCATTAAATTTTCGAACGAGTTATTTCTACGGCGATAATTATGTACTGAAATATTAAAATTAGATGAATAATAAATAAGCAAAAAAAACAGCGCCCACGCAAATGTAAAAGTTCTGCGATTGTTCGATTGGCACCACACATTTGATGAATTAAAGATAATAATAAAACCGAGCAATGTTTGTTGCCTGATTCTTCTAGGAATCCCATTCTTTTAACATTTTCAATTCACGCAGTTTTTATGCTGACGTTTCAATATGATCCTTGTGATTCAATGAATAAAACCTTTTGACTTTGACTATTAAGAAAGAAAGATAAACAACTTATTTGTTTATGGTTGGTTTATAAAGTTGATTGGTAAAAAGTTTTATGAAAATGTCTTCTTCTAGGTCCAGAGGGCCACTAGCATCTCTTAAACGCCTCCTGATAATCCTTTGGCCTTTCCTCACGCACGCTTCACTCGACCAAAATCCATTTTTACTTTATCTACACCTTGTCGTGCTCATTCCTAAATGAGATAAAATATTGCTAAGATCGATAAAAAATGCCGATGACAAATGTCGAAAAAAAGATCCATACTACGGATTTCGATAAAATTAGATAAATATGGTATAATTTATCGAATTTATCTACCCGTCGATATACTAAGTTCCATTCTACCGACCTCGACTACTTTCGATAAAACCCGGTTTTATCGAGATTCATGTCTAATTTTATCTATCGATACAACCATGATCGCACTGCTGTTATTTAAAAACAAAAAATAAATAAATGCATTGGTGTATGTTTTATGAAAACCATTCTCAATCAGATGACTTTATTTATTGAACACTTTACTGCGCCTCAAAATACCCACCCTATAATGATGTGACTTTGACCAGAAGCTCGAAAGTAGAACACGATAGTTGAAGAATAGTTGATTCCCGAAGAATAATGTCTAAAAATAAATTCTCACCTTTTGTTTTGTAACTAAGGCGCCATTGCAAACGAGTGGCTAAGTTTCTATTTATGCAAATGTGTTCTAATTGTACATAAACAGCGAACATCAAATGGGTATGTGAAGTAAAATGCATATTGCACTAGTCTTGATGCCTAACATGGACGGACTAGCCAACATTATATACTAGCTGTACCTGTGGCTTTACCTAAAAAGGAAAGTGCTACCTTGATTTTTCACTCAATTACCAATTAAAATGAGCTTTCGAGCTTTTCTTTCATAAACGATGAAATCAACCTATGCAAAATGTAAGGTTGGCAAAGGCAGTATTTGTTTGTACAAACTGAACCTACTGAGGCCATTAAAACTTGACCTTATTTTTAAATAAAGTCAAGTTTTAATGTTTTTATGATAACATAAAAACTTTATTATTTATCTTCGAAACGACTTTTCAAATTGTAATTCGGTTTTTTAAATCGATTTTGTCTTCAAGGTTATTTCATAGGTTTTATCGCTACTAGCGGGCGCTGCAATCAATGATGTAAAAATACGAAAGTTTTAAAATTTGTTTAAAACTAACATGTTATTTAAACCAATCTTGGTTTGGAAAGGATCTTAACACGTGAAAAACGATTACTAGACTAGAAAGTTTAAGAAATAATTAAGAAAGAGTTGGTTCTATACTTTCTGTAATTAATGTTCCACACCGATGAGGTCATAATAATATTTGCAACTTGTGCCTTCCTCCTGCATGCGAGTTACTGTTATGCTCCAAAATTGGTTCTTACGTTCCAGTCTTACATAGGTTAGCATAGTGAATAAAATGATAATAAATTAGTGCAAATAAGCGTAAAATAGGCGCTAGGCGCATTCACGTAAACTGCAGATTACCAACTGAGGAGGTGTCTAATTAGTTACAGGCAAGACAGTGTTCTGAAAAAACTGAAGATCGCCGCAATAATCATAATTTTGACAGTAGTCTTATAGGGAAAAGCCGTCCACCGCTATATTTAACGCCACATAAGCGGAGCGTAGAGCAAATTTGTCAAATCAAACTAGAGTCACGCGTCGACGATGTATAGCTGTTTTAAACGATCCTATTGTTTTATTTTACTAATCTCTTTGCACCGCGTAGGTGGATCCAGGCCCTGAAGGCCTTGATACGTATTAAAGAAACCAGAACTTTAGCAATTAAGATACTGGTACGTTTATGTTTTCCTTACCCTATCACTTAAGTCTCTAGCTTAGCTTAGTACACGTGGCTGCGGCGTCTTTTCATACTTCGATTAACACCGCCACCCGTAGCTAAAGAAAAGAAAGGTTAGCTCACGGTGTGGCCTGCGGAGAAGCACTGGTAGTCGGTGGCAACCTGCTTGAATCGTGAATGCGCTTTACAAGTGCAAATAAGCGAATGAACAGTACATATGCGTATAGGCGTTACTTACACTCAACGATTGACGCTCCTCCCCGGGCTGCGTGCGGCAAACAAGGCGATGCAACAAAACATACACGTTACACACGCGAACAAAACTTGTGCTAGAGCTACAGAAATAATTGTCGACCCAGATGATGACAAAATTGAAGACTAAGTATTTAAGCGCTAATATTCTCGTTTTAGAAGGGCAGGAACAACTGAGATTAGGTCGACAGTTTCATTTCTATAACGCTACCAAGCAATAATGCAAAACTATGGTTACAACATACAATGTGAGTATCTATAATAAAAGTGAAATATACAAAAATACAGGGTGAGTTTATCTATGAATCCAAAAAATAAATATTGGAACGTAGGTATTTCAAAACGAACATTAAATACATTTTCTCAATAGGCAAAGCAGAGCAGGATTTAATTTGATGATTTACAAATTAGCCCGTCGGATTTGCTAATGCAAGTTAAGCACTATTACGTACAGGCGCACATAAAAAAATCTTCAATAAGATAAATCTATGAGAAGATTAAAATTAGATTTAAGTTAAAAGTTGGAGTCAGATAAGACATCAGTCAGCCAAAAATTACACTCGCCCCATCTTGTGTTGTGGAACTTTAGCTCTCAAATGATAAGTTACAAGATATTTATAATTTATCTTCAAACTATGCCACGGTAAATGAAGATACAACGGTAATAATCTACTGCTCGATTACTATTTACAAGTGCGTGAAGAGGCACATGCTATAACCATTTAAACAAAGGGGAAATTGCAAAAGAAAACTGTGCCGCGGTCTTCTGTTACCAATTATGTCTATTATACACGGCGATTGTAGTAATTCATGCTATTTCGTTATGCACATCAAACAATACGTTATTGATGCGGAATTTATGAAAACCTAATCATATTTACAACTACCTAAGTACGAAACGGAAAACATCTATTGAAACAGCTAAAAACCATCATTCTACCAAAAGGTATAGGATTGTATAAGAACATCAAATCTTAGAAGGGACTCAGAACGTGTATGTATAGTATACTGTGATATTGTAAAAACGCTTGTAAACTTATTAATACATTATTTTCTATTATAGTTTCTCAGCATTTTACATTTACTTTTTCTTAGATTGCCGTCTTCAGACGTGCTTTATGCCAGTGGTACCTACTTGACTCGAAGCAGACTTCTAGGTGAAAATAATAATTTTGCTATTGGTAAGTGAAGATTCATTTCTAGGTGCAGCAATTACCTACTGAGCACTGTTTGACTGTCGAAGGTTCATATTCCAGAATAAATATCAAATATAAACTAGATTTAAGACACATTTACTGAAAACTGTCAAAAATCGAGAGGCAAGCACCGACCTCCTGTAAGACTCGTTTGAGCTGCAGCAGCAGTGTCTTGATATCGACGACATCTTGAAGTAGCGAGGCAGTCGGCGCCGGAGACGCGGTACCACTGCTCTCCACGTCTGACGGTGTCTGCGTCCTCGATCGCTGGAGGAGCCGAGCTGTGCGCACTGGCAGACTGGCCCTGTAACAAAGATACATTTTTACTTTCCTCTTTGTGTAAGCGTAGATGGGTAGTTTCAAGAACTTCGATTCCTATTGAAACGAATAGGAAATAGGAACAGGATTCGGAGTTCCGAAATGAAGGGATGATTCTACTAAATGGAACTGCATTTAGTGACTACTAGATACTGCCCACGGCTTCGTCCGCCTGGTACCCGGATAAAAAGTAGCCGATGAAAAGTAGCATTCGTAAGAAACGCATTTGCTCGACAAAAAGCCGTTTTATTTTCACGGGATAATAGCTTATGTCCACCCTGAAAGTTAATTCTAAATATTGGTGAAATATATTTTGAAATCGGATGAGTAGTTTCGCAGATTACAAACAAACTTACAAACTACCTCTTTATAATATTAGTATAGATAAAAGTAGAAGAATTGCTTATGTGTTGAAGTTACATCTAATGGAATAACTTTGTAAATGTGCGACAATCCTCGACCTGCTAACCCTCTATTATGCATGTAACCTAATCAACATAATTGTTGATTAGGTTACATGGTTACATAGTCTATGCAGCGACCAATTAAACGAATAGATGAATTTATGTCATGCTATATAACTTTTGAAACTATCATGGTTATGAACATAATTTGCACAATTAAACGAATCTTTGTAAATATTCAGTTTTTAGTGCAAATTATTTAATGCTATTCTTGAATACATAATTGCAAAAGATGCAAGGACTTTATACACAGACAAAGTGATATCGAATGATGTCTTAGTTGAAACGTGCCTTGCTGAAGTAAAGTTTAGGCAAAATTAAATAATAATTCGAGCTTGCAGTCGGCGTTGCGGGTTCCAACAGCAACGCCGACTGCAATATTTTGCAAGTAAGCAAAATATTGATTCACGTAAGGTTTGGTTTCCAAGTTAAACCAATCATGAATCCTGTAGTAAATAAGTAGTAAATAGTCTTAATCGCTGCTTGCTCAAATTAGGCTGTCTCGGGATGGGTGCGGGCGTGACTCATCGCCCGCAAAATAATTAACAGATATAGGATGACCGACGGCAATTGGCAACGTGAAATTAGCTTTATTAAACTGGAATACAAAACACCTTTACTCATAGGTATCAACTTCCCGCGTATTAAGTTACTTAATATATATAACGTATCCGATGTAAGTACCTACGCTGTCCATAATTTGTCAATTTTCGTATCAATCGTATTACTACTAGAGCAGTAAGTATTAGGTTAAAAAAAAAACAAACAGCACATCTATACTCAGTACGCAATCTGTGAAGATACTGTGAGGATACTAAGTAGGGGGTAGTCAGAGGCACGTCCAAACATGATATATGACACATGTCCGCGTATAATCTAAAATATTGCAATATGCTAATTTAATGGTAATAGTAAATGGTTCACTCAATATCCTTGATTTTATTACGAACTCACCGCGTACGAGACAAAAATAATTTACAAATGATCTCAAATTACATCTGCGTGTAACAATATCGCTCAACGACGGCCACAGAAAATTTGGACAAGAAATTGTTTTTTTTTTGTCATTGGTATCAATGCAATGAATGCAATCGGTTTGGGCTTAATCATATCTGTGAGCTCGTTAGAAACGAACACGTAAGAATAATACCAGATTGTTTTGCAAAACACAATCATTATCGCGTGTAACAAACAGCAATTAGCAATGTAGGTACCTAAGATTTTTCGAAAATTACTTAGAATACGATAACGTAAAACCATTGGAAAACTATAATATCCGGTTACGAAATCATCAGCCAATAGAGCGTGTAAGAAAGGCACAAACTAAATAAATGCGATTCTGAAAGTTAAAAACGAAGGTTTTTAACCATCGGTCTCGCTTTAAGTATCGTTTTGGGGTTTTCTGTACAGTCAGCAATAATCTACCTATGGACGGAAACGCATGGTAACTAAACTAGCCTTGATCTGCGTATTTGTTAGCTCGGTTGCTTACTTTATGTAAGAATGACTCCAAGTCAGCCTAGGTGACGGCATGGCCTTGCGTTGTTGGGCGACGTAGCTTCAGCCTTTCTTTAATCCTAACGATAATGAATATATGAATATGTCATGCGTCAGCTAAATCTCTAAACGACACAAAGACCGAAAGAAAAGACTGGAATAGTTCTTAGATAATACCAGGTGTAATCTATACCTACCTAAATTGTTGTTCAACACATTCAGATAACGCACATAAAGATGCAGATAAGGTAGGTATCGATACTAATATCAAAATAGATTTCGCGTATCCCTGAAAACATTGCAGTAAAATTTATTATGTAGCTTTAATTCAATTAGAAAGTGAACAACGAAATATCTCGCGAAGTGGATACATACACGCAATTGTCTGAGATGTTATTGTTTATGATTGGATTTGGACCTGTATTGTTTGGCTCTCTGGCTTCGGAGACTGGGAGCTGGGCTGGCGGAGCGTGCGGCAGCTGGTTCGGCGACGTGTAGGTCCGTCTTCAGACGACGAGCGCCCAGCATTTGCAGGCCGATTGCGAGCGGCGCCGGCGGCCCACCGGAAGCCGAGGTCGAGGCGGAGCGCATAACAGACACTAGCACGGCGCGCACGCATGCGCCCAACTGAATTTCGCGCGCGGCCACCGCAATCGGCGCCTCCACCGTCGACGCTCGCACCAGCTCGCCCGTAAAAATCAGATCTCGCGCCGATGACCCTATCCATTCAAGCCGAACGAATCACCATCACGCAGTTTTCTCTCTACACTCTACTTATTTAAAACTACAATCTCATGGACCGTGATGATGGCACGGATTCGATCCGTTCAAGTTCGACACGTTGATGTTCGCGGTACGAGTGTGAGAGCACAAGTCAAAGGCCACTGACATCTCGTTCGGCAACAGGGGCATAGCGAATGGTGCAGCGAGGTGAATCAGAAATACAGAAGCTGAACGATTTTGATGTCTACGCCATCATAGCGGATGTCACGCTCGTTGATTACACACCGACACTGTAACCACTTTATTTTGCACGTAATTTTATTTGTCTTTGCCGTTATTTGTACATCACAATCTTGCAAAACACACACAGCTTTAGGGCACGGTTCAATCCGATAAAAAAACCATTTACTTTATATGGGCACGAAGGCTGGAGGGAATGAAACAGGAGTTGTAGGTCAGTGTCAACCTTTCGCGACATTTGTTTGTTTAGTGCAGTCACGAATATATCAGGCGTCTGCGGACGCACAACGCGCATGCGTGCGCCCGTTCAATATCCACCCCTGTACGCCTCAGCTGATTCATATGAAGAGCACACTAAATAAGCCGATGTATTTCATTCTTGGTCTTGGTCGTAAATAGCTTACGAAGGAGGACCACCTGACCTTATTGTGCTCTTTGTGAAAGATCAAAGGAGTATTTTACAATTCACAAACGTAACTCCGCTTAAAATGTCGTAATGTGTTAATATTTTTTTAGGACTTCCCAGACTATGGATCAAATAGTATTTTTCAAATTTTCGCGATTAGATAACATAATTATTATAAGTTTAACGGGTCTTTATCGGGTCTTTATCGGGTCTGTGTTGCAATACAGTTGAAACGTCGGGAAAATAATAAAAAAGGTAAACGCGATAAAGACCCGTTAAACTTATAATAATTATGGATCAAATTTCCATGAAGTAGAACGCACAGTTCCAGTAGAAATATGTCATATCTTTTTTACCAGCATTAATTGCAGCAAGCATTATTGAAATTAATAAGACACGAGCAGAGGTTGTCAGCACGCTTCGGTCACGGTGCATGGCAAGACAGTCCTTCGGCCAACCGAGACGCATTACCATCTAACTGTGGAAGTCACCACTCCATTGACCGTTGCGAAATTGTAATGAAAACTCAAATTGCTACACTTCCTAGCTCAAATTGCAGCATAACTACTTTTCTTCCGTTTGCGGTTAGTGACCGAGCGGTTGCAATCTTGCAGCTGGTAGTGAAGGTCTCCTCTACCAACATTGTATGCAAAACTTTAATGTTTTCATGTTTATGCATCGTACAATATAAAGTGTCCCTGTGACCAATGCAGGGAATTAGGATTAAAATTGCAAAATTTCTGCAGTAGTTTCGATTTCCTAACAATTTACGGTATGTTACTGCGGGGCTCTAAACCGCAACGATCTTATTATGCTAAGCAGATGAAAATTGGTTACTAGGTTTTTGCAACTGTAGTGAATGATACGATATAAACTTAAGGTTCAAAACTACAATCGTCAAAAGAACAGTATACCTTGATACGTTGAACAAGAGCTTGTCCTTCGAAACTCATCCTGAAATGGCTAAATATTCTCAGAACTTGGACTCGAGTGAATGTTTGCCACCATAAGGGACCACACATAAACACCAAATGCTCTGAGGGAGCTAAGTGAAAAGGGCTAATGCTCGCATATAGAACACAAGTCATGCTTTACTTATTAATTTATTAACATACTTTCACAATGTCTGTAGACTGAAGCTATGATTTGTAAATGTATGTTTGATAGCATCCATTAACATGCCTACCTAATGTTTTCGGACAACACTCTCTTGGGGTTAATGCTTCATTAAATGCAAGTAGGTACCTACCTACCTTATATTGTTTATAGGTGGTGGTATATCGCTGTTTTTTAATGTGTATGCACAATAGTAAGATTATTGATGACTAGCTTCTGTCCACGGCTTCGCCCGCGTCGTATCGGTATACTTACCTACTATTACATATTTCTTCATAAAATTTACGAGGTAGGTAATAATCGTATTAAATTTTATAACAGTTTATCACGCTAGACCAACGTTTTCATCAAACCCCTTTCCTTTATTATAATAACAATCGGTCTGAATTGGCACACAATAATTATTATTGCTTTTAACTATCTAAAACCGTAGAACAATCATAAGAGTACATTTGAATGGGCCCATAAGGTCTTTTATCGCTGTTTCTTTTTATTTTGCTTGAATGCTCTTTTTTTGTCGATTTTTAAAGAGAGACTTTTGAGAGGTTCCGGTTTCTATCTAAATTAAAATCTGAAAGCTTCATACAAGTACATATCGTGAAATATGACTAGAAAATCTAATTCTTACATAAACACTTTAAAATCATTGTTACCCAATATATGATGGTTTGTGAGATAAGTCTGAGAGGTTTGATTCAACGCGAACTTGTATGAAACGTCCGTCTTTATCTCAAGCTCTCAAGTGGGCGTAAGCACCGATATTGAACTAAAACTACAGTCCACAAAAAACCATGACTCCATTTTGAATTCCAATCACTATGCCATTCATTAACCACATAATCATATCGATATCGTATGTACACATAATTTTAACACTCTTCTTAGATTTTGGGTGATGTAATGGTAGATTGGAAAGTAGGTTCACATCTTAGTTTGGTCAAAAGACACTTTGGTGCCATAATAAAATTAACATGACACCAATTTTGTCAGAAACATTAACTCGACTTTTACGTTATTAATGAATTACCTACATAAGTCTGTTTTCAATCTATGGTACCTATTCAAGAAGTCTTATTTTTTAAACAAACACCCAACACTATCATATATCTACAAATGTAGTCGTGTCCCCACACTAAGATTCCCTGTGTGGTAGGCATTAGGAATTACGAGTACTATGGTACCACAACACCCAGAACAAATACCGCACCTCTTGAGAATAATTGTTATTTTTAGAGATAAGTATCGATGACCCCAATCAATAAATTGGGGTTTATATAAACTACGTATCTGGACAACCGTGACGTAGTAAATCTAAAAACTGATATTCTGAAATAACATACTCGTATATTATCGTATTTACTGGTCATTTATTATTGGCCTACCTACTGGAATAGTTTGATCATTATAAGTGTATTTATTGAAATAACGAGTGCATTGGGTACGAAAGAAAAAAAAGGTACATTGAAAATACATACCTTGTTGCTTGTGTGTTAAGCATCGTAACCACTTGGGCCACGATGCCTTTGACTGGCGCTTCCTTGTCCAGCATCACACTAGGCTTTTCCATAGTCATCACAGCAGTCTTTAAATTCACTATATCACAATTCATAGCATAACATTGACTTTATTGGATACTGTTTGGAAATCACTATATTCGTTATCGTTTAACAAAGTTAATTTCCCGATCATCTAGAGATGCTAAATAATTCTTTGTGCCAATGTGCCTTCCTGAAATTTATAATTTATAATTCACAATTAATGGGGCAACTAAAGAACTATAAAATCTTGTTTCATTTTGTCAATCCACATCAACTTTTGTTTACCATTATGTAACTTTTCAATGACAGGTAGGTACGAAATTAATAAAGGATTTCCGCTTGGCACTTTTTTTAAGAGAGCACTTATTTCAATGTGATTGATGATCTTACATTTACTTAATATTGATAAAACCTAATTTAATAGGAAACAAGAAATTGTTATTCTATCTGCAGAAAAGATCTCTTAAAAACATATTTACCTATAACTGTTACACTCGCGTTTTATAACGGATATTTCTAAGCACTAGCATATATTCACATAAGGTTATAATGAGTATCGGACAGGTGTGCCAAATTATCAAACGGTTAATAACTTTTCAATTAAATACAGCTATCTAATATCAGCTCAAACTAGAATGAGTTCCAAAAGTGACTGTGATATTATTAAGTTGCCAGTTAGATCCTGGGAACCTTTAAGTAATTATATGTTATACGTAAGTACTTGATTTAAAAAATACATTAAGTTAATGTTGTTAGTGCACTCTGTCTGTGAGTTGAAGCCAAGACAAACAAATCGTGTTGAATACAACCAGGATGTAGGGCAATGTTTACATGAGAACTCTAATAATAATTGTTATGCAGTGACATTCACACGGTAAATCATATTATGTGCATGCATAATTTCCAAATTATGCGTTCCTTCTATTTAGTTAATTTCTGGTAAGATGTTTATGTATGATTATTGCAAAACTTTTGATCATGTTCAGTCGTACTAACCAAAACCTTTAAATTTTCCCAGAAAAATAAATTGGTTGATAAAGAATGGAAATTATGGATTAAGACTTACGAAATATCTATAGGACTTAAAGTAAATGCTGGGACATTTGAGAACACTTCTTCAATTTTTTCATAGAACATTAGAGATGAAAAATTGTGTGAAGGTAATCTCAGCTGCACTAACGAGTTTTCGTCATTTATTTGAGCATTATGTAGAAAGTCGTTTTAAAAAACTAATGGTCTGGATTTGCGGTCAGCTTTGACTTTAAACCGATTAAAATTATCTAGTAGATGTGAAAGTCCTGTATGATATTGATGGCCGTTGACTTAGTTTGTTAGAGAAACATTTACCTTAGAAGGCATGAACTCGACACATTAAGAACCAAAGGTAACATCTGGACTGGGAACTATAGGGTTTTTAATTTTTTATTTAATTATTCAATCTAAATTAGAGGGTTCAATCTTACTTTTGAGACTAGTACTAGTACAATGGTGTTATCTAGATAACTACTTAGACTACATACCTACCTATCTATAAACTATAATATTTAATAGTACGTACGTAACTGCAACCAATTTAAACTACTCCAAGATATATAAGAAAATTCACGATAGGCGTCGAAATAAACAGTTGCATATTACCTACATAAGCTTCATAACTAAAATATCAACTGGACAACATAAAAAATTACATTTACATTTGTAAGAGTGAAAATTTAACTTATTATAAAAATATAGCCTTATTACACAGATTTCACCGAAAGTAACTCACGAGTCTGTGTCGTTTTCACATTCATCTTCACTATTCCACATTCCAATAAAAAAACCAAATTAAAGCAAAGCCAAAGAAAGGTATGAATTAGCTTTCAAAAAGAAAAAGAAGACTTTAGTATCTGCTAAGTTATTCAATGTTGCTATGGTAACCGTTTTGGACAACATAGGTTTCCCCCTGATCAGTTTACGTACGACCCCACCCCTGTAAGTTTTTATACCTACAGTGTTATATTTTTGAAAACCCGTGACTTGTTTACCGAAAACTCGGCAAACAAGTCGGCACTCTATATTATAATTTTAAAGTATATTTTTAAGTTGAAAAAAATAAAAATGTTAAATGCTCAATTTCATATCTTTTTCGACTAGATAATTTTGGATGGTAAACCACATACCTAGGTACCAGAAGTCATATAATGGAATCGACATAATTACGCTCGATGATTTTTGTAGGACACGCAGGTAGGTAACTTAAATAACAAAGAAATGCTATAGTTCTATATAACAATAACATTTTTATCTGTTCGATTGGCTGATGAATAACTGACCTATTCCATAGTGTGTGTGAAATAACTTGATAGGGATAAGATAAGGCAAACACCTCAATTCAAACATTTTAACACTCCACACGGGTTCGATATACCTACCTACATAAATGTCTGATGATATATGATAGGTACTTAACTAATAAAAACACACCTAATCATCAATATATGATCTTTTAATATTTATTGTTTTAAGTATTTAATGGTTGAATTTTTTCTAAAACAATAAAAGTTAGTTTACAAAAAAAAAATAAGGAAAATAACTACCCACTTCGTTAATCTTTTATGATAATAGAACCTACTTTCTTAATTTGTGCACACAAAAATTTAGAACATGTTAGCCTAACTAGGCGTTGTGTAGAATCGTTATCTCGAACAATAAATCTAGATATTTTATTTTTGTCAAACTATGGCTGTCCTAGGTATCTGCCCAGTAATGCGTATTGTTCACATTCGTGGTTATCAAAGGAAGTCATAACTAATAAACACCGACACCAACGATTTCAATGTTCATATAATATTTTGTTTATAAATGGGAAAACGGATTAATCCAAAAAGACACATTAGCGAATCCCATGAAATAATGAAATCCAACCTTCACAGTACCCGGCCACTAACTCAATTATCGGTATTAAGTATCAAATGACCGATATAACAAGAACATAGTACAATGATTTCCGCGTGATGTCTCTTGCATTGCATGTGCAGTATCAAATTACCATAACTTTGATTCACAATAAACAATTCAAAAGTAACGTAAACAGCTGCAAAAGCTTAACTTGCGCGGGTGGGTTATAAAGTCAATGAACTGGATGGACGTATTGAAACTATTGGAGGACTACTTGATGGGATGGGTAGAGGTACACAGATGGTAGTAATCAAGGTTAGACCGACCACAGCACGTGCTGTTTAGTTCCGAGCGGGCTACGTACGTCCCGTTGCGCGACTCTTCACAGACTAATAACTGCGCCGGAACGCGGCCCTGGCGCAGGCACTGAGGCACACGAGATGGACCGAAGCCCCGCTAGCTCTATCTGATTACCTCAGAGCAAGGACCTTTCGAAATAAAGCTCACCGTAAAATCTACCTTGAAAATCTGTCCGCAACACCAATTTCACTTTGCGAAATAATCTCGTTAACTTTGACAGTTTGACGCTGTTTAGTAATGTTGTTGACTCTTCTTGAAAAAGTAGGTACCTACTAGTTTAATGTTAGTTGTAATTAAGTTTATAAATAATATTTACTCAATTTAACGATTAGAAGCACTACGATAAATAAAGCCAGGTAGGTACTTCAAAAACGTCGTTCAAACAAATAATTGAATTTAAAGTAGGACAAAATAAAAAATTCTCCAATTCATTCGAATAATGTCATGTTCTAAATAAGTAATTTCAAAGCCCTCAAATAAAATATACTAAAATGAGCCGAAAGCTTGCTTTCAAATTCGCAATCGCCTGATGCGAAACCGAAATGCTAGGAAGTTCCCATTGTTGGATAAATAGCTATTGTCGTGTTGCGCCTCGGCGGCGGAGGTCGGTAGTATGTAGGTAAACAGGTACACCATCTGATAAAATTGGAGCTGGAACGGTGCTTTAACTTTGTTTAACTCTTTAACGGAAACGTGGTAATGTGTCACATCATACTTACTGGAACATGCCATGTTAATGATACTGTGGAATTCAGAACTCTAAAGAAACGAGAGTTAAACCAACCATCACAAACCAACGGCAGTGCCAGAATAAAGTTGGTCAAGAGAAATGCAACCAAATTGAAGTACAGAAACTGAATTACTTACATGGCAATTTAAAACAATAAGGAACCTTGGTATCGAAAATTTAATTGAAGGGAACGGTTAAGGCGTACTTGTAGTATTTATATTTACCTCCTTAATAACTGACCCGACCTTACACTTCAAATGTGAACGGTAGCAAAACATCGCATTTAGCCCAGTAATCGGACAAATCAAACCTATAAGTTACAAAGAAAATAATATTTACTAGGCACTTGAATTTAACCGCACATCAGTTTTAGTTCATCATTTTTGATACAGTCTTAACGCCAAGAGCGCATAAGCAAATACTAGGCTTTAATCATTTTGATTATTTGGAGTTCTGGGAATAATTTCGTTCGAGATTTTTAATACTTTGTGGAAGAACCACAAAGGAATATTTTTTTAAAGAAATATGTTCGATTTCATGAAGATTTCAATAGACCATCAACTAAGAGGGATCAATGACATTTACTAACGAACACGACAAGTTACTTTATTAGGAGTGTGTTGAAATGGGAGCAGATCTCCTTGAACTAAATTGAAGCCCATCTAGTCATAAAATTACCTACATAAACCGTAGAATGTCGTATGTTTGTATTGATACAATTCCTAGCATTACCTTTGTTTACTGTTATTGTCAAAACCGCCTTTTGTGCGATTGTCTCGCATTGTTCAACGAACGGACAATTGAACAGAGATTGCCTGTAAGTTTTAGCATGAATAAGTTTTACGTCACTAAAGTTAGATTTATAAAAATCGTAGAGTTTCTAGATTTAAGTACAGCCATGTGTGTGGGGTATGGGGTGTGACACATCGTTATGACTACCAGTAAGAAGGTATAGTTATTGCAATAAAATAAATAAAATCTAATACAGTCCAGTAGATAATCTGCATTATACTTACAAAAAAAAACACGCTCAAGACAATCAGTGCACGACGCGATGCGGGGGAACACTCTGAAGACTCTCGGAATGAGTCGAAACTAAGTCGGTGCCTTCACCGATAGTACGGTACGTGAAAATTCCCATGATAGTTTTTTTTGGACTGTTGTTGCAGACAGTGAGTGATTCAGGTGCTTGCTATTGCCAGCTGGAGGTCCAGTAATTAGATCTATTTCAGCAACCAGTTGCTGCCATGTTATGGTGCCAGCACCATAAGCGTCTTTGAAGATAGCACTTGGTGTAGTTATCTCTATAATTTGATCCCTGCAGGAAGAAATCACTCACCCAATGCTGGCTAGACTGTTGTTGCTGGCAGTGAGCGGTTCTGGCCCTTTGCCTTGTGCGATGGCCGCTAGCTGCCGATCCAGTAAGTTGTTCTGTTCTAGTAACTGGCTCCACTGACGTATCGCTGCCTTAGACGAGGATAGCTCTTGGTGCAGTTGCCTCTCGTCAAGCGAGTTGAGGCCGCTGCGCAGCGAACTGTCCAACCTACACCGCGGAAATATGATTTTTGTAATAATGTTTGTTAGTTCGAGTATTTGAATAGAGATGGCACTCTTAAGATGTGGAATGTAAAATCCATTATTAAGAGTTCATGGTATAACCCGGTCCTTGGGTAAAGCAACGTTCGTCACGGTCAATATTTGGATAAGTAACAGTTAGTGGACCAGCTCCCTAATTAAACTAGCAAAATGGTTAAGGGAACGAGACAATAGCACTTGTTATGCCAGTCGTAAATTACCTACCTATAGCAATTTCCAAAACTTCTATAGCATGATATTTTCAATTTTACGTCACAGTTCCCCCTTTTCATTTAGAAGCTTTGGAAATTGCTAAGACATTGAAACTATAACGGTCATGAACATAATATTCACTAAAAATACGATATTTTTCAAGATTAGTTCCTCCCGTAATGATGGTACATGCAACTGTCCCGAAATATGGGGTAGCAATCAAATGCGCAAATATTTTCGTTTTCAATTTTGATAAGGTAAGGTATTTGCTTGTGCCATAGATGACGCTTGGAGTTGTGTGGGAATATCTAGTGCCTACCTCTCAATATAATCATCGACGCTTTGCAGACTAGTGATGGACTGCGCCAGATCGTTGTCCATCATGAGGTCGTCAGAGGCGAGGCTCGATAACGTGTCGAGGGAAGGAGTCCTTTCGCCACCGTTACGCCCTCCCATCACTACGAGGGAAGTCAAATTAAAGTCAAATTTTAAAGAAAAATAAGAAGGCATTCCTCTTAATACCTACCAGTAATCCTTCTTCATTCTTAATACCTACCAGGTAAAGGCCTTACAACGAGACATTCGCAAAATTACGGCCCCTCTAACCCACAAAGGCAACGCTGACCAAGAATTGAATCGATTCAATTCTTGGTCAGTAGAAAGTGTTCATAAAATCTTAAAATTTACAATGATCCTTTAGAATTTTGTTGAAGAGAAAATGGCAAGGCCATTCAGCTCGCAGAACCGAAAACCGCTGAAAGAAAGGTGACCACGAACCGTACGCAGTGTTGGAAGGCGTTGGACTAAAGATATAGATATCAATCTTAAAGGTTGTGGGAAATCGGTAGATGGAGGGCTACAAACTCGGCTTGGTTTTTATTGATGAACCTTTATTCAGCTCACTTGAGTCAATTACTTTACATAAAGTTCGTCGGTTGTTTCTTGGTCACCCTGCTTAGGTCAGTTAGGTGTCCGCGAAAAAGGCTTGTCTGTAATTTTATTGTGACCGATGGATTTTTTTCTTTCCCGTTGAAAATGAAGCACAGATAAAATATTGTGGATTCGATAAATTCTAAATAGTTTGAACTACACTAGGTTCTAATCACTGAATATTACATAGACCTATTTAAAGTTTTAATGGTCAGTTCTGTATCTAATTTAACAGGTAGATACATTATTTTGTAATCTTACTTTTCCGATTTCTCTGGACAAGTGGGCTTGAATTGATCCGTTCTCTTGACCTCCGTAAATGCCTGCTCGCTTCAGACTCAGCAGTTTTTGAAGATGGGCTGCCGTCAGCATTTTCTAAAGAAAAACACAACCAACTTGTGACTGAAAAGAAACCTCATAATATGCATTCCGTATTATGAGGTTTTTTTAAGGATCTCTTTGAGATATAAAGAATACTAGTATCTGTGTCTAAAAACGCTGAAGAGTTTGTTCGTTTTTAGTTTGAACGCGCTAACCTCTGGAACTATTAGTCGGATTTGAGAAAATATATTTGTATTTGATATTCTTTAAAGGTTATATAAAATCACGCTACGACCCATAGGAGCGAGTAAAAATAAAAAGCCAGAAAGACCGCTAAGCGAAAACGGGCGAACGATGCGACGCGACGCGGGGGTCAGGGGCCGAGGGCGGCCGTGGCTCTGCTAGTAATAAATAAATAAATAAATAAATAAACACCCAGCAGCATCTGTAGTACCTAAGTCTGTGATAGATACATAGTCCTGACCCCACACTAGGATCACATACTAGTTAGGGATACCTACTTAGAATTCCCTGTGTCGTGGGTATCAAAGAATAGTCTAATAGCTAGCTCTCTTTGATACTACCAGTGTTTTGGGACAGTTATGATTATTATAAATCATTGCTATCTAAGTAGGTTCGTAAATAACAGAAAACTTTTTTTTTCAACTGTAATTTTTACAAAGTATTATATTGTTTTTGTAACTGATTAAAAATTCTAAGGCATGTGACATCGGTTCATGTTCCAATACGAATGCGGTGACAGATTGAATGTTTGCAGTCTGTCACGCAAAATGCTTACTCTATGCAAGCCTCTGACTACCCCCTACTTGGTATCCTAACAGATCTACGTGCTGAGTACTTATAGCTCAGATGTCCATCTTGGGCTTTACGGTTACAGTAGTTAGCGTGTTAGTTTTTTTTGTGTCTTACTTCTGAACAGCAATGCTGGTTGGTCAGCGATCTCATCGTCAAAGAAGTCTCGGCCGTCGGACAGCGATAATGACCCGGACGCGTGTGTGGGCGTGCCGGGAGATTCCGGAGTCGCGTTCTTGCTAACTTCACCACTCGATCCACGGATTGGTTCACTGGGGGAAATTAGGAGATGTAGGTATAGAAAAGAACGGGTTCCGTACCATAGCAACATAACAAAGACCATAGACCACGGGAAGTAATGGATATCTAAGAACTTTAGAAGTAAGAAATATTTTTGTGTTCAAATAACAGTACATAAGGTATTGGAGATGCTGCCAAATAGGTAATTACAGGTCAAGTACTTCAATGATACGGGATAGACAATTCTCATTTCCACCGCGGCATATATATTTAGTGTTTTTCTCAAAATAATGCAAGGAAATAAAAGAAGCTTTCTTAAGAAATTTTACGTATTTTTTTGACTTCGCTGGAAGCAGGTTTTCATCACTAATTTAACTTCCGACCTTAGAGCTGGCGGAGTGTAGTCGATATCCATTTCACTTTGGAACCTTCGAAACCATTTTTATTTATGTATTCATTTAGAAATGCTAATCTAAGTGACGACTTTTTTGCTAAACCAAAAGTTCGGCTAAAGCAAAAGTTTTTACTTTTTATTTTACTGCATTTGCCGAAACGTAAAGGCATCTGTGGTACAAGCTCGATTTAAGAGATCCAAATTCAAATGACACAAAAATAAAGAAAAAACTTTTGTCGTAGTTATTAAACGTACAACCAAGCACGTTTATTGTTCCTTATTAAAAAAATGCTTCAGCAATTAATTTTTCATACAAAATTGTAGGCGTGTTTTTTGTTTTAAATTCACAACTCAGCATCAGTTTTGAATTGTACGTAAATACGTGTAAATATAACGCGTGATATTTTTCGAAAGTACCTAATTACAATATTTCTGCCCATGTAAAAGATTTTTTTTTTGTTTTATCATAACCACTCAAAAAAGGGCGGATCAACTGAATAATTTGTGCGAATGAATTTTCTTAACAATGGTAGCGAGAGTTAACTGGTGAAATTCACCAGGCGAGTTATTTCAATTATCTCGTGAATCACACAAAGTAGAAAAAGTTCCTACCTTTAATATTATTGTACAACGGGAATTTTCAAGTAAGGCACCAACTAACCCGGCTTTGATGATAAGTGAAGACGCCGACTAATTTCGACTCATTCCGAAAGTCTTGATCGAGATGAATGACCGAAATGCTATCCCTCCGCGGTAGTTCACGATATTATTTGGAATAAAAGTACCTACCTACCAGCTATCCTCGTAAGTATGGGTGCAATAACAGGCAAATTGACATAGTGGACATAGTGTCGTAGATGTGTATTAGGCGATGGTAGCTGTTAACCATCTCATCGGCCGTGCGTATGCCTGTTTACATCATTCAAGTAAAACAAAAGGGTAACTTACATGACTTCCTTTACCGGCTGCAGGACTTCCGCATCCACGCCATCTTCCGGCTCCGGAGTGCGTGTCTTCGTATCAGCCGTCTGATACGCCGACGAGATCGATACCACGTCTCTTTCCACATGCAAATCCGTATTACTTCCACTTGTGCTGGTCGAAGATATAAGGCTGTCGGCCGGTGAAGTTTCGTCGTCGAGTAGACTCTGGGTGGAAGTCTCTAGTGCGGACATGTCGAACTTGGACTCCTCTAAGGTCAGCGTCAGATTGTGGACGTCGATGCTCTGGTTGGTGCAAGTGCTGGTGGTGCTGTAGTTTGAACTTGTCATGGAACCTGCGGAAGACATAGTTGGTATGGGCTGACAGTAAAAAACGCTTTATTAAAAGAAATAGTTTTATTCAACAGATATAAATGTTGAAGACTTGCTCAAATAAAGATACTTTTTGGATATTTTTAAAAAGTTATTGTTTGAGAGAGAAAATGTAGTGTACAGTAATCAGTAAATATTATTTACTTGTTGTTAAAAGTACCTAATTTACTGTTTCTTCCATTAATAATCATAATAATAGTTAACACGTTAGCCCTATTTTCCTGTGTTTGTGCATACAAACATGACGGAGGCTCTGCGTATTGTTAAAACACTTTCCATGTTATAACATCACGTAGAAACGATTTTTTTTACAGATTACCATTATTATATATTATTATGTTTTTATCTTTGGTTTTATTAATGCCTGAAACTAATTACCTATCCATTATCCAACAGTGAAGTTTTGCGGCTGAAAATAATTATGAGCCTAGGCAGCATTTCGCATGAGATGCTTGGATTGATTGGATATATCTTACCCATCATAGGTCCCCGTAGGCTGTCATGCTGGCTTAAGGTAAGCGACTTCATCAGCAGTGGGTGCGGGACCGGCGGCTCATCCATGATCATGATCGTCTTCCGAGGAACATCTATCTCTGCTTTTTGTACTTCCGGTATCTTGTTTTCAAACTTGGACTTTTCATCTTCGCAGCTTGACACGCTGAGAGCGATGGATACATCGTCTTGAGATCTGCAACAGAATATATATGTGCTATTTAGTAACATAAGAAAGAAATATCTAGTAAACGTTTTAGTGTTTGAGAACATTAGGTTATCAAAAACAGTTAAATTAGTTTGAGCAGAAAAAAATGACGTTGCTCAGTCGAACGGGAACTATCCCAAAGCTATGCTCGGGAATAGTAATTTTCCCACCCTTATTAGATGAATAGTTCCGGATATTTTTTTCCCGCAGCGTCAATCGATCCCGTACTTTTTGCGTCTCAGCCGGCTACTCGCCCGCCTAGCCACCGAGGTCGTCCCGTTATTTAGTGCAAATTATGTTCATAACCATGTTAGTTTCAAATATTAGTTATTTCGTTAGCAGTCCGTACCTGGTGGCCATTGCTTCACCTGCCGCGTGGCTCTGCCAAGCACTGCTGTTGCCGAAATGGCTCTCCTCACTCTTGCACGAAGGACTGGATTCCTTGCTCGAGTCCACTGCTGTCGGTGACGCCACTTCGCTTGAAGATTTTATGAATGAGTTCTGGAAAATGATAAAAGATGGAATATTGAAAGCGCTACACAAAAAGTAGCTCCGTTTGCATGTTACTGACAATCGTCGACTGAAGCAAACTACTCACAGACAAGGAAGTGTAAAGAACAGAGCTGTTCAATTAAGATACAGGAAGCGTGGATTTAACTATGTGTCTTCACTCCTCATGCAAAAGGCAACTCATACCTACTCATATTCTAGCAACCGAATGGAGTCTTAAGTCTTCGTTCTGGAAAACTGTCCTTTTATCTCCCCATTTCATAAACAAACCTTGATTACGAGCAAGATACAGAGGTAGTACTTTACCTGTTTGTTCAATATTTCCGGCTGAGCCCGATCCAGCACAAACTTCTCTTCATCAGCGCTGGTCTGGATCCTGGTAGGGCGACTTCTATTCCTGTAGCGGTCCAGGGTTGACATGGGAGACCGAGAAACCTCGACGGGAGACAGCTTTGGGAGGATCGGTGACGGCGCGTGGTAGGTGGGAGTGGGATTTACTTCATAGTCAGGAGATAGCTCATCAAAGGAGCTGGGTAGCTTTGGCAGTGGGATCACAGTATGTCCAGTCACTACGGCATCATCTGCAAAAATGTTGATTTAAGTATTTTGAAATGTGCTATCAACTCCAGTGTCCAGAAGTCATGATAGCTTCTTTCTGCGTCGTTTTACAGTCTTTCTATGTCGCACCGTCCCTACCACTCTTTAAGTCTGAGGATGTCGCTGATAAATGGATAAATGAACAAATTACTGCTGCAATTCCTTACCCATGATGTCTAGGTCATCGTCCAGCTCTCGCAGATGGAAGCTGTGGGAGCCTTTCATCACCATCTCCAGGTTTCTGGGGCGGCGCCGCGAACTTGGGGACAGGTCACCCACCGCCACGCCCTCCCCTCCTGTCCACACCCCTGAGTCTGAGGATACCGCGGATCCAGCACCTGAAAATATTCACTGATATGTAGACTCATTTAGTGGGAGTGATGGGAAGTATGCTCTAGAAATTGGTAAAACTTGCGGCTAATGGAAGATGACCAAGGGGGCTAAACAAATACCACTTTCTGTTGACGTTAACGCCTGCAGAAAGATAAAATTGTATGGTAATGTCACGTGACATTTCCACAGTAAATGTCATTTCCATACAATTTTATCTTTTCGCAGGCGTTAACGTGAACATAAAATGGTATTTGTCTAGCCCCCAAGAAAGAATCTGTGCACGGCGAATGAATGAGTGATCAAACTAAATATATTTGGAAGGTTACTAACTATCCTAACTACTTTATTTTCAGGATCCCTATAACCTTAGCTATAATAAGTACCTTCATACATTTAAAGGTACCTAAACGATTTCATGTAACGATTTCCATGTAGCACGCAAATGGTTGGAAAAGTAAAATAGTTCTGTTTAACCTTGAATGCAAAGACATTGGCAAAATAATGACGCAAAGAAACAATTACGAAATAATTTCATAAAACTACGCATTCCGTGCAACATGTAAATGTTGTTATTTTTATATATTTTTTCTATTTTTTAATTTTAAAACAGTCCCTGCTCAATGTTAATTTGCCTCTGCTTAACGCTACCACGATTGTATTAGCTAGGTACCTAGTTACCTACTACCGTAATAGATGAGAGTCATTTCTGCTGGTAAAATAAATAATACATGCAACGCCAAAGATATGTTCACTTCACTCAACTTATCTCTGTGAACTGAAAACACAATTTTTGCGATCGATAGCAAAAACTACATTTACATAATTATGCCTGTCTAAAGCTTAAATAACTCTGTGTGAGATGACCATGTTAAAATGTCTGCTATGACCCAATTAAGTCTATGAAGCTTAGTGCACACTGGCAATAAGTAGGTAATATTAAAGTTAATACGCTTAAAGTTCACGTACCTTCTCTCCAGCTATCAGAACCACTCGCCTTCCTGGAACTATTCACAACCTGTGGATAAAACACTTATTACAAACCATATTTACACTTCACTCATAATAACCCACTAAAACAAATAACAAAATTCATCACGTATAAATGATAAAAATAAAGTATAATTACTCCCACAAAAAACGAAAAAAAAATGAAAAATTTAAAAAAATATTGACCAGTTTGACCATCTTGATATCCAAAGTGCATATCACTGAATGGAGGAGGTTACGGAACCCTTCGTAACGATCACCGATGTCGAAATGTCTCGTAGTTTAGACGTTAGTTAACTGCTATAAAAATAAACAAACACTGCTACACACGAGTTACATCTAAAGATATATCTTTGAATTAAGCTACTCACATTAATATCGGAACCTTTTGAAATAAGTTCCTACGTTTTGTTTTAACATTCGTTTAGATATACAAAATAGGAGCACGTCATGTTACGGTCTTGGGCAATGTGAAAATGCTCGTATAACTTTAATTATTTGGATGCATTGCAAAATACTACACACAAGTAAACGCATAAATTAACTTTCAAACGAACGTTCTGACCATCTGTGCTCTACCGTAATGACTCTAACAATGATACCTTTTCCTATTATAAACCTCTCGATACACACGAAAGTAGTGTAAGTTTTGTATGTTTAAACGTCCTTTTTTTAACGTGACATCTGACGTCTGTAGTATATTTGTTTAGGAATCCTCACCCAAATAATGCCATCATTAGGTACTCGTTATTAGTTTCTAAGCCTAAGGGATTTATATTTTAACCGTATAAGGTATGTAATGTAGCCAGTCGAAATTTTTACAGTATTCGTGTTTCTATAACCTCTCATTATAGAAAAAAAACAACAAATAAATACATTTAAAAACTTTGAAAAAAAAATATCTTGTCATTTACCAAATCATTAGTTTATAGGTATAATGTACGGAAACAATAGTGCGCGTGTTATTTTTTACTGTACCTAAGCTACCTTTGCTTTATTCCTTTTGCTGGATAGTATCGTTGCTCATATTCTGTGATAATAATCCCGTGTACAAAGTACGAGGGACTGAAAAGATGCATTCTGCACTATGCGGGTATTATTTAAAGCACACCACGACCGGCTTTCAAAGCGGCAGGACTAAAATAAATCTAGTGTGACCTAGATCCATTGTCAAAGTAAAATATGCTTTCGCCTGTCAACTTAAAGTTTACATTTGAATGATTATAATGATCAAAATATTGTGTAAGTTCTAAAGAATACCAGTGGCACTAAAGTTGTGATATATGAAGTAGCTCCACCTCTGTGTGAAATAACATGATAACATGAAAAATATAAATTATCGTGGTTTGAAACCATTTTACGATTATGATTGAAGTGTGACAAGGTAGGTAGGCCACTGGAAGGTAGGTATAGTCGGTTACTTACAACGTACTTTACTATTCTCTATTTATCATGACCACAGATTAAAGAAGTAATGAGTGGTTCTCTATTCTGTGTCATCACGAACATGACATGTATATAAGTTCGTGACACGTATCTACTTTACTATTCTTCTGCTGACGTTTCGTTGACGCAGACGATGCTCATGAATAACTTTTAACGTTACGCTTACTACTACGCTTATCCAAACGGTCAACGAATGTCAGCTGGAGTCAAGTGCGTGGTATAGTCGTGATTATATTGTAAAATGATATTGAACCACGATCATTTTTCATTTAATTTTCCTTTTCAATTTTCGCTTCCCTCATACGAACTAAGTAAAATAATGCTAAGTACCTACTTAATAGTTATTTTGTGGAGGTTGTTCATGAAGCTGGTACGAGACCGTTCATCTATCGCGTCCTATTAAGCAAACCTTTATGCAACAGCGAATGTGATTAGCTTCAGTCTCCCATGGTGAACATCCTTAAATCTCTACGTACGCTGATCAGTGAATAGCTTACACAAGTGTCCGAGGCAACTATTACATACCTGTCTGAAATACTTGGCCTGGGCGATTTCATATAGGTAGTATAATTATCAGTCATGTAGGTAGTTCCCATAACACAAGCTCTGCTTACTTAAGGTAATGTTGTGTGCAAAAGTCCAGTATTATTAAGTATTATTATTATTATTACCTGCTTATTACTCTTGGTAGTGTCAATGTTCTTGACCGCTGGATACTGGGGTCTCGGCAGCTGGTTGGTCTGGAACGTGTATTTGCCCGGGAGGGGCCGCTCGCCTTGGAAGCGAGTGCTTCTAGCGCTGCCCGGCTCTGACCGCTGAGCGATCTTACGACCATCCTGCTGGAATGAAGGTGGGCATTATATGAATGAAACTGATGAAGTTTTTGACTAAGATGTACCCTATCTATTTGTCAGAGCTAATAATCCCCGACATAAAAAAAATTATTGTTATACTTATGTTTAAAGTCTCAGTGTGGTTAATGCAGATCGTTGTCGAATTGTCAACCGACTTCAAAAAAGGAGGAGGTTATCTATTCGCTTGTGTTTTTTTTTGTGTATTTACGCGATATCTTCGCCAATTGTGAATCAATTATTTTTTTATATGGGTAGGTTTTACTTCAAGGGTGGGCCAATATTAATTTAATGAAAAAATAAAGGCCTTTAAAATGAAGGATAACATTTCATATTGGTTAAGATTATATTTTGCCACAAGCCACATAGGGGTGCAGAAATCCAAAATGGAATACATGACTAGGGTTGAGGTGAGTCACTGATCCAACGCAGGGCGACGAATAAAAAACCAAGGACACGATCAACAACGAGTTTGCAAAAATGTGCATTAGATATTTTATTCAATCAGGCATCTACATGTACGAGTACGTACATGTGTTTGAAAGACAATAAACACCTCTATTGTTTGGCGTCGGTGGATAAAAATGTAAGGAAGGAAAGGTACCTGTGAAAATTGCTGCGGCTGATAAGTGAGGATGACAGTCTGCTTTGTGACTGGCTTTGGGACTCCAGCTGCCCCCACGACAGTGGTGACTCCAGTGGATGACATCTGGGTCGCGATCAGGCCCAGTTCTCTGTTGTATGGTGCATTTGTACTTTTCTTGTCTGGAAAACAGGATGCACATTGTTGAACGTTTCTGAGCGCATGTTACCAGCCCCTTTATGGACGACTCGTTTTGGGACATTGCTAAGCCTGGTAAAACGGTGGCATTGTCTCGTTTATCAGGAGGGGTTGTTTCCATTGAAAATCCATCAATAAATCAAGAGTAGGTTTTTTCATGAACCTATTTGTCTTCAGTGTTGGATGACAGTAATTGCTGAACTTTGCACACTCACGCCTTGTGCCTATAATACCTTGTGCCTACAGTATAATTATTGCCTAGAGTATAGCTTTAGCTTGAATCAATCAAAAGATTACGTGTTTTACCATATCTCAGCGCAGTGAAGGTCTGTGGTAGGTTTTACCAAGGAACACAGATTGCTTCACGTCCGACTCGCACGGTAGGTGCTCAGTGCTCCTTCGCCTGAGATAGGTTCTGTTTATTATGGTGGCCCAGTGATATACCTAAGATTTCCCTCTCACCTAGTGCATTGTTATTGATGGCTATCTCCTTGTCCGTGCCGGTGCCGAAGGCGTGCTCTGCGGCCACGCTGACGTCGCAGACACGCGCTGTCTTGCTATGCGGCTGCCTGAAACCGAACCTGAGCAATCAGAAATCTCTGTTTTATGAGCCAAAACTTTAAAATAAAATACAACTGAGATCTTAGGTAGGAGTAAATTCTGGAGATTTCCCGATTTCCGAAATGACAATTTATATAAGTATGTATAATCAAAATGGAAAAGGAATAAGTAGGTACATTATGAGGAAACCGACTTACAGAACCGAAATTTCGAAGGGCAAGAAAAATATGACATCGCCACAATATCGCATTGTGATAAAGTCAGTTTTTTCCTGAAGAGAAGACTCCTGGGAACATTAACCTTGAGATAGCTCTCTCTCTCTCGGGTTAGTCACATACTCCTCAAAAAGGAAAGAGAACGCTCTTCCCAGGTTACGAGTCTACGCTACACCTTCGCTTTTCCGGCTTTTTTCATAACATAAATGGACTGTGCGTTCCAGAACACCGTGCCAGATTTCGTCCAGGCCGCGTACGTCTGTTTGAGGCGATACAAGCACGCACATTATATCGCCAGCACTGCAGTCGCCTATCCCCGTGCCACTCCGCACGTAGGACAATCTCAATGCGCTCATTGTCATGCATCCTCAGTTCGACGTGTTTGTGGACGGCTGGAAGTCGATTGAACGAGTAATAAGCCTGTATTTTAGTAGGAATGCTGTTATTTTGTTTTTGTCTTTGTGCATGTACCTAATTAGTGTTAAATTTTAGTAGGTATTATGTAAATGTGTTGTTGTTTTTTTAATTTTAGTGTTTTTTTAATATGTCAATACTTTTATCTTTAGATATAACGATTTGGCTTACCCGTAATGTTATAAATAATTTGAGTTTGAATCTCAAAACATGTAGACAAACTTGTTTATGCAACTGAACAAAATTGTGAAGCAAAAGTTCGGTAACGTAAGTTACCATAGTGAGGCGTGCGCTCTTTCACGAAACGGTAACGTGTCCGTAAACTTCTATCATCTCATTTTGTAAGCAATTCCGTAGAAAGAATGTATTCATGAGCACTCGAGACGAAAAATGTAATAAGCTCGTCTTGAAAATAGCTCTGTGAAGTTTTGTTTTATGATTTATGAGGGGAATTCGTTTTTAGGAAAAGTTTATTATTTCCGTTTTATTTATTTTTTTCTTTCCATCCAAACCTTGGAAAAATTGCTTCAGTTGAATGCATTTCATTAATGCCAGATTTTTGTGTGCTTAGGTATGTGTTTTTTGCAAGCGATTTGTATGACTTCAAGGATAGTGCTTAGATAGATTTTATCGACCTAAATCACTAGGGGCGCTGCAATCGAATATATAAATACATGACGCTAGTTTTTGAATTTTGAAAACATTTACTGGTTACTAAAATCTTACCTATTTGAACGCAATGGCTGACCGGCAGCCTCCTTGCGTGGTCGCGCGAGAGGTGTCGACCGCCCCGAAAGCACCTCCTCAGTTCGAAGATCCTCAGTGGACGCTGTAAAAGAACACGTAAGTAGACGACAGCTTCTATGGAAATTCGAACAGTCGTCTGGTTTGTGGTTGCCAGTCGCAACAGCAGTTGGCGGTTCTGCTATTATGTCCTGGCCATCACTACTTCCGTTTGCTTATACTGAGTGCTATATCGGTGACTTTAGTTTTTTCGGAGTAGGTGCTCTCATCTTGATAAACACAGATTCTTCCATATTTTACGCCGCTTCGCATTATCTCCGTAGTGGCGTAAATCTATCTACCTACTAATCCAATCTATCAATAAAATTCAATATTATTTTTGGTTTATACAATTCCCATATTTTTTTTGTAGGTACTAAGCACTTAATAATAATGTTAGTAACGAGATACATAATTATAATCCAATACAGACAGTTTTACTGAGAGTACCTACGTCTTTAGGAGACAGTATCGCTAGAGACGATCCCTACCTCCATTTCCATTCTTGTCATGCTGCGCTTGCTTCTGCTTGCGACGCTCATTGTCATCAGCCCGCGACGTGCTGGCTGGCCGACGGCGGAAGCCAAATGACGTGGCCACCCCACGGCTGGGCTTGTTGCCGTTCCCACTCGCACTCTTGTCTCGCTTCTTGGCACCCTTCGACGAAGAATGACCCTGGAACAATGAAGAGGTACGGTGAATACGTATTTTCAACGGGATTCATATTAACTTCCCGATTTTCCGACCGACCGTAGAAAAGAAGGTCGTTTATTTTTAGCCCTCGAGGCAAAATGAGGGTTGTAATAAGTATAAAGTCTACCTATGTGTGTGTTATGAAGCGTCACTCACGCTCCATGTTGTGTTTAAATCCGGGTTTTTTTAATTGAAAGCTGCTGGTTAGATAAGTAGTACCTATGTTTTATTATTACAATACGTCCTAATAAATAGTCATTTATTAGGACGTGTAAAACACGTCAGGAATAAACACAGTCAGGAGTTTTGAATTAAAAAAAAACAGTAGTTATCAGCTGGTAAACCTACAGCGCGGCGTCCAGTTTGCCACAGATAATTACCATAATTCGTACAAAAACCACGACAAAATAGTATCAAAAACTGAAATATGCTAGCACATTGAAGGAAATCCTCGGAGCAAGGCCAAGATTTTATTGACTTTGTTAATTTAAATTTACACAGAACCTTAATTTATATCATTTGCTCGAATAAAATATTACAAATCCCGTTACAGTTTTTAGAACTACCTAATTATTGAAAGTGATTTTAAACTGAAATTAACTGGAAATATCTCGCTCGGCACAGTTATATGCACCTTGATTACGGAAATACTGAAGCTTTGCAGTCTCGTGATCAAGTCGCATGCAAAGCACCCAACGACTATACTGATAAAATTAAAGTTTACGTTTAGTCAAGGACAAGTTCTATGTAGCTGCCATCATCCATTGGTTGTAATAATAATAGTAAATCGATTAGTGTTGAGAAGGTTGCCTTGCATTGCAATTACATTAGTCTATCTATTAGTGCTATTGGCACAGGCAGAGTATTAATGATCATCATCATTATCATCATCAGCCTATATTAGTCCACTGCTGGACATAGGCCTCCCCTAATGAGCGCCATAGCGCCCTGTCTTCAGCTTGCCGCATCCAGCATTTGCCTGCAGTCTTTCGCAGATCGTCATCCCACCTGGTGGCCGGAGGGCGCCCTACACTACGTTTGCCGAGTCGCGGTCTCCACTCAAGAATACGTTTACACTAGCGGTTATCGGTTCTTCGCGAGATATGACCGGGCCACTGCCACTTCAGCTTGCTATTTTATAGTTAGTATTAATGATACTAACTATAAATTTGGGTCTCCCAAGATCTTTGGATGCCAGAATCTCAAATTCTAAGAAGCATAACTTATTAAAGTATGTTCCTGCTAAATTGATTAAAAAAATGCTTAGATAAAGTACCCTCCTGTTTTTAATAATAATATGGTACAAATTTACAATCTGTGAGCATAGAAAGAATGGTAGAGTCAGATTACCAAAAAAATTAATGCCACCCAACCGCCAAACCATTTGATGGTTATCAATTTTATAATATGACGTTGCAAGTTAAATCATTTGAGAACTTGTGAACAATGATCACACCGTATAGGAACGTAAGGTATACCTACTTACCTTCTAAGTCATTGGCGCAAGTGGGACGGATACAGCGGGCCCTAAACAATAGCCTCTTGAGTGACGACACCAGACATTATGAGGCACGTGTACGAACACACCTTAATAGAACGTAGACTTGATTTCATCTAACTTTGCATTCAGATTGGAGAATGCTGACAATCTTCCAAAAACTTTGAAAGGCTCGCCAAAACTAGATTATAAATCTGATACACAAGTATGCAAATAAACTTTCACTCGTATAGCAAGCGAGGACTTCTAAGTACCTAATGTGAAAAGTGACAATACGAGATTCCGATTTAAGGCTGTGCTTTTTCAGTTTTGTCAGCTATTGATACTTTTATGTCCAGCATGTCAAGCATTATTTATTTTATCACGATTGTGCGTGGGAGTATTAACTTTTTTTTTTGGAAATTGCTTACCTTACTTACTTACGTAGGTATTCAATCTTACTGTTTTTAGTGCGGAGTTTTATACAGCGCATAGCCGGGATCTTGCCCACTCGAAGCATGAATCATTTAGAACTGTTTATAATGTTATATTTCACGATTCCAAAATGAAACATGCTGAATGTTGCTTCTAGACAAGTTAAGCACGAGCGGTCTGCACTAGGTAGGTAGGTGTAAAAAAGTGGTACGAAAACGTAATCTACGAAGCTATTAAAGTTGAAATTATATTTTGATTACACGTTGCATGTAAAATAAATACAGGGAAGTTTTCTGAGAAGATAGTCGTTAGTAGCAATGCTTACCTAATGTTGGAGATAGATCCCATCTCCGTCATTATGATTTCCTTTTTAGATTGTGCAAAAAAATCACCATATCTATTGATATTTTTGCCCGACTGTTGAAAGGTTACTGATGAATTTGTTTGCTAATAACCATCTGAAATTTATCTTAAGATATATAAATAGATAACTCTTTATTGCACACACCACCATAAAAAAACACTTTACATAAGACAGCTAATCCAAACCGTGTCTACAGACGGTATCCCTACGGAACGTTCGTAGATTCGCCTTTTGTAAGAATATTTACAAAAGCCCTCGATTTTTTACAAAAATCCTTTGCTCCACAACCGGGTTCGAACCCAGGAGCTGCGGATCGGAAGTCGGAGTACCTACCGCCAATACAGCACCGAGTTTTACTCGCACTTATCCGTTATTTGCATTTACATACTTTTGCATTGTTCGTTTTTTGTTCAATTATTTATGATTTTAATTTTATCTTATCTTCTTCTAAAAATGCATGTTAGATTGAGTCCCTGTATTGTACGTCCATTGAATGCACAACCATGGAAAGTACACCCCTGGAAAGTACAGCCAGTATTACAAACCATTGGTTTCAAATACTTGGTTTGTAATACTGGGCGTACATTCCTGGGCGTGCATTCCCTACACGTGTTGATCTTGTAAGGCCAGTTTTGTACAACCCTGGAATATACAGCCATGGAATACGAACCAATTTCATGCTCTGTTTTCATGTGCGAGTGCTATCAAGGGGCAAGTGCTGTGTTGCCATAGTATTTTACGCTATTAGTAAATTAATGTAGATGTAGTAAGTAGATTAGTTATTTATGTCGGTTTTTTGCAGATGAACTAACCAGTTGGTTTTATTTATTTGAACCCAAGTTTGTTCGATAAAGTTCGGATAGCAATCCTCCTTTTCTGAGTGGTAATAAAAAAAACCTAATAACCTAACCAATCCAAGACGGATTTGCTTAGGAAGGATTTCTCAGGCCAACATTAACTTATTGTTTACATTATTTATCAATGGCAACTCTTGGTTGAACATATTAGAACTTGCTCAGTACAAACGAGTTCTCGTCATGCGACTTATTCGCATCGACCAATGAGAGCTTACGGATATGACGAACTCTCGACGAATGAGCGTCGAGAATATTGGTTTGTAATCCGGCGTGTACATTCCAGGGGTGTGCAATACCGTCATGTGTTTAGTTTGTACGGAGCCTATTGTACGACCATGGAAAGCACACCCAGATAATTAAAACCAAATGGTTTGTAATACTGGCTGTACTTTCCAGGGGTGTGCATTCCATGGTTGCGCTTTGCATGGACGTACAATACGGTCTCCCGTTAGATTAACTTACTATTTTTAGTTTTGTTTAAATATCCGTAAATATTCTTTATTTAGGTACCTACTTACAAATGTGCACGACGTTGCTCGAAATTTACCCGCACGTTTCTTCTGGGGTGTGAAGTGCTACCTCGCCGTAACACAGTTTTTAACTAGCACGAGAGGTAAGTTACCTTACAATACCACAAGCGCCTGCACAAATGTTTCATGGTCTGCTAAGTACGATCACCTTATACAGCATCATCTTCTTCGTATAAAGCACGCGCTGTAAGTTAATCCCTAAGTATTTTGAGTGAATACATTTATTTATTTAAATTTAAGAGGTTCTCACCTAAAGTTTGTTTGTTTATTCGTCGATTCAATGCTAATGTACCCTGTCAACTAAACTCCCACATTACTTTACTCTATTGGAAACTAGAAAAACCTGCACCAGGTAAAGAGAAGATGCTTTGCATTGCAAATACACAAAAACGTAGCTTTAATAATAGAGCAGCGACGCTGGTGGGATAATGGCCTCGATTCTGTAGTACACTAACTAAACTAAATTTAAACTATCGCTCTCTTTTACTGATAGTGTACGCAAGAAAGAGATGGCAAGAATTTTACTGCTGTGTGCTGCTGTCAAATCAGTTTAAGTGCCGCTTTTCTTCGTGTTTATAGTCAGCATGTTTTGAAATCACGACTAAATTTGTATGGAAAACTTAAATCTGACTAATTTGACAGCACTAAAATTGTAGCTATCTCGTTCTTGCTTGCACTGTCAGTAAAAGAGAGCGACAGTTTAAATTTAGTTTAGTTAGTGTACTACAGAATCGAGGCCAATGTTGATGTTTATTCATATTTACACGCATAATCTAGCTAATTACCCATTGTCTGTGAAAAGTTACATTTATTCATACAACTATTTACAAGTAGGTATATACAAAAAATACAAATGAAACAGCTAGCTATCTAACGACCGATGCAAACGATCTATAGATAGCTCAACTGATCCAGATCACTGTCTCTGAATGGGACCCTGCATGAGAAATTAAGAACAAGCTTAGAACATTTGCTAAGGCTATGTTTTCTCTAGCAATACATAAATTAAAATTAAAAACAGCCTATATTATTCCTTAATTACCTACTGTGACATTCAAACCATTTATCTAAAGTGTACAAGAATCTAAACTTGTATAAAATTTGATTA
The DNA here is from genome assembly GCA_958496245.1 of Perizoma flavofasciatum. Classification (NCBI taxonomy): domain Eukaryota; kingdom Metazoa; phylum Arthropoda; class Insecta; order Lepidoptera; family Geometridae; genus Perizoma; species Perizoma flavofasciatum. Next base: position 11,071,334 of record OY292419.1, on the reverse strand, counting down.
TGATCCCTTGGCGGCCTCGTTTAAAAGTTTCCAATCTTTTCTTTCCTTCGCTTTCTTCATCCATGACTCGCCTGTTATCTTGGCTATTTTACCCTGCCATCTTTCTTATAGCCTGTCTTTTCTTCTCTTCTCTATTGGGCCCTTCTATAGGGTAAATAGGTAATTTTTTGGGTTCACTTGTCATCTTCTGTACTTATTAATTGGCATATTATTAACTGGCCTCTAGCAATATCTACTAATATGTAATTAGAGGGCAAAATATAAAATGACCAAAGCAAGGAAGTATGTATGGTTTTATTTGACCACGTTTTCGACACACCTTTATTTCATACATTACGACTATACAGGACCTACCTGCTATAAATTTACCTTTCTATATTGTAGTAAGAATGTTTTGTTTTGAAAACAGGTGTTTTTCAATTGAGATATAAACTGGTAGATATTTTGGATTTTTAAGAGGCCGTAGTCAGTCTATGCAACTTTTCAAAATATTGAGTGGGGCTCAATCGAGTCTATTTCCTATCCGCAATGTTTGTCCTAAACTAATCAATAATTCAATCAAATCGTAAGATTTTGAGAAAATTCACATAGATAAACTATTTCCTACCAATCGAGAAATGTTTATATGTATATTCCCTTTTAAAAATGGAGTTTTAGATTAATGTGTTTAATCTCTAAAGATCAAACTCTAGTATACTTACGTAGATAGGTACTTACATATCGGGATCCAGATCGCTAGACTTCACCCAATGAGTAGTAAGTACCTAAGTATGTGGGCGCTTACAAACCCGTGTTCAGTTTTTGTTCGTTTAGTTTCTCAAGTTATCACAGAGACGTAGACAATAAACCAGTACTTTCACAGTTTCAGATTCAATCGGCGTTATGAGAATCAGATGATTTTTCCAATTATTGTAGCCGATTAAATTTCAGACAACGACATTTTTTGTTAAATAATAAAACTGAACGCGCGATGATCTTCTTTTCCCACCAATTGGTTGCGAAATAGTAAGTACCTACATTATCTAACACAATACAATAGGTGCGTTTCACGAAACCGTTTGGGAAAAGTAAGTCGGATATCGACTGAGATCGATTACAGACATTGTAAAGCTATTGTATTGTTCGTAGGTACGAGACGTGCACAAATTGATTCTGTCGTGGCGCCAAAATTGGATAAAAAACTGGAATAACCTTATTTTTAAACAACCCCGTTCAGTTGCATATTTTTTTAATGAATAGCAACAGTGTGGCTTCTGAATCATAGGTATTTAAAGTTTGATATCTTCAATAGCGATGTCAGAGTTTTCAACTAGGTACCTACCTACTTTCTAATAATTTATATTTTCGCCTTTTTAATCGTTACTTTGTGTTTTATGTAGAAGATATCATCCTTTGGCTAGATATATATATAGCCAGATGTTTAGCTTTAGACTATACTTTTGTTAGGTTGTTCCGTAGAAACGATTTCAGATCTTTATGCTTGGTACCTATTCATTTTCACTTGAGGGGTTAACATTTAAAATATTCTTAACCCCTAGGGCGAAGAACAGATTTTATTATCTACTTAATACATTCTCAAAGTCCAAAAACTATCGTGAACTTGACTATTCATATTGTAAAAACGGGAATTTTCACATACTGCACTATCGGTGAAGGCACCGACTAAGTTTCGACTCATTCCGAGAGTCTTCATCAGGGTGAGTGGTTGCGACTTTCTCCTTCCGCGTCGCGCCGTGCACGGAATGAGTCGAAACTTAGTCGGTGCCTTCACCGATAGTGCAGTACGTGAAAATTCCCGTTTTTACAATATGAATTCTCAAAGTCTGTAGTTAATAGTTTAGGTTGAACAAAAAACTCTTGAAAAGAGGGGCCAAACTAGGTATCGCATGTATGGTGATAGGTACGAATATATAGCCTATATGGTGAATAGTTATATAGCCTATATGATGAATACCTTCTTGTTTATTACCAGTATTATACCTCCCATCTGCGACCACAAAAGCAACCACAACCTGCGCGTCCGAATCACCCGTTACGGACCGGTTGTAGCGTTCTGTCGTTATGATGCTCTGTCTATGTAGGTATGTATGTATATGCGAGTATGTAAATTAAAGGAAGGTCCGTTCATGTCACAGAATCCTTTCCTAGAGTACCCTCTCATTTAGGCATATCCACTATAGGAAACCTACATGACCTAGCAAAAAAAATATTATGATTCACAGAATCCTTTCAACAAACTGGTTTTCTCACCAATAGTAATAAGCGTGAACCACGTAATGGTGGAATATTATACTCTAATGGGTAACAACAAACAAGTTGGAATTTTCCAAAAACTCAAAAACAAAAAGTATAAAAAAGCCATCGATCGATAGTACAGTCAGCAACAAAAGTGGTTTGATAGCTTAGATTTTTATAACTCAAATATTTCTGGACAGATTTGAAAGTGAGTTTAAAGTATTGGGCTAAATTTGAAGATCCCCTTAACCCTTATCTATTTGTCTCGTTTAAATTTCATATTTTCTTATTAAACCCGAAGAAAAAGGGCCTCTAAAAACTCAAACCTATCTGCCTTAGTAGCTGACTGTACATGCAATTTTACCTTCATTGCCAATTTTTTGTGAAATAAAATTGTCTGCAGTTTATTCGAAGAAAACGCTACATTTAAAACTGTATAATATACGTAACATTTCGACGGCTCAATCTTCATTTTAAGGAATTTCCTCGAAATTCTCCGTAGGAGGTTGTTTGCTTGGATGTTTGTCTGTTAAGTAAAATTAGATAGGTTTTATTACCTTAGATAGGTTCTATTACCATTTAAGTCACTAGGGGGCACTGCAATACTTGATGGAAAACACGTCAGTTGATTCAAAAGTTTTGGAATACTAACATATTTTTACTTGCTAGTGAAAAATAGATTTAAATTATCTTATTTATTTAGATTACGTTACTCTTTCACGCTAAAACTACTGTACGAATTATAATGAAACTTTACAGTAATATACCTTATACATCAGAATAATACATAAACTACTTTTTAACCAGGTACCACGCGGGCGAAGCCGCGGGCAGAAGCTAATAATATTATAAACGTGAAAGTTTGTGAGGATGGATGTTTGTTACTCTTTCACGCAAAAACTACTGAATGTATTTTGATGAAATTTTTCAGTAATATAGCTTAAACATCAAAATAACACATATACTACTTTTTATCCGGGTACTACGCGGACGGAGCCGTGGGCAGTAGCTAGTAGTTTTATATTTTTGTGCAAAAGTCACAAAAGTTTAACGCTATAAAAAGTTTAACGTATAACGCTATAAAGTGTAGATCAAACTTGCGGACTACAAAGGTCTTTTTCTTTTTGAGATTTCCATAGGCTATGCGGTAACATGAATGCAGCTCTTGATTATCTGGCACCCCGCCATAGTGGAATCTTGTTGAAATGCTGGGCATAAAAACACAAAAGTAGCTACCTAACAGATACGTACGGGGCGCCAGCCAGCGGGGTTAAGTAAATCTACCTCTTGGTATTGTACGGTATTGGAAAGCTTTCAAGAGTTTATGATCTACAGCAACTGTTAAATACTGCAAAAAAATTCTTATTGCTTCTTAAATTCGTTTTTTCTTGCAATTTAAGTCCCTACTATTCAGGCGATAGAAACTTATATTAAAGGAAGCAGTGGTGAGTATGAATGTTTTAATAAGATTCTTTGTTTACTTCTCTATAGTCAAATTGGCGAGATGTAACGCTCTAGAATCTCGTTTCGTCAATTACTATAAATATTTTTAATTTCATTGCTATGGTTCCGTCTAACCTTATCTTTTCCACAGACATGCCCTATCGCAAAGCCCTCATAACGGTAAGGCTTCATTCTTAGCTGTAATAAATGATGGACTGGCGGTACAAATTGTTCGACATTATGGCTATTGGTGCTTCGAGAGTATCAACATGATAAAAGCATAGTGGAATCTGTTCCCGTTGCTCGAAGACTACAGTCTAATGGTAGGTCATAAAATGTGAAGATCGATTGTCAGCTACAATACAGTATTTGCATGAATGTCAAGATATAATAAAAAATATTTGCAAAAACATTGAAATGTGCATTGAATACTCGACTATACTATTATTGCAAATCAAGAGCAAGTTGTTTTCCTTATGTGTCAGTTTTTTTGCATTTTTTTCTTGCATTGCATACAAATTCCTCTGTTTGTAAAATAATAGGAAGTCTACTAAGAAGTAGGTATTATTTTTCGCTAAACAGGATTTATGTGAATAATAAAATTTTGTGAAAAAATAATAGGCACCCAACATTCAAATTGTACAAAGATGATCCACACTAAAGTACTAGGATTTCCAGTGTCGTGGGTTTATTGCTCAAAAACGAGCACTATACACAACACCTAGTCCCGGAACAAATATTAAGAGAATTGTATTGATTCTGCCTGACTTATACTCGATAGACTTTGTTCGTGTGCATCCCATTAATTAGCTATTGTTGACAATGTTCACAAATAAATAGTTTTTTCTTTCTTTTTTCCTTTCAGAAAACATTGATTTTAACTTCAGCAGAAATGGAACCCGAGCCCTTAGCACACCCTCTTGATAACGTCTTAGCCGACTACTCGCCCAAGCCCGACGATAATTGTTTCCTTTTCTTGTGTTTCTCCATCAGATACACGTAATAGCCCCTCAAATGATGGCAAATTGCGAAGGTATTCTCAGACAATTGTCTGCAGGTCGTCAAATGCCAACGCATGTGCAATTGCACCATAGGATGGAGTCTTGAGGTCGTCCACCCGTGATCCATTAAAAACTCTCCGTCACAATAAATAAATAATAAATAATAAATAAATAATGCTGGACAATCCACACAGCATCATCTAGCTTCAAGCTAAGCAGAGCTTGTGTTATGGGTACTAGATGACTGATATACTTAATACAATACATTACATAAATAGATATTTTTATTATACATAGAAAATACCCAGAAATACAATGAAACCTCTGGCTTCCAAATACCTACTACTACGCCATCACTTAAGAGAGACATTAACAAGTTTCACGAGCACAAGTAAAATAAGCCTACGACGCGTTGAGATCCCGAAGTTTCAGTATAATTATTTTAGATAGTAACTTCTAAAATTATCATTAGTAAACCGCTGAACCGAATTTCGTTGGCAGTTCCTACCGACTGCAGAGGGGGCGGACACAACTTTGGCGACTTTGGAGCCTTTTATTCCCTGGATATTGATTTAGTAAAAACTATTTTATATATTATCTGTCTGCATTGGAAAAGTTAGCTATTTTGTAGGCTAAGTACCTAGGTAGGTGTAAGTAATATACATCTGTGTACTCAGGCAAATAGTTTCAAACACAATACATTCTGCTAACACTATTTGCATATTAACACTAAAGCTAGAGCTAAATACTTTAACAAGTCAGGTTTCAAAAAAGTGCATTGCTTTTGAAAATATATGTGTAGTTATATAGCTAGATATATGTGGCTTATTTTATTTTCAAAAAACGTGCACTACCATCTCCTGAAGTTCAAAGTTGTTACCTTTCCAATTTTAATCTAATCTATCAGATTATGACCTATATCTTCTAAGGATAGGTGAAGAAAATTTCCTCTCTTCTCCACCAGGGGACAGGTAAAACCCCTACTCCCCTGGTTTGAGTTTTGACGAATAAACGAGCTGTGGCTATGCCCTGCTTATCCTAATTACTAATTTGCGTTACTGAAGATATTTCTAACCCAAATTGTGTAACCGATGGTCCGATGACATTAAAGACATGACATTCTTCTGGGAAGGCGTGTTCTTCCTTTCTACGAAAGTACTAGTCTCCTATTTATTTTAGAGAACATTGAAATTGTATAAACATAAACAACCTTAGGTACTACCAATTATATAACACCAGTCAGTGAACGGTCTCTACAATAAATCTAAGCACATCAGCTTAAAACCAGGGTGATGCCATTAGATGCTAACTGACTAACGCGCATTATAAATTCTATACATCTTCCTACTCAGTGTAGTTCGGTTTATGGTCACTATTTAAGAATATTATTTCCTCAGCGGTTGTAAGTATTGGTATGCTATAGCTATATCTATAGCATGCCAATTGCCACTTCAGTTTGCTAGTTCTAAATTTCATCTTCACGAGTTCGCCACGCCATTATTGACGGTAATTAGCTAATAAGCGACTGGAGACCATTGTATTATCAGCTGCCTCACCAACTAAAAAGGCGAATATCTACCTATGGTACTCGTTCTCACAATAATTATATATTTCGCCTTTTGGATACTACACGGTTTCGCTTTTAAGGTACACAATACCTAAAGGAAATTTACCGAAAACAGGTGAATTGTTTTGTTCGTGCGCAAAAATGCGTGTGGTATTTCACAGGCATTGTAAAAAGCGAGTTTCATAGTGTGTGGACAATATCCGAACTTGGAGCTTGCCGACATTAGCCAGTGCAGTTACGAGTGTGTTGATAATCACTGTGCGTGACTCTACGTTTAGAGGCGTTCTAACAGTATGGTCTCTCTGTATGTCGCATTTGCATCCAATGCATTTGGGAAATAACATTTTCTTGGTCACAAGCTTGAGATACGATGGTAGCCATAGAAAAGGGCTGGTGACGGGATATAAAAGCACCAGTATGATTCAATGAGTCTTTAAAGGAGCCTTTCTTTCATGCAGATATTTTTGATCTATAGTTGAATGGGCATCGATCGTACCAGCGATAACATATAATTAATAATGTTTCAGACTTTTGTTGTTTCATTTGGTCATGCATATTATGATACTGTATAAAAAATATATAAGTACTTGGCTGTTCTTCTTTCTTCGAAGAGAACTCGAGAGACTACACCAACAAAGACTTCTATTATAAACAAACTTGTTTAGCCTCGATTAGATGTAGTTTAGCTTCGGTTTATAGTTTTTTTCCGTTACATTTCAGAGAAAAAATAAATTGTATTGTTTGTAAGAAGCTTTGTGTGCCGCATGCCAGTGGGTTGTCTTCAAGGTTACTAGCGGCAAACGCTGATTGTAATCAGCTGATTTGCATGCCTCTTGCAATGTGACAAAAGCCACGAAGACAAATTCAGACAATTGACATTGATAATCGGAGCGAAAGTATTGCATCATTGCAAAACACTCGCAACGTCTATTTTGTGTATTGCGAGATTCATTTTATCATTATATAACCTGTCAAAACTCAAAATAATTTTGAAAAAAATAAGCCGTGATAACAAAATAAGAACCGTTATCCTCCCCATACGCAATGGACGTAAAATTCTCTACGTCATGGATTCACGATTCAATATTGTGTAGATACTGAAGATTCTTTGCATCTTCACTCCACTCACTAATGAAACTTTCTCATTGACTTTGGAGGCAGTTATCGTGGAAGCTAGAGAACATAATAGTTTGTGCTCTCAAGGAACAGAGGAAAAACGCACCAGCAAAGTCAACAAAATCAATCACTAACCGCATACTTAAAGGTCTGTGTCAACTAGTAAGTGTTAAGGCTACGTACCATATCGCACACTTCGACGTCGTCGTCATAGAAGAGCGCGTCACACTCGTCCATGCTGCTGTGTCTCCTACTCCTCAGAAGGACCGCCTGGCCCCCTCATGAACACGACCGGATCACCGGCATTTGAGCCACCAAGTCACACGATCAAGTAATCAACACCAAGACACAATCGTAACTAATTTAAACGGTATGATCTTTGGGATATCCGATGAGTCACGCGATGCTTGAGAGCTTGGTGCAAGACTGAGCACAGCACACGGTTAAAGTCGGAAGTGTGGGTGTTTTAATGAACCGAATCAAAGACTAGCCTTGTGTTGCACGCTCGTTTTTAGGCGACAAATCTCTAAAGCAACTGATTGTGTAGTGTTTTTATTCTTTTCGCATCTCAAGGGCAATTTCAGCTAGATTTTCACGGATGGTGTTTTTGTGGCGAACTGCGTAGATGGCCGCTAGGCTGGGTGAGGGTGGCGCGCGCACCCTCGGTGCATTGATCGGGTCTCCAGTGCGCATGTGCCCCACTTGAGGGTTTCGTTACTATTTTGGCATTTGTTTACGAGTCGGGGCTACTTTACGTGTGATTTCGTCTGCAATAAAGCACTACCGCTTCCTAGTATCATTTATAGGTAGGTAGGTAACATGTCTTTCAGGTATTTTTATGTAGAGCATCATACTCTTTCCTAGGCCTATTTGTAAAAAAGTAATGAAGTTGTTGATTTGCTAGAAAAGCCCTTTGATAAAAAAAATATTAGTGTACTTCTAATCGATGTATCTTCTATCCTATCGTTATTCCGTGGGTAGTCACGACCTCGCATTTCAGTATAAAATTCACGTAATAGAACAAATAATATAATAACTTCTACTTTATTGAGTAGCTATGTGTAGTTACCTACCTACTCTTTGTTTCAGACAAAAATGCTTATAAATATTATAAAAAAATAGGACATACTAGCCTCTGCCCACGGCTTCACCCGCGTGTTACCCGGATAAAAAGTAGCCTTTGTGTTATTTTAATGTATTGAAAGTGTAACAAACAACCATACTAACAAACTTTCGCGTTTATAATAGTAGTAGAATATCTATACCTATACAAAAAGCGTTGCATAGACGTAGATCAAGGCCGGTAGGTATAAAAATAAACTGCTCAAGACCTGTCATAATAAAATACCTCCTAAATCCTGGTTAGTAAATCTGTAGAAGTTATTTTCTTTAGCAGTTCCTACGGAATACTACTCGCTAAACTTTGTTTTTAGTCCATACCTAACGTAAAAGGTGAAAAAGTTAGAGGTTAGGTCCCCCACCTAAGCTCCCACTTGTTTTTTATACATCTTTAAATAGTACAAATAAACATAAATAAACACAAATAAAAACCCCAACTTTATTCGTACCTACTGGGGGATGCGTGAAAAAGTTACTATTTCACTTTATTTTCAGTTTTTTTAGGTCTAAGAAATGAGCTTGAACACCTAATATTATCTCATCGGGGTCAGAATTATCTCAGATCAGAAATCGGGGTGAGATACCGAAACTTAAAATATTAGGAATTTGTTTTCACATTAATTTATCTTTCCCCAAAAACCGTCCTATACTTTCCCACTTTTCACGGTGAAATCTTCTCACCTCTTACTTCAACCACCAGCACATTACCATATATAGTGGGTTCTGCAACCGTGTCAAGGCATTCGGGATGCATTCACTATGAACTCGCTCGCCACTTATAACCCAGAGCTAGTTGTATTGTATCCTTTGAGCAGGTGAATAAGAATTAGAGCTGCAAGTGTAGGCTGTTGAACTTTAACGCTAACTGCAAGGTTAGACTAGACAGTTTTACAAATCTGCCCTGGTACCTAGTCCTGGAGACTTCTCTCGATTTGATCAACTATTTGACGAGTAACGGTAGCCTATTTTTTACCCTGACGAGAGTTCCTTGAGAACTTTTCGCGAAGTCATACAAAACGATTGCCCTCGGTTGATAGGAACTAAGCCAAATGAACTCATTGGAGCCTATGTTCAGCAGTGGAGTTTTTCACGCGGATGATGACCAAGATAAATTATGTACGAAAAAGAAGGAGCAAAATAAAAATCATTTAGCTTGATTTTGAAGGACATGTTCTTCATTAGTCACGCTTGCGAGCTAAAGATTCCTGTGTGTTGTATTGAAATTGTTAGAATGTCTTGAATTATTTAGACACGCTTTGAAGATTCATATATTATTGATATACATCATAAAAATGAGCATATCTAAAAAAGACAAAGAAAATTTAAATAATTTATAAGGCATGCCAATGTCAAAAAACTACTTTATATAACGAGAAATTGATAAAAAGTCCAATATTCAATTTCATCACCCATTTTTTCACCCTTAGACGTGTCATAAAATTTATATGCGACCATTTATATCCTTGAAATATACTCCACCTATTAAAAAAATTACCATTAAAATCGGTTTACAATTATTGGCGAAGATATCGCGTAAGATACCTTCATAAAAAACATACAAAACTAACATAATAAAAAAAATACCACGTTACACACGTTATTATTATACTATTTTTATGATAACTGACACGCTGAGCATAACAGCATAAAGACCTGGTGTAGTTTATAATAATTACCTAATTCACTTATTCGCTGTAAAAGTGAAACTTTAGCACTTATGTTTATAAAACTTTCATAATCTAGTAGTGAATTTGACACAATGAATTAAGTACCTGCTACGTGTGTTTACACGGTTGATATAATTTAGGCTGGAGTACAGGTTAAACTAGGATAAAAAGTTGTAGAACGCTAAATTCTATTGCTAACTTACTTAAACTACGTAAGGAAGCTATCCTTATCATGTTAAAAAAGTCTTTACTTTAAAAAAAAAAACAGTTTTATGAACTGCCGTTCCTGAAAATTTGATTGCGCCTAGCCCCAACAACTTCATCCTTAAAAGTAGGTTACAAATAAGTAAACCCTATTCCTTAGTAATGTTTGAAATGTAAGCTCAAAAATTGCCATAGAAATTGTCCAAAATCGTAGAATCACTCCGAATCACTGGGGTGATTCGGAGGAGTTGCGAGGTCTCCGATCGCTTTTTGTACTATACTTTGTACCATATCGCTATAATTGCCCTTTACATAATACATGGCTTCACAGTAGCTAAAGCTCTTACTTTATATTCTGTGTTTTTTAGTAAGTGGCATTCGTTAGGAATTGTTAACGAAAATTTTGTTTGAAGGAATTCTAATGTTGAGGATTTCATGAGGCAACTTTCAGACTCTAACATAGTGTGTCGCGACACGTCTGGGCAGTTCTTTGAATTGTAGGGAGTAGCAGTTACCAGATTCAACCCTGGCCCTTGGCTGAGTTTTTATGTAACTCGAACATTGTTTGTGGACAATGACATGACACACAGGAAATTGTGTTGGAGATTACGCGATAATTAAAAATTGTGCCGTAATAGTGTCACTAAGTACATCAAATAAAACATTTTTAGTAGTGCGAGGGTGAACCTATTCACCTCTGTGAGACTCAAAAGAGATTTTGAGAGCACTAGTGGTGTAGTGGCTAGAATTATTTATTTCAATTGTTGGTTATGGGTTCGAATTTAGTATCCATGTGAAAAATATGCTCGTACTAGGCTTGTTTTATTCAATAAATGATCGATGGAATAAAACCCAATATTTGCTAGGTAAATATGAAATTTACATTTCTGGTTCATATTATCTAGTCCAGACGCTGAAGAAACATGTTAATCGTCCCCTCGATCCGACCTTCGCACCTCTATGTCACAAATTTAAAAATATAGTACAATAATACTAACTGTTACACGTATGGTGATATAGTTCCTGTTGTTATCTTATCTATCCGGGCGAGGTGAATCTTGATGGTCGGCTCCACTACATGTGGTGTCGTCGACATTGTGCCGTTGCCCGGTTCGGTTACGGGTTGGTTTTTGGTTGATGTCTCTTCTACTAGCTAGCTAGCTATACTAGCTTCTGCCCACGGCTTCGCCCGCGTGGTACCCGGATAAAAAGTAGCCTATGTGTTATAATATTAGTACGATACAAAAACTAATGTCAATTACATCTATCAATAACAAGACGCCACAACGTAAGTAGTTTTCTACTTACGTTGTTACGCTCATGAGTAAATCAGATACGTTTGGAGTTATGTGAATATTCTGGCTCTTAATTACAAGTACAAAATGATATTTTTTTGCCAGGCTGAATATTTCACCTTCAACGCCCAAAATGCGAAACTCAGTTTGTTAAGAACTACGTTATTAAGTAGCGCTGCTGTGTACCTAGGCATTATTATGAATTGCTTTGGTTCGAAAAAAAGAAATACTAAGTTATGATTTTTAAATTAGATTTGACGATAAAATCCTGCCTGATAAGATCTTAGATAGGTATTCATAGAGATAATTTAATTAAATAATTAAAATAAAAACAAGAACAAACACACAACTGTACAGCTGATAGAATATATATATCCTAACCAGATCTAAACCTTACCAGTGAAGATATCAAGGGGGAGTCACAGGCATTCAATTAATTATATTTTGCACAGTAGTTAACATTCCACGTAATAAGTTAGAAACAAAACCAACCGATGGTGCATGCCTTAAAATTTGTGGTTCTAGTATCTAATTCCTTCACGGTTAATGTATAGGACAATAATTGTTAATTATTGTAGCAAATAAATTAAGATTAGATAGGTTACCTATACAGTGACGCCTGGAACCTTTCTTTAAATGAATCTCCATTCTAGTTCTATGCAGTGGATAGGTAACCGAAGTAAATTGCGTTCGCACGATCTTAAGAATCCATAGATCAATATCGTAAGCACTTTTCCTTGACATTTTCATGTTCACGAATTCACGAGCGCCCCACAATATCCTTCATTATTTCTGTGATTGCCATCTTGAAATACTATAGCCATTGTATGGTTTGACGAGATACTATGCTAGTTATAACACAGATGCAGTCGGCGAACTCATTATTTAATTAATTATTCTAGGCGAGAACTCACTGCCGTTTACGTAACCGGTCTACGGAACGTTCACACGAAGGTAGTAATATTTTATGCTGTCTTTAATCCAAGCCAAGCCAAGTTTCCGGAACCCGTCTGATATGAACCAGTAAATTGCTAGTATAACATGACATATGCAACATTAGGGCCATTGCCGAAACATAGAGACGCGGATGCCTGCCATAAAGACAAAGTTTGTAGAGAGACATTTTTGGGTGTTAAAAAAAAGATGAAGTCTCACGTGTCTGTAACCGTATCGGCACCCCATTATCTTCTTCTGCGCAGCAATACTAGTGCATTACTGTTTGGCGGCTGTAATATATATAGTGGTAGTACTTCCTTGGACGAGTTTTGTCGGCTGAGTTTTTCTAATAGCTTTTCTAATAGTACATTGAAATATAGGTATTTTGTTATTATACTTGGTTGATTTTATCTCTGCTTGGTGTAGTTTGAGGGCCTATAGAAGGCCCTCAAATACACAATTGAGGGCCTTCTATAGGCCCTCAATACTAGGTCCAAACTCTTGGAGTACCTAGCTTTGCTAGGTCTTCACGTTTCTGAAACTAGAGGTTCTGGGAAGTACCAATGGCATTTTTTGACGGTCGTCCGATAGGCACTGTCGAAAGGGTGTGACGTTAGCTGCGGATGAGGATATTGCCAGTATAAACAAGCAGTTCACTGTGTAAAGTTCTAGATAATAGACTAGGGCTGAACATTAAAAAACCCAGAAAATAAAAACCTGTTGCATTTTAGTCATTACAAGTCATACAAATTGCCAGTATAAACAAGCAGTTCACTGTGTACAGTTCTAGATAATAGACTATGATTGAACATAAAAAAACTTAGAAAAAATCCTGTTGCGTTTTAGTCATTACAATTCATACAAATGCCACTATCTAACACTTTAAATCACATTTAATAATCACTCAACTAAGATGTACCAATATTGCAACATTACGACACTAGTCTCGCACACGTAAAAGATTGAATTCGGATAAGCTAAAGCAAATATTGTGCAACGTGAATCTGGTCTTAAGGTAGCGATGACGTTATATAACGGCGTAATATAGGGGTGAACACGATTTGTTTAGCTTTATTCAAAGAGATAATAGACGTTATGCCGCGTCTCTATTATATTGCGGTCGTTGTATAACGGTCACCGCTTCTTACAAATTATAGGCAACAACGAAATACATTGAATGAGAATTCCAGCGTCACGCTGAGCAAATAAACACTTCAATAAAATGGAACAAAACCAGAAAAGTTGAGCTTTTTTATTTTATTTGCAAGTATTTTACACGATATCTATACTTTAATCATTTCTGGAAAGATTAATAATTAAATAATATATCTAACCAAGACAAAATAATCAATTTTAATTTTAGATTTCAGAAGATCCAAAAATTATATTAATTTCCTTACTAACTTTCGCCTGCAACCAAAAATCACGCACAGATAGCTTACAAAATTAACCGCTGATCCGTACTAACTGCTAACTAATCTCTGAAGTTGCAGGCATAGTAACTGTCAGCTAATCTATAGCGGGTCCCTCAGGAATGCAGTTACTCAGGAAACGGGCAACGACCGCCACCATCTCGCCGTATGTAAATTGGCTAGGCATAGATTACACTAAATTAACACTTGCTTATCGAAAATTAGCTGGTTTAATCTGTTAACTTTATGGGTAAAGTATTAAACACCTTAGGACACTTCCATTTACCACATTGGTAGTGGTATCTTGATAACAAGTAATATACATTATTATAGCCTTCCAGTTTTACGTACCTACTCATTCACCTAAGTAAATCCTTCGGAGTCGTATCTTGGATTTCTAATATTTCAGTCGTATCGATGATTATTTGCAACAAATACTTTGGAATCTTCTAATTCTCAGTGGGGGAACTAAGGTCTGCACTAACGTCCCACATTGTGGTGTATTTTGCATTATTCCCCTTCTAACCTGACCACAACCAGCCCAACTCCTTGAAATAGCGGAGAAGGACTCTGGGTTGATGACAGCAGTGTTCCAGTATCCCTGACTTCGTGGGAGTTATTGATGACGAATTCACCTGACTTCATTTGTGGCGGTAAAGTGTATTACCACATGCTCCACAGTTTCTTCATCCTGGAGACAACCTCAACAAAGCCCACTGTCTGTGGCCCCTGTCTTAAGAGATGTTGATTTAGATCATAGTGTCCCATGATGATGACTTTGGCATCTCTAAGTACCACTGACTGGCTAACTGACAATCAACGCCCAGCCTAAACCGAGTCTCGAAAGAGGGTGTAGAGGGCTTGGTGTTTAAAGATAAAAGATATTAAATTTTGCCGACTTTTCACTTCTAGAGGTTGCAGCGGGCACATAAACGGAAAAAGCTTAACGTGGATATAATAAAGTTTTAATATTACTAGAAAAAAATTAATCAACTAGAATTCAAACTGATGATTTGGCCATACAAAAGACATCAACGCGCACACTCTATACCTATGTATAAAAAGTAGGTACAGTGCATACAGTCTACAATTTCTGATTTTACCTTCAAGCTTTTAAAAAGCTATTTCTAGTTCCCTCAAATCTTCAAACCATCCGATTTGGATGGTGAAAGGACTCGAAAGCTCTGCTTGAACCTGATCTGTGCCCTAGCTCACGGTAAATTAATTGAAATGTCACTCCGAATAGCGCACCATTTCTGTAAATGTTTTCCAGTAACTACAATATTAGTGCAGAACAAAAATGTTTTAATATTTTCTTTGTTAGCTTTAAAAAGTACTATCTATGTATGTAGGGTGTCTCAGAAAAAGTATATTATTTTGAAATGAGGTCCCACATATATATACTAGGTAAGTAACAACTTTTGTAAAACAGCTTTTAACTCTTCTAGAAAATGGTGGTAAAAATCTGTTGTTTAAAGGGTATTACAAATAATCTCAAATAATCTTTATCAGAAATATATAATAAAAAAAATAAGTTTCATAAATGTATAATATCAATTATAATTTTTTTCGTAACTTATTCCCTCTCATGGGCAAATTACCCCCTTTCGGGATAAAAAAGTCAAAACCGCATAAACCGCAAAATTTCGACTTGAGCGGTGTTGTTAGCGAGCCGGCGATATAGATTCTTTGACATTCTCCAATCAAAAAATTGGATTGGCTTATATGTTTTTATATCGCTTGAGGGTGGGTGCTAATGCCTATTATACAGGATACTTACTATCTTAGCTTAGGCTATTAGTTGTATCACTTAAACTTGTTACTAAAACTACCTTAAGCTTCTTTTAAACAGTATTCTCTTATTGTAAAATGTTTTCTTTTCTAAGGTGCAAATAAATATATATATATTTTTTTCAATTTTCAATAATATGTGGAAAAAGCTTGTTTACTCGCAGTTAAGCTCACAGAGAAGTCAAACTCGTTTCTTTTAATTTCCTTATCAAAAGATTACATTAAAGTCATTACAGAGATAACACATTATGGCCAAGCCTATCGGACGGAAGTCGGTACTATCGTGTCACTTTCAATTAGTTATCAATGGGATAAGGAAGTTCCTTTTTAAAGAACATAATTTAAAAATGTCTTAGCTCATTGACCAGCGTTCAACAAAATGGGTTCTGTATTTCTGCATTAAAATTTATATGTGAAACCAAAACGCTGTTCAGTTTTCGAAATAAGCAATAAAGTTGACTATAAAAATGATACGGGAATATTAAAATCACTGATCGGTAACCTCCCAATCTCTAAAGTTTTCCACCAAACTTGTAAAGCCTAAGTAGAAGTGACCATCACAATCCAGCGGAAAAAAGAAACGGCAATGAGGCAAACATATCCTACGTTGATGCAAAGTTCATTATCCAGTTTACTACTATAATACTGCCGTAATATTACGATCGCTATTTGAGGAAGCACGTCAGAGTTTTTGGTGTTATAACTGAGTAAATCAACAATTGTGGTCTTAAACATTTTGCATAGATTTTAGATAGGATTACCTAAAAACTAGAAAGTGAATAACTTTTCTGCTTAAAACACCTAAGCAGTTTCAAACATGCCTGATAGTAAGAGGCTAAAGAAAGTGTCAGATAAAGTAGATAACAACCTACTTTTTTCAAAAGATAATTTAGTTTCACATGAGTGGCCCAGGCTTATCTAATTCACGAAGTTATTTTGTACTGGACAACCGTCGAGTTATATCAATCTGAGGTTAAAATATTAACTCTAGGTCGTACCAATTGGGTTTAGAGTGACTTTGCGGAGTCGAGACCAGCTGTTGAAGTTCAATATTTTACCAAGACTATCGATTTGTCTCAAACAAATTGAATTACAATTTTTGAATAAAGTAGATGATTGCTAAACTTTTATCCAAGACTAGAAAATGACTTTATTTCCTCTTAAAAATAGAGAGTTTCACTATCGATTAAATTCAGCTAAATAGACGTCTTTAACGTTGCTTTCAAATTGCAGGTTCCTTCTACGTACCTAGCTATTAGATGCTCTATGGTGCAGGCATGTAATGAAGGCAGTTTTCCGCTTGCCCGCACCATTACTCCCCAAGAACAATCGTCGCAAATCCCAATGCACTAGGAAGTCTCATGATTGCGATGCTATTCCACTTTTTGTCCTAACAATGCGATCTATTGAGAACAATACAACATTGTAGACACACCTGCCTCGATTATAGTGAAAGTTTTATAACTAACTGTTTGTAGGTGTACCTACATAGAAAAATATACCTTTGTCAACAGTTTTGTAAAAATGCGTCAAAAACAACGCAAAAAGCATTGCATTAATTATTTTCAACGGTCACAACAAGAGGCTACCATATTATCACAACTATAAACAAAACGTTGAACAAAAAATAAAAAAATACTCTCCAAATTGAGCCTCATTTAAAAAGATATTTAAAAAGCCACATATAGCAACTTTGGTAGAGATATAACATAAATGGTGATCGATGAAATCAATTATTCAGAATTAAAAATATAAAATAATGGTGGACACAATTTTTCACACGGCATCATCTAGCCCTAAAACTGATTTTTAAAATAGGAAAACTATCTTCTTACAAATGGTTAAATGTCAGTAAATATACACGTTTTAGAGGACGGACTGCTTTGATACACTGAAGTAAAGTACTATTTATCTAGTAAGTATACAGACTAGATCTCGCACAAAAGTTATGAGCTACATATCCAAGCCACTATATAAGATCTGCTACTGAAAAACCGATCTAGCTCAAGCCAACGGACTGCCCGAGTTTCTAGCATACCTACTTGCTTCGTATGTGCTACACCATCAAAATAAAAGCTAGGTATATTTTATTCTAGAAGTTTCAACTGTAAAATGATCATTGTTCCTATGATCTTCCAAGTAAAATACCATAAAAAGAGATTTGAGAGAGATTTTGAAAGTAAAGTAAAACTAATTTTCCCAGACTCTATTAGTTCTCTATGCGTTCACTCTGACCTTAGACCTCTAATCTACTGTAAAATACAAGTTATCACAACGTATGTTTCCCTAATGCTTTGCATAATTTCTCGTAATATATTACATTTCACCTCAAAGTCGTAGAGCCAGCCATTATCACGAAAATAGTTTTATAGTGCTCGGTAAGCGAATATTTCTAATAAATAATTACTCGTAGATAAAAATTATTTAGACTAAGCACAGCAAAAATATAGCATTATCTTGAATATCACAATTTTTAAGTCTTTCTATGTGTCATGTTTTGTATTTGTGTATACCTCAGTATCCAATGTATGCAAGTAGATATAAAAGCTTAATAGTCATCTATCGATTGCATTCACATAATAACTTTAAACTTTAATGAGAAGATATATTCTATAAAAAATAATTATGCATCCGCGTTGATAGAATTATGTAGGTAATTTTATTTAAGTACCTACCTGGATAGTCACTATCTCCGTATCCATATTCTAAACGGCAGTACGTGGTCTGAACACCAATGTAGCAGGAAGTTAGGATTACTCACTAGACTTCACCATTTTGCTGGCGAGGAAGCCTATATATTTTTTATCGTAGAGATTTTAAGCTATAAGTAGCCTTGTTTAGTCGTAGGTAATAGGTTTAGATTTGACCAACATAAAAAAACACAGAATTGAAATTATCGTGGTATGGTATCATTTCCGCAACTACGTTGAGGATGGTCACGAATGGTGCTAATGGGGAAGGACCTCTAAACTGTAAACGAAACGTCAGTAGGAGAATAATAAAGTACGTGGTACAATCGTAATAGTTTCGAAAAAAAAATACAAGGTCGATTTGTCGTTTTATTATTGCTCCTTGAAGGGTTATAATACAAGTTTACATATTCGTATTTTATGTCTTTAAAATGTGAAATGTGTTGACCCATACTGTTCGCACCATAAACCATAATTTTTATTTCACTTATTTTACACTGTAAATCATCGAACTGTTAAGGTTGGTCTTCAAGGTTTATAGCCTATTTGACTGGCGTAGTACCTGAATATCAACATATCTTTCTCCCCTCTCCAACCGTTTTTGTTGGCCATTTAGAAAGCTCTAATAAGCTTTACGTAATTCGTTTTTTAATTGATTTAGTCATCACAACAAATCAAATCCGTGCTGTTGTGTTTCTATGAATTCTTACTTATTTATGCTTACCTACTTTCGTCAAATCAATTGTGCTCATTTATCAAAGTGGCATGAACACTTTGTTTGTACCTATGCACTTACAATGCTTATAAAACGCTTATTCCTAAAGCTATAGAAAAACGACACAGTCACGAGTTGGGACAGTCGTGCCGGAGAGCACACAGAATAAACATAAAAGAACTGTCAATCGGACCATTTTAGGAGTGTAATAACATAACACTAAACTTAGCACTTTTTTGGTATCTTACCCAAACATCCAATTCGAACATCATCAAAGAAGAAGGATTTTGAGCATTTATTTATTGTATATACGAGGAAAAGAGATGCGTCAAGAGATATCATCTTAATTTATCAGATACCTCATTTACTCAAAGAAAGCTAGAAGTTATATTAAAATTTAGCTAGGTAGGTATCGCATTTTACAATAGCCACGGTTGAAATTTCACCTGAATTTCCAATACCATTTTAGAACAACTTGAAACTTATATGGAAAAATCTGATGGCTTTACCTTGGATCTTAAACTATTCCCGAGGTGATCATGCGGTGGTGACGGCGATCGCAACTTCGTGACTGAGAACAAATCACAATAATTCAGCAGTCAGTAAAGAACGGAAAACAGATAGGCCACCCTGATAAAGGCATTCACTGGCAATTGGGTTTTCCGTTAGTTTGAGGACGGATACCATCAAAGCTCACTGAGATAAAGAACACAGCCTCAGTAAATACAAGATGTAGGTTCGATAGGCGAGTAGCCGGCTAATACAGCAGGGTTGCGAGTTCCTGTAAAGGTTGAGAGTTTCAGGATTCATCCATAAAGACGTACTTGAATTAGATTCAATAAATCGAGTGGTTAGTAGCTACTCTATTTTAAGCTGCAGGTTAGGGCCTCTAGCTCACGCTATTTACCCTAGTTTCTTCTCTGGAAGCTCTAACTTTCAGGGCGCAGGGAATTGCTCAGTTGCCTTACTGGCTTCAGATGTTGGGCCTCACTTCCAACTACGAAGACTCGGATGGTGTGAAAAGGATATGGGGCTATTTTTCTTTTATTTAGACGGTCAGTGTTTTCTTGGTGCTTTTTACCTCTTTCACTCGTCAGTTGAGTCCTGTCTCACGGAAAACTATTACGAGGTCCATTTAGTAGACTTTCCCATTGTTTTACACTTATTCGGTTTGATGAACTTTACCGAGGTTTGAACTTAAACTACCTATACCCACATGTTTTCCGTTTATCCTCGCTTCACAGATGTCATCTGTGGCAAAGTCACCACAAAAAGAGACTTCAATGAGACGTTTGCAATGATGTAATTTGTGTCAAACATCAGAAGAGATGATTGCGCTCACTGCAACTTTTACTGATAGAGTCCTAGTAGGTAACTCCACAGTCAATTATCGATAGCCAAACAATTATCTATCCATGCATACCTACTCATATTAGGTGCATTCATATTAGGTTAAATAAATAAAATAGATAAATAAATAACGCTGGATATTCATATTGTAAAAACGGGAATTTTCACGTACTGCACTATCGGTGAAGCCACCGACTAAGTTTCGACTCATTCCGACAGTCTTCATTAGGGTGAGTGGTTGCGACTTTCTCGTTCCGCGTCGCGCCGTGCACTACACTTGCACGTGCACTTGGTATTGCACTATTGGTGCCTTCACCGATAGTGCAGTACGTGAAAATTCCCGTTTTTACAATATGAATAGTCTAGTTCACGATAGTTTTTGGAATAAAACGCTGGATATTTTCACACAGCATCATCTAGCCCCAAACTAAGCAGAGCTTGTATTATGGGAACTACATGACTGATATACTACTTATATACATATTTTTTTGTAAATACTTACACAATATACATAGAAAACACCCAGACCTGAGACAAATATTTGCAGATACAAACATTTGCCCCGTGGCGGGAATTGAAGTGACACTGCGTCACAGAGGTCGGCAAACAAGAAGTGGTAGTAATTATTGCCCGAGTATTGAAAGTAGAAGTAAAATAAAACGAGCCATTTAAAGCTAGTCTGTCTCGTCATAGCAATGTCAAGTTTTCACTGATCACACAGCATCATCTAGCCCCAAACTAAGCAGAGCTTGTATTATGGGAACTACATGACTGATATACTACTTATATACATATTTTTTTGTAAATACTTACACAATATACATAGAAAACACCCAGACCTGAGACAAATATTTGCAGATACAAACATTTGCCCCGTGGCGGGAATTGAAGTGACACTGCGTCACAGAGGTCGGCAAACAAGAAGTGGTAGTAATTATTGCCCGAGTATTGAAAGTAGAAGTAAAATAAAACGAGCCATTTAAAGCTAGTCTGTCTCGTCATAGCAATGTCAAGTTTTCACTGATCCATATTAAATTACTGACCACACTCAGCAGTCCCATATATATTAGTTACGCGGCGTGAAAGTAGGTACTTAGGTAAGTATAATTTATACACCAGTAGTAACAATAGTCTGAGAATACGTTTTATTTTGGTTCAAAGAGATCGCACCCACAACATTTAAATTGATACACCTGGGAAGCGCTTTCACGTCAGTATTTCCGTGTATTTTTTATTAAATTTATATATATATATTACTAAAAATATATAAGTATAAATACTTATAATTATTTTATTCAGTACACATACTAGTATATTATGCTACATACTACCCCTTATCTAAAACAAACTTACAACCACTTCATAATTGCCAATATAAGTATTGCCGTCTATATTCTGTGGCGGAACACTTTCTTTGACTTGCACTTGGCCGGTTTTTAGGGTTCAACAAGGAACCCTTATAGTTTCGTCATGCCCGTCTGTCTGTCCACGGATAGCTCAGATACTCTTAGTTCTAGATAGCTGTAATTTGGCATGGGTATACGTATTAATAACGCCGACAAAGTGGTGGAATAAAAATCTTGTGCATTTTTTTTAAGGTGCCGCCCAAACACGTAAGATGATTTTTTTGCTCGTCTATCCCATGGTACGGGATGTCGTTGGATAGGTATTTTTAAAATATTGTGTGATTCGATTTAGGGATCCGTTTGTGGAATATCGAACTTTAAAGTACTAATTTTTATTAAAGTATCCCCCCCCCCCCCTCTCCATCCCTGCCAACAGAACGGTTGTTTTCGGATATGTGAAAAAAATCACAGCAGTAGTATATAATATAACGAAGATAAAAGGGAAACTATCACAGCTAAGTTTGCTTTACAAGATAACGAGTAATAGTAGACCAACTTATAAAATGTACTTAATTAGCCGTTAAAGCGTGAGCCCAATTAATATGTTCATTGTAATAAAACAAAAAGGCCCCTTCTAAGTCCGCATATTGTGACGGAAAACTACGGAACCCTACAATGCGCGTGGCCCGACATGCACTTGGCCGGTTTTTATTAAATAATATTTGTGTACTTAGCTTATAATGAATATGAACGGCAACTTTTGGCAAGACAATCCTCGAAAGGGCCGATCGCAGATCGCAAAAGTGTTGAAATCGAAAGCGATCATGCCCTTTTACGAACCCAGTCCTTTATGTAATTTAAATGAAGTTTCACATAAACAATAACCACTTTTCTTTATAACCGTTGAAGTAACTCGTGCGTGAAATGAAATTTTTGACTCGACAATACTCGGCTTATGTCGTAGACACGCAATAAAAAATAATTATTGGAACGGCTCTACTTACTTACTTAAATGATTAACGGAAGTGGATTTGTAGACCCCTTATAGACCAGTCTTTTGGTTGCAGACTAATATCTTATTTTATATAGCTAAAGAAGAAATGATTTTGCACAACTCTAGATTTTTTGATGTGAATGATATATCAAGATATTTTTTCCAAAATTTGTAAAGCACCGTCGTATTTTTCGTGGTCTATTGCAGCGCCCTCTAGTGATTTGTGGTAATTAAACTCTTTAAACAACCATACTTGATGTTAAACAAATATTTTTCAAAAACCCGCATCACAGAGATATTCTTACTTCTCATTCTATCCTTCCTACTAAAATTATAAACGTGAAAGTTTGTGAGGATGTTTGTTACTCATTTACGCAAAAACTACTGAACTGATTTTGATGAAACTTTACAGTAATATGGCTTATATATCAGAATAACACATAGGTTACTTTTTATCCGGGTGCCACGCGGGTAAAGCCGTGGGCAGAAGCTAGTTGGTAATAAACTTACAACCTCGTACGGCAAACGCATATACGGGTTCCTTACGACGACGCTAAGAGTAAAAAGTGCCTAAAGTGTGTATACAACCTACTTTTGCCAAATAAAACACTCAACGAAGTCACTCAAAATCAAGCAACGTTCAGCATAGTTAATTAATTGGTGGCCGTTAGTGGCTGGCAGGAAAACCCGGCTGAGTCGCAAGAGTTACGGATTCGATTCCCGCTGCGGGATAAATGTTTGGATGACCTGCAACTACGGTGTGTACACATGGTGTGTTTTTGCCCACGACTCCTAATGCGGGTCTAGACAAATACCTCACGCTTATTATTCCTTTCATGCTAGCTAATGCAAATATGTCAAGTAAAAACTTGGCAGTATACACGTGACATCTCAAAAGCTATATCCATACAATTCAACCTTTCCGCAGGCGTTAACAACTTTTTAACACAGAAAGTGGTTGTTGTTGAAGGGCCCAGGAAACGCCCTGGGCGTCCTGGAGATGGATTGAATTGGATGGAAATGACATTATATGTTGAAATGTCAAGTGACTGCTGCCAAATTATTCTTTGACCAATTTGCGTTAGCATGAAAGGAAAACTAAGCGTGAGGTATCTGGCTAGACCTCCAGGACTATGTGAATGACTGTGGGCTTTTTATATTATGTTATAACGTTTTTAGAAGACTTTATAATATTTTTTTTTTAAATAAACTGAAAAAATATTAAGCTACGATCTATGACAGACTTGTTGAAGATTTTCTGGTGACCTCTCGACACAGAGCTCGGGCTACTAGTTGACTAGAAAAACTAAAACCAAACACTCTCGACTGATGGATAATCCCTGTAATGGACATTCTCAGATCTATACTGAATACGCGGGCTCACAAGGATAGCAAGTATTAGAGGATATACGGAGGCACATCCAAACATAACTTTATGCTTTAACTATAGCATTCCACGTGACAGGTTGCCAGCCCTGTTTATTGGAATAGAGCAGAATACTTAGAGCAGTTAGTAACATGAACGATGGATCGATGACATAATTGAAGGTTGCGGGAACTCGATGAATCGCAGGATGGCACTCTTTGGGGAGGCCTAATGTCCAGTCGTGGACTACCACAGGTTTTTGATGTTGTATAAGTTAGTAGCATTCTAGCAGACAATTATTTTTGCAAAACTGTTTCAGCTCAAGAAGTCTGTAATTATGTACCAATATGAAAGCTATGTGATTAGATGATCTACCTTTGTATTACATAGTTAATTAGCCTACACTGTTACATTGTGCACCCAGTCGGAAACTCTCGCTGCGAATCCGAAGCTATGGTGAAAACGACTATTAGGTTCCTACTGGGCAATCAGGTACATTGTATGATGTGCATAGTAATGGTGTGTAAGCCCCTACAAGCCAGTCTTTTGAATAAATAAACCATAAAAGATTGAAAATGTAGTTAAAATTGAAAATAAGGCTAACAACCTAGGAATTTTTTTTTATTGTTTAGATTAAATAACATGGGGCTATAATGCTCCCCGAAGGCAAGCACCCCGAGTCCATAACTCTACCTATTGTGTTCGACCGGTAATGCAACTAAGATGCAATTACGATACGGAATACTGTTTCTAATCTAACTACTTATAAAAGCTATTGGCATTAGAGAAAATAAGATAGAATGAAGATAGGTTATTGTTATAAACGGCTATCTACGTTTAAAGCTAAGTCTGAACTGAAGAACAATGTGCACACGTTCTGTTTAAAAACTATCAAAGTTCTTAATTGAGTGCGTACGTACCTACCTGTTAGACTTATTTACCAAGTAATATAATGCCAATCGACATATCCGAAAAAAAAATAACTATGATATTTATGATATTTCGGCGGGTCCGATTCCCGCCGCGGCGGGACAGATGTTTGTGATCTGCAATTTTTTTCTCGGGTCGGGGTGTTTTCTATGTACATTTTTTAAAATCATTATAAAAAAGTCCATTAGTAGTATATCAGTCATGTAGTTCCCATAATACGAGCTCTACTTAGTTTGGGGCTAGATGATGCTGTGTGAAAAATGTCCAGCATTATTTACTTATTTATCAAATTGTTATATGTTCTGCAGATATTTGTTCCGAGTCTGTGTGTTGTGGTACCACGGTACTCAAAGTTCTTGATATATACGACTTTTATATGTAAACGCCATAGCATAGCGTCCTCAACTGCAAAGAAGGATTTTAAATCTTTGGCTGAATCAAATAGCAATAAGACTTGATGGTTAGGGCCCAGGACTGTAACGTGTCTGTTGGAGGTTTAAGGGTTCCGGAAGTACCTACCTAGTAAAAATCTCACGGTTTTAGAGTTAATGGACATTTACGATGTTGTTTTTACCCATTTTCATTCTTTTCGATTCCAAGATTACAAAATAATGAATTTTATCAATCTGTTTTAATTAAAGCATTCTTGGATGACTGTGCTATCAAATATTAACTGCCGTTGCGTAAAAGTTTGACCTTCTGTGGTGTAAAAAAAATGCAGGGTCACCTGAGTGAACAACTAGTAAATAACTTGCCTAGTTCATTGAGAATCTGAAATAGTATAGCACTCAGTATTTTCAGCGTTCAATTCAAAGAGTATTCCTGTTAAGATAGATAAGGGTAATTTTTACAAAAATTAAAATTGTGCTACAAAATTAAAGTAATAAAAAAGGAATTTACTAAAAATAGAGAAATGAGACAAATTAAAATTCTACTAATATTATAAACGTGAAAGTTTGTGAGGATATTTGTTCCTCTTTCATGCAAAAACTACTGAACGGATTTTGATGAAACTTTACAGTAATATAGCTTATACATCAGAATAACACATAGGCTACTTTTTATCTGGGTACCAAGCGGGCAGAAGCTAGTACTTTTATAACATTCGAATTTTCTACAAGTGCTCCAAATTGCTACAACTAGCTCTTATGCACGCCCTGCATCCTCTCATAAAAGAGCGCTTTATTTGCGCGCAATATGCCCGGATTCTGTAATAAGCAATAACCGTGAGATTTTTATAAGGTATTTAGGTATTTTTATTTTCTGAACAGTTATGATGCCCCTTACTTATAGGTAAAGGATTGCCCACTCTTTACGCCACACCCTGTAAATGTGCACGCACCTTTCGGTTGTCATAGCAACGACGCGACGGTTTCTTGCTGTGCGCGCGAGTCTATTTTGTCAAGCCATCATTCGTCGCTGTTTGTTGTCTACTAAAAACGGTCATCAAATCAAGTATCTCTATAGGACTTTTTTGCAACTTTACTTGTTGCAAAAAAGAAATTGTCACAAAATTTTAAAATCCCCCCGACGTGTTTTACATAAGTAGTTTAAGAATCTCTCACCAATTTATGCTCATTTCTCTTTCCTGCTTAATCATTAGACCCTGATCTATCACCACTATCTATCTACCTATAACTAATTATATATATATATATATATATATATATATATATATATATATATAATAACTATAAACCTATAATAAATTCATTGAAGCCATTCCAATAACCAAAACACGATACCTCCGCTGTATATTGTTGTGGAGTTGTGTGTCCTGCAGATTCCAGGTGATGCCTCAGCATCAGGTCAAGATTACCATGTTTTTGCAAAATCATTGAAGGAACAAAAATTCAGGACCCCCTTACCTTAGTACCTATTTACTAAACTGAGATGACATACCTAGTAATCTAATTTTTGAGCCAAAAATGGAGTGGTTCCAATTCCAATTAAGATGGGCCCTTAATAGAACAGGGAGGTCAGTGCCCACATTGTGTCAGGTTGAGCAACATCTGAGTTGATACGTTGAGAATAGTGGCCCAGTCGGCGACCTACCCATACCTCCCTTCCATATCAGCAGCCGCCATCTTCATACCTATGGAACAGGTGTGGATTCAGAACCTGTTGATACACTGACTTGTTTGTATTAAATAGGGAGCAAAATGCATTTTTTTTGTCAATATCACAATTCAGTCCGCGACGGGTCCTTTCTATGCCGTGAACGGGCCTAATAATGTAGGTTTGTTGCAACCGATCCATATGGATCCATAATATAACAAAATGTTAGTCTACCATATGGTAGACAGTCCTTTAGCTAACATTTTTTTTCGTGAACTTCATGTGTTCGGTAAAATTCCAATAAATCTTCTGTTTTTTACCTAGGTACCTAAGTTACACTAACATTTTGTTCTATTATTCCACTTCTGTGGTTTTTACCCGCGACGACAGAGATTAGTTGTTTGTCTGTTACCATTACACAGCGAAACAGCTTAGGTATCGGATTGTGATGCGATTTCTACGATTTGTGTCTTCAAGAATGGTTCTAAAATAAGCTTTTACCACAGGGTAAGATTACAAGGAACCGCTGTAATCGATGGTGGAGAGACACGTTCGTATCTTTCAAATTTTGTAAAAAATAAATGAACGGTGTTTTACAAACTAACTCAAGTAAACAACCTTTCAGGATTCTGAGACGCTCTGTATTATTCTAGTCTATGACCTTACCTTTCTGGTGCCTCCAACACTGCTAGCGATGCTCTCAGCGTCGTAGTGTCGGGAGTACGGGTCCTGATGACCCCGGGACACGCATTGCCCCATAGGCCCGCGCCTAACTGACTTTATACCACTTTGTCCTTCATTCACTCCTCAATTCGTTGTTGCACTTATTGTTATCGACGATAGTGTCCAATCACTCATGTTTTTTTTTCACTACCAAATCTGTAAATAGGCATACATGCGTCAATAATTAATTCTACCTGCAGTGGTAAGAATTATAATACATAACAACTCCCACGCTGTGCATTCCTTTTTAATTTGATCATTAACCGAGCCTTTGAAACAGAGAGCTTTTCGGAGAGCAACATTGAATTTATCTAGACAGATATTTCAAAAAGCTTACAAAGCAAGCTTTGGAAGCTAACGGTTTTGTCAATAATTAATCCTTTGAACTTATTGCTATCATAAAATTATCTATTTAAATTGCTCAAAGTCACATCTACCTATATGCCTCGGTCATCTTTGTGACAGGTACGTACCTAGGACATTAATAAATTAATTACTAGATACCTAGGTACGTGCCTACCTAAATTAACATGCACCTGCTAATCTCTAAAAAAATCGTCTAGCTAGAACATCACAGTGATACTTTATGCAGGTTAACCTACCCTCAATCAAAGGGTTTATCACAGAACCAATATTTATACTTAATTTCTGGTTTGTTTACATATTACACGTTATTCTACAAACAAAAGTACACCGCATGATGAAGCGCGTAGCGCGCGCTGCGCCCGGTGTCCGACTGACTGAGGGAGGATGGAAGCATGCGCTCGCGCGTGCAGCTTGTCCGGCGCTGCTGGCGCGGCGCAAGTATGGATTGACCCTAACATGATGAGTCAAGCGACTGGATCATCGATCGCTAAAATATTTTATTTTAATATTTATCCTTATTTTTATTTAACTGCTGCTTGATCGGAATTGGAAATAATCTACTTGCCTATAAAGTCCTTCTACATCTACTTACCTTATCTATTAGTAGGAAGGTACCTTAATTACTATCAAACTTAAAAATCAATTGTTAGCAATAATTCTCAGTTAAAATTTAAAATATTCCTTTTAAACATCATACAATTAAATAACACAAACCTAGGTACAACATGCACTTATGTAAGTATTTAGATAGGTAGGTATACTTAGATTAGATAGGTACCTAACGTAGGTATTTTTAGGTATCTAGAAGGTGAGTGTAGGTATAGGTACCTAAATAGCTTTCTAAAATAATATCTACCTACTTAATTTAAGTGGTTCCAAATAACAACATTTTGGAACTTGGGTTGCGAATTTCCATGTTTGTTAATAAAAGAGATTTGAGGTAGGTAGGTATATCGGTAGGCTCTAGTCCTGCCTAACTGAACCCAAACAATTTGATAGCAGGCTCCTAATTAATTCCCCGGCGATTAGTAATCCATAGAACACGACAATGGTCAAGGTTAACCGGTCGGTCACCTATAAGCTAGAAAGATCTTCTTTATAAAGATAAAATAGACTTTATTTACAAAGGTAAATAAATATATTTTGTAGGGCTTTCTTACTTAAATTTGGGATAAAACGAATTGGCTTTAACTCTTCTAATTTTAGATATCTTAGGTCCAAGCTTGTTCTTAATTTTTATTAATGAACTTTGCCAATTTAATCCCGTACATGGTAAGATCTTTACATTTGCTGACGATACAGCTTTGATTTTCGAAGGTAAATCATGGGAAGAAACTCGATTAAATGCGGAGCGTGGCTTAAACAATGTTATTCTTTGGCTACAAAAAAATCTACTCACACTAAACTATGGAAAAACTAAATACCTATGCTTTAGCATTTTGAAAAATAACATCCCTACTAATAACTCGTTCAAAATTCAGGCACACACGTGCAGTTATCGCCATAACACTTTTTGTAATTGCCCTGCCCTCGATCATGTTAAGTCAATAAAATATTTAGGAGTAGAACTCGATAACCAGCTATCTTGGATGCCTCAAATCAATACTATTGCAGCTCGCCTTCGAAAACTAATCTGGATTTTTAGGAATCTACGAAGTGTTGCCCCTACTGACTTACTTAGAATCGTGTACTACTCACTCTGTCAATCAGTAATGAGCTATTGCATATCTGTGTGGGGAGGAGCATGCAAAACAATGATCATAAAAGTGGAAAGAGCTCAGCGATCAGTGCTGAAAGTCATGCTGTCTAAGCCGTTCCGTTACCCAACTGAATCCTTATTTGCTGAATGGCAATTACTCTCAGCCCGCCAATTATATATTCTTCAGTTAATAGTTGCACAACATAAGAAAAATACCTTTATTCCTGACTTAAACCACCAAATAAGGAAAAATAGACGAGTATGCCACGTTCCCCGTTGCAATACCTCTTTTGCTAGACGTCATTCATATTTTCGAGGACCATATCTTTATAATAAAATTAATATCAATCTTCAGTACTACGAAATGACTTCCTATAAATGTAAATTCACCCTGAAAAATTGGCTACTTGATCAAAACTACACAGAAACTGAAAATTTACTTGTCATCCTATCATAAAACATATAAGTACCTACCTACGTTCATTAAACATTTTAAATCACCATACTTCTTTCCTATACTCTCACACACAACACATCCATACACCCACACCACTCTCCCCCCACACACATCCCTCTACACACACTTATACATTGACAACTAAACATAGCACCTTTTCTCCAAATTTACCAACCTACCTACTTACAGACACTTCTCTCTTTATCTAAAATTGTTGGTGTCCAATCCACAATAATAAGTCTAACCTACTACTTAGTCATATATATATATATATATATATATATATATATAGATATATAATGTTTTCTATCTAACTACGTATTGTATCGTCACATCATGTCCGGAGGGAGGTATAGGTATGCCATCATACAGGTTCTAACCTAGTTTGGGTACCTATGTTTCTCCAATCTAAATTGTTTATCTTAGTAAAACCATTGTTAGAGAATAAGATTTGTAACGTTTATCGTTTTTAATAAATTATTATTATTATTATTATTATTATTATTATTATTATTATTATTATAACTTGTCTGGCTGCGCCGGCGCCGTTTCCCTGCGCCGCACCGCGCCGTCGTCGTCACGTCGCCCGGCCAGCCCGCTTAAAACATTATACGTGTTCCTTTCTTCCTTTCACAGAAAAGTTAGGGCTACATGCTATGTATCCTTAGCGTCCTTTTACCGGCACAAAAATTGGGTTTCTTGTCTACGTAATTTAGGTTTTTTTTTCCAGTTTACCCTTTTAGGGTAGGCTATAGTCGTATGAAGGAAATTTAGAGTCAATGTCAATAGGCGGATCTGTAGTATGTCATCACATAAATCAATGTCAATGTCACTGTACGTTAATTCTGTTTGTCATAGAGATTTCTGAAAAAATGAACTGGTAAACAAACATTGGGTGCGTAGTGCAGCGTAGTTTTTCAGTTTACGCGCTGAAAATTTTACGGATAAAATATTTTTCCTGGCATGCTAACCCGAGCTGGCTTGAGAGCTTTCTCCACGGAAGCGCTAAAGATAATCAATAATGTTGCTAAGCAACAGTTCATGACATCAATGCATGGCAGTAAGTAATTAACAATATATTCCTAGTTAATAGTATTCAAAAATGACTCTTATTTCAATAACTCCTACTTACCTAGGTTAACGCTCAACCATTGCGCATAACATTCAAAGTTCTCGTAGGCTTTTCCTCAAAATTCTGACCACATTAGGAATGTTGCCTTCACTAACTTCACAAAGGTTCGGCACAGCTACAAAAGCAATAAACCAACAAATAAAATTTCGTAAAGAAATCGTTGCTTTTTCTATTTTTTCTTTCAACCTTATTTACCTACTGTTGAAGTTGTTTCAGTGGAAGCTACTTTAAGTTATGAAGCCAGTGGAAAGAACATAACATTTAATACCACTAATGTACCTCCTCAGTTTCAAGGGAAGGGTGTTGGAAAGCTGCTCGCTGAGGTAAGTTAACACTATATTTATTAACAAGTAAAATTTTGCTAAATTACAAAGCCAAAGTGTTTTCTATCAATAGTCAATACATTTATTGCTTTCACATGCCATGGTAGGTACATAGATGGTGTTTACAGGTAGGTATCTCACATGAACCCTGTCTAAGGGTATAGCAACATATAGGTAGGCAGGCCAAGGTTTTGCATAAACAAACTAGTTATAAATATATACAGGAAATAAATTTAAGTCTAAAATATGAACTTTGTATTAGAGTATGGCATTCTAACTATGAAAATATGAGGTTTTATTTTCATATTTAGAATGTCCATGTAGGTAGTCATTATAAGTGCATTATTTTGTTATTCATCATTTATTACAGCACTCACTGATGGCTTGTGGTGATAAAATAATAATAAGAAGGTTGCAGGTTCGATTCAAGCTGCGGGACAAATGTTTGTATGATTTGCAAATACACTCGTGAGCAAAAAAATCTAACTGAACATTAAAATATTTTTTTCTTAATAAAATCTTAAAGCTGCTAGTATTAGATTCAAAATGATATAAAATATTGTAATGTTTCTTACTCACACAACCCAACAATATGTTGTGATCAGTAACCACCCTTTTTACGCTTGTTTACAATAGTGCTAATGAAGGGTTACTGACCCATATAAAAGGTTATCTACCTCACCTACCCTTATCAGTTAGCTGTCAAACATCAACCAATACACATCTCCATTATCAACAAACAAGAATTCTACCTGAAAATGGATACAACAAGTGATGAAGCTGCTCAAGCGGTCACCCTATTGCGACAAGGCCAGAGTCAGCGTGAAGTGGCACGTGCGCTGAACACTTGCCAGTCTGCTGTTTCCAGAGTCTACCGTCGTTACCAAGAGACTAGTAACTTTAATCGAAGACGCGGTTCCGGAAGAAAAAGGTGCACATCAAGGCGTTCAAGTCCAACAAGAGCTCAGAGAAATGCGAGAAGTGGCTGTGAGTGACTGGACATTCAGAAGTCGACTTAAGGCAGCTAGCCTTAAGCCAAAAAGGCCAGCTTTACTGGCTTATTGACCCTAAATTAACCCCAGCCCACCGAACAGCCTGCCTACGATTTGCCAGAGAACATGTTGATCGGACTGACGAACAATGGAGCTCCGTTCTCTTCTCAGACGAAAGCAGAGTATGCTTGCATGGTAACGATAGAAGAGGACGAGTCTACAGAAGACCTGGAGAAAGATTCGTGCAGTGCTGCATCAAAGAAAATGTGGTTTTTGGAGGAGGTTCCTGGATGGTGTGGGCGGGCATTTCAATGGAGGCAAAAACCGAGTTGGTTTTTATTGAAACTGGCGGTCGAATGGGAGGATTGACGGCGAACCGATACATCGAAGAGATTTTAGGGGATCACGTCGTTCCCTACGCCGGTTTCATCGGCGAAAACTTCATCATAATGCACGACAATGCCCGTCCACATACTGCAGGTTCCGTCCGGCAGTATTTACAGGAGGTCGAAATTGCCGCTATGGACTGGCCAGCGCGTAGCCCGGACTTAAATCCTATCGAGCATTTGTGGAATGAACTTAAAAGAAAAGTTCAGACTATAAATCCTGCACCAGCCACGAAATCGGACCTCAAAGCGGCGCTCATTGAAGAATGGGATAGCATCGAACAAGATCGAGTAAAGAAACTTATTCGATCCATGAAGAAGCGATTGGAAGCTGTTATTAGGGCCAGGGGGGGCAACACTAAATATTGATAAGTTAATTTCAATTAAATTAATATTTTGACGAATTTAAGCTGGTATTTTCTTTACTGTTAATAATCACCTTTTTCATTGCTTAAGACTCCTTCTCATTCAATATTTTTTCTTTACCAAAAAAAAGTTTTAATAACGTAGACCACTCATTTTAATGCTAAAACTAACAGCTTTGAGATGTTAAAATCAGAAATAGAATGGAAGCTTCAGATTTTTTGCTAGAGTTTTTTAACCGCGAACGTGCGTCCTGAGTCGATTTTTTTGCTCACGAGTGTATTTGTCTCGGGTCTGGGTTTTCTATGTATAATATGTAGGTATGTATTTACAAAAAAAAAATATAAGTAGTATATCAGTCATGTAGTTCCCATAATACAAGCTCTGCTTAGTTTGGGGCTAGATGATGCTGTATGAAAAATATCCTGCATTATTAACTATCCTTGAATACATACAAATCTATTGCAATAAACTGCAGTATAATCTGATAAGCCATTTTGGAAAAAAATGTAACATAATATTGCTTTTTTTTCCACAGCATGCATTCTATCATGCATTAGACAAGAAACTGGATGTTGTGGTCAAATGCCACTTTCTCGCTAAATATTATGAGAACAACCTAAATAAGTACAGAAACCTTAAGGTTAAGATTCAACTAGATTAGTGAAAATGGAGGTAGCATGGCTTAGAAGTAACATTCAATATTATTTACGAGAGAAATGTTATGGAAATGCTCAACAGATATCAAAACAAGCTTCTACACAGTTTGGTGAAAATGCTGAATTTTCATTTTACCATGGAATTGCTTGTCTCTTAGAAGGTCAGATCCAAAATGGAATCAATGAGCTCACACCTTTACTGGCAGAGAGGGACTTTGAATTGGCTGTAGTCATTGCACTCATATTTGGGCATAAACATGCCAGCAATACAGACAGGGAATCACTCTACAGCCTTGAGTTAAAACTTAAAGAGGAAAAGAAACTGGCTAACTTCATGTCATTCTACTATGCAGGATTATTTTTGTCCCTATCAGAGAAATATGAAAAAGCTGCTGATTACATTAACAAATCTCTTAGGAAGGATTCAAATAACATAGATGCTATTATCTTGAAAGGTGTGAATGATATGTACATGAACTATGGTGAAATGCATACTTCAGTGCTAGATTGCTTAGAACTAGCATTGAACAAAAGTGAAAAAAACATTGATGCATTACTCGGTCTAGCAAAGTTCAAATACTTAGCAAAAGACCATGAAGCTTCAAACCTAACTTTGGATCGGCTTATAGTGAACAATCCCAGTCAGGTTGTGCCTTTGATAGAGAAACTAAAAAATGAATTTTCTGTGCAGAAATGGGATGCTGTAGTTGATACTATTGAGAGAATATTCCCTTTAGAACCAAATAATATTGAAGCTCTTAAAGTAAGGATTTTCCTAGCTCTGTGTAAAAATTCAGACTACATTGAAGCAGCTGATCAACTTAACAGATTCTTTACTATATTGGAAAGTAATGAAACTCACAATGGGTATCAATTCTACAACACTACTCAGATATTTTCTAAAGTCTGTGGAAGATCCAGTGCGGTATTATCACAGGTATACAAATTCGCCCAGTATGCCTCAGAAATGTATCCAAATAATGTAGATTACTTGAGTGAGGTTGGCTACCAGTGTATTCTGCAAGGGAAATATAAAGAAGCTCTGAGTTTCTTCAAAGCAGCTAGTAAGTTGGATAGTAACTCTATAACCGCGCTATGTGGTTTGACTTTGTGTCAAATGCATGAGAATGGACCAACAGACCAAATCGCCCAGCAAATTGAGCTGTTGTTTGAAATGCAAGGGGCAAATAAAATGCCTGTACTATACCGTCTATCAGCGGAATTGAATGCCAAGAATTCGCCGAATGCTGTTGCATTCTTAAACACGGCTTACGAAACAAAAATTACCTACGCCAATCGCAATCCATTCAGCTTGAGCTACATCAAGGATTTGGACCCAGATTTTATATTGGAAGTATTCAAGGAGTACAAAAAACATATGCCAAAAAAACCTTCTGTAATAGTCGGGCACCTACTTTACTCTGAAGACGATAACGACTCTTCTGTCTCCAATTGCTTCGACATGCTTAATGCTGTTGTTGAGGCATGCCCAGGCTTAATTTCAGCATTATATGAGTTGGCAAGGTTGAAATATCTTTTCGGATTCGCAAGTGACGCTCAAAAGCTGGCTCTGCAACTTAACGACCTTGATAGTACCCATGCTGGGTGTCAAGTACTCCTATCACAAATATACATACAGCAGGAATTATTTACCAAAGCAGCTCAGAGCCTAGAGATGTGTCTAAGCTACAACTTCAAAGTCCGGGACAGTGCCATGTATCATTTCCTCAATGGAGTTATCCTCAAGAACATGAATCACCTTCATGAAGCACTATCAAGTTTCACTACAAGTCTGCAGATAGCCACAAGTAAAAATGCAGTCAGTCATAAGATGTTTGAGTCCGAATTGAATATCATTGATAAGGCGACTTTGTATCTACAAATGATTGAAATACAAACTGCTTTAGGGCAGTTGGCAGAAGCTGGGAAAACTATGCAGGTTAGACTTTGTAGATCGTAAATATCGTAATTATCCTACTTTTTGGATAACGAAGTATAAGAAGGCCCTGCCGCTCCCTACCTTTGTACTGAAATTCGATGAACAGAGGTAGTCCAAGATTCGTCATGGCATTCTTTAGGATAGGCCTATAGAAGTCCACTGTTGGACAGTAGGCTTAAAATCTGTTGATTATGATAGTGATGACTAGGATCTTCATAATACCTCTAATATTATAAATGCAAAAGTATAGTATGGGTGTTTGAATATGTTTGCTAATTATTTTCGTTGCAGCTAAATCTGATTTAGACTGACATAAGTTTGAACAATTTAATTTTACAAAATTACAAAAGCCCTTATGTTATCTATCATCAATCGTAGCGCCCCTTACTGACTTGTGGTAATAAAATCTACCTAGAACCATCCTTGAAGACAGACAAATCGATTGCAAAGACTGCACTACGATCATCGATCAATATCGCATATCGATATCGATACCGTATCACAAAACAAATAAACAAACTCTTATAGAAAAGCCATTGATCACCTCGATGGGAAAAGCATATCGAGAACTACTATACTAGTACGGATGTCCTTTGCTCGACTTGGCTGGAGCACTGTTGTACCCCCAGATACGGGCTGCTGTCGTCACAAGCAAAATTCCTTTTCCACTGAAACAGACACGCTCCTGGATTCAAATTCCCTTTGAATCAGAATACCTTTCAAACTAGGCTATCACATCTTAACTCGCATTCCAATATTTCCAGGAAGCAATCCAAGAGTTATCGTACACCTCTGAAGAAGGCCGCCTTCTAATCGCCCGCGCCGATCTGTCTCTCGAGAAAGGCGACGTTGACACCGCCTTAGATATCCTGGACGAGATCAAAGCGGGGCAGCCGTACTATTTCCAAGCGCATAGCAAGATGGCGCATATCTACTTAAAGGAGAAAGCAGACAGGGCTATGTTTACGGCATGTTTTAAAGAGATCGTCAACAACCATCCTATGGCGGACGCGCATACGATGATGGGCGATGCTTTTATGTCTATTCATGGTAAGTACATACTTGACGGTGGTGGGTGGGTATAGATCCGATCCAAAGGCTGGCAATTCTTCAAAAAACAATTATCTGCGAATGAAGACCTGACAAAATTTAAGTATATACTTCTTAAGATTAAACAGTTGGTTACATTATTGGGGCATTATTGAACGGCTGGATTCAAATAGCTGTATAGTTTACTGATAATAATTTTGACATTGCTCTGCTGATTGACATAAAATAATAATAAGCTAATTAACGTTCATGTAATAATAGCTCCAGACGTACGTGTCGCCTATCTGATGCGGATTCGAATCCCGCTAGTTCGATCATTTTGGTCATTACAGTTAAAAATATAAATAAACTTTGAGATCTTAATCTGAGCTTATGAATCTATATAACATGGGCTATCTTTTACACTGCTTCAAAGCGGACGAAGCCTTGTGCAGAAGCTAGTCTAACTTATTTTTTGTTGATTCTAGAACCGATCGAAGCAGCGGAATCCTACGAAGCTGCCATTAAAGAGAACCCTAAAGACATACAGCTAATCAAAAAGCTGGGCACATCACTAGTGCTAATGCACGAATACGACAAGGCGTCCCAACACTACGAGGACGCGATAGAGTTGCTGAATGACGATGAACTTAGATTCGAGTACCTGGAACTACTCGTGAAGGTTAATTTTCTCTATTCTTTTTCTTTTCTTATCCGCGACGCAGGAGCTCGTATATGCATTTGCCGTGAGAGGTTTTTTGTTTGTTTGTTGGTTGGTCTGTTACCATTTATTCCCGAAAAAATCAG
The DNA here is from genome assembly GCA_958496245.1 of Perizoma flavofasciatum. NCBI lineage: Eukaryota > Metazoa > Arthropoda > Insecta > Lepidoptera > Geometridae > Perizoma > Perizoma flavofasciatum. The sequence goes on along the minus strand of OY292419.1, from coordinate 11,033,224 downwards.
ATTGTATTTCTGTTTATGCAATTGATTTGTACGACTTAAAGGATGGTTTTATTCCCACAAGTTACTGGGGGCGTTGCAATAGACAAAAACTTAAACATAAAAAAAACAATATATGTCCTATCACTTTTCTATGTCATTTTTTACCGTAAAAGGCAGTACCGCCCGTCTTTTGATATGAAATCTAATCTTTTGATATTTTGGGTTCAAATTCTATCGCCCACCTATGGTGTATAAAAAGTTGTATTGTGCCCGCGCATTACTCTGAAACGTTGAAAGAAAATCAGTAGAATCTGGAACATGCCGGTTTTCTCACGACCAAACGACATCACGACATAGAACCAGAAAGTCAAAGAAAGTCATGATACAAGCATGAAAAGAATCGCTAAATTGGCTTTTTGTCACAGCGCAAAGTGTCGTAGAAAGTTTATTTATTTATTTGTTAAACTTAGCAATTACTCAGTTTTCTTTCTCACCTTAAATTTAAAAGTACTCAGATTATCAACGAAAAAAGCATCTAATTTTGTGTTAGATGCTTTTTTTGTTGGGTTGTAGGGTAATGATAACTTTAGATTGTTAATAGTTTGGGGCCAGGCGGATCTTCAAATGTAGCCCAATATATAAGATCTACGGGCTCTGCGGAAAATATGTATATTTCCCGCAGAGCCCGTAGATATAAAAGCCCAAAGTTATAAAATCTAAAAAAAGAATTAACATATGAAATTCAACTCAAATCGCAGCCATTTACAGGCTATTGTAATATTCAAAACTTTTACCCACAGCTCAAGCAATATGATAAGGTCGATACCATAATATCTTATGAGCTGAACCTGCTGTACAATAAAAATAAAGACATAGCCACATTGAAGCGCAGAGTGCGCTTGCTACTTATCCAGACGAGAAGCCGCGAACTCAAGAACCCTTCTGCTGGGAACATACATCTCATCCTTGCTGAAGCTAGGGACTTGCAGACTGCTGTCGTGAAGAGAATTGAGATCGGTTTGTTATTATACTATCTATATAGAATTATATCTTTTGTTACAGAATATATAATAGTATTTCGTACAGAATAGCTAATCAGCCCGTCCTGCCGGTAAACTTTATTAGTTACTTCATTTAGTTTAAGCGGAGGGGCTTACGTCATACGTGCTGCGTGATAAAATTCCCATGCACAAACCTATGCATGTGGTGATAACGACGCGTTATCACCACATGCATAGGTTTGCGTTATCACGTCATGCGCGAAAGTGGCCTGAGTGAAAAGGTAAAAAGGCATTACATGCCCGATACGATACGATTGTACGATAATAATGTTTTTTTTAATAGACAATCTCCTTTGCGTGATAGGTGATAGACGCAAGAGATGCGAGACAAATGTTTGCAAATGTTCTGCAGATTTTGTTTTGGGTCTGTGTGCTTTTGTGCCTGGTAGTTTGCCTGGGACTAGTCTGGTAGTTTGCCTTTTTTATATAAACCTTGTATTACAATCGCGTAATGTAAGCAGTATTCCGAAAACCTAAACAATAGACATAAAATCTTCGCTTGTGAATTTTGCCCGCATTTCTTGCGTCTCTGCCGGCCAACTCGTTCGCTGCCCCACGAACAATTATGAGATCATTTTATTAAGCCGGTTAAAAATGGTGAAGCGCGTTAATTACTACTCGTCATACTAATGTGACGAGTAGTTATTAAGTAGTGAATGCTGTACTAATCATCCTCAAAGTCTTGCTGGAAGAAAACTCTTGTTAGGACTAAGCTCACTTTTCTACATGCCCTATATGAAAGATTTTTGTCTGTATTCTGTCTGTGTACTATAAATAATAAAGTGTGTTTTTTATCAGATTCAAGAGGAGATGTGAAAGAGGAAAGAAAGCAACTATCCACAATTCTATGCGCGTTGGCGCGAGTTAAGAGCAACAGGGAACCAGCTGTAGCAGCCAACTTGTATTCCGAAGCACTGGTCCATTCTCCCAGAGACCCGGCGACTCTGTTAGCGCTGGCCAAGTTATTTGCACAGGTCTGTATGCACTACACTGCCCTGCCGCATACCAAGCATGGCCAGTCAGCCAGTAAAATCATTTAATAAAGTAAAAGTTTTTGTTCAACATTATTGATTTTTTAAATAAATTAGAATGGAAACAGGGATTTCTTTTTATTAAGTTTTTTTAACAGATGACTAACTAAATGCCCAGCAATATTTATATTTATTTAATTTTATTGTGTAAAATTACACAATGATTATGAGTAAGTAAGTATACTACTTAAACTGTCATTAGAATTTTATATACTTATATTTTTCCTTTCAGATGAATAATGCTGAGAAATGTGAGCAGACGTGTGCGGTGCTTCTGAGTACTGACCCTAACAACGAGTCTGCTGCAGTCATGATGGCCGATCTTGCTTTTAGAAAGGTATTCACTTTTCTGTGTAAACTAAAGTAAGCCCTCTTACTGCGATTTCGCTCAAAAAATATTCCTGAAATCCTTCTCATTTTATTGTCTCTCTTGGCATTTCATAATTTAATCCAGGGATTCCCGGAATAATTCAAGCTTTAAAAAAACCCACTAAGATACGCCCACTGCAACAGAATGAATAATGTACAGAAAAATCACTCTTAGAAAACGCATATCACGTAAAATCTCATTAATTGCAAGATAGTTCGCGGTTTTCCGATATTACACTGAACCGCTCGGTTAGATGACGTCGAACAGAGCATGAAATTGGTTCGTATTCCACGGCTGTGTTTTCCATGGTAGTACAAAACTACAAAAATGTACGCCCAGTATTACAAACCAAATATTTGAAACCAATGGTTTGTAATACTGGCTGTACTTTCCAGGAGTGGGCTTTCCATGGACATACAAAACGGTCACCCAGATAATTCACTAGCTTCTGTAAATGTCTGCACCGCGTGTTGCCCGTCTAAAAAGTTGTCTATGTATTATTCTAGGTCACGAACTATACCTGTTACAAATTTATTCCAAATCGGTCTAGCCGTTACGAAGAAAATATTACCAGCAAAAATACATCTAAACATTCACACTTTGACATTGATAATATTAGTAGAATTGTTTTAGGTGGATTTCGAAACAGCCCAGCGTCATCTAACCCAAATCCTCTCAGTGAAACATACTAGTTGGGAGGCTTTGGTGCAACTGATAGAGGTCCAATGGCGTCGGGGCAAGCTGTCTGAGGCGGAACAGGCATTAGAAGTGGCTAAACAGAGCCTGGGAGAGAAGGAAGATCAAGGTATGGGTATTTGCTATAAAGAAAACATGTTCACGACTGTATTCGGTACGCGGATCCGTGAGGATACTAAGTGTTGAGTAAAAATTAATAATGCTGGTCATTTTTCACACAGAATCATCTAGTCACAAACTAAGCAAAGCAGGAACTACATGACTGATATACTACTTATTTACATTTTATCGTTAATACATACATATTATACATAGAAAACACCCAGACCCGAGACAAATATTTGCGGATGATACAAACATTTGTCAGCGGGAATCGTATCCGCAACCTTCTGCCTCTCAGGCGGGCCTTGGCCCACTGCGCCACAGAGGTCGTCAGGGAGTTTGGCAAGTATCCACGTCTTGGTTACGTGACAGATTAGCCCATTGCCGCCTATTTGAACACTAACCGATGGTACATGTCTTAGAATTTTTGTCACGAAGTTTTCCTTCACCATTTCATTGGAGTTAACGTGTGGTTAACTCCAACGGTGCACACCTTCGGATCGAAGAAGTCAGGCCGTTCATACTGCAATGATATACCAAATTACCAATGTGTTTGCATCAGAAGTTTAGAAGTTGAAAAGAAAACGTTTAGAAGTTTAGAAGTTTTTTTTCCAGTTGGGGTGCGAAGCAGGCTTAACCAAAGTGTTTTGTGTCTTAGGTTACAGCTACTGCGCGGGTATATGCTCTATGTACGCGGGTCGCGCGACCACCGCTCTCCGTCAGCTAAACCAAGTGCGCCGGCACGCGACGTGGGGCAGCGCGGCCGCGCGTCGCATGGTGCAGCTCTGTCTCTCGCAGTATGCGCCGCAATCCGACAGCCCGCCGCAACCCGACACGTGGTGAGGGGGAACCTTTTTTTTGTGGTGAGGGGGAATCTACTAACAGATACCCTACCTCATTAAGGGTGTGATAGGGTTATGTGTGGTTCACGGACTCGTGGACTCACTAAACCCCCCCCCAGTGGCCGGCCTCGATGCATGTCATGGGGCTCCGGGATCTCCAAAGGAACGCACCGGTTCCCCTCTCGCGTAACGCCCTTCGCACGTCTCGGGAGGAAGTTGGAAAACCACCCCCAGCACTAACCGCATATGCCACGATATACCGCCGCCCTCTCGACGTGACTTGACATGAGAATGAGACTTCATCGCGTTATCTCGCAACCAACAACCGCTGGGGAGCAAAGAGCATCACATTAAATCAGAATGATAATTTTTGAATTGAAATCCTTACACAGTGAACTAATGGCAATTAACAATGTAAATTAAGTACCACCCAACAGCTTTTCCTGATTACAGCGACACCCGCTTACTAGCGCTGCATACCGCTGAAAAGTTGCTCGTTGAAGTGGCGCCCTCTGAACGCAAGCCGTTACAAGCGTTGCTCCAACTAGCTTCTAAGCAAAAGGCCCAAGCTGAACGCGTTTTGCAAGACCTTTTGCCGTTAGCTACAGAGGATGGACTTCAAGACGACCCGTACTTGATACTAGCTATTGCTGAGGCGTAAGTTATTTGAGAATATATTTATGTACGATGTATTATGTTTAATGTATTATGTAAGGCTGTATAATATACAATTTAAATATGTTTTGAACAATAACGTGTGTAGGATGAGAGCTGTTGCGCATTGCGTTGTTTGAGTATGCACTTTTAAGGTGCTGCCCTCTGAACGCAAAATGTAATTATAATCAAATTCAAAACTAGATGGAGCCACTAAAACTGCAATGAGCGCAATAAATCATCACTTCAGGAATGCTATCATCAACAGAATATTTTCATTGTTCAAACAGCATTTTTTATGTCAAATAAAAAAATGTACATGCTGGTGTGACTTGCCGATTCCGGGTTTATCGAGCCGATAAAGTTATGGAGTGATTATGAATAAGATCAATGCTTACGGAACACCCAAACGCATATTAAATTACTAATATAATATTATAAACGCGAAAGTTTGTGAGGATGTTCTTTCACGCAGAAAAACTACTGAACGGATTTTGATGATACTTTACAGTAATATAGCTTATAAATCAGAATAACACAGGCTACTTTTTACTTTTCCGGGTACTACGCGGGCGCAGCCGTGGGCAGAAGCTAGTTAAATTATAAGTTTCCAAAAAATATTCTACTAAATTGACATTTAAGTGTTTTATGGGTTACAATTACCATTAATAAATTTGTGATTTCAGATATAACATAATAAAGCAGCCGACTCGAGCTAAGAACATACTGAAGAGAACAATATCAACCATTTCTTGGACACCAGAGAAAGCTGATGGATTGGAAAGGTAGGTCTGGGTGTTTTCTATGTAAAATGTATCTATTTACAAAAAAATATAAGTAGTATATCATGTAGTTCTCATAACACAAGCTCTGCTTAGTTTGGGTCTAGATGTTTCTCACATGCTGAGTAAAAATAACCTGCATTATTTGTTTATGTAACTTGAAAACGTGAAGTCACAAGGAATTTCATTTAACAGCCACTTTTATGGAAGTTGCAACTTCTGCCTGTTTTCATTCCGGGCACGTTTGATGCTACCTTGCTTGGCGTTTTATTTACAGTCAGGCTATAAGCCCTATGATGCGTATCTAGCTCCACTGCTGATACTGAAAATCTCCACTAGTGGGCATTTTAAAATTATTTTTCCGGTAATTCCTGTATGCTACAACGGCTTTGGTCATACTACGACTTAGTAGATATTCTCGGAAAATAATTCCTGAACTCAACACAAGGTCATCGATATGTGACTCTTTGATTGCTAGTTGCTTTGAGTTTAAAAAATAATTTCCTTTAGATGCTGGCTAGAAGTTGCGGACAATCAAGTGAGTTCCGGAAGAAGCGACGCAGCAAAGGAACTTCTTACTAAAGTTTTGAATCACAATAACTCATGCGCAGCTGCCTACCAGTACCTAGGTATGTGTCATATAATATCTTAATTCTTTGGATGATTTGTTTTGACAGGGGCTAGTCTAGTAACCGCTAAATAAACAATACACTTTTCAGGCGTAGTTTTCAGAAAGTTCAAAGAATTTTTCATCGTCCGTAATTTGTATCCTTCGGCAGAATTTGATACTGCTTGTCAATGAGGTTTTGTTTTTGAACTGGCAGGCTGAGTTAGTTCTCTGAAGCTAACTAGATGGCGTTGTATGACGAGATAAAATTTCATATGAAGCCAAGGTTTTGGCAATCCTTCTTGCGTTTTTCTATTGGCAATGCCATTGGTGTTTTTGTGGAACTATAAAATAATGCTTACAACAGATCAAAACAAAATGGCGTAGTTTTTTCATCGTTCGTAAGGCACTCAGGGAGGCATTCGACTTTACAGGCTGATGATGACAGTGATGTAAAAAATTAAACATTGTACCTAGAACTATAATATCCTAAATTTAACATCATGGGCGAAAACATCAGTTTGATATTGACACATGTAAATTTCAGGTTACTTAGCAGAAAAGGAACAAAACTACAAAAGCGCCGCCCATAACTTCGATAACGCATGGGTCTACGGAGGCAAAAACGATCTTTCCGTGGGATATAAGCTAGCCCACGCGTATCTGAAGCTCAAGAAGTACCCGGAATGCATCGTGGTCTGCAGACATATACTGAATACGCAGCCAGACTATCCAAAGATTAGGAAGGAGATTATGGAAAAAGCTAAGACTAATTTGAGGACTTAAATATCTTTGTATATACCACACCATAAGCGAGACAAAAACAAAGCGGTACTATAAGCTTCGTTGGTCGGTTCTTTGATTATTTCTAGGTCGCCCTTAGTGCCTTTGATTTAAAAATTAAATAATAAAAGTCACTATAAACTTTCGGGAGTTTATATTCTCGCAAATGAACTGAGTGGTATTTCATGATCTGTGAACAGAATTATTCTTAAAATGATCTGGCAAAGGCTTTTAGAGGGATTGTAAATAGTAGCACACAATAAAAACATTTCTAAACATGCATAAAATATATTTCAATTATTTCGTCTAACATTTGTGACCTTAAAAAGTCTGAAAATACTGATGTATCTAAGCTACATTTTGCCACGTGGTTTACGTGTGTTTAACGTGGTTAAGCCACGACCTATAGTGGTTATGTGGTTACATCTATGTAAGGTGTTGACGTGGCTAAGTTCTATCGAGGGTGTGACGTCTAGTCGTCTTTGTCTTCCTGCTCCAGAATTGTCTTGAAACAGAACGGCTGGAAGATATAACCTAGACCCGAGTAGAACTTGCTCATGAACTCCACCCTGAAATTAGAATGATATGTTAATATTTAATGCGTTTGGCATGTAATGTCCTAAATCCCAATAAAGAAGATCCGCCAGCTTTAATCACTTTGCCCAGTCGATGGATACAGCATGTATTCGTTCGTTCATATATTGTGCTACTGGATCTTTGTATTTTTTTGGTGACCGTTTTGGCAAGATTATCAAAACCGTTTCGACATGGTGCAAAACTCCAGCATAGACCCTCAGGTACATAAGTAAAGAAAACGTGGTGAAGGATTTAGTTCACCTCAAATAAGGCATATACTCCTGAAAGGTATAGCACTATGATCACTTACGACAGTATTCGCGATGTCATTTTAGATATGGCTATGGATTTAGGCTTGAGTCTTATTCCATACAAAACCATAAACAATTCGTGTTTCGTTTTATAACGCAAGGAGAATATGCGTTTAGGGTAAGAGGTTGTTTCTAACAGATAGATGTTTATAGCCACAGACCGATAGGGCGCGCTGAAGTAGACGATGGAATGTAAAACGGCGTAACTGATTGGTCTGATTTTTGTTATCGTTTTGTATAACTTCAAGAATTGTTCTAAGATAGTTTTAAACATAGCTAGTGAGCGCTTCAATACGTATGCGTCAGAAGTTTTTTATTTTGTAAAAAAATACCTTTAGTTCTCAGACTTTAAAAGAAAGGTAGAAAAATTATTTATCTTTCGACTTGTTTTATAATTCAATATTAACTATAATGGCGATCTTTAGTGCTTACCAGTGCAGACGCAAGGTGTGTAGGAAGGCCGAAAGCCCCTCCATCATGACGAGGATGGCGAGTGTGAAGAGCGCCCAGAAGCAGAAAGCGACGTACAGCTTTATAGAGCCGATGTAGTTGTCGTCCTTCAAACCGAATGTAAGCACCATGCTCCATAGCACTTCGGACAGTTCTGCGAACAAACACATCTCATTAGAAGCTTTACTTACCGAGCTGATCTGATGATGAAAACGGAAGGAATTGCCGGATCAATAGAAGGTCCCCATCTGCATAAAGCTTACGCAAACACCTAGGCATATCTTAAGTTATCTTAGTCTTCACGTTATCTTAGTGCAGACGGGCATGTGTTTAGGCTTATTTTAACCGGTTTGCGATGTCAATTTCTCATTTCATAGACTTTTTTAAATTAATTGCTTTTTATCTACCTCGTGTGTTCATAAGTTTTGAGACGAACTTATTTAATTAATTTAAAAAGAAAGTAATTCATGCAACCTTTTTAAACTTTTAAAATTTTAAATTTCGAATGTTTTGAATCAGAAAAAATATACATTTGAATATTTGTTTCATTCTCCGTGAAAATGGCGCCAACAAAAGATTTGCGTGCGACTGTAATTTCACTGTTTCAAGCAGGAAAAAAACCAATGCAAGTTTTTAGTGAAATCCAAAGTTTGGGATGTAGTCGGAACTTTGTGTATTATACCATAAAGAGGTACAAGGAGACCGGCTCTTTAGAAGACCGTGGAAGATGTGGCCGCCCGCGGTCTGTAAGGACGCCCGCCAACATCAAAGTAATCAGAGAGCGAATTCGTCGCAACCCTTGCCGGACTCAAAAGAAATTAGCTCTGCAGACCAACATTTCGCGAATATCGGTGAACAGGATACTTAAATATGATCTTAAACTAAAGGCCTACAGTCGAAGGAAAGTGCATTATTTAAACGAGCGTCTTCGTAAATTGCGACTGGAACGATGTCGGAACCTATTGAAGAGACACGATCCAAAAAATATCCTGTTTACCGATGAAAAGATCTTCACGGTGGAAGAAAAGTTTAACCGGCAGAACAATAAGGTTTACGCCAGAAGTTCAAAGGACGTCCAGCCATCTGTACGCAATGTCCAGCGCACTCATCATCCAGCAAGTGTGATGGTTTGGTGGGGTGTTTCCTACGAGGGGGTCACTTCGCTTCATTTTTGCCAGCAAGGCGTCAAGGTGAAGGCACAAAATTACCAAACCGACATATTGGAAGCGGTGGTTAAACCATTAAATGATACGCTATTCGCTGGAAAATACTGGGTTTTCCAACAGGACTCTGCTCCCTCCCATAAAGCTAAGACTACCCAACGTTGGCTGGAGGCCAATTTGCCAGGCTTCATTCGGAGCGAAGATTGGCCCTCGTCAAGGCCTGACTTGAATCCTTTGGATTATTCTTTATGGACGGAATTGGAGCTGAGGGCATGCAGAAAGTCTCACCCAAACCTGGATTCTCTCAAGCGAACCCTTATTAAAGAATCGAAACGGATTCCCATTGAAAAGATTCGTGCCGCCATAGATGAATGGCGCACGCGTTTGAAGGCCTGCATTGAATGCAACGGCGGCCATTTTGAATGATTTATTTTTAAATACAGATCTAGATGTCAGTAGTTTTAATTTTAATATCCAATAAATGAATACTCAACTTAGCTCCAAAAATATTTTAGTTTTACTGTGTCTCAAGACTTATGAACACACGAGGTACAAGTATGCAATTTTGCTAAAAAATACTTGTCAACAACGAAATTAGAATTACCTATGTTACATTTTACCTAGGTAAGTGGATGCAGGTGAAATTACAGGCACATGAAACTTTTCACCCGTTATCTTAGCCGTGACCGTAAGCATGATAACAACTTTAGTTATATATTAAATATGTTACCTGCGTGAGCTAGCGACAGGGCCCACAGTCTGAGATACGACGCAGTATGCGAGATGGTACTGAGCACGTATTCAATGGTGTGGATCGCCTGGTGGATCATGATCTCGCTGAATGGTTCTTCCTCGTGATCGTGCCCGCTAGCTTTAGCCTCCGGCTTCGGCTGCACTTCGATGTCTGTCTGCTCCTGCATTTCGATGCCTTGGTTTACTGTGCCGTTTGATTGTTCCGGCTGGAAGTTAGGGAAGCGATTACTTAAGACCTTATTTATAAAAATTATTAAACAGTTGATTAACAAAACAATGCTGGACTCTTTCTGATTTGTGTCATTTCAACAGAGGAAAGCAACACTAAATAAATAATAATAATAATGCTAGGGATTTTTTACACAGCTTTATGAAAAATGGTTCACATTGACATGTGATGTTTTTACTTTTATTGTATAAAAAATACCGTTACCTTTTTGTTACTCTAACTGATGTCAATACAGTGTTTTATCTATATAAGCTGCTATCTATTATCGCTTACCTTAGCATGGCCCTTCTTGCTAGCAGCCAGCAGGTATAGCGGTTTTCCGAGCAACATAACGGGGATGCACAGAAGGCCGACGAGTACGAACACGCGCTGTATCTGGCCCTGCCCTTCGAACATGAACTCTTTGCAACCCGCCTCCGGTTCCTGGCTTGAGAACAGCATCATGTTGATGAAGAGGATCAGGACGGATGGCGCGCAGCCCTGCGTGTACGCTTGCTCTGAAAAGGAAAATAAATAAGACGCTTTACTGATAGTCATTTATTTAGTCACGCTCGGATATACCAGTGTGGCAATAATGAGGCTAGCTTATACAATTAGAATTTCCAAGGGCCGGTTCCAATTAGAGCCGTATACGGACTAGACGTCTCGTTTCTGTAAATAACTGTCAAAATTCAGCTTAGACTTCTCTCCTGAATTCTCAAGCATAGCAAAGGCTTCAAAGATTCCTCACTAGCTATTATTCCCTACTACTAAGTGAAGAAAGAGACAATAAATGTCCTGATATTAAAAGTGATATTTCTGACAATTTAAATTGCGTATTTTTTTTCTTTTGTTTTGTAATAGTACCTTCGTTGGTAGTGCTGTAGGAGACCCACTTGAAGAACATCATGAACACCATGTACAGGAACAGCAGACAGAGGAACACAACCTGAGGGAGGAACTCCAGGAAGATGCTGTAGCGACGCTTGAAGAAACTAAAACAAACATGGATATTAACGATACTTTCCCCTAACTTAGACTCATTCAAACCGTCGAATGACAGTAACACGGTCGTGCAGACAGTCCTATAAAATGCACCATAGTCTTCGTATGTCTTTAGTACGATTGGTATCCGCAAGATGGCGAGAGGAGCCGTGATGGACAATACCGGAGATGGGAGAATGAGATCAAACTCACAGCAGGCCCTAAATGGAGGAGAGTTGCCCGAGACAGATCTCATTGGAAAATGCTGGAGGAAGCCTTTGTCAAGAGGCGCACTGAACTGAGAGGCATAGTCTAATATGAAAAGCACTTTTTTTTTAAAGTTGTTGTTTGGCATATCAACAAGGACGGTGAGTTGCTATATCTAAGCCCTGATTATAACATTTGTGGTGAGGATTATAAGATTGAATTCAGTTAAATAAATAAATAGTGCTGGACATTTTCACACAGCATCATCTAGCCCCAAAGTAAGCAGAGCTTGTGTTATGGGAACTACATGACTGATATACTACTTATATACATTTTTTTTGTAAATACATACATATTATACATAGAAAACACCCAGACCCGAAACAAATGTATGCAGAACATACAAACATTTGTCCCGCAGCGAGAATCGAACTCGCAACCTTCTGCGTCTCAGGCGGACCTTCGCCCACTGCGCCACAGAGGTTGTCGAGTGACCTCTGTGACCGACTTGAGAATCAGTCCAGAATTACAAGGCAACAAGGCTTTAATAAAAATAAGTGCTCTTACTTTGATATTATCATTATTAATAGCTTTCGCATGAACCGTTTCAAACATCAACACTTTGTAACTTTTGAAACTATCATGGTTTTGAAGATAATTTTTACTAAAAAACGGGATATTTACCATGATTTGTGAAAAACAAATCATTTTAAATTTTCACAAATCATGGTAAATTTCCCGTTTTTTAGTAAAAAATATCAACACTGGTTACCACCGCGTGATCGTGTCGCAAGGTTTGAAGCTTGTCTCTGTCTGCGACATGACCTTCGTGGTACAATTCGATTAACGATCGAAGTCCGTGAGACGGTTCGTGCCGTGCGACCGTTGTAATGTGAATCAGGTGTCATCTATGAAGAATTGATAAAAAAACAGTTATTTATTTTAACTGTTTTTTACAGTCGCTCACGTCAAAAAGACCGAGTGTAAGATAAGGATGAAAATAATTATGAGCTTACTTGTAGTTGACGACGCTCATGCAAACACCGAAGATCATGTGGAGGACGCCGAAAATGATGGAAAGCTTCATTTTGTAAGAGTTCAGGAATATGATCTTGTTGTCGGCGGACTGTGAAGAGTTATAGAAAACATTTAAACAAAATCTAAACGATAGTGGCTGGAAATAACAATATTATGATAAAGTGTACCTACTTCGAAAAAAAACGGCTATCGTCGAACATTGTTTAGCTAAACAGTGTTTTGTTTTCTCCTGTTGACTTTGACATTACATAATAACGGAAGAGACAAAGCAGTGCTTACATTTAAAAAACTTTTATAAGTATGGCCTTGAATTAAGCTGATTAAAACGTTCAACGAAAACTAAAACGTTACGAAAACGTTAAATTGTCTAGTAAAACTTCGTCTAGTAAAAATATATTTCATTCTTACCTGCCAAATAGGATCAATCCCGATAAAATAAGGTTCGCCCATGTACGCGACTTTTGGGTCCAAGGTGAGAGCGGCGCTCGCTTCCATCGTCACATTATCGTACGGGATAGTCCAGGAAGACCCGAAGATATTCATAGATTTAGAGAAAATATCGTTGTAAACCAGTCCAGTGTACATCGAGAAGCATCCCATGAGGAGGATAATGTAGCGACCGGCGAAGAAAATGTTCCATATTTCGTTGTTGGATTTCTTGGCCGCCAGAGGTACTTCCTTCCACACCATCCAAAAGCCGAAGGCTGCCATTATGAATCCGTGGCCGAGGTCTCCGAACATCACAGCAAATAAGAAGGGGAAAGTGATGATGGTGTACAGTGCTGCAGACAAAGGTAACGTTACATTTTCAAATGTAACTGACTATAGTGGTTTTCACATAGAAACCAAAGGATTCATATTCTCGTGCTCTCGGAATAGGTCGAACTTAGTCGGTGCCTTCACCTTAGTACGGTACGTGAAAAATCCCGTTTTACAATATGAATGGTATTACGACTATTCTCCTACTGACGTTTCATTGACCGTTTCGAGATTTTTCCTCATGAGCACTGTCCGCGACCACGCCCGAAGCTAATAAATACGCTTTAATATTCTAAAATGATACCAAACCACGATAATATCAATTCCTTAATTTCAAATCATTTAAAAAAAAGTACATTATTAAGACAGTTTGAATAAATACATAAATCAGAAACCAAGTTTTATGTAAGAATTAGTTTTATAATCTCCTACCAGGAGGCAAAAGGTTAAAAAGTAGAAAATATAATTCAAGTCAGTTTTCGTAGTAGACAAAATTAGTGTCTTCAGGTTTAACAAGGAAAAGATAACAAATAGTCCAAGGGGCCTAGACAAATACCACTTTCTGTTGACGTTAACGCCTGCGGAAAGATAAAATTGTATGGAAAAAACATTTGCTGCGGAAATGTCACGTGAAATTTCCATACAATTTTATCTTTCCGCAGGCGTTAACGTCAACAGAAAGTGGTATTTGTCTAGCCCAAGGCGGGTTTTTAAATGTAGCTAAATATTTTGACCTGAAGTGTACGGGTTCCAGAATATTTAAGTATTAATATGTATTTGGTACCAACACCACCTATTGTGTCAGGGTATAAGACTATTCAGTTTGTTTCTTTATTTAGTGTAACGTACCAGGGTTGCATTCTCTGTAGGAGGCGACTCCGTAAGAGTCGATCAGGTTCTGGAAGCCGCGGGTGAAACGGTTGGTGCGGTTGAATGTTGGCGGTTCCTCGTCGGTTTCGATACAGTTCAGGAAAGATGGTATCGAGCTTCCGCAGGCATTCTGAAATTAGAGAGACCTTAAATAAGTATCCAGGATTTTCGAAGAGTATAGTTCTAAGGTACAGGTATTTTACGTAAGTTAGTGTTCCGATAAGCGGCGATGGGCTTGAATGCTAAAACTTCTTGCAAAAACACGGACATGTGCCAAATATAATGTTTGGACGTGTTTTTTTTATAATGTTTGTATAAACAATATTTTGTTATCAACTGTTGAATTTAAGATTATAAATCAGAAAAAGAATTAGCAGTTCAAGATCTTTTTAAGTAAGAGCCTAAGTGAATTTAAAGTTGTATTTAAAATAAAAGTAAATTTATGCCAATTTCTCGCGACCAACCCTAGAAAAAACAGGCAGCGAACTCGTATTGTTTTTTTATGATGCTTCATTCAGCTTTACTTGCCCAATTATGTTAACTGATAGCACAGATATTATAATTCTCTGATAGCGGCAGTTTGTAATACATACAGATCCATCGGCCAGTGCCTTCTGCACGTTGGGCAGGTCGGCGGTGGGCACCCAGCATTCGCCGATGAGGCATTTCTTGGTGACGTCCATGTTGAAGAGGTTCAGCGTGTGGTAGATGGCCTTCATCTTGCGCACCATGATCGACCACGAGGCCAGCTCCTTGGCCACGCTCGCCAGCACGCGCTGACGGTGGTCGCGCGTCTGGTTCAGGACCTGAGACAAATATAAATAAATAAACAGTCATATGCATAGTCCTAGCCCTCCTATGATTCCGTGTTTACGAGTACTGCGAAATAGACAGGGCATGACTAAACTATAAGGGTTCCGTCGTTATCTGGCTTCGGAACTCATAAAACGAAAAGGTTCACAAATCGAAGCATATTTTGCTTAGGATATTATGACGTCTAGCATTAGCAAGCTGAAGTGGCAGTGGGCCGGTCATATCTCGCGAAGAACCGATAACCGCTGGGGTAAACGTGTTCTTGAGTGGAGACCGCGACTCGGCACACGTAGTGTAGGACGCCCTCCGGCCAGGTGGGATGACGATCTGCGAAAGACTGCAGGCAGATGCTGGATGCGGCAAGCTGAAGACAGGGCGCTATGGCGCTCATTAGGGGAGGCCTATGTCCAGCAGTGGACTAATATAGGCTGATGATGATGATTATGACGTCTATACCACATACTTCTTCTGCTGACGTTTTGTTGACTGTTAAGAGGTTCTTCCTCATAAGCACCGTTCGGGGAACGGTCAACAAAACGTCAGCAGGAGAATAGTAAAGTACAAATAAAAAAGCTGAAGAGTTTGTTTTTTTTTGAACGCGCTAATCACTGGAACTACCAGTCGGATTTGAAAAAGTCTTTTTGCATCCGATAACCTAATTTTTGGTAAAGGTTATAGGCTATAACATCACGCTACCGTAAACAGCCGAGCAAAATAAATAATAGTGCGGGCCTGCGATTGGACGCGGTGGTTTAGGGAGCCGAAGGCGACCTTGGCATAGCTAGTATTATCCGACAATGATACCTTACCACGATAATTTCAATGCCATATTTTGTTTATTCAGAGTTGAAAGGTTCAGAGGTCACTCACCATGTTGAGGTCCTCGAGCCTGGTGCGGACGCCCTTCACCATGTCTTGTCTCTCGGTGTTGGAGGGCGGGCACGGGTACAGCGACGCGTGGAAGCCGGTGCACACCTTCTTGATGCGAGACTTCAGCTGCTCGCCTTGGAAGAAAGCTACGAACACAGTCTTGTAGATCTCATTGCCCTGCGAACAAAATAGGTTTTTGTCCATTTGATACATAAAAACTGTTTGATCAGAATCGAGAGTAGTATCGAGTATTATTTTTGGTAGGTAAATCTCAACACACCGTTCTCAACTAAATTCACACAACACTGAACTTACTTTTTTTTACATAGCTATTGAAAAGTATCGTTTCAATTAATTTTATTTCAAAGGTAACAAAAATAGAAAATGCCCAATAACTCAAAAACCGTGTAATTTTTCCTGGGTACGTTTTTTTAATTTTCTGTCCCCCACCCGTAAACTGCTTGACTACTCTTTACGCCACATTATGTATATAAGCCGGCGCCGCCCCGCCTGCTGCCCGTGTCGTATAATATAATGATCTATTTTTTTTAGCGGTTACCGTAACCTATGAACGCTTGCAACACCAGAGGTATTTCTTGCGCGTTGCCGACCCTAAGACATACCGAGTGTCACATGAGAGGCACATGCCTGTAATTTTACATGCACCCATACCCTTACTTCAAATCGAAACACAGAAATGCGAAATAGGTACGGTGGTAGTTCTTTCTCGGTCGAGCTCTTTCACAACGAGCTCTGCTAAGTACTTCTTATATCAAGGGCCATACACAATTGTATGATAGTACTTACTGTAGCAGGGTCCTCCAGGGGCTTGTCGAGCTCTGCGCGGCGCAGGAAGACGTTGCCGCGCGAGATGCGCCACAGCATGCGCTCGAAGGCGGGCACGCGCTCGCGGTTCACGACGCCGGCCACGAAGCCGAGCCGGCCGCGCGCCGCCGCCTGCTGGCCCGTCTCATCTGATATCAACGACCTACACCATTCAACAACTTTATATAAATACTTACTGTGTGACGAAATTTGGAACGGGTAAGGTATTCTGCGCATGATAAAATAGGTATATGTTTTTTTTCAGGAAAAAATAAAAACTGACTTCAAATAACGGAAGGTTGATAAAATTTTCAATATGGTTATATATATTCATATTAAGATATATTTTTACCCTTAGGGATGGGATTTTTTCATAGAATTTATGAGACCAACCTAGAAGATCCTACCTTAAACCTAAAAAAAAAACACAAAAAAATAAAAACGAATTGAAAACCTCTTCATTTTTTCAAATTATGTTAAACAGGTTTTTCTACGAAAAAAATGCAAGAATTTATAAATTGAAGTTGTCCGGGATTAATGTCCCTTAATGTATTCAGCTGATTTTGGTATTTGTGCAAACCCTTGAACTAATATCAAACGAACGATTAATTGTTATCGGGTTATGTACCTACCTAAAACAGTTGGGACACGAGCTTTAATACTTTAATGTAAATTTTGATGCGATGGCTACTATGAGAGCCTAACCAACTTACTTAGTGAGTGAATCCATGCCGATCTCCTCCTGGGCGGTGAAGAAAGCCTCGGTTTTTTCGAGAACATGCCTCAGTTCGGTCAACTCGAGAAAATTCTGCTTCAGATTCACCGCGTTGTGAGACAGCTCGAGGATCTCATTCTCGGTCTTTTCCAAGTGAGCCTGAAGAATAAAAAATACTAGTACATTATTGCAGAGGCCTCGAAATAGCAATTTCGGCCGAGGCATCGAGGTTCCGTGAGGTCGTCCTCGAGCGAAGGCCCGCCTGAGATGCGGAAGGTTGCGGGTTTGATTGCCGCCGCTGGACAAATGTTTGTATCTGCAAATATTTGTCTCGGGATTTGTGTGTTTTCTATGTATAATATGTAGTGTATTTCCAAAAAAAAATTATACAAGTAGTATATCAGTCACGTAGTTATCATAACACAAGCTCTGCTTAGTGTGGGGCTAGATGATGCTGTGCAAAAAGGTCCAGCATTATATTATATATTATTATTATATTATGTATTCTTATTATATTATATATTATTATTATATTATTTTTATATATTTAAAGTGTTTTTCTCAAAAAAATGCAAGGAAATAAAAAAAGGTTTCTGAAAGTTACTTTTGCGTATTTTTCTTTTGACTTCGTTGGAAGCAGGTTTTCCATCGCAAATTTGGCTTCTGAACTTAGATCGGTTAGATGCAGTCAATATCCATTTCCCTTTCGGAACCTTCGGAACTAAATTTTATTTATGTATTTATTATCAAAATAACATAGTCGAGACGACCTTTTTCTTAATGTACTAAGCTCGATGAAAGAGATCCAAATTCAAATGAAGCAAACAAAGAAAAAGTTTTGTCGTATTAGGTGGTCATTATTTCCTGCGCTTTGTTTGTTCCAAATTCAAAACTGATGCTGTGTACGTAAATATGATACCTTCACGTGTTCTTTTTTCAAAAGTACCTAACTACAATATTTCCGCGCAAGTTTGAGAAATTAAAATTTTTACTAAATTTAAAAAGGTGATTTTTTTTTTTTAAATCGGATGATTAGCTTCGTATTGTCTCCTACATCAAAGCTTACAAACTTTACATCTTTATAATATTAGTGTAGATGTTGTCGTAGTGTCTTTTTCTCACCTCAAGGTCGATGATTTCTCTGGGATTGGGTGCGCGGGGAGCCTCCTTGACCTGAGGAACATGGACTCCGTCCTTGTTGACCTCGGCCTCGATGTAGCGCAGCTTGCGTTCCATCTCATCGCAACGGCGGACTTCGTTTACAAATTTACGTTGGAAAGCATTTACGTCTGGGTTCAACTGGAAAATGAAAACATTTTATTAATCAATAACGAAACGTGGTTTAGACAACTCTGGAGGTTCCAGGCTGTGTATGTGATAACGAGATGACGTCACATGCCTATAGGGTGTTGTGTTCATAACATATTTATTAATTCGTCTGAGATCATCAGAGCTAATCTCGCTAACGACATTTTTTCGATATAGAACAGAACAAACACGTTGGTACTTAAGTACCATTTAAATTGATAAGCTAGAAAAGTGCGTCTTTTGATTTTGTCAAGAAAAACGTTACATAACATTATGGAAGGGAAAGAGTGTAGATTATAGTATTATTATGATTACATTCAAGTATTTAGGCATCACTGTGTTGCGTTCATGTAGGTACGCACACATTGAGGTACCTAATTAGGTATGCAGATTAGCATTATTGGTTAGCGACTGACTGAGGTAGATACTTTATTTATTCGCCTCGCCTTTAGTCGTCACCCAATAGCGCAGCGTTGAACATATCTCGAAGATCCACCTAGCATGGTTGGTCAAATGTACTAGTAGGTACTAGGGCATGTAAAAACCGGGTTGTTTAAAAAAAACGGATTTTCGGTTTTAATTTTTTCATAACCGGGTAAACCGGTTTTTTCGGTGTCTTATGCCAAAATAAAACCATAAAATTTGAATAAAAATTCACTTATTATTTTAATAAGCAAGCACCAATCAAATAAACTTGCTTTAGTTTAAAACATTTCGTAATATTCAACTCACTCTTACTCAAATAAA
This sequence comes from Perizoma flavofasciatum, assembly GCA_958496245.1. Taxonomy (NCBI): domain Eukaryota; kingdom Metazoa; phylum Arthropoda; class Insecta; order Lepidoptera; family Geometridae; genus Perizoma; species Perizoma flavofasciatum. The sequence goes on along the minus strand of OY292419.1, from coordinate 11,013,720 downwards.
GTTATAAAAATCAACAATATAGTTACATAAAACATTATAATTAATCAGTCCTAAAAGTTAATAAGTGTAATTCACTTTTTTCATTTGGTAGTATTAAAACTCTCTAACTCTTACTCAAATAAAGTTACAAAATCAACAATAGTTATTATAACATAGATTACGATAAATCAGTCTTTAAAATTGGTAAGTGTAATCTAATTTTTGATTTGGTAGTATTCGACTCTTTCGACGACATTCACTAACGACGTTTTATGCGGTCGAAAGTTTTATGAGAGGTTTGTTTGTATTTTTGTAATTTTAACGAATTAAATGTTGTAAAATAATTAGGCGGATATTATTATGGTCGTTTTAAATAAACTCTACAATGCGTAGTTTTAAATATTTTTGTCTTATATTACGCATTACATAAAATCGAAAACCCGGTTATTTTAACAAAAAAAAAACCGATGAAAGACCGATGTAAAATCAGTCGGTTATACGGTTTTTCGGTTAATCAGTTTACATGCCCTAGTAGGTACCTAAGTATCGTTATTATATTTTATTTTACTTTATTATGGTAATCGGACAATATAACATTAAACTAGTCTAGTAGTGATGAAATAATAAGGCCAAAACAGGGTTACACAAAATACAACACAGATACAATTATAAACAATTGGCTAAGCAAGCGTTGACAGGACATCCCACTATTGATGATGTCTGTGTGAATGATCCTGTGTGAATGTTAACAGAACATCTGTTTAATTTAAAATCCACGCTAGGTCGACGTAACATGTAGGGAACGACAATCAATAACCATACCTACATACCTAGTTCCAAAAGTTAAATCTGCAAGATCCTTATTTGAAAAGTTTCACGCAAATTTTTACGTCATTACTATCTACTTAGGTTTAAACCTATTACAATTCTAGCAATAACGAACAAGCATGCTAACGAATGTCCAATTAACATAAGAAAGGCGTCCGAGTGTGTTATGTGAATGAGGCACGACAAGACGCACAAGGCCGGTAAAGTTTTTTCTTTGTCCATATCCGGCGCGTTCCCGAGTCCAGGGTCGACCACTGAACTGGGTAAGGTAACTAGGGTGACCGTAATCTACCTACCTTAATAATGGAAGACTGTACTAAAAAAATCTTAGGCCTGTCTAAGTCATATTTTTTTATGAAAAATGAGAGTAACGCCCGGTTGCTGAAGAACGAATCAAACTAACCTGTTGCCAAATCTCATGTAAACTAACGTGATTGGTTGACGCAATTTAAAAGAATTAACTAATTATTATGTTGATCAACCATTCGGAAACAGAGTGTAATTTGCCTAAGCAACTCGAACGAACTCGACTGCCAAAATTAACAAAAATGTATCGATCGGAACTTTGAAACCTACGTAGGTACGAAGAAGAAGAAGAATAAAGCTGAGATTGAAATTTATTAATAGGGGGAATATAATATATTTATGGAAACTACGTAAGAAAAGAGTAGATTATGTATGTATGCTGCAGTCAATGCGATAAAATGTACCACTTATCTCAGCTGATAAGTTGAATTTATAGGTACGAGATAGCTGATAAAGTTTAAGAGTAATTCGATAGTGGACTCTTTATTTAGTAGTGGAAGTCTACATGTTGATAGAATTTTATTCTAAGTATTCATGCAATCTGGGCTCTTTGAAGAATATGTAATTAATTCCAACATTATGGTTACCCTACACAGTTGTTAGCATAAATTACTTCAATCGAAGTCTGCATCAACACAACGCACTGTGGGATGTTATCTTGCAGATCTTGCAGAAATTATAACTAATTTATTGCTATTCCACACCAAATAATACATCAGCTTAGACAAGTACTACAAACTATGACAAAGTTGTACAATGTACCGTCTTATCGCTAATCTAGCGATCTCTACCAGACAACCTTTGGATGGAATGGACTGTACAAAAAATTACAAGGAGTTAATTTGGTGTACTATGAATATAATATGATATACAAAATATACACCTACATGGTAACATACTATACACAGCAAAGTATCTACATACCTACAAAAACTATTGTAACATAGATATGCCAGGGATCGAGCATGGAAGAGATGACGAAATTGAAAACGTTCTTTGATATAAGAAGGTGTAGAGGGATTAAAAATAATCCTACTACTAACGTTACAGTTTGTAAGGGTGGATGTTTGTTACTCTCTCACCCAAAAACTACTGAACGGATTTTGATGAAACTTTACAGTAATATAGCTTATACATCAGAATAACACATAGGCTACTTTTTATTCGGGTCCCACGCGGGCGAAGCTGTGGGCAGAAGCTAGTGTTATATAATAGATTCAGCATATGAGTATTCCGGCGAAGACTTATAGATAACCACTTGAGCTTACTGCGAAACTCAGAAACGTGATCATACTTTCGGTATACGGTTCAAATATGAACCGTATACCGAAGTTTTGCAGACGCTCAAGTTTATCCAGCTGCTGTTCTGTGAGGTCTAAGTAGGAAGCATCAATATTAGAAGAAGAGACCGTGCAAGCGAAATTTTGGTGGCAGTTGGAAGGAAGTTCCAACAAAGTCTTCTAAGGGAACCTGCTGAGGCAAACATTCTTCGGCTGATTTTAGGAAGATGCCGAGTTGGTGATGGAGAAGGCATTCAAGGACTTTGTATAGGAATGGGTAGGATGGATATTGAACGGAATTCAGAGAAAGAAGCCGGATTGGACTTTTTAGGGAGAGGAGTTATCTGTTCTTCATTCCAAAAAGTAGGGAATACTCCAGTGGGGATAGAGGAATTGAGGATGTGACGGATTTTTTGAATAATTTGGTCACTGATAGGTACTATTATATTTCGATTAACGCAATCACTACCTAGCATTGGATGCAATAGATGCAATGCTCTTCTTAACATCACAATCAGTGAATTGACTAACATTGAAGAACGTATAGCTAGGAATTGGAATAAAAGAGAGATTATACAAAGTTCGGGATTTCGTGTGTCTATGAAGAAGTGAAGTGCTGATTTAAAGAGTATAAATTAATGTTGTGAGGAATTTTATCTTGCTGAAGTGATTTTCCAATTCCTAGTGACCGGAGAAATTTTCAGACCTTAGCAGGATCGGAATCTTCAACAGAGTTATGTATGTGACGGCGCTATGCGTTCCGACATGCTCTATTGCAGCGATTTATACGATCAACGTACTTTTCTTTGCTGTAGTCAGAGTATCGGTACTTGAGCTTTGCTGCAGCTTTCGTATTCATGGCGGCTCTTAGTCGGGTGTTATGCAAGTGTGTGAGGGTGTGTGTTGTATGGGTGTTACCATGATTATATTTACGACCAGAATGTCTTGTGAACTCAACGTTATACAAGTGCATTTAACTACTAAGAATCAAAACGTCTCATTTTCTGATACAATGTTAGTTATTTTTATGAAGCTTTGAATTTGTAATAGTTTTGACCTAAGAAATTACATACTTCGACTGACAACAGTTCCCTACGTGTATACAAGATAACAAAACATCTTGTATACACGTAGGGATTATGATGATAATTTTTTTATGAAAAGTACCTTATGGCAGAGAAAATTAAACTTTAGGAGTGCAAAGGTGGTTTAAAATTAGGAGTAAAATTTCGTTTAGTTTTGAATTTCCCTTTTTGATTTTGCAGTCCCTTTTGACACAGTCATTCAAATCCATGTTATTTTTATGAGTGTCATTAAACAAATGGCAAAAGAAAACTCACTGCATAAAGTTCCGCTAGAAAACATAAATTACGTCGGCCCTGACAATCTGTAAGCATTCTTCGTACAAGGCTGCATAATTTCAATAAGCAATTCACGATGTGTTATATTTTTTCCTGCACAAACATAAATCAGTCGGCGCAGACGTAATAACCGGTCTGGAAGGAACACAAGCTGACTGTGACTGGGTAGGAGAAGTGAGGTACCTATCGTTCAAGTACCTATAGCGCAAGTAACTCGTAAACAAACTGGCAATATTTTTTGTAATTTTATGGAGACATCTACTTATTTGTTTAATAATAAGGAGTGATCGGGTGATAGATCTGTGGCAGTCTAGTTGACAGTCTTGGATATTTTTTTTCGTAATCATCAAACCCATTATTGAGTCTGCAGTTAAATCAACTCAATTTTAAGTTTCGACCTTTTATCGAGCTTTTTTAATACTTACAACTAACGTGGCAAACAAGGGTACGGGATATGGCCCACCTGTTGGCAAGCGGTACGAATTAAGTTGGTTTATTTTAATAGGTTGAGTCACCCCCTTCCTGTATAACATACACAAGCATGATAGCATGGATGTCATAATAAACCCAGTATTAACTGTAGGTTCAGCTACCTATAGCACGCAATGTGTAGCGTAAATACTGCCATTATGCCATTTTACACATTCTCTGATTTTAATTATGCAGTCATATGCCTCAGAGGTTAGCCTTGCGTTCCACCTTCAGTGGACCCCGAATTGCCCACTGGCTAACCTTACACTTGGCGTGACTGATCAATCAAGTTCACACGCAACTCGGCACAATTCACGCTGTTGCCCTGGCACATCGTGGGCAATATTTCGAGCACGTTCGACTATTACACAGCTTTATCGCAATCACAATGCAAGCATTTCACTTGTGACTCCAAAATTATACGATATTACTAGGTAATTTAGCTGATTATGATAATTTCGAAGTGCCTCAACAATAGCCAGAAAATGTACTATAAACTTTTTTAGATCACGACTTTCTAAGTGTAAATAGATGGATAGTTATTTTAAACAATAATAGACCGAGCAGCGTACGTACCTGTTACGAACTATTACCACAATACAATTTACTATTAAGCTTATAGTTAATGCAATCAATCGGCCAAGTGTGAGTGTAAGGGTTATATGCCATCATACAGTGAAATCAATTAAGTATTCTTTAAAAAAAAAGTTGTTATTTTTTCATGGTAAAGGCATAATGATGAAACACGTATTCTTAAAAAATGTCTACTATAAGCTACATAATACATTTAAAAAGATAGAGCCCTGTTACAAATAGACAGATGACGGAGGGAAGAAAGGCTTGGTCATTTCACGATGATCTCAGTGGCTTCAGTGTTTCTGAAGATGGCATCAAACTGCATCAAAAATGTTTTAAAAGGTCAGAGCTGCACTGGAACTACAATATGATTATGATTTGATAAGGAGAATAATTATGTTATAATGTATGATGAAGAAAGAAGAGAAGCATACATCCCTAGAAAGCTATTCGCATAAGCAGTTTTTAGAACGAAAAGCATTTTTGTGTATTCAAAATTACCGTTCAAAGTTTCTATGATAATTATGTACCTATGCCTTTGCTAACGATGGCAGTTCAGAAATATAATATACTTACATCTCGAAACTGCACGGTGCCGGCCTCACCAAGCTCCGAGACGGAAGTATAGGCCGCCTCGGGCTGGATGAAGAGCTGGCACAGCGCCATCTCTTCGCTTCGGAACATCGCCCCCATTGTGGTGGTTTTCTATGTTCCTCTGCTTCTGTAACAAGAATGAGTATAAGTAGAAGTTTGGAAAAGAAACTTTGAAGTTTCAAACTGTCCTATATACCAGATATATTAAATATAATGTAAAACAACTGTAAAAATTAGATCATTCATATTGCTCACTGGAATCACTCGGGAGGCATCGCGATCACTCATCCTGATAAAAAACTCTCGAAATGAGTCGAAACAATGTCAGTGACTTCGCTGATAGAATAGTACGTTAACGTTATGAATGATGTAAAGTACATTTTTGGTGGTTGATTAGATTCTAGTAGATAGGCGTAGTAACTATTTAATAATCTTGGTCCTACACAGTATTAATTATTCTGTGGCTGAAGAACGCTCACATTCCGTCGACTTTACTTTATTTGACACCTGTACGAGTACATAATATGTCAGCGTTTCTACAAATACACAGGTTGTTTTAAGAAATGACTTGTGAACTTTATGGAATTATCTTTATCATCCTCGGCCAGCAGAAATTCAGTAGGTACTGACTGACCATTTTCCTCCCCCAAAGAGTAACAAAATGAACAGTCTCGAGCCTGCTTCACTGATGCGATTATGAAGGACCGATTGGTTTATCAGGGGAGGATCTTTCGACCCTCTTTTAGTCACTATTTCTTGAACTATTATATCCAGCAATAGATAAGTGTTATAAATAAAGGCATAATCTACCTAGACATTATGCACCCCCATGATATGGGTATCAAATGAAAGGGTTTGCTGAGAAGAATACGAAGTGACTAAAAGCTTACGAGTATTTATAAAAAGTTTTTTCTAAATTAATATTTTATTTTTCATCCTTTGAAAATCCATCCATATTTTTTATTGCCGACTTTTCCTCCTATATCAATACACATTTTTTTACAAAGTAAAGTTATGGACATAGTAGGTTAACGATTTAAAATACATAAGGGTAACTCCATTCAGAGACGGCCTTTTACTCGGTCGCATGATTGAATGAGAGCATTTTTATCAAGACATCGTTTTAGCGCAAGGTTAAAACGGCTGTAATTGCTTATTACGGAATCTTATTATCATGAAGCTACTTAGCTGAAGGTAGGTAGGTACTTACCTTCAGCAGTTATCAGAGTGTATGACAAACTTTGCACTCAAAAAGTAACAACAGATGTACCTACTTACACAAAGTGTCTTGTGTATCTAAAGCATTTCAAGCTTCCAACGCTCAAAACCTACCTAACCCTATAATTTCTATAACTCAAGTGACCATGGCATTTTGAGTAGACATAAAGGTGATTTTGATGCACTGTGATAAGCGCACAATGTGGGCTCTGAGTACCTAATTTGATCATAACACATGATAAGGTAAGGTACATATCGATCAAAAGTGATTTCGAGTTTAAGAGAAGGTAAGTGTCAATAAATAACGGTCACTCATGTGTTTTTAATATGTTTAGTTAACCATTATACTCTGGAGTTGTACGTGAATCGGCTAAATTTGACGTGTAGCAAAACACTCAATTATGGCAATAACGTTTAGAATTATCAACTCAACTATTGTTTGTAGAATTGGTAGGTAGCTAATAATACGTAACGTAATAGAAGCTGAAGATGATTGTAAGTATACACAAGTGATTGATACACAAGGAAGCACTTTACCTACTGATCATTGGTTGCAATACAAAACTAATTGACGACCTCGTGGCGCAGTGGGCGTAGATCCGCCTGAGACGCAGAAGGTTGCGGGTTCAATTCCCGCCGCGGGACAAATGTTTGTATGGTCTGCAAATATTTGTCTCGGGTCTGGGTGTTTTCTATGTATAATATGTATGTATTTACAAAAAAATATACATATCTAAGTAGTATATCAGTCATGTAGTTCCCATAACACAAGCTCTGCTTATTTTGGGGCTATGAGAAAAAGTCGAGCATTATTAAAAAAAAATGGAAATATGCGTTTCAAATCCGAAAGCACCTAAGTACCTAGGTAAGTCCTAAAATCCACACTCAGCACACAGAAGGCAAAAGTCATGTCACGTAATTTCTGGTCATACAACCTTACATCAACGCAGTCATCCATCCATTTTAAGTAGCGTAAATAGTTCATTGTGAGCTCTATTTTTCAACAAGATTAATGTTGCCAGCTGTGTCAGGCTTTTTCAGATTCAGATCAGTAGTAAGTAGCATAGCAAATTTTTATGGACTGAATCATTACCTACCTAACAAACGACTGAATAGTCCCATGCCCGGGAAAAATAGCCCCGCATCTGTCCACGCTTACGCACTATGTCATCGTAGTAGGTACCTACCTAGATGACGGACGCTCTGCGAAAAATGAACTGTTTGTATCTCAATATCAATCATTGTAGCTAGGCTAGGGTAATTTACTAAGAAGTTTTAGTATGTAAACAAAAAAACACAACATACGAAATATATTGTTAAATAAATGGTTAAACAAGACTGTAACCTTCAAATAAAACTTTAAAATTATTAAAAATTTGCTAATCCAACTCGAAAAGTAGTCAGATCAAGCCAGAAGCTAACCAAGATGGCAGGAGCAGTTGTGGCGATATGGTGGCGACCACCAGCCGTAACGAATGCCCATTCGACACGCGTGCTCATGCGTGCAGATGCGGCTTAAAATATTGTTTTTTTTTATGTACACGGTCTTCTAATCATCGGTACAGTGGAAAATGCTATGAAATGATTATATGTGGTCAGGTTTTATGATTTATGGTAGATCAAACTAAGAAAGACGAAAAAAAGGTAAGGCAGTCAGCATTTTGGGAAGGCCCTGGAACCTGGTAGATAACTAGTGATCTGGATCAGTTAAACTATTTTAAGATTGTTTGCAACGGTAGGTATGCATTTAGATTTCTCAACTATTTTATAATGCATACCTAAGTGACAAATTATTATGGTAAAATTAAATAAATAATTAAATTTTGAATATAGGTAGGTTATACCTAGGTATATGTAACTCGTCCTAAACAAATAGTAAAATTATGCTTTGTTTTTGTCTCTTGTTCGCATCCAATGAATCAGGAATCAAAGTAGTCTTGGTCAACCACAAGGTCAGTTCTTTTTTTCCTGTTTTTGCTAGTCAGACAATGCCACGTTTTTGTGTGGCTGACCAGATCTTTCTCTGTTACATTTTGTAAGAATGAAAATAATTTACTTCCGAAATAAGAACGGCGATAAAAACAAGAAATATTAACACACACAGACATCTACCAATTATTATTCTGCGTTTTAAGTTGTTCATCTATTATGGTATTTTTCAGTTGACATCAGTACGCCTATTAAGTTCCGTATTTCACACATGACTGTCAATCATTACCTGGGGTACCTACTAGATCCAGCTGTAGTTAGTATTAGCGATTTTTCTATTACAAACTACAAAAGTTGAATTGTAACATGTACGTGCATATTATAATTACATCAAAAGGTACATGAGCGCTCTTTAAAAATCAAAGAGCTACAATTGGTATGCGGTACAGCGGTAGTATAGTGAAACTGAGCTAAAGATTTTTTTAAAGCAGCATGCCCCATTTGAGTAATCGTTTAAACTGCCAGAATGAGTAATCCGAGCTAAAAGTAAGCGACAAAACAAATATTTAAAGAGTCATTTGCTCATATTGTACTTCGCATGCATAATATTTAACCAACTTACACAGATGTGAAACGTACCATAATGCATATAATAATTACCATAAAAAACCATACCAGACTGGCAAATGCCTATGATTCTGAATCTAGGGGTCGTGGTTTTCGAACCCAGCTTAGGAAGTACCGAATCTACCAATTGTATAATATATTATGCTGCAAATAAAACAATTTTAATTTTAGTGTACCTACCTGTGTTAATTGTGATTTGACGACATTAACAACATGATTTATTTTACGTTATTTTAGTTTTAGTTCCTTATTGTGATTTGACAATAAGTCTTTACAGTAGCATAATAATATGAAATTACATTATTAGTTAATTACATGAATTTATTTGACCCTAATACTTCTAAATCACTGTGCTTGTCTGTTTTAATGGCTTTTAACTGACCAGATTTATTATACCTATAGACATTTGGCAAAACCAAGTGTACTATGTAGTTCCTACGGTTAATAAATGAGTATAAGTATGTTAATAAATGAGTTTACGTTTTGTGATTAGCTCGAATTCTCTTCAAATCCTAATTTCTTTGGTGCAAACCAAAGGGTAATCATTTTGTTTTAAACTTTAAAGGAAACAATATTTAGATTTAGTATATTGAAGAGGATGAAATATAGCAACAAAGAACGCTTTTATACTTCAAGAATCTATTTTTGAACTAAAACACCAAGTACATCTTTCATACATCTTTCAACAAAGTATGAGTTATAATGAGAGAACTCGCTTAGAATAACATAAATCGATCATTATTTTCTTGGAGTTATGAATATAAAAATACAATACCCTAGTACCAACACAATTTTCATGAACACATAATGTTATGGTAGGTACTGACTTCAATTTGATTTCGCACAATTAGGATAAATACTTTAAAGGTAATCAAACGTTTTGAGGATAACCGAGCCCATCCAAAACGATCATGAGATAATCAACTAAAATAGGATTTGAAGAAAACCTCTAACACACACGGATTTTAAAACAAAAGTTCTATTCAAATCTCGGAAGCAGATTAAAGGTTCGTCAGATACATACTAACTTCATCCTGAGGATTTGTAAAAGAAACCATTGTTAATTAGAAATTTAAGTCAACTGCATTACTGAATTTTGCACTGCACTTTGAGCAGGGAATAAATAAGTTCAGCAACTGACTGCGATAGGAATTTACGTGGATGAACTGCGGTAACTGCTTTATGAATGAACAAAATGATAAAAAGAAAAATGAACAATGCACATGAAGTATTAAACAATAAAACGCATTGTAATCATACCTGAGCAGGAAAGCCGAGCCAAGAACTCAAATATTTGTTAAAATCATTAGTCACTGAATGTAAACTCATCGATTACGGTTCGATATTAACAATTACGTACGCTTAGAAAACTTCGAATACCAATGGTATTCGAAGTTTTATAGGTACCTAGTCTACCTAACCAGTTATTTTAATGGAAAAAAACATACATGTAACTTGTTTAAGTAGGTACCTACCTACTAAAGGAGCTTTCCTTCGAAGCGGATCCGTTTTCGTCCCTCGACTATAAGGTAATTTTCTTATTCACCATACAAAAGGTTACTGACGAACTTAGAAGATTAAACCAAAAATAACCCGTGGAACAAAAAATAACAAATTATGAAGATTTTAAAATCGAGGATTGAAATACCCAGCCATCATAATATCATTATAATTCAGTGACCATGAAACTAGTCTCTTATCATTTATCATATAGGCACCACTCCAGCATCGTAACAAAATCTCCGCCAAATCTCACGTTATCTCACAAAATTTCCCCAAAATAGCACTATCTCGGTGATCAATTCAAGTTTGTTTTACCTAGGTGCTTGTAAGAAAACCAAGAATCTTATAAACTGCATGAAAACCTTCAGCTTTTCGGAGTAGGTAGTACTTTACTCACAAAAAATCTGTCAATAGAATAGATTATCAATTCTTATGGTACTGTCATCCCTTTCTACCGGATAGTAACAGTGTCAGGACTATTATTTAAACTTTGATCATATTTAAACAGTGTTTATGTGAAAGGCCTTTAGTATTGTTTAAAGGGGCCTGTAAAAGTCTCTACGAATTGTTGTTCAAACGTTATCTTAACGTTGAAAGTGTTGAAACTCTTTATCGCAACACGTGACATTTACCTGTTTAATGGCAAGTAATTTGAGTTTACTTGCGCCACTTCCGCTAAGCGCCCAGTTCCGAGTGGTAGAAAGCAAGTCGTTATAATATAAATATATGTTATGTATACAACTATGTACAAGTAGGTAAATACAAAAAAAATACAGATGAAACAGCTAGCTATCTAAAGACCGTTGCAAATGATCTATAGATAGTTCAACTGATCCAGATCACTACCAGACGGAAGCGTTCCCAAAATACTGGCCGCATTGCCACGTTGGCAATGCTAATATGCGATGTTATGTATATAAGTAGTATATCAGTCATGTAGTTCCCAAAACACAAGCTTTGCTTACTTTGGGGCTAGATGATGCTGTGTGAAAAATATCCAGCATTTTCCTACTACTATTATAAACGCGAAAGTTTGTGAGGATGGATGTTTGTTACTTTTTCACGCAAAAACTACTGAACGGATTTTGATGAAACTTTACAATTATATACCTTATACATCAGAATAATACATAAGAATAATACATAGGCTACTTTTATCCTGGTTACACGGGGGCATAGCCGTGGGGAGAAGCTAGTTATTATGACGACCTCTGTGGCGCAGTGGGCGAAGGTCCGCCTGAGAAGCAGAAGGTTGCGGGTTCAATTCCCGCCACGGGACAAATGTTTGTATGTGCAAATATTTGTCTCAGGTCTGGGTGTTTTCTATGTATATTATGTATGTATTTACAAAAAAAATATGTATATAAGTAGTATATCAGTCATCTAGTTCCCATAATACAAGCTCTGCTTAGTTTGGGACATCATCTAGATGCTGTGTGAAAATGTCCAGCATTATTTATTTATTTATTTTATTTATTATATAATGATGAAAGTTATTCTCTGTTTATACTTCATGCTGCTAAAAATTACCTATAAATTGTAGGATTGTAGGTGGCATGAACAAGAAAATAGCAATAAGGAATCGTTATGTTAAAGTTATGGATGTAGATGGCCCAAGATTGTTTGTCATGACACTCTTTGGTGGAGGCCTATGTCCAGCAGTGGACTGCTACAGGATATTAATGATGTAAAAGCAATTAAGGAAAATATTGAAAAGCAGAAAAGTATAAAACGTGATTGAATACACATTATACGACTGAAATTCTACATTAAACGAAGAATGTGAGCAAATACTTGAGATAATAAGACTTATATTACTAACGATAAAAATACTTACAACTATTACTTAAGCCATAACGAACTTGTTGAGGCAAAGACATTGAGATAAATCTTATCACAGACCACTAGTGTTTTATACATGATGTTTCTTAGTTTCTAAAACCATACGGGATGAAATCGGAATAAGCCCCTACCCTAATAATACTAGGAAAATGGCTATGAAAACGAGACAATGGCACTCATTTGCCAGACTTAGCATTTACTGTAGGTACAACATTATAAAACTTTGAAATGGGAAAGCTTAGGCCGAGAACAAGAGCCCCTTTTTCAAGTCAAGTTTTTGGCATTACGTATTATAATATCTGTGACATTACTAAGCCATGCAAATGCTTCGCTTCAGCCATCGCTTGGGGGATGGACATACTTGGAGGATACTTTCAAACATGATGTCCATTTGTTTTTATTATGTTTACAGGTGGTTTACAGTAACTTACTCGATAATACGCTTTCAGAAGTTTGAGAGAATATATTATTTCGTCAACGAATTTTTAGGTATAATAATATCTGTGGTTTAACGTTCAATAAGTTCATTTGAGGAGTGATTTTTTATTTATTTACCTCAAAAAATAAAAACTAAAAAAAAATGTATTCATTCCTTTTTCGTTTTTGATTACCGTACAAGATATATCGACGCTGTCCAACGCTTACTTTTTGAATTTTTTAATACTTGAAAATATACAACATGACATTGTGGCAGCTATGTCAATCCCATACATGTTTGGACAATAACGACAATAAATAGAATAGCTACCAAGGCGATATACTAGAAACTGGCTACCTCTCAGAGCAGGCTTCATAGTACTTAGGATCTAGACTAGACAGAGAGAGAGAAGAGAGAGAGGATCAATGAATCTCCGTGTAAAAATCAATTAAAGAGCAAAGTGATTTAATATCCACCTGTATAATACTGTCACATTACATTACTCATAATACCAAGTCACAACTCGAGTAAGATAAACAGCAAGGTGGACTAGCTAGTACTTAGATACGTACCATATACCTACATCAGGAAAACTAAAGGAATACATACGATACGACATAAAATGAAATCACATGTCGTAATAACAGCTGCTTATAAATGTAGGTACCTGTAGGATATCAGGTACCTAGCAAGGTAGAATTACGTAGGTATAGGGGCAGATAGATTACCGCGTTTAATATAGAATTAATAATTCAAAAGTAAAGATAGTAGATAGAGTAATTTAAGATAAATTGTTGTTTAGATATAAGTACTTTTTTGTAACCATACTTAACAGTATGGTTACAGTATTCTAACGAATTAAGTAGTAGAAGTAAATGGCTTTTTTATTTTGTTCTATTATACAGGGTGACTCAAGCAAGATGGTCCAAAAGCAACAGAGACGTAGCTGATCTCATGGCCGATTTGAATTACCCTCATGAAAGGTATACTCTTTATTGTTAAAAAAACGAGACACACAATTTGCAGCTTTACGATTTTTTCAGGCATCCAACCTTATTTATGGGTGGAGAGTATTTATAGGTACTATTCAGAAAACTGGTTCTTGCTACCTAATTAATTTGTGCAAAAGGCATGATTTGAAAATATTTTTTTAAAATATAGTTACTGTCTAGATCTGAAGTAAATATATAATTATATGTATTTGGTAAGTAATTAACATTGGCATAAAATAATGATGTTATCTAAGTTGATTGTATGTAAATGATTGCTTGTGTTAATGGAAGCAATCAAAAATTTATGTAAACTACGTTAAGCCTGTTATTTCTCATGGGAACAAAAAAAAATAGTTATGTAAGTAGTTATGTTATAAGCTGTAAAAATAATATTTAATAATGTATTAGTTGAAAATTCTGTGTATGCATATGCGTATATACAGGTGATTTAAGTGAGATGGTCCTACATTTACTGGGTGATGGAAGACTTTAAACATTTAATAAGGAACAGTTTCACATGTAAACTAGATTTAGTAATGACGGTGATGGACTAGATCAATTAAAGGACGTTGTTATGGAAAAGAAAAAATATCCCCTGTATAATTTTGCTACACAAAAATATATAAACAATAACCTTACCACCACAAATGAGGACGTACCAACAATATTATCTTTTTTGTTATAAAATATGCAAACAAAAACGGTGACAACAAACTTATATCAGTTATAAGTTCATATCACATACAAAAGTGTTTGCACGAACGCTCATCAAGTATTTAAGGCTCGTCAGGGGTATATTATGACACGGGTTAGTTTAAATGAAACCTTATTAACTTAATGATTAAATTTAGTTAGAAAGGCAAGACGCACCCGGTATTTCTCGTATTGTATGGAACGACACGTGCAGCGCGTTCGACGCGCGGTAACAGACTGACGTACGTAGTATTTTATTGCTATGTTGGTGCTAGTAGCAACCATGTGACGACTGACGAGCGAGACGTTGCTGGTTCAACTTCGTTCGTGATGTGATTATTAGCTTAAGATTCGGGACCGGTAGGTAAGCCCTCTGGTATGCGCCGGCGCATAATAATGATCATGGGTTGTTGTTATAAAATTGATGTGGAAAGAGCATTGTCTTAATTACCATGAGGTTTATCAACTATTAATATTACCTACATACTATTAAATTTGATGAATATTTGTGTAGGTGCTTACAACTTACTCGTAGTAGAATATAGGTACTGTTCTGATAACAATTATAGAAACCATACCTACTTCATCATCATTCGCAGCCTTTCCACCAGTGGACATAGGCATCACCTAAAGAGTGCCATGCATGACGAACCATCTTGGGCCACCTCCATCCTCAGACTTCTCGTATTCTTAAGATTATACCTAATCTATTAACTTATAAAAACCTACCTACTTCAGAGAGAATAAACCAATTAATTTACACCGAAAGGCTATTTTCTGACTAGCAAGCTACAATAAAATGTAACAAAACAGAAATATAATTATAAGATTTATATGGGAATGGGTCTCGTCTATCAGATAATATTTTTAATTAAGGAAAAAATAAAAACCGACTTCAAATAAGTAGGCAACAGGCTGATAAAAAGTCTAATATGAAAACTATCTCCCATTTTTTCACCCTTACGATTTTTTCATACAAACCCTTAAAATATGTAAACCATTATTTTTAAAAGTTAAACTTAATGGTTCTATTTTTAATGTGTATTTTTAAGTTAATAATTATATTTTTAATGTGTAGGCCATAAAAAAAAGAATCATTAAAATCGGTTCACAATTGGCGATGATTCCAATTCCTCCTTCTTTTGAGAAGTCGGTTGAAATGGTAAACACGATAAATATCCGTAAAAATCTTATAACTAGTTAACTTATAATACTTAATTATTAATTGCAAAAGTTTGGAAAAAATAGTAGGTAATTTATAGCTGAAATAACTCACATTTCACAATCCGAAACTCAGTTCTGAAATCACCACACACCGAATAGAATCGTGCGTCGGTTATTTTGACATCAGCTGATGCCTGATGAAGATGATATCTCGTGATTTTTCCGGCATGTTGGTAGCACTGCCCGTACAGCCTCCGAGACCTTGCGACTACTCATCATTATCACCAAACTATTCAAAGACCTCTATTCATCACTTTCAACTCTATCACATCGTAATACAAGTGGACGTGGCTGCAATCAAAAAGTTGCACGTGAGAGTCTATAATGAACTCTGCGACCCGGTAATAAGAATTGTCAGGTTTATGTGGTTTAAACAAAAATATGCAGGAGTGACTATTGTGTACTATCATTTTATCCATGGATTCAGGTTAATTATGCGCCTTGTATGGTTTTCTGTGAATATTAGATTCGTTACACAATACTTTATAGAGTCAAAACTAGGTAGGTATCATGGCCAGCCAGCGATTATTTTGCCTTTCGATTTTACATCATCTGCCTTAATGGCAATAAAAAATAAGTACCTACCTACCTATTTAAATTATCTTCCATACATAATGTCAATTTTGGAGGCCGGCTGAGACGCAAGATTCCCGTTGCATGTTCTGAAGAAATTTGTTCCGGGTCCAAGTGTTATGGTACCACCATAGAATACATGGCACATACCACGCAGTGCCTGATACCCACGACACAGGGAATCCTAGTGTGGGGACAGGACTATGTTATGTGACTGTTAGGTGTTTACTATTAAAACATCTAACCGTCAAACATTTATAGTGCTCACATTAAGATACTTCTTGCTAAATATTTGCAAAATGTAGTACTAGTAATATGTAGGACTTGTATGAAATTTGGAACATGTGTTATTATTATTGTATGTACCTACCCTGTTATTATTGTCACATATAATAACACAAAGGCTACTTTCTTTCCAGGAACCACGCAGGCAAAGCTGTGTGTGAAGTTGCTAGTGTTATCATAACACCAGTAAAAGTAGCTTTTCTTTTGTAGTTGGAAAACGTTTTTGTTAGGAGGTGAATGTAGATAAAAAAACAAACGACATTTCTGGATTTTTGACAAACAGTACATAGGTACAGGCAACCTTAAAATAAAATGTAATTTATTAATGTAGCTACTCTGCTATTTGTAATATTTTTTTATTATTATAACAGTAATTTTATAAATATATTAGGCCTTATATTACCTTTGGAGGACCATTTTTATACATTCATTCTTACAAATAAACTTAATAACGATAGTTTAGATGGCAACTTATGCAAACTATTGAGAAAATTGGGCTGTTAATTGTTTGGCTGTATGTAGGTACATGCTTATGGAATGGTTTCTGGGCTATACTGGATGAAACAGCACCTGCCAACACCGACTTATATGTCTGTTGTAGGCGTTTAGTCGAGGGCAGATGCCCGCCACTGAACGGGCTTCTATAAGTGCCACTAAAGATAGGCAGGGCAACGTTATTGTGAACTGTGAACCGCTAAAGGGTGTCGAGAGGTATGCTGCAGTTTCACTAAATTCTGCTACGTTCTTTAAACCTTTATCACTTCCGCCCTTGGAGGTTCCGCCCTTATGCCTCCATTCCCTATTGGCCGGCTAAGGCAAGCCGAGAGTCAGGGGTATATGTCGACCTCAAGGAGTAATGGGGCTCCACGGTATTGCCAGGCACCGAACGCTTGCAACAAGCGCACTCTGCGGGATTATTATTATTATTATTTAATTTTAAAATATATTACATACGTGGTGCTCAATATATATGTAAGTGGTGCTCAATCGACTCCTAATAGTTTCCATCCGCAATGTTTACACGCGCACGACTATAATCCCCATGTAAGACATCCTCAGATCCATCATTAGTCATGTTAAAATGTTATTTGGCACATGCATTATTGCAGATAACAATAGGAAAAATATATTTCCTTCTATACATTTTAACAAATATTTTTCCCATTGTTATTTTCAACATGCAGGCTTAGCATAAGCACTAAGACAACCATTTTGTTTATGGAATGAGAGACAAACATAACTTTTATTGGCGTTGCAAGCTTTCATAAGTTGTGGTTACTGCTTGGTGGTGGTGGGCCACTTTAGTTTAAAAGACACAATGATTTCTACTATAGAAAAGAAGACAAAAGTTGTTTTCTGTCTCTGTCTTTTATCTGTAGGAACGACAAATAAAAGCAATGCCAACGCTTGTGTTAATTTTAAACAGGCGCTCTTACCGCTTAGTTAAAGTCTTATGTGCTCGTAATTTTACCTTTACCTCTTAAACTGAAAGCCTGTGCATTGTGCAAGTGTGCAACACAGCAATGCAAGCATTTCCTTGATCTTGATGCCTTTCTCCAGATCTAATTTAAAGGCTTTTATTTTTCAGTGGCACAGTTACATGTACATTACTTATAAGTAGATTAGCACTACATTCCAAGTAACCAGAAATGAAAAAGAAGTAAGAAGTAAACTAAAATGAAAAAAAATATTGTCAATTTCAATTGATTAATTTTGCCAAATGTTGTCGTCAAAATTTGATTATACATCAGATCAAAGCCATACCCACTTACATGATCGGTAATAAGAAGTTACGATGGTTACTGGATATAATATTAAAAACTTGAAAAAAAAAATCTTTTTATGAAGAGCTATATGGAATTATCTAAGTAATGTTATCAAAATCCACGAAAATCAGTGCTAATTAGCCATATTTAATTTTATTTGAGTGGCCATTTTGGTAATAAGTTTTATATCTTTTTTATCCTGTTTTTTTGAAACTTTTGTCAATATTCAACCATGTTAGTTCCATCATTCTCTTTTACTTGTTCACGATACAGTTTCTTTAACCAGCCCATATATGGATCGGTAGAGCATGTTAGCTGTGTCAGAAGTTTGCACAGCTAGCACACCCTGGAAAAGGCTCACTTCGAGCTTGTAAGCTTTCAAGAATTTATAAAATTCTTCTGTCATAGACGCACTTTGGAAACACTCTATCAGAAGGAAGTTTTATACTTTACCTACTAGCTGTTGCCAGTTGCTATGCACGCATGGAATTTTTACTTAGCGCCTGAACAGTTCCCTAGGGGAGCCCCTATTTGACTATAAATTCGACCCTAAATATACCTAGTTTAGTTCTTGATACCCGAAACAGGAAATCCTAGTGTTAGGCAAGGAGTGTTGTGTGCATTTTATCCATTATCTCGAGCATATACCCGCATTATAATTAATACTATTAACTACCAATTTTTTTTTGTTACAATAAGAGTTCCTATTACGTCAGGTAGAGCTACCTAACGTAATAGGAACTTTCCTAGTAACATAGTAGGTACAACCAAATAAGTAATTCTTTATGCCGGAAAAATCTAGGAATAATGCCATTCATTTATCTGAGAATCTAAAATAAAGATATCATAGTTAGGACTAGACTAGTTAGAACTGTAATTTATGATCAGACTTCAGTGGAGTTCAATTCAAACATAAAACATCAATACTCCCAAATTTGTTCCAAAGTATCAAAATGTTTTACCACTTTATAAAGTCTATAAACAAACTCAGATTAGGTAGGTACGTATAATTAGCCTGATGATTGAAAAGTATTAAAAATAGGGTGAAACCACCTATAACCCCTCGAAATCTTCGAATATTTTATAACTTATTAAATCCTACTAATATTATAAACGCGAAAGTTTGTGAGGATGGATGTTTGTTACTCTTTCACGAAAAAACTACTGAGCGGATTTTGATGAAACTTTACAGTAATATAGCTTATACATCAGAATAACACCTACTTATTTCGTTCTCAGATATTTAACGAGACTAATAAGAAAATAAAATTAATTTGTGTAGAGTTATGCATCCAGTAAGTAGCAAAGAGGTATTTTGAAAGAAATACACTAACTGTACTTTTCAATTCGAGTCCTAAGTTACCTACAAGGTTTTCATAAATTATTCGCCATGTTTCTGAAAAAAAAATCGTATTAAGGTTGTTTCAAATTAAAAAAAAAGTAAAACGTTATAAGTAACTCTCAAATAACGCTTCCGTCTGGTAGTGATCTGGATCAGTTGAGCTGTTTCATTTGTATTTATTGTAAATCTGTATTTTACTCTTTTGGTAAATAACATAGTTGTATAAAAAAAATATATTTTGCTAAAAAGTAAAAGAAATTCGTAGTTAAATTGGCAGATATCAATAAAATAGACAAAATGGGAATTAACAAACAGAGTATGAAATCAAATTATCAAGATCTATGGACGGGTAATAATGTTACCTAAACAAGTCACAGAGTGGAAGCGCCATTCTATTACTTATACATTTTATTATGATTCACGTTCAGATTAAATTATAGTAATATGAATGAGAAAATAACTTACATATCTTGAATAGTTTTTATAAAAGAAAACCCAAAAGAAAATGGACGTGGGAATCTCCCAATGGCCTAGTAAGAAATGAGATAGATTTCATAACTACGAACAAACCAAAGCTTTTTTTAAACGTGGAAGTTCTTAACAACCTTAACTATAGTACTGACCACAGGTTACTCCGAGGTCATCTACATATTCTTGAACCAAAGAAATCGAGAAAACATATACAAAATACAAAGCAACCAATTACACCACCCCTACCAAATCACATCTTAGAATATTTAAAGACTAAGTTAATACCAATAAACGAAATTAGAACGGTCCAGGAAAAATACGATACCTTAGAAGAAGTAATAAAAGAAACCAATAAAGACCTAGAAAGAGACAAAACACTAACAGATAAATTAGGATCGGAAGCAAGAGATTTAATTGAACGAAGGGCATCTTTGTTTCAAAACAGGAAAAGCAATAAACGAGACATAGCTAAACTAAGTAAAGAAATAAACGTAGAAATAAGAAAATACAGACATAAACTGAGAACAGAAACAATACAATTTCACATAGCAAAATCAGGCGGAATCAAGAATGCATGGAAAGAACTTCAAGAAAATACAAATTGGATTAGTAACGTAAAACATCATAAAACTAAAAAACATAAATCTAAAAGAAACGAAATACTAGAAACAGCGACCGATTTCTATCGTGAACTTTACAATGCCGAGCAAACAACATCAACTACAAGTAACAAGGAAGTCAGTGAAGAACCAATTCCAGACATACTAAAGGACGAAGGTATTAAAGCCATAAAATCACAGAAAAGAGGGAAAACACCAGGTGAAGATAGCATTTCTAATGAACTTTTAATTGGAGAATCTGAAATTATTATGAATAAACTCACAGACCTATTCAATGAAATTTTAACAACCGAATATATACCTCACCAATGGACCACGTCGACTATAATTTTATTTCACAAGAAAGGGAAAACAGATGATATTTCGAACTACAGACCTATCTCGCTAATGTCTAATGTATATAAAATATTCTCCAAGATAATACTAGAACGATTAACAAAGACCTTAGACGAAAATCAACCAAAAGAACAGGCAGGATTTCGAAGTGGCTTCTCAACCATCGACCACATCCATACCATAAAACAAATAATTCAGAAATGCAATGAATATGTAATAAACTATTACCTAGCGTTTATAGATTACAATAAAGCATTTGACTCGCTTAAACAGGAGAAAATATGGGAAGCCCTTTCCTCACGAGGGGTCCACAATAAGTACATTCGAGTAATTAAGAACATATATGAAAATATGAAAGCCAAAATACGCACAGAAAAGTTAGGAGAATATTTCCCCATTAGACGAGGAGTTAGACAGGGAGACCCCCTTTCACCCAAACTTTTCTCGGCAACCCTAGAACATGTATTCCGACAGCTCCAGTGGAATGAATATAGAATCAATGTTAATGGCATATTACTTAATCACCTAAGATTCGCCGACGATCTTATACTTATATGCGAAGACCCAAAGACCCTACAGGACATGATTAAACAACTTGTACATGAAAGCGAAAAGGTTGGATTATCAATGTAAAACAAAGCTGATGACAAATTACATTAAAAATCCTATAAAACCTAACAACGTTACTGAATTGGAATATGTAAACGAGTATACATACCTTGGCCAAATAATATCTCCCACAGACCTCACAACGAAAGAAATAAAAAATAGAATAAGTATAGGATGGAAGAGATACTGGACTCTAAAAGATGTCATGAAAAACTCGGTCATACCAATTAGAGGAAAAAAGAAAATATTTAATACATGCATTCTGCCAAGCATGACCTACGGATGTCAAACATGGAGTTGCACAAACAAAAATATTAAATCACTAGAAGCTTGTCAACACAGAATGGAAAGAAGTATACTCAATTTAAAATTAAAAGACAAAGTTCGGTTAACAACAATAAGAAAGCAAACCAAGATTATAGACATAAAATACCGAATCAAGCAACTAAAATGGAAATGGAGTGGACATCTAATAAGAAGTAAGACGGAAAAATGGGCCAAAGATGTGACGGAATGGTGCCCTAGAGATAAAAAGAGAAGTAAAGGCAGACAGTATCGTAGATGGGAAGATGACATCAAAAAGGTGGCAGAGACGACTTGGACGAGGAAAGCAATGGATAGATCCATGTGGAGAACACTCGGGGAGGCCTATGCTGGAAAGCAAGACAATTAAGAAACTGGTGTCTTATACAAAATTTATACAATAATTATCTTATTTACAAATAATTACCTAAACAAATTTCTTTTAACTAGCTATAAGTAGAAATAAGAAAAATGTTACTATAAGATTGTTAATAAAGGCTATTATTATTATTATTATTATAATATGAATGTGTTAAAAGTACATTGTCGTGAACGGATTGTGGTAAACAATAATTAAAACGTTACGTTAAGCGTAAAATCATCATAAGTTTAAAAAAAAGCCGATATTCCCATATAAACTTTCACCCCTCATTTCCCCCCTTGCGCTTACATTTGTAAAACTATTTTTTAAAATAAGTATACAAGTTTTTTTTGAATATTGCTACTTATATCATGTAGGTATAGTTAGTGACATAAAATAACATAGGCTACCTTCAGGTCATGCTACATAAGTACCTACCTACCTTTGTTTTACAAGATCTGCAAGTAGGTACAGTGGTAGTACTAAATTTAGTAGGTACATAGGTATTATCATTGTTATTCAACTTCTTTGTGGAGTTTCAATTATCTTTGGCCAAAATTTGTCTCCATTTACAGCATCTTCTGTAGCCTGTTGTTTAACTGAAATTAAATAACAAACAAATAAAACACTTTAAGGGACACCATTTAAAATGCTGGTTTGGCCTAGACTGCCTTCTAATTACACTAGCAAAATGTAACACTGGTTTATAACGGTTATGTCCACCAGAAAATTATACTCATTTTGACCGACTTAGCAATGTCCGTAACTTTTAAATCTTAAAATGGGAACTTTTGGCCCAAATTTCAAGCTCTAGAAGTTTTGGACGTTGCTTATCCTGTCAAAATGAGTAGTTCCCCGTTGCCATTTTGTTAGTGTAATTAGGAGGCTGGTCTGATCTGGTCAGAATTATAAAAGAAATAGGGCGCATCAGTCATACTATTCTTTTATATTATTATATATTTGTTATCTGCTCAAATGGACATGATAGGACTATGCAATCTGGTAGTATTCTTGCCGGCCTGCTCAACCAGATTGGAGAAATTCACTTATTCCTTAGCACCTTAACATAACAGTTGAAGATAAGGGTGCCAAGAAACAGGTGAATTGTAACTAAGGCGATATGTAGTTTCCACTAATTGGTGAAGTCCTGAAAAAACTGTTTTACTACGTAGGGATCTATGTAGTTACCTACATAGCATTCAAGTATGTAGTTTGTGCCTACATAATAAGTTTATGCTAGTTACTTTCAGTAACTTTATTTTGATCCGTCAAAAAAGTGAACAGCTGAGCTGTTCCAGATTACGGGTCATTCCCACCACATCCAAAAAATACTCCCACTCACATCCAGCTGCATTTATTAAATTAAAAAAATATTTCCACTTACATCCACGAAATATTTTAGTACAATCAACATAAGCAAGGCTTCTGGGTTTTATTTATTTGTATGATGACTACGATGTTCAATCTTTAAGTTGCGAGTCTAAAATAATGCTTGGCTCTACCATGGTTATACCATGGCTCTTGAAATATAAGTAAGTACATTTGAATTTGAATCATGCCTTCTTTAAAGATTTAATTATCTTTTATGATTATCTACCTTAATAGAAAAATAGCAAGAAATTCGACACAAATAAATTAAAAAAACCGCTAGTCGCTAAGTAGTAACTATTTATAGTTTACTAGTCAAGCTTACAAGCAAAACAGCCATTTTTTTATCCAATCAGGGAGCAACTTAACCGGCTCTCTCTCTCTCTCTCTCTCTTTTTTTATTGCATTGAAACAAAATTGCAGCTTTTTATCAGTAAAGACGGCCAGTTAACCTCATCTATTGTGACGCTAAGTGCCAATTTGCTGTGTGTTGTGGAAAAAGAACAAACAGGAGACAAAACTATCAGAAGATTCTCATGCTGACTCTACCTCAACTTATGCATGGATGTGAGTGGGAACTAATGTATGAACGAAAATATTTTTTTGAAATTATTATTCAAATGCTCGTGGGTGTGGTTGGGAACTAATTGAAAGTTTTCTTTTCCGAGTACAATGGGCTTGGATGTGGTGGGAAGTAGCCAAGATTACTTTTACCACATAAGAGGATGCTAAGGCATAGTTCGCCTTGCAAGATTTCGAGATTTTTTTTATTATTTACATTCATCAAATACCTATCAAATACCTGTTAAATATTTCAAAAAATCTGAAATACTAGCTATTAAAATATTAGGTACCTACCTACCTAAACTTTATAGGTACATAGCTAATACATATAAAACTAGCTTCTGCCCACGGCTTCGCCCGCGTGGTACCCGAATAAAAAGTAGCTTAAGTGTTATTCTGATGTATTAGCTATATTACTGTAAAGTTTTATCAAAATCCGTTCGGTAGTTTTTGTGTGAAAGATTAACAAACATCCAACCTCACAAACTTTCGCGTATATTAGTAGGACATAGGTACAAAGCTACTTTTAGCACCGCAGAACAACAGTATCTTAGAGCTGCTCACTCATTGCTAGCTGATGCATTGCTATCACATTTTTTGCTTTCTGATTTTAGTTTGTTTCGTTGCAGAAGCTTTTAGTGTTGAGAGTAGTAAGGTACAAATCACCCAGCCTTTTTCTCCAAAAATCCTTTAAAAAGTACTGATTTTGGCAAAGTGTTTTAGTGTTCCACTCGATAAATGACTCGTCTATAATCTATTGTTACATACGAGGTAGGTAACTTTTACGAAATTGGAAAACCCCTGACGCGTATTTCTATTATCGATTGCAATGCCCTCTAGTGACTTGTGGAGATAAGACATAGGTACCTAAAATCCATCCTAGAAGACATACTAACCATTTGCAAAAACAGCATTATTTAAATTCAAGTCACATCACATAACTTCATCAACTAGAAAAGAGCTAATGATCTTCAAACTACAGAATAGATTTTCTTGAATCATAGCTAAGAACACTCTCAATCAGGTCACCTTTAAACTAAAAAAGAAAATCAAAATCGAGACAAACGTGTCCCTATGGCATGAATTATTAAGTTTTCAGGCAATTCATGAGTGCCAAGATTTTTAACCTGTTCTTGAGCACTGATCGCATAAGTATAATTTTATTGTTAATATTTTATTTTATTGTTTTAGTGTTAACCTGGCTTTTTTTATAGCTTGTATAACCTGACTCATTGAGTAGAAATCTGCTATTAAACCTGTCAGCCGTAAAACTTATAATTATTTTTCTTACTTATTCTGGGAACACTCAGTAGTACTCGATCCTTCATGCTAAAATTCGCGTGTTAAAAGCATATGCAACTGCAACATAAAACTTTTTTTGATACCTGGAACATTCACATGACATCATTCGTTCTTTCGCGCGCTTTCGCGTTGTTACGTTTTAGAAACGATTTTATATGTAAATTTACTTTTAACAAGCTTTTCACTAGTTTTTTACAGTAAGAGTGTGTGTTTGAGTGCCCAGTTACGTGATTTAGTGAATGGAAGATGCCCAAACGTAATCGTACTAAAGAAGAGAAGATCCAAATTTCAAAAAAGATAAAGAAATTGGAGAATTATAAAAAACAATACAAATGGAAGAAGATGTGGAAGCAGGAGGTATGCACCGCGTTTAGCGAGGCCATAGGGCTATTTTCATACAAATATAAGTACCTTTCTGCCTCAGAACAGTTAGTTTTTGAGTCTGAAAGAGGTTCCATGAGAACTTTGTTCTAGAAGAACTTGGGTCAATCATGCATTTTTGTGGTACAATCATGCACTTTTTCCGTTGGAAAAAGCATCAAGTATTGTGTTACAATACAAAACCTTTCCTGTGGAAAGAGGTTATATTTTTTATAACTATTGGGTCTCAAAACTCGTATGAACATGTCCGAGTTCAATGTATTTTTGTCGTGCAATTTTGCACCCTCTCCGGTGGAGAGAGACTCTAGTCGAGAGTTTTTACAATACAGCTTACCTTGTGATGAAAGTTGCAGATAATGAATCTGTACTAGACCCAGAAAACCCAGCATAGCCTCCTGAATGCCTAGAGGAAATAAAAGAAGACCAGATAGCAGAGGGAGCCCTGTAATGAGGATGGATATGGGGCTGTAATCCACCCCCATCTAGCTTCGCTGATGATCAACATTTTGAAAAAAGGCCTTTCTAAGGGAGAAAAAGAGGTTCTGAAATCAATAAAGATTCCAGAAAATAGGTTGTTGGATGTTCTAAAGCTCAACATAGAACTATCAGGTATCCTCACTCCGATGGCCAAGACCCGAGACAAGCTTATGCAGGAGCGTCAGCAAGAGTTGGGCCAGTCAGCAGCCACTATAGCTCAAGCCATCCATATCCTGTCTAGGATTATTCCAAATTAGAAGTGATAAAGAAGCTGAGAGAAGCATCTAGAATTGTTTGTAACCTGTACTTCCAATATATATAGAGGTTCAGAGAAGGCTAGTTCCCCCTTTTTGGACAAAAACTTGTCAGAAAACCTGATGGAAAATAAACGGGGTGAGCTCCTGTATTCTAACTTGGATGATTCTGTGAAATCTTTCTCAGTTATAACGAGGGCCTTGAATGTAACTAAACCAAAGATATCAGGGAATAAGCCTGGAAATGGTATCAATAGTAATATGAATCAAACAAGACACACAAAAAACTTCCAGCTGCCCTGTTGTCAGTACCAAAGCAACCACATCAAACAAGGGCATATCACCAACACTCAACAGCGTCCAGGTCTGAAGTACTTAGACAACCGCCATCCAGCCGGACAATCACACGAAGGCCGTGCCTAATATCCGTAGAGGTATGTTTTTGCAGCTAGGCTGTATTATTTTTATGTGTGTTGGAAAATAATTACCCAGGGTCCCACCGTTTCAGAGTGGTTACAAGGCTATAAGATCCCTTTCTTAGCCTTACCTGTACAGGATTACAAGCCCTGTAAGAATTTTAATAAATCAGAAAATGTTATTATTGATTCTGAGGTAAAAAACTTAGTAGGATGGGTGCTATTTCCCAATGTACAGCTGTGACTGGCCAATTTGTGTCCAGTATTTACACTATACCTAAAAAAGAACCGTTCACACAGATTTATTCTGAATTTAAAAAAACTTAAATAAGTTTGTTGAATCTTCCCATTTTAAACTGGAGGATATTAGATCTGTTTGTAAGTTACTTTCAAAAAGTGATTTTATGTGCACCATAGATTTTAAAAATACTTATTATTTAGTCCTAAACAATTCAGCTGATTAAAAAAAAAAAAAAAATAATTAACAATAACATGTTTGAACATAATTGTTTGACAATGGGATTGAGTACAGCTCCTTTTGTTTTTACAAAGCTGTTAAAGCCTGTCATGGAATGTCTGAGAAAACAAGGAATTTGATTAGTTATTTATTTAAATGAATTAATCTTTCTTGGATCATCATACAATAAATGTGCTGATCATGTAAAAAATGTATATGATGTATTGCAATGTTTAGGTTTTATAATTAACAATGAAAATAGTGAAATGATACTGGCAAATGTTAGGGATTTTTTGGGGTTTAAATTAAATTCAATAAACATGACTGTGAACCCTACATTTAGAAAACGAGAAAAGATTTGAAATCTTATCAATAAGTTCTTAAAATTAAACAGTTGTACAATCAGAGATTTTGCTACATTATTAGGAAATCTAGTTTTAGTTTGTATGGCCATTTCATATGGCTGTGTTTATACAAAAATATTGGAGAAAGAAAAGTTTTTAGCTTTGGAACGTTGTGGGGGGAAAATTATACTGTTTGATGAAAATTAAGAAAATCAAATTTATTATGGTGGCATTAAAATATTTTAAACAGAGCCAGTCAGAGTATTAAACAAAATAAATTATCCACAGAGTTTTTCTCAGATGTTTCTCTGTCAGGCTGGGGAGCTTTCTGCAATGGTGTCTCACCATCAAGGGGAAGTTGGGACCTAAATGAAACAGAACATCATATAAATTACTTGGAACTGTTAGCTGCATTTTTTGCATTGAAATGTTTTACCAGTAATTTTAAAGGGTGTGAAATTCTTATGAGAATTGACAATACAACAGCTATATCTTATATTAATAGAATGGGCTTTGTTCAGTTTCCTCTGCTTATCAATCTGGCAAAACAAATTTGGAAATGATGTGAAGGTAGGGATTTATGGATTTTTGCATCCTATATTAAATCCAAAGATAACATAGAAGCTGATTTTCAGTCTTGGAGTTCAAATCTGGATACAGAATGGGAATAATGCCATGTCATATTTGAAAAGATTGTAGGGTCATTTGGTTCAACTGATATTGATTTGTTTGCCTCACGCCTTAATAAAAAGTGTTATAAGTATCTGTCTGTCCCTTTTGCTTGAAATGTTGATGCATTTACAATTAAATGTGATAGTTATTATTTTTATGCATTTCCTCCATTCGCATTGACATTCAAAGTTTTGCAAAAAATTAGAGTGGATAAGGCGGTAGGGATAATAGTATTTCCTATTTGGCCTTCTCAGGCATGGTATCCACTAATTCAATCTTTGTCAGTTTCTGAAGTATTAACTTTTGGGCCATCTGAAAATCTTTTAACTTATTCCAGGATTCAACACCCATTGCATCCACATCTTATCCTGTGGGCTTGTGTATTATCAGGCAATCAATTAAGAAGCGACTGGTAGGAGATGTATCAGTGCAATTTCAGTAATGATAAGTTCTTTGTGGAAAAATAGTATGACAGTTGTTTTCGTCAATGGTTTATTGCAAGACTTGTAAATTATTTATGTACTTCAGTTCCTAAAATATTATCATATTTAATGTCAGTTTTTAATAAGGGTGCCTCCTATCAAATTTTAAACTGCCACCGTTCAGCACTATCTCTTATAATAGACAATCATGTTGGTAATGATGACCAGGTCAAACGTTGGTTTGTCAAAGGAGTTTTTAAAATAAGACTGTTTGCTGCTAAGTATTCAGCCACTTGGGATCCAAATACTGTTCTTACATACATAACACAATGGCATCCTCTTGAATATTTAGATTTAGAGAAATTAACTAAAAAGACTGCTATGCTATTAGCTCTTACAACAGGGCAAAGAGTTCAAACATTAGGTTCTATTAGATATAAAAATAATAGAGTGAGTGGATATTTTACTGTTTGATATTTTAAAAACATCTGCTCTAGGTAGGTGTTTGTCAAAAATGTTTCTGCCTTATCTTGACAAACCAGATATTAGCCCTGTGAAAGCCCTCTTGCATTATTTAAAAGTGACAAGAGAAGACAAGATGATGATGATGATGCATACAATTACTTGTTCCTTACATATAAGAGACCTTATATAAGGGCCACAACTCAATCAATAAGCAGGTGGCTAAAACAAGTGATGAGTGATAGTGGAATAGATGTATCTATTTACTCATCACACTTCACTCTGCATGCAGCATCATCTGAAGCTTTCAGGCAGGGTTTTACAGTGGATAGTATTCTATAAGCTGTGGGTTGGTCATCCAAATGACCTATGACATTTGCTTAGCATTACAATAGGCCTTTGCAGGGTAATGATGATGCTCAACTATAATTTGCGAGAGCTGTTGATAGCACTTCTAAATAGAAATAAATTAAGTAAAATTTAAATTTTATCAATGTAAGAAGTTCTCATTGAAAATGAGTTGATTGTGATTATACTTATAGATAGGGGATAGGTACCTAATGTATCCTCTTTTGTTCCTAGTTTTGTGTCTTATCTCAATAAATAAATAAATAATGTAAAGTTACATAAGGGGCATAAGGTCTTAAAATCCTCTAAACATCTACAGAGTGTTCCCAGAATAAGTAAGAAAAATAATTACAGGATTAAACGAACTCACCTGGAGTGATGTTCTATCCTGATTATTTAATTACTTATTCTGGGAATATAATTTCCCACCCTCCCAAAGCTGTTCGAGCACATAGCTTTTTCCCCTTTATTTATCTCTAAACGTAATGATGTCATGTGAATGTTCCAGGTATCAAAAAAAGTTTTATGTTGCAGTTGCATATGCTTTTAACACGCGAATTTTAGCATGAAGGATCGAGTACTACTGAGTGTTCCCAGAATAAGTAATTAAATAATCAGGATAGAACATCACTCCAGGTGAGTTCGTTTAATCCTGTAAATATACTCTTGTTGCCTCACCCATTTCCGTTAGATCTAACGGAAACTTCGTTAAGTTGGAAGTACTGACAAGGAGCGAGAAGTAAAATAAAATACGCGTTGGGATTTGAGTACCATGGCAGGTGGATAACTCACTCAATGCTGTGTGAAAATGTCTAGCATTTATTATTATTACCTACCTATTTAAAATTTTCAAATATTGCCACGAGCTGAATGAATCTGAGTGATGAGGGAATTCCCATATTAACATAGGTATTTTTTAAAACTAGTTAATTTAGTCCATACATAATAATACATCTGTTGTTCTTTTTTACTGAACTGTGGTGGAGTAGGGAAGTACCTACTACTAATGCGAATTTGGCTACAGATTAAGCATCAAGAAGGTAGTCCTCATTCGTAGTTTCATAGGTACCTATGAAATGACGCACTTAGTAAAGGTATTAGAGATATAACTTATAACCTACCTACGCTGGTAGGTACCTACCTACCTATCCTACGGTAAACATATTTCGATTCCGCTAGATTGCTGGCCTACCTATCTACCTATACCTAACGAACTTTCAAAT
This sequence comes from Perizoma flavofasciatum, assembly GCA_958496245.1. Taxonomy (NCBI): domain Eukaryota; kingdom Metazoa; phylum Arthropoda; class Insecta; order Lepidoptera; family Geometridae; genus Perizoma; species Perizoma flavofasciatum. The sequence continues at coordinate 10,982,523 of OY292419.1, read as the reverse complement.
ATCCGGACTGCACGAAAAAAGTCACACATCACACAGATCACACAAAATGCATCAAACTGATGGCAATAGGAATGCATTCTCTACATTCTATTCATATTCGATGGTCGCTCGCAGTGCAGAAAAGCTGAAAAAACAAAGTGCAATTTTAATCGAATAGACAAACAGACTGTGCAAAAAGTTTTATGAAGCTATGAAGCTTTGCCAACGATGTGAATAGGTACAAAGGTACCTCTACCTCTAGCCTACCTACCTACCTACAATAGGTAACGAGGCGGGCGGTAGCGTTAGGTATCAACCTAATACCTACCTACCTACCTACAAATTTAATTTTCTTTTCCTTGTAGGTACAGCTACCTACCGAATAGGTACAATAATAAAAGTCTATGTGTTTAATAAAGATTGCTAAGTATGACAGACTGGTTTCTGCCCACGGCTTCGCCCGCGTGGTACCCGGATAAAAGTAGCCTGTGTTATTCTGATTAGCTAGGTAGGTATATTACTGTAAAGTTTCATCAAAATCCGTTCTATAGCTTTTGCGTGAAAGAGTAACAAACATCAATCCTCACAAACTTTCGCGTTTATAATAGTATGTAGGTAGTAGGATTTTGATTCATAAATTAAACAGTGAAAAAATGGTCGACCCTGAATTTAAAAATATAGCAAATTTCATCATCACTTTTGCTCTTCTAATTTCTGAGCATGTGCCGATCGGTAAGCCTAGGCGTAGGTATACAGAAGCGCAGACACAGCTTGGTATAGGCACAGAGGGCAATACAGATTAAACTGTATGGCACAGCAAACCCGTACCTTGTCATTTTAGAGAAAGATTGAAAATTTCATAGTAAAGCCTGGTTTGTATCATTTAAAACTGGCTCTTCCCGTGTAACAACAAAATAAACTCAAAAGCCAACAGCTTCCTCATAGAGCCAACGATATCTTCGCCAATTGTTAACAGATATTGATGATTATTTTATATTGTTGTATAGATAATGATCCCGAGGCAGTCCCTTAAAAGTTTTTTTTCTTGAGGGGTTGCTATTTTACCCATAAAACATAAAAAAACATCATCATCTTACGGAATCACTACTAGCCGAAACATTTTTTGTGGGCGATTTGTCTGTTGTTTTTTATTCGAAAAAGTGATCAGATGATAAAATAGGTACCTACCTGCAGGATAGAAACTAACTTTGGGACTACGAACGTACCTATCGCATCGCGATTTTATCATTATCAACTGATTTAAAAAATGAAGGGGTTCTCAACTAGTATATACAGTGGTGGTCATATAATTAGAAACACCAACCCTGTCTTCTATTTTCATTACAAATTAACATCATAACTAATTTTTAACGTGCCATAGAGGGCTCCTATGTATTTATATGGATGTATCGGTTCTTTTAAAGTATTACTATACGAGTTTAGTAATAACAAACAACAATTTTGATATAAAAATATAACATTTTAATAAAAAGTCTATTAAAATACATGGACTAAAGTGGACAACTAATTAGAAACAAAAAAAACAACAATATAAACATTAACTAAGTGAACAAAACCACATTTAATTTGAATAATACTATGAATACTACATCCAAAACCGATTAGTACTGTTAGTACTTGGTAGGGTACCCTCTGTTGTCGATTACAGCTTTACAACGACGTGGCATTGATTCTATCAGTTTTTCACACGTTTCCAAAGGAATACATCTCCAAGCTTCTACAAATGCGTCGTAAAGTTGGTTGATATTGGTGATATGCTCATCCGACAATGTTTTCTTCACAGTGTGCCACAAATTCTCTATCGGATTTAAATCCGGACTATTAGCAGGCCACTCTAACACTGTCACCAATTGTTGTCGCTGTTTGCTGTATGCTTTGGATCATTATCGTGCTGAAAAATCCAATTCACTGGCAAATCATCTGAATATGGGATCATTGTCTCCTCCAAGATTTTTTTGTATTGAAACTGATCCATCAGCCCTTCAATCTTTCTCACGGGACCAACTCCGTATCCGGAAAAGCATCCCCATACTTTAACATTTCCACCGCCGTGCTTAACTGTTTTTATAGTGTACTTGTTATTCAAAGCCTCGTTGATTGGTCGCCGTACGTATCGTTTTCCGTCGGAATTTACCAAATTTACTTTAGTTTCATCTGAAAACAAAACTTTTCTCCATTGATGAACAGTCCAACTGGCATATTTTCTAGCGAAGGCTAGACGATTTTCTCTGTGTCGCCTGGTGAGAAGTGGCACTTTCCTAGCAAGTCTTTCATACAAATTTCCTTCAACCAACCGCCTACGGACTAGTCTTGCGGACACGTTTCAAGGGTCGTCTTGTGAAAATACTTCTTTTCGTATAACATTAGAACCTTTAAAGGGATCTGTCTTAGCCAAACGAATCATAAGCCTGTCTTCTTGAATGGTGGTCTTCCTTGGCCGAACTTTTCTAGGCACCTTATCGGATGTTCCATGTTTTTTGTGATGTGCAATGGCGTTAAATACCATCTTTACGGAACACTCTAAATGATCGGCGATCTTTCTGTAAGACCATTTTCGTTTAAAATGAAAGTTTACTATAATTTTTCTTGTTGCTGCATCACAGCTCTTGTTTTTACCCATTTTTAATAATTAAATCTGACAAAAGGTAACAAATCCGAATGAGTAAGAAAAGGCGGCAAAATGCATAATGCGGTGACATTCCGAAAGGTGAATTTTAGTTTTAAAATTCAATTTTAGAACCTAGTCATACTTTGTTTCTAATTAGTTGTCCAACTGCCAGTACTAAGAATATTGATTGATACTTTTGTTTTAATTTATTTTTATAATTATTGTATTGGTTGTCTGAATGTTATTGCTTATTATTATCCCAGAGATATAAATGTACATTGTGATTTCGTAAATTAAACTATTACCTCCAATTAATTGAATTAATAATGTTGGTTACATTAAAAGACTACCAAGTGACTAAGTGTTTCTAATTATATGACCACCACTGTATATGTAGGTACCTACTTATATTTTTTGTGTATATGTTATGCGATATCGATATCGATATTATACTTCATTGCATATACCTACATTTTATGAAAAAAATCCCACTCCTTAGGGTTAAAAAATGCGTGCCAAAATTTCATATAGACTTTTTATCAGTTTCCCCGTTATTTAAAGGTTTTTTGACATTTAATGTCTCATAAAATATTCATTGATACCCAATAAACATCATTGAAAATAATCTTTGCGAAATTGTGTTAAAAATATTTCAAGTGAAGGTTTTCTATTGAATAAAGCACCTTAAAGCGATTTATAAACGTGATCATCTTCATTGCACACCCGACCGAATAAACAAAGAGTTTGATACCAATCCTATTTGCAAAGCGGCGCGAACTCAACCAAAAAGAGGGCTTAGAGTGACTTTTTATAAAAACGAGACGTAACAGTTAAGAAATATAAATAAATTATCAAACACATTATTAGAAAAAGATATTGGATTTAGACACATCGCTACCAAGGTCGACGACGACGGCGGCGGGCGAATAGCCTGAGACACTGAGGTGCGGGTTTGATTTTCACTTCAGGACAAATGTTTGTATAGGTGTTCTGTAGATATTATTATTTGTTCCGATTTGAGTGTTGTGGTACCATGATACTCGTAGTTCCTGATATCCATGATACAGGAAATACAAGTGTTGGGTCTGGAGTATGTACCTATGTGAATGTTTGATATTTTTTTTATATTCCGTAATTTCTACCTCCCAGGAACGCTGCAAGTCATTTAGAAGTCGCGTAGACCGCTGTCACTCATGTAGACGTCGTGTAGACATCATGTTACCCATACTACATCTTGACGTCTTATGGACCACCGTAGCTAGCGTAGACATTCCGTAGACCACCATAGCTCACGTAGACGTCGGCGTCGTCGTGGCCCACCACCCGTAACTAATGTTGACATCTTGTGGACTATTGAAGCTAGCGTAGATGGGTAAACGAATTAAAAGTAGGTAGTCTGAGTGTTAGAACGCATAAATTTGTAGCAAAAACTTACACTAAGCCTACGGGATTGGGTTTGCACATAATCTATCTCCATGTATATTTTAATATGTATTATGTTTATTTTCCTGCAGTATTATGCATCGAGTCAGTTCCGTGTCTATCCCATCCCTTTGTTTTATGAAAATACCGTAAAGGCGACAATACGTTCCGTTTTGTCGAGCAGAAAATTTACAACGAAGTGTAATTACTGGTAATCTCCGGGAAGAGGGGTATCATATCATTTTGTTCAGACCTCATGCACCAACTTTCCATTAACGCCGGGATAATAACGTAAGACCCGTGAGAGAGGGAGCAACTTTGCCAAATTCTAAGCGAAATATTAATGTACATTTTTTACCCGCGACGCAAGAGCCCATATAATGCCTTTGCCATAAGAGTTTGCACAAGTCACTAGAGAGCGATGCAATCAATTATGGTCGCTACATGCTTATATAGGTTTTCGTAGTAAATTATTGTTTTCTCTTAGAATCTATAGGCTGAGACAGAAATAGTACGATCATAAAAATACGTGTCCACACAGTTTTTGACATTTCATTATAACGTAGAAAAAACTACTGTGACATATCCTGTCATATATCACGGAGTACTGCATATGTCACAGTAGGTACTCTGTGCAGTAAAAATACTTTAGGTAAAGCACAAACTAGAATAACTGAGGTTAAAGTAAGTTTTTTTTAAACTAACGTTAGGTAGGTATGTGTATGTATGCCGTTTGCAAGTTGCAAAGCATTTTCCACAAAACTGGTAAGTCTGAGACTGTCAAGCTGTACAGCACGTACCTATAATATTCGAAGAAAATTATGAGAAGTAGGTAACGCCAAGTAATGAACAACTCCGACCGTGGTTTTGTAAAATAGTTCCTAGGTATATCATATCATTGAATTTATCGTGGTTTGGTATAATTTTAGGATACTATTACGACTATACCACAGACTTTACTATGATTCATAAGGAATTGTAGGTACTTTACCTACAATTCCTAATATATAGAAGCTATACCACGTACTTTACCTAAAATTCCTTATAAAGTTAGATTTAAGAATATTATTCTTATATCTAACTTTATCATATAAATGCCGCCAGACCGCATGCATTTGCCATGTAATAGAGGCAAGTTCAAAGTGTAGGTACGTGATTATATCTGACAAAGCATTTGATCTGTAAGATCTGACAGTTCATACTTTTTTATGGTTTTAGGTAGTGAATTCATAGTAGGGATGATCTATTGATGCAAGCACGATTACAATCTATCGATGATGATAAAATACACATATGAAGCAAAATTGCTGACTGACCCGTATAAATGCTGTCGGCCTGGCACTAGGCCCGATCCGGATATATCATCGTGATTCGTGATACTAGTCATTCTTCGTCACTCTATGTTAAGTCAGTGACCAAAGATAATAAACTGTAGGCACAATGATAATTGCTACATTGAGTCGTGTTGAATAATATTTTTTTCTATTCAACAAAGTGTTCAAATATACTGAAAAAGGTGCCTAATATTTGGACTTGTATCTGACTACTTGCTACTTGATATCCTCACGGAAGTCACGAAGTATAAGTCTAATGTTTTAGGGTAAATTTCCGACCTCAATAACTGGTAAAGACTGACTATAATCGGTTCAAGCTGACCTTTTTGACTTCTATACATTCATTATCGATTTATCACACGTGCCTAGAAGGTGCAATCGATGCCTTATCGCTGGGTTATCAAAGGTTGCATGAATTATGCTTTTGAATTTAAATTTACGGTCGGAAAATTATTGATACTTAAGTACCTACTGTATATACCAGCGCATAATCAACATAAAAAGCTAGCTACTAGCAAAGGTTACAAGTAGGTACTAAACGTCTATGCTCACTTTTTCTTTTAAACATATTTGGATTTATTTGAATATTAGGTAATGAAGTTTGGACTAATGTATGTGTATAATGTACCAATGTGATTCTCGAGAATTTTCAGTAGTAACAAGAATGAAGTGCTCTACAAATTAAACGCGCTACACACATGTGGGTTTAAAACCAGGTATTTTTGTAAAGCCATTGTGAAGGTAACTTAAGTAAAAAAAAAATAACGAAAACATATTAAATATTTTGAGATTTATGGGTCACTTTATTAATCGAGTCGAAGATCATTGAGGTTACCAGCACATAGATAGTAATTGTGAGCCTGACCGTGGCATTTCCAAATCTCATAACAGAATGAATTATGTCGTTTATCCCTTCTAAAATTTAATTTCAAGCAGATATCACGGTGTACGGTCTAATGCGATGATATTGCACACCCTTGGATTTACAGCACGAATGTCGTCGGTGAAAACGTGCCCGTTCTGTTTACGCTGAGACCAATGATGATATTTCTACATCATTCTGTAAGATCAACAGGCGAAATAAGAATTTGAACTGACCTTTTCGCACAGAATGACGTTTTCCCAAACCCCTTTTCGTCGCTGAGAATCATTGTTCGCTGTGCGGATTCTGACGAGCATGTTCCTCAACGATGTTTATAAGTGACAGAAAATAATGCCGTTTCATAGGAATAGACATAATATAATTTATGCTGTATTTTAATTAAGTACCTATGTCAAAATGGTGACCATATCGACAAGCTTTCGTAAAATTCTACGATTACAAAAATTACACATTTTCTTTTTAAACCACATCAATAAAAGGCTGTATTTTTTATCGTGTGTAATGTAAATAGATTTTGATGATTCTTTTGTTGTTGAAAATGATCTCGAGGTGGTTCCATAAAAGTTTTATTCCTGAGGGATTGCCATTTAACCCGTAAAATTAAAAAAAACATCATCATCTTATGGAATCACCACTAGCCGAAACATTTTTTGTGGGCGATTTTTCTTTTGTTTTTTTTTTTATTCGAAAGCCTAAGCAAAATAATGTGGGCACGGGAGGATCTGATTATAGAGTACCTGCACAGGATAGAAACCGTAAACTTGGGACTGCAAGCTTATCGCGAATATCGCAAATTAATTATTATCCACCGAGTTCAACAAAGGACGAGGTTCTCAATTCGTATGTATGCGATATCGCCAATTGTGAACCGATTTTAATATTTTTTTTTTAATGAGTAGGGTATAGGTACTTTAAAGGTGGTCCCATATTAGTTTTATAAAAAAAAACTACTACTAAGAATGAAGAAATGGGTGATGAAATTTCTCAATTTTCATATTTTTTAAGTCGGTTTTTTGACATTTAATGTCTCTTAAATTATTACATGTTTGTAACTCAGCATTAAAGGCTCTGTTCAGGTCCGACCCTACGCTTAGCATGAACGCAAATCTCGTATAGGTATTCTAAACTCAAAATGCGTAGTTTACAATCCAGGCGCTGCAGTTGGTTTGGATTCTTGTAATGTAATCGGTCTATCCATCGGGTAGGTGACCGTCTTACGATGCGTCTCCTGGTTCGTAGTCAACAGTTGTTATTATTTATTCCCTAATCATTGCTTTCAGTATGACATGAACAAACTTTCACCAGCTCTTGAGATACATATAAGCTTAAAATTCTTTATTCAAAATCACGTTTATTGCGAATATTGCGATTGAAATATCTCACCTTGTGTTATGAAGTGTGAACATTATATTTTATATCGTTTTCATGTAATCAGAGCACTACACACTTCGTCACGTTCCGTGACGTGTGTAGTGCTTGAGATCATGAGCTCAGAGCACTGCGCACTAAGACGTTCCGTGAACGGTGTCTCAGTGAACAATATAATGAAAGATACTTTTTTGCCTTTGTGGTGTATTGGCCCGCCTACCATGTAGGAAACAAAGATTCTCTTTAATAAAAAATCTGGGGGTCTACTCTACAAACCGATAAACGATACATCGCTTCAATTATCGTGCTAAACCTACTCTACGTTACATCGTTTCGACTATCATTTGAACGAAGAAACGACCGACATTACTTTTGACAATCGATGTCGTAACCCTACTCCGGCATCACTAAAAACGATACGATAATTTGAATTTGACAACGAAACACATGTCAATTGACGAACTTATCAACGATGCCCTTGATGCTATCGTGCGCATTATCGTTTCGGGTTATATTGTTGTGTTTGCTGATAAAATCATCTCCATTTCGTTTACCGGACTCCGAATCTTTTATACCTTTGAGCCCTGCTGCCTACTGGACTCTCTGCATTATTTTCATTCGAACTCGGCCTGCTGCACTACGGACTCTTGATTTGCCTCTTGTTTTGGAATAATGGCGAGATTTATGCTTGCCATGGAAACCATCCGCGAGGAAAAGGCTTTACAAAAACGACGTTTTAAAGTGACGAGGGACCAGTTGGATTTGAACAAAATTCCCGACTATAATTTCATCTGGAATTATACACATAGTAAAAGTTTGTTTGAAGGTAAACTTGTATTTTTTTTTAAATTCATGATTTTTTTTTTAATAATAAAAAATAAAATTGTATTTAAAATAGTGCTTTAAACTTTAATGCTGTGTGTTCTAGTATCTTTTTAATAAACGAATTTGAATATTCACCCCGACGAAATTTTGCTTCATCTTCAACTTCTTAATTATGGCTTCTGTGGCTAGTTGTCACAAGAATTTAGCTTGTAAAGTTTTCAAATAACAGGCGGGTTTGTTGATTTGACGTTTGACGTTGTCACTTCTTTTACTTTCATAGATAATTGTTATAATTTTGCCTAAAAAAGTGACATAAACCGTCAAGCAAAAGGATTTAGGCTAAATGTCTATTATCCAAGCCTTTAGATTTTCCTATCATTCGTTCCGAAGATTCTATACATATTGTCTATGCTTTCGACAGACGACAAAGATTGCGAACATTTTTGAGAGTAGGGTACGGTCGAATAATTCGGAGCACTGTCGTATCGTTACGATAATGTCGATATCGTTTTACGGAATAGAGGCCCTGGCTATTTGTAGATATTTAACAATATCAATGGCGTGTATATCTACGAAGGAATAAGTTTTTTCCTCTATGGTTTTTGTTTATGTATCTACTTGACGGCTATCAAAAAACTCCCATCTTCCGAGACTTTTTGATGAGATAGGTGTACCAGCTGATTAGATGACTGATTCGGAGGCCAAAACCGTTTGTCATGGCCACAAATTCCCGTATCTTCGACATCATCGAGTCAGTTGGGGGGGCATCTTACTCTGAGTTTTCCGGTATAGACTCTGCCTTTCCTTTCTAGTAGGAAAGGAGGGCTTATATCCAGCATTGGGACTGTAGACTGTTGATGATGAGGTGTTGTAGCCAGGCAGCAGATTCTTAGATACCAACGCTATATCAAATACGCACCCAGTTGCTATAGCAACTATTTAATCCATGTTTCCAATCAGAGCTCCGACACCTAATACAAAGCCTATTCAAACACCAAAGTACTGTCAGTAATATTGCTTAAGTTTTGAGCAGTAGTGTAGACTAGATTGCAAGTTGGAAGGCGGATATTGTAGGAAGATTCGAAAGTCAACTCTTTGAGCGCGTTCTTTGTAAGATTTGAAAAGTTGTAGAGTTTTATTTCAATCCACCCAACCGAACTTTTTCAGACAACATTGCTACAGTTTGAAATAATGTATTTTTGCACTCGGCTCACTCTAGTTACTAATAACAAGCATTTTTAGAAAAAATCTATGTGTTTTTATTGAAAAATTACAGGTAGGCTGTACGAACATGTATTTGAACCTATGTATTTGAATTAATAAAAAATAAAATACATCCAAACAATATATAATCATCATTACTCACAGAATCTCTTCAAAAGTATTAGTAAATGCTAAAAAAAACAGAATCATCGTACTTCATATTATTTACAACCACAGATCACGAAATAATAATACTCGCTCCTCCATGAAGCTCCGTATGCTATCTTTACATTATTATGTATACCCTCAGTATAACTCCAGTATTTTCAGTCAAAGTCAGGATCATGAGTCTACGAACCCGAATGCCCGTATCCTACTGATGCCACCATCAGGGGCCATGGTGACCCTGATGTGGGTCACTATGTCTGAATCGCAGTCGAACCAATGCTCGTTGTGGGCTGATAACTGTAAATAAATGAAATAATAAGATGTCTATTCCTTATTAATCTTACTCTGTGGGGGACTATCGGATCATATTGAAGATGTTTAGAGCTAAAGAATAAGAGGTAAGTTGATTATATTGTCCCCCGAGTGCTGACTGCATTACCATTAATTGTTGCAATACAGCCAGAATTTTGGGGACGTTAACGTCTGGCAGTAATCTGGATCAGTTGAGCTATCTATAAATTGATTGTGACAGTCTAAATATTGCTCCAATATTTCATATGTATTTTTATAATTGGCAGTAGATTTATTATTCTTTAGTTATCATTATTTGATGTGCCATCAAAAGCGTATCTAAGGTAATTTTAGCAGACTCAACTTATCTCAGAGCACATGAAAGTCGAATGAAAAAAGATAATGTGTAACTTTAATCTATTCGGTTCAAATAAAAGTTACACGTGTGTCTTTGTGAGTCTGTAATCAGTGCCTAGGTATGACATCAGTCCTGTTAGAGCATAATCAGAAAGTAATCAGCAAGCTCTCAATGCAGTTCATCTCTTGATAGAATGATAAAATGCGGGTACTTGTTATAATATCTGTGATGCGGGTAAGCGTAGTTACATGCCTTCGTGTTTTTGGTTCTCACGATGTTTTCCTTGAACAGTTCTAGCACCACATTTCAGTTTTGAATAGAATTTTAAAATTTTGACTTTTCGTTCATTATCATAGTAATCATTTAGCTTAAAACATGGTAGTATTATTTTTGATTCAGAAAACGATAAAGCTACGTTTCACTGCAGTAATAACCCAGTTCCATTATAAAGCTCAAAAATTCAACTACTAAATGCAAATGTTTGTGAGGATGGATGTTTGATACGCTTTCATGCAAAAACTACTGAATAGATTTTGATGAAACTGTACAGTAATATAGCTTATACATCAGAATAACACATAAGCTACTCTTTATCCGGATACCACGCGGCCGAAGCCATGGGCAGAGGCTAGTACTACTATATCTACAAATACGCATTCCAAGAAATGTATTTTAGAAACAGGACCCCACCTTGCTCGGTCTCAAAATACTCCTCCACCCAACGTGTCTGGTTTCTTCGGTCCAATCAGCGGCACCCAAATAAGCGCCCTCAATCTTTACGGAGTCCGGGTAGTTTCCTTTGAAGTGCGCGGTATCCACGCAAAGCTGGCAAATCTTCCCCGGGAAGCCTAATTTGAACACCGCCCACTCTTGACCTAGAAAATACAGAAAATTGAAAGCTCTCATCTATGTCGGCCTGGATATTTTTTTCTTCAAAACTGTCAAATGCATTTATCGCTGAACTGGTTCATAGCTGATTGATTAGGCATGTAGACAAGTTTGAGTAACGTTCGGACGAAATTCGGGACAGTATTTTTGCTTATATCTTATTAGAAACAAACTTTAAACAAATTTAATAACTCTGACGTCTACCAATTGCAATAAATCTTATTACGATCAGTTCAGCTGTTTGAAGAAAACCTTACATCGCTAAGATAAATAGAAAAAAAAACATGTACAACGGCGAACTTAAATCTTTTTTCACGGTAAATTAATAGTTAATTTTTGAAGATACTTTACCTGGTACTTTCAACGTGCCATCCTCCTTGGTTTCAATGATCTTAGGTCTGTCGAGCCTCCTGGCTGTCTCCCATCCGTCCGCCATTGTCTCGCTCTTGCATGGTTTGATCATGTTCCGAGGGTGGCCGTAGTGAGCATTTGAGTAGCCTATGGAAGAGTGGGAACATAGAGATATTTTGATAGTCTTGGTCTACTCCTAAGAATAAGCAGGCATTATTTATTACGTAGATTCTGTTGTAAGTTTTATGTTTAAGCTCAAGATCCCGCAACGAGATATGGCGTGGAGTTCGTGATAAAATCCGATGCGAAGAAATCCGTTGAAAATAACTAAAGTCATAATATAGCTCTCAGAGCATACAAGTTGAAGTTGCCAATGGCTAGGTCGTTTGCAAAATAACAACCACTGTGAAATAAAGGTTATTGGATGGCTACGACGAAAAAAAACAACACATTGTAGGAAGGCCCCTACCGGATGGACTGATGACATTGGAAGTCGGTTGTCAAAAACCGTTCGAAAGCATCATCTCCCACCGTGGACTTCAACAAGCTGAAGATGAAACTGGATATTCTAGAAGTTTTACAAACGTACCTTGGCAGGTAGCCCCGCTCAGCAGAGACACTAAGTCCACAATCTGGTGCTTAGGTGGAGCTTCAGGCTTCGCTTCTCCGTAAACCCTGAGCCGGGCGATGCCTCCATCTGGGTAGATGTTCAGTCTGATGTGTGTGTAGGCTTCATCACTTAGAACCTATAAAAACAATTTTTCTATATGTTTTTTCTTCTTACCAGCGACGACCGAATATGCGTTTACCATAATAATATGAAGTTGTTTGTCTGTTAAATCATCATTAATTCCGTTCCGATCCGACGGCTTATCGGATTGTAAAATGTGTATTATTGAAATCGATTGTCTTCTTACAAATGTTTAAAATATTTATGAAATACTTTTTTTGATCAAATGTTTTTATTAAATAAAATGATTTTTAATATTTGTGGTAAAGTACCATCAAGCAGTAGGACCAGGGACCGGCAAAAAAACGTAAAATAACAGACATTCTATTTAAAATAAGACGTGACGACCTGAGGATGATGGTGTGATACGGGACACTGTGATCTGAATCACCACCTCCTTAACACAGGGACCAAAAACAGTCGACTTCGTCGAGGTTGTCTCCAGGATGACACTGACTCGCCACATATAAAGTTAGGTTGAAAACGGGACTGCAAGACGTCATCAATTCATGCTCTTCGTCATCAATAACTGACAGGAGATCAAGGATACTTCTTCTCCGCTATTTCAAGGAGTTGGGCTGGGAAAGTACGGGACATCAGTGCAGACCGCACTTAGAACTAGAATTAGATACGACGGGTGTTTTGAACTTTTTTTTAATCCAAAAAATGTTTCGCAAGGTATTCATAACATTATGTTATAATGCAAAATCTTTAGACTAAACTTTTATTATAATGTTGATCGAATTTTATCTAACTCGTGCAATGAAGCGCAAAGTAGGTATTGATATTCTGAAATTGAAAGACTTATTTATTTTATACTTTATTTTTTTGCAATTGCAGGACGATATATCTGGCAAGAGTCCGATAGAGATGTGTTCATTGAGATAGCGCGACAAAATGGACACGACCAAATCGGCCACCTTATTCATTAACTTCTTACATATTATTCTAGTTGAAATTGAATTGCCAAAATTGTGAAACACTGAAAATAACACTGACATAGCGTGAGAATCACGCTATGGGCTAAAGATTAAATAAATAAATAAATAAATAATGCTGGACAATCCACACAGCATCATCTAGCCCCAAGCTAAGCAGAGCTTGTGTTATGGGTACTAGATTACTGATATACTTAATACAATACATTACATAGATAGATATTTTTTTATTATACATAGAAAATACCCAGAACACCCGGAACAAATATTTGCAGATCGTACAAACATTTGTCCCAGGGCGGGAATCGAACCCGCAACCTCCTGTGTAGCAGGCAATTATCACGATGATGCAACTACAAAATTACGCAAAAAACACGTTTTATCAGCGGAAGTCGGGTTACCTGGCGCTAATTACCGCAATGTTAACGTAGTTTAAAAAGATTGATAAAATATTCAAAGAAAGAGATTTTTTATCTTTCGTTACAACATCATTTGTGTGAACGTAGCGTCTGTAGTAGCGTACGACGATATTGGCGCGTTATTGAATAAGGGTGATCCTAAAGTTTGTGCTTTATTGCAGTCGTTCTTGAGTGATGTCTGCACGATCGTATTTCAAGGAGAGGATTTAGAAAAGATGCAATTCAGAAACATTGCTATATTTATTGGGGATTTGTGAAAATTCCAATCGGACAAAGTCGATCAACATTGCTATTGGATAAAAACCAAAATATGTTTAAGCAAAAATTAACGAGCATAAGGTAAATATAGGCTGTCACAAAATATGTATAATAAATACCCAGAAAGGAGATCATGGGGGTAACAATTATAGGTAACTTTTGTTCTACTCTTTGAAATTCTTCTATTTTCACTGAAGAAAATGATGGTAAAAATATTCCAAATACCAAAGATCCATTCAAGATCCGAACATTTAGTTTGCGTGCTCGTAATGATAAATTTTTTCGACTCAATTTTCCGGAAAACTTTTGTACTTTCATGGACATCCTATTTTGGGTTAGGCTAAATGTCCTGTATGAAATAGATAGAACGCTAAAACATCAACATTTCAAAAGCCCAATAACTGTCATCTTAAACAGTAAAATTAAAAAAATCTCACAAGCATCAAAATCAGTATTTACTCACAAGATTTTCTATGATTTTAGAAAATCGACATCGAATTTAGATTGAAAGCGGATTGAAAGTACACTGACACAATATGACTATAGAAGCTTGGTAATAAAATAATTACGCGGATTTGACAACTACTAGGGAAGTAGCAATGGCGACCATAAACTGGACGACGACGTAGTATAGGAAAGAAGTAAGCCGCATAACTTAATGAAACTGATTTTATGTTTGAACTAATACAAAACTAGCTGTTAGTAGTACCTTCTGAAAGTTCAGTCTTGTGTCTTCATAGCCGGGTCTGAGTGCGGTAATGGGAACTATCTCATCCCATTTGTCCGAGCTAATCCCTTTGATCCGTTCCAGCTCGCATTCTGTGCACGCCTTGCCCATCCTGCCGTCTCGTATAGGCATTAATTCTTCGTCTGTGGGAGGATTTTTGGTTGTAAATAAGTTTGTAAATAATTAGCTGTTGCCAGCGGCTTTGCACACATGGAATCGTGTTTTAAAAAACTCATATTCCCATATCCACTTTTACCGCCATTTCCCCCCTTAATATGTGAAAATCCAAATACCATGAAACACATAATTATTAATTTATGATGATTAGTTACAATTCCAATTAAAAATTTCATGTTTCTAACTTCGAAGAATAAAGACTTTCATACAAAGTTAACCCCCATTGCCTCCTCCCCTTAAAGTAGAAATTTCCAAAAATCCTTTTTAAGCACATGCTTACGTTATAAAATAAACCTTTGTTCCAAATTTCAGCTTTGTAGTTCTAATACAAATGTTGGCTATGCGTTGATAGATCAGTCAGTCAGTCAGAACATATTTCATAAGTATAGATAGTGTCTATCGGTAACATTCTACTGTCAGTTATTGTGGTATTTTGTAAAATGAGGCCTAAAACTACAAGTTAGTTTTTTTGTTGAAAAGGTAATAAATTGCATCCCTGATGGTACAGCCGTGGCAGTCACCACATCTATTGAATCTTCATAATATTTATGTTTATCGATGTAGTAGCTTTGTGCTACGCGGCTTACTGTAAACGCTACGCCGAAGCTTGACTACGATTCGTTGGTAAAGCCGATTCTAAATTAGGGTTAAATAGTTCGTTTACAAGTATCAAGAACTGGTTCGCGCAATGTTTTGATTTGAAGTTTTGATAAAATTCATAATTTCTATGACCAAATCATAATTTTAAATACTTTTACTTACAGTGGAATATTAGCAAACAAGGCGTTTAAATGAACATACCTTCAGGTGTCAGGCACGCGGCTTGTATAGAGTACTTGGGTGCATTGTTTCCAGTGAAGAAGGCTGTGTCTATTAGTAAACCTGGAAGAAGAAACAAATTATGCTAGTAAAAGGGTTACGCGCGTGTTTTGGTATGTCTTTGATTTTGTTTGTGGGATTATTCATAACCACGTAGCACCCAAAAGATGAACGAATTTGATGAATCGTTAAAAGCGTTATCATAGCAATAGTGACATTAATTACATAAACTATCAACAATACCTCTAAAATGGCAACCACGATTTTGCAGGTTGTATAAAAAATACCTATTAATATGGGCATCAAAATTAAGATCTTGATGAAACAAGTTCAAATATAATACACACATGAAAAGCTAATATTCTCAACCAACCACTCAGAGGATTGGGCCTTATTGATTTAAGTATCAAAACAAGGTCTTGATGAGACGATATCAAAAAAAAATATTTCTATCCTTTTAATTATTTTATAACAGCGCCTTCCGAATTTAATGTTTCATATTAATTCCGCTGGTTAAGTTTGAAAGATGATTGTGAAATAAAAAATATATATTAATAGGTAGATATATAGAGGCCACATACCTCGTACAACACACTTCGTAGCCAGCTTCAGGATGCACCAATCGTGTCCTGTGATCCGCTTTCTTCTCGTCTCCCAACCGTCCATCCACTTGCCAAACTCGGTGTACTTGTCGGGAATAAAAATGGGGTTGGTGTCCGCTAACATGCTCTCGCAAGGGGCAAAGAAGTCGTCAGTTGCAAATACCACTTTGCCGCCAGCCTGACGACGAGAGGAAACTGTTTAGCTAGCTATACTAAAATCAGCCAAGTGTAAGTTGGGCTCATGTATATTCCATACCACCGCACAATTAAAGACAAATTCCTTGGCAAATTACAAAATACAGAGTTATAGTAATGATGCCCTGAAAATCGTATTTAGGAAGTATTAAGCCTTAAAAAAAGGTTGTATTTTTCATCATTTTTTAATGCCTTGAATTTCGACTTATTTTTAATTTCGAATAAAATATGAAAATATAATATTTTTCACGGCTATAGATGGAGGTAGAAGGCCTTTTTAAGCTCAGTTGATTCAGAGTGGGTTGCTGAAAAATACAGTGATAAATATCGAAAATACTTTTCGGTTTAACTCCGATTTCAATTTCGTTCCTGGAAATGTTAACTAGCAGGCAGCAATGATCGTAACATGGTTTACGAGTGTTATTTTCATGTTGACTTTTACTCTGTGTATTTTTCTCAGTGTAAATGCTTTCTGCGACTCTGCTTATATTCTTTTTTTCGTTCTGCGTTATGAATCACGAAAAGAAAGTTTAAAATGAACCAATGTTGTCCCTGTGAAATTTTAATTTCCTCAGTTAAGTATGTTGTTTTAGAAATGATCAATTCAAATATAAAGTAAATGTAAACGTTTTTGTAAAATTTAAAAATAATAAAATTTATAAAATATTAGAAAAAAAAATAGATTTAAGTTCAGTTGACATGGAAATAACAATACTCGCGAATCAGGAAGAAATTGCGTGAATCAGTGACAGAAAAAAATACTCACACTAATGCTAGCAAACTCACTCAGCTCTGTGAAAGCAGGGGCTTTAGTTTCAATCATATTCGAAAAAAATAAATGTAAATTTATTTATTTACAAACAAAACAAGTTTCAACTGTTTAGTCTACCAAACAAAGTCGGAATGTACAATCTCGAATCGTCTTTACATTTATATGCTCGGTTCAGCTGATAATATTACGTACCTACTTAGTTAGTATTTAAACCCATCACTAAATCGGTCGGTAGGAGCAAGTAGGTAGATAATTAATGTATCGATTTACGAATGCAACCATTAATTTTTGCTTTGAAATGGTATGTACCAACCATTTCAAAGCAAAAATTAAGTATGTCTTGCACTACTTTTACTTACATAGAACACAATAACCTTTTAAATGAAACCTCAAACGGGGAATTGCGATGAGAATAATATCACTTCCCTCTTTACAATGAACCGAGGAACCTCGAAAACGTTCATCTTTTGTTTTCTCGTACTCGCACCTGTACATACGGACGGACAGAGAAAGAGACAGAAGATCATAACATTAAAAAATCCTTTACGAAGAGGTATTTGGAGGTCACAACGTTACATAATAATACAAAACACAATTATCTAAATATTTTGTAAATACTAAGGTACTCAAACATTAATACAAAAATCATGTGCGAAACGAATGATAGCGATATTGAGGTAATAGATCAGAGAGGAGGTCGAATAACCGGTTTATCGTTACGCTTTAATAAAGGGCAATCAGTGTCCAGAATGACAGGCTGGCCATGGACATTTTGGACCGAAGATCCGCTTGTGCTGTGTTTTCGATGGAAAATTTCTGTCTCGCAGGATATCAATTGGGCAAGTGTATGTCGAAACATGCACACTGTGAAGGCATATGAGTGGAAGCCTTGTCTGCAGTTATGAAAGACATGGAACCGTAGACGAATGCTGAAGAGGTAATGCTGGTTTCTGACCAATTGTTTGTGAGCTGATAGGTCAAGCCTGGCTTTATCGTGGGGACTGCATCATCTGCGACGGTCTTCTTCCAGGATACGCAATTTTCAGCTTAAATTAGCTGAAAAAAAAAAAACATATTTTTTATTCCTTTAAACGTTTTCTGGAACTTCTTATTTCATAAATTTAAGGTGTATATACAATGTTTATACCATTTCAGCAAGATAGCACTGACGTTTGATGATCAGGCTCGTCAAACGTCTTTTCGTCGGGACGTACAGTCTGACTTGAGAACCCCTAAAAACAATTCAAACCGAAACTGCCATCGCTCTGTAATCACTACACGTAGCACATAAATAAGGCGTTTGAAAAATGTGTCGTTGCTCCCCTAACGAAATCCCATGTCACATCGCACTCCAGGTAATCAAGGCAATAGAACAACTATGAACATAACAATGCTTAGTAACATGTATCGTTTTCCAAACAATACCTGCGGCAATAACTGGGGACGTGAGTAACATACGCTAGGACTGTGTTTACGTGATAAGCTGGTTCCGGTCACACGCGTTTTTATCGGAGCCTATTTTCTGGGACAAGTTTAGTTTAATAGATGATGTCTGTATAAGAGTATATACTTATTAGATAACAGTTTTCATCTAAGCGGTGACCTCATCTCGGGCTATAGGTAGATATTTTAATAAAAATATTTTTTTTGCCAAATTTTAAAACCCCCGACGTGTTTTTCATCTCTATTGTAGCGCCCTCTTGCCCTATGGCAACACAACCTATAAAACATATTTAAATCGGATAAGCCGATTTGGTGAAAAACGGAAATTGACAAACATACAAAAAACCTCTTATTTCAAATGCATCTGTAAGTCGTAGGTAAAAACAACATAAAAAAGCGAAACAAAGAATATTACGTAGAGATACTGTTTTGAGTCCAAGAATGAGATCTGTATCATGTATAAATGCGTCAAACGTTAATATCCCTAGTGGGGTAATGCGGATTGCCACCTGAGGTTGGATACCTATCCAATTTAGGGTTTAGGCTAAGGTCTCATTGTTGTGATAACGAGTTGACGTAAGCACATGATGTAAACTGGCTATTATTTTTTTCCTGTTTTTTATTTTATAAAAAACTTAAAAAAAAACTTTCCTACG
Organism: Perizoma flavofasciatum; assembly: GCA_958496245.1. Lineage (NCBI taxonomy): Eukaryota > Metazoa > Arthropoda > Insecta > Lepidoptera > Geometridae > Perizoma > Perizoma flavofasciatum. The sequence goes on along the minus strand of OY292419.1, from coordinate 10,963,088 downwards.
ACGCAATTCAATAATCTTCCACGATAAATTAACTTACAAGTATGAATTTCATTATGATTGTTCACAAACAAAACCTAAAACAAATATAAACTATGTATATACATATTCTTATTTACCTAGTTTGGAATTTGCAATAGCACATTCGATCGCTTTGCTTGCACATGGGTAAGTCGTGCAGTGCGGCATGTCTTATATTTACTTTCATTGCTTTTTTCAACGAAAGATGCGCACTGCGTTTTTCAAACTGCGTTTTAACTAAAAACCTTATGCGCAACCGTAGTCAAAACAAAGAAAACAAGCCATAAGCCATTGGCCGCGTGGTCATCTGTTTATCGACAGTGGCTGCGGATGGCTATGTCGACAACGTTTGTCTATAATATCATACCACAGTTTGACATCGTAGAAGCATTGTAAATTAAAAAGGGTGAAAAAATACTTATCAGTAGCGTGTTTTAAAATGTTTCATTAGATCGTCAAAATATTCTGTTGCTATTAGTGCGAATAACATTTTTGTTCACTCTGGTTCATTCGTAGTATTTCTAATTGGTTATTTACTCTTTTCCCAATAAATCTGATTCTAATTAGTGCAAATAAACTAAAAATCGCAGCAGTAAAAAAAAATTACCTACACCTACTGTTAATTGGTGCTATATTTTTTAATCGGATAAAAAGTGTAATACAAATAAAAAATGACGACGACGACGACGTTATTTTTTCTGTGATATTTATTTGAGCAATCAAAGATTAGAAAGCAGGCCCATTATCTGATGGTGACGCGCTCCTTTCTGTTCAAAGATTGAATGGAAACTTTCGGCAATGCGTGGGCAATCTGAGTCGACCCAAATTCTACCAAATTATCATTAATTGTACTAACAGCTGCACCCATAGATCCCAATAAAATTGGTGCATTAAATATCAAGAAGTTTAACATTTTTACCACGAGTTTTTCTTGGGAGCTAGCTTCCTCAGATGCGACAAATTAAGAGCGGAAAATAACATGAGATAAAAATATTGACATTAAAAAAATACAACTCTTAGTTTGGTACCCAGTTACTAATCAGAACTAGTCCAATTATTTCGTAATCATTATTTACATACAATGTCTAGAAACACCGTTATCTCATGCTAACTGCTTATAACCGGTTCAATACCCGTGCAATGTAGTTGGTATATCTACGGACAAAGTCTGATTAATGACAATTGTATTGTTCTAGACATAGCCTAGTGGCCGAGAATATTACGTATTCAGCTTTATCTTTTACCATATAATCAAATCCATTGGTTCGTTCATAGCGTATCGTTCTTATAGAAAGAGGTTATTTAGTAGTAAAAAATAGAACCTGCGGTTTTGCTGCGCTCATACAACACATCATGGGAAAACCAACATGTTCTACAATAAAAAAGGGAATGATACAGATTATGATAGGGCGGGCTTTGCAAAATATCCTTTCAATACTTTTATTCTCTTACCAATTGGTAAATGCCGTTTTCAGGGCCACCTTACCTCATTGACCTAACCCAGAGTGATCAAGGAACAATGAATAGATGAACTGTGTGATTTTGTGTAGCTGTCATAATCTATAGTTTCATATCTCATAAGTCATATCTCTGTGGACCGGGGTTAGCTAATTATGGGTCATTAACTTAAGAGTTGAAAACGAGTTCCAATAAATGCATTGACAATTCAGTCATAAAGTGTTGCTTATCACTCACATTTCTCAGATATCATTTATATAAGCGGCATGTCTGGTCTGGGATACCTACAAAAATACTCACTATCCGTGTTATAGATAAAAAGTTTACCTATACAAATATTTTTAGTTTCTGGTTATCTTTTAACATGACGAATGCTTTTAGGTATAAATTTTCTGAGAAAAGCTTCAAGAAAAGTTATTTATCTTCAAGGTCAAATGTGATTGCAGACAGGATATATTATAGAGGTATTACACAGGGTGATTTAAGATTATTCGATAGCAACAGAGCTCTTCTCTATAAACACATTTAATACTTATAATATGCTTAACTTTAATCTAATCTGATTTGAAATTTTCAATTGGGTTCACCTTTAAAATTTGTTTCTACATGGAAGTGATTCACACTCATCAACATATAGGTAATTTATTTACGTTCTAATTATGAATATATTTTGTCAATAATAAGAATTTATATTATTATTATAATGAAATTTTCTATAACTATATTGCTTTGGAGTCATTTTGCTTGAATCTCCCTGTAGACCGGGAGTTCACAGTTATCACCATAATCCATCAAGTACCAAGACGGGTCATACATGGGATGAAATATAGCAAAAAATGCGTAAAAAGAACGTATTCTATCAGGGCGCTGCTTAGCAGGCTGTTTTAAACATATATTTCTTGACTGTACCTAATTTAGCAGATTGTGCCATGGCAGGAAAGTGTTTTTAACTATCTTCCATAGTTTATTTTTAACCGTGTACCTTATACTCATTAAAAAGGGGTGATTCTGAGTGATCGGATCGGGAGCAATTAGGGACTTCGAAAGAATACCCTAGAATACCAGCATTACATATCTTTATGTGGGGGGAACACGACCCAAACATATTCGAAATTACATTGAATTGCTTAGACGCATCCCGCTAGATTAGGTCCACTCAAGAAAACAAACGTAATAAGCCTAGCTGCACCTTGGCAGTATATTGCCAAGGTACATGATAGATATAGTTGACGACTGTGAACTCCCGGTTTCCAGAGAATAGAAAGCGGGGCAGACAATGCGAGTTGACGCGGCATCCCTTAACGGCGCACCGCGAACCGCGTCCATTACTCGCTGTCTGCGCGGTGATGGATCGCCTGCAGTGGCTAGCCGGCTAGCTGTGTTTTGCAATCCGTTTTGATCGAGCTATGAGAAACTGAAGTGTAATGAAGTTATTTTTTAAACACCAGCTGCTTCCCTTGTTCTCTGTATACCTTCCACACACTGTGGTATTAGGTTACCATTGAGTCAAAATTGGCAACGCAAGTCTTAATTATTCAACGCAGCCTCTCTGCTGGTGTTTCTCAAGGCGGTGCCTTATCATCACTTCTCTTTGCAAATGTAATTCACTCAATACCCACTAAAAGATCTTCGTCATATCAACTGTAAACCTACCTATATACCTTTATGACATACTAGCTGTGCCCCGCGGTTTCATCTGCGTAATATTCGATTCCGTGGGAATATCGGGATAAAAAGTAACAGCTACGTATGTACCTATCGTTTCATCGCAATCGGTTCATTAGTTTTTTCGTGAAGAAGGAACAAACATAATTATGTACTTACTTACTGATGCGTCTGAGCCGCGCGGGTACCTTACTCATAGACGTAACCCCTCCCGCTCCTCGGCTATAGAGCAGGGAACGTCGCGGCGGCGCGGTTCGCGTGTTGCATTTTTATACTCGTGATAACTTTGAAATTAAATATCCAATTCGAATGAATTAAAAAGTATTTTACTACTACGTAAATACCCTTGATGATAAAATTATTTATTTGAATAAGAATTACTACTACGATACGAATGTAACCAACTTTTGTTTCTACCGGCGATCTAATTAATTTTTATAACACAAAAACTGCTATTGTGACTTAACTATTATAGTTAGATATATTCTCTCCCGGACTTTTTTGTATGTACTAATTAGTACTTTAATTATGTAGTACATCATTTTTATGTATCATCAATAGTTTTCTCAGCGCACGCTAAATAATGAATTTTATAGGCAACATTTTGCTACTTTGGGTTATATTATTACAATATTCTTAAGGATCTCTATTTTTTTTTAAATAAATTATAGCCTATGTTACTTCCTGATAATTTAGCTTTCATTTAGTGAAAAATGGTTAAAATCAGTCCAGTAGTTTCGGAGCCTATTCGGTACAAACAAACAAACAAAAAAATCTTTCCTCTTTATAATATTAGTATAGATAAATTTACACAGTCAATTAAAAACAAAAAAATGAAGATTATTGAATCTTAATTAATTTTTATTTAGACTTGTGTCGGGATTGCATTTTTTGGCCGTACACAATTAAACTTAAAATAAAAGAAGTTCTTGTTATTGGCTGTTACAAATTGATACTCAGGCTAGATCTTAGCTCAGGCTCAGACTGTACTTTTTGATGGTACATCGAAAATTTATATCAGTCAATCGGTGAAAAACCTGGGCATTTTTATGGACTCCGAGCTGATATGGGAGCATTGTATTGTCGAGATTAGCGGCAAAATGTTAGCGTCTCCTGCTTTATTGCGAAGACTTATAGACTTTTTGCCAACCGCTACTAAAGTTACGCTTGCACAATTCGCTCTACTCCCCATATTAGAATATGCTGACACCAGCTACCTCAACCTCACCAAAGTCTAATTAAGTAAACTTGAGCCTTCAGAACCTTATTGTAGTTATGTAGTATGTAGGTGTACATTAATATCATTATGTAGGTATTCTGATGAACTCGTAGGTACTTGCACACCGCCGCCTTATACAATTTTATCCAAAAATATCACTTTTAGCGATAAGACCGCTCACTGTACCTTTTTCGTGTTATGATTTTCTGTGTTTTTGTTAATTCTAAGGATGCAATTAAGAGTCTATCTATGTATCTCTCTTTCTATATAATGTAACTAGCTTCTGCCCATGGCTTCGCCCGCGTGGAGTCTGGATAAAAAGTAGCCTATGTGTTATTCTGATGTATAGTTTATATTACTGTAAAGTTTCATCAGAATCTGTTTTGTAGTTTTTGCGTGAAATAGTAACAAATATCCATCTTCACAAACTTTCGCGATATAATAGTTTATAACTAGCTTCTGCTAACGACTTCGCCTGCGTGGTATTCAGATAAAAAGTAGCCTATGTGTTATTCTGATGTATAAGCTATATTATTGTAAAGTTTCATCAAAATCCGTTCAGTAGTTTTTACGTGAAAGAGTAACAAACATCCATCCTCACAAACTTTCGCATTTATAATATTATTGTAGGATAGGATAGTAGGATAGTAATAAGATGTACGTGGGATACTCAGACAGTTTTGAGAAACTAAAAAACTAACTTCTATGAATAATTTATTTTTATTTTTATTGAGGTAATATATTCTTATTATATACAATTCCAGTGTAAATGTAATCTTAGGATGCACAATTATAATACTTAAATAAACGTTAATTAAGTTACAGAAACTTATTAAAAACTTATAAAACTACATACTTAATTTAAATCTATAATATAACATACAAAATTGCATCAGGTTTAACCTTTAAACATTACTACTTCGTACGGACAGTAAGCTTTAGTTGAGCATTACTTGAACAATAGCAAATAGATGGCATAGGGAGCCGAAAGAATAAAATACAAATAAATAAGACAAATCTCGCGCAAAAGTGGGTATGCATCAACTTTTGCCAGAATGAGTGTCAGTAGGTATGACAGACAATGCAGCTAACAGGAGGGACTCAGAGCCCGCTGCTTATCGTAACCGTAACAATCGCACAAGCAAGTTCACTCGGCGGCCCGGTTAAAAAATATTTTAATTAAATATTTTCAAAGAACACTTCACTAACCTCTATACAACATTTCATGCTGAACCAATTTTGAAACATTTTTTTCAGTCCGCCGCAGACACTTCTTCCACAGTCTTCTTGAACGCTGCTAGCGCGTCTTCCGGCGATGAAAACTGTATCCCTTTCAGCGGATTTTTTATTTAAGGGAATAAAAAGAAGTCACACGGTGCCAGATCAGGACTGTAAGGAGGGTGACCCAAGACTCTGTCCGGTGTGGTGTCCAGGAACTCCCTCGTTTTGAGCGCTGAGTGCGCGGGAGCGTTGTCATGGTGAAGCAGTACCCCGCGGAGCCCGGTGTTCAGTCGCTTGTTGCTCATGGCAGACGAAACTTCTGGCAGGCATTTTGTGGTATACCATTCGGCGTTGATGCTGCTTTGGTCTCGTAATGGAATTGAAACCAGATACCCCGTCAAAGTGAAGAAACTAGCGATCAAAATTTTCCCCGCGCTTCTCGATCGCTTCACTTTCGTAGGCGTTGGTTCGTTTTGAAACAGCCAAACTGTCAACTGATGCTTTGTTTCTGTATCGTATTGATAAATCCAGGATTCGTCACCTGTCACAATGTCGTAAACGCGCCGAGACGAGTCTGCTTCAAATTTTTTAATCATATCATGGCACCACTCCACATGGGCCTGCTTCTGAGCTTCGGTGAGGTTGTGCGGCACCCAGCGCGAAACTATCCTCCTCACGCGAAGGTGCTCGTGAAGAATCTTGTGAACGCTTCCCGAACCGATCTGCAGTGTATATTGAATCTCTTCGTATGTAATTCGCCTGTATTCTTGAATTATTTTTTTTACTGCCAGCACACTTTCTTCCGTGACAGCTGTCGTAGGACGACCACTCTTTGTTCATCCCCCAAAGTAAGGCGACCGCGCTTGAACTCGCTATGCCAACGGTAGATGGTTGCTTTTGAAGGTCCTTCATCTATAAAAGCCATTTGAAGTCGATCAAATGACTCATCAGGTTTTAGGCCACATTTAAAATCGTAGAAAATCATCGCACGAAAATGCTCTCGATGCAGATCCATTTTTAAATGAGACGACGAGAGAGAGAAAAAATGTGGAGGGAAATTCGAAATTCAAACAATGGTGTTTTTACTTTTAAATAACCAAATTTTTCAAAATAATTACAAGTGGCCAGTGGCCTGGTAGTAGTAATATTGCTCTGAAATTTGTTTGGATGTCATCATAGGTACTGACAAGAACGAATAAGCACTTTATAGCCATGCCACACAAGTTTCAGATGCAACATCATTGAATTAAAGCTCACATCAGCGTACGTGCCGCTTATGACACCGTGCTGACTAAAACTACGAAAAAACACCCAACAGTCACATCTATTACCTCCTGTATCGTGGGTATCGGGTACTAGAGTACTGTTATACCACAACACTTTTGTTCTGCAGCGGGAACCGAACCTGCACCTCTTGCATCTCCGCCGGCTACTCAGCTGAGTCACCGAGGTCGTCACATTGTAGGCTGCTTTTCTCTGAAACGATTACTTTACAAAATTATAAAACAATTAGATTCCTTGATATAGAAAGCAAACTTAATTTTATCTATGTGAGATTACTTTTTGCAAGTGGTAGGTAGCTTAGCTATTTATTGTATCGTTTTGTTTTCTGAAATCTTGTTTTTGAAACAATAAGGTTCTTGGTACTTAATACAGTATTATAATAAGTGTAGTAATACCTACTTTAATTGTTTAAAATAATCCTGATACTACAATAAAACGAATTTTTCTAAAATTGTAAATCAGTGTATCTGGGACTTTCCTACTCTGTGGCACTAACACCTATGCTATACTTGGTCTTATTGGAGAGCCCACCGAATTAGACCGCCCGCCCGCCGCGCCGGCTGTTGGTTTTGCAAGGTATGTTCAATTCTCTTACTCATTTCCAGTAGAAACATTTTGTCTAATTTCCTTAATTATACAAGCATTTTTATGTAACGAACCGTTCTTATTAGGTGACAGCCGCATATACATATGGCTTATTTTTCTCACTGCAGGTAAAAAAATACAGAGATTTGTTTCATTTACAAAACATGAAACGATAAAAAAACAATTCTATATCCTATCAAGGTCCTATCAAGCTATGCTAAATTTTTACATGCATTTTTCATTGTGAAAAAGCATCAATTCGATAACACCTGATAAGTTCGTTCAGTAAGCTTTTGCACCTGAGCACGGACATTGTAAACGGTTCCTTTGAGAGAAAAGTGTTTTTGAGATTCTAGTAGACTGTGCATGTTTGTACCGACCTATTTTATTACTTTCATGACTGTGACATCAGATCCACATATGATAGAAAAGTCGATAAGTAAGTATAATAAAGCTGTCACTTGAACGAGCTTAACTTCATGGCACCGAATACATTATCTATGGCTCGTAAATCGGCAAAATATGCCTGTAACATGGCGCTTATAGGCGACTCCCAACTTATTCACCCTAACGCGACTGATGTACATTTTTGCAAATAGATTTTTGTCTATTTCTGAATACTTTTTGTATTGTTTTTATTTAACTATAAAGTGAAAACCAAGCATACGGCCACTATAAGCTTACCTGTATCACAGATATTATAATACAAGTACCTGTATGTAAGCGATTATCGTAAACTATGGACGCTCGCAACACCAGAGGTATCACTAGCGCGTTGCCAACCCTGAGATATAACGGATGAAAAGTTTTATTTGCCTGTAACCTCACTAGCACCTAGCCTTCAAACCGGAACTCAGAAATGCGAGCATTGCTGTTTGGTGGCAGAAATAAGTATGGTGGTAATACTTCCCCGGACGAGCTCTCTCACCCTTGTGAGCTCCTTAGCTCTACTACTGTTGAATAATATAAGATTCCATCAGGAAGTTTCATCAAGATTTTTGTGTTAAGTAATTGTTTGATAATTGTTGCAGAAATAACTCTAAAACTGATCATATAATGAGCCTCGCGATTATATGGATCAACAGAAATATTCGTGAATGCGTCGCGATCACTCACACTGATGAAGACTTCGTGTTTTAGCCTAACAAGTGCCTTTGTCAATGACAGTACGTGAAAATTCTCGTTTGATCCGATTCACCATCGTATTTGGAGCGTAATATTGACTACACTTACTCGAACATGCATTAGCTATGTAATGTAGCTATTATAATAATTAAACTACATTTTTAGGACACTAAAACTTACCGTACCTAGCGAGAATAAAACGAGGCTGTGTAAGAAGGCCCCTCATACAATGGTACTTAGTGCATGAAGGTGGCTTTACTACTTGGTGAGGTACCTGTTACCTATTACCAGCCGGACTTTTACCGATGGGTAATGATGATAAAGTATTAAAAAGGGTTATTAACTTTGCTGTCTTGATCAATAAACCAAAAAAGACCGTCTTCTCTGAAATTCAATTAAACACCCCGTCATCATAAAACTAAAATAGAATTTACGTTTCACCATCGGCCATCAACATTCTGGTGTAAACGAAAGAGGGCTGTTCACATCAAAACGGGATAGGAAAGGAAGATCAGTCTGCGAGCTTAGTTCCAAGCTTAAACTGTCGCTAAGTCATTGGATTACCACCGGAATTCGATTGCCCACTAGTTCAAGGCGAGAAGAAAAAATTGAGATACAAAAGTCGTCATCATCGCCACATCCTGTAGAAGTTCACTGGGGCATTCCTACACTACAATCCTCCATACGAGAATGTATCTTGCCCAGCAGTTGTTCGTTCTGCAAGCTCTATAGTCTGCCCATCGCCTCTTCAACTAGTTGATTTCAAGAGCTATTTCGGTGACTTTAGTTGCTCTACGGATAGCGACAATAGCATGTTTAAATAAGTCGTATATTGTTTTATGCACCAAAAAATTATAAAAAATACATTATAGAGCCAAAATTAAAACTAGGGATGTATAACTAATGTCCATCGATGTTTGTGACATCAACTGGGGCTCCGTCTGAAAACCAGCGCCAAACTGTACCTAGGTTAGGTGCAGCTTATGCTGAAAAGGAGACCTTATTGACCACATGCAACACAACACGTCAAAACGAATTGTTTTTTTTTGTGGTTAACAGTTAACCATGGAGCGGGTCATGCTAGGAATCCATATAGTGGACCATATACCAAACATTGAGATAGAAGGTGTCACTAAAGCGGAGGATGTAAGTAAACGGATTACGAGGCTCAAGTGGAGATGGGCAAGGCACTTGGCAAGGCGTGAGGATCATAGATGGACCAAAGCAGTCACGGAAGGGTGGCCGAGAGATATGCGCAAACCATCTGCCTGATAGTCAGATCATATTGTGACGGCAGTAAGTATTGTGGGGACAAATACCGTAACGTATTTTCTTTCTTTCATGTCCCGAGTCCGTTCCGTTGCTAGATTTTTTCCAGCCAGTCTTTCAATGAGCGTCCAATTCTCAGGGCGCATTCGCGGCCGCTTGATAGCTGCAGTTTACGGCAGCAGTTAAACCAATTACACGGACGGCCGAGCAACAGGACGCGAGACACTCGTATACCATTACTTACGGTGTACCTAACTGCTGCGTAGTGTCTGGGTGTAAAAGTTCACGAATGACAGCATTTAACCAACTTTTGCTCATGAAAATTACGTATCCAAAGATTTTTTTCTATCTACGTCTCATAACGTGTAAAAGATCTTAATTTGTCACGTGAAATAATAAGTTCTAATCCCCGATTCATATACTTTTTCTATGAACCATTGCAGCGCCCGCTAGTGACGTGTGGCAATAAAATGTATAATATTGATAGCTACCTGCAGAAAAGCCGGCAACGCGAGCGACCGGCCGGCTGTATAAAGAGCAGCGCGAGTGACGCAGGCTCTCTTCACTCGACTGCCGGATCCCGAGCCGGCAACACGTCCCTTCTGCGCTCCTGCCAGGTACGCCGACCCGGCTACCTGCTAGCCGCCCGGAACTCGCCGCCGGCCCCCGCGCCGGTCGCCTGGTCCAACCACCACGCAGGTAGTCATCCCGACTACCTGCTCGCCTCGTCAAAGCCCGCCGCCGGCTCCCACGCCGATAGCCCGCTCCAACCGCCACGCAGGTAGTCAATCCGACTACCTGTTCGCCGCATCGACGCCCGCCGCCGACGCAGCTCAAGCTGTGTGACGTCGTGCTTCTACAAGCACAGAGATCGTTGCCTTTCTCAAGGCGACCCTCTCTGTTTGTTTCATTTGACAAAAACGTCCAAATCCACGCTTAGTGGTCAACCCAGGGATACTTAACAGTGCCAACGAACTGGGTTGGGCGCTGACCCGGAGTGCCTGCTTTCCTCCTTCTGAGGAACGCAGAATCCGGCTGGGTCTGGTACCACCGGCCTTGGGGTCTACCCTCGCCGACACCAGATATCGGTTAGGACACACCCCTTCTGCTCCGTAAGAGCAGCAGTTGGGACACACCATTTAGGTAGGACACTGAGGCCTCACCCCCTCCCGTCTAACCCGACGGGAGGGTCACTCACCTACACACTCCCGGGTGCCACCCCCCGGGAGAAGATGGATATCTCCAATTTGTCCCTCGAGTCCATCTGCGATCTTCTTCGTGCGCTAAACGAGGCTTATCCCTCTGTTTTTACGTTCGATCCCGAAGCCCTTCGCAATGCCCTTCAGGCAGCCTCCGCCCCTCAGGCCCCTCAGGCCGCACCACTACCCGACTCTCCGGAGTCTCCCGACGCATCTCCCGCTCACCCGTTCTCTCCGGACGCGGCGATGGAGACCGACCCCGACCTTCGCCCGATAACCTCCGACTCGGACTCTACGGACGACACTCCGTTCTCGGTTGTCGACCGTAAGAGGAAGAAGAAGCGGTCTCCCAAGTCCGACTCAGCCCCGCCCGCTAAGACGACTGTCTCTCCGGCAACAGATCGTCCGGTCTCGCCCCTCTCTCCTCCTTCCGCTCCTTCAGACGCGGCTAAAAAGGAGAAACTCCCTCCTCCCATTTACCTTCGCGAGAAGGCTAAATGGGACAATGTTTCGAAGCTTCTTGTCCTCAAGAAGATCGAATTTACCAAAGCCCAGAATACCAAGGACGGTATCAAAGTTCAGGTGCAAACCTCGAACGACCACCGCCGCCTCACCTCCATCCTCAGACAAGAGTCCATAGGCTTTCACACCTATGCTCTTGAGGATGAACGCCTCCTCCGTGTTGTGATCCGCGGACTCCCCGCCGAACACAGTACGGACTCAATTAAAGCCGACCTTGTGGCTCAGAATTTCCCCGTCAGGGAAGTCCACCGCATGTACAGCGGCAAGACCAAAGTCCCTTATGAATTAGTACTAGTCGTACTAGACCTTTCGCCGGAACCCCCGAGCCACCGAGTTGTGTGCTTTGTCGTGCTCAGGGTCACACCGCGAACTATCGCGGCTGTCCCATGGCACCCAAAGCCAACAAAAAGGTGATCCGCCGGGCCCCCGATCGTGTCCCTCCTCCCCGTCAATACTCCAATGTCACATCCAAAGTGGCATTAGTCCCCCAGGGCAAACCGATGCCTTCCACCTCGGCATGGGCTAAGCCCCTACCCTACACTAGCCGTGCCCCTCAGGCAAAGGCACCTCTCCCCCCCTCTGCCCCTGCCCCGGCTCCAGCAGTCGCTTCTCGCTCCAAAATGGTTAGCCATTCGGACCTAGTCCCCGAATTAGCTTCCCCCGAGTCCAAGTTTATTGACTTTACCAAGGCCAAGATGGTTCTGTGTAAACTCAAACAAGCCAAATCAGGCCTTGAAAGAATGATGATCCTTGCAGATCACATGGACATCGTCAATTACGTTGAAAACTTTGACTTTTAGTATGTCTATACAAAAGGAAAGGTTAAAACCCCGCTCCGTCAAGTTAGCGTTTTTTAACGCTAACGGACTTGCCCATCAACGTCCTCTTGTCCAAGACTTTCTAGTCAAACACCAAGTCGATATCATGCTAGTGCAGGAGACCTTCTTGAAACCCGGAACCCGCAATCCTAGGATTGCGAACTACCAAATGGTCCGGAATGATAGACCAAGCGCCTTAGGCGGTACTGTCATTTATTTCAAGAGATCCCTGCACTGCATCCCTCTTGACCCCCCTCCGCTTACTCACTTAGAAGCCTCTATCTGTCAACTCGGGATGACCGGTCATCAACCGATCATTATAGCATCCTGCTATCTTTCTCCTACCCAACCGAGAGTCTTGCTCAAAAGCGACCTCGAAGCCCTCCTCAACCTAGGAAGCGCCGTCATCCTGGCTGGCGATTTTAACAGCAAAAACACCCTTTGGAATTGTACGCAAAACAATCGAAACGGTGTCATTCTCGATAACCTTGTCGAATCTCTCAACTTCGACCTTATCGCTCCAATGTGCCCGACCCGCTACCCCGCAATCGCGGGGCAGTCACCCCAAGTCCTCGACATAGCACTTCTAAAGAATGTAGCCCTACGGTTATCTTCAATAGAAGTTCACCACGAGCTTATTTCCGATCACCGCCCTGTAATATTACAGCTAGGCCCCCCCGCCGATCTTCCCCCTCCAACTAAGACTGTGGTAGAATGGCATAAACTTGGGAAAGCTCTCAAGTCTATACATTCACCCGACTTAGATAAAATCCCCGACGATATTAGGACCCCTAGTGATATCTCGATCGCGGTTGACTCTCTGACCAGTCACATCACAAACGCTATTAGCGAATCATCGAAACAGGTCCCGGTGGTGGCTCACCCCCGCCTGGTCCTGCCAGATGATGTGAGGCGCCTGATCACGGAGTCAAACGCAGCTACCCGCTATTACAGCCGCTGGCCCACCGAATTTAATAGAGTCAAAATGCGCTCTCTACACCGCGAGGTGCGGAGGCGCATTAAAGATCTCCGCCAACTTCAATGGGACAGTCTACTTTCAGGGATCGAACCCAGTCACCTGGCTTACTGGGAACTGGCTCGGTCTATGAAATCAGACATGATCTCGACGATGCCGCCCCTCAACCGACCCAATCAGCCTCCCGCATTCGATGACAAGGATAAAGCCAACTGCTTGGCTGAAAGCCTAGAAGCCCAATGCACTCCTAGCTACTACCCCGTTGACCCTGCTCACCTCGATACGGTGAACAGTGAAGTCACGCGCCTTATCTCCCTACCCCCCTCTGCCCCAGCTCTGCCCCCTGTCAAAGCTTCAGAGGTAATGACGATCATCAAGGATCTCCGCCCTAAGAAATCCCCTGGTGCAGATGGCATCAGCAACAGAGTACTCAAGCAGTTCTCAGTTCCCCTCATCTATCTCTTAGTCAGCATCTTCAATGCAGCCATGTCCTCGTGTTCATTTCCTAATGTCTGGAAGGAAGCCATCGTCATCGGCATCCGTAAGCCCGGCAAAAGTGCAAATGAACCCTCCAGCTACCGCCCTATCAGTCTCCTCAGTTCCCTGGGGAAGATTTACGAACGACTCCTTCTGAATCGTCTTTGGTCCCACGTAAACGAGTTCAGGCTCCTCCCGGACGAGCAGTTCGGTTTTCGAGCCCGACACTCGTGCCCCCAGCAAGTGCTCCGCATCACGGAGCACATCCTATCCAAGAGGCACGCTATCTGGCCTGCAGATACAGGTGCAATCTTCCTCGATGTAGCGAAAGCTTTCGATAAAGTCTGGCACAATGGCTTGATCTACAAGCTATTCCAACTCGGAGTGCCAGACAGGCTCGTGCTCATCTTACGAGACTATCTCCACAATCGAAGCTTCCGCTATCGCGTGGAAGGTACTCTTTCTGACCCCAGACCCATAAGAGCCGGTGTCCCTCAGGGCTCCGTCCTTGCTCCTCTCCTGTTCACGCTGTATACCAGCGATATTCCTCGGACTCATCAAGTCGAACTTGCCCTTTTCGCGGACGACACAGCTTTATACGCATCCGATAAGAACTCTGATCGAGTGCGCATAAAGCTGCAAGCCGCTCTCGACACCTTAAGTGCATGGTTCCGTAAATGGCGCATAGAGGTCAATCCAACGAAAAGTGCAGCAGTGCTCTTTTCTCGGAGAAACCGCTTGCCCACAAGAACGGTCTCACTCTTTGGCGAACCCATCCCATGGGTTAAATCAGCCCGTTACTTAGGAGTGATCCTTGATAGACGTCTATCCTTCTTCACTCACATTACGAAAGTGAGCAACCGCGCCAAGTTCATCCTTGGCCGCCTTTCCCCTCTCATCTGTGCGAAGAGCAAAATGTCCCTTAGAAATAAGGTGACACTTTACAAAACGTGCATCCGCCCTATTATGACATATGCCGCAGTGGCCTTCGGCCACTCCACTCATGTCAAAAAACTCCAAGCTGTCCAAAATCGTTTCTTGCGCAAGGCCAGCGGTGCGCCGTGGTATTCGCGCAACATAGATCTCCACCGAGACACCAAGCTCGAGTCCATAGCCAAATTCATAAAAACCGCTTCTCAGCGGTATTATGAACTGGCCTCATCCCACCCGAACCCCTTAATCTCCACTATCCCCGACTACTCGATCGAGTCACCCGAGTTGAAAACCCTCCGTAGACCAAGACACGTTCTTGGTGACCCCGATGACCCCATCAGCACCGCTAACGCGGTGGTGACGTCATCAAGTCCCGACAGAGCAAACACTCCACAGATACACCGAGCCCGCCGGCGGGCTCGACGAGTCCCCACTTCCGCCTACTCACGGTACAGATATGTACCGGGGCGTTTCTCTCCTATTCCACCCCCTCTGGCAACGGCCCAAGCCGAGGTCCGTACCTAAGTGGTGCCCTTGTGCTAGTTGCCCCTTCCTAACTTTTTACAGGCTGAGCGCCTTCTGCGCTCGCCGTAGTCCGGTGACGCTGACCAAGGCCATCTGCGGCCCTGCAGCATTAAAGTCCATTCAGAAAAAAAAAAAAAGCAGGCTCTCTTCTTCTCTTCGAGACTTTGCGCTGTACGGACGTATTTTATTGCGTTCCTGTTGTTTTACCGCTAAATTATTGTTTTAGATGTTTTCTTTGTAAATTCTAATAATAAATCGCCTAGGGGATTTGTAACTTTCCTTTTTAAAATTTGGTTTTATTAAAAATCCCCAATATCAGATAGTGGGATAAAAGACTTTCACTCCCACATTAAATTAATTGTTTTTCGCTCGTGTTTCTTGAAATCCTTTGTCTCTTCGGTTGTGTTTAATTTCGTCCGCAAAGCGCTAGTCGAGATACCCTCTTTTTGTTCTATTTATCCCTGTTTTGTGTTGCGTCTTTGTGTTTTCTGTTTAAGTGGCGTAAACTGGATAGATCGCCTCGATGCCGATCGTGTGATCAAGGTTCACGAAACCCGTGGGGATGGCGTTCACGCACCAGGCGTTCGCGAGGTCGACATTCGCATCGCATGTCGCATTGACATACTCCGCGGCACAATACCCGGCATCGTAGTTACAGCTCTTGCCGTGATGGTAACTGTGAACGTGGTAACCGAGGTAATCGTGATTACAGCATGTCCCGGGGGCATACGCCGCCGCGACGCAGAACAAGGTACCGCCGTTGTAGCTCTAGTGGTCGTGATTGTGATGTTGGTAGGCCGCAGCCGCGACCGCCGCAGCTTTCAAAGCCGCAGTCGTCATTGTGATCGCTACAGCTATAAGTCTTGGCATACCATAGTGCCCCATTTACAGGCTTTATAGACACAAAGGCTTATTTTCGTAAACGATCCAGGCATTTATTCGATTCTTGATAAAAACAGCGTTTTGAGGGTAGACGGAAAAAGTTTGATGAATTTTATTTTTGTGCTAATCTTTATTGGAATCAAATCTTACCAAATCATAAGGTTTGGCGTACGTTCTAGTGATGAACCGCGGACTTCTTGAGCCGACATTACTTGACACGTTAGTCGTGGGTGTTAATCGAAACGAGTATTGAACTTTCTCTTGAAATAAATCGCGTTCGATCCGTGGTTTTTGTAATTGAGATGCAAGGTCGTTGATGTCAGGTTCAGCAAAAGCAGTCATTGTCGATTCGCGACACCGCACTCTTTTCGTCTAAAAGCAGTTGTAACATTTGGCTGGTCGTGTTGAAGGTATTTTATTCCAAAAACTATCGTGAACTTGACTATTCATATTGTAAAAACGTGGATGGGCTTTACCCCCCGCCTGGAAGTCATGTCTGTATGGACTGCATGATAACGGGGGAGTCAAATCTGACATTGCCACAGTGAGCGTAGCCTGTCTGGCTCCTCCAGGAATAGGTTATTGCATCGACGTGAGCAGTAGCGTAGACGATGTAGCACCCCTACCACCAGTAATTACTACAACGCTACGAACACAATCGCCCCCTCCACTCGCGCGCCTTTATAACCGCGCAAAACGTGCGGCAGCGCGTAGTGCACGGCGCGACGCGGAAGGAGAAAGTCGCAACCACTCACCCTGATGAAGACTCTCGGAATGAGTCGGTGCCTTCACTGATAGTGCAGTACGTTGAAGGTATTTGATGCACAATAATTTGTTGTTTAAATGAAGCGCAATATTGTGATTTGTTTTGTGTTCTACAAGACAAATTATTGTGTTTTGAGTCAGGTGTAGCTGAGCTCTTTTGTGCATGTCCTGAACGCGCCGTGCTGTCTGCGCGCTCCGCTGCGCGTGTCTGCGCGCCATGCTGCGCGTGCTGTCTGCGCGTGTCTGCGCGCTCCGCTGCGCGTGTGGTCGCGCCTTGCTGCGCGAGGTGACGCGCCTTGTTGCGCGTGCTGTCTGCGCGCTCCGCTGCGCGTGTGGTCGCGCCTTGCTGCGCGAGGTGACGCGCCTTGCTGCGCGTGCTGTCTGCGCGCTCCGCTGCGCGTGTGGTCGCGCCTTGCTGCGCGTGTGGTCATGGAAAGGCGATTGGACTCCCGAGTCATGCTCCGCCTTATTTGAGGGTATATGTACCCGTGTGGCCCTTGAGGTATTGTTTGTGTGGCCCTTGAGGTATAACGCGTTTGGCCCTTGAGGCAGTAGAACCAGTCCGAGTGGATGGTGTCTACACTGGCCATGGAAGCTGGTCGGTCTTGCAAACCGATCAGTCACTGTGTAGCGTGCGTACGCAGTGTTTATTATTTGGCATGGTGTTTATTATTTGGGATGCTGTTTTTATTTGGCATGTTGTTTATTATTTGGCATGTTGTTTATTATCTGGCGTGTTGGTTGTGGTGATGGTTGTTCTTGTTACAGCTGAATTTGTTGTAATTAATTTATGAAGTCTAGAGCTTAGGCTCTGGCAATATTTTGAGATTTACTTTTTGTGTTTATCAGTATTCAGCTATACGTGTACTAATAGAAATAGTGCACTAAACCTTAATACACTTACTAACCAACTTAAATGATAACAACCCTACTAAGGCCTTTCGATAAAGTGTGGTCTTTATTTACAGTAACGAGTGATGACGACATACTAATTCTGTCGAGACGCCAGAAGTGCAGGAGAGGCCGTGATAGCTACCTGCAGAAAAGCCGGCAACGCGAGCGACCGGCCGGCTGTATAAAGAGCAGCGCGAGTGACGCAGGCTCTCTTCTTCTCTTCGAGACTTTGTGCTGTACGGACGTATTTTATTGCGTTCCTGTTGTTTTACCGCTAAATTAGTGTTTTAGATGTTTTCTTTGTAAATTCTAATAATAAATCGCCTAGGGGATTTGTAACTTTCCTTTTTAAAATTTGGTTTTAATAAAAATCCCCAATAATATTTTAAAACTTCCCTAAAAGTCGTACAAAATGCTAAATTTTGCATATCAATCGGTAAAGAACCGGAGAAAAATAGTAACGCGTTCACACCTACATTTCCATTGATAAACATCCTTAGTGCGAAAACATTTAAGGATACCAAGAAGGGGGTAGATAGAGGCACCTCCAAATATTAAATTTGGCATAAGCCCGCGTTTCGCAAGTAGTTGGCATTCCACGTGCCTAATTGCAAGCCCATTGTCGCTTATTGGAACACTAACTCATCTCATAAGTTAGTCATAAGGCAAAGGTTAAGGTTAAGGTTCTAGGGCATACCGGTTTCCTCACGATGTTTTCCTTCGCCGTTTTGAGCACGTGTTAATTAATAGGGACATACATTTTCCGTGTGAAAAAAACAATTGATGCACGACCGGATTCGAGCACACGACCACCGGATCGGAAGTCGGGGTACCCACTAGGCCAATACCCACTATTGCCAATACGGATCTGTTGAATAGTAATCACGAATTTATATATTTTTCCAATGAAATAGGCTACAAAATAGGAGACCGTCTACTAATAAACATTTTATTTCAGTGAATTACAACTGCAATTCCACGTTGACGATTTGTAATGATTCACGCGGCATTACGTTACCTGAGACCCCGTAAAATGTGCGATAAAAATGTAACTACGTTTGTTGGCTGGGTTTCAATATTACCAGCTACAGCTAAAATTGTTCTACATTTAGAAATACTAATACCAAACCGTCAGCGTCTTTAAAACTATGAAATTATCAGTGGTCTTTTTACTGGAAATTGATAACAACTTTCAAGATTTTATGATAGAATAAACGTTTGTGCCCGAAAAGATAATGGGTATACATAGGCCGAAAACTTAAAGTAGAGTTAGGCACTTAAATCTAAAATAATAATAACGCAATATGTTCGAAAACAAATTTGAAAAATAAAACGTATTTCTTTATTTTTCTCAAAATTGATTACAAAAGGTTATTTAACTGACATGCCTTCACGAAAATTGTACGTAAATCGAGCCAAATAACGTTACAAAGGTCCGACAGAGTTCGTTTCGCAAAAATTTGATTTGTAAATAAACCCCTCTTGGAAAAGGACGAGTGCCCGCGTCTAATTCCGAAATCAGCTGATTTGATTGTCCCGTCGAGTCCTTTTGGAAAGTCTGAAAGGCGGTTTTCACTAAGAATAAAGGTTTTAATGTCACATGCAATGTAGGTCCTACCTATCTACCTACTTTATTTTTTTTTATAAGACACACTTTCATAATTCATAATATTTTAACTAAAACTAGAGATATTAAATCGCGAATACCAAGCTTCATACTACTCAGTTGACTGATGAGATGATGATACACAAAATGTAATACCTATATACTGCTAGATATTTAGTTCCTTGATAAAAAGTCTTGTTCACACGTCCTAGTTTTTTCATCGTTCAATAGACCTTCTATCTAAATACAACAAGGGATGCATTGTTATATTAAGATGCTCTAAGGCATGCATTGTTGAATGCCTTAACCCATTCACGTACTCTGGTCTGCATTTATTGGATCAAACATATCGGCGTTAAACTGAAATCTTCTTTATAATTTATTAGATAACAATACAAACGTCAGATCGTTGTTGTGTGCTGTCGTTGAACTAGGTTTTAAGACAAGTTTTTTGGCACGATCTATGGCGCTTACGCATGCCCCTATGAAGAGGCAAGTAGAAAGTGAAAGTCGGTAAAGTGCATGAAATAAGTTATAACAAAACTTATAACAAAACAAACATGCTTACTGCTTAGATATCTTAGGATACTAAGAAGGGTTAATCAGAGGCACGTCCAAATATTATATCAGGCAAATGCCCATGTTTTCGCTAGTAGTTAGTATTCCATATGACAGGTTGCAAGCCCCTCGCCGCATAGTGAAACACTAACTGACGGCACTAGTTTCCATTGCTCGGAAGTCGAGATAACGTCCACTAGGCCAACACGACTCTCTGAAAGTTACTTTTAATTAAATAAATCTCGGAAGACAGGTATTACAGTTGTATTGGTAAAATTAGGTACATAGCACCAAAGAATTCAGAGGAAGAGCAACACATAAAATTATGATCAAAAATACTCTCGACAAGCGTAACCGTAGTAGAGGTTGCATAGTAACCATATTTTCACTGCAATTTATTTTTTATATATTATGTACTTGTAGTAGTCTTATATGTCAGGTGCGGCCAACTTACTTATATTACGGAACAATGAAGTAAATAAACATAATGGCATATATTTACTTACATAACTCCTGTGCTCAATGCACTACAAAAGTACAATATTTTTAGACGACCTCTGTGGCGCAGTGGGCGAAGGTCCGCCTGTGACGCAGAAGGTTGCGGGTTCAATTCCCGCCACGGGACAAATGTTTGTATCTGCAAATATTTGTCTCAGGTCTGGGTGTTTTCTATGTATATTATGTATGTATTTACAAAAAAAATTATATATGTAGTATATCAGTCATGTAGTTCCCATAATACAAGCTCTGCTTAGTTTGGGGCTAGATGATGCTGTGTGAAAATGTCCAGCATATTTAAAAAAAAAAAAAGAAAAAAAAGGTATTTATTAAAATTAGAATGTTTGCAAAACCACGACCTACACTAAGGATTAATAATTAATTTTGTAAAAGCATCTGCGTATTTATCTTTGGATTGCCACTCACGTAATTAGTTACTCACTTCGGTAAAATCCAAGTAATATATTTTGTATTCATTTAATTAACAGTCCATTTACGTGAGCACAAATGAATGTTCGCGCTTGTTTCACTTGTTTGCGCTTTAGCGTAGGAAATGTTCAGGACTGTATGTAGGTGTAGATCAGACAGGCATAATGTTTCAACAAATAGGGATTTATTATAACACAATTCTGACGCTCTCAATTAAAAGGCTGATGACGATAATGATCATTTTTCTTCTTAATGTTTTTATTATGTAAAAAGTACCATACAACTGACTGAAAACTTGACTACAGCGAATATAATCATTATGTTAAAATTAATTTATTGGCCAAGTTCGATTCAGCTCCCGCTTCTCGCATTGGTTTCGTTGTCTAAACGAATCGGTCCCAATATGGCCCGCACATATTGGCAGTGCGATCAGTAGTATTAATAGGTATGTAGGGGTCCACACCACACTTACATTGAATAAAACGTGTAAAAAAAGAAAAACGTTGTTTCCCTTAAAACTTTGTGATGATCAGGAATGAGATTTTATTTTTCGTGTACCTACCTCAATGTAATTATTACAGAATTTATTTATTCTAATAAATATTGTTCTTTATGTAGGAAACAGGATCAGTTCCCCCTGTCTATGGTGCTAGTCGATAGGCAAACAGTAAGTCACCTTTCTGACATTAATTTCATACGTTAGCACTGGTTAGTACCCACGTATAATATTAAAAGGGTAGTGAATATGTATGAAATTAATTATAAGCAGTAATTGATAACATACCTATTTACCTCCTTTTATCGTTTTGTCTTTTCATCTTTTATTTTGTATCAGTTTTCTTTTATATATTATTGTAAATTACTGTGTTTTTGATTTAATTGCCATTTGTACTTATCTGTGATGTATCCGTATGTGTTGATTTTTTCTATGTATATTTCTATCTATCTTTATTGTGTTTGGTTCAAAATAAATTCCAACTCCTATCTTGATAACGTTGGGGGTAAGTACCTACCTACTGGTGATTTTGGGGTTGGTGATAGACATTATTGACGAGTACATTATTATCCAATTGCGTTAGTTAAAATGGTGTAACTACGAACTTAACTAAAACAATTTAAGTCAGACTTCAAAAAACCTTGGTAGAAAATAATTGTCTCTAATAATATAATTAGAGCCACAGACTTACTTAGCTACGTGACTTATTTTAATAGCAACAATATACTAATCATGAATTCGTGAGAAACATATTTCGCTACGAACTAGTTATAATTGATGAATCGTTTACTCTGAGTAAGTAAAACATAATCAAATCAAAATCTATCAAAAAAAAGTGGTGGCAAACCCATTCTAAGAGACAGATTTGAAGTTATAAAAATAGATTTAAAAAATTGAATTTCAATCGGATACGCCATTTCGGAGATAAATGGTAACAAAAAGCACATAAACAAGCAAATGTCAAATGCATATTATAGGCTCCTGACGTTGTCGCAAATAATAAATAGATGAACTAGTTGGATGGCAGTCGCTTATATTAGCTTCACTTGTAACTAAATAACAAACAAAGAATGTAATCAAATCAATTTTAACCTACTGTTGGTATCTTGGAGGTGATCTGGAGTTGATAGTGGAACTCTTCAGCAGCTACTAGCAAAACCCTAGTAGTGTGCCCTCCTTTTGCAAGAGGGAAGATTTTCCGTCTTGCAAATGGAGCGCGATCTATAGAAGCTTAGTCATATGGCGAGAGATGTCGCTATCTACATGTTTTTCAAGTGACAGATAGCTGAACCGACTGACAATGAAGTGAAGTGGGGAGTAGTATGCCCGTGCGTATCAATTCTCGCAGGCTGTGTACCGTTTTGAATGGTATGGATACCGGTGAAATTCCAGGCACATGTGACTTCACCCATTATATGTCAGGGTTGGCAACGTGCAATGATACTTCTGGTGTTGCAAGCGTCCATAGGTTACGTTAACCGCTTACCAACAGGTAGCCAAAGTTTGACTGTAAGTTGTATAGTTGTTCAAGTGCCAAACAAAGTCCTGTGGGCTTAGTGTTGGCCTTATAAATTACGACTACTGGATCTATGTAAACGGCTCCTAGCTAGACAATGTCACAGGGTAGCCTCAAAGATGATTAACTGGAATAAACTTATTAGCCGAGGTCAACTTTCAGAGCGTTTATGCTTCTAACTTTAGCGCTTTTGTATTTTATTTTAATGTTCATGGAAACTGCTCAATATGTGTTTTTACGGAAAAAATATTTAACTTATACATTACTAGCTGCGTCCTTCGCTTTCACTCGCGTAAGTTTCGATTCCGTGGGAATATCGGGATAAAAAGTAAAAGTACCTATGTACCTATCAAATTTCATCGCAATCGGTTCATTAGTTTTTTCATGAAAAAGTAACAAACATGTTATGTATTGTACATATATACTTACTAATGCGTCTGAGCCGCGCGGGTAACTTACTCATAGACGTAACCCCTAGCTTCCGCTCCTCGGCAACGCCCGCTCTACAGAGCAGGGAACGTCGCGTCGCGGCGTTTCGCGTGTTACATTTTTATACTCGTGATAACTTCGAATTTAAATGTCCGATTCGAATGAATTAAAACATATTTTACTGCTACATAAATACCCTTGATTTATTGATCGCCATTGAAAATGCAACTTTCAATGGGAACTGCAAACGTATAAAAGTAAAGAATAAGTTATAATAATAATAATAATAACGGATTTGCCTCAGACCAACCCCTATTTGGTACCTATCCTCAAAGATCTACTCACTGAGTATGTACCTAATGGTTCCCTCAAGGGAATACAGTCGTGAGCATGTATGTTTGTGTATTTGTATATAAAAGCCCTTAAAATATATATAGCGGCATAAAAAACATTTTAACCTCTTAAGGCTGATGCCTTTATCTGGGGGCACGGCAGTACTCCTTTTTATTAGGGTACCACGCGAGCAAAGCCGCGAGCAGAAACTAGTCAATTATAAGTACAAAAGAGCTGATGAGACTCGGATAAGGACAAGATGTGACTTTGTTTTGATTCCGGGAAAAGATTCCATGATACGCCCGTGTCCACGCTACGTCAGACCTGAGAAACGCGAAACAAGTGCGTACAGACAGGTAGTACATACTGCCCAGGGCACCCCGCATGATTCCATATTTCAATCAGTACAATGTAAACGTTTGGAAAGGGTTTTCAACAAATAGGCCTTTGTTATAGTAGCTACCTCGTGTGCCCGATATGGGATAATGTGCCTTCTACGTTTTATAATATGTATAGCGTATCAAATGCATATGACTACCTCATATGCATTTGATACGCTATGCTTGATTGATAACTCTACGTTCCGCTAGATGGTTAACGAGACAACCTTTAGGTACGTAGGTACCTAGCTCTGTACGGAGATTCTTACAATTCCCGTAATGGCAAAACCAAACAGACCACATAAGCAAACCTTAATTTTAACATATTTTTTTGGTATCTTGAAGCGTAAACCATTCTATGAAATCCGGGGTGGGTATTTTTTTCTGATTAGATAAAAGGCAACAGGTATCCGCTACTCAAAATCTTCCGTCGTAATTGAAATTATTTTTTTTTCTTCTAAATACATCTTTTGAAAAATAGATAAAGTAATTTTAAGTTTCCATACAAACTCTGAAAAGTTTAATGTATTATAATTTCAATTTAATCAAGTTTCTTCAAAAACTTGCGGTCTCCAACCTTTAACTACTTTTGTATGAAAAGAGCGTTATTATAGCATTCAGATAAGGTTATCCCCAAAATACGCTCTAAGTCTAGACAATGCGGACGTCAAAATGTCATAGCGAAAGCGCTGTTCGGATAAAGGTTCAGGCATTGACTCGCCTTGCTCTATTTACGTCTGACGTGGACCGACTGCATTGCTGCTATGTTGCGAAATATTCTCAGTTGTCTGTATTCTCATAAACCACGGTGGAGTTACTGCCCTTTTCAATAATTGATCCATTGTGGAAAAAAATTGGTTTTGGAAAATAATTATCAGTCTGTAGAAGTCCACAGCAGCTAGGCAAATATTTTTTTCTATGAAAACCATGACGGTATTTTGTGGATGGAGATAATTCACCGTCTTCCTGCTATCTTGCCTATCGGTGAATGTTTTTATTCACTACGGCGACCAGTGTTTTTTTGCTAATCGAGAACCTTACTACCCCACGGTTGTTAGTTCTGAGGGCTATATAGCCAGATCATTGCCACTTCATCTTTGCTTATTCTGAAAGTTTTGTCGGTGAGAGATTTTCTTAATTTTATCGCGTGGTGAAAATCAGAGCAAACCTCTCTTCGTAGATTTTTTAGTGACATTAAGCTAGATGCCATTAGATAGCGTCTCTGGTTCATATCGTCATCACTGACAATACATAGTTATCTACTGTTTGTAGATATTCGTCAAAAAACTGGTATTTAAAGCTGGTGATGAAAGAATATTGCGTCAGTAACGCGAACAAGTCGTTTGGGAAAACCTTTCAAACATTTCTTGCTCTCAAATATTGGTTTCAAAAATCCCTTCTATCCTTCGATATTTGTGAAAGGATAAATCCTAGTTTTGAAAGATAATGCCTATGTTTTAAATACTGAAGTGTAATCGAATTGAATGCAAGTCTGTCCTAATGAATCCTTTTTGATGGAGAATTTGGCAAAACTGCACAACCTTAAGTACTCGTATCTGTAGTACTCGCGTTAAATATGAAAAGTATGTATTAAGACGACTTCGATGGCGCGGTGGGCAAGAAGCCGGCTGCGACCCAGGTGATACGGGTTCGTTTCTCGCAGCGGGACAAATGTTTGTATGTTCTGCAGATATTTTTTCCATATCTGGGTGATGTGGTACCTCGGTACTTCTACTTCCTGATACCAACAATACAGGCAATCCTAGCGTGGGGTCAAAACTATGTATATATCTGTTGGATGTTTATTTAAGTTAATGGTAACAGATATATAAAAACTGTATTTCATGAAAGTTCATAGACTAATCTTTGTCTAGGCATTCCGCGCAATACAACGAAGAGAATTAAAGTTGGAACAGACATGCAAACCTAATGGTAGATAATGCTTAATGGACATATCGTGTTTCATGCCCCTCACGTCTTTTAGAAAAAAGCCACGTTTAATTGCTTTTCCTAAAACTAACATGGACTCGCCTAGCTCAGCAAAGAGAACATTGGGAACGTCTGAAGGTGGCCTTTGACCATAAAATAGGTGACCTGTACAAACCAATAAAAATAAATTAAATAAATAAATCAATAAACAATTAATATTTATAATTATATATTGTAAAAACGTAAAAAATTAAACAAAAATATACAATACTAGCTGCGCCCCGCGGTTTCACCCGCGTAAGTTTTGATTCCGTGGGAATATCGGGATAAAAAGTAACAGCTATAGGTAACAGCAAACAAGAAGTAACCTATCAAGTTTCATGACAACTTTTGGTTCTACCGGCGATCTAATTAAATTTTAGGACACAAAAGCTGCTATTGTGACTCAACTATGATAGTTAGATATATTCCCTCGAGTACTTTTTTGTAGGTAATAATGAGTACATTAATCATGTAGTACATATTTTTATGTATCAATACATATTACCTACAAAAAAGTACTAGAAAAGTATCAATAGTTTTCTCAGCCCACGCCAAATAATGAATTTTATAGACAAAATTTTGCTACTTTGCGTTACATTATTGCTTTTTTTTAAGGTTTCTTATTTTTTGAAAATAAATTATAATTATATAAATTAATTATATGTTACTTCCTGATAATTTCGGTTTTTATTGGTGAAAAAAATCAGTCCAGTAGTTACGGTGCCTATTCGGTACAAACAAACAAACAAAAAGTTCTTACCTCTTTATAATATTAGTATAGAAGAATAAATAAGTTGCCACTGTACTTATCTAATAATGCATATTCATCATCATCATCGTCATCATAATCAGCCCACATCAGTTCACTGCTGGATATAGGCCTCTCCCAAAACGCGCCACTGAACCCGGTATTCGCCTCTTCTCATCCACTTTCTTTTCTGCCCGCCCCGTCATCGCTGCACCTAGACGACGGGCGCCCTACACTATGTTTGCCCAGACGCGGTCTCCACTCAAGAACTTGTTTATACCAACGATTGTCAGTTCTTCGGCATATACATATGACCAACTGCCACTTCAGCTTACTAACTTCTGAGCTATATCGATGACTCTCGTTCTCTGTCGGATAATCTTTTTACGGATTTTATCCTTCAGAGAAACCCCGAGCATAGCCCGTTCCATAGCTCGCTATGCGACCTAGAACTGGTGGCCCTACTGTGAGTGTCCACATCTCGGTACCGTAGGTTATCACGCGTAGGACGCACTGATTTAAGACTTTAGTCTTCTGGCACTGTGGTATGGCTGACGAGAAGATTCGAGGTAGTTTTCCGAATGCTGCCCAGCCCAACTGGATCCTTTTCTTGGCCTCCTTCTCGAAGTTGTGTCTACCCAATTACAAAATTTTCCCGAGGTAGACGTATTCCTCAACAAATTCAAGTAGGTGGCCTTGTCCGACGATTGGTTCCGGGTTTATGTTCCCATTGAACATAATTTTTGTTTTATCCATGTTCACCCGGAGACCAATTCGTTGAAAAGAGTCAGCTAGGCCATCCACTCCGTCATCAGGGTTATGTCATCTGAAAATTGCAAGTGTGAGAGGTACTCGCCATTTACGTTGATGCCCATCTTTTTCCAGTCCAGCGTCGTCTTAAACAGATCCTCCAATGCGTCAGTGAATAATTTTGGAGATATGATATCTCGCTGTCTCACTCCTCTGCGCAATTGGATGGGATTAGACTACTGGTTCCGTACTTGACTTTTCATGGTTTCAGTTTCGTAGAGACATCTCATATTTCACTTGGCTTTGCTGCAAGGATTCCAAAATAGCCCAGGTTTCGATAAAGTCAAAGGCTTTTTCGTAGTCCACAAATACTAAGCACAGGGGCCGATTATACTTCTCGAACTTCTCTATAATCTGCTGCACTGTATGTAGTGGAGTGGCCCACGGTACCGTAGCCGTTTCGAAAGCCGGCCTGTTCTAGGCTGGAACTCATCGAATCTTCTTGCGAGATGATTTGTGATGTCTCTAGAAAACAACTTGTAGGCGTGTCTCAGGAGTGAGATGGGCCTATAGTTCTTCAAAAGTGTTTTGTCTCATTTCTTAAAGAAGATGATAACAATACTCCTGTTCCATGCTTCCGGAGTTCTCCCACGGTAAATGACAGAGTTAAAGAGCTTCTGCAGATACTAAAACTCCTCCTACCTTCAGAAGCTCAGATGTGATTCCATCATCACCAAGGGCTTTTCCATTTTTAAGTTGCCTAAGAACCATCTTGATTTCATACACACTAACATCCGGCAGCTCATCAGTAACATGGCTCGTTAGTGTGGCTCTGGAATTGTGAATATCGGGTTTAGGGCGGGGAGCATGTAAGTCATACAGCCGGCGTAGAAGTCCTCAATCTCAGCGAGAATCTGCGGCTTCGACAAGACGGTAAGGCCATTTAATGTTTTCATTTAATCCTAATTACGTATGCAAAACGTAAGAATGCGCCAAATATAATGTTTGGATGTGCCTCTTTGTGGATCTGCGTACTGAGTATGTATCTGAGGAACTTGCATACATACAGGACAAGTTAATGAAAACCTTGATACAAAACAAAAGCTGAGTTCAAGTCAAGCTCTTTTTAACAAAACATTTAAATTGATAAAAGAGTCTTATTTTTTAAAGTACCGAAGTTCAATAGATATTTTGTTACGCAACATTAAGCCGTAAAGTTATCTCAGTGTTTGGGTAACATGATGCTTTTTGTTTTTTTGGAAGGTTGCCGAAAATATAATGACCAAAGTATACAGACATTTACGGATATTTTCGTAGAATTATAATAGACTGAGTATTAAGTATTATTTTAGTGCTTCTTAAAAGTTTTGCGTAAAATCGTCAACATATTGTAGAAGTCCTATGCTGGACTTAGGCTAACCATAAAGTGTACATTAGCAATCATTACGGACGGTCAAGACCGTTGAAAAGGGATGGACTTCGATCGACTTGTCATCGACCAATCTGGGGGACTTCTTACATTGCGTCCTGTGGTTCGTTGAATCGTGAATCCCTAGCTTAGATAAACCAATTTATAATCAATAAAACATTTTTGTCCATGCATACAATCAAGGAATCATAAAACGATTCTTATTTTACTTTAATATCATTGATTTCACGCCATCATTGCTTTATTGGATATTTGACTATAATCTACCTTCTATAGTAAAAAGTCCAAAACTTGTCCACCACTCCAAACACAAATGAAAAATAACAGAAAACCAAAATATTATTCCATCAACTATAACCGCGAATGCGGAGCAAAAGCCGTCAACATGCAAATAAGATTGCCACAGTTTATTTTAGAAAAAAACTCGTTAATTTTCTTATTTTCCGTCAATAGCTGAATTCAGAGTAATTTGAGCAAGTTATAGAACATAAATAATATTTTTTTGCAGTTGGAGACAGTCTATATAGAAAGGCCAAGTCAAGCTTATATGAGGAATGTTATGAGAATTAATGAAGCGAGAGGTATGCGAAAGAGGATCGTAGCAAGTGGCAATTCGTGGTTTTTGCCAATCCCTCCGGGAAACACGCATGACTATTATGTATGTTTGAATTTTTTTGCTTAAACATGTATTCGAAGTGAGTGTATACTGAGACATGGCAAGTTACATCGTAAATAATTTAGAAACATCGAACAGTGTTAGTAAAATGATCTGTGAGCCAAAATGTGCTTTTTTCGTGAACTTTTTTAATAACAGAATAAGAGCTTATAGATTTATTAAAAGTGCTGCATCTCGACTCAATTGCAGAATTCTTAGGCCTTCATTCGCGGTTAATTTTACGTGGTTTTTTAGACAAACTCATAAAAAATCACCGTGTATACAAAGTAAACCCCCATACTCTTTTTTCGGTTGCACGTTATAACTCCGATCTTTAGAAAAACATAAAAAAGGCACCACTTTTCCTTTTTTGTTTATTTTTATTATGAGTTATTTTCATTCGTAATAAAAGTTGAAGTGACAAACAATTCGTAATTTTCGGTAAATGGAAAGAGTTTCGATAAATTGCTCGTTAGGGAAGATTATATACATTATAGACATTTATTATAAAGATTTCGCTCCATACCAAGGCTGTCTGGAAAAGATCGCGTTTAAGCGATAAGTCTACCTTTTGTACTTTTAGGTTATTAGATTTATTAGGTTTTTATTTATTTGTTATCTTGTTGTATACATTAAAGTATTTGCATTCATTTCATTCATTCAAAAGTTGGCCTTTTGTCAGGTAAATAGAAAGGTCTTACTCAAATTCACCTGTAAACTGTTACATAAAACATAAATTCGCATACCTTTTCAGAATTCAACGTGTCAGTGAAATCGCAAATTATCATGCTTGTATCCTATAGGTAGGTGTTACGTGATGCGACATCTGTGAGACAGCTCATCTGATAATGCAGAGATCAACGAACTCAGTGAAATGGAATGGAATATCTCGTTTTGTGGGAGAAATGGTGGAAGTGGAATTGTTTATTAGATGTTATTATTCACAGTAAACAGATATTTATAATTGAAGCTGAATAAATATCAGTTTAGTCTCGTTCTTTTCCAATTATTCATTTACCTGTGAGTAGCTAGTGAACTTCTTCATAAAATGAAAATGCATTGCTGATAAAATGCTCACGTTAGCCAGTAGTGTTAGCTACCACAGTGTACATACACCAGTAGTACGTTTTTAATGCATCACGCGTCCCGCCTTGTTGGGAACAATAGATGGGCATTTGAGAGGCGGGGAATTTTTTGGCCGGATGAACCAAGTGTGATCTCTTATCACCTAATGTGACCTACCATAGTAATATTAAACACTAAGCCAAGTTAAATTATTGATAATTACATTTAAAAAAGAACGTAAGACACGCCCTAATATTTGCTTAGGCTTAGTGCAGACGGGTAGTTAGCTCACTGTTTAAGCTTCACTATGTTTTTCCTTTCCCAGTGCACGTGCATAATTTGCCTAAATGAGCTCTCGAGGCACTTTTATTTTGCTCACTGATATTAAAAGTTGGTCAAATGCGCATTCCATTGTAATCCAGTCTTTTGT
Source organism: Perizoma flavofasciatum (assembly GCA_958496245.1). Taxonomy (NCBI): domain Eukaryota; kingdom Metazoa; phylum Arthropoda; class Insecta; order Lepidoptera; family Geometridae; genus Perizoma; species Perizoma flavofasciatum. The sequence goes on along the minus strand of OY292419.1, from coordinate 10,931,960 downwards.
TCTATTCTCTTCTAACGGGGCTTACTTTTATCTCTGCTTTTATGACGACTAATATAACTTTACAATGCATGAATTGTAGCGTTTTGTTTTATTTTTTTAGAGAGATTGTGCTTTAAACAATACGAATCGGTACAAAAAACTAGATAAAATAATTGATCGAAGAGAGCAAAGATCTCTCCGTGGATTATCCGGCGTTTGTATGTGTATTTTATAGTCTGACGATAACCACCTGACCGTGAGCATATTCAATGTTGATAAATTCTGATAGGTAGGTAGGTTCTACCTATAGATTTTTTTCGAATATGCTTAGATTTTCGAATATGTGCTGAAACTCTTCGGGTACAAACGGTATCTCACGAGATCTTCGTTTTTGGTGAAATACATCTAGACTACTTTGTATATATTTAGGTGAGTACATATCTAGGTGTATACATCAGGTGACGAGGTACTTATTATCATCATTAAGAAGATGAGATAAGTTCTTATCCCACATAACGTGGGGTCGGCACATGTTTTTTTTTCTTCCATTCTCCTCTAGAATCAGCCATCATCTCAGTACTCACTTCTTTCTTACCCATATCATCCTATATACAGTCCATCCTATATACAGAATAGAACATATTTTTTGTTCTAGCTCTGGTCTGTTTTCCATCTTCATTAATATTTTACTCTTTAAAAACATAAAGAACTTAATACATTAATAAAAATTTACTATCATGCACGAAGAAAAAAGTTCAAAGTTACCAAGAATTAAGTAGCCATGCATAATGTACCCGAAGAAATCAAGGACTCTTAAACTCACTGGCGATGTAAACCACACCTACGCCACTATAGCTGATCACAAAACGCGCACGTAGGGTCATCTCATACAAAACAAATGAACGCCATGTGTCCTACTCTATTTGATTTTGTAAGCAATTCATTATACAATTTCCAGTCATTCACAAAATATATTAGGTATTTAATTCAGGCTAGGCCCAACAAAGCCAAATTAGTACAAAGGGCTGAAGTGAATAGCCTAGACATAATTTCATAAACATTGTATATGCTCTTACTTTGAGGTCATACATAAACGACCTGAGTAAACCTTAGTATCACAGTACCTTCTGCAAACAAAATATATTTATTACATTTACTTGAAGCTTAAGTATAAAAATATTGATTTGGTCTCTATTTTTTATTTTATTGTTTATATTTTTTTATATTATGTTACCAAACAGTAAATTGGCACATGGTATTATTTTTGGAATCCACCAGACTTCTACAAGTTGCTGATAATGATAAAAATAGATAAAACGAAAGCAAACAGCACCGGGATCTCAAGTAATATATATTAGCAGATATAGATACGCTTCTACAGATAAGCTTCGATCGAGAATTTGCTTTGTTTCATTTGGCTATATTGGCATATAGGTTATATTGATATTTAGGTATCGTAGCTATAACTTGAAACTGCTACACCGATTAATGAACAATCAATATCTAAATAGAAGACTATTCAAATAGGTAGTTTGATTCCATTATACTGTGTCTGGCCCTTATGAACCGTATTACTTTTAATTGGCCCGTGTAAAGTTCCACCGAGGCACGGCACTCTCGGGGCTAGTAACTGAGTTATCGGCCCCCGTAGAAGGCAAGATGGCCACCGAACTTTGTATTGAGACAAATATTTATGACTATAACCCTTGGAGGTTTGCTTGTTTTGATTCGAGATGATAATTTCGGTAGATGTCAACTAACAAATATTTTTACCGGAGGCAAAACTATCTTGCTTTTTCCATATAATATTGAATACAATATACTGAACCCTCATTTTTAGGGTTCTAATGCCAAACGTCAAAAACCATCACACCCCGATTTCTCTCTCAGTTTAAAGCGTATTGGCATAAAATTTGGTATGCAGTTAATGTTGTGATGTTTAAAAACCCAAAAATTATAATGAAATGAACTTTTCGAGCCAGTATCATCGAGTACATGCAAATTACTATGCATTTTATTTCATTGTACTTTTCGGTGTGGGCTATCTTTGAATAGGTCTTAAAAATCAGCTTGAGGTTTCTCCTCTCCTCTAACTTTTTAACTTTGAGTCCGAGAAGTATGAAACGAAGTTTATCAAGTAGTGTTTGATAGAAACTACCAACAAAAATTGATTTGAAGGATTTCCAATGATAACTTTAGGAGTTATTAGACAATTTTGGGGCCCTAACATAGCGTGCTCGACCACGTTTCGTGCACTTTTTCTGAAGGTAATCTGCCTATTTGCGCAAATTAATCATTAAGACAGTTTATATAAAACACAAAAACGCATTATACGTTCTCGAAATAGCCCTTTCATTCGTTGAGATAATGGCGCTTTATTTCCGAATTCGTAACAGTTCGCTGAAGCTCACTTTTTTCAGTTAAACTGCTGGCGTCATTGTTACTGGAATTTGAAAAACAGGAATACTTCAAGCGATTTTTCTGAACGAAATGATCGTTGAGCTTTTGAGATCGTCTTCTAATATCCGTTATTGCCCTCAATAAGCCCTCATAGTTTACAACCAGGAAATGCGCCTGGTTGTAAAGAAACGTTCTACATACGAAAAGGACAATAGATTTTATAAAGTTTTTTATACTTGCGTAAGTTAGATCATTGGAACCTTTAAGTTTCATAATAACCATGTTTGCCATGAAATATGGATGGTATGAAATTCAAATGTTGTATTTGAATACATAATTTCACTGAATTCTAAAAGTTGTTTTCCCTCGAATCCTTATTTCCTTTTGGTAAAGCATTCTTAGCTATGCATTATTTATTAGTTACGCGAAAGTGAAAACTTTGAAATATTCTGATTAATAAATCTTGTCAACTTCAACGAGTATTGATTGTTTGATTGCTGGAAGGCTTTTCACTTTGAAAGTAATTAGTTAGATTAATACCTCATAGAAGGGGATCTATTAGGTATGGTCATCTCGACAAAAGTTTCGGCCAGTTTCCATCTTAAATAATTAAGTTGTAAGCTCGCCACTCAGCGAGTTATTGTCTTGGCAAGCTACCAGTATATTTTTTTTTCAGAAACAATAAAAACCGACTTCAAATAACAGGAATTTGAAACGGTGTGTTTAAAAAAAAACCTTAAAATCAACTCACGAAGATGTCGAAGATATAGCGTAATATACACACTAAAACATACAGATGAATGAAGAACCTCCCACTTTTTAACCACGACAGAACGGAGACCCTATATGCGTTTAGGGTGAGAGGTTGTTTGTGCACGAATGTTGCCATTTCGCTCAAAAACGGTCTGACCGATTCAGATACGGTTTTCTGTAATGGGTTGGTGGTTCATCAGCGATAGTTTTTTTGATTGAAGTTACGTGGTAACTCGTTAGGGGATGTTGCACTGCAAAAACTAATCTTGCCATTTATCTCTAAAACGGTTTGACCGATGCAGATGCAGTTTTCTGTAAAGGGTTGGTGGTGATTCATCAGCAATGGTTCTTAGATAGATGTTATGGCGTTAACTCGCCAGGGGGCGCTGCAGTTAACATTCTTCGCATTACTCACTTACTCTCTCCCTCTCTAAAGTTTAAAATGGAAAATAAAAGTAAGCATACTTTAAGAAAAGATTCCCCAGAAAGGTTATTTTAATGGTGATGGAAAACTTGGTTGTCGATTTCTGCGAGCTACAAGTATATGGTCTGCCATTGCCACTTCAACTTGCTAATTCAAAGAGCTATGTCGGTGTCTTTAGTTTTTCTACGGATTTTATGGCATAGTAACATTCCGAGCAGAGCCCTTTCCATAGCTATATGTACGTTAAGTGTCCCAAAATGAGGACCCCCATTTAGAGCCGTTTTTGCGATCCTTCAACAAAATACGTTGGTAGATTCAGGAATAAAATAATTAAAATTATCAAATTTTCTAACAACAATACGAGCAATTCGCCAACAGTTCAATTTAGTAGATTGGGCGAACAATTGTCATTAACTGTTCCATCATACCGCTGCCCCAAACTGATTGATAATAAGTCTCTACACTTACATTGTACGTCCCTGAGACCTGAAATTTGGAAAGTAGGTACTGTTTGAGGGATACATTAGGTAGGGATTTATGAAAATCAACCCCATGAGGGTGTAACGAAAAGGTGTAATTTGTGTAAAATAACACGGGAGTTCTACAACTTTGGTACACATATTTCTGTCATGCCTGTCATTCTCGTGTTGTCTATGAATACCACTGTAGGTAAGTATTTCAGCCCATGGGAAGACACTTTTACAAAAACCTTAAATGCACAAACCTCAATCGAGAACTCCAGACAAATAAACAATAGTCAGCAGCGTATTTTCTTTCGTTCCTAGCTATATCTATTTACTCTTCGTACAATCCAAATGAAAGAATTATATTTATTTTTCTCAGTAGATTCGATATTGTTTGATTACCCAACCAATCATTTTGTCAAAAGCGTTTCATAGGATTTTTTTAACACATACTTAAATATATAATATAATTAGGCCCGAGTTGACCATAACAATAACGAGTGGTTATTAGGTCCTAATCAAAGCTCATGTCATCATAATTAACCGACTTTAAAGAAAGTGGAGGTTTTATGTTCGTATGTATGTATTTTTATGTATGTTCATCGATATGTTCGTCAATTTTGAATTAATCCAAAATATACTCCTGAGGTGGTACAATTTTTACCGAATCAGGATTTGATGATATAATCTCAGGAAATCGAGGAAAATCTCAGTGTTTGCGCCTCAAAAATAATTAAATTACAGATTATTATTATATACACTACCTACTGATCTGTATGAAGTTGGTGCCAAGAACGACAAAATGATACTAAGCGATACCTTGTATTGTAATATCTGTGGCGATACTTAGACGTTGTGGCAGGAATGAAACTAGCCAATCTATTTACTACCTTTTATGGCTCGGCACTTTATTTTAGCGCTTGTGTATTTTTTTAAGTTTAATTTTTTATGGTGTGGTTAACCGTCCGTGTTTATTTTGTTAACCAATTGAATCCTTATTTACACAATCGATAGGTAATCCAGAAGTTAAGTCTCGTTATTAGAAACAAAGCAGCAACTGGTGGTGAAAAAATTACTGGTTCCCGTTTAATCACCAAAAAGGTAAAATTATATTACTTCCGGATTATCGAACAATAATTACATTGATCAAACTCATGTAACCACTAAATAATATAGTACTGTCAAGTAATTCTTAAAATTTTCGATTCAAAAGAAAGAAAAAATATTCAGAAAACTTATTCAAAATTCAATAAAATTCATCTCTTGAGATTATGCAAATCTCTTGACCGTTACGAGAAAACTTGTAATTTATTGCCAGAAAAAACTTGATCGGCGTCTAAACGCCACCGTCACCCTTCGTTTAACGTATTTAGAAACTTTACCAAGAGAACGAACCGACCAACTTGAAAAAGAAAAACTTTGTAACAAGTTAACCGAATTTTTGGTAAAACCAATCTTTAAAAAAATCCACGAATAACACTTCTTTATTGTGTTGTAATTTGTAAAAAAAAAATAACGACCTATCAAAAAAAATGCTAATAATTGCAATTGTGTGCCGGTTTGAAGAAAAAAAACTTAAGTCTCATTTTAAAAAGGTTTTAAACCAAAGAGAAGTATGTCTCGAATTACTTAGGACAACAAGCTTAGCACAAAAAAGCGTGTAATAAGCTCAAGAAAGATATAATCTGTCGGTCTTTGCCACCTGATTGTCCAGCAGCTTCTAGAGTTCCGTTTAAAATATAAAATGAATTTTGTATGTACCAGAAGTCTGTTTAAATATAATCTGTCCGTAATCTGATTATTTACCCATGTTTAAATTTAATAATGTCAACAAACATTATAAATAACTTTTTTGCAAACCCATATACACCGTTGGATATAATTCTTTTTTGAGTTGCGGAGGGTTCTTTATAGGGTGTTATTGGCTGGTCTCTACTACTTCCGACTAGTTTTGATTCTAATCTATATGAAACCATATAAAGGGAATAAGGCTTTCAATTCGAAACCAACGAAAATTAGTTTGACAGCTTTTCAATGATAATCTTAGAAGATTATTATAATGCATGGAACTCTAATCCTAACATAGAAAGTGTGTCGGGTACCCGGTAGTTTACCGGCGTCTGAGGTTTCAGAAAATTTCTGCAAAAAAAAACAACATCACTCTAATTTCTTTCGAGGTTATGTTGACGACCTCGGTGGCGCGTCGGGTGAGTAGCCACTTGTGACGCAAGAGATGCGGGTTCGATTTCCACTACGGGACAAACGTTTGCATGTTCTGCAAATATTTATTAAGGCACATAATACAGACTGTTGGTGATGACGATGATGAAAACATTAAAAAAAACATGCTCACGACTGTATTCCCCATGATGGACCTCAGATACATACAAACATACATAAAATCATAAATCTATCAAAAAAACTTCAAACAACGAGGAAGTTCTCAATTCATGTTTACGTTTTTTTTTTGTTTGTATGTTACATGATTTATTCCCCAAAAGAATCATTAAAATCGGTTCATAATTTAAACCGATTTTAATGATCTTTTTTAATATACTTCAAGACAAGACAAGAGATAAAATTTATATCAGACCACTGATATAAATTTTATGAAAAAATCCCACTCTTAAATGGGTGAAAAAATGGGTAACGATATTGACTTATTATCAATTTCCCGTTATTTGAAGTCGGTTTTTTGCCATTGAATGTCTTATAAATTATATAACCTACCTACTTATGGTAACATTTGTTTGACGAATCTAAGTACATATTACATGTCTACAGATAAATAAAGATTATAATGAAATTAATTATAGATTTTAATGAAATGGCTTATGTAAATGGTATGGTAAATATGTTTTTTTTTTATTAGAAAATCACTTAGTCCTAGCCGAAAAATGACTATCGTTTCTACTTAATATATAATATAATATAATATAATATACCTCTAATATCCTACTAATATTATAAATGTGTAAGTTTGTGAGGATGTTTGTTCCTCTTTCAAGCAAAAACTACTTAACGGATTTTGTTGCAAGCTTACAGTAATATTGCTTATACATCAGAATAACACATAGGCAACTTTTTATCCGGGTACTATGCAGGCGAAGCCGTGGGCAGGAGCTAGTAGTAGGTAAATAAAGGTAAACAAAAACAAACAAATTGGTAAACAAATGATATGTAAAAAGATTAGGTCCTACCTGCAGTTTTTTTCTATGTACGGTAATAAAGCATTATTTTTTGTTTAAATGATTATAATTTCTTCAAAAAGCATAAAATATAAATTGTGTTTCAGAGCCGGTAAGTCCTACACTCATATTTTCATGCGCTACCTACTTATTAAAACGCGCTAAAACAGTCATCCCGCCAGTGAAATTACTAAATTTAGTGTTGGTTGTACAGTTGTAATGTCGACTCTAAGCACGTCAGTCAAAAAGTATAAAATAACAGGTTAATTATAGAGTTTTCCGGTAAAACCCTGTTCATTTCGAAGTAAGTTTTAAACGATCCGAACCGCCATATCGGCCAAATAACAGTGCTTTTTACTGGGTGCGAGCACGCGATATTTGCTAAGCGAGGCTCTTTTAAAACGTAAAAATCGCGTTTTACTTCAATGTTTCCATTTTACACGGAATGAAAAGGGGTGATAAGAACTGCACGGTTTTCTTTCTCATTTCAACTCAATGCTTATGTTCCTTGGAAAATGAAATAAAAACTTGATGTACTTCTTATAATAAGTCATAAATAATTTTAGGTAATTGTTATTTACCATGTACTTTAAATTCTCATGAGCAGTCCGCGAATACGCAAGCATACGAGTGAGACAGAAATACTAAAATGTTACCTAAAAGCGTTTTTTTTAATGCTATATAGTCAACTATAAGCTAACTCATGACTGGGAGGCTGTTCAAATCATGCAGGCCCAATTTTAATGTGTAATAGGAAAACTCCTCTTTTTGAAAAGTTTTAAGTTATTTTATCTTCTCATATCCTAAGATTTTATAATATTCCCACAAATTCAACCATATGATTTCCCAAAAGTGGGGGTCAACATTAGAAACCAAATAATCTTATCCTTGCTAAACTGCTAAGCAAAGGTACTGTAAAGACAAACTTATATATCAAATAAACTGACTGTCATAGATACCCCTTAATTATTATCGCTGGTAAATCACCTCTAGGAATTTCCTACAAAAGCTTTTGAAAACCCGCAGATTCTACGTTGACTTTTGTATACGAGTAATATTTCAAACATCTCGGACAGAAATGAAGTTACTTGGATAGGAAATATGGTTACTTCTCTATTGTCGAAAGCTTTGTAGTAAACATGTTTACGGGATAAGGCTTACTGTGCAAATGAGGGTATTTTTTATTTTTATTATTCCCCAGTAAGGGTGGAGGTAATTGCAAAATGAGATGTGATGAGATTACTGTTCTCATGATAATAGCTTTGAAATAAACGTAAAAGGTATATTTTTTCTAGCTAAAACAAGATAAGTACCAAATCATGGTAAACAAAGGAAAATAAATAATGTTTTTTTTTAAACATACCCCCAGTTTATTAATAACAGCCAAAATCTCGTTTTTTTTTTCAAATAAAAAAAAATCGAAATCTTATTACTTTATTTATTTGTCTAACTTTGTTTTAACGCGTGAAAGTATAGCTGAAGAATGGATTTATTTGTGAGAGCATGAGATAAGAACAAAATACTGCAACATCACATCTTTCTTCCATTGTTGAATTTTACTGATACTTCGAATACAAAACGTTGCATAAAATGTTATCTACTTGAACCATCAAATATCTCAGCAGCATGTCAACGACCGAACATAAAGCAAGACATTCACGCTCATATTTATTAGATACGTGATGTGCTATTCAGTGAGCGGGCTCACGTTTATAATGCAACTTTATCTCGCGTTTCTAAACTGTATTGAGCTGGGGACGTAATAAAGACAATCGTTTTCTAGGTCTATCAACCATAAACGGGGTAATGGTCATACTGTAACAGCTGACTGGATTGGGTGTGGCCTAGAATGACACATATCGTTTTATCCCGGCACTACGCGAATGAAACCAAGGACAAAACGTTACTAATACTAGAAGTTTTAGCAAAGCTTTGAGAGCTTTAAGTGTATGTGGTTTGACTTTGGGAGATAGAGTGGGTAACAGTATGATAACAGAGTATCGTTGAGTGAAAGATGCAGTGACAACAAAAGATAAAGATATGCTAAGGTAAACGAAAAGAGATTGACGAAACTTATAATTTGACTAGGAAAGTTATTTTGCTTCGCTTGCTCAATTAATTATTGTAAAACAATGGTAATTAACTGTTGCAACCCTTTGCTAGATGGCAGAAAAATAAAGATCTAATAGTAAATTCACCAAATTACCTTGCATCTTTCTTCTTTTCTTAGCGGACAGATGATAAACCTAAAGAGCTTATGTTTTTGATAGGTATATTAACCCAGGTGTCATCCTGCGATACATCTCTGTCTCTCAGTCATTTATTTTTCTTAAACACCGAGCTGCCGGCTTCATGAAGATTGATCACCATGTACCGTGACGTAGCTATTGATTGACGTTGCAATTTACTCTATTGGCGTTTTTAATTTAACCATCCGCCCTTATCTCGAGTTTAAATTGATTCTCAGATGGGTTTTGTCTTCTGTGTGCCCTATTTATTTTGCGGATATCATGAGGTGGAAGGTGTTTATATTCCGCTGTAAATTTTACGTATTTTTTTAATGTAAATAGGAAGAATTTGATCCCTTATCTGATGTTATTGTAATTTACAATAAAAACACTGAAATCACAAGGTTCGCTTTTAAATTATCAAACTTACTTGGTAACCTTCATCTAGTTACATAGAGAAAATAGTGTTATGTTCTAGAAACAATCAAATTTCCAGTACAACAATTTTAGCTTTAAATACAGGTCACCTGCAGAATTAATGGTGCTGTTATCAATTACGATATGAGACTAACAGATGCTGCCAGTTTAATAAATGGTTCACATTTGTGACGACTAGGTGCAGATATTTTCCATCACTATCCAACTTGTGACCTAAAAACCCAAAACATAAGATATATATAGATTTCATTGGAACAAGTTATGTCTTTAAAAAAAAATTCTTCTTTCGAGAACTTTTATTTCAATCCGTGGTAAATCCGTGTCATTTTATAGTACTTTAAAGTCACTCAGATAGTGCGATTTGGCATACTTAAAATCAGTTCATCAAAATTACTTTGAGGAATGGCTACTCACGTTCTTTCTAACATGTCAAAAAGTTGTTGCGGGGTATACACGGCATCCATACTTGGTAGAGCTCTTCTTCGGAGCATATCCCATGCGTGCTCAATTGGGTTGAGGTCTGGCGATCGAGTAGGCCACGGCGGAACGTTGATGCGAGCATCGGCAAGAGTGCGTGTTACGACTCTAGCCGTGTGTGGACGTGCATTAGTCGAAACGAATCACCTAGTCGGCGTCGCAAAGGGATGATCACGTCTGAAACAATCCTCTCCGCATAAATCTGAGCATTAAGGTTGCCCCTGATCCAAATGAGATCGGTTCTTCCACCGATCCAAATATCGGCCTAAACCATTGTTCCCCCTCCATAAGAATGAACTTCCTGACAAAATTTAAAACGTTTTTGACGTCCAGAGGTCCTTCAAACTGGAGTATGTCTTATATCCAGCCTCATACCGAACCGAGATTCATCGGAAAAGCAGACACAACGCCAGTCTTCTTCCTTCCAATTTCTGTGTTCGCCCATTGTAAACGGGACCTATGATTGCGGGGTGCTATAGGCGGAACTCTCAGCGGCCTTCGGGAACGCAGACTCACTTCACGTAAACGATTTCGGATGGTTTGGTCGCTCATCAGCAAGCCTGAAGAGCTCGTAGCCAACATCATGGCGGTCATGGTACGATTCCGTTGAGCAATATTTTGGATGTACCGGTCCTGTCTGCGAGTGGTGATGCGAGATCTTCCACCATGTCGCTCGGCCACGCTGCCTGTGATAGGATAGCGTGTCCAGAGGCGGCTTATGACGCTCTGTGTAGTGCCAAGAGCGACAGCCACAGAACGTTGCCTGGAACCAGGTTGCAACATTTTGACTCTTCTCGTGTCAAATGATGTCATTGCTACATATCGATGCAATTTTTTTCAGTTCCGATGCTGAAATTGTAATGGTTTTGTAAAAACGCTATTACACACTTTTATAGGAATCCTGATGGACAGTTTATTTTCTATTTTTATTCAAAATTTCAAGGAAACTCTTTATGCAAATAGTTAAATTCACTAAAAAGAATCAATAACGATCCAAATAAGTTAAAATACGGCGATACTCTAAAACATACTTGATACCTAGACACTATTGATGTATGTAGTTCAGCCTGCAGGCAATAAAATAAACATCTCATTGGAGAAGTTTTCTGCCGAAAGTAGACGTTTTCCACCTGCTGATAAAGGTGACGATTGACTAAACAAGACTATGCGGCCACTATACAATCTATTACTGCGGGCGGTGTGAAATTTAAAATTTAGCCTTCTATAGTCCACTTTTTGCTCATCAGAATAAAACTAAAACTTTTATCCTCCACTGAACTTTCAAATGGCCGTTTGAAATGAGCTGAGAAAGTTAAAGACAGCTCAACTAGCGAACAATTTGACTTCTTCAACCGGAAGTAGTTCGCGGAGCTGCAACGAATGACCGAATCAGTCAAGTCGAGCGAGCGAGGGGTAATCTCGGTGAGTTCTATCAATGAGATTTATGTGTTTGTTGAACCTCCAAGTAGCTATATTTTGTAACTATATTTGTTCAGGAAACAATAAAAACCGATTCAATTAACAGGAAGTTGATAAAAAGTTCATTCAATATGAAATTTCATCCCTTATTTTTTCACCCTTTAGGGGTGCGATTTTTCATAAATGATATATATGACCCATTAATTATTCTTTTCACAATTAGTTTACAATTATTGGCGAAAATATAGCGTAACTTACATACAAAAAATAATAATACAGATGAATTGAGAACGTCTTCCTTTCTTGAAATCAGTTGTAAAGAGATTTGAAAATGGAAAATTATTTTCGTCGTCAGTAGCAGATAAATCACAACGTACTAAAAGAATAATGTCTTCAATATTCTCTATTAAAGATACTTTTTTCTTTTCACCCTTTATACACATACATAGTCTCAGGACTATGTATAAATAAATAAATAAATAAATACAGTATGGGTCAGCCCCATATTAGTATTCTCTGTGTCGTGGGTATCAGGAACTACGAGTATGGTATCACACAACATATTATAAAAACAATAAATTACACGCTCACGACTGTTTTCCCCATAAGGAAAATCCTTAGATGCATACTCAGTGAGTAGATCTTTGAGGATATACAATAAGGAAGAAGTTAAGGAAAACCTTACGGGCTTTTTCAGCAGGCCCTAGAACCTAATTCGATGGCATGCGCCGTTGGTAAGTGTTCGAATGAGCGGCAATATGAGCGACGAACGCTGTGGCGCAGTGGTCGAAGGTCCGCCTGAGACGCAAAAGTTGCGGGTTCAATTCCCATAACGAGACAAATGTTTGTATGATCTGCAAATATTTGTCTCAGGTCTGGGTGTTTTCTTTGTACTATATGTAAGTAAGTAAAAAATATATATAAGTAGTATATCAGTCATGTAGTTCCCATAACTCAAGCTCTGCTTTCCTTGAGGCTAGATGATGATGTGTAAAAATATCCAGCATTATTTATTTATTATTATTAAAAAGAATCTGAGTATGGCTATCACGGGGAACCTGAGCATACTTATTTTCTTAATTTAAAATAACTTTTTAATGAAATCATTGTAAGATTCCTGCAGAATGAAAACGACGTAACTAGCCGAAATTGAATAAAACAGTTCAATTCGTTCATTATGTTGGGCTTAACAGGGAAAATGGACAAACTCTTGAACAGCCTCAAGTTGTGTAAGCAATAATTAAAGTCAAATACTGCCACGTTTGATATAGCCACTAAAGTATCAGAAAGCGTTTATCAACAACGTTTGGAGGAATTCAATTTCTAGGACAGTGATAAATATGTAACAGTATAAATATGTATCATTTGTTATAATTGTCATTTTAACGTGTATGTTAAAATTATAGTTATGAACTGGACCAAACCGGAATTGATTGATTTGGTCCAAATGCGAATTTGTTCAAACGCGACTAAAAGTGTAAAGTGTTCTAACAATAATATGTGTAAACATATGTTACCACAGTGCGACGATTTAACACATTTTGTAATACACATATTAATGTAAAAATAATAATGGTAACACAAAATCGGAGACCTTCGCCTACTTCGAGAAGTTTAATCGCTTCTCTAATAGCCCTGTTGCAAGTTTGATTAGAGCAAAGAAACAAAAGACAGGCAATTTATTACGGGCGAAGGGAATCAAGAATAATCAAGGATTTCCCAATTTTAGGACTTGACATTTATAATAACGTCTGGAAAGAAAACTGTTTTAATTAAATTTGGTTACTGATCCAGTACAATATATAAATAAATATATAAAGATAATTGAAATTCAATCAAAAACTAACTTTAAATAATATTTTATATGGTTTTATATAAAAGTGCGTATATTTCGTCTTATCTGTTATAATTTACGGGAGCAAACACACTGGTAATCGAAGTGAAACAGGTTTTTTTTTATTTATTATCTTGCCTGGTATGTACCAGTAAGTGATGTAGTGAAGTCTCCTTATTTTCCTATGAGTCTTTTTCCATGAACAGAGCATAGAACAACTCTACTCAACGTAGTACCATTATTTGACATGTAATTTTTTCTAAATTATAAAACCCTTGTTGTGCTTTCTATCGTCTATTTTGGCAAACAAACACCCAAACAAGCAACCTATATGGTAAACGCATATAAGGGCTCCTTACGTCGCAGATAAAAAAATAAACTAAATTGAAACTATTGTGATTGGAGATCGTTTAGAAATGGACATTCTGGATAGTTAATCACCACACCACTATTTTTACTGCGTTTGTAAAATAATATAAAACCTCAGAAATACATTTAACATTGCATACATACAGAATAATATACAAATATTGCAAGTTGATGAATACTTGTAGAAAGGGAACAGTGTCTGTTAGCCATATTGTAACTTTTATGGAGTACATAATTTACACGTAGAACTTACTTAACTATTGCGTGCTCGCAGCGGGCGAGAAGCCTGCTGTGACGTGTCAGGTGCGAGTTCGATCCTCACTACGGGACAAATGTTTGTATGTTCTTTATATATTTATTCTGGTTCTGAGTGCTGTGGTACCAGGTTATTCGTAATTCCTGATACCCACGATACAGGGAATCCTAGTGTAAGGCAAGGACTATGTATATATATGTTGCGACATTTTTTAAGCACTGAAATAACTCATATTTAAACGAAAGTAGCGAGCATATTTTCAAGTTTAAAGCTGCTAAAATAAAACTCCCATGTGTATGGCTTTTTATTTGAAAACCACGAGAGAGTTGCTGATACGGTAGATTCGTTTTACTGGAACCATTTTGGCCTTCTTCCAACTCGGAATAGTAAATAAATTATGATGTAAAATGCACGGAATCTAACAAGCCATGGGTAAGTGGGGCCTCAGATAAATTATACGGCAGTGTATTACCCGCGAATGTGAATTTGATTGACAGAACGAGTATAATATTCAATAGTGGAACGTTCCGCCTTTTTTACATTAATATCTCAGCCTCTCTCTGTACCCTCTAGGGGTTAATTTTCGGAAATTACTTTTTTAGTGCACCCTATCCATTAAAAATACCCTAATCTTCAAATTCCAGGTCTCTGAGACCTGTTTGCCACTTTCATTATCAGATAAACCATATAGCTGGTAGCCTTTGCAAAGTGTTTTGACATGAATTTATGGCATCTTGGCTCTCCCGCGTAGTAAAAGTTAAATAGGAACGCAAAGTTCTAAATATTCGTTGCGATAGACGCAGATGCGGCTTCTCTTTGGCTGGTTCAAAACTTTTGGATCAGACGACAATGACTTTCCAAGAATAGTAAATTATTTTTCAAGTCAAAATATATTTCAATTCAGTGTTCCGAACACAAGGACAAAATATCGTTCATGAAAGTGGTTATCGACAAAGAGAAAGTAGTTTTTTAAAGTATTTATTTAAATAGATGCTATCCAATATATATTTTTTTCAAGTAGAACTAAGTATTACAAAGTAATCGACGTACATAAACATAAAAACCTCTTTCTGTTTAAAATTTCCATTATCTAAACCCTTTACAAGTAAATTTCCTAGTCACGGATAACTTGGTGTTAATAAGTAACAGTGATAATATATACTATTTTAACATTTATATTAGGTATTTGTTATTTGCCTGTTGTCATCATTTTTAAAATTGTTCATATTTTTGCCGAAAACAAATCTTAATCCGAAGATCTCTTTCAACGATAAGGTGGTAACCCATAGTAACACTAGTTTAATACTGTATATTACTTTTGTTAAGTTTCCTGAATTACAAAATTATATATATATTATTTTTTTCTATACAAAATGTACTTTCAAACTACTTCTGAAAAAATAAACAGAACATCAGACTGTTATTCTAAAGTTTTGGTTGTATTCGGGTTCATTAAAGTCAACGTCCTTTATTATTTCCATAGCGTTTCCAGGGCCCCAGGAGTTTTGCAAATAACACATTTCGAGAGGCAAGTCATACAAAAGCTGTCATAAGTTGAACGTTCTTCATAATAAAGCAATTTTATATTTACATACGACCTATGTATAGACATCCTACTTGGAGGCCGCGGGGACGAAGCCGCATGGGGGTTCTTGTTGGAGCGACCAGATGCGCTCTACAACTGACTCTAATGTGAGCGAAGCTATTTGATCAGCTGAGGACAGATCCTGATCCTGAGAGATTGTAAAATCTAGTCTTGCATAAGAGTCACGACCCTCAGCATTGAGGATATCGACGCAAGGAGGATGTATACATGTGTCTTTAGTTTTTAGGAGTACCTTAATATACCATTTACAGTACAATGATAAAGACTATGTGCTTCGGAAATCATCTATCTTCGAAAATGGTAAACTGAGGGCGTTAAGCACTTTATGCATTTTCAAATTGTATCTGAACCGCAGCTATGGTAATAACACATGCAGTTCGAATAAAATTAGGATGTGCACGAAGTTTTTAACGCCCCTAGTTTGCATTTCTAAAGATACGTTTCCGAAGCTCTGAGCTTATGTGTGTTAGTACTGTGTTTATTTGTACTACCTTTCTTTATAAAACGTCAAGTAAAGCTACCTTTACTCTAAAAAGTAAAGGAAAACATCGCATCATAAGAAACCGAAATGTCAAGAACCAAAAACTCAAAAGCTTTGCCATCGGTTACTATTATTATTATTATAATAATAACTATAATAATAGTAATAATAATATTAATGAGAAGCGAAGGGCTACCGCGTAAGTATAATGTTTGGACGTGCCTCCGACTACCCCTACATTGTTATTTTCGTACTAAGCAAAGATATGAGAAAGTTGAATGAATCTGAAGAATTACTTTCGTGAGCGTATTTATTTTTTTCCTCGTCACATAAAAAAGACGTTTACTGCTGTGTTTTACAAGATCAATGAACCACAAAACCAGACTCTTTACTTTCCTTTCTGCTTTAATTAAACAAAATAGCCGGACTACTTAATCTAAGCTGCCCTTTAATGAAATTGTTTTGCTAATTTGTTGTCCAGCCATGATCTCATTTTCTTTTAAAGTTTTATAAAAGATGGGTTGTTTTGCTTCAATTACCAAAGTTAACCAAAACTCCTGAATGTCCGAACTCCTAACTTGGAATGTTAAATAGTTGTTAACTAATTCTTAAAATAAGATTTTAATAGAATATACATTTAATGTGGATAGAATTGGATGAAAATTATATTAGGATTGAATAAGTATACGTAATAATAATATTTGCTACAAAAAATATTTAGTAAAGTTTCAGGCATAATCTATAAAATATATTATCATTTTTTGACACCTTGTAGAACCGTGTTGGCCTAGTGGGCTGTTCCGACTTCCGATCTGAAGATCGTAGGTTTGAACCCGGTCGTGCACCAATGAATTTTCCAATATACCTATGTGCGCTTAACAAGTGCTCAAAACGGTGAAGTAAAACATCGAGAGGAAATCGGCATGTTTTAGAACCTAAAATTCAAAGACAGCGGCTAGTGTTCCAATAAGCGGTGATGGGCTTGCAACCAACCACCTACCTGTGAAATTAAAACTACTGTGTAAAAAGCAAACATGTGCAAGAAATATAATGTTTGGACGTGTGTCTGACTACCCGCTGATTGGTATCTTTACAGATCTGCGTACCTACTTAGTATGGATCTGGATCTCCATCATGAAGATAACAGTTGTGAGCGTGTTTGTCTGCTTTTGCTTGTTTGTTTTGAATCTCATTCTTTGCTACTCCTTGAATAAATCGAAAACAGTAAACATCCTTTGTGTTTTGGAAGAGCCGCAATTTCGTTTTTATAGATAAAATCAGCTGTGAATTTTAATTAAAGTGGGAACCAATTGAATCTACATAGGAAACTGAAGTCTTGTACGCGTTTTAAAAGCGGTGTATTGAGGAAACATTACGGACTGAAGAGGGTATACTAGGATTTTTGCTACGAGGCAAAAAGTGCTATGAAGGAAGAAGTTGAAGAGTTACGCGTAGAAACGCTAAGCGGCAAAACTTTAGTTTTTTTTAGTAAAAATCTTAGTTAGTAAGTTCCAGAATGTACTCTTTATAGTGTGAGTAAATTTTGTGTGACGACGCCACCGTGTGACTCTGTGGCGCGGCGGGTGAGTAGCCGGCTGAGACGCAAGAGACGTGGGTTCCATTCCCGCTTTGGGACAAATGTTTGCATGTTTTGCAGACAGATATTTGATACAAGATAATTGAATCTTACAGCCTTATCAAGTTTTCTTAAATTATGTATTGTAAAAGATAAGGTAATGGTCCTGCTTCAGTACCGTAGCATAAGTTTTTAGTGCAACAGAACAACGAATCTGTCGAATAATAAATAATCAGTGGGTCAAGGCGTCTTAAAATCTAGCTGACAGTTTTATTGGGACGGAATCGACTTATCGTGGTCTATGCCGTATACTCATGATAAGGGTTCACTTCATATCCTTTTATTTGGTGACCATCCGAGTGATGTTATAAAGTCTCATATCCCTCGTTATTATACGCGCAGTTGCCTGTGCGATGTGGGAAGTTAACTCCGTAAAAATATAAAGCATAGAAACACAATGATTAATTCCACATGAACACGATGCCGTTCGAAAACTACATTTACATCGTTACAATGTAAAAATAGTTTTTACAATTTGAACGTGTATTTCCATCATCAATTGCAGTGATTTAGATCATATAACTTATCTTAAAACCATCCTTGAATACATACAAATCGATTGCAAAAAAACACACACATTACAAATAAGCCGTTTCGGGAGATAAATGGTAATAGACAAACAAATAACCTTTTACCCATAAACGGGTTTATGTCGTTACAAAATCGTCGCCCCACATGCGTTTTAAATCTGATGCCCCATTTACCTATCGAAAAAAACAGTCAAAATAAAATCACATTCCTAATTTCGTTTTCTCATTTTTATGCTTTTGCAATCACAATTTTTCATCACGAATGGTATTTAATATAAGGTTCGGACGGCTATGGCTTAGTTCGCAGCTGCGTCTTGTTATGTGTGACACAGGAAAGTTTAAATAAACTCACTAGCTTCACTAGCTTTTAGTAGGCCACTGCCTACTCTACCTGTTGGTCTCTTATCACCAGGTCGCCTGAAGGCCCCTGACACAGTCTAGCTTCCGATTGATATAGCCGGACCCGACACTTTCTGGCGTAAGCCATCTTAATCGTATGTCGTTTTTATTTAAAAGATTTATGCGATATAAAATATCTTAGTCTTAAATCAGTGTTTTTTTTCAAGTATAGGACACCACGTATATAAACAAACTTAAAATTAACAAAAAATAAATAAAAGCTAACATTTATTTATTATCATTAATATTCTGTTAATTATGAGCGAACGTCTAACTTTCTGATGTCTGTTGTTTATTATAGATAAAGGGTAATGGTTAAGCCCATACAAGCTTTCTATGCCTTTTATTATTAGGTTCGTCTCATTTTATGATCGCCTTTACGATGTCAAGTTAGAGATTTATCGCGGAAGAAATGTGGAACGTTAACTTTGCAGATGTAAATGTATGGTAATACTTGATGTACAAGCTTTGATGGAACTTCTGGGTGACACTTATGAGTGATCTTTATATAGGTTGTTTTGAGATGCAATCGTCACTTCTTTTATAGGTTTTGAGTCAAAATCTTATGCAGGGTGGCCCAGAATATATATACTAACCAGAAAGAAGCTGATTCTGCCCATGAAAGTGAACAAGTTTTCCAGAACATTTTTTTAAAACCCCTTCACAATTTTTGGAAAAACTCTATAATCTAGCTATATTTTGACAATGCCAGCTCTTAATTTTTAAACAAATGAGGGGGCTTACATCGGAAACCACAAACAAATTATAAAGGTACATCTCAGCGTCAGAGGTTAAGGCTCATTTACACGGAGAGAGTTCAATTAATTAGTCATTCATTATCGTCACTTTTATTCTCTGTTAAATAACATATCTATCTATACCTACGCCTTGTCGTGGTCCGGTTATTTAAAAGCTATCTTTTTTTAGCAGTGTTTATCTTCAAACTTTCGTGATCTTTTTAAACTAAATATTGGCATTTATATCCCTTTGCTTTGCGCAGTAAAACGCCTCTAGGGTGAATGGCAGAGAGAAAATGTTAATACGTCCGTATATTTTTTTATGTTATTTGAAAGCTGAAATACAGTCCACTAGATGGTAAACGGTTGCTGAACTCCGAAACACTAGGAGCATTGCTTATGCTTTGTCTGCCATAAAGAAAAAGTTGAAAAGACTCGTGTCAATTTTACGGGTTCGAAGTCCGACTGACGAAAAACCCTTATAGTATTCAATCTTCAGGGTATCACCATGTTCGTTTGTTTATATAACTTTGTGTTTAAAAATAAAGATATAATCATAAAGGCGAGCTGACTTTGGAAGCCTTCACTTTGCGTGGCCTAATACGCGCTTGGCCAAATTATTAATTAATTGTGCATTACATTTTTGTAATTAAACCTCAAATTTCCAGCTCGACTCTGGTTCAAGCACGGACACTGCCACAGTGGATATTTCATACCAAAGTACGATTTAAAATCACAGAAGTAATTTCTGCAAAAGCTGACTCGAAATTCGGGAATTTCGGAGGTTAAGCGGAAAAAAACGGTCACATGGAAAAATAATCTTCTTGGAAAAGGTAAAAATGTTATTAAGGACTAACGAGATGGCCTTTTCTGGTTCGATGCGTACGTGGGCCAACCTATCGCAAATTCCGTGTTTACAATTTGATTAGGTACGTATTTGAATAGTCCATGGCTGAAATAAGAGAAGCTCACTTTGAGCTTGGAAAAACAAGGTTTGACTTATTTAACCACAATATCAAAGTGTTTGATTCCAAATAGGCCACATTCGTTTGTAGTTTCATGTCCTACTGCATTAGGTGTGATGGCCCTTGTAGGCTTAAGGACGACGGTAAAGAAAGCAATTTATAGTTTTTTGGTTCTAGTAGGTATTAGAACATGCAAATGTCCATACTTACCAAAATTAAAATTATAAGAATACAATTCTTATGAGTAATCAAATCATAGTGTATTTACATGGATGGACTTTGGCAATGTGTTTTTTTAATTATTACAGTTCACCAAATATTATTTAATAACACAGCCATAGCTACAGAATTTAGAAAGTCAAAACCGACTTAATAAGTCCAAAATGATATTTCATCCCCCATTTTGTGGAAGATTTATACCCTACATATCAAAAAAAAAAATTAAAATCAGTTCACAAATTGGCGAAGCTACATACACACAAAAAAAATCTAGACGAATTAAGTACCTCCTCCTTTTTTGATAAATTGTAATTCCTGAAATTATTTCCAAACTGTTTTCATCTTGTAACCGCAAACAAATGAATAGAACAAATGCCAAACGCAGAACTCCCCCTGATAATAATTTCAGAAACAGAGCACTGGCTAAAATAATTGTATAATTATATTTAATTCCTGTAAAAAATGTGACCAATGTGAAAAATGTGCCGATGTTCGTAAGAAGCTTTTAATGTGATTGTATTTAGAAAATAGGGGCTCATCTCATCAATCTGGAATTATTTCAGTTTATAATAATGATGATGTATTAAAAAGGAACTAGAATAATACCAAATGCACATTAACCAGTCACTAAAAACTATAATTTTCAAGGAATCATGGTCATGGTGTGCGTGTGTTTTTTTGTCAGCGGTACAAATATGGTAGCGTAACTACTCCTGCTGGTAAATGGAACACCGGTTTTGCTTGTCACTAGACAAGTAGTGTTGCTAAAGACAACTCTTAAATTAGTAATTTTAAAATAACTCTTAAATTAGCACCAGTGAGCATATGCGCTCTGTAATTATTTTTTTTCATTTAACTAGCGATGTTTTGTGCAATAAAAACGCTCATATTCTCAATGAAAAATATGTATGGTGCCTAGTTATCTCAGTGGCTTACCATAAGCACTATAACTAGTTACTTAACTGCATACCTAGTCTTATCTATGTCTCTATCATCATTCACATTTGCTAGTAACTATAGACGCCCGCTGCTTTGGAAGACAGTTTTAGCCGTCTTTATCCTTGTGACCTATTCGCACAGTATAATTATTACATTATAGTGGTTTGACAGATAATATTAGCCAAAAAATCGACTTCTATCTCACGAGGTCAGGTTGTTGTGGCTAGCTTCACTTTCCACGGCTCGCACCTTCGCCTTGACCAAACAAACGCATGAAATCGGATGAGACCAGTATCACTGCACACTTAAGGCCCACGTCACGCCTGGCGTGTAGAAAAGCGACCAATATTCTGTTTGTTTCTCGTTTTTCCTTCAAGAGACGCCAAGTAAGGCGCTTCACCTATAAGACCATCGTGTATCGTAGCAAGCTACTTAGCTAGACGTTTACAGTGCGGCTACTGTACTCTTGTAGAGCTTAGACGCCTAAAGGTCAGCAGTGAAAAGTACCTACGAGAAATATAGTGTAAAAACAAAATATGTGAGTACAGATTTAGTTCATACAGCTCAGTACTATTGCCCTCCATCGCTGTACGGGGAAGTATTTTTATAGTCTGTGTTGTATTAATCAAATTGGTCAACTGGAGGGTATTTCGTTTCGTAGTCATCATTTGAGTGTCTTTCGTATATAGCTCTATTCACATAACAATGTGTATAGAGCTGGAAATCTCCTAAAACAAGAGCTGGAAATTAGCTCATACGAAGAACCAGCGAACGTCTAAACCCATTTGTTAGTTTTACATCCATTGTGACTATCCTCAATATCTATAAAAATTGCAGTACTTAGTAATAATTATTTATAGTATTATTTTTACTATAGATGGATTATTAAATCGATTATTGATTGATAATAATAATAAAATATGCCGAGTCGATGGGCTGCACTCCGACTTCCGAGCTGAAGGTAGTGTTTAAACACGGACGCGTGCACCAATACATTTTTAATCATAGAGTTTACAGTAGTGAGCGTGTTTGTTTTTGTTTTGTATCAATAGCGTACTTTACAAGATATACAATCTTACTGATATGGTAAATTTAATGGATGTTAAATGTTTGGATATTAGTTGTAAAACCGATTTTGATGAAATTTGGGATAGATTATATAGTTTACGACGTAAAATAACACATAGGTCACTTTTTATCCGGATATAACGTCGGCAAACCGTGGGCAGAAACTAGCTAAATAAAATGAAACATAAAATATTCTAGAGAAAAAGACAGAAGGTTGCGGGTTTTGCAAGAAAAAGACAGAAGGTTGCGGGTTCGATTCCCACCGTGAGAGATGTTTCTATGATCTGCAAATATTTGTCTCGGGTCTGGGTGTTTTCTATGTATAATATAATCGTCATGTCGTTCTCATAACACAAACGCTGCTTACATTGGGGCTAGATGATGCTGTGTGAAATTGTCCAGCATTATTTATTTATTTTAAATAACTATCTATCGTCATGGACCAACATAGAGTCTAAATGCGGAAAAGGTAGTCCACTTACATATACCTTTATCGGATAGTTGCATAGTTAGTTCATTAGAATACAGAATAAACTGGATAATTTCTTTGTTGAATTCAGATTAAAATAATCAAAGACGTATCTTCAAGACGTAAGAAAAACTACAATTCAGTTTTATTAGAGACTGCGCTATTTAAATTCAATGCATTTCTTGAGAGCTGCTCCAGATACATAAAGTGCAAAGAGTAATAAGAAGAACTAACAATGCTTTGAAATCATTGTTATGTAAAATAACATGTATTTTAACGACCTCGGTGGCACAACAATGAGTAGTCGGCTGAGACGCAATAGGTGCCGGCTTGATGCAGAAACAAAGCGTTAGTCGACAGTTTGGCAACGAAGCAACGCCTACGAAAGTGAAGCGATCGAGAAGCGCGATGAAAATTTTGATCGCTAGTTTCTTCACTTTGACGGGGTATCTGGTTTCAATTCCATTACGAGACCAAAGCAGCATCAACGCCGAATGGTATACCACAAAATGCCTGCCAGAAGTTTTGTCTGCAATGAGCAACAAGCGACCGAACACAGTCTGTAAGGAGGTCACCCTCCTTACAGTCATGATCTGGCACCGTGTGACTTCTTTTTATTCCCTAAAATAAAAAATCTGCTGAAAGGGATACAGTTTTCATCGCCGGAAGACGCGCTAGCAGCATTCGAGAAGACCGTGGAAGAGGTGTCTGCGGCGGACTGGAAAAAATGTTTCGAAAATTGGTTCAGACGCATGAAACTTTGTATAGAGGCTTCTTTTCAAAGAACTTTAGAGAGTTCTTTGAAAAGATTTAAATAAAATATTTTATCCATAGAAGTTATTTTTTTAGTTTCTCAAAACTTTCTGAGTATCCCACGTATGTGACTGTTGGAAATTGGTTATAAATTTTTCAAATACTTTTAAATACCAATCATGATATTTATATTTAACTTCGATACTTCGCCTGCGTGGAGTTTTGTTCAGTTGGCTACGCTACTTGCCCATAAAAATATGTTTATCTATAACTCATTCTGCGCGTTTTCGTTTTATCAATTCTCATTAGATTTACAAACTCATTCGTAATGATACAAAGTTAGTAGGTACCTACTTTCTATTTGTGCTGGTATTAAAAACTAATTCTCAACAACTTCTCTTCTCTATATTTTAGGATATAATAATAATTACGGCTATACCACGTACTTAACTATTCTTCTATTGTTTGCATATTCTGCAGATAATTATAGAATAGAACAAATGTTTACTAATTTCTGTCCCTAGATTTGTATGCGAGGTAACCTTAGTCCTTGATAAATTAAGTAGGGATTCCCACGATACATCCTACCCCGATACATCCTAGGGCGGTATCTATTGTAATTCTTGAAAACAGATTATAAAGTATTTTAAAGATTGCGGGAAGTCGGTGAACGAAGGAGGCCCAAGATCGTTCGTCATCTTTTTGGGGAAGGCCTACATCCAGCCGTGCACTTCTACAGGATGTTGATAAATCATCTAAACGTACTGATTAATATCCAGAAATCCATAAATTCATCTCAAACTAATATTATCTAGGTGATTATAAGCATAAGATAATAATAACATGTCCATTACTTGACCAAAATATAGTTAATTACCTTAATCCTTTAAGGGTAAAGTAGTCTAATTACAGCAATGGTAACTTAACTCTGTAATGTATAAAGAACAAAGAACGGTTTATTTTGAGCCCATTATTGTCAACCTGTAGATATAAATCCAGTTTAATGGCCAGTACGACTAACTAACTGCAAATAATGTAGTAATTTCAATTCATTACTAAGCAGGCACTAAGTAGAGTTGCGATGATGAGAGAAAGTGGGTTTTTCATCCGGCCGAACGCAGATTATCTACATACGTGCTTAGCTGTATGTTTGCCTTCCTGCTGTTTTGGCCAATCGCTCAGGTAAATTATCTTTTGAGTCGCAGATTATTATTTTGTACGATATACAACTGCATTTATCCTCCCACCTCGCTTTTAAGGTTCTTCAAGATACACGTGCAATAATCTTGATAAACATGATACCTACAATTTAATCCCTCAAGGGCTGCTAGTGATAGATTCAGTGAAGCAGTTAAATTTACTCTTGAGCAGACTCGGGAACAAAGCAAAATTAACCTTAGGTTATCAACCATTTACTCATTTGGCGAAGACCCAAAGTTTCAGAAATGTTGTCTTTGTAAGAAATAGGTAGGAGCTTGGCACGACTGCATTATTGCAGTCTTATAGGTAACCTAGCAAGAGGTTGCAAGCTTGAGTTTCTAATTATACTCCACAATATTATTTTCTCTATGACAGATCGATCTAATGGATGCCCGAATTTTATTGATAGAAACCGTTTTGATTCAATAACCAATACAGTTCTAGTACCTACAGTTTGACGACCTCTGTGGCGCAATAGACGAAAGCCCGTCTGAGACGCAGAAGGTTGCAGGTTCGATTCCTGCCGCAAATAAAATGTTTGTATGATCTTCAAATATTTGTCTTTGATCTGAGTATTTTGTATGTATAGTATGAATGTATTTACAAATAAAGTATATAATATATACTTTTTTGACATATTAGTAATGACATGTTAGTCATGTAGCTCCCAATATACAAGCTCTCCTTAGTTAGGGGCAAGATGATGCTGTGTGAATAATGACTGGTGTTATTTATTATTATTATTTCCTGCAATTTTCATTCTTTTTTATTATTTATTTTATATAATTGATATATTCTATTTATTCATACGAGCGTATGTATTACTTTAAGTCACAAACCATACTTATTTCAAGTCTCATTTAAATCGGTACAGCTATTATGGAGATTATAAGCAACAATAATCTAAGTATTGGATGCTTGGATTATTGTTGATTACTTTGACATTTATAATAAGTAAGACAGAAATGATTGAAGATTTAGTTACATTTTCAAATATAAAAATTTAAATGAAAAAAAATGTACTTAGTATCGTATCGTATGTAGTTTTTAGTGTGTTTGTTGGATGATTCAGAGTTCGTCACTCTTGTATTGCCCAAAACATGAAAGTATGAAAATGATTCGAGTACATTCATCAATCCACGCATTTGAACCTGAGGTCTAAATAAACTTAAACCTACATATCCCTCCGCAGTCGGGTATAAGTAGAAAAAGTCAATATCGGAACTGGCACACAAAGATACTAACTATAATAAAAATAAAACTTGTTCTACGAATGCTTTTCATTGCTTCCTTTATAGGAAACGGTGTTCACTCGCAACCATTTTGTTTTTCATAAGTTTTTCTTGTTCGTTGTTTGCTTGCGAATGTGGTAGGTGCAATAACTATAATGTTTTGATTTTAAAAGTATAGATACGATTACTAAATACTGAACACCGACGCTTAGATAGTTTGAGTTGTTTTTGTAAGATTTTATTCGTTCGTCGTGTCACTGGTTTTTTTTATCACCCACGGCGATCAGTTCCAAAATGTCCAACACTGACCACGGTCTGTAAGGATTAAAACCTTGTTCATTACGACAATAGTAAGTTCAAGTGGCAATGGGCAGGCCATTTAGCTCACAGAACCGATAACCGCTGGAGAAGAAAAGTCCCCAAACCGGATGGCGCAGTTTTAAAAGACCACCACCCGATCGTTTACATATTAAAGTTTACAGGAGGCGGTGGATGGAGGTGGCCTCAGGTCACACTCTTAAGGGAATGCTTATGTCCAGCAAGTTATTAAAGAAAGCTGTTGAAGATAATGATGAAATAGGTAAGTACAGTTGATTAGGTGCTAGAGCTCGTGCATTAGGCTGCATTGTTTATGGTATGTTTTCCAAAAGAAGCTCATTGTCACATCTCTACTTCAGATGATTGCGAATAGCAGACAGATTTATCATAAAAACTTTACACGATATGAACTGAGTTTCTTTCTGAATACAGAACCTGAAGATAATACTCAAAGGCAAGAGCTTTGCAATCGTCTTACAATCACCGGATGACAACAAGCGCGGTACAAAGACTACCATCCATTCTAGATTACAAGGGAATGAATTTTTCATTCTACTTGAATACTGAGGACGGGGTTAAACGTTTTTTAAGTACCAACTCGTACTAGATTTTATATTTTATGAGTGCATTTTAAAGTTGTGTATAATTGCAAGTGTTATAATTTTTATCAACACTTCGCATAACAGAAAACTTACTTCCAGTTTTCTCCATAGCAATGCTAAAATAAGAAATAGAAGTAATAGGTAGTTCCTTTAGCTCATACGAACTTATTCGCTAACACTGATAATAAAGTAGTAAAGACACTGAGTGGTCACGAGACCAGAGGGTATATTCTGAGTTTATAACATGGCAAAACGTCGACCGTATCGTCAAGATTCCCATACAAAAATTGACGAAACGGACTTCGTTTCGACAAGTATTGAACGTATTTGTAACTCAGCATAGGCCCTCAGATCTGAAATTCAGTATTTCAGTAGACGCTTTGATATTCGGTCTATAGACTATTATGTTCACCAGTTCCAGTATCTAGATAGTGTTTAGATAAATTCTTAACATTCTCTGGACATAACACCAACATACAAAAACATGACTAAATAATACTGACTGTATTTGTGTTCTCTTTGGCTGTTATAATGTTGTTTGGTAACCGAGGCGAGACGGTCCGATTGTTTTGGCTATTGTCAGTCAATATTGTTTAACCAGTGAAATTAGTTGAAAATCAAGGCATGTTTTTTTAAAAAAATGCTTGATTTAAAAAGGCCATTACCTAACATTTTACGCCCAAATCGTTCAACCAACTTTTTTTGACTTATTCTTCACACTGAACAGGCCACTCCACGATTTCGTTCGGTTTGATAACGTTGAGTCCATTCAAACTTCATCTTCTCAACTTATGTGTAAAGTTTCGGAAACTACACATGAAAGGAAACTTACCTTCCAAATTTCAGAACCTTAAGACTTTACTTTTTACTAGGCAGTGATTGTCAGTGAATCAGTCAGCCAATGAGTCAAGCTCATTTTAAATTTAAATTATCAGTCTGGAACCGTATTAGCACCGTCTCGGCGACGCCTTAACACCTCCGCGGTTACGGCGCGGTTACGCCGGGGGACCGCGCGGTGACGATTGGGTGACCATTCGTTGACGGGTATTTATTACGTAATTGCTCTATACAATCTCGTGGTAGCGAGATATAAGTGTGTCTACAGAGAGGCTTTAGTGCGCCGAGGGTCAGAAGTAAGCGCGATATCGGCGGTTTGACTACTCACTGCTAGCCGTTCACTTGTTTGTAGCGAGGCAATGGCGTTACGATGCTGATTAGCGTGCGTTGCAATATCGAGCTACATCAAAGTATCCACGTTTGATTTTAAAAACTGAGTATGGCCACGAAATATAGCTACAAAATGCCAGTTCCTACCTGCCAAAGCCGACATATCCATAGATCACAAATCAGGTTTATCGCGAGTCCAGTGTAGGAAACTATGTATCATAAGTGGGCCATCGATCCAGTGCCGGATGGAATTCATGACCACAGATGTTAGTGCGAACTGTCGTAGTTTTAACTGGAAGTGACTTTACCTACTGTTTTAAGGCACTACATACTACGACTTACTTGTTTTGGTGTCAAATAACTTTAAAATAAAGTTTCAAATATTAGGAATTGGACCATTAAAGTTAATTAAAAAGTGTTTACACAAAAAAAATAATCATTGATTGCAGCATCACCCCTAAAATGTATATCATTATTTTTGTGAATCTACTTCTTTATAATGGCGTACAATAATGTAATTACTTATTTACCATTCCCATTAGATATAACCATTCCCATTTTCAATGAAGCATTGCTATATTGATGCCCATATCTTATTCCCATAGCTATTTTCAAAGTGCAATTACGGGGGCTGGTTTGAAGTCACTCGAATATATAAAGCTACGAGTTTAACAAGGCCTCTACTTCTGAGATAGAAAATAAATTAAATAAAAAACAATCTTATCCAGTCGAATGAACTCCTCAGTATCGTCTACGCCATCCATATTGCTGTCATTTAAGCCCAGAATAAAATACACTTTCTGTTATATTGGTTGTATAAACAGTGAATTGATCTCCCTACACGGATCCAGTTTATGGCATTATTGAATCTTGTATAACAATGCTTACCAATCTGACAACTTTACGATATTGGTAAAGGGAACTGAAATATCGACATTGAGAGAAGCTATAATGTATGTGTGAATTAGATAAAAAGATACATTATTATTTTGTAATACAAAAAAAACATGCTCTCGACTGTATTCTCCATGAGAACACAGTCATGGAGTGAGATTTTTCAGAATACCATGTAAGGGGTAGACTGGGAGAGAACCACTACACCAGTAATTAACTATGGATAAAAAAGATATTACAATATTAATAATTGTAAAATGGTCAGCCTTATCGCTGAAAACTATTTCTATTTATATGGCCAGGAGGCCATCTTTGAATGGACAGAAGCTCTCTTTGAATCGAAGAAGACGAGGACGGTGGCGAACCATATAAATATTTACAGAGTTAAACAGTACTTAGTGAGTAACAGTAGTGGAATTTGAACAATAAATTAGAAACAATGTTAGTTGTCGTTAACTAATCACGTTGAAAATAATTCTCTAGTGTCGATTCAAGAACAAAAAAGGGAAAAACGTTTGTATGGAAAATGCCAGCCGCCATTCCTCGATAGTGCCTTGATAGCCCTAAATATTTCTTCCATAGCGAAGCATTCAACGAAATAAAAGAGCGCTAAATGTTCCCACGAGGTGCGTGAGTTCGCGTGTTATCTCGCTAATGTCCTGGATTGCTATTTACACGTTTCGGTAACGACGTGTGAGGGTGATGCTTTACGGTAATGACGTGTTTTTCTTTGGGTTCACCGATTGCGTTTGTTTAAGCGAAAAATGTGATACACTAATTATTTTTGTTTATAGAAAAATGTATGTGTGTATTAAAATCGGGCTCAAAGTGGCGAAGATAAACCTCGTGAGTGAACAGGCATTCTATAGAACCAAAAGTTCGAAAGCATGGCATGTTACTAAGGTATACTCGTAGGTAGTCAGAAACACGTCTTAATAGTTGGGCACATGCCCACGTATTACGTAGTAGTTAGCGTTTCGTGCGATAGGTTGTAAGCCCATCACCGTTTATTGCAACACTAACCGATGGCATATGCCTGCAAATATTTAGTTCTAGGCCATGCCGGGTTCTTCACGATATTGTCCGTCAATGTCCGTTAAACGAGAAATTTGAAATAATTGTTAAGCGAATAAATGTTAAACATTATTCAAAGGTTATTGTACACGTGCATTAGTCCTAAGGTCCTAAATTACCTGCGAGTCTCTGTTGCGTAATCTCTACAAATCATATTAGAACATAACACACATTACACATAACAATGCCGTTACTCAGATTTGTGCTATGTGCACCTCTACGGCGTAGCAATGCTACGAACCACTTTACTACGAACGGCTTATATATTCCACGGGTTCAAATGGTTAATTTTATGCACCTAAGTAAGAGTTTTTTTTTATAAAAGCTTTCAAATTTACCTAGAAATCTTTTGCACTTACCTTTCACCAAAACCAGTGCTAGTGGGTAATTTGTGTATTAATTGTAATAGAAAGTTAATCAAACTTTACAACAAAATCAGAACTTTAACCGTCCGTTAAGTATGTAAGAGTTTTGTGCTTGTATATTTTCAATAAATAAAACGCTAGTTCTAGGCACTGGATTTAATTATCCGGCATGTACATAACCAAACTCCGAAATAAGTGTCCTTGACTTATTTAACTACAAAATATACCTTGCTATGGAACGAAAACTGTGTAGAAGCCGGCTGGTAGTGCCTTTTGACATCGTAGTAAGTAAATACTAAAATTCATAGTCTAGGTTTGTAGCAATACACGTTCCTAGAAATCCAGCTCTAGCCAGTAATGAACCGAGAATTGGGGCCAATGGTTCCTTTAAGGGACATTCAATAGTCTATTGTCCCTCACTGTTCACGGTCAGAATTAGTCCAGCGAGGAAATATAATGTCTTAAAGTTTGTTGTACCAAAAAGTTTTTGAATCAAACGTAATCAAATACGTTTATGTAAGCAGATGTTTGAATCAATTTTCATTTTCACATAAACTCTAGTGCTTTTTATTATCCATTGAGTTACTTTTTATTTTTTTATTTTGTATAAAAAAAGATGATACTGTACAAGTGACTTCAGTAGCAACGAGTAAAATAATTATAAATTTGATGTATTGTTCTCAATAAAGTTAATCTATATTTTGTAATAATGTGGGTTCTTAGTATAAAATTAGCAAATTGAAGCCACTTCGACTTGGAGCACCAACATTCACTGGGAAATATAGGTTCATGAATGGTTATTACGAACCGGATAACGCTGCTGTAGAAAAAAGCCCAACACCTTTTCCTAACATAATAAATTATTAATAATCATTACGATACTTCTTCATTATAGCTTATATCTTGATTTGATTATGTAGCAATTCAGACGAGTGCGTAATACTTGAAACCACTGCAAAATTACCGTGTGATAAAGATCTGCAAACTATTTAAAGATCTGCTAAGAGACTATCTCTCAAAAAGTGACAACTATGTAGTTTATATTATTTGCCTACCATAAATGTTATGGGTAGATTTAAGCAAGAAAAAATAACATCCTTAACAAAATGCGGCTATTTAAATTTACTGCTAAATGTTCAGGCATAGAACGGGCTGTTTCATTATGATAAGTGATTGTCAGACACCACTTGCCATGTTTACTTTACTAAATTAATATCCACTGTTGACGTGTACTGATATTTGATTGAATTAGTTTAGTTCACAGCTTGTGTCTGGAGCTAACTTAAATTGATATTATACTCAAACATTACCATCAAACACACTAGAGCCACATGGTTGTTACCAAAATATACTTACATAAATTAGATAATGTTTCATTTAAAAATTGATCGGGTGATTTTGCTAGGCTAGGCACCGCTACAGTCTACCCAGTAGGCGTGTGTTTTAATTCAGAATTAGTTCTTATGTTGATGTACAAGTGTCTAAACAATCCTTGTGATTTCAATAAGCACATATGACTTTGACTTTGTCTTACGACCATTTTTACAAAAAAAATGTGTCACTAAGATATGGTAAAGTCGCTGCTTAATATTGAGCAGACGGCTAATATTAATAAAAAGTGCAATTAATGAATGAATGAATGAAAATACTTTATTGTACACCACAAAATAACAAAATAAACAAAAAAATAATATAACTAAAAGTGCAATGGGCGGTCTTATCGCTTAAAAGCGATCTCTTCCAGACAACCTTGGGATGGAGCGGAATGTATGCAATTGTAAGAATGGTTGGCGGTCAACGTAATAATAAATACAAGAAGAGAGTGCAATGCCATATACAACTATTAGATAAATATAATTACACATACCTACATACACAGTAATAAACTACACACTATATATATATATATATATAAATATATATTCATAATAAATAATGCATACTCAAAAAGATAACTTTGCTAGTTTTCATTGAAAACTGTCAAGCATTTCAACTGATCACTTTGTACTTTAAAGACGAGGCCCCATCTCTATTTTGTATGTATAGCGATGGGCTTAGTGCGCTATTCACGTCATCTTAGCTTGCACGATTGATAAACTTTTAGATTTAAAATAGTAATCATAGTTGTGGATAGATCCTCACTTTTGGGTTGAATCATCGAAATTTCACTAAACATGCGATCCAAAGGTCAGACGTGATAAGAAAAGCAAGTTTAGCCTTAAATACAACCTGTTTTTCTATTTCTATATTTTATCGTTAGGTTATATTTATGTTAGCCTAGCAGCTTCTGATGGTTTGAAATTTAAGTACTTGGGTAAAAAGCATAATATTATGTTATATTAGGTCACGTACTACAAAATTTAAATTATATCACCTATTCTAAATTTCATTAAACCCGCTAAGCCGTTACAGAGATCGATAGTAATAAACATTCAAATATATATATATAAACATATATGAATAAAGGTTTACGGGCAATAAATTGGATATAATAATTGGCAATAATTCATGGTTTTTTTGGTCAATCTAAAACAGTAAGCAAGAAATTTCTGTCCATCGACTTCCTGCTTGAGCAGGAAGTCATTGGAGGACATTGTTGTCATCTGACATGAAAGGCCTTCTTACGCTGCGTATTTTGTCGAAGATCGAAAACTGAATAGAAATGAGCGTATAGACACCCCACAACCGTTCACGAAGTATCTGAAACTTACCTATTTGTATTAAATTTTGCAAGAAAACTCTCAACTCTGCTTCAATTAAGTTTTAATAAAAGGCCGGAACTCCTTACAGTATAAACTGAACCTTTTGTTGTGTCGACAACCTCTGAGTTTTGTTAATTAACTTCCTCGGCTAGCACGTTGTAAAAGTTAAAACTAGTAGGATTTCTTTTTTAATCTTTTCTCAAACATGCGCGTGAATATTTTTATTACTTTCGCAACAAGAATACGCGAAATATCGTATTTACGTACACAGCATCCGTTTTAAATTTAGAAAAAACGCGCCGGCAATGTTGTATGGAAATCCATACAACATGCATTGGGCATGCACCTAGCCCGCCGGCAATAATGACTACAACATTTTACAACTAGTCCGTTATTTTGATAGTAAATATTACATAAATAAAAATGAGCTTCGAAGGTTCCAAAAGGGGAACCTATTATTTGTTTGCATTTTTTGAGAAAAGCACTATTTATGCATCAAAGGAAGAGGTAATTGCAGGCTGAGTATCGACTTCAGTGATATAAGACTATTTCGCGGGCTCGGCAATAATGTACTATTACTTTAGTAAATCATTAACTCTATTCTTAGGGTATTCCTAGTCTTCCAGTGATAATTTAATAGCTGATGTTTATGATTTTTATGTAATAAAACTTTATATCAACCATTAATTTTATCAGTGTGAGTCCCAATTACAATAAAAAATATTTTAAGAAACAGAAACCAACACTCTTAGGAGGCAAGTACACATTATGTTTGGAACATTCCCAAGGAGTTACATAGGAGTTAGCATTCCGGGTTTGCAAGCCTATCTCCGCTTATCGGAACACTAACCAATGGTACGCATATGCCTTTGAATTTTCGGTTATAAGGCTTGCCTTAAGTTGTTTTTCTTCATCAAAAAAATAAATATATATCTATTAAAGTAGGTCATATAGTTTTTATGATTCAGTTTAGTATGAAAAAGTAAACCCTATTATTACAATAACTGAATCGTGAAGCATTCTAAATGGCAATTTTGATTGCAATATGCAGTCCCTCTTATTCCAAAACAAATTTTAAACCGTCTATTGAAAACTGATAACTAATCTATACTTGAGAACCTGAGTTCATTTTGCGATTTTTCTCAGTTTACCTACATTGCGACTAATTGGTTGAACTCTTCAGTATGAGATTTTTTATGAAATACCTACCAGCTTTAGACAAAGACGAGCTACTTACACATTCGCACAGTGATCGTTCCAGCTACGTCAGAAAATTCCGTCCATCCACCGGCGTTGTTTGTATGCGTTTTAAAATGAGGCAATGAAGATGAGTTTCTATTAGCTCAATGTACGATGTCCCTCCAATCTTGACCTCGCAGCCTCTTCGGTGGAATTGCTTCGATATAGGTTTTGTTGTTTCGTAGGATCGATAGATGTTGTAGTGTCGTCGTTGATGTTCTACTAGTGGTGAATCAACTCGGTTTAGGGTAAGTATGATATTTGATTAGTATTGTAGTAACGTGATTATGTCCTATTTATTTAGATGAGTAGCTCTAAAATCAAGGAAAAGTACCGTACAGATCCTAAAAATGGATAGCCTTCAATAAAGTCATTATATCTATTTACTTGAATTCGGGTCCACGTCCCGGCTAGTGGCCGAATAACTTCTAATAGGCACATATGGGCCTATGAGGCAGATTTACATATTTTCCGAAGATGTTTTATGCAATTCGTCCTTTGTATTCGTCCTTCGTACCTTCTAGAGGTTGGATAAAGGCCCACTAGGCCTTTGAATTTGTGTACGTCTATTATTGTTAAATAGCTATGCAAATATTATATCTCTATTCATCTCAAGTGGTAATCACCGAATTATAATTTATTTGTCAGAATTTTTTTTCACAAATTCATTAACAACATATTAAATTATTCCTATCATAGTTAAGAGCAAACGGGTGCAGTAACATTTTGAGATAAACTTTTATTTTAATTGACTTATGTTTTTTGTACCTTGGACTGCTAACTAAAATCAACCACATTGGGTTTCTCTTATTTCCTTCTCTTCAACTTGACTAATTTTCATTTTTGTTTTATAAACATATTCACGAGCAAAGAAGCCAAAGTCAGAAAATTCTATTCATCAACTTTTTAAGATATTTAACGTTATTTTAGATTGACTTAGGTATATGGAAGGGTGCTGGCTAGTTTGTGATACGACTTTATCAAAAATCAAAGCGTAGAGGCAAGTCAGATGCCGTTATTTTTATAAATTAGTAAGAATACTGACAGCACTTTCTTCTAAATGGCTCCTAATAGTTAAAAAGCTTTCAATTAGTTGTGATATCATCCAATACCTCCCTCTAAACAACGCGATTTATTAAAGCTAACTTTTGTATATTTACAAGCTTTTAATGCGGCTCTAATACTGCTATAGCACGCGATATTAAAACGGGGCGCCAAATTAGGTGGAACTTTGTGACATGGGTACTCTGACATAGCTCATAAATAAATTGGCTGGAACAAGCTGCATGTTCCGTGCACTATATGACAGACTAGCTTCTGTCTACGGCTGCGCCCGCGTAGTACGTGAATAAAAAGTAGGATCTGTGTTATTTAGGTCATGAACAATATTGATTCCAAATTTAGTCAAAATTGGTTCGGCTGTTACGGAGATTCTTATCATCATACTCGTACAAACTTTCGAATGTATAATATTGTGTTTAGTATGACTGGGTGTAGTGGGAAAAGTGGATGGTAAAAGACCTCGTGGCCGTTCACCTAGTCGCTGGTCTGATTAAATCAAGGCCTCACTGGCCTCCCTGTCACCGTCGCCTTGAGACAAGCCGAAGCTGAGCGGCATGGAAACAGCTCGATTTTTCGTAAACAATCCAGGTCGGGCACGACCTACAGTAATAAAGAGTGCAAGAGAATAAGGATGGGTAATTATGTCCGAAATGTTTTATTAACACGCTTATATTAGCTTCAGTTGTAAGCAACTAACTAAATAACAAAAAAACAATGCAATCAAATCTTGGAAGTCAATTTTAACTTACTTCTAATTGTCGTATCGAAATGAAATTACGTACGTATAAATAATTTGGATGACAATACTATAATTCGGTATTTTGGAGCGGATCTGATTATGGAGCCAGGAGGTGGATAGTGGAACTCTTCAGTGGCTACTAGTAAACCCCTTGAGTTCGGGCTCATATGATTTGTTTTGACGAGGTGGATAGTGAAACTCTTCATTTTTTATTACAAGTTAAAAAAGGTTTTATTTCTACATAATATTTTATGTTTTTTGATCCAGACTGGACTATGGAAATGTGACATTTACACTTGTAGGTGACCAAATAGAAAACTTTCTATGCAGAGCTATTTATTACGCACTAGTAAAACGAATCAGAGTTAATATTTAATTAGATAATACTGAATAGTGTGTATAGATAAACCAGCTATTTCCTTCTATCCTAAGCGACAACCGGGAGATAGCCCCTCTATTAATAATTAAAACACCCGTTGAGATGTGATTTATAGGTTCTGTTTAACTAATATTGCATTGTTTTGAAGAACAGCTAAAATGAGGGAAATTACTGATAAAAGCAATTAATTGGTTTTAACTTACATTAAGAGATTGTTAAACCAGAATGGTTTTTTCTCATAATTAGGCGATTAAATTTAACATATCGTCTAATATTTATTATAATCTAATTTCGCAAAGTAGCCTGTATACCTTATTGGAAGAAATCACATTTTTTCAATACTCAATACATTTATTGCTTTCACATGGTCACTTTTTTATTTCTAGCAGTGTATGAAATGGGCATCATTTAGACAAATACCTTAATAATAATGGAAAATAATATGAGGCATTGGTATTGCTAGAGTTGATTAAAATAAAAGGTTTTAAAATATATCATTACTTATAATTGAAAAGATAAGTAATAGGTACGTTTTTAGTGAAAATATAAAATGCCTATACTACGGTTAGTCCTATTATATCCTCAACTGCAAACCCTCTCAAGCCATTTAATCCTTTCTAGTAAATGCAGATGAAAGCCGGATTAACGGGCAGATGTTTTATAGAGTCAGCAAAAGTTACTCCATACAATAAGTTTTAGCTGTGATATTATCAAGTTTAGGTTATCAGTTTTAGGTATGGAGTCATGTGCTGTTTCTCCGCATATATTTGGTTTGTGTTGGTTGTTCAACATGTGAGCTCATGTGACGACGATTTACTTTCTCCATTCGGTTGCTATAACGGTTGTGTCTGAATTATTAAAATTAATAGCTTGCGGAGGGTTTTACAACCCCATGTTGACACCTCTAGAATTTATACATAATCTTCTAGCTTACACGCTGTACCCGGATGAGAAGTAGCTGTGATGTATGTAGTAGGTAGATATTTTTGTTAAATATATATGTATGGATTGACATGACGTACTCGTAAGTTGTTTTGAAATATCTGTGAAATGGAAAATACTCCTTCCAAGCTAGCAGCATGGTAATTTAGAACACGAGGTGCATCATTAACAATAATTAGTGTCCTTGTTCTGTTTTAATATTTATTATGGTCCAATCATTTTCTCAGAAATTATTTTGTTTTTTAATTCAACAGCCTTATTCTTTTAAATGGTTGTGGTTTTGCAATTTTGATTTCCCTCGCAAAATTAAACCACGAACTTACAATCTTAAAACTCTGGACAGCTTTATTACAGAAAAAAACGACGTGGCTACGCAAGGTAAGACCAAGTCTTACGTTGTTTTCTGTTTTATTTTATAATGAATAACAATTTCATCAACAATTACTTAGCTTAAAAAAACATACCACTGCCTTATTTGTCTTGTGACCACTCAAAACCTCCACGAGGCGCACTAACAAAAGCGAAGGTCCCAAGTATGCCGGATAAAAGTAGGTGTTTTGAGTTCTCCGGCCTCCATTGCAAGGCAAAAAAAACATGCTCACAACTATTCCCCATGAAGGACATTAGGTCCATGGTACTCGTAGTTCCTGATACCAACCATACAGGGAACCCTAACAGTCACATATACAGTGTTGGTACAGGACTACCTAAGTGGGGGTGCCATGTCATTTTTATATGTAGTTTATGTTATACTTAATATACCTATGTAGTTTATGTAAGTTTTTTTTTGTGCCCTCGTCAATGTTCGTGTCCTCACAAAAGGCCCTGTCTGAAAACCAGCGCAGCAACGTACTAACACGATGCTGCATCAAGCTGAGATAGGGATCTATTTTGACCCCAAGCAACACATTTTCTATAAGCTAATTCTTTTCCAGTTTTTTACCATGTTTGTGTTTTTGGGCTCAAATAAAAATACTCTTTCTTTCTTTCTTTCTTTCCATGTCGGTCAACCTTTTCGTGTGCCTGTGGGCTCTTGTCGCTTATGGATCAGACGGATCCGGGGTGAACGAAAGGCTATGGGATGGTGCGCCTCGTTTAAGCCCGACAATAACTTCTCATACGTGGGATTTTATTGTCGAGCAACTAATGGACTGACCGGAGGGGCCCCTCCGCGTGTCCCTATGAGCCGCATGGGGCACAGCGGATGGGGCAGCATGGTGGGCTCGTGGAGGAGCACCATGGGAGGGCCGGGGTGGTGTATGCTGCTCCGGTGGGAGGGGGCGCCCTTTTAAGGCGGGGCCCGGTGTGGTCCCGTCTTGCGGGGTGGGTGTGCCCTTATCAGGGCGCACCATGGAGGGAGGGCTGGGGCGGCTTTTGCTGCTCTGGTCGGCTTGCGCGTCCCAATGATCTTCGAGGCTATACCGGCAGGGCTACCCATACCGGTCAGGCTTGGAGTGAGGGACAGCGTAAGTTAGAGGGGGCGCCCTTTTCAGGGCGCGGATGAGGGCTTGCGCGTCCCAATGATCTTCGAGGCTATACCGGCAGGGCTTCCCATACCTGTCAGGCTCGGAGTGAGGGATAGCGAAAGTTGGAGGGGGCGCCCTTTTCAGGGCGCGGATGAGGGCTTGCGCGTCCCAATGATCTTCGAGGCTATACTGGCAGGGCTTCTCATACCGGTCAGGCTTGGAGTGAGGGACAGCGTAAGTTGGAGGGGGCGCCCTTTTCAGGGCGCGAGTGTGGGGTCACTGGCAGAGATCGGGGGACTCTGCCGGCTTGCACGGCCCCACACATGGCCGGGGCCCGGGTAGTTCCTGGGCCACCCGTCGGGTTAAGATGGTGAATGCTAACGCGACCCCATCTTGCCCCACTACGGCGGGCGACGTTAACCGGGGGGGTTTTAGTGGGTTAGAGTCCCACATACCCCCTATGCGTAGGATGCGTGGAAGGGGGATGCGTGGCATTTCCCCCCTTAAAAAAAACTACCTAAGTGACTGTTAGGTATGTGTATTTTTATTGAGATACATTCTCAGGACGTAGGACCGTGAGGATACTAAGTAAAAGGAAGTTGGAAAAAAGCATAATGACAGATTATTAAAAAAAAAATGCTTTAATCAATCGGTAACTGTAGGCGATGGTGTTAATCCTTTGTTTATGCTAGGAGTGGGATAACTAAATTTAGAAGAGAGTGAAGGTACCTTGTTTGGGTAAAATAAGATGTATGAAGTACTTCTTCTTTTCATCATATCTCATAGCCTTATCTTAAAATTTCTTTGTTTTCTCAAATGATTGAATGAATGAAATATATTATTGTTAACTACAAGATATAACGAAAAATGTAACTTTGACAAAACTTAAAGCATAACAGGTGGTCTTATCGCTTAGTAGCAGTATCTTCTAGGTAACCTTTGGACCTTACAACCTACCATGAAAAGCAACCTTTTGTCTAGATTCATTTTTACTATTATTAACAAAATCCGGATTGGAGGATGACAATGCTCTGAAAATGTGAGATTTCCTTATTTCCGTAACGTCTTGTAAAAATTTCCCGAGTCAAGGCCGTGAAATTGCACCTAAGGTGCACGTCACAAAACTTAAGTCTGCTCACGTTTTGCTACGAAGAAATTTCAAGCGTTTCATTCGGAAACGTCACGTCACGACTTGCGCTCCGGACAATCTATGAGTTTGCATGGCAACGAGATTTTGTGACAGGCCAGCTAAAACCATGCTTGAAAATGGGAAACATAGCTTTCTGCACATCACCAAAGCGCTCAGTTATAAATAATGACAAGGACCGTACTGAATGTTTCAGGTACCGAAATTTGTATCTTTGACAACCTGTGAAAGTGGTGTGATTGAAAAAATAAACTATTCTGAGTGAGATATATACACGACAAAGTTTTTTAAATGCTTCGGAAACCCGTTCGGAATTTAGTTTATATAGTAGGTGGTATAATGTTAGGTCTAAGTTCTCTTGGCCACCCTTATTACCTTTTCTTAACAGGGTATGTGAAAAAAATACTAATGAGTGCGCTAGCTGCCTACGAAGTCTACTAGTCTGGAGGAATCGGTGTAAATTAGCTTAGTTTAAAAGACAACAATTCAACACTATCCATATGCAGTTTTTATTTGATTAACATTTACTTGTGAAGCTGCTAATAGCGTCGCAGCCATTGAATAACATAATTCATAATACCTTAAACTACGCAAAGCTTCCCAGTTTCAAGAGCTAATTTGAGCTTAGACAGAGAACATACAGAAGTTCAAATGTACGCTATGGCACGGAATCTATTCAGTAAAACTTTGCGCAAATCATGAATTGAAATTTGAACTAACTTCTGATTTATGAGAAGTTTTCAGGCGCTTTTCGACAAGAAAAGTTGGTCTTGAAAAAAATATCGTATTCCGTACCATATTGTAGAAAGATAACATTATTAGTTGTATATTTTTTTGCACACATTGATTCAGTGAGATTTGAATTGCAAAGCTAATTTGATAAAAACAGAAATAAGCCGCGTCATAAATAAAATTATGTAAATAACGAAACAAAACCTCGAAAAAAGGATTTCAAATCAAAATAAAACTGGCGTAATTACTTCAAAACCCCTGTTTTAAGATTCACACCGTGTAGGCAATGTTGATTAAAATGGAAGCCCAGAAAGGTTTGCCGATAAAAAACAAATGGCGCCGGCGTCAATCCTAACACTGATTTAGCGATGGGTTTCATTAGAACGTACGTACAAAATTTGTTTATTGTTTTGTGTTTGTTTGAGAATAAAATGTAACACGGTCTTTATTACATTTAGTACCTTCTGATTCTATGTCGATACAAAAAACACATTTGCAGATTTCTGTTAAGGTGGTTTTGTCTGGTTTTTAACACTTTTTATCAATATTCTGTTTTTGAAATGAGTTGCTTAGCTCGCCCTAAAAGTCGGAGCCTCTCAACGCAATCTCACCTGGCTTAGCAATTGTTATAGCCGGGACTGATATCTTGTAGTGCCTTTCAAATTCTGGTCACCATTCTGCCTCCAAATACACAGCCATAGGGGAAGAAAGGTTTTTGAATGGTGACTACAAACCGGACGATGCAGTATAGAAAGGCCCTTTCAACCGTGACATCGTAAAGCTTGCGGGAAGTCGGTGGTCTAAGTTTGTTTGTCATGAGACTGTGGGGCCTAGGACCTGCAATGGACATCTGATGTAGGCTGTGATGA
This sequence comes from Perizoma flavofasciatum, assembly GCA_958496245.1. Classification (NCBI taxonomy): domain Eukaryota; kingdom Metazoa; phylum Arthropoda; class Insecta; order Lepidoptera; family Geometridae; genus Perizoma; species Perizoma flavofasciatum. The sequence goes on along the minus strand of OY292419.1, from coordinate 10,889,800 downwards.
TATTATCTATTTAGCAATGGAACTGTTACAAATTCATTATTTTACACTCCGGATAGGTTCACTTCTTCTTATAGCGAAAAACAAACAAAAAAAATCGGAATCGCACGGGATTTGTAAGCTCTGCCTCTGCAATGTAGAGCTCAGCTCTGAAACGTTCTTGAAATCTCGACCAGCTCACTATTGCAAGGAGATTAAAACCATGAACACTTTCCAAGTGTAGATCAGACAATCTTTAATCAGACTTATTTAAGTATGAATAAAGATTAGTGACATAAAAACTGTCAAAATCTTGGCAAATCCATTATTTTGTAGTAACTGGATATTTACTGTTTCTGGTTTTGTGCCTCTTATAATCGTGTTTCCTTTCGTTTTTTTGTATGACTTTTGCTTGTGTTTTGTTTTATTGTATTATACCTTTTTTGAACTTTAATGCCTCTTATTTGTGACTGGATATCCCGCATCCCCATAAGCAAGCATTAAACTTATGAAATAAATAAATTAAAATGGTTAACTTTGAGTGATATTTTAGATTCCTCGCGACCAAATCGAGAAGAATATATTTTTGATGATGCTTCATTGAGCTTTAGGGTGTGATGTCATCAATATTGTAGGGCAAAAGTTTACGGTTGAATATAAGCTTACTCCAAACAAAACCACGCACGCCTCACCTGCTTCCCGAGACTTTTATAATGTCAAATCGAACGGGTGGCCATCCTATGAGTAGAATTGCATGAGGCTCTTGAAAAGTGTCAAAACAGTTAGTGCCTACTCGTCGGCTGTATGGGAGATTTCTTGTTTTTACAAAATCAACTTATTTCACGATAGTTTAAAAAGTAAAACCTATCGTGTATTGATTTCCTCGACGAGTCAGTGTCCGCAATGGTGATTTTATATTATTACAGCAGACACACGTGATGGTACTAATGCGTTTCCTGTGTTCGACTCATCGGTCAGTCCTTGTCAATTTGTCTGATCACGTATCGGAAGGTAAATAGCTATGGCAGAAATAAAAGAAGGTAGGTACTCACTCACAGTTAACTATGGTAAAATGTGCTCCATAACACAAGCTCTGCTTAGCTTGGGGCTAGATGATGCTGTGTGGATTGTCCAGCATTATTTATTTATTATTATTATTATTTATTTATTTTAACACAACCAATATTAAAATAGGAGTAGGAGTTTATTCGAGTAAGCGTCTTTTACTAAGCTAATACTACCTACTCTTTTGCTAACATGCCTTACCTCGTATTTTTGTATATAATAAGGATTATAGGTATCTTAGTAAAATTTAAGATAATCAGAAAAAAGATAACAGTTTTATTGCCTCGGTGGGCCATAAATCCTCCCCTTCAGAGAATGCTATGACGAACAGTAACTAGCTTTCTGCTTCCATCCAATGTTTTCCTGCAACATACAATGTCAATTTCCTATGTCAAAACGTAGAAATCAGAATATAAAATAAAATCTTTTTAAAATGGACGCTACCTTACCAAGCACAATATTTTTGTCAAAGGCATCTTGTACGGATATAGCGCACGCCCGTAGATCGCCTTAGTATCAGAAAAAAATAGATAAATATGTTGTTATTACTGGTTTTAAAATAGACAAAGGATAATAATAATAATAATAATTCTGGACTGTCTGAAGGTGATGTATTATTTATAAGGTATACTTTTATCTTACTCAAAGTAGCCGATCATTAAATGTATTTATACTAGAAGAAGGCACAAACTATCCCCAGCAATTTTGAGAAAGTCGATTCAGTTTTTTTATGTTTTTTTGTGTATTTTGTGTACGAGTACGACGTAAGAACCCGTCTGTCTACAATACTATTATTTATTTTGAATTAAATGTTTATGCCAAAATCATTCCGTCACAAGTGCCTTTATTCGTTCCGTCAATTTTACACATAATTGCGTTGTCCAAACTAAAAGTAAATGTATGTTGCAAGTAACCGTCCGAAGTGTTAAATTGAATTTACTATATGATGCGGCCGGGGAGCCGCGCTCGATGCTACTGTGTTGTTGGAGACATAGGGCTGTGCTGTGCTGGCTGAACACTGGTTGCTTATTTATCACAAAAGATTCGTACTTTCGAGGGCACTGACAATCAAAATATTATACTTTTAAGTGATTTTCGAAGTGAAGTACTTGACGTATGTATGTATGACGTGCATAGTGATGGAGAACATTGGACTAAAGTACTTGAGCTTAAATGTTTTCCATCGTACATCGCTCTAACATCCTTTCAAACTAGCGTTCATTGAACTCGTGTTTTCTTTAGATACCATTCATCATAGACAGTTATTTTTAGGCCTGTTAATTCTGGCACCAATGTTGCCCACCTAATACAACTGACTTTACTCTTTAGTTTTTACAACATCATATAATTATATTACTTTATAATTATATATTATTATTTATGTTTTAAAAACTGAAAAGTTTATGTGTGTCGAAATGATATAATAAATATATAAAATATTTTTTATAACATGCGGTACATCAGTGGGCCCCTTCAAGATCTATCTCTTTCACACTCTTTCGTGGTGAGGCAAGATTATTGTAGAAGCAACCAGCAGCAAAGTTGAATCCCATTTATGGTTGCCCAACCTGTGGTAACCGTGTCGCAATCGCAACCACCTGAAGGTTGCTACTTTCTGCTATCCTTACTACTCTCAATGGGAATACACCAAAGTGCTAACGGTCCCCGTTCCATATGACATAACATTGGCATAACGTCTTGCGAGCTAGTTTTATGGAGATGGGAGTTCACACTCCTTTATATTTGCAGCATGCCGTCGCCGTCGGAATAGATGATGGAATTGGATATAAATATGGATTATAAATTATATAAGGAATAAAGTAACATGCATCCTACTGTCACTGATTACATTTAAAATTGTACTAGCTTAATGACTGGTTTGACTAGAGCCAAACCACATAGCGGCCGGCGCGCCGCAGTTTAAAAAAAAATTGCTCTTACAGACAGATAGGAAACGAGCTTTATAAACGGTGGAATAATATCTTTGGATTTTTATATTTTGTGTCACGCAATGGATGTTACGATTTACCATAGGTTAATTATTTTACAAATGAGCTAAATGTAGTGGTTAGTTCCTCTATGAAATGAGCTGTGGCGTCAAATTAATAGGTGACGGTTTGACGTAATTTCCGTTTTGAATTCCCGTCGGTCGTGACGGTCCTACAACCCATCCATATTTCTATCTGTCTTCTATCCTTCTATCCCTACTAAAATTATAAACGCGAAAGTTTGTGAGGATGGATGTTTGTTACTCTTTTGCGCAAACACTGTTGAACGGATTTTAATGAAACTTTACAGTAATATAGCTTATTCATCAGAATAAAACATAGGCTGCTATCAACATCCGTTCAGTAGGTTTGCATGAAAGTGTCACAAACATCACAAACAAACTCACAAAATTTCTTCAGAAACTAGGTATGGTTAAAAATATTATTCTATGCAGTTTTAATAATAATAATAAAATACAAATGTTCTATATTATTGTTTATTTTTAGCCCTCAATGTACCACTGCTGGGCAAAGGCATATATTGGGTTTAAGGTGTCGGCAACCAGGCGTTGAATAGCACCGGCATAACAATAACATGTCTGTTCCTTTCATCTTTCATCATTACTTCTCTGCTTAAATGTCGACGTTCCATGACATTATAAAGATCACAAAACCAGTTAAATAAAATTAAACTAATCTTAGGAAAATTTACGTTGTAAAATTTAAGTCAGAGTCCCCGTTCTATCTTTTTTTTTGTTGCGTTCTTTAATTTATTTATTTTATAATTTTGAAAATAGAACAAAAGAATATTAATTCCATATACAAACTTTTTCTAAATAGCAAATAGTTTTAATGGAAATCATCCCGAATTGAAATGTCTCTGGACAATGTTGATCTGACAAATTCTCACCAAAATCACTCTAAACCTGTAATAGAAAAGATACCTACGCAATCTACTCGAAATTTGTTATTGTTCTGGATCGTGTTTAGTTTCTGCAAAATGTTGAGTGCCGCCGACAATTGCACAGTTGCAAAAGTGTGTGCTTAGTATGTGCCACTTCAAATTAATAAGAGTTCTAGATTTTGCTAGTCAGAGGTCGGATTTGGCAAGAATAGTTTGTCTTGGAATTATTTCGGGCAGGTCGATATCCAGTCTATATCATGACGGTAGGGAATATCAGTCTTCCATAAAATAAGCACATACAAAAAAATCCGTAAGACAAGTCTGAAACATGCATCGCAAATAATACTTGTTCTTCATGTTCTTGGGCATACTCATTCCTCACAGTTTATATGCTAAAAACAAAATTACCGTTGTAAATATGTTGTTCATATCTTGAAACTGCCTCGTAAAACCTTTATTTACTTTGTCTATTACAAAGTTACTTTAAACATAAGCGTATCGGGGCCATAACTTATGTTTCGTTTTATCGCATGTCAGGTAGTCCACTTTTTATGTGATCTTTAATTATACACCTCCTCTAGCGAGTTCTCTATTTAAATTTAAGGTGTCAGTCTTTTTTTTTCTCTTGGTTAAGGTTCCGTTAATAAGAGTTTTGGTTATTCTAGAAAAACAAATATTAGTCGCCTTATTGAGCACATTCACGTTTCCACTGTCATAATAGTCCCAAGGCGTTGACACAAAGACTCGCCAAATGTTTTAATAAGATTTTTGAAATAGGTAAAGAAAACTAGTCTCAACTTAAACAAAGATTTAAACTCGATTTAACCAATTCCCACAGCTAATTTAAAGGAAACACCAAACTAATGAAAATAAGAAAATGTATTGAACGTTTCTCAATTCCAATTTCATTCCCTGACACAACAATAGCGAAGTTTTGGCAACGGAAGCTAATTGTTCTTTGCACAGATATCTGCCAAGAGCTTATTAAAGTCTGTAACCTCGAGGCTTGTAATGCATAGAAACCATATCGATCTACTCGTTTTTGCGATGTCTAACTGTATATCCATTGAAATCACCGCCCGCCATATTTTAGCCGGCATAGCGATTTGCTCCGGTCTGAAGGTCCGGTAGCAGTCACATGAAACTTATAGATATTCCTGTAATTATCTATAGTTGATCGTAAAAAGTCACAATCAAAAGCCTTAAGTATCAACGTAAGACGCAAGTGCTAACAAAATAGAACCATGACTTTTGAACATTTTGTAAGGGAACATAAAAGTAGCTTACTTCGATGCTATTTCTATTCTTCCATCATGGCTAAAGAGCTGTTCATCTATGCCTTATGCAGGTTGGGTAGCCAAAAACCATTCTTTAGTATCCCTGTTCATCGTATTATATTCACGCTTAGTCTTGGCTTAAATCCAATCTCATACAGTAACATGCGCGCTGTTCTCGTTATTATTTAAGTACTAAATTGTCTCGACATCAATTTTTTTTTCTACCTTGTCTTAAGATTTGTAACTAACCTACTTTTCTTCTTTTCTCATTTGATTGTGCTGTAATATTTCTATATTTTGTCAATTATATTAATTGATCTGCTAGCATTTGACACGCGCTGTTCTCGTTATTATTTAAGTACTAAATTGTCTTGACATCAATTTTTTTTTCTACCTTGTCTTAAGATTTGTAACTAACCTACTTTTCTTCTTTTCTCATTTGGTTGTAGTGTAACATTTCTATATTTTGCCAATTATATTAATTGATCTGCTAGCATTTGACACGCAGTGTGAAATACACTGATTTGTCCAAGGCGCAACCAAATGCGTAGACCATGACACATTGATCAGGAAACGATACGATTATGGTATTAGGGGCGTCGCTCTTGACGTTCTCACTTCCTATTTAAGTGACAGAGTACAGAGAGTTGACGTGAATGGAAAGCGTTCTCCGGGGTCTCTAGTTACACGTAAAAATAAAAGGTAGCAGAAAGTAACAAATAAAATATATATGTAACATTCCAAAGTAGCGTGTCCAAATAATAAATTACCCTCTTTAAATCTGTGGCGTGCATGCGAGCGATATCGACAACTGTAATTAGCACAATTTGTCAAAAAATATTACACACACAATTAATTTGTAAATTTTAGGCTCAACTAGCGCCCACTGGAAATTCGAGCGTCGCGGCATGGTCGAGGCGTACAATTTTGAACCTATATAAAACAGAGTTCACTTTTCTAGATGCCAGCACCTCAACGCGACGTTTGTTAATGGCTATAATTTATCACCGAAACGGGAATTATAATTTATCTGATTGAAATGTGTTCTTTTGCAATAGATTTGTGTGACTTCATGGATAATTTTCAGATAGAGTTTATCATCACAAGTCACTAGGGGTGCTGCAAAAGAAGATGGAAAACAAGACGGATGTTTTAAATTTCTTTTAAGTTTTTTATGTTGGACATTTTACACACAGCATCATCTAGCCCCAAACTAAGCAGAGCTTGTATTATGGGACCTACATGACTGATATATTATATACTTTTTGTAAATATATACATAATTATAATACATAGAAAGCACCCAGACCCGAAACAAATATTTGCAGATTATACAAAGGCGGGCCTTCGCCCACTGCATCACAGAGGTCATCTAATTAACTTGTTTAGACAATATTATTTTTGGATTTCTTAGTTTGGAGATATAATATTTTATCTAAAGTTACAACTTTTGAGCTCATTTTACATTGAAAACCGATTGGAATGACACAGACCTGGCAAAAGGAAGGGTTTGGATGAATTCCAAGCGGAACTTAGGTTCTACTTGCAATGCATGTCCAAATCGCTTTTTTGAACAGCAAATTACTGATGGTATTGCCGATAACTGGGTGAAATTTTGATTTATTTATCGCTATTTTTGTACAGGCTGCCAAAATGATTTACCATTCCATCTAATCAGTCTATCTATCTGTTACCATTTTCTCAAAAACGCCTTATTTGATCATATAATGCCGATTATAATTTCAAGAGTGTTTCATAGATCGGTTTTATGGCATAGTCACTAGGGGGCGCTGCAAAAGTCGATGGTAAGAAAAGCGGCGTAACCGATTGAAATGTCGTTTTTGTAATCGTTTTGTATGACTTCAAAAAATATTATTTTCATTAGGGGCGATGCAATGTGTATTTTCAAATATGTGTTTATTAGATAGATAGAAAATACTTTATTTTTGTATTACTAACCAAATGACTAAGAAACTAAACTTCGATTTTAAATGAAGTTTAATGAACCTCAGACCGAAACACTCTACTCCCCAGTAACAGCAGTAAGACCCTAGCTTATTCAACAGTTTCTGAGTATAGCGCAAATTGAATGTGTTTAATATTTGCTTAGAATGCAAACAGTGCAAATCTAAATCTGAACACCGCAAGCGCGTTAGCCGTAGTGCACACTGCACATGTCGCGAAATTTGCGATGAAACAACTATTCCGTTCCATAGAAGAACATTATTAGCTAGCTTTTGCTGAACTAGGCTTTGTTTCATGGTGTATTTTTTACCCGTGACGTATGGAGCCCGTTATTGCGTTTGCTGTAAGAATTTGTTTGTTTGTATGTTTGTCCGTTAGCATATCTCCGAAATGGCTTATTCTATTGGAATGTGTTTTTTTAGCTTGTAAGTAGTGGTCAGTTTGTACGTAGACTATGATTGGCGATTGTATTACTGTTGTTGGGTAACGCTGAGTGTCAAATTTTTAAATGATCTGCAAAGATATGGTGATATGGTATCATCATATTTCAAATGTTACATTGGGGACCTTAGGGTCAAGGCTATATACTTGTACCTATAGGTATTAATTATTTCGGAGATTTTGACAGGCGTCACGTTGCCTACTTCCCGCCAACAACGTGCGTATGCAGAGGCTGCCGCAAGCAAGCCAGCCGCCCCACAACCGACTTAAGAAAGATTATGCGAACCAAATCGCAGGACTGCGCCTTGTGACAAGGAGCAAGGTGATAAGTAGAGCTTCATTATAGTGGAGCGGAAGAAGAAAAAGCCTGTTTGTAAGTATAATCCTGTTATAAGTACAGTATCGCACCGACCGGACTAAGTTCTACGATGCATCCGGCGATTCCCGTGACTGCGATTTACGTGTCTCGTCTGCACTACTTTATCAAGGCTGAGGATGTGGAGGAGAACTTGCGCGTGAAGAGCAACTTTATTCAGACTGAGGGTGGAATGGTTGGAATCACGCCACAGAGTCAGTTTCTACTTCTTGGTGGTGAGAGTGCCGACTAAACACCTGTCGATAGTCATTGAGAAAGATCTGTAGCCTAAGGGAATTGTCTGTCGACGTTTCCGCTAGTTTCGATTACCGAAACCAGACGCTCCCAAGTCGTCACAGCGTGCTAAATAAGTTTTTGTTTAATTTCATTATAATTATGTATTTTAGTTTAAAGGTATTTTTGGCCCTGTATTTGTACGCGTACTTTACTGTGTTGCCTGAATAAATGATTTATTATTATTATTATTAAAAAAACAGAACTAGTCTCTGATTATAATCTGACAGAAATATATTGCATGGAGAATATTTTTTGCCTTTGGTCAGAAGATTTCATCTATTTGAACATAACAGAAGACTTTACTGCAGCCGACAATACGACTACGCAAACGATCCAAGCTTTTCCGTAAATTAAACACGCACGAATAACCTATTAAATAAAACTTTTACACTCCTCAATAAAGACAGAATAAAAAGGCCATTTCAGATTAGGGCCCTAAACCCACAACTATAAAGTCGCACGGTAGAGGCGGCTACTACAAAAGAACAGAGCTCCACAAAAGGCTCAATCAGCGAAATAACTTGGGGGTCTGGGCGAATGTAATGTTCATAAAAACGGAAAAAAGTGTTTTAAAAAGTAAAAGTAGTAGTTAGTATTTTTTTTATATATTACGCTATCTATATTTTCAATTATGAACCGATTTTAATTGTTATATTTTTAATGCTTCAAAAGTTTTTTTTTAAATACGGAAAAATCTCACCCTGTAAAATGAAATTTCATTGAAAATTTGAATTCATTTATTGAAAATGATGAAATTTCATATTGGATGTTTTATCAATGTTCCGTAAATTAGAGTCGGTTTTTATTTTTTCCTGAAACTTGCTTGTTTGTACTATATAACATCTTGTATGATGGTATGGTATGAGATTAGCTCGGGAACTGGAATGGCCACTCTCACAAGATAACTATTATATTATAATTATAAAAACGACTCAATTAGGGTATTTACCCAACGAATGAAGCTTGATTTTCGTTACTACCATTGCGTAAGGATTGAATCAAATAAACAAGTTATGATCCCTCTTTACACTTGATCCACTATCAGTTGTCAAAAGTGACAGAAATGACTGTATACTATAAAAATTACAATAAATGTCAAAAGAAGCGGAATAACGTGCTAAATCTATAGCTCTCCTTTTTACTTGGGTGTGTTAGACAAGGATCGAAATAGTTTAGCGTCCTAATTAATGGCGTTAAACGCAGGTGTAGCCCTAGGCATCATCTAGGCAACTAATTAATGACGTGCGGTCCGAAAGCTACGAGACAGTGAGCGTTCTATTTAGCGTGGAACTCTAGAACGTGGATTCCTATACCTATATGTTTGTATGTATGAGTATGTTTGCATATGGTTCGTATGTAGAATTATTTCCTCTAAGGTTACGGGCGTGCCAGTTTGACTGCGCCTTAGGGTGAATTGTATTCAACTAATGCACGGAAATTATTCGGCGGACCTGCATAAACATCAGCAGATATCCTTTGTTCCAATATAGAGAATTGTTTATACTAGGAGCCATTATTGATATAAAGTGGTATGATTCATTTGAAATTCTGTGATTTAGAAAAAAGACGAATGATATTTTAAATACGGTGGGAACGCACTGGGTTGGGTTAGCACAGAACCGGGAAGAATGGCGTGGTATAGAGGAGGCCTATACCCAGCAGTGGGTTGATGTGGGCTGATTTAGAGGCAATACAAGTCTTCCTCTTTTTGGGGGTCAAATTGTAAATTAAATAGTTGATTACATTTCACTTTCAAATATTATTATTAAGTAGCCATCCTATTAAATATATCTTATGAGGTGAAATGTACAAGCTATGAAATATAACTAGAGAGCTAGGTATAGAATATAAAAAACTAAAAATTAACACGCTCTCAACTGTATTCTCCATGATGTACATTCTCAGATACATACTCAGTGCATCGACCTCTGAGAATACCAATTAGGAGGTAGTCAGAGACACGTAAAATTTTTATATTTGGCACATACCTGCGTTTTGAAAGTAGTTAGCGTTACACTTAACAGGTGGCAAACCCATCACCGCTTCTTGGACTACTAACCGTTCGTTGCCTCGTTTTTTGTCAAACACAAAATATTTAGAATATACTAGCTACTTAAATAAAAAAAGGATATTTTCTTATCTTTACTTTTAATAGTTCTTATTGTAGCAGTAGCTTGATTGATATAAAGTTTTTCAATATATTTTTGTTTTGGTAAAATGTCTACTAAATGTTTACCTATTTAATTATTTTAATGACGTAATTAAATAGGTAAACATTTAGTCGACTGTGGTGAACGCGCTAAAAAACGAGTCTTTGCCGCCTTTACCACAGTATAAAATTTATAATTATAAATAAAAACTCCATCCAAAAAATTCCATCCACTCATCACAATACTCTACATCCAAAGGTGTTCTACAAGACTGTTTCTTTAATTTTAATATGTTTTTGTTTATTTTGTCTATAACAAAAGGTGTACAATGAACTATTTTATTTAATTCAGTCATTCAAAATCTTTTTTTGCATACAAGGTGCTTGTTAATGATGTAGATTCAGGTAAATAATGTTATTTAGATACAGCATTATTGTATTGACTTATATCGAGAAATACCTTTAATCAATCACGGAACTTCAATTCTGCCTGAAACCAATCTAGATTGTCGTGATGGTTATTACTATTATCTCATCAAGTACACACTACGTCACAAATTAATTCAATGCTTAGCGGATCTTATCTGTTATCTGTTAGTACATTATGTTAAGATATGCTAGATCAGCATTATCATCATCTTCTGCACTCAATGCAGAAGATGATGATAATGCTTGGGTGAGCCTTTTATTTATAATGCCATTCTTTCCGGTCCCTTGCAATTCTCATCAACTGATTCCCTGAACTGTTCCACTGATAGTCAGTGGTCTGTCTCTCAGTAGCCAAGCCTCTCTTGGCTATCATTCGATAATAGTCTTTGTCCATCGCCCATCGTTCCTTCTAGCCAAGGTCCTGTATTACTAGATAGCTGTTCAATACGCCGTTGAAATAATTTATGTATTAATTTGTTGTTGATAATTTGTTGTGATATTTGTAATAATATTTTAATATTTTGTAGATGTGGGCTAGCGGCCAGATGTACCTTTAAATAAATATCATATAAATTATTCCTGACTTACTCCATTACTCCAGACATCAGACTAATAATCCCAGACTTTTATATCAGATAACCTTACTTTATCTAAAGTTATAATGTTGGTACAGCCGGCCAAATAAAAGGGTTGTCTTAACAATACAAAAAAAAAATGTTTTATTTGAATGGGTTCATATAAAACATTTGAACATTATAAAGGACTTAGAGATCTTTGTAAAAGTACGTAACATATTTAATAAGTCCTCAATAAATTCCTCTTAGTCCTAAGTCTACTAAGTAATAGTACTAAGTCCTTTTTAAGTCCTCAATAAAGTATTATTCATGTGTAGATTGATTGAGATCTCCTCGTAGTTCAACCAGTTGAATGACGAGTAGTTTTACTTTTCCTTGCATAACCAGTTAAACACATGATAGGTTAAATAAAAAAATAGCTCAAAAACTAACTTAAACTCTTGGTTTGCCAAAAACTTCAGTAGAGCATCACATAAACGTTGCCTTGACTTGACTTCTTGATTATAGCTTGTGTGTTGTTTTTGCCAGACTTGCCAAATGACTTTGTCAATGTCAACACAGAATAAACATTAGTACTATGTGTTTGTCTGTTTGGTGTAGTCGTTTTCAGGATCATCAAATTAAATCAAATTACAAAAAATACATTCAAAAATACATAGGGACATTCTAAATTAAACTATAGGCAGACAAAAAAAGTGTAAAACATTGATATTACTGATTTATTTTATTGACTAAATTTTGATGTCGCGATCTAACAAAAAAAACTTTTTTATGATAAAAGCATCAATGGTTTTTTTTTTGCAAAAATAACTTGTCTTTTATCTTAGATGGAGTTATTGTTTTTTTTCGGCTGACCGTACCTTTCTTGTCCTAATCCTTTCAAACCAGCTGTACTGTGTACATTATGCACAGAACACATTAATCAAACAGATTACTCGAAATAATATTCCAAGCTGGCAGTGTTTGCTAATGAAACTGGCAAAGCTAGCAGCGTCAAAATAAATACCGTGGCACTAAAATGTAATAGAAGTTTGATGTTAGCTAATACAGACACTGATTAATGTTTTGTTTAGGTAGTCTTGAGAACAGTGATAGCTTTCTTTGAATTTTAACACAGTGAGTGTGTAGTTTAAGCATAAAACTGTAAACTGTAGATCATCAGGGAAAGATAAAGTATTTTGTAAGTCAGTGTCGGAAACTGCAGTTCTATGTGGTACAGAGAAGGTCAACAACTCATTTTTTGAATGATATACATATCCTGACTCCACACTAGGAATAAGGTTTTCTGTCTTTCCTAGATGGCCGAGAAAAAATGGAAAATTAAAAAAAAAATACCTATAACAGTCACATACATAGTCCTGGTAAGTACGTGTACCGTACCACAAAACCCAGACCTGGATCAAATATCTGCAAAACATACAAACATTTGTCCTCCAGCGGGAATCGAACCCTAGCGTAGCCTGTTACTCCCCTCGCTGCATCACCAAGATCGTCGTTGTGTCGTTAATTATCAGGAACTACGGGGATCGTAGTACAGCAGCTGCCACACTGGATTTGCAGACTATGTAGACATTTTCTCTCACAGCTGAATCGAATCCGTGTCCCTTGCGTTTGGATCCAGGCTACTCGCACGGTAAGCCACGAGAATCTTAGACGTACTGCATGAATGACTACGTTTCTTGAATTGCTATTAGGTTGGGTTAGCTATTTATTAAGATGTTTAAACAATTAACAATACTCCTTTCTCTCTTTCTGATATTGTCATCTCAACCAAAAGTACTGTTTATTTAGCTAACCAGCTGTTTAAACCTATGGTAAACCTATGGTGGGGTTAACAGTCATAAGCGTATTATGTTTTAATGCTATTTATGAGATTCATTATAAAAATCAGCTGCTTGCACCAATCTACAATTTATGTACCTATATTACTCACCTTCATTGTACCGAACCAGTCCAGTAGACGTCAGGTCTCGAATTTGCATTCCAAATTCACCAATTGACGAAATACGACCGTCAAACGTGGCTTCATTCATACCGGATTGTAACAGTGAATGATTTTGATAGACAAATTAGTAGAAGTAGAGGAACCTTTCTTACGAAGGAGATAGTTGCTTGAAAAGGAGGCTATTTGGTCTAGAAAAGACTGAGGAGTTATGTTCAACTGTTTATCTGCCTGCAGATGTTTGTTATCAACTTCAGTGTATTTATTTATTAATAGAAAACAAATTACTATATCTAGTAAACGTCAAAATTGGTATTCTTCTCACACACTATCGATATTTAAATTGTTCCTTAAAAAATATCTAAATTTAGGTCGCAAGCGAATCCAAAGACCAATACAATGTTTTATTGAGATTGGATGCGGGTTTGATTTCTGCTGCGGAACAAACGTTTGTATGTTTTGCTGATATTTGGTCCGAGTCAAGAATTGTGGTACCACGATACCCGTACGAATACCAACGATACAGGGAATCATAGTGTGGGGTCAGGGCTAAGTATGTGGCTTTTAGGTATTTATTAATAAGTACCTAACCTCATTTTTCAAATCTTTCCAATTACTAAATTAGTTATTTTTTTAATATATTGTTCATCAGAAAACTGCTAACAATCCATTGTAATCTTGGATTACAATGCTGTGTGACACTTACCCACACTTACAAATGCCAGTCTATAAATTTATATTCCTTACAATAGTTACAGGTTTGCACCTGGGCGCTGTCTCGGCTTAGTCTAACTTGGACGCTACATAAATCCCCCTGAAGTTGCATCCACAGGCGGACAAATTGAGTTATCAACTCGCGAAAATACCTTTGCATCATTTCTCAAATGTCGGTCCTGACGTGATTATACTGACACGAGTTCGTGTAACTTTAGCTATGAAATACTTTATAAGGTAGCTATCCATAATTACCAGAAAAAAACCAGGGCCTCGAATAGGCAAAGAATGTTGTTTAAAAAAAACTACCTTGAATATTCGGAAGCTGGTATTTTTTAACTTAGAACATGAAAGTGTCCTTGAGGATAACGTATCGTATTAGCGAAATATTTAACTTTGAATTTTATTTTTCCATTAACGTTCACATAAAAAACACCGTCTTGGAATTATTTTTTTAGTTTGTCCGAAAACTCAAAGCCCATTTGTATTTTAATACAAATGATCTTGTTATTTTTTTAAGTTATAACAGATTGATTAAACTCTAAATTTTATCGTGGTGACAATGTAATAAGGTGAAATAAATTACTTTTCCAGATTTTCATTTTCCCGAGGTAACAAAAGTTAGAAAAGTTACTATTTTTAACTGTTCATATTGTAAAAACGGGAATTTTCTCGTACTGCACTATCGGTGAAGGCACCGACTAAGTTTCGACTCATTCCGAGAGTCTTCATCAGGGTGAGTGGTTGCGACTTTCTCCTTCAACGTCGCGCCGTGCATAGTTTTTGGAATAAAATATTTTTAACTGATTTCAGAAAAAGGAGGAGGTTCTCAAATCGAGTATTTTTTTATCGCTTGTGTTGGTTACCTGGTATTTTCGCCAATTGTTTACCGATTTTGATGATTCTTCTTTTGTTGTATGGACCCACAAAAGTTTTATTCCTGAGGGATTTCTATTTTTCACGTAAAACTTAAAAAACATCATCATCTTATGGAATCGACTAGTAGAACATTTTTGAAGGCGATTTTTCTTTTATTTTTATTCTAAGGAGTGTCATCCCGAGTGAGCAAAATAACATAGCACGTGAAGATCTTATAATAATATCTTCAGGATAGAAACAGAAAACTTGGGGCTGAAAATGGATCGCGAATATAGCGATTTAATTATTTACAACCGACTTCAAATAAAAGGGAGGTTCTCAAATCGTATTTATGTTTATTTCTGTGCATATGTTATGCGATAATATTATCTTCGCCAATTGTTGTTAACTGATTTTAATGATCATTTTTTTTATTGGTAGGGTATATAAATTTTATGAAAAAATGTCACTCCTTAGAGTGAAAAAATGGATGACGAAATTTAATATGGACTTTTTATCAATTTCGGATATATCCGTTTTTTATCATTTAATGTCTTCGTAATTATGCATTTTTATTTTTCTGAGGGATTACAAATAAAAATATTTTTTCCTTTAAAAATTACTTTCTGGGAATAATACATATGAATCTGAGAGTTCTGTTATGATCAGTTTTCGGGTATTTACAATTCGGCCTAATACATTTCGAAAGTATCATACGTTAACATCCTTGAGACGAAAAACGAAACTAAATAAACGGTCTTAAGTATAAGCAAAAAGGCAAAACATGATTACCATGGTGATGATGATGATGTCCTCCATGGCGTGTCCGCTGATGGCGAACCTTGCTAATGTAATATGTTATTATTTAAATCACAGCTCTGTTATGTGAGTGAACGTGACTCGCAAACCCAAACTTTGTTTTAAAAGTCCTATCACAAGCTGGGCAGTATAATTGCCCAGAAGAATTGTATGAATATGCATAGTTAGGTTTGGGCCTCGTTTTCTGATGCTGGCGCTTTGCATCAAGCGAATTTATTCGAAATGCACAGTAGCTTTGCGGACGGTGCTATGCCAGTCTGACCGTCGTTGTGCGTGCTCTTCTCAGCTTTCACAGGGTATGTCACATGATGATAAATAACGCTTTAGAACATCCTTGTAACGCAAGAACTGGCTATAAGTCTATAACAAAAAGGAAGCAGTTTTGGAAGACTGGTATCTTCCATATGCACAAGATGCCCACACCACATGGCCATTGATGAGTAGTGATTCAATACTACTCATCTCAGTACGACGAAGCATTTCGATTGATCTCAGGCACTTCATGTGGAAGATGCCAAGCCGCCCTAGATTGCCTTTATAGAGGCACTAGGTTGGTGGCGTAAAGCATTATGGGTGGTACTTCTACCTTGTAAACGGCAATATATGTAACTGTGGAGATGCAAGTCATATGACTCCCAAACCCGTTTGCTTAAATTTCAAAAAGATAAAGCCACCCTCGCTATGCGAGAAGAAATTTCAGTGACAAGGCGGTTATCGTCACGAACAAAGCATCCCAGCAGCAGAATATACTTTTAGAGATTGGCCGTTTAGGGTTCAGGCTGTTGTATCTACGGTTTTGCCCCGGACTGGTTGTTTTAAAACCTGGGTCTTGGAGACACTTATTTATCAAGCCAAATCTGCGGCACGATTCTTCTAAGCTGTTAATATACCTCTGTAGACTACTTATATTATTGGTCATCAGGCAAACATCGTCAGCATATAAAATATCCATAACAGGGAAGTCTCCGTTGCAGCTTGCGCTTAGCCCTAAACCATGAGATGTCAAAGACGCTTTTGTCGGTTGTAACATCAAGAAATATTTGCTTGCAGCAAGCTCTGTATAAATCATTAATGACTCCAGTAAAGTACATGGCAAACATCTTCGGAGTCATCACACATCCCTGTTTCATACCATTAGTAACAGGAAATTGTTCTGTAAAATCGTCTTCATGTTGAATCATTCCTTCGAGGAACTCTCGAATGAGGCCAACGAATCTTTCTGAACAACACGCTTTCTTAGGACGATTTAGAGTGCATATCGTACGTATACGTGGTTGAATGCTTTCTCGAGATCAATAAAACACATATAAGTGAAAGTTGTTGTTCTAGTCTATTTTCCTGTTATACAATATACAGTAGGTAGGATAAGTGGAAAATTACTTGAATAGGTACGTAATCGCTGTATTGTGTTGGTACCTAATTGAGACTCTATAGGCGAATGTAGGTAAATTCTTAGGTGCTTGCTAATTAATATCAAATTCCTTAGGCACAAGGTCCACTATAGCAAACTTTTAGTTTTTCGTTAGAAAATATTACTGACAATGTATTGGCGACATGCAGTTGTTATATTATGGTATATAGTGTGATTGGACCTCGTAGCTGCTTGCTACAGAGTAGCCTGCGTAGCTGTTTGAGCATCTTTTCGTGGCTGGGTCGATATCAGATAGGCTTTTTTTATGGTAAATCAAAAAAGCCTATCTGATATCGACCCAGCATATAGTTAGCAAAATAAATGTTTGAATATATCATAATATGACAATAACATGCCCTGTGTGGTGCCCTGGTTCAGTGGACAGTAGGTTTGATAAAACATAACAAATGTTTACATAACTGCATACTTTCTAAACACCCCCAGGCTCCTTCTCCATATTTTAATTAATATTTCGGCTAAGCAAATCCGAAATCTGGAATCCTTTTATGTAATTTCAACGTGAAACCTAAAAGTTTGGAGGGCACAGAAACATAATAAGTTGACGTAACGCTTTTTGATAGACCGCTTTGAAATACCTATTTGGCGGAATTGGCCTAATTTATTTCAATTTTCTCCTTTCATGTCGTATTATCGTTCACAATTATCTGCAAAACAAAGGGTACTTTAATTATTAAACGTTATTTACCGACTTCATCCTTTGTCATATTTCACCAACTTTGAAATGAAAGTGGGATCATTTTGAAAAGCGTAATTTTATTCATGCTCTAGATTAGTTTGAGGAACTTGTAAACAATGTTTTGCCCGAGTTGGAAATGTTTTGTTGATACTTTGTTCTGCTTTACTTCATAAACTTCAAGAAATTTGTTCTGTATCATAATCATCATCATAAATAGCTTCAAGACACATGAGGGCCCTCTTCGTAGAAAACACACAAACGGTCTTGAGCCACCTGCATCCACTGACTTCATGCTACTGTTACGATAACATCTTAAAGGTATCATCATTATCGATGCCGAGAGTTCGAAAACCCCCGTTACAAAACTTTGTTATCCCAGCACAACAAATTCTGTACAGAACAGTTAGGATTCAAATCACGATTTCATTTCGTAACCACGAGGCACCAGCCCGCGTAAATAAAGGGTTACAAATATGTACCTTCCCTGGAGGATAGGCATCAGAAAAAAAAACAGGCCGAACTTCACGTAATTCAATAAGAAAGGCTAGCCACACTCTTTGGAAATAGACTTGTGACAAAGGGCGAACGAACGTGTGATCCACTAACGTTTCATATGGTTCATTTACTGTTATTATGGATAAATAAAATAACGTTGCATGACTGACTCACTAACTGTATTTTCCGTATTCTAATCCGTCTCACAGGCCTTATATTAAGATTATGTTTCTTTTGATGAAGAAAGAAGCGATTTAATCCCAAAGTGTTATGGGACGGGGAATTTAATAGAAAAATATCAATGCAGACCCCGCCTCCCTTTCCAAAAACCCCGTGTATTTGGAAAGGGAAGAGTTTGGCGAACATATTTTGATCAATTAGGATACGTTCTGGAGAAAGGACAGGTCAAGCGTACCCTATTACACCGAGCATGTATGAAAAATGTGATGCGTGTGAATGAAGTGAACGAGGTATAACCAGATCGTAGAAAAAGAAAATCCATTACCAAATCCATTTTTTTATTTCATTTCAATAACCAAGCTGCAGCAATTGTATATTTTAAAACTAGTTGCGTAAATGCAACTAGTTTTAAAAATATATACAATTCAGTGCTAATTTTAAAAGTCGATACTAAAAAACTGAATAACGTTTATAGCTTCCAATATTTTTTGCTACAAAACTTTTCTGCTTTAGATCAATAGAGGTAGATACTAAGAACAACTCTATGAAAACGCCGATAGCCCGCGAGTCATACCTAACAAATAGACGAGATTTGCAGCAGAGATTCCCAAAAGTTAGCTGAAGGGAAATTAAGTTGGCAAACTTTTGACTTGCTTAGACGGGGCCCTTATCGTTTGGCAGTTAGCGAAAGGGTGTATTTCTATGGATTTTTTTAAGTAGGTAATTAAAATGTTTAAAAGTGACAGTACTCGGAAGCGACCGAGGCGCCCTGGATTTTGTCATTATGGCCATAGGTAGAAAAAATATAGTTTTATCACGTTTACCAAAGAAAACAAAAGCAAAACTTGACTGATTTCTCAAAGCCGCTTCACTATTAGCCTACTGCCAACTACAGTATACATACTACATCTTTCCATTTTAATCCGCGCTAGTCTCAACCATGCATAAGAAGTTATATTATTATTGCGATCTAAAATATACAGTCCACTTTTTCTAGTCAACTTGATACCAACTGGATTTGAGATCCAGTCCTACAGTTATCTATTTCTGTTGGATATCCAGACAGCATAGAAAACATACCCTGATCATTTCTTATTTCTCTCAAATTGCCACACCAATTTGACAAAGCTGGTTTAATGTGAAGCTTCAGATAGACAGCTACACCGAAGCGAAGTAAAGCACGTTTGTAAACATGTAATATCACGTGGGCAGTATACACTTTTAGAATAAGAAACTCACCTGCAGGTAAACGTGACCGAATCATGCAACTGACAGCACCGTAACCCTTTATATAGATACAATCTATTTAAAACAACCCCTACAATTACCCGCGAGAATTCATAGCGATATCGACGCTGTCTCGGCATGAAAATATCTCATTTATTTAGCTTATCATAGCCTCGGAAACTGGTATCGTCAACACGACAGCCATTTCTTTCGATGTGGCTGCGAGGCAAGCGATTTATTGATACTAGATTTGTAGTCGTCAGGAGACATTCACGGTTAGACAAAGGTTTCTCCAGTAGCTTCCCTATAAAATAGCTGCGGCACTGTGGCGTCGTTGGAACAATAGCCAAATATAAAAGTCAAATTAGAAGTGCCAATCTTGCATAATAATTCATAAACTGTGTCATACTTGAATTTGTTTTGGACATATCATAATAATAATATATTTCTGTAAAGGACACTGCAGCGACACCGCCCACCTACCTACGCCCATTTGTATGAAAAGGCATAGTTCAATTTACATAAACCATACATGTAGTCACGACAAGCGAGAGTAAAAAAAAAAGTTGTAGTTGCGGTGTATTCCGTTTGAAGACGCTCATAATATCCGCTTATTCTATAGCCTTACAACCCGCTACCCGCTTCCCGTAGCTTCAGCAATGGCGAGATGCAATGAAAAATAAAAGTACAGAACGAAATGAACAAGACTCGCTGTTGACATTGTCATTTGTATCGTTGCTCAACTCGGGAACAGTTTTATCTGAAAAGAACCAGATTTTTTACTGCACAGGCTTTTTGATTTTAACAATGAAAAGCATAATATTTTCGTGAAACATGCAAGCCATTGGTTGACATGTGAAGTTTACTGGAAGTCAATGAAAGGACTAAAGGTTGCTGGTTCCCGTGGACAAGACTGTGGACTGCTGACCCCGTGGTCCTCTTTAGGGATAACTTAAGTGGAGTCGTTCAACTCTTTAGGCTGGTAGTGATGATTACATAAAAATTACATAAAAATGTTAATAGCGCAATAGTTAGATGAACTTTTTTGTATTTGTATCCCAATTCAAGTAATGGTGAATACTTGATTAGCACATCATGTAAAGTAGCCATATCATTGATTAAACACAGAGTATACGCAGTATGTACAGTTTTAAATAGTATACGCAAGATCGACCACACATTTTCGGCATTTACTCTCGCAAGCAAAATATTCAAGAGACTCATTGAACAAAAAAATATATTAATGCACCAGTCATATATGCAAAATGTCAATAGGTAATAATTTATAATAATTAGGTCTACAGAGAGTCGACATTATGCCCAATCATCTCACAGTATAGAAGGGGCTCGCACAATATAAAACAATTATGGTGCATCAGTCATGACACAACAAAAAAAATATATTTAGCTGACTTTGATATAATGGGCGATAATATAGATAAACTCTTTATTGTGCATAATACCAATTTATAGTACAAACACAGAAACATAAAAAAACAAAATGCACAATGGGTGGGCTTATAGCTGAAAGCGATTTCTTCCAGACAACCTTTGGTTGGCGAGAACTATTTAAAAGAATGACGGTGTTATTGCCTTACTTAAAGTGTGAAGAATAAAGATAAAAATACAAATTAAACATTATTTTCATATAATACCGATAACCAGATATATCTAAAAAAACATACTTTAGTATGTAGGATATTCGACAGTTTACTGCTAGAAACAAAAAAAGCCAATAAATAGTTACTAAAAACCATGAAAAAAGGACAATGTTTTTAATATATATATTTTTTAATATTGCTGGATGGCGGAACCAGAGGTTTAGTCTGAGAAGCCAATTTGTTTAAGACTATCTTTTTTTCCAAGTTTTGTCTAACTTAGTTGACACAAATCAAAAATAAATTAAGCCCATGAAGATATCTCTACAAAACAGAGATCAGAAACGAGATTCACAGGTTTAATTTAAAATGTATTTCTTGGATCTAGACAGGTGAAAGAACTGTAATCTGATCATTTAGCAAAGCCGATATCGGAGCTTGGTAAATAATTGGGAGGTGCGGTGAAATTTCATTGTGATCGCCGAGCATTTTAGAAAAGAGAGTATATTTATTATGACCTTAAATCCTTAGTACAATGTAATTTTGAAATATAATTGTATGTTTTCAACAACCCCGCATTTTATTTTTATGATAATGAATCACATGATTTATAATAGTTGGAAAACCATACAAAAAGTTTTATTCCAAAAACTATCGTGAACTTGACTATTCATATTGTAAAAACGGGAATTTAAACGTACCGCACTATCGGTGAAGGCACCGACTAAGTTTCGACTCATTCCGCGCACTACCACGCTCGACGCGAAGCGGAGGGAGAACGTTGCGAACACTCACCCTGATAAAGACTCTCGGAATGAGTCGAAACTTAGTCGGTGCCTTCACCGATAGTGCGGTTCGTGAAAATTCCCGTTTTTACAATAATAATACAAAAAGTTATCATTAAGTACAAGTACTTAGGGCAAAAAAACTCAGACTTACTCCTTATAAACCATTTCTTTTTTTTTATTGTAACAGCTGGACGATGGACACAAAAATAGTTTGTAACCTTGTTAATAGTTTGATGTCTAGCTATGGTACTGATGAAGTAAAATTACTGAATACAAGACTGCACCTGGGAACGTAATAACCAAACAACACTGTCCCTAAGCTCCTTAATCCTCGCAAATAAGCAGATGTAAATTCAATTTACACCTAGTTGAAACAAAGAGAAAATACATTTAATTTTAGGAGCGCCGAGCGGACTGTCTTGTTTCAGGCATAAATGGAAATATGAATTCAACTAAGTATTTACTGCGTTGTCTGTGCCTACCTATAGGCTCTTTTCACTTTTGCTCTGATTTGCTACAAAGAATGTTTTTAAGGTTCAATACCTATTATTAAGCCTCATCGTTCGTCTGTAAGACTGTCATAGAGCTTTATATTTTTAACCGTAATATGTAGTCGGTTGAAAGAATGCGACGAACAATAAAGACGATACGATAAAGAAACGTATCATAGAATACGTTTTATTAAAAAATCAACAAGCCCAAATCTTGTATTCCTCGTGATGCACATCATTATTACTACATGCTCAGTTCGTAGATCTTTGAGGATGCCAAGTAGGCGGTGGTCAGAGGAACGTCTAGATTTGGCACGTGCCCGTGTTTTGCAAGAAGTAAGCATTCCACGTGACTAAATGGAAGCCCATTACATTTAAATTTTGGGCTTCACCGTTTTAAGTATGTTTTAATCGTTTCAATAACAATTAATAATTTAATTTGCAATTTAGTGTTGCAATTTTTACAAACACAAAGAGGTTGTAAAAGTAGGTGGCTTGCTTTCTCTCTACCATCTCTCACATAATAGTGTTCGTCCAGTTACCTAATGTCTTTAGAATCGGTAAAATGTAGTTGGAAGTTGTATAATGTTTTTTAACACAACGGGTTTCCGAAGTGTCGGCTGGGAACTTCTACATACCTGTGAATTCCGCATTTCGAATTCACGCCTCTGAAAATAGGTTTTGTTGAAAGTTAACGGGAAAAGTTAAAAGTATTGTATGGATGCAGTTTTGAAATACGAAATGTAAGTAAAAGAGTAATATTTATCTGTTAATTCTGTAAAAATAATAATAATAAATACTGACTGACCGTCGTTGATCTACGAGTATAAACGCACAGCCAAAACGACTAAGACTGGAAAGCTTGGACCATAGGTTTATTTTATAACGTAAGCATGTTTTATGCTTACGTTATAAAATATATAAGGATAAATCTTTGTTAAGGATAAATAAGGTCTTTGTTCTTTAAAGATAGAAAGATAGACATGGGGGGAATGGGGGTGAAAGTTTGTTTATCGTTTTTTTAAGGTTGAACTTAACTTGAAAATTGGAATTGTAGCTACTCATACATAAATAATTACGTGTTTTCGGATTTTGGGTTTTGGATTTTGGTGGGTTTTTGAATTTTTATATTTTTAGGAGTGAACTGGGAGAAAAAATGGATGAGAGCTGATGAGAGATGTATGAGACGGTTTTTTTAAAAACACGACTCCACTCGTGCAACAGCATTACAAATAAAGCATTTATTTACTCTCTCATAAGTCTCTCATGTCTTAAACTTATGTAAAGTACTTGATAACCTGTTTTGTAGGAGACTGTTGCCTGAGTAGGTTTGAAAACTTCAGTATCACACCAGAGTGCCAAGAGCACTGGTGACCTTCACGGATTAAACATGAGGAGACATAATATTTGTATTTATTTATTTACTTTAATAAAAACGAATTCACACCGATAACATCAATTAAAGATAGTCAAATATAAAAAAATAATAATATAAGTCAAAATAATTCATGAAATTATAATAAGGAACATAAAATGTAAAGTAATAACAAAAAATATCAATTAAAAAAGATGTCAAAATACAATAAAATAACAGAAATTACAGACGCACAGTCATACATCACGCTCACAAAACTTCAAACATTCTGTCAAAATATTCGTCCATCCATCCGCAGACAATGTACTAGTAACATTATGAGTACTAGTGAAAGAAAAAAGTGAAAAGTGGGAAAGTGATCTAGATAGTGGATTAAAATAAAATAAAAAAAACTAGTCAAGAGAGTAACTATCTAAAATAATTTGATTTCTACGTTTACAAGCAGTGTTGTGTGTGGGGTTAGATGTTAAGAATTAGAGTATTGTGTGAGAGTGTGAGTATTTATGTAGAGTTGAACGATATGTATGAGTAAGGATTTTTTTAAGGAAAGCCAGCAGGGTTTTAGTAAAGCACGTGGTATATCCTTAAATGATACCAAATCACGATAATTTCAATACTGTGATAGTGATAGAGAAATTATCGTAATTATCGTTGGTATTGTGCTATTCATTCCTATAATAACTGCCTTGTTATTTTATTTTATTTGTTTATTGGAACAACCTATATACGAGTATCATTTAAGTCACCTAGGTAGTACATACTAACCTTTTTATTAATATGTACACCTAATACATGCGAACTAAAAGTAAATTAAAGAAAGAAAAAAAACGGTGAAACTCAAAATTTAAGCAAGTATGTGCGTAACATACACAAACATCCACTTACCCAAATCCCGAGATTGAACTATGATGAAAGTTTACTAAGGACAAAAAATGTCAAGCAACCTAAAGTATAAGCAAAGATATCAATATCTATAAAAATATAATTATAGTACTCAATCATCTGATGACTTGTAGCGCGCAGTCCCGTGTGTGAAAAATTAAGTTTATCTGAGAAAAACCAAACGTGATCAAAGCTGCGGACGGTATGCTACTCTTCATTAAATTGCTTAACAACTTAATATTTCTACAAGCATATAACAACGTAGTTTTATAGTTATCTACCTCTAACAAAGGTAATCCGATCCAAACAGTACGCTCAGTCGTTCGTGAACTAATATGTTTCCAAGCCGACTGCAAAGTTGACCACAGTGAAATAAAAATAGCGGGCTATGTACTACCTACATTTTTCTTTGAAAGCAATGTTTTAATGGCTTGTTAATATAGTCCCGACTTTCAATCTAAACATTGCGGATTTACACTACTAGATTTTTACTACTCGATAAATGTATGTGCGCAATGATTACAGCGCACAATAGGTGCGCTGTAATGTCTCCTGTCTTTGCGGGTAAATAAAATGACAAAATGAAAAAAAAATACAAAACGACTTTCGTCAGGGTTTATTATTGTCAAAAATTAAACTTGAAAAGGGGTCACTTTATATGAGCAAAGGCATTGCAAAATGGCACTCCTACCCATTCAGTATGCATGACCTATAATTAAAAAAATCCTATCCTACTAATATTATAAACGCGAAAGTTTGTGAGGATCGATGTTTGTTACCCTTTCACGCAAAAACTACTAAACGGATTTTAATGAAACTTAACAGTAATACCTCGTGTGTTCATAAGTCTTGAGACACAGTAAAACTAAAATATTTTTGGAGCTAAGTTGAGTATTCATTTATTGGATATTAAAATTAAAACTACTGACATCTAGATCTGTATTTAAAAATAAATCATTCAAAATGGCCGCCTTTGCATTCAATGCAGGCCTTCAAACGCGTGCGCCATTCATCTATGGCGGCACGAATCTTTTCAATGGGAATCCGTTTCGATTCTTTAATAAGGGCTCGCTTGAGAGAATCCAGGTTTGGGTGAGACTTTCTGCATGCCCTCAGCTCCA
Source organism: Perizoma flavofasciatum (assembly GCA_958496245.1). Lineage (NCBI taxonomy): Eukaryota > Metazoa > Arthropoda > Insecta > Lepidoptera > Geometridae > Perizoma > Perizoma flavofasciatum. The sequence continues at coordinate 10,863,781 of OY292419.1, read as the reverse complement.
ATTCCGTCCATAAAGAATAATCCAAAGGATTCAAGTCAGGGCTTGACGAGGGCCAATCTTCGCTCCGAATGAAGCCTGGCAAATTGGCCTCCAGCCAACGTTGGGTAGTCTTAGCTTTATGGGAGGGAGCAGAGTCCTGTTGGAAAACCCAGTATTTTCCAGCGAATAGCGTATCATTTAATGGTTTAACCACCGCTTCCAATATGTCGGTTTGGTAATTTTGTGCCTTCACCTTGACGCCTTGCTGGCAAAAATGAAGCGAAGTGACCCTCTCGTAGGAAACACCCCACCAAACCATCACACTTGCTGGATGATGAGTGCGCTGGACATTGCGTACAGATGGCTGGGCGTCCTTTGAACTTCTGGCGTAAACCTTATTGTTCTGCCGGTTAAACTTTTCTTCCACCGTGAAGATCTTTTCATCGGTAAACAGGATATTTTTTGGATCGTGTCTCTTCAATAGGTTCCGACATCGTTCCAGTCGCAATTTACGAAGACGCTCGTTTAAATAATGCACTTTCCTTCGACTGTAGGCCTTTAGTTTAAGATCATATTTAAGTATCCTGTTCACCGATATTCGCGAAATGTTGGTCTGCAGAGCTAATTTCTTTTGAGTCCGGCAAGGGTTGCGACGAATTCGCTCTCTGATTACTTTGATGTTGGCGGGCGTCCTTACAGACCGCGGGCGGCCACATCTTCCACGGTCTTCTAAAGAGCCGGTCTCCTTGTACCTCTTTATGGTATAATACACAAAGTTCCGACTACATCCCAAACTTTGGATTTCACTAAAAACTTGCATTGGTTTTTTTCCTGCTGGAACAGTGAAATTACAGTCGCACGCAAATCTTTTGTTGGCGCCATTTTCACGGAGAATGAAACAAATATTCAAATGTATATTTTTTCTGATTCAAAACATTCGAAATTTAAAATTTTAAAAGTTTAAAAAAGGTTGCATGAATTACTTTCTTTTTAAATTAATTAAATAAGTTCGTCTCAAAACTTATGAACACACGAGGTATAGCTTCTACATCAGAATAACACATAGGCTACTTTTTATCCGGATACCATGCGGGCGAAGCCGTGGGCAGAAGTAAGTGTATGTATTAACGTAGGGAGACAACAAGAATGATGACAGCTGAGTTTCAGAAATATGCATTTCAAAAAGTTCTTAAAAATAGCTAATTGGAATCCTTATAATCAGAATGTGATTTAGCTATGTGGTAACAGTCTGTGACTATGTTTGTATTCATGTCAGTGCTTTCTTTAAAGCTCACTGAGAGCTGTTTTAGAATTCTATCAAGTGCTAACTGAAACTACTTGGATGTTAGTGCTACATCCAAGTTAGTTTTCTTAAAATTTAAATCCTTGCTGGTTTTCAAATTTAGTCTTTGGCCTTTGTAAGAGCATAAAAGTTATTTTTAGAAAATATAAAAACTCCGACTTTGTTTCATCATCTATTGGAGCATCCACTGCTTAAGTATGGCATCAAAACATATCTAAGAACTAAACAAAACGAGTTCAAAAAATAGCATGACAATTATTGGGCTACGTCATTTAAAATTCCATCTTCAAATATAGTGCCATCGATTAGTTAGTGTTCCAGCAGTGATGGGGTTTCAACCTGACACATGGAGTACTAACTACTATGCAAAATTTGGGCATGCTAAATATAAGGTTTGGACTTGCCTCTGACTACACTCTTATTGGTATCCTCATGGATGTGTGTATTGAGAACATATAAATCTGAGATAGTCCGATTGTTCATAATGTAGTACAATAAGTATGACAATGTTCAAATTACAAAATAACCACGAAAAAACAATGAAAATCTCTATCATAGTAGGTAGACATCGAGTTAACCCAATTTTTTCTATGATAACGTAATTTTTTGCCAAAAATAACCACGTTAGTTTCCGATGTGAAAATAAGGAAAAAAACTGTGAAAACGTACAAAGTTTCGACGCGCACAATAAATCGACGAACTATTCTGGAACAAAACTGTTAAATATTTGACTGCATTAACCACATTCGCATTTCCCCGAGGTACTTTGAAGTGTGAATTAAATAAAACTTCGGCCGCAGAAAAAACATGGCGCCCATACTATACAAGCTTATATTATGAGCAAGTGTAATGCATAGTTCTGAATAATTAAATGAATGAACATTGTTTTATGTACATCAGAATAATGTAACAAGATAAGCATAATTGAATAATATTTTTAAGCAGCACCGCTAAAGGCTATGTTTTCCAGGCAACGTTTTCATGTTTACTAGTACCTAGACGACCTAAGATTTTATTAATTGTGAGGGATCTAGGTTGATTTGTCTTGGCTAAAACGACTTTGTTTCGAACAACTGCAGAAAAATATGCATTTTAAAAAACTGTGTCAATTTGACCCTACAACCAGCGAGCAGTAAGTGATGAGAAGGAAATATAAAATGGGCACATGTTGCACTCCAGCACTACCCTATATAATACAAATACAAACTCAACTAAATATACAGTAAGCACACCTACTACTACTACTAAAATACTAGTCATAGGAGATTTCGCGCTTGCTTGTCTATTTTAACAGTTATTTTGTAAGGCGATGGAAGTACTAAAACATTTTTTATTTTTTATGTGTGGTTGTAAACTGTGGGTATGAGAACATGTTCAGATTCTAAAAGATTGAGCAATGAGATAATAAGTTCATCAATGGTAAAATCTCATGTCAAGATTGGTTTTTAAAATTTGGTTATATGACATGAGATTTGACATGTTATATTGAAGCTTTGAAAATGCTGTAATTTTTGTGTGGCTCATGCATAAAATAAAACCTAGTTTAGTCCTGCACTAAAGTTGTTTTAATAGAAAGATATTTTAAGACTAGTATGCTCCAAACTGGAGTCACAATGTTGTTTTCTAAGTCATTAGTCACACGAGTTGGGACACACGGTCTCTAAAACTTACGACAATTACGATTTGCGAGTGATTTTTTTGGCAATTCGTTAATGTGCTTGCTATGTAATCACAGCGGAATCGCTACGTTTTCGAAAGAGTTTGTAACATCATGGACTCTGGCGTGGAAATACCCTATTGTTAATCAACATATGTCAAAAAAGGAGATCACTGGCACTGCAATTAATGAAAGTTTGATTGCACCCAGTTTGGACTGACACTCCAATGGAAAATCCTACTACTATTATATATATAAGCGTGAAAGTTTGTGAGGATGGATATCTGTTACTCTTTCACGCAATAACTACTGAACGGATTTTGATGAAACATTACAGTAATATAGCTTATACATCAGAATAACACATAGGGTACATTTTATCCAGGTACCAATCTGGCGAAGCCGTGAGCAGAAGCTAGTCACTGATAAAAAAATCCTCTCATCCTTATGTCGATAGGAAGACAACATCACTAATCAGTTCAAAAATTATATTTTTTTTCTATACTGATTCACTTTTTCAAGTAGACTGTTCGTCTGGAATGAATTGTGGTTGCTACTTTACATCATAATTTACTTAAAAATATAAATACTTGATATTTGTCCTGGGAATACTTGAGGCTATAATCTAAATAAATAAAACAGCTCGAATAATATTTTTTTTTTTAAATTGGCGCTTTTTAACCTCATAACCAGTAATTTACTAGGATTTCCTTACCGTGATTACACAGTCCTTAGATTAAAGGAAACGTCAGCAAGAAAATATTAAAGTATGTGGTAATAATATCCTAAAATTGAAAAAGTTGTCTTTTTCAGTGTTCTTATTATTCTTCGAGGCTATTTTATTTATGTTTTAACTTTCGTGACCGAATATGCCAATCCCTCTGGCATATTTTAATACGTGCACTGCGCGTATTTTTGCATGGAACAAAAATGACTAAATATTAATTACCACATCACCATAAAAGAACACCCGAAACCGTGTGTCCCAAATGACGGTACCTCTTGACGGAGGAGGGGACGAATTCTCGTAGAACTCAAGTCACACTCATCCGTAACTCGGAGCACTCGGCACCTTCACATTAATAACGGCAACATTCACTTACTGATGTTCTGTTACATTTTCATAAAACTTGCCCGCTCACATATGCATGAAAATATTTTGGAGGAAACTGCTGGGGCGGAAATGTGACGCGGAAAAAAATTGCGGCCTTTGTTTGCGTCTGTACTGATATTATGAACTTGTCCAGTTAACCGTGTGATATGTTCATTTATGATTATCAAACTGCTATTGTAAAGCCCTACATAAATATACGCTGTAGTATTATTTCAAACATATTATTTAAAATTAGACTTTTTCTATGAACTAAAAGCAATGCTAATCGTAGGTGGCGACTCCACGAGTAGTCCTTAATAGGAGTGTAGAATTAAAAAAGGTCGTTCGTTTGTAGTTTATTACTGGTTCCTTCTTGGTCACATTGCTCTAACCAGTTCTAGGTATGGTGTCCGATATAGTGCAATAACAAGACAGAGAGTTAATTAAGGCTAGCAGAGGTTTCTTATCCCATTACTTCTAGGACATGCCAAATCAATATATTTTACAGCATGTAAGACAATACAGCTATTAAGAGCGTTCACAACGTTCAAACGACGTCGGTTACGGCTGCCGAACGATCCGTTTACGTCCAAGTTAACGAACACGTGGCATGTATGTCGTAAAACGTACCTTGTATTCACCGATGCCTGTTGTGGATTAAAGAAATAGACCATGTTTCTTCTCCGAGTTTTGAATTCATAGCAGTTGGATGATTCTACGACTTTCTGATGCACTTTAAAATTGTATAATAATCCAATATAAAGTGGGAGGATCATGCGCTGAGCTTAGATAAAGACTGCATGTTTTTGTGCGACAGACTTCTATGGCAGCATAATTTTTGCAAAATTTTAAAACCTTTTAATTTTAAATATTACCTGTTTTCTATCAAGTTTTGCAGCGCCTCCTAGTGCCGTGTGGCATTTACATGTCTAATAACTTTTCTGGAAGTCGTACGAGAAGAAGCCCCCACCTGACTGACTGATGATATCTTAAAGGTTGCGGGAAATCGGTGGATGGAGATAGCCCTAGATTGTTCGTCGTACCACTCTTTAGGGGATGCTTTGTCTAGCAGTGACGGCTGTTTATAATGTAACAAAAGTAATTTCAACTTTTGTTGCTTTACCTATTTAATAAACATTAACGTAATCACATCGCAAATATAACATATCGATCTCATTGCCGCAATCACATAAATTTGTTCAAAATAATATAATTAGATTTAATGCATATCGCACACCACAACTCAATTGCTTCTGGTTTTAATCAGAGCATAACCGCATCCACCAGCCACAGCTTCATGATACAAACATTTAATGCTCTAGCCTTACTTATCATGTTACCTATAACTAAGATCAAAGGAATAATTTGCTACAAGTTTCACTAAGCTACGTAAGAGACTGGGTGGGAGATTGGCGTATCTGTTGATTTAGTTGTGATTTTTTTAATTTACGGCCCATCTGCCTCGGTTTGACGTCTATTATTATGTTGATGACCTCCATGGTACAGAGTTAAGCTGGCTAAAATAATGAGTTGAGGTTCGATTCCCAATGCGGAACAATTGTTTTCATTATTTAATAATAAAGAGTTCGTCTACTGTGACACACGCAGAGTCTACGTAAGAATGCATAAGTTCATAACTGAGAACTGAATGTACATTTAAAGAGATGGAATTCCAAAAATCAAAAAGCGGTGGGCTTTTGTAAGCGCCACTGTCTTGCGTATGCTACTATAAACTTTGATTCAGTGGCATTGCGTTAAAATTAATGTTGCTACTTTTTGATGTGCTAATTTGGTAGCTGTCTGTCTCTTAAATGTGTAGCTAGTCTATACAAATTGTGACTGAATCCGTAGTTTTCACCAACATGATTCAGAACATCGAGTTCGACGTGATTTGAAGTTTTATGTGCCCTTTACGACCTTCCTTGTGCGGTGTGTTTATCGACTCAGCTACCGATACGAGGACTATAAACATTGTGATTACATTATCATTTTGTTTATTTACAAGCTTTTGTTTAACTTTCCTTGTGTTTCTTTTAATGTTTTTACGAGTATTTATTGTTTATATCATGCAAATTGATATTGACCGCGAGCTGATCTAATGATAGAAACCAAGGATAGAACTAAATATATTCTAGGCGAACAGGAAACTGCTTTTTGACTAACGGTTCCCAATACTAAATTTTTATACATGCGTATGAAAATCTTTTTTTTCGCATGTTTCAGTTTTTAGTGTCCAACCATTTGTCTAAGACAATCTGAATGGCTAACATGCAAGATACGCTGTTGCTTTTTTGATACTTTTAAGGCTTATGATACTAGAGGTAACTAGCTTCTGTCCACGGCTTCGCCCGCTTGGTACCTGAATAGAAAGTAGCCTATATGTCATTCTGATGTATAAGCTATATCACTGTAAAGTTTCATCAAAATCCATTCGGTAGTTTTTGCGTGAAAAAGTAACAAACATCATTCCTTACAAACTTTCGCGTTTGTAATATTAGTAGGAAGGACTTATCGGAATATTATCACGCTCAAACGGTTGAGTTAAAATATCGTGAGGAAACCGGTATGCCTTAGAACCAACAATTCGAATACATTATGCTAGTCAGCTCCAATAAACGGCGATGGTCTTACAACCTGACACGCGGAACGCTTACTACTATCACAGATATTATAATACTCTACTATGTCAATCGTGGGTTTGTGCCAAATATAATGTTTGAATATGCCTCTGGCTACTCTAACTCGTAAACCTCAAGGATCTATATTCATAATGGGGATTACTTTCAGGAACGAGTTTTGGTTTTTGTTCTTTTTTTAATTAGAACCTGACACTTAACGTATTTTCAAATCGCATTTATGATACAGTGTTAGCGTAATGCGAATTACTCCAGCTATATAGATATATATCACTTAAGCACGCTTACAAAGCCCACGTTCGTGATTGGGTCGCGAGCTCGTAAAGCCATGCCCGTAACTGTCGGTTAAACTAAAAATAACTCGCGTTTAACAACAAGTCGTAAGTTAAATGGGCATTCGACGGACTTAATAATACGGGTTAGCTAAGATGTTGTTGACTTTAGTCACAGAATACATAAAAGTACGTACATGTATTCTGATAAGTTCGTACTCCGTTGTGGCCTACTCTGGAGTTCTAAGGGCAACATGGCTCAGCAAATTGTTGGTTAGCACGGATTCAAAATCATAATAATTTCGTTCGTTGTACAAACTAAACAAGTACACTTTTGTACTTGTTTAGTTTGTACGACTGAACACGACTAAAAAATTAAAAACGTGTATTCCATCGTCTATTGAAACACCCCCTAATTATTATTATGGTAGTATAATTTAAGGCCATCCTTGAAGTCATACAAATTGATTGCAAAATACCGCATTAAAATCAGATAAGCCGTTTCGGAGATAAATCGGCAAGACAAAACAAAAAACATTTTATGGCAACTCCTGTTGTAGCTGGTAAAAAGATTTGGTGTTGCGAGTACTACAAGACATTATCTCCTTAATTCATCAAAAAATATGCAAGCAGTTTTTTATAATTTAATGTAAATCAACTTCTCAGATTAAATGTGTTCATGGAATCGCACCGGGATCCTTCTCAACAATGATAAGAGTCCGTTCAAACTGACGCTGTGGCTGGGGTCGAGAGGATCACTACATTCACGTGAACTTTTAAAGCCACTCGACAACCATTTTTCTTTGATCGCCACCGCCACCACTACCGCCACCGCGTAATTTTTACCTGACCGTTTATTATACGGACTCCTGTCAATTTAGACAGAATCAAAGCTCGATCGTGTCACAAACGATCACTTCACCGATAACAATCCACGGCCTTTATACAAATAGAGATCACAATATTGGCATTGTATTGTATTACTATAACGATTTATGATTATGGTACTCGATAATATTTGTTTAGATAGCTTCCAATTTCAGATATTGATGATTATTTTGTGAATAAGGGTTTTATTTAGTTTTTAACCAACTTAAAAAATTAGATCAGATTGTCAAATATATGTGCATGGTCCAGGCACTAGATAAGACATCTCCTTTGGGCTTTTATTCGTAATCTTAATATTTAGTTTTAATTTAAATATTTGGTTAGGTAAAAATATAGAGCAAGTGGGTAAAACAGCTGCACAAGATAACTCTGTATTTAATTTCCATTATAACGACATAAACCCAGGTCTTAAATTAAAAGCCTGGTGACAAATGGATACTTTGCACAAGCTGTTTCTTAATTCCAAAGAAGTGAATAACGCAGAGAATGTAAGGTGTCTTGAGAGCATAAAATGTATTATATATGAGTCTGGGGAGCAATTTTTATTTATTTTGTTTTAAATTCCATCTTTCTACTGCCTAAATAGTTTACCCGTACAACTGTGCCATGTTCCAAAATCAATAATTGGACGTGCCTTTGACTACCTACAATATGATAGTCTCAAGGATTTTTGATAATGTCCGACATGGTGGTTAATGTTGCTTTTAAAACTATGTACATATTTTCACATTTTAATTTTTGATTCCGTCCGTCAACCCTCGGGAACAACGCCCTGCGGGAATTATTATTATTATTTCATACGTTTATTCAATATCTCGACGACTTTGATGACCTCTGTGGCGCAGTGGGCGAAGGCTCGCCTGAGACGCAGAAGGTTGCGGGTTTGATTCCCGCCGCGGGACAAATGTTTGTATCTGCAAAGATTTGTCTCGGGTCTGGGTTTTTTCTATGTATAATATGTATGTATTTACAAAAAACAATGTATATAAGTAGTATATTAGTCATGTAGTTCCCGTAATACAAGCTCTGCTTAGTTTGAGGCTAGATGATGCTATGTGAAAATGTCCTGCATTAAAAAAAAAACTCAGACCAAGTATCCGGTCACTTGTGAGGCATTACTAAGATCGAAGTCAATAGCAAGAGGCCCTGTGTATATAAACTACTAGCCTCAGCCGACGGCTTCACCCGCATGGTACCCGCGTAAAAAGTAGCCTATGCGTTGTTTTAATGTATAAGCTGTACATTAAAACAACGTACTACTGTAAACTTTACAGTAATATAACTCAAAATCCAAATTATCAAAATCCGTTCATTCGTTTTTATGTGAAAGAGTAACAAACGTCCATCCTAACAAACTTTCGCGTTTATAATATTAGTAGGACTAGCTTCTGCCCACGGCTTCGTCCGCGTGATATCCGGATAAAAAGTAGCTTAAGTATTATTCTAATGTACTCGTATAATCTATATTACTGTAAAATTTCATCAAAATCCGTTCAGTAGTAAAAACTACTACTTTGTTACTCTTTCACGCAAAAGCGTGAAAGAGTAACAAACATCCATCCTCACAACTTTTCGCTTCTATAATATTAGTAGGATATGATAGGAAGTAGGATAAGAAAAAATGTTTTTTTTAAGTGTAGGCGAGACAGATCGAATAATATTGCAGGTATTTAAATAAAGGTGAAACCATTTGGTAATTGCGAAGGTTAATGTTAGTTGAATTAATGCTGTGCTATGGAATGCAATGAGGTATCTGTCAATCCTGACCTATATCAGTTTGGTTAAGACAGATAACGACTTGCCATCCACTAAACGGGCCCATATAAGTGCCGCCCATGAAAGGCAGCGTTGGTGTGAACAGGCATCGTGAGGTGTTCTGCAGTTTTACTAAATGCTACTCCAGTGCTTACTTTGTTATTTTTATTATTATTATTACTCGATTAGGAACGAGAAGCTTCTCGCAGTTGGTTAACTGCAACCCAAGATTTGCGGGTTTAATTCCCGCAGTGGGACAAATGTTTGCATGTCTTGCAGATGCTTGTTCTGGGGTCTGAGTTTTGTGTTACCACGGTACCCACAGTTCCTGATATCCACAATACAGGAAATCTTAGTGTAGGATCAGGATGAGCTATGTATGTATCTGTTACATGTTTATTTAAATTAGAAAATTTATGAAGATGTTTTTGATCAGTTCCTACACTCTATTGTTTTGAGGGAGGTACTCTGATGTCACGTCATAAATTATCCGATTTACCATAATCGTAGAGATCACAACAAATTACGTTTCATATATGGCAGCAGTTATTTTATATAATGCTCCGTGACTGCGTTGATTTATTTTTAACATAAAAACGTTATCGTGGCTTATTGTAACTGTTATATTTATTTTCACGTAACCATTAAGTAAGCACATAAATTGTGCTTACTTAATGGTTACGTGAAAATAAATTGATAAAGTAAATTGGTAAAGTAGCTCCTTTTTTTCGACTTATCTAATTTACAAATATTGAGGATATTTATTCATACAACTATTTACAAGTAGGTATATACAAAAAATACAGTTGAAACAGCTAGCCACCTAAAGACCGTTGCAAACGATCTATAGATAGCTCAACTGATCCAGACCACTATCAGACGGAAGCGTTCCCAAAATACTGGCCGCATTGCCACGCTGAATGGCAATTGAGGATATTGAACTTTATGGTATCAAAATATATTATTTTTATTGATCGGGGATAGTGTAGCTTTCTATAAATTAAATATGTTTTAGAATCGGTGCAGAAGTTCCAGAAAACACCCCCTACAAACGAGCAAACAAAAAATAAACTAACAACAAGCAAAGAAGCATCTGTTGATAAGCGGTTACCGTAACCTATAGACGCTTGCATCACCAGAGACTAACTTGCGCTTTTCCGACAGAGACATAACGGGTGAAAAGTTTCATGCACCTGTAATTTCACCGGCACGCACACCCTTTTAACCGGAACACAGTAATTGTTAGGGTTCTTAGTTAAGCCTACGATTCAAGCAATCGTAGTTAAGATGATTGTATTGATGCGATAATTATTTTTTAAGAATATTGTACATGATAAATATAATGTATGAGGGCGTGTTAAAAATAGTGAGACAATAATGTGAAAATACTGTTTCTAATTATTTACATAATTAATATTAAGCATAGTACTAGGTATTCAGGTAGGTACCTACCTATTTACGAAGCCAGTATGTGAGAATAGCTAAATTCAATTAAGTCACAGTTTATGGTCCAAGTTGTGATAGGGACGCGTAATTTCAGCTACGAAGAATGTAAAAAGTAGTCTAGTTAAAAAAATGGATCAGAAATTAGTTGAAGTTTTGCAGTTGTCAACATTGCCCAGTACCCCTGGCCTTTTCCTTACAAACAGTTAATGGAGATGCTAAGGATGTTAAATCGTGTGGTAATTTTGGAGATGCGAGTTTTGCGGCAGCGGTGCCCTCTGTAAATATAATAAGAAAGATATATTTACAGAGGGCAGTGTCCAATACTTTACTAGAAAATGGATTGTTGAAATGCACTCAGTCTTACTTTCGCTTCCTGAGCAAAAACATTTATCCACGTATTTAATATTAGCACCCAATTTAGGTATTATGGATTGGATAAAAGCTAAAACTTTAGATTATATAAAAGCTGATGAAACTTGTATCCTCATAATGAAGTCATCCTCGTTAATTATAAGAAAATCAATATGCATCTCAAGACTTGGCTCTATAATTTTCTGTACCGACGTGATGAGAAAAAGGAGTTTTTTTAAAGAAAACTTTATTGATCGAGCGATTGAAGCGAGCAAGATCTCTGGGCTTATTTAGATAATCTGATGTTTGTTTTTATGTTACTCTCTTTGTTTGTCGGATAATAACTGACAAACCGTTCATTAAATCTTGATGAAACTCGGTAAGTAGGTAGGTAGTAACATAATTGTGAAGTTTGATAATGAGCTTAATCGGTAGGGGATTTCTGAACTATAGGATGGTGAGATTTTAGTTCGTGGCGAACTACTAGTAAATATTAGCTTATTATAGAGCGTGATTTCACAAAAAATAAATGCCTTTAATCACTATAAAAACTTCTAAGAGTCTAAACTATGATCATAACCTCATCGTGACCATTCGTTGGAAAAGCCGTTAAAACGCTCTTATCGCAAAGGTGTCTGAACGGCTGACAGTTTATGAGTTGCGACAGTGGAGGGCACCACTCGCGTGCTCCGCTAACATAAATCGAACTCTAAATCAGACCTCGAGAATCCACATGGGAATTTAGACGCTTAAAATTTACTTTCCAAAATAAAAAGCTCTCATGAACAGTTTGAAATATACCTACAAATTCCGGCTGATGCAGTGGCATAGAAGAGAGAATAAAGATGTTGGTAACACTAAGAAAGTATTTTATCGCATCCGCACAGTTTAATCCAATCCTCTACAATATCAGCGGACCCTCAAAATTACAATAATAACCTCTATTGATGAACATAAATAGCTTGTAGGTATTCCTGTACCAAGAAAAAATAATTAGTACCTTTAGTGATTTGAGATCAATGAAATCTATAAAATAATAAGCTTGGACATCAAATCACATTTTGCCCGAGCTGATTGAAGACTATGCTATCAAATTAAGCTTCTGTTTTGAAAAGTTCTAATAAAGTGTTTTATTTTTATTTTATATAGTCTAATAGCAATAATATTAAAGAATGAACAATAAAAAACTTTATTTGACTCACTGCAACCCAATTAAATTTAATAACTTAAGTAGAAAAATTCCTGAACAAACAAATATGAAATGCAAGTTTGCGTGTGGTTGCTAAATTGCCGGATTAAAAGTAGCTCATAAATTACTTATTTACCATGAAATCATTTTTTAATGCGTGAAATATCTACGCTTTTAATAAAAAAAATTTGTTACGATGAATGATCTCAAACCTTAAAATAAAATAAACACCTTCAAAGGATAATTGCGTTGATTTATTTTTTATCGTCTTACCTGCAATTTTGAAGACGGCAGCGTTAGTGGTCTAAACTTTTAAAAATCCGTTGAGACAGAAAACTTTTACCGTGACAATATTATTTAGTGAAAAACATTTCTATATGCTTTATGTAGTAAATCCATTACTGTGTCTTCAAGTCTAATGTTTTATGTTGGATTTAATTATTTTCATAACAAGGTTCTGAACCGGTGGAACTCATAAACCATCTTCCCTGTAAAATTTGGATGTTTCTGAATTTCGATAGTTTCCCGTACCACTTTAAGGAGATATCGATTTTCTTTTGCAAGGACTTAAGGTTAACAAATGACCTCTTACGGCAAATGCATAACGGGCTCCTTACGTCGCTGGTATAAATGGAACAGCCAAATATTCATCCATATTCCCTAGAATATTTTTCCATGATCTCAAAAATATCATCAAAATAAATTACTTCAAATTGATTTAATTGCCTGCTCAATGGGCGCTGAGCTTTGACATCACATTTGCTTTTGATATCGACAATTATTGTGGATAATTTTCTTCTACAATTTTCTTATTGTATTTCATATACATATATTATTTTGTCAAATTGGCTGTATTTAATGTGGAATGGGTTCTGTTCAAATATGTATGCAATACTACACAACTCGGAGGTTCGAAACTTACTAAGCATAGTATTTGGAGACTTATTAATAGATGAAGTTTAAGAAGGCCTCTCCACTCGAAGGACATCTTAAAGGTTGCGGGAAGTCGGTTCGTGAAAGTACCTATATTCCACGATCGTTCCTCGTATATATTTAAAATAAATTAATATGGGTCAACGAATTATTGCACATAAATAAATAGAAATTACATAAAATGGTACTATTGGTTACATGGTTGATGAAATAGATGTTGAAGGTTTACATTATTTTGTGAAGTGGAGGATATGTACGAGGACATATCCAGAGCCTTGCACAACACCACTAAGGCTCACTTCAATGGTGTAATGGGGGACTTTAATGGCAAGGTGGGAACGCAGACTGGCAATGAATCCCGAATAGGCCCGCATGGTTATGGAGTTAGGAATCACAGGGGGCAAATGCTTGTCAACTTTCTTGAGAAAAAGAGGCTGTTCTTGATGAACTCCTTCTTTAAGAAACGGCCCCAAAGGAAGTGGACATGGCAAAGCCCCGAAACTGTGACTAAAAATGATATCGACTTCATCATGACGGATACCAAGCATATATTCAGAGATGTCTCAGTGATCAACAGGTTCAATACCGGATCTGATCACCGACTGCTCTGAGATTCTCTGAATATCAACTTGAAGCTTGAAAGAAACCGTCTGATGAAGTCCACGCTCCGACCTAATTCAATCCAAATCATGGCGGGCACTGAGAAGTTTCAGCAGCTTCTCGGTGATAGATTTGTTGCCTTGGAACCCACTAATGACGCTGACGAGACCCTACACAATCTGGTTGAAAAGTTAAGGGACGAGGGCATCAAGTTCTGCCAAAAGCAGCGTACTGGCAAGAAGTCCAAACTCTCGGATGGGACTCTCGAGCTGATGACAAAAAGACGGGAAACCACCCAAGCGACTGCGTCAGAGAGGTCAGATCTGAACAAGCAAATTGCGAAGATGGTACGGCGCGATCTTCGGAACTCCAACACACGCCTCATTGAAGAGGCGATAGAGCGAAACCGAGGGTCCAAAGTATTCAGTCAGCAGCTTGGCAGGAGCCACCTGACGAAGCTTAAAACGCACGACGGAAGGACCGTATTGTCGAAGCCGGAGATATCCGCTGAGATAGAGGATTTCTATGGCCGTTTATACGCTGCACATGCCCCTCGTTCCCAACGAGACGACCACGATTCCAGATCCACCCTGACGCTCCACTATACCGACGAACTGCCAGACATCAGTCAAGATGAGATTGTGTTAGCTCTGAGGTAGATAAAAAATGGAAAAGCCCTCGATAAGGACGGAATTATATCAGAGTTTTTGAAAGCAGGAGGAGCCCCTGTTATACAGGAGCTACAAAACCTTTTTAACACCGTCCTTCACAGTGGGAGAACTCCAAAGGCGTGGAGCGGGAGTTTGGTGGTGCTCTTTTTTAAGAAGGGAGATAAAACCCTCCTTAAAAACTATAGACCCATCTCACTCCTGAGCCATATCTATAAGCTGTTCTCACGAGTAGTCACGAATCGTCTCGCCAGAAGACTCGACGAGTTCCAGCCACCGGAACAGGCTGGGTTCCGCGGAGGATGTGGCACCATAGACCACATTCACACAGTGAGGCAGATTATACAGAAGTCCGAAAAGTATAATCAGCCCCTATGTCTGGCCTTTGTGGACTATGAGAAGGCCTTTGACCTTCGTCGAAACCTGGGCTGTTCTGGAATCCTTACAGCGATGCCAAGTAGGCTATCGTTATATCGAGGTGCTGAGATGTCTCTACGAGGCTGCCACTATGAGTGTCCAAGTACAGGGCCAGCAGTCTAAACCCATTCAATTGCGCAGAGGAGTGAGGCAGGGGGATGTCATATCCCCGAAACTGTTCACGAGCGCGTTGGAAGATATGTTTAAGATGCTGGACTGGAAAGGTAGGGGCATTAACATAAACGGCGATTACATCTCACACCTGCGATTCGCTGATGACATAGTCTTAATGGCGGAGTTGCTATAGGAGCTGAACCAGATGCTGAACGGCCTAGCTTCAGCCTCCCGATGTAACGGTCTTGGCATGAATTTAGATAAAATCAAAGTTATGATCAATGGCCACATTGTTTCAAGACCGGTGGTTGTACATGGCCACCTTCTCGAAATTGTTTCCGAATATACTTACCTTGGGCAGATTCTGCAGTTGGGTAAAAACAATTTCGAGAAGGAGACCAAGAGGAGGATCCAGCTAGGCTGGGCAGCGTTTGGAAAACTACGTGGAGTTTTCTCATCATCCATACCGCAATGCTTAGGTCTATGTTTATTTACGGAGCTTATCTATACAATTATTACCTACCTATACTTCTAGAAAACCTTATGCGACTCTATATTTATTCAATCAAACGAACTCGTGAGAGTAGCGTGATTTAATAAACCTATTGATGAAAACGATGAAAGGGATCAGAACAAAATTCGACCGCGTGACTTCTTTGTGGCAGAATGCATTTTGAAATTTTGCTGCAAATATTTATGAATTTGATAAATATTGGTCTGAAAAATTCAAATTGTAAGCATCACTTCGCCGGCCGTTGGAATCTCCATATTATGGTGCACTGTTTCTATTTCGCATATGAAGAAATTGTTTAGAAATTTGATACGGAGGGTAATATCTATTAATGGATAAACAATTTCCTTTTATCGTGAGTTATGAGGACAGATGACGTAAGTTTTTAATCTGTGATGAATATACCTTTGTTATTTTTCAATTTCATAGCTGCTAAAGGATGAGAATAAGAGCGGCTGCCTTGTGTATCTGAGTTCATATTCAACTGGAGTGAAGATTAAGACTTCTACGTTTCACCTCGCACGTAGCTAAAATAGGGCACAGACTTCATGAGACCATACTCTGAAATGGCTCTCGATACGTCTTTCATAGTAAATATTTGTCTATAAAAACACTTTTACCTTTTTCTACATAATGGAAGCAAATACGAATTTTATACCTGGCCGATGAAAGGGGGCAGCAGACCTCTGTCACAACTGCTGAATACATCAACGCTTGAATCGGGAAGGTATGGGATTCGGGTCATCATTTGCATTAAGTACTCTTCTCATCTGGTTATAATAATGGTCTTGAACGGTCACATAATGCATTCGTTCTTATTTGGAATATTTTTTCTGTGAACTAACTACAGGTTGTACTTACCTACACCCTGAAAAAGGGTAGGCAATATTATATACCACTATATACGGGTACTGGGTCTTTTATAGAAAAAAAAGTTTTTTTTTGTTTAAACTCATCACGGGCATAGTTCTTGTATTAAGAATTCTTAGTACACAGGTCTCATTAGGTAACTCCGACTGCACTTGCAACTTGTTAAGTTATTGAAACTAGTTCAAACAGTTTAGGAGCTCTAGTTTGAAATATTATATACACATGTATTAAACCAAGGTACAATGTAATAGCACACACTTTGTAGTCGTGACCCCAAACCATGCCATGCTGGATATTACAGACGTGAGTGGGGCTAGCACTGTAGACTTGTACTGTACGGAATGAATTACGTGCACTTGACTTTGATTCTCTTGATATAAAGTTAAAATTCAGTTCAACCTACACTCTCTATATAAACCGTTTTTCGTTTACTGATACAGATAACTTATTATCGACATTGGCAATAACATGTTGGCACCACGTCTGTCCCCTTAGAGTCGATTGATTAAATCAAGGATGTTTAACGTAATGCAATGAGAGTACAATTTGTGCCCCGCGACACTCAGCTCCTCTGTTATGTGCATCACGTGTTACGTTACGTGACTCCATCAAACTCCGTACAGTTTGGGTCCGGTGTGGTATCGATAGCGTTATCTGTCAATGGCAAAATGCTCTTATAATTTTGTCAAAGTCCTATACAGTAGTACGATTTAAATTAGATGATTCGACAAATTTCATATGAAATACGAACGCCCAATGGTCAGATTTCTCTAGAACTGATCCAACAATTTATGTTTACATTTTTTTTTGTATTATCGTGAATTTGTTATTATAGTTCTGTTAAATGTTAAAAAGGGTTTAATTTTTTTTAAAGTCCAATTATTCAATGACGCCAAAGAACAAAAAAATTATAAAAAATAATTAGTACCTGCAATTATTGTAATTTAATTACTCACTGCAAATTGGCTTAAAATATGATGTCGAAATCCAACAACATACATGCTGCTATAAAATGTGACTACTGGCGGTGTTAACAGCTCCAAATACTGGAACCGCACGTGCTACCGCCTTTAAAGCTCGCTGGTGACTGACGAGACGGCCGTCACAAGCCACGGGACGGCCGCGGCCGGACATTGGTTGCATAATCGTATTAATTCGGAAACACGAACTTTGCCGAAGCATCTAATTTAGATCGTTCGTTAATAGATCCGAATCCTATCCTACTAATATTATAAATGTGAAGTCTTAGTTGATCTTAACATAAATACCAAAGTTACAAAGTTTATTGGTTACCAACACCTCTTGGTAGACAATAAACTTTGTAATGGTTAAACCAATTTAAATGAAATTTGGAATTATCATATGGAATACGGGGCCGAAAGCGGCCGTGGCACAGCTAGTACTTATATGAATATGTGTGGGTACAACGCAAGTGAAGCTGGGGACAAAATATACTACCAACCAAATCATGCTCTTGTTGATGCAACAATAGTAATACTTGTGTAGTAGTTTTCCTTGCTTTCTGTAGCGCAGTTCCAGGCTCGGCGGCGTACTTAAGTCCCATGTCAAGATATTCCATGCCTAACTATATGAAGTCAATTCATAAAAATTCCCAATTCATAATTCATAAGCTTATTATTATTATAAGGGACACTAGGGAATAGGAACTATTGGGCCTGATAGTATACTATGCCTTCGTGATACTATTTGACATTTGACCCTCCGAAGAACGGGTAAATCACTAATGGTCACCCATCAAACAGACAACAGATAAAACAATATCCGTAATACCTTTTATTTTCACATCTCAACATAAACACTCCCTTACAAAGTTGGAACACGAATACGTAATACGGATACGACCGGAAGTGTCACATTGATGGGAAAATTGGAATGGAATTTGTGGAAAATGATAAAACGACTCGCGAAGTCGTGTCACAGATAATCAAATTCATTTCGCGAGCTTTGATACTTTGACGCTATTTTAGTGCGGAAGCTCCGAGAAGGAGACCACTTTTAACTAAGAGTGTTAAAGATTTAAGATTGGTCGGAAAGTTCAGCAGATCTAGTAAAAGTTTTAATCAAAAGTGGACCTATTTTTTTTTCGTTGCGTTAAGATTTATTTTATATCGCAAGTACGTTGTTTTTACATTTTGTAGTATACAAACAGTTTCCTACTGATTTATTCCTAGATCTCTTCTTATACAGCGTCGTTTTTGTTCTGCTAAGATTTGACTGTTTGTTTTGTTTTAATACGAAAAAAATACCATGAAAAAATTCAATTTCAAAAATAAAACTGGTTATGTGCGATTAAAAACACACAATTATTATAAAAAAATAACATTCGTAGTTACAAGTATTTTGTGAAAATTGCAATTGACTATTTACGTTATAACTATTAAGACAGCAGCATAGGCTTAGCAGTTAAAAAGGCGGGACCCTTTTAGGTACTACCGCGGGACTACCGAACCCTTTAAAAAAATCAGGTTGTGTATCGTTCTTTTCTATTAAATTTACTTGAATTAGGTTAAAAGGTTATTTTTATTAGCCAATGTAGGCTCACCGCTCAAAGCAGTTCTACCAAAAGTATGTTGTAAATCTCCATTTTCATTAGCGCGATAGCACCATTTAAACACAAAAATATTTTCACTCTTCTAACACCTTCATTGAGAATTATTAACTCCCTAATAAATAAACTTTACACAGAAAAATATTACGGTAAAACCGCTTTGCATCTTCGTAATAAATTTAAATAAACTCAGTAAATAGAAAATAAAACTCCCTGAGCGTTTGGATATACAATAAACACGTAGATTCCTCACTAACTCGGGTTAATATTTGTATACGGTACAAACAATGATTTACACGGAAACTCCCCTCTGCCAAAAACCTAACAGAGTAAGTAAGAAATTACGTAATTGCTGGCATTTGCGAATTTTGGAGCTGTTTATGGTTTGGCACTCATTTAATTGAATGCATTTTCAATCTAGGATGAATTCTTTGACAAAACCTGGTGAAAAAATCGGTCCGGAAATAGGCACCAGTACTTGCAATGAGAATAATTATTGTCCAAAGGAAAGTCTTTGAAACGCATTTTTCATCTATACTCATATTATAAAGAGGAAAGATTTTTTTGTTTGTTTGTACCGTATAGGCTCCAAAACTACTGGACCGATTTTAACCATTTTTTCACCAATATAAAGCTAAATTACCAGGAAGTAACATAGGCTATAATTTATTTAAAAAAATAGAGAATAGAAAATAAGAAGAAAATTAAGAAAATTGCAATAATGTAACCCAAAGTAGCAAAATTTTGCCTATAAAATTCATTATTTGGCGCTGAGAAAACTATTAATCATACATAAAAATGATGTACTACATGATTGAAGTACTCATTATCACCTACAGAAAAGTCCGCGAGGGAATATATCTAACTATCATAGTTAAGTCACAATAGCAGCTTTTGTGTTCTAAAATTTAATTAGATCAGCGGCAGAAACAAATGTTGGTTACATTCGTATCGTAGTATTAATTCTTATTCAAATTAATATTTTTATCATCAAGAGTATTTATGTATGAGTAAAATACTTTACTGTTACTTTTTATCCCGATATTCCCACGGAATAGAAACTTACGCGGGTGAAACCGCGGGGCCCAGCTAGTTTATAATAAGTTTGAAAGATTTTCTAAATCGTAAAGTTGTGTGCGTTCGAATATCTAAAATATGATAATTCAGTGTTCAACGAACGATCTTTCCCACGTAAAATTGGATAGGGCTGCCCCTTAAATTGTATTTTAGGTAAGATTTAACTTCAACTGCGACAAACAATTATGTACAGTTTTTATGTACCAGCAAATATATAATGAGGTTCTTTTGGTTGAAACGAAAAATGTATATTTTCCTGAATTTAATAATAGATACGTATATGTCAACCCTAACGGCCTAGCCGTAGATAACAGATAATATTTTTCATGAAGGCATTCAAAAGCGAACCGGAAAATGAAAAAGAGAAAAAATGAAAGAAGACCCACTTTGCAGAGACCTATTAATCTACTTATATGAAGTTGAGTGCCGGATGATTCAGCGATCTGACTTGTGACAAAAGGTTGGATATACTGACCCTACCTAGGTACCCATTTCTATACAAATACGGAGTGATTTAGTAAATAATAGACACTACCAAATCCTGCCGAATCTGAATAACCACTCATATACAGCTACACATCATGTCCGTTAGTTGAACAAGGAATTGTGTAATCACGAGTCTTTAACACGAGGCTAAGTTAATAGAACAATAAGAAAATTATTATAAACTAGTAACAAAATACACATTTATATGTTATGAAGACAGTTCTTGTCTTATCCTTTTATAACGTGTTAATGGTGATAAGAAACTACTACTATCGATGTATTTTTAGTCCTAGTATCTGTTGAGTAATATGCCTGTCCGCCTTTAAATTACATAAAAAACGGTACCTATTCAATTATTTATTTATTTTTCTGTTTATAGCTTGTGTTTTTATTTGATTTCGATGTAACCTTGATCAATAGCAGTAACTTTTAAGGAATATCTATGTAATATAAGCTTATATAAACATTTACCTACTGTTTCTTAAAAATAAATAGGTCAGCATTATTCTAAAAATAGATCAGCAGCACAAAGTCTGTTCAAAGGCTTGCTTATAAATTCAGGGTTTGCCAAAATAGCAATTGAAAAGTTTCAAAAGAAGGATTATATTGCAGACATTGGCCGCTGTACTCACATATAAGCAGGTTACCGTCGACTGTCTACCGGCAATCTAGCACAAAGCTGGGTACCTGCTATTACATTGTTTGCGAGTTTACAGAAGAGTAGCGATCATATGATGAAATTCTCGCGTAAACAGGTAATAATAAAATATTTTTAATACTAGATCTGAGATTTGTGGTCCAGCCAGCCCTATTAAGTATTATTATGTTACTGTGATGATCCAAGGCTACGTCGCCATTTAAAGAATTCTACCTCTAACCATCTCGTTGTCCGTAAAAATGTACCTAATCCAGCAGATAGAGGGTTGACAACAACCTGCTTTACAAGTAAAGGCTTCCATTGGAAGCGTCGCCGGGTTGTAATATCCGGTCTGATCTCATCTAAACAAAACAGCCCCTAGCATCCAAACATACAATCTTCGGGGCTTGTATTTGAAAATGGAAAGAAGCTTAGCTATTTTTAATCTTCACTATAAACGCAATAAAGCATGAACGAAGCAAATTACTCGTCGCAAATGGTGAAAAAAGAACAGGAGAACACGGTTGATTCTCAACGGCCGCACTCAGGCCAATATGACAAATTTGACAAAAATTATCACATTATATTTGTGTAAAACATCATTAGTTAGCTTACTGTTTATAGGTAATATTTGTTTTATGATAATTTTGGTGTGCTTATTGATTAGCTCAGAAAAATACCTTGTTTGATGCCTTGACCTTGTTTGATTGAGGGCCTTTGATGGTTTCAATTTCATGTCCAGTCTGGAGATAAATAACGTGAGAAAAACTTATTTCTATAGATTCATTTTGTAACATCATATTCAAAAATATTAAGGATTTCTTGTTTCGGTTACGATGTCGGCTATGTATGCAAATGCAAAATACTATGACATGGAGATGTGTCCTGATATGATCCGGAACGCAACGCACTCCGCACTGTTAAAGATAACAGAGTTTTATGGTATTCTTTGCATGAAACTCCATACTGCAACGCACACTAATCAGCATCGTAAGCTAGATAATGACCATTGAGTGTCACCCAGTCATCACTGAGCAGTACTCCAGATATAGCCGAACTAATACCGTGGAGTTGCTGAGCCATTTTGGCGGTAAATTTACGTGGAGTTGACAGCTGGTTGACGGCGAGGTGATGAGGAATGGCGGTGCTGAACCGGCGCAGTGCTGATATTGTAACTTTAAATCTAGCTTAGTGGTATGTTATCACGACCTTAGATAACTGGGATTGTTATTGGAGCGCGCGCTAGCTAAATATGGTTTCGTTGTTTAATAACAACGAAATAAACAAAGGGTCGATGTAGTGATGTGTTTAGAAACAGTCCTGTTTTAAGATATTTTTACACCTATTATAGGATTTCATCTTGGTAACTTGGTCCTTCTCCCTTTCATTCCAACCACAACCACAACCGTTTGATAATGAACTAATAGGTGCCACTAGAAAACTCGTAACTATCATTATCAGTTAATGAAAGTTCTGGCGGTACCTATTTGATTATGATTCAACAGCCTGTAGAAATAAACAACTGAACCAACAAGGCCAGTTGAGTCAGATTAACGGTCCTGAGCAACCTCTTTATCCACTCTCAAACAATAAAATTGCCATCGGATCATCGGGTGGGGGCTTTTATAATGCGTCGTCGGGTTCGTGGTTACCATTCTAGAACCTTTATTTCCGAGCGGCTGGCGGTTCTGTGAGCTATTGATCGATTTTCGAATCAACATTGAAGGTGGCCAAAGGATCATTGGATTGGCCAAGCATAGTCTGCTAGAGTATGAAAATATCCTTCAGAGCAGCGTCCCGCAATATCCGGCAGCATACCTTTTTTGGACGTAAGTTTCTGTCATCTTTCACCCTATCTATAACTAGTCCTGGTACTCGACAGGTAGGGTTAACGGTTGTGAAAGCCCGGTCTATCTGCCTTATTAGGGTGGTCTATAAACTCCGACACCATGGTCGGCCTTAACTCATACAAACTGGCTTCGCTGACTTGAAATAACCAAAGAACTTCCCTTATTTTGTCTCCTCACTATCTCCAAGACGCGGGATATACCGAAGAAAGACATATAATAAATGTTTTAACCCGAAAACGATAAGGCCTCGTTTGCATACAAAGTTCGTTCGCTTTAATTACAACCCCCGCGGACACACTTATAACACACTTTCTTAGGGGTTAGCATCAGCGGGTGTAAAAGACATAGTTTATGAACGGTTTATTAGAAATCTTAATTAAGGGGTCGTTTTGTGAACGATATTGTTATCTTTTGTATAGATACAAATCTTAAGTTTAGGCAGCGTTGCTACGTAGGTAGGATGTACAAAAAAACAGATAAATAGGCGTAAGAACATGTCATAACATTATGCTCATCTGCACTTAGACTTAGGCGTGTCTTAGTGGCAATTTCTATGTAAAAATTATGAAACGCCTAAGTCATTGCATAAGCTCAGTGCAGATCAGACGGGCATTAGTTACCAACCAAAAGGTGGACGGAATAGCTTCTAAGTTTCTGTACTGCCTTACCCTGTGATGTTTTTGCGTTGCTATGTACTGCGCTATCCTTTGTCTTGTAAGCTCACACTGACACAATCAAAATATTATTTTATCTAAAAAACATTACATAAATTCTAAAGTACATTCATTCTGCCTATACTATTATTTTTCTTGTAATATTTTCAGAGCAGTACCTGCAACTCTCCATTTCCTTTGTCCCGCTTGCTCCAATAACAAAGCCCCAAAGAATAATTAGTGCTCGGACCAAACTTGCCTCTTCTTAATTATTTTGCTGCATTTAAACTTGGTATACCAACAACCTCTCTCTCTCAATGAATATTCAGAAAAAAACTTATATTTTCATCTGTAAAATTGTATTTAACGAGTCAGGTCGAATTCCTTCTACCTTCCAAAAACATTATGCTCCTACTTTTAATGATCTAATAGGTACACACAATTATCGTCGATGAAAAAACATTCAGAAACACTGCTGCTATATTGAACTACGAGTATAACTGTGAATATTTTACCTAGCTACATACAAAGATGCTCAGCTTAGTAATGGAGCACCTTTTGGCACCTTTCGGACACGGAACTCAAATACAATTTAATTTTTATTTACCGCGTATGTGTATATTCAATTTATGGCTCCTATTAAAGACATTGCATTGGTGAGTGTGCTCAGATCGACAGTCCAGGCACGTAGACAACTCGTGTCGGTGAACGTAGAATATTAACAATCCGGACTGTGGCGACTTGACTGTAACATCGCTATCACATCGACGACAGTTGCACGGAATGCTCGCTGTGTACTCAACCATACTGGTGTTTACCTTAGCCAAGTACTAACATATATCTAAGCCATCTGCTAATCAAACGTGCGCCTATAATAAGTTTAACCATAGCATGATAATACAAAACTAACAGCACTTTGTGAATACTTAACAAATAAAATTTGTGAAAATATGTGCTCTTTGTAGTTTTTTTTTTCAATAAAACTTTTACACAAAGTGTACGCACAATACTATTGACTTTGTTAAATATAAATAGCCTTTGTTAAACAGCTATGCTATTTTGCATGCGTTGCTTTTCGTTTAAACCTTTTACGTCTGTGACTCATATCATGTAGCTGCTCTGTACTATTGTGTAATAGGCATTGTAATGCTCGCTTCGTTTTGTAACACGTTACAACATTCAATGATACAGGGTCGCCACCTCACAGTTGCTTAAACTACGGCAGTTTTCTGCAAACTGCCTTTTAGCAGACACTGAAAAATAAAATCTAGTTCAGTATGCACACCGCAGCCTCTGAGAAATGAAAAGAGTTTACCAATAGTTTTGCATGGTAAAGAGTTTTGTGCAAAATGCAAAATGTATTTTGGCTAGAGCAGGAATTCCAATTATCGTGGTTTACTCGATGGTCGGTGCGTGGCTGGATTTTGTGCAAATCGCTAGAAAGTTTACACAGTTTTGTGCCATTTTTAGGCACATTCAATTATAAAGCAATTTCAAATCGATTGCTGTGAAGTCTCAGTATACTACTACTTACTAATCTCTGGCAGATCATAGCTGATGTACCACCACCATCAGCTATGACCAAATGTGCTCAACAAGAACAACTGCGAATTCAGAGCGTTTTACTATAATTCAGAATAAAAGTTCTCAAATGCAGATCGCAAACTGGAGAACGCTGTGTGTCCCACACAGCGTTCTTTAGTTTACGATTTAGGAAGACCCTCTATGCAATTCACCGATGCCAGAATTATAATATCTGTGCCGATAGCATCTCCGGGATGACGATAATAATATATGAATTAAGTGGTTCAAGAGCTTTTATTGGGGTGCTTATTAAGAATAGTCCATTTCCAGCAGTGGACTTCTTCAGGCTAATAATGATAAATTGGCTTTTACAAAATACCTCGACTTCGATGTACGTAACTTTCGTAAGTGAGTAAAGAGGTAAATTTCTTCATTAATACCATACCCAAACAATGCCTTAAGGCTGTACATAGGCATCCTTTATTTGTATTGTACACACAGTAAATACATATAATGATATGTACAATGATAGGCATTTACATTACTGGAACTTTTACTAGAAACGTTAAATCCGAAAATAATAGTACCTATAGGTACAAGACGCGACGTGGAGGGAGTGTATCGCATTCCTGGTGAAGATTTTCGGAATAATTCGAAACAATGTTTGTGCCTTCACCGATAGTACCTAGTATCTAATTCACGATAGTGTTGAATGCTAGATTTTGTATAAAATAAATTGCCAGCACCTTTTTACCAGCGCTTACCAGGTTCATACATGAAATTACCTTCTCCGGCAACCCGGGACACTTGGCTCAAATTCATAGTCAAATAAAGGCTCCCCTGGGGCACTATTCTGGCACTATGTAGACTATAGAATAGACCTGACGTGATACGAAAAATGGCTGTAGTACCAACTTTCCGGGTTCATAATTCTACTTGCATAGCATCGAGCTATCAGCATCGTTCCACGTGGGAGGCTCTTTACGTTTTGTATGCACGCCACATGCTAGTAAGATTAGGTTGTAAGTTCGTGAGCATTATCTGGGTCTTCCTCCTTTTTGTTGGCATTATTTCTGTGTGTCCAATACACAGCGTCATCAGTGGCATAGTAGGTAAGTTGTTGTTGGCTGAGACTCCTGAGACTTCAAAGGTGCAAGTTCGATTTTTGGCTAATATTTGTATGGGTGTTGTGTGTTTTCACAGTACTTACATCAGCCCGTCCATAAAAACATAGTTTATTTCTATTTAGAAAGCATAGATTTTGAGTAAATGTGAAAGTGATCGAAACTTAGTTTTAGTTTAAGGAGAGGACCGAAGGAGAACTCCTCTTAAATTTCAATTGAATAAACTATATCTCACTTCACGCCAAAATTACTCGCTCAAACGTGTACATTTTGTTGTTATTTTCCAGGACATACGTAACCAGTAACTCATTTCCTCATTTTACGACCGCTGATGTAGTTTAAAACAGTATTCAGTTTATGCTCATTTAATGCTACGAATTTCAAATAGAACTAACGATGTGTGTTCTATTGTTCCTCTCTCCGTTCGAGTGGTCAAACATTATTGTATGCGACCGTTTCGCTCCAACCATCATGTGTTTGCACTCGAAATTCAGGCACCTGTCAAATAACTATAGAAACTGGGGCTCACCACTACCTTATTGCGAAATATCATCAATCAGACAGAAATGTCCGTTGCTGGACAAAATCCTCAATAAAAGGTATACCGTGATCGTCAATCAATTTTATTTATTTGTGAAAGTTAGCTTGCTCTCCTTGCTTACGAGTACTAATGACTGACGTGAAAATGAAGAGTGTTGTCGGATCCTAATAACGTTTGGTTTTAAATAAAAGTCTTGGTCGCCAGCTATTGGTCTCATACATGCGCTTAAGATCGCGCAACGGATGGAGCGAGCGATGCTTTGAATATAAGTAACTACGCGCAGTACCGACAACTCTTTGGAAGACAGTTTCTTGAATGACCAAAAACCAGACGACGCGCGAGGCAGTGTATAAAGGCCCCCCAAATACAGTGGGTGGTTACGGAATGATAAAGAAATAAAAATGATGATGGTAGTGCCCCTGTTAATATTGGTTTTATAACCGATTGAACAGGTAAAGGACTTTACATGTTGCTGGGTAATTTTGTCTGAAAATGAACATGCAAATACCTTCATCAAAGTTTCAAATGACAAACATTACTTCAAGGCTGCAAATATTTGATTTGTTAAATTATCTATTTCTCCAGATAAAAGGCAAACTGGAAAAACTCATTATGAAATAAAAATAAGACAGAGTTGTCAGAGTTGTTGACAGTTGACAGTTGACAGACTAGCCAGCTGCGACGCAAGAGGTGCTGGTTAGATCCTTATGGATCAAATTTTCGCATGTTCTGCAGATACTTGTTACGTGTTTGTGTGGTACCACGATACTCGTAGTTACGATACCCACGATACATGTTATTCTAGTGCGGGGTCAGCTAAATAAGCAAAATCATAACTATGTTAATATTATATACAAAGATATGGTTTTGATTATTTAGCTTCGGTTCAGGGTCTTCTTCCTCTGCCTGTCATTGAGAAGAAATGGAAGAAAGACAGATTCCAATACGAGGCTAAGTCAGTTTTCTAAATACCTGCACGGTATTTGTTTGTCCACATTTATGTCTATCAACAAACAAAAGCTATTCATGCCGTTGTCGCAGCTGCGGGTACCACATTTTGTTTGCGAAGTGGCCACAGAAGACTCGTCGAGGTAAAACAATTGGCCGGCCTGGCGTGCTCCCAATTGTCCTGTTTGTGTGTACGAGTAACTACAATACTGACCTAAGTAAATTTAGTCTTCAGGACGCGTTTATCCAAAGCCTGTGATGGGCTAGCGCTGAACGAGTTTAGCTGCAACAGTTTGCGGAACCAATAATAGATATGATGATCTTTTTAAATGACAAGATTTAACTTTAGTTGAGCATGAATATAATTTGTATGGTTCTTTAAACGGACTAAATTTGTTTGATATATTAGGTTAATAAAATATGTAGGTTAGTAAGCTATTAATAATGCCCTGAATAAGTTTACAAGAAAGCGGATAATTTTGGTATTTTGACCCATGATAGGATTTGGTCATGATCTAAGCAAAACATGGTTGATTAGACAAGCATGACAACCAACTTCATCATCAACAGCCTGTTATAGAAATTCACTGCTAGGCTTCCCCCAAAGAGTGCCATGACCAACGATTACGAGCCACCTCAATCCATCGACTTACCGCACCTTTGAAATGTCATCGTTCCATCATTTTTAGCCTTTCTACACTGCGTCGCCAGGTTGTCATTCGAGTATCTTTCTCCCCCAACGGTTGTCGATTCTGCAAGCTCAGAACAATTACTTGATTCAATAAAACTAATATTATAAATGTGAAAGTACATACATTTGAAACCAGTTAATTTAAGTTACTAGTCACTTAAACTTAAACTTAACTTTAGTCATTTAAACTTGTATAAAGGTCAAACTTAAGATACTTGTACCTGGGTAATACGCGAGCGATGCCAAACTTATTTAATTACTTCCAAAAATTTACTAACTTTTATTTCGTTTAGGTTTGTGGGAATCAATACCTCAGTTTAACCAGACAGCTTTAAGGGCTACTAACGTGATTCGATTGTCTACTAAGCTATATAAATGCCATGAAACGATATGCATTTCATAAAGCGCCGACTCTACCTGCACTTTCTCATAGAAATCTGTCACAAAACCTTAGTATTTGCTTGACTTTAGTGCAGACGGACATCATTCTTTATTACGTTAGATTAGATACTCTTTCTATGAATTGCTTTGTACGGATTTATCACCGCTCACGACGTCTTTCAGATTACATCTGAGGGCATTAGTATTCCCTGTACGCGACCGTGGAAACCTCATTTATTTAAATAGCAAAAACTCTGGAAGTAGGAATCATGCTTTGACTTAATATTTCAGCAAAGTTTCTGTTAGATAAGTCGAGTAAGGTAAGAGATGAACCTACCGCTTTTTACTGAGGTAAGGAAATGTAGGAGAATAAACCCTATTTAAGAACAGTCAACTTCAGTCAGTCTTTTGAGCTCACCAAAAGTTTAGATTTTTGGGAGATCCATCTATTACAGGTTCAATTTAAGCTACGATCAAAACTTGAACTTCTTTAATATAGCACGTTTGTAGGAAAAGTGAACCATAATGTGCCCTCTCAAAGATAAAAGGCATTTTACATATTGGTTTCTACCTCTGGCCTGTTTAATATCTAACATCCAAAATAACCAAAAGAAACGTCAGCAGTAGAATAGTAAAGTACGTGGTATAATCCAAAACAACCTTTGCTTTTAGAAGACTAGTTTATAAAATTAGATGTCACTTCAGACGTTCAGCTAACCAACATTTAAAAAAATCATAGAATTCCAGTCTCATCGTCTACAAAAAAGGCAATGAAATGTAAAAAACAGCTGAGGACACAATGATCATGAATACATAACAAACAACAGCAGACACCTACATTGTTCAGTGAATTTCGTGCGTGCGCTGAAGTGTAGTTCCATTTGCGACCTTATATATCAACTTCGGATGAGACCTTGGTCACATAATTTGAAATTTTAGCATGAAGAAAATATAGCAAGCAAGAGTCGGACGCCTTATAAAGCTCAAAAATCATATCGTTACCACACTACCTCCTTCTCAGTGTCGCGGCGGGCGAGTTAGGCTCAAGAGACACCTCTTGCGATCTTGGGTTCGGTTCCCGCTGCGGAGCAAATGTTTGCATGTTCTGAAGTTATATGTTCCTGATTTGAGTATTTAGTACCATACTCGTAGTTCCTATTACCGACGACGCAGGAAAACCTTGTGTGGGTCCGGACTACGTATAAGACTGTTGGATGTTTATTTATTTACAAAAGTTGAATCATCAAAAAACTTGCGTTTATTCACTTAAATAAAATCTTTAGTTAAGTTGTAATTTTTGTCTTTAACTTCTTTTATCACAGAGCACCACATTATTTTAAAGCTGGTTACCACTAGTTTTAATAAGAGGGCCTGTCTTATCAACAACACTACCACAAACAATTCGCAGAATTTTCAAACATAGCAATATCTAATGAACATTTCGTGGACGCTGCATCCTATTTTCACATCCGATTCGCAAAAACACTTTAGAGAACAAACATTGGAGTAAAAATACGAACTAATTAGAGTGAGGCGAGTCGAGTGCGGGAAACCGAAAGAATTGGATTAAATCATAGATTCACTGTGGGCACCTAGAAGTAAATCCAGTAGCGCAAAGATGAAGCTGATTTTAATACTTAAATTCTTTAATTATTTGGAAAAGTGCATTGGCAAATAAACGGCTGATTTTTATTGATTAAATAAGTTTTGCTTTGGTCTTTGTAAGTCCAGTAGTGC
This sequence comes from Perizoma flavofasciatum, assembly GCA_958496245.1. Lineage (NCBI taxonomy): Eukaryota > Metazoa > Arthropoda > Insecta > Lepidoptera > Geometridae > Perizoma > Perizoma flavofasciatum. Next base: position 10,832,881 of record OY292419.1, on the reverse strand, counting down.
AAACATGGAATCAATTTTTAAATAACCGGCAAGTGCGTATCGGACCAAGCACAGTGTAGGATTCCGTAGTTGCCCATAAACTTATATTTACTACCTGTTTTACACAACTTTCATGATAAACTACAGTTTTTTACTTCTAAGAGTGTCTAAGCTAAGCCGCGGACAGACATACAGCAAAAAGGAAGGACATGGTAAAACTATAAGGGTTCCTTGTTTACTACGGAACACTAAAAAGGTCATCCAGCTATGCGATGGTTTCACAAAAGGCTATAGGCATCTTCTGTGATTTGTTCAAATTGTGTAAACTAAGAAACATTATTATTAGCTTACTTATTTTGGGGTAATAGCCTTTTGGGGTTCAAAAGGCCCCAGGACCCATGGGAAACCGAGGCCCTTCCCGTTTTCAAAATTCTTTAACGGCGACTGGTCGAAGCCATACGTGACCAGAGAACTGGCTTTTATCTGGGGCCAACGCATTGCCATTCAGCGTTGCAATGCGGCCATTATTTTGGGAACGCTTCCGTCTGGTAGTGATCTGGATCACTACTAGACGTCAGTAGAGCTGACGAACTATACATCGTTTTCAACGGTATAGTTAGCTCTACATCGTTAACAACTATAATGAAATAGCTTACTATTTCATTATAGTTGTATGTAGTTATAGTTGTAACTATAATGAAATAGCTTACTATTTCATTATAGTTGTATGAATAAATGTATTTAAACTTACTAAAAAAAAGAAACATTGTTCAGGAAACTACGTCACTTGGATATAAGGGGTGTTGCTTTGAGTTTATCACTTCTAACTTAAATGATACAAAAAGATGACGTTAATGGAAAATAAGACTTTAGATGAATTCATATTGTAAAAACGGGAATTTTCACGTACTGCACTATCGGTGGTAGTGCACGGCGCGACGCGGAAGGAGAAAGTCGCAACCACTCACCCTGATGAAGACTCTCGGAATGAGTCGATACTTAGTCGGTGCCTTCACCGATAGTGCAGTACGTGAAAATTCCCGTTTTTACAATATGAATAGTCAAGTTCACGATAGTTTTTGGGCTTTAGATGAATGTTTTTATATTTACATGAATGATCAAATCGAACTTGTGTATTATTTGCAAATGACACTTCACTTTTATTCAAAACAAAGGACGACACAGTATTTTTATATATTAGTTAGCTTCAATGGCTCACATATAGATAATTTGTCCGCCTGGTTTATAATTTGGCATCTTTCTAGGTTTTGGGTATCTCTAGTCCGTGCCAAATACTTTTTTAATGTCATCGTACCAACGTAATTTTCTCCGCTTCTGTAGATAAAATACTGAATTTCATAATTTACATTGGTTCTTGCACATTTCTCTCTGTGCAAATCTCGTAAATTGAATATTGGCATTAGTATGCGCGACGACTGCTTTTGCTCAGAACTAAAACTGCATTGTTACTGTATGATTTTTATTAACTTAATTAAAAGTTTCAATTATGTAATGAACTTCTATTTATCTGCTTTGCATTCTGCTTTAATTTGATATCTGGAAAAAGGAATTTCAAACAAATTGTAAAAACGGTCTCCTTATACATAATTATTTTTAAAATACATATTTACCAAAAACTGCTTTACATCTTTCTGATAGTGTAATTTCTAATTCAATAGTAAGTAGAAAACAAAACACTTAAAGAGTGCTTATCAATTATTTAAAATTTTAAATACGTAAGCATTTAATTTTTATATGTGATTTGATGGTGATTTGTTTAAGTACTAGTAGTAAGTTGAGGTTGCTTCGAGCCGAAATATACCAAGAATTTTGAGCTGTATTCTGTTCGATCCTGGATGGTTACACGTGGGAAATCAGGGGTTTAATAGGTTGATATTTTGGGCTTTTATAAAGTCTTTGCAATTTGTGTGTCATTTTTATAAGGCTATTGTTTCATATGATTTAAAGATATAAACAATGAAAACAATGCAAAGTTTCAAAACAGTAGAACGCAACCAATGCTTATCAAAATAATTGAAACCTTTAATAATCTGGGTAGATACTTACATAACTACTTTCACCATTCTATAAGTAGGCATAAACACCTATCGGTTGGCAGAAATTTCAAACCATTTCAAATCCTGCTTACAGAGCTTGCTGTCAAAACAGAATTCGTCATTGCATGTTATATTTTGTTTACCGGTGATAGATACCCAATTTCAGACGGATCAAACTGAATATCTGCTCTTGACGCAGTCAAGGTTTAAATAACTAACTCATTTCATACTAACGACAGACTAACAGAGAAATACTGAAACGCAACTCAAGCTTAAAATAGAGTTGGAAAGTGACAGCGCTTCAGGCAATGTATGAAGTCATCATTTTCTAATTGTTCTGACGTATCGTTTTAGTATTCTCCGGCAAATTTTAAAAAGATGAATACAAAAATACATTCTTACAGACACGGTTAACTGATTTAGACATTCGTCCACATAACCTAGCATTACAATAACTAACAATAGACTCAATTCTGTATTCACTTTATTAAGCTAAAGAAGAGCTGTAAGTCTGGTACCTACTTAAATTAGGAATGTTAAACTAAAATTTTTACCTCTAGCTCAAGGTTTGCTGGAAGAAATCTCTTTTTAGGGTTCAGATCGCCTTTGTACGTCAATTAATAGTCCTTTTTTGTAAGTGTTTATTTGTGTGTAGTAGTAGTTCCCAAACCCCTTCATATTATGTGAAATTCTCATATTTTTTGTGTCAAGCAGAATAAATATAAAGATTTTGTCAAATGGCAATATTTTTGTATGTTGGAACCGTAGAAACATAGAAGAAATAACCATCACATACTAGTTAGGTATTGATAACCACTACGTAGAATAAGAATGCTGAACCTGGTTCATAAGGTTAGATGAAAAGTTTATTTCTGTTGCAAAGCACATCTTTGACTTCCTCGAGTGACAAAAAATTTTGAATTTTGGTTTGTCATTTTAAATAATTTCAATTAATTCAACTATTTTGTTCACAGAATTTATGCTGCCACAACTAAAATATATTCGAATTGTAATTTAGTATTTTTCCGTCAGTGTTTCGTGTGAAAAAATCTAAACCAATATGAATTTTTCAAGGTTTCTACAAATTGACCTCTATGGCGAAGTGAGCGAAAGTCTGCCTGAGATGCAGAATGTTGCGGCTTCGATTCCCAGCGCGGGACAAATGTTATACATATTTGTCTCAGATCTGGGTGTATTCTATGTTTATGTATGTATTGACGAAAAACTGTATGCAAGTAGTATATCAGTCATGTAGTTCCCATAACACAAACTCTGTTTACATTTGGGGCTAAATGATGCTGTGTGAAAAATGCCCAGCATTATTTATTTTCTTAAATTCAAAAACCAAAAAAAATTTTTTTTACAGCTTTCCTTTGACAGCGTTGAAAATGTTGTCGTACCTTTTCTTTTAGTTTATTATTTAAAAATGTACAGTTTCAGTGTTGTCACCTTAGAAAATATAACACAACTTCGTTACCATCAACACTAATTTGAACAAATACATTTTTTGCTGTCACAAATGTAGATCAACCAATGTAAATATTGAACTTTTCGATCAAATAAAAATATGTATTTAGTACACCTGCAACAACATGCTACATGCAACAAAGTGATGTTTTTTTTATAGACCACTAAAGTAACAAACAAGCATATTGTACTCCTGTTGGTAAGCAGTTACTGTAACCTTTGGACGCTTGCAACACCAGTGGTATCACTCGCGCATTACCGACCCTGCGGTGCGAGCACGGAGTTACCGATCGATAAATTTTGACATAAAAAATCGAGTAAATGGCACTAATCGGCACTACGTCGAATTCGGTAGCATGGAACTCCCTATATTAATCGATCGATAAATTCGACAAAAAGTACCGAATTTATCGAAAACCTCAGCATGTATCTTGGTTTTGACATATGTGATAGCTAAATTATGTCGATTTGACAACCTTCATCGATAATTTTGTCGGCTTTGGAAAAGTGCCCGATAACGTTTATCGAGTCAATTTTAAATGGATTTTGGACATTGTATGCTGATTGTGGGCGAAAGGAAGGTGCTTTGGTACTTCGAGAGAATCATCAGACGGCGTCTAAGAGATACCAATGATCCTCTCGATCGTTTGTTTCACGCGACTTTTTCTAGTGACTAAAATAATCGTCCTTGTCCTTATTAAAGGAATTGAGGATGATCTGACAAGATTGCGATCCAACGGACTGATGTGCTTACTTTTGTAGATACCGTCTACTTAACTTATAGGTTAACCTATGTATCTACTTGAAAAATCATTTTTAGGCCATCACTGCTGTACGATTCTACACTGTAGGAAGCTACTAAAGAAGCATTGTCCAAGAGTTTAACTTGGCGTGGGACAGAGGACTCATAATATCATAAGTTTCCTTTGCACTAGTGCAGAGACTTTTTCCAACAACATCAAGTTTCCTAGCCCTCCGTAACAAAGGAGGGACCATTGCCCATGACTACCAGGATGCCTGATTGGAGGCTTGGCACCGTTCTGTGTAGTACTTACGACGTTTATTTGTAACAAAACAAATAAACTACGTTTTATAATGTTATGTTTATTATTTTGGTACCAAAACGTGAAAATCTCATTGTGTGTCAAATCACAGAGAAAAAACCACTACGTTTATGAGACAGGACAGAGCACCTAGCCAATTGAACCTATTTTTATGGACATTGCAGGGTATTCCAATACCAAAATGAAGAAATTATATAAAAATAAAAAATACCGTCATCTCGATATAGTACGACCTATCTATGTTTCACGGGGCCTTGGACGTGCATGGACGTACGAGTCGCTTCGCTATATTATGATGATAAAATTGTTGACGTAGATAGTCAAGAGGGGTCTTACGTGACAGTTTTAGCCACTTTGATCATGTTGACACCCTCAAAACCAACTGAAAATCTTTTATTATCATACTACATTATTTTAATTTGTGAAATAAGGTTAGGACAATAAGGGCATTTACAAAGTCGCTTGGAATTATTCTCGCATGCGTGTTTTCATAACATGAAACGACAGGAGTAAACAATATAACCGATAGAAGATCCACAGAGTATTGCAAGGATGTCTATATACCTTACCGGAACCCGGTTTTACTGTGATAATGATAACAATATCCCATATTAAGCATCCCAGTGTTTTCGTGCCTAACCGTAAAACAGTATCCGCCATTATTTCCCATGCAATTTCATACAAAAGTTTCAAACTCCTAGTTTCCACAGGGTGTGTGTCGAATGATGAACGAATGAATGGTACTTTTCGTGTTGCCATTAATTGAATCGATAAATTTTCGACAAATGAAAGCCCTCGACATAGACTATCGATCCCAGTCCCATGCTTCGGTCTGTCGATTAAATTCGATAGATAAAACCAGTTTGACGATTCGATAAGTTTTTCGATCAGAGTCCCATACTTGCTCTGCTGAGACAACATGGTGCAAAATTTCGTGTGAATGTAATTTTACAGGCACCCATAACCTAAACCGGAACGTAATGTTACGCGTCTTGCATACATTAAATACCTTACCAGCTGTTTAAACTTTTTTTATATGCTGTGAGTTGGTGTAAAATCCTGATGCAATCATTCATCCAACTCAATGTTTTTATCCGCTGTTACGAATGGCGGAAAGGGAATTTAGTAAGCTTTGATGAATAAAACATTTTTTTTGGTTACCTACCAACATCTGAATAAATGTATCACACGTTTTACCAAAAAAAAAAACCTATGAACAAAACATATTCATTTGATTCAACCATAGCCAAGTGATCTATTCTTGCATTATCGCTATGATTTAAATTTAAATGTTTGCCAAATGCTTGAATTTTTTTAAAGAGGTTTGATAAAAACGTCTCCCTATCAATGACATAGTTTCAATTTACCGTAAATCGTTTAAAGGTTTTTAGGCGCACCGCCCGCAACCAAATGTTAACAAAACATCAGCAGGAGACTTATTAAGTAACGTGGCATAGTCATAATTATATCCTAAAATGATAGCAACGAAACCACGATATTTGAAATGATAGAAATTATATCACTGATTATCTTTTTTAAGCGCCAAGCATAATTTGTCTATACAATATGCCCCCATAAAATTGGGACCACCCATTAGGTGTCGGTGAAATTAAGACTTAAAATTTGTCTTTTAGGCAGGAAACACATTAACTATGCACATAGTGTTACAGATAAGGGATTAGCGACGGTAATGGCTTGCTTTCCTGTGGGCTCGTATGACTGCTTATCCTCAAATAACATATTAAAAACATTTTTTTTTTGAGTTTACTTTTCTTTAACAATAGCACCAACCACAAAACACTGAAGAAAATAATAACTTTGCCACTAAATGTATGCAATGCTAATTAACGAATCAGCATGCGTTAGCATCCTAGTAGTCTGTCAGCCGCAAGCGGCCGATCAAGACTGACTGTAAATCACTTAGCACGATGTAAGTGACACTCGTTATTATCTGGTTACCGCTTTTACTGTAACGATAATTAAAATAATTATAGGTTATTTTAATTATCCTATTTCATGCACACTTTCCATCAAAAGCAGTCAGAGCAAGCAGCTAATAAAATGGTAATATAAGTCCTAATATAAGTTTATCTCCTCTTTGACAAAATTCCAGTAAAGTTAGCTTCTACGAAAGAACCATAATTTTAATCATAATTTCAACGTTTCTCAGAAATTAAAAACTTACAGGCTTTGAAACCTCAAAATTAAAATTATCTTCAACATGTAATTAATTTATAATATTAATAAAAAACTGTTAAAAATTTATATAAAACAAGAAAGTATGCGAACTGCATTTTCTTGGAAGTTTACTTGGAAAAACGATTGAAAAACGGCAACAATCTGGAGTCAAAGTTATGTAACAACTTAACGCCTACGTCTGCAAGTCATCGCACCTGGTCTGGAAAGTTCTACTTGATTGAATTTAGTGGGATTTGCTTGCTGTTTCTCTTGGAATAAGATTATATCAAAATGTAAAGGAAATTCGTAATGTCAAGCGGAGAGAAGACATAAGCAAAGAAATCTCGTGACACGTCTGTTATCTCTGAGCCCTACGCGATTATTATATAATCGCACTTGGCTAAGTATGTCAGTTTTCTATAGAAATTAGTCACAAACCTTAATATTGACGGGTATCAGCTTAGTATATATTTTTAATTATCTGGGATCATCAAAGACCATGTTGAATTATCAAAAATTAACCGTTTCAAACAATCATCGAGCCATTTTGGCTCCAAATCAGGCTATTTACTCGCAGTTATGTATATAAGTAGTAAATCAGTCATGTAGTTCGCATAACACAAGCTCTGCTTACTTCAGGGCTAGATGATGTGTGAAAATGTCTAGCATTATTAATTTTATTTTATTAATTTAATTCGATTGTTTCTTTGAGAGCGACAATTCAAGGCTATTTTGTATGCTGAGCCAAATAAATTAATCAATAATAATATAATACGCCCCCATAATACACCGGATTAGAGGAAGCACCAATTGAATTTGAAGATAGTTGCAGAGAGCTCAGATTCCTTAGTATTGGGGAGGCTCATTAACTTCATCTAGTATGAAGTTTCTCTATGATTTTTTTTTTGTATACCTTTCTATCTAAGTACCTACTTTTCTAATTCAGTGATAAGCCTAAGTTCCTACCTAAACTTATTCATCTTTTGTAACTAATGTAACTGTAAGTAAAATTCTTACATGGTAAAAAGAGTCCTTTTTTGTATAAGTATAACAATACAAATAAGTTATTTTTGCTCCTATTTATAGCATTTTGATTGCAGCCTAGAGGATAGTTATTACTGTTATAATCAGAAATCCTTGCATATTTTAATTCAACAAACAGACACATCCGTTTCTTATTAGAGAGTTTGAATTATAGACAAAATATCGTACTCGGGTAAAATGCAAAGGTTGCAACAGCACTTAGACAATTTGCTACGAACGAACTTAGCCAAGTTTTGTGTCAGGTGAAAATTTTGGCTAACTTTTTGTCTATAAACGTTAAATTATTAGAGCTGCCTGTTCGAACAAAATAAAACTATAAAGAGTTTACGAAATTTGATTGGAACAACTGCAGTCTCGTATTATGCTCTGTATTACTGAACAAGGGTATGTCACTAATGTATACTCTTATTGATTCTTATTCTATTATTATATTGTCTCTGGTCTAAATAAATAATAATTTGTTATTTAAAGTTAAATTCAAAAATAATAAAGAAATAAAATAAAGAAGAATAAAATATTAATTATAATGTAATATATATGATATGGCCACATAATCGCGTTTATTATCAAATCGAGGCGATTCTTCTATGCTTGACGCGCGCGAGGCGTAAATTCACTTTCGAATTTTAAATTCACGTAGTTTGTTTTGTTGCTAATCTATGAGGTCAATATAACTATTGGCTTCAATATGGATATGTGGCACTTCAAATACACGAGGTTGCTTTCCTGAATGAGGTGAACTTGCTTTAAGTATTATTTTGGCAGCAAATTCCCTAAAATGATTATCTTGTGTGAAGCCGTAGGAAGGGACGATTTTCTCCAAACAACTTCAACTCTTCGAAACACCAGCTCAGCGATATCTAAAAATGGTGGTTCTTTGATAATAATCCTGCTAGTTTGAAGTTTTACTCTATTCCATTCATAACATATCATGACATCTTCGTAGCTCGAAAACATATTGTTTTTCATATGTTCTGCAATCCTGAATATAGTATGACGAGCACGGCCTAGCTAACTACGGTACACTATCGCCATCTCTTATCAAATGGACGACTACTTGTTACCGCGATCTACTGGCCCTAACCACGCTAGAAAAGGACGGAAGTTTCCAGAATGTTTGGGATGGTACGAGATGGGGCGGAGCGAGGCATACGGGCCACGCCCCCTACGAGATTGTTCTGGAAGAGACGTCTTACGAGATATATAAGCGCGGCAAGCGGCCGGTAGGGTCAGTTTCTTTTCAAGATTGGAAAGTGAATTATTTGAAGTGATTCGAGAGCGATACCCAGTGACTAGTGAAGTGACAGTTGCGCTAGTGTTATACCAAGTGATACAGTGTTTTTATTTTAATTGTGTAGTTTCGTTGTGTTATTTGTTCAGTTGACATTTTTATTGAGTGATTTATTAATAGTATTAATTTTGATGTTTAATTAGGCTTAATTAAGTCCAATTAAACAATCTCGTAACAATAGGAAGGACACTGATAACTTTTTCTTCTCGTTTCCATGATAAACTCATGGTAATTAAAAACAAAATAATATAATTTTATTTTCGTTGGTTTAAGGTGTCGATGTTATTGTCACTATTTTATTAATTTATACCAAACGTGAGTATCGATGCGCGTGCTACACTGGAAATAAATGAAAAATATTTTACACATTTCTTTAAAAAAGTTGACCCACTTGAACAAATTTAATGAAATTGTGTAAATAAATGTATATAAATTCGGGCGATACTTCGATAGGTAAAAAACAGGTTTGAGAAAGAACCTACGAAGATACTACTACTCTTCTACTTATTTAAAATCTATCTAGAACCCAGTGCACAATAAACAATTCGTGGTCATTTTGCCTGAGGCATAATATCTGCTTTTATTCCAATCCTTTATTTAGGTTTCCCCCTAGTAATGAGTCAATCCATGGAGTGTCTTTACCATTAGTTTTATCTTTTGTTTTATTCCGTAACAAAAGATAAAACTAGAATGACAAAAAATGCAATGGGGTACACTATAACTTTTTTTAGTGTCTTAATAATAAATTTTCTACTTTAAATGAGAAATGAAGTCATAAAAAGAAACTCCGTTAAGATACCACCTACCTACTGACATTGTATAAAATTTCTGCCTTTCGAATAAATCAAATTTTATTGGAAAATTTATTGTTCTGCACCTACTTCCGATATTTTTATTGAGCTGTGTCAGTTGAAGTATCTAAGTTTCATAAAACTTTTTTGTCAATTGAACTAAACGACTTTTATATACAATAATAATATTTAATGAGTGCTTTATTGCGCGGAACTATTGGTAAAAAAATCACAAAAGTTCCGTCACAGAACTACGTTTATGGAACTTCTAGGCGCAAACGTTACTTTTTTGTCACCTTAAACATTTCCTGTTATTATGGCTGAAATAATTAACTTTTCCTCGACTTGTAGTAAGCCTGATGATATATTTTATTCCACATATTATTATTCGGAGTAGATTTAGTAAGGGAAGTAAATCTAGTATTCTTGGACTGACATTCAAAAGAGAAGCTCCGAAGAAAATCTGCAGATCGAACAGCAGAGACTGACTAGTCTGTACTTTCGTAATCGTAAAACAGAGATTTTGAATAGAAAAATAGAATATAAAATTATAGCAAGTTATTAATAACTTGCTGCTTCAAACTAGGAAAGGCTAACCGTTGATTAAAAACATATAAAAATAAGTACTGTTACTTTTGAAACGTTGAAATAAATTGTTGCGCTTATCTCCAATTCGTAATTAAATAAAACAAGGAGACCAGAGAGTAATAAATGGTAAATCATGAGAATAATGAACACTGCACTGGTGACTTGAAGAAAAAAACATTTTTACTTTCAGTATGTAATTTAATGAACTAATATAGTCATTTTTTTTTATTTAACATGCTTATATGAGCTGCACTTGCTCAATAACTAAATAACAAACAAACAAACAATGTAATCAAATCTTGAAAGTCAATTTTAACCTACTTCTTTATCGTATCAAAATAAAACTTTGTATGTATATGTAGTTCGCATGACAATACCATAATTTGGTATCTTGGAGCTGATCTGATGATGGAGCCAGAAGGTGGATAATAGACTCTTCAGTGGCTACTAGTAAACCCCTCGAGTTTGCGCCCATATGATTCATTTTAGAGAATCCAATAGAATGGTAACGATGGTCTAATGATGGAGCCAGGACGTGGAATGTGTTTTTTTTTATAATTTTGAGTGCGTGATAAAAGCGAGTCTTTTAGTTTTTTTTTACAACATATTTTATAATTGCAAATAACAAAGGCGTTCTTCCAACTATTTTATGTGATTTATTTTAGAGATTTTGTGTTGCATGTTTATTCGCGACGTAAGGAACCAGTATTGCATTTGCCATAAGAGATTGTTTGTTTGCCTAGAGGTTATCTCCGAAACGGCATATCTGATTGAAATGCGTTTTTTGCAATCAATTTTTGTAACTTTAACAATAGTTTTGAGATAGGTTTTATCGCCACAAGTCACTAGACGATGCCGCAGTAGACGATAGAAAGCATATCAGGAGTTTTAAAATAATACAAAAATTTAATTGTTTAATTAAATTGACTACCCTTTACTACAAGACTATATTTTATATAATTGATAGTGGTATTTTTAAAACAGATTTTCTACCATCACTATGTAACCCTAATACTGTTCTTTGCACTCTATTGCTTGTCCAACTACTCTTAGGCGTTGACCGATTTATAGCTCTCGACGGGGCTGTACTGAACTCTCACGTGAAAAGGTAGATATTTACTTTAGCACATTTCATTTTGAACATTTTGCTGTGTTAAATTAAATTAAAATAATTTAAATTTACTTTTGAGTTTAGTAACAAATATACGCTTGAATATTTTGTATTTCGCAAACAATAATTATATTTGACTATGGACTCCATATTAGGTATTAAGAGTAGTAAAGCTTCTGTGAATGAGGTCGTTCGGGGAAATGCTACCACCATGCCTATAGTGCCGCGATGCAGTAATGTTCTCATTGCTTTGTTCCGGTTTGAGATGTATGGTTGCCGGTAAAATTACAGGCACATAAGATCTTTCATTTCAGGGAGGCAAGGCGTGAGTGATACCTTTGTTATTGCAAGCATCCATAGGCTACGGTAACTGGCTGGTGGGCCGTTAGTTTGTTTGCTACTTCAGTAGTATAAAAAGGGTTTTTTATTTCCTCGATTTTGGAACAATATACATGGTCTTGTTCAAACAGGAATAGTTTGCAAAGCCCTAGCTGCATCTCATTTATGCATTATTTTCTGTATAATTAAAATCAGGCTTTTGATTTACCATATGCATATTTTAATATCAGATAAGGCACTGTTCAATAATAAACAGCCTTAACGCCTCTGAAATCATATTGCACAACATACAGTAAACATTCCCTAAAAAATAGCGCATAAATTCTGACTCGTTATAGTCACGTTTCTATTACGAAGCTGTTTTTATAACATTTTCGTATTTTGCAGTTCTGAATAATGCCATGTTATCTTAGCTCGTTACATTTTGGCAAAAACCTGTTAACTCCTTCACCGAACTGAATTTATAATTGTTTATTATTACAGAAAGAATTACTTACTTGAAAATTTTACATCATTACAAAAAAATTACCAGTTTTTTTGTATGTAACTTTGAACATTAGCTTTTCTTTAATTAAATTATAGGTTCCATGAGTTAACTTTATATTTTCTCGAAAAAGTTTTCTACACCAATCTTCACCCACTTTTGATAAAGGTTACCTAGTGAGAACTAAAATGGATGAAACGATGGACCGGTGACAGTTTAAAGGTTATGGTAAGTCTGTGGATGGAGTTTGACCATGGCACTCTTTGGAGAAGCCGTTGAGAGAAGAGAATGTTGCCCAGCAGTAGACTTCTACAGTAGAGGATTTGAAGATGATGATGATGACGCACAACGAAGATATGTAGATTCAAGAAGATATGTATGGAATAAATCTGAAGCCCAATTCTCGTATTTAAAAAGTAATTAAAGTCTCGATCTGATAAACATCAATTTGTTTCAATTTTTTAATTGTTTTATTCTATACTAGCTTCAATCCGCAGCTTCGTGCGCGTGGTATGTTGTTAAAAGTAGCGTTTGACCGTCTCCAGCCTTCAAACTATTCCCATATCAAATTTCATCACAAACGGCTCAGCGGCTTAGCCGTGAAACATCCTACTACAATTATAAACGCGAAAGTTTTTAGGGTGGATGTTTGTTACTCTTTCACGCAAAAACTACTGAATGGATTTTGATGAAACTTTACAGTAATATAATATTTTTTCCATACAAATTTCATAACTTTATACCCCCTACGGGTAGTTTTGTAAAAACAAAAAATACGTAATTCATTATTTACTTTAAAGTTTATTTATACCGAGTTTTGAGCGAATCGAACCAGAAAAAAATCCATACAATCTTTAGAACCTAGGGTTAGTTTTCAAAAAAATGCCACGATTGAAAGGGAACCAAAAGTGAACTGATGATATACATTACATTATAAGCTTCTGTTTTGACGACCTCTGTGGCGCAGTGGACGAAGGCCCGCCCGAGACGCAGAAAGTTGCGAGTTCGATTCCCGTATTTTATATGCATATTATTTACATACTTACAAAAAAAAGTATATAAGTATGTATATTAATCATGTAGTTCCCATAATACAAGCTCTGCTTAGTTTGGAGCTAAATGATGCTGTGTGAAAAATGTCCCACATTATTTTTATTATTATTAATTGTCATCAAGTTTTTGAATACAATATTACTCAGAATATAACTTTAAAAATATTAGAAAATAATTTAAAAATTCCAAAGTTGTAGAACAAAAAGTTGTTGCGTTTGATAGTAGGAATAATTATACGAGAGCTTTTGCGCGTTTTACAAATAACCTGTGTAACAGAAAATCCCTAACACTCTTTTATGTGTGATAATTTGTACGGAAAAATCTCCACGTAGATCAAGGCAAGGCAGACCTCCACCGCCTTGATAGTTAATATAATTCGCGTGTATGTCGCGAACAATGCTCCTAGTAAATATCTCTTCGCATGTAGGAGGCATACGCGTCACGCGTCACTCCGCATTAAGCCCTCGGGGCCTGACCTCTGATAAATGAGCCTCTTGAATGACTCTGCTGACTTACCGAGGCAGATCCCTCTTATGTGACGTGCCAGTTCATTATGTCTTGTAGGTCTCAGATTATATTGTTCGTATATTGTCACCAATTGTTTCTTAGTAATCTAAGTCTGAGATCAGCAAAATACACAAAGCTAGAGGTATTAAAAAAAATGCGCACATCTGTATTCCCTATGTTACGCGTCCTCAGATTCATACTCAGTGCGTAGATCTTTTAGGATACCAAATAGAGGGAGAGGCAAGTCCAAACATTTAGTTTGGCAGATGCCCGCATTTTGCAAGTAATTAGCATTCCACGTGGCAGGTTCCAAGCCCATCGACCCTTATCGAAGTACTAACAGTATATCACTATACAATAGTATTAACTTCTATAATAATAATAAAGATCCGTAGTAACTGTTTTACTATGAACGTGGATGGAAATAAAAGCAGAGGTAGGCCAAAGAAAAGATGGATGGATTGTGTGAAGAATGACATGATTAAGAAAGGAGTGAGTACTGAGATGACGGCTGATAGAGGAGAGTGGAAGAAGATAAAATGTTGTGCCGACCCCACGTAATGTGGGATAAGGACAAGAAGATGATGAGTTTACTAAAGTCAGAATAATCAGAAGTAAAAATCTTCTGACTATAGTAAAAAAATACTCTAAAAGCACATTTTGTGTAAAACAAAAAATACGTTATTTATTATTTACTTTAAAGTTTATTTATACCGAGTTTTGAGTGAATCAAACCAGAAAAAAAAAAACCATCGCAAAGGTTCCTTTCATTATGCACTTGTCACATTATTTGCCTAAGTAGCAACTGCAGGTAACATAGTTCTTCGAATTTGTGTGTGAATGGGTTATATTTTATATTTAACCTATTGAATATCGTTATATTTACTGCAATGATATTAAATATTGGTGTTAACTTTCAAATTTATCTCTTAATTACTATTTTTTTTAAATTTAACAAAATAAAAGAAAGATAACCATAAGTAAACATAATCATTAAATTTATTCCAACCTTCCTATATAGAGGTAATAACAATACTTTTTTGACAAAATTAGAATGGCTATAATAATTCACAAATTAAGCTATTAAAAGTGTTGCCAGGAAATAATGTACGATCCACATTATTTCGGGCAGTAATTTTACCCAGTAATTAGACGATAAGTAAGACGTGTTGTCACGACGACGATCGAAAGCGGAATGCCTCCGACCGCTCGGCACTCGACCGAATCGCGCCTCCGGTTCGCTGTGAAGTTCGTTGCTATGTTGCCGCACGGTACTGACGTCACAACCGATTTCGTTCCGGAAACGGAAACATCAGAGCGACAACATCCGGCCGTCCTGCTCACGCGTTTGTCCTCAGATGCGTCTTGGTCTAGTGTAGAAGCTGAAATATTTGAACTCAAATTAGATACAATGTATATGTTGATGCATACTTTATTATTTATTATCTTCGGATCGTACATTGAGTGTTTGTTTTTGTGGTTTGGACTAGATGATGTTCATTCAGGATCAAACTAGCCGTGTATCACCACTTACCTACACTACAACAGCGTTCACAGTGGATGCCTGTTGTATGCAGTTTTTTAAAATCAAACACTCATGATCCATTCAATATTTGAAGCGAATACATTAGACTATGCTTGTTATTTTCATCATCAGATCAAAAGTTTAAGATTTGTAAAATAATAAAATAAATAAATGTAATAAAATTTACCTAATAACATAATATACAGATACCTGACCTGCCTACTTATTGACAACATCTGGTCTTACTCAGCAATATGGATCCATGGCTTCATATTTTCAACGCATGCTATGCCATCATAACGTTTCGAAGATCGTTCAGCTCCTCTCATATCCGCTACTTGATATCTGTCGTGACCTAAGATTTTTGTCACTTGGAAGGGGCCCTTGTAGAGAGGCAGGAGTTTTGTGCTTTGACCATCATTTGAGTGACTCGGAATTTTGAGAACAACCAAGTCTCCGACATCGTAATTAGGGGCGTCTTTTCTTTTGGCGTCAAAGGATGCCTTTTGCCTTTCAGCATCTTTTTTATGTTGGCGTCGACCGTTTTTCTCAAAGCGGTCACATCAACAGAATGTTCTGTGTTGTCATCGTCAGTGATCATATCATTATTCATTCGAATTCTGTAACCAAAGAAGACCTCACTCGGTACAGCAGATGTAGTTTTATTTATTGTACTATTAATACCTTGCTGTATATTTGTTATATGTTGGTCCCATTTATGATTCTCAGTATCAGCGCCCATACTACGCAACGCTTCTAGAATTGTCTGGTTATAGCGTTCCACCTGCCCGTTTGAACGCGGTACAGCCGTGGCTATGATGTGAGCTCGAATATTCCTATCTTTGCAATAGCTAGTGAACAATTTGGATGTAAAAGCGCTACCGGCGTCACATACTAAACGTTTCGGATTTCCAAACACTTTGAATATCTTATTTAATTCGTTTATAACCACTTTACTTTTAGTATTCTTTACAGCCGAAATAAACACATATTTGGTGAATGAGTCCACTAGTACCAAGAGATAACTGTTTTGCTGAGAAGTTTTAACAAATGGACCAAGGTGATCTACGTGAAGTGTGTGAAAAGGTCTAGCATGTTTTGGAATCGGATACAGTTTGCCTGGTTTTTTACCATGAATATTTTTGAAATAAATACAATTTAAACAGTTTTTGATGTACTTAGCTACAGTTTTCTTTAGTCGAGGGAACCAGTACCTTGAGACTTTGTTACCTAGCAATTCATACTCTTTAAATATCTGCTTATTTTTCTCGGCCTCCCCTGACTGTAATATATCACGAATACTACATATACCGGGGTCTTGCAACTGAACAGATAGCAACCAGTCACTTTCAGTTATTGTATTTACACTTTCAGTTACGTTCGGCACGAAACCAATGTCACTTACAGGGTTCCTGCTTAGTGCATCTACGTGTTGCATTTGGGCGCCAGGTCTGTGAACTACTTCAAACGTAAACTCCTGGGTATATAACACCCATCTACTTATACGCGGTATAATTTCTTGCTTGCTCAGAGCGTGTCGCACGGCATTGCAATCAGTCGTTATTTTGAAGTTTGTACCTAATAAATAATGACGAAATTTTTGTAATCCTGCTACAATTGCTAATAATTCAAGTTCGAACGAATGATATTTCTTTTCGTCATTATTAGTTTGACGACTGTAGAAATATACGGGCTTTTCAACGTTATCAATGGTCTGAGTTAAAATACATCCAATGCCGTCGCGACTGACGTCAGTATATAGATTGATGGGTAATTTTGGATTAAAAACATTGAGTACCGCATTATTAATAAGTGCGTTTTTTATGTTAGCGACAGCCTGATCTTGTTGAGGGCCCCACTGCCAGATTGCTCCCTTTTTCAGCAAACTAGTTAGTGAATTGCAAAGTACTACACAGTTTTGTATGAACTTTCGAAAGTAATTAATTAACCCTAAGAATTGGGGAAAAACTGATGAACTGATACGTGAACTGATGAACTATCTTTGGTGTAGGGTATTTCGAAATAACGTCCAGTTTACGTGCACTTGGGAAAACCCCTTGTTCGGAAATATCATAACCCAAAAATGTAATTCTGCTTTTGAAAAATGAACATTTCTCTAAATTTATTGTCAGCCCATTTTTAACAAGGATATCTAACACTATTTCTAAACAAACTATATTTTCTTCAACAGTCTTAGTAGCAATAAGTAGGTCATCCATATAACATACCACCCTTTCTAAATCGAAGATTGCCCAAAACAGTATTCATTAGTCTTTGAAAAACGGCTGGCCCGTTGCATACGCCAAATGGCATCCTTAGATACTCAAAATGACCATCGTTTGGAATGAATGCTGTTTTGTGCACATCCTCTTTTTTTATTGCAATTTGATGGTACCCACTTTTGAGGTCTAAAGAAGTATAGAATTTACATCCCTGCAATATGTCAATGAGGTCCTCAATAAAAGGCATCGGATATTTCTCTTTAATAGTAATTTTATTCAACTGTCTATAATCGACACATAACCTTTTAGCCCCAGATGCTTTGTTAACTAAAAGAGCTGGGCTTGCATAAGCCGAGTTACTGTTTTGAACAATTCCGTTTTTTAAAAGATCATCTGTTATTTCACGCGTGATTGCTCGTTCCGATTCTGACATTCTATACGGTCGTTGACAAGTGGGCTTACTAGATGTTAACTGTATTTCCAATTCTACGCAAGAGGTTTTTCCCAAAGATGATAAATCTTGAGAAAACGATTTAGGATATTTAGAAAGTATATTCTTCAGTATTATTGCATGTTCTTCCGATACGTTATTGATGACATCAATAGTACAAACATTCACGGAATCACATGATTGGAATGTCAATGTATCTCCCACCCGAACATACATTATTCTCCTATCTTCTGTGAAATTCCTGCCGATTAGAATATCACAGCCGGACAGCGCATCAATAACGTAAAGTGTTATAATAGAGTCTACAGAATCGACCCTAAGAGTGGCTGCTACAGCCTCAGTAACTTGAGCAGATAAGTCATTTTTAAATCCTACCAAATTAATGGGCGAGTTCAGAGGAAAAGGTTGCAAATTATATTGACTTACTAATGCTGTTGTTATCAAAGAACAGTCGCTACCCATATCAAAAAATGCTTTGCATTCAAAATCATTCAACAAAACATGTTTGTAAAACTTTTGTTTAGTTTTTGGATCAGAGATCATTTTAACTTCCTCATCTTTCTCGACTTTAGGTTTCGCTTTAGATTTACAAGCGGGCTCTAAATGTCCTAACTTGTTACATAAAGTACATCTGATACTGTCTTTAACAGTACAGTTGTTCCTCCTGTGACCTACCTCACCACAACGATAACAAGTATAATTACTATAATTACTATTTAGAACACTACTAGTATTAGCGACACTACTAGTAATATCGACTTTTCTATCAGATTTATGTGAATCATTATTATACCCGGACTGAAAAGATCGAGAATGTTTAAATGGTATCGGATTTTGTTGGGGAATTTCCTTCACAGTAGGTGTGTAAACTTTACCGTGTAAGAAGGAGGCTAAGTCGTCGCAGTATCGGAAATTGCCAGCTTCAGCAGCGACGCTAATGTTTATGTCACCGATTGACCCTACTATCACGGATATTATATCTTGTTCTCGGAAACTTAACTGCAAACGATCTATTTTGGCTTTTTGTTGGAAAAAGAATTCATATAACGATTGATTAGCCAACGTCTTTGCATCTATTAATTCTTTCAGGGATCTAAACATATTGCGTTTTACTTGAAACGTATCTGACAAAGTGTCACGCCATTCTCTCCACTTCCACGAGGTCCACCTGGTTTTATTTTTTTGCAAAGAATCTAACCATGTTTTTGCGGTATTGCGTAGTTTTTGAAGTGCCTGATACTTTATCATGTTGTCGGACCACCCGAACGTAAGGGCATTGGCCTCTATCACGTTAATCCACATATCTACATTATCTACGAGTGGGTCGAATTCGGGAATCACTGACGATAGTACAACATTCTGACTCACGGTTTGCGATCCTTTACGATGCCGTTTTTTTCTACGCCGCCGGTCATTTCCACTGCTACTACTGGAACTGCTGGAGTCCGATGTACTTGAGCTGGTTGAACTCACCCTTTTTCGTCTTCGTTTGCTCTTACGTGGCATGTTGTGGGCGCCGCACAGTTAGCACTTCTGATAAAAGAAAGATAACCATAAGTAAACATAATCATTAAATTTATTCCAACCTTCCTATATAATAACAATACTTTTTTGACAAAATTAGAATGGCTATAATAATTCACAAATTAAGCTATTAAAAGTGTTGCCAGGCAATAATGTACGATTTACATTATTTCGGGCAGTAATTTTACCCAGTAATTAGACGATAAGTAAGACGCGTTGTCACGACGACGATCGAAAGCGGAATGCCTCCGACCGCTCGGCACTTGACTGAATCGCGCCTCCGGTTCGCTGTGAAGTTCGTTGCTATGTTGCCGCACGGTACTGACGTCACAACCGATTTTGTTCCGGAAACAGAAACATCAGAGCGACAACAAAAAGTATAACACAATTTTAAGCAGAAGTAAAGTAAAATACAATATTAACTTTAGTGACAAAACTTATTAACAATACTTA
Organism: Perizoma flavofasciatum; assembly: GCA_958496245.1. Classification (NCBI taxonomy): domain Eukaryota; kingdom Metazoa; phylum Arthropoda; class Insecta; order Lepidoptera; family Geometridae; genus Perizoma; species Perizoma flavofasciatum. The sequence goes on along the minus strand of OY292419.1, from coordinate 10,812,753 downwards.
TACAAAACTTATCAACTCTGGCTGAAAGTTATTCGTCATTCAAAATCCTCTTAATTAATAACTTCGTCAATGGTTCCTCATAATAATGAAAAAATAAAGGTTCCACCCAACGAATGAATGGGTCTCGATGGTAGCAAGTTAAATGAGTCCAGGCTGACTTTATCTGAAAGCTTTTTGCTGCAACTATCACGCGGAACTAAATTATAGAAGTGACATGCACATAATACTTACCAACATTAAAATAAGTAAGTAAGAAAGCAAGTTGGTATGAGCAGAGTGACCAGTTAGATAGCTTTAGGTCTGTGACATGGCATAGTGAATGTAAACTTCAGTACAGACATCAACGTACCCTTCAAGATTGGAAGAGCTTCTATAATACGCCACTACCGATCATATCACCAAACATGATCTAGCGAAAAGTTGATACAATAAGGATATCATTATTTTTGTGATTAAATATCAGAAAATGCCCAATAATAGATTCTTATCTATCTATATATATATTATTAAGATCATAGGTGTACCATCATTAGAAAGATTCTCTTTATTGCATACACCAGGATAAAAAACACTTAACAAAGGATCTTAAAACTAGGTTCTGGTGATAACAAGTGCCACTCCCAACCACTCGTATTAAAATAATTTCATTTCTATTTGACACTGTTTTTTTTTTTTCTTTATGTCGTAGTCTCAGTCCCTATGTTGATATTTTATTCTTATTATGGATAGTTTAAATCAAGTAAATAATGATATAGAGCAAATCACTGTATCTGATTCCCTGATATGTTCTCCTGAAGGTATTGGAGCTCACATTATGAAACATGGTACAGAAAATGTCAAAATTCTTCATGTCAATATTCGTAGCATAAACCGTAACTTTGATCATATTATTGTCCTTTTGCAGAGAATTAAACTTCAAATTGATGTTATTGTTCTCTCTGAATGCTGGCTTAGCAAATCTCCTTTCATTCCAACCCTTCCAGGCTACGACCATTTCCAATCAGATTTTAAAAACCAAAACGATGGTGTGGTTGCCTACGTTAAAAGTGGTTTACAATGTACTGTTGACATGCCCAACTTCCATGATGCCAACTGTATTATACTGAAATTCACCAACTCTCTTGCAATCATAGCAATATATCTCTCCCCGTCTTTTAAAAAATTTAATCCGTTCCTTAGTAGCCTGGACCTTACAATAAAGAGTCTTAATAATTTTAATTCAGCTGTTATTATAGGAGATATCAATATAAATAGAGGTATATTACCTGATAATGTTGATCCTATTTCTGACGAATATTTAGATCTAGTTGCTTCGCATGCCATGCTACCTGCTCATCTTCTCCCAACAAGAGCTAGTAATTGCCTCGACCACGTCATTCTTCGTTCCCCTTACCCCGCAACTACTCTTATACTCGATTCTCCTATTACCGATCATCTGCCTATACTTCTCTGCTGTCAGTCTAAACTTAATGTTGCATCCCCAAATCGACTCTCGCGACGCCTTGACATTCCTGGTATTGTAAATGATTTAGAAAATACAGACTTTACTTCGCTTTTTCTGTCTTGTGACCCCGAGGCTATTTCTGACACCTTAATCACTCTTGTTTCTGCTACTATAGAGAAGCATAGTCGTATTACACCAATACCCAGCCGCCAACGTATCATTAAACCTTGGGTCACTCCTGGCATCCTTCGTTGTATCCGTCAGAGGGATAAACTATATCGTAAGTTCAAAAGAAACCCCCATAATGAAACTCACTATATTATATACCATCGCTATCGTAAGTTCTGCAATAATCTCTTAAAGAAATTAAAACTCGAATATAATCAAAAAACTATCCATAAGGCCAAGAGTAACCCTAAAGATACCTGGAACGCTATTAAACAAATCACTAACCTCCATAAGAAAGATTCAACCTCATCATACCTGTTAAAATTGTGTGACTCTCCTTCGCGCTCTGTTGATTCAGTAAATTCATTTTTTGCAAACATTGGTAAAACTCTTACTTCTAAACTAGTGACCCAAACTAATTCTAGCCCGCTTACTTACAACCCTCTCACACTGCCCGTGCTCTCTCTTACCCCATCCCCCTTTAGATCTATGACACTCTTTAATACTGACAACCAAGAAATCGATTCCACAATCCTAAACCTTAAAGACAAATGTGCGACTGGCTGGGATGGTATTTCCACCATTATAGTCAAATCTGCGAGACATGTCCTGATCCCCATTCTAAATCACATCTTCAATTTATCTATTTCATGTGGTCTCTTTCCGTGTGCCTTTAAAAAAGCAGTGGTTCATCCAGTTTTCAAAGCTGGAAACCGCGAGGCTGTTACAAACTATAGGCCCATTTCAGTTTTATCTGTGTTTTCAAAATTTTTTGAAAAAATCTTAAATACAAGATTATTGAATTTTTTACAAATAAATGACATCTTATCTTCAAACCAATTTGGATTCAGAAGAGGAAGGTCCACGGATGATGCTGTTGTAGAACTGACCGATGCTATTATTAGGAATATAGATAAAAAACAAAAAACCCTCGGCGTCTTCCTGGACCTTTCTAAAGCATTTGATACAGTCTCTGTCCCCATCTTACTTAGCTAATTGGAACGCATTGGTGTTAGAGGCGTTGTAAACGATATGTTCCGTAGCTATCTGACTAATCGTTCGCAGTACGTAGTTATCGATGGCTTCAAAAGTAAGGAGGAACCTATTTGTTTTGGTGTCCCCCAAGGTAGCGTTCTCGGACCGACCTTGTTTCTTATTTACATAAACGACCTCTGTAATCTTTCTCTCCAAAACTGTAAAATTATTTCCTACGCTGATGACACAGCCCTTCTTATTAACGGATCATCCTGGCAAATTGCTCAAATCCATGCTGAAAACGCTCTTCAATCTGTTATGGGCTGGCTACAATCTAACCTCCTTACTTTGAATATCTCTAAAACTAAATTTATGTCATTTTCAGCTACATCAGCCTCTCAGCCACCTTCTGCTTTTTATGTCTGCGCCCATATATGTTCTAACGAATCTATTCCGCTCACAAACTCCTGCCACTGTCTGCCATTAGAACGCACCTCTAGTTATAAATATCTTGGTGTTATGATTGACGATACACTTAGTTGGAATCATCATATTAAAACCACTGTTTCGCGAGTAAGAAAACTTATCTTCGTTTTCGGCCCGTTATCAGTTTCGAATTATTAAAAAGTATTTATTATGCTTTAGGACAATCTGTCCTATCATATTGCATCACATCATGGGGCGGGTGTGTAAAAACGCAGATGCTTCGACTTGAACGGGCGCAAAGAGCAGTCCTTAAAGTCCTACTAAACAAACCCATTTGGTTTCCTACGTCTGAATTATATAAAATTACTCAACTTCCTACTGTCCGCCAGCTATTTATATTGCACACAATTTCTAGAAAGCACTCCCAATTAGTCTATGACCCTGACATAGCTAACTTAAAACGGAGGTATGACAAAGTTTGCAAAACTGTTTATCGGCGTACGGCATTAGCCAGTCGCCACTTCTGTTTTATCAGCTCTACGCTTTATAACAGAATAAATAAGGAAATTAACATTTATCCCCTCCCATTGTATGTCTTCAGTGGCTTATAACCCAGACTTATGAAGACACTGAGAATCTCCTTAAAATTGTGGAATAATATCTAGTAGGTACACTTTAACTGAATCCGCGCATCCCCCTAACTACGTGCACTCAATCTCCCTATCTCAAACTCACACACACTCACACACCCTCACTCCCCCTACTCCCACACACACTCCCCCCCCACACACACATACACACACACACACACACACACACACTCACACACACACACTCACACACTCACACACACACACACACACACACACACACACACACACACACACACACACCTGAATACTAAACATGCATTCTACTCCATACATTAATACCACTATATGGTACTTTAAATCCTATTGTACCTTTCCATTATGTACCTGTTTAAATAGATACTTAAGGTAGTTAAAATATTTTTTGTTTGGCTCTTTACTTTTCGGAGGAGGGCGCTAATATTCGCGACACAGTTTTCAAACTTCTGCGGATATTACCGTTCTTTCAAGTTTTTGTATGTTGTTTTTGACCCAAATATATATATTTTTTTTTTTTTTTTTTTTTACCTAATAAATACGTTACAATTTACGCAAACAAAATGAATACCGGTATTTAGTCGGTTTTATTCCAAAAACTATCGTGAACTTGACTATTTATATTATGATTTTATTTGTAGTGCACGGCGCGACGTGGAAGGATAAAATCACGATCACTCACCCTGATGAAGACTTTCGGAATGAGTCGAAACTTAGTCGGTGCCTTCACCGATAGTGCATGCAGTACGTGAAAATTCCCGTTTTTACAATATGAATTTAGTCGGTTGTTATTCTCTGCGTACAATGGAATGCAGATGTATGATAGATAAAGCTACGTTCCATTATACGCATAAAAAATCTACTGTTGGTTAATAGTGATGTCAAAGTCATCGTTGTTTATTTTGGTGGTGGTGATTTGAAGATCAGCGGTGATATTAATCGATTCTCTGACCAGCGATGAATCGAGTACTTCGTTCACGAGTTGAGTGTAATAAAGTCACTTCAATTTTTCTTGCACTCCTTGTTTTCATTCCCAATAGATTTCTTCGGGATCCGCCGGCTTAAAGTTTAATTAAAGATGCAACCTAGAGTGAACGTTCGGTTTAATTCAGTAATAGTTTTAACTTGAAATGATAAAAATAATTGAAAAGTTTTTAACCTATACTAAATTTAAATCCTTTTACTCGCGAAATTACATAAACTAAGTGTGAAGGTATGTCTATGTCAATATCTTTATGACTTCGATACTCAATGTATAAACGGTGATGGTGTTTATGTGTTGAAGGCTTATGGCAACCTTGCCTATACAAATAACGAAACTGCATTTTTGAACCTAATTCGTCTAGACTGTTTGAAATCTGCCACGCTGCCCACAGGCATTCCAAGTATTTTATTTTCTCTTTTAGATTATGCTTCTTTATAGAGTATTTAATAAGTATTATTATTCATTAAACTCCGCAATAAGATTTTAGTTTAAGTTAATCTGGCCGACTTAAAAATTCCATCAAGATGTTGAAAAGTTTGTACCTGTGGGAAACTTTAAAATCAGATACCATCAAAAACAGTTTACAAGGAAAGTACGGAACTTACGCTACGAAAGATCTTTACAAGCTACTAAGATCTAACAGCCAACTACGAACTACTTGAACTGTTTACGAATCTCATTACACAAAGTTCAAACCCTATTAAACAAACATTTGCGGGGTAAATCAATTTGAATAATTAGCTCGAACTGTTTTATGGATGTGTTGTGTGTGCAAGAACTTAACCTGCTGTTTTTAGAAGTTATAAAGGTAGTCTTTAATATTATAGTACACCCAGCTGCATTTTACGTACAGACTGTCAATAAAGTCATGATAAACTGACACATTTTTAACTTTTTTCAAAGTTTGTTATGAACCTACCTAAGTATTTACTTTTCGAAACCTCAAGATATATGAAAACCAGCCTCGAGTAGAAAATCCAAGATGGCCGATCATTAATCACGTGGCCTAGCCGCGCGGTGTGACACTGAGCTCGCGTATTATGTATTCTGAGCTCGCGTGACTGATTGACGTACGACAACAACGCGGTGATGTTTTAATAAGGAGTTTTCAATGGGGAATTTGTTTTAATTTATTTTAAATGAATGTGTACAAATATTTTCATTATAAAGGCCCGTTCAAAAGGATCTAGTGGTGTTGGCGGTGCCGCCAGTGATCAGTACATTCACGCAAACTTTGCAACCACTTGACAAATTTTCTTTGATCACCACCGCATCCACGTCAGTGTGCCTGGCCCCTTAGAAGTGGTGTAATCAGTGTGGTCCATTTTTACACTTAGTTACGTAAATTTGACTAAAATTCGGGGTTGTTTATGATAAAATAATGAGCTTTCAGTTGGTAATACCTTTATGATTTGCAAGAATTCATTAAGTCTTTCTTCAATAGATGTTATTGCTAGAGGATAATATAAAAATAAATGTAAAAAAATGATATTAAACCAAATCTACATATGTGTCTATGTATTTATCACAGACTGTGATGATGTTTATTACTTCAAATTAAAAAAAAAAATAGCGCACAGTACAACATCTTTAAATCTATTCGTGCTATTTGAAACCTTCACAAAATCAACCCAGAAAACTCTTTGTTTTCCTACTTTTCAATCAAACCATATTTCCGTTAACTTTTACACAACATCCGCAAAACATACTCTTTATGACGTCACACAAGTGAATGAGCGTGTGTGGATAGATAGATAGAAAATTCTTTATTGCACAAAATAGTAGTACATAGGCGAACTTAATGCTATAAAGCATTCTCTTCTAGATAACCTTTGTGTATTGTAGAAAAAGATGAGTTAGTAGTGCACAGAATGGTTAAAACAAAAATAATAATATGTAGTGATTATGTGACGCGAATGTTTAAATACACCTGAATAATTGATAGTAATATATAAATATAATATATAGGATAAACTTACATAAATAAAAAATCTAATATATAATATATATATTAGATTTTTATATTATATAATTATATAATATATATATATTATATAATTATATAATAAATAATATAAATATTATATAATTATTATATAATATATATATATATATATATATACCTTATATACACTTTATATATATAATATATATATATATGTATGCATAAATTGCTCAATTATTAAAGGTACAAAAGGCAACTTGCTCAATCTTTGTCTTCACCGAGGAAGTTATTGTAGACTCTAGCACTGAAGCTTCACGGAAGATGGTTGGGATATGATTCCAGAGATGGGTAGCAGTTATTGTAAATGAGCCAGCGTAAGATGCCGTATTACACTGTAGAGTTAATTGGAAACATCGGGTAAATCGCACTGGTCATCCTATTGTTGATACGAGAGAGAAACGCTCACTAAGATAGGCGGGGGAAAGGGAGTTGCGTAGGACATTAAAAAGGAGTGATAAAATGTGAGCATCCCGACATGAATGGATTTCGAGCCACTTCAGCTGCTGTCGAAAAAGAGAAACATGATCATACTTCCGTTGTCCATAGATATAACGGATACAGAGGATTCTGCAGGCCTTCTAATCTATTGAATTGTTCTTCCGTAGCATCAGGGTAACATACATCTGCATAATCTAAAATGCGAAAGAGTAACGCATTAAACAGTGTGGTCCTCGTAGATTGTGGCAGGAAATTCTTCATTCGTTTGAGAGAATGCATGGAGTGTATATGGGGTATGAGAAATGTTTAATCGGTAAGTTCCCACTACGCGTTTAATGGCGTGCGTGATGGTTCATACACTTGGCTGTGAAGAATGTATAGCAATAGAGGTCTCTATAAAACCACATTACAACCTGATTTATGGTAATAATTTGATTCTGTCTGAATTTTGGGACACTTTAAAAAGAAGACAATAATATTAAAAATATACCTGTTTGAACTACCTGGACTAAGGCACGTAAATTTTATTGATGTCATTTAATAACATACTCTTTTAAATCTTACTACTATTATAAACGCGAATGTTTGTGAGGATGGATGTTTGTTAATTATTATTATTATTATTTATATAGCGTCTACATCAGAATAATACGCGGGCGAAGCCATGGGCAGAAGCTAGTAATATACTACCTTCTGTCCATTTATACATAAGGTATAAATCATGATTACCCACGACTTCCCGATGTCTTCCATGGCAAAGTTATATTTTTCTTAAACTGGGCTTTTATTTATTTATATTCTTTGATCTATATTTTTTTGGGTTAATTAGGTATCTAGAAGTTTTAATAAATATTACCTTAAATGTAATTATTATTAATAATAATGCTGGAGTAATTAGTAAGTTTTATTTAAAAAATAATTTCTATACAAGTAACTTGAAATATATGTAGTTGAAAAATCTGAATCTGAATTCCCATGCACTTGAACAAGACGCACCACGAAACATCAACTTCCCAATGCATGAAATAACATAAAATCAAAATGTATCAAGTACATGAAGAGGAAATAACTTCAGTTTTCCAGCCCAGTTAAATAATAAATAAATAATGCTGAACATTTTTCCCACAGCATATCATCTAGCCTCAAACTAAGCAGAGCTTGTATTATGGGAACTATATGACTGATATATGACATTTTTTTTTATTAATACTTACATATTAAACACAGAAAATACTCACGCCCGATAAAAGATTTAATAAAAATAATTTTAAGTCTGATGTTTGTTTTACTTTCTTCATGATTGTGAGTCACAAGGCATATTGCAATAACCTGCTTAATGACCAAGCTTTACGTTTTGATAGCAAAGACAGATGTTGCACCTTTTTCTGATTAAATTCTTTAGGTAAGCCATTAAGTTTGCCTTTATTGTTGCTTGGTTATACGGTGTAACAAACTTAGGTTAGAAGTAATAATTACCTTAATTTTTTGAATTGTATGGTGCTGTGTAGCCTAGTGGTAATAATCTCCATCTTTTCAAAGGTTGTTTTTCCAACTAATAAAATAAAATGAGACTTTATTCGCCGACTGTTACTCACACTAAATTATTTATAAATGCTTACATACTCATTATATTAATATTACATGTTTTATATTATGATTTTGTGACACCAGTATCCTTGCAGTCAGGTTGTCCTTTGACATAAAAATGCCATTCCACTCGGTCTAAACTTATTCTTTGCCATCCCTTGGGTAAATCATCCTCTCATCGTTTTACAGGTCTGCCTCTCCTGCGCTTTCCATCTCGTGGGTACTAGACAGTTGTATCGTATGTAAGGCATGCAATATCGGAAGGTATTCAATTCCGGAACTGAATTTCGATGCTGGGAACCTAGTTTTGGAATTCCGGAACTGGTTCCGGAATTGTCAATTTTTTTTTCTGTTTTGAGGAAAGGAACGAACAAATAACTTGTGTTATAGTATCAGTATTTTCATCAACACTAACCAATATAGAATATAAATAAGAAAAAGTACGATATTACACGCTTAAACACGCACGCAGTAATTATTTTCACATAAAAAGTTGATGATCAAAATAATTAAAACAACAATATTACTTATTCATTTTATGAATCTGCAAATATTTGTCTCGGGTCTGTTTTTTTCAATGTAGCATTATGTATTTACAGCAAAAAAACGTATATACCTAAGTAGTATATCAGTTATGTAGTTCCCATAATACAAGCTTTGCTTAATTTAGGGCTAGATGATGCTGTATGAAAAATGTCCAGCATTATTTATACTATATTTGCTCTCAATACTCTCAGACAGGACACAAAATATATTTGTATGCTTCTGTCAGATGCACACCTCGTTGTCCTCCGTTATCATATCGTTTTTTCTACTTTGACAAACCCTGCATTATCAAAATTGATAGATACAGATGGATACTTGCGGATTTTCTTGCATTTATCCATTTCCTTGTCTAGCGGTTCGTGTAGAATTGGTTCTTCGTGGTTTCGTGGTAGGTACTGAAACGTCTTCGTCAGAAAACGATGACATGTTCATTTTGGGCTTAGAGGGTACTGCATGTGTAGGATTAGGCTCACTGTGAGTTTTGTACTGGCGTAGTAAATTGACGATAATCTCAGAAATTTTCTCGTTATTTGGTTTTGGTTAAATATTGTCGTAGGTTTGTGCGAATAAGTCTTCCTAATCGTGCAAATAGTGCAGCACTTCTACTAATAATGGTATTCTTTCTTTTATACGACTTCGGAAAGAAGAAATGTTGCGTTTTGTTGTGCAAAATTCAATTCACTGATAAAATTTATTAATATCGGAATACCGATATTAGGCCTCTCAATTCCGGAATTGAAATATCGGAAAAATCTATTCGAAATTCCGGAATTACGAAATTCCGAAATTTCGGAATGCATGCCCTAATCGTATGCCCAAATTGTATAAATTAAATAAGTGCTATATTAAGCTGCAAATAAAATGCCAAATAAATTCGGACCTAGCTTCACTCGATTCTTGGCGTTATTGGCGAACGCCTTGCCGATAAGACGTAAAGATGTGGTTTCAAAGCACACTGAATCGGATTTTTGGGTCACATTAAAATGAAAAGTCTACATAAGTGTTGTTTTCTCAAATTTTAAATTCATATTCTTAACATAACATCTCCAGCATTTTTAAACAAAAGAGATCCACGATTTAAAAAGGCCCCCAACGAATGCCATTTACTCTGCGTCGTGTTGCCGGTTATGGCTTAGAGCTACCTACACGATACCATCACTCCAACAGGCGTTTTTTAATGCTGCGTCTATTAATTCACGTGTTCGGAGTGACCTACATTTTATCTGCATGTTAACAGGTCACTAATTTAAAAAACCCTTTGTGATTCATTGATAAAATCCAGCAATATCACTGTAGATTACATAATTATTAATGCTTAGGTACCCACGTAATTGTTATTCCACTTCGTAAGGCTTTTGGCTGAATCATCTCAATCAATCAACCCATGTATACGGAGGGAGAAATTGTGGGTGGCTATGGAATCATTAAAGCTTAGAACTTTCTTTTTATTAAAGCATAAGAATAATGTAATTATTTCACTATTTATGTTAGATAATAACAAAGGCACAAATGTTTTGACAAGCTTTTATTTAACTTGAAATGTTTGTACGTTAATTTGTTTGTTTAGATCAAATCTTGCAAGCTGAATTAGAACAACTTCCTCCTATCCTATGGAGGTGATTTTTTACATGTTGGTTCAGTTCCGATGACAATGCATTTTTATACTGTTAATTTGTTTACAGTCTAAATAAGTTACGTAATGTACCTACTGGTTGGCCTTATTTTCTATACCCCGACTTCCGATTCGAAGGTCTTGAGTTGGAAACCGGTCGTGCATGAATGTTTTTTTTAATTTGAATGTACGCTTAAAACGTACTCAAAATAGTTTTCACTATTTTCACTATTTCGCGCCGGTTTCCTCGCGATGTTTCCATCGCGAGGAAACCGGCGCGGGCGTGCCCTAGAACAAAAAATACGAAGGCTTGTGCCATCGGTTAGTGCTCCAATAAACGGCGATGAGCTTCCAACCTATCACGTGGAATGAAAACTACTATGCAAAACGCGGATATGTGTAAAAATAATGATTGGAAGTGTCTCTGACTACCTTATACATGAGAATAACACATAGGCTACTTTTTATCCGAGTACCATGCGGGCGAAGCTGTGGGCAGAAGCTAGTATAGAATAAACTAACATTCTGTTCCGACTCAAGGTGTACTGATAAGTTATTTTTGTCTTGTAAATGTACTCATATATCCAAACTCATGGTTACACATCTTAAGTCGCGTGCCTTCTTTGCCAATAAACATCCCTTACTAAGTCTAGTAGGTACAGTCTGAAGCTTTCATTGTATAACGTAAACTGATTGTAACTATTTAATAATATGAGTTTTTTTTAAACTTAAAAATTGCGTGTTATAAATCCTTACTTAATGGCAGTGTTTCAAATATTGTCATATTCCTTATATTTTTATGGTTTACTCAAATCATTTCCTTCTTCTTGACAATATTCGTGGCGTTTTTCTCCCACAGTGGTTGTCGATTTTGCCAAGATCCAAAGCCTACTACAAGCTATTGATGATGATGATTATTATTATTATTTTACTAATTCCATATAAAGCCATATGCCACAGTACAGGCTGCAGTTAGCTCAAACTATAAATATCACTGGAAGTAGTGACTTCTAAGCTATGTTTTCTGCAGGGCAGGTGGGCTGGTAATGGATCTGTCGTGAACAGCACGTAATGCATTAATATGGCTCGTAATACCACTGCCTTAGTAATATTTCGTATTATTTGCCACTGCCAAGAGAAACCTCGTAGAAATGAAAATCGCGACCATGCAGAAATATCATGAGCATGTCTGGGCAAGTAGGCTGGCTGAGTGAAATTTGTAAGATATCAGAACATAATAATAGCGGGCCTTAGAATTTAAATTTTCGTGACCATGGCGGTCGCGGACAGTGCTCGTGAGTTATACAGTTAAAAACAGCAGGAGAAACGTAAAGTAGGTACGTGGTATATTCGAATCAGACCTTTTCAGACAGATTTGATGCTTGATTTTTACCCGCGATGATAGGAGCCCGCGATATACAAAAGGTTCTTTTTTATCTGTTACCATTTCATCTCCTTTCCGGATTATCGGATTTTTAAACTGTTCTTGCAATCGATTTGTTTACCTAGATTATATCACGAGTCACTACGGGGCGCTGCAATCGATGTGAAAAACAGGAAAAAAAGGGATTTTAATACTTGGTAAAAATTAACTTTGTTCTAGTCTCATCCCATTTTTTTTTACCGCAACAAATGGTATATTATATGGTTGGGGTTTGATTGTTTGCCATTACAGCTCAACCAATTTTAAATCGCCACACGTCATTAGGGCACGCTTAAATATACGATTAAATGTTTAGCAAAGAGTCGTAGGTTTTTTTACGGTTAAATGTTGCCTTTGCTATAGAATGACATGCCTATATCCTTCCTACTACTATAATAAATGCGAAAGTTTGAGAGGATCTGTGAAGTAACGTCGTTGGGCTTACCAGACATCATACCTATCTTCCCATAAAAGTATGGAACTCTGTGATAAGGAAACTCATATGCCTACCTAGACACTAACGCTCCTTTCATAGTTATACGTAGGTACCTACCCGCTGGTGGTGTGTGTACCGCACTAACACGGAAGATTGGAGGCATGATTATACCTGCATGTACTCATCCATTTGTCATTACACGTAACCTATTTGCACCAACTTTATTGAACTTTAGTTAACTAACTTTAATTTTTTTATCTTCTGTCATCGAAATAATATATATATCTACCTACTACGCAATGTCCTTAGTCATGAACGAAGTTGTTAGAAGAAAATAGCGTGGGTGCTCGCAAATTAATAACCCTCAAGGAGTGTACCAAATCGAGGTTGATTTTATGGACACCTAAGATGCATAACAAATATGGGTGGCGAGTCTGTGTAGCATTGTCGTGACCTGGACCGAATTTGACAGCACTAAAATATCAACATCTCTTTTATTTCAACCTATTAGTAAAGAACTGGAACAATTTCAATTCTGTCAAATTGGGTTTAGCTTTGGGGGATGTTGCACGGAATCGCTACCAGTACAATAAAACATAATTGTCATCTAAACTTACCTTAGTTCCTTATTACCTATCCTACTTCTAAGTACATCACCAAACAGTATTGTAATCTCCTAATCTGGTGGCAATGTACCTACATAATTACTTACTTAATTGTAGCTCACTGTTATCTCAACAACCCACTACATCTATACTAATATTATATTATATTTTTGTTTTTTTGTTTGTTCCGAATAGGCTCCGAAACTACAGGACCGATTTTATCAATTTTTTCACTAATAGAAAGTTTAATTATCAGGAAGTAACATAGGCTATAATTTATTTTTAAAAAAATTAGAGATCCTTGTGAAAATTTAAATAATGTAACCCAAAGTAGCAAAATTTTGCCTATAACATTCATTATTTGGCGTGCGCCGAGAAAACTATTGATGATACATAAAAAATTTGTACTACATGACTAAAGTACTCATTATTACCTACAAAAAAGTCCTCAAGGTAATATAACTAACTATCATAGTTAAGTCAAAATAGCAGCTTTTGTGTTCTAAAATTTAATTAGATCGCCTGTAGAAACAAACGTTGGTTACATTCGTATTGTAGTAATAATTCTTATTTCAATAAATAGTTTTATCATCAAGGGTATTTGTGTAGCAGTAAAATACTTTTTAATTCATTCGAATCGGAAATTTAATTTCGAAGTTATCACGAGTATAAAATCTAAACTTACGCAGGTGAAACCGCGGGGCACAGCTAGTCATTTATAAAATTGGGGTAATCTGCTATTGGCCTTATACTTGACACAAATGTTTTTTGCCTAGATTTTAAGTAAACGCTGTTGATTACCAATAAACAAATAAATAAATAAGGATGGATGTTTGTTACCCTTTCACGCAAAAACTACTAGAATAACACATAGGCTACTTTTTAGCCGGATAACACGCGGGCGAAGCCGTGGGCAAAGTCTAGTAAATTATATGCGTGACTCATGACATGGAGACAGTAGGTACATACATCATCAAAGAACTAAATATACTTCCAAAACATACGTTAGCACCTTAGCCCTTCAATCATCGGGACTTAAGAGATAAGGGCTGCCCCGCAACGTTTTCCATTCCTTAGCTAACAATCCTATTGTGTAGCTAAGGCTTTGACGAACGGGTGAGCCAATGAATCAGCCTCTCCAATCCAAGGCTTATTTAACTGATATCAATACGTAACAATTGTGCCAACATATCAGGCTATCAGGATTATTATTGCAGTGTTGATAATCCTGATAGACTGATATGTTAGTTAGAACATTCAGAATGTTTTTAAAACAGCTTTTTTATTAAGTATGTAATGAGTGAAGTTATATAAAATAGGTTCAAATATGAGTTTCTACAGATGTAGATTTATCATTTAACTTTGTATAAAAAAGATTTGAAGTAGACTTTTTGGCACTGATAACTGTTTTTAAATAAACCATTAGTTTGCCCCTGACGTTAAACTAACAAAGATGTGTCACATGTTACAATCTAGGTAAATTAGTAGGTTAGCCCTTTGTTAAAGAGTATCTCATTAGTTCATCCAGCATCTATTTATAACGTTAAGTTATAAAGCTCAACATTTTCCATGTTCGGGTTAGCCGGTTTCTGATAGTATCAGTTAAATACAAGTATATTTTCAACTTCGTCTTTAGGGCAGGCAATGAATCAGCAATGCCACCTATATTCTGTCAATAGAGGACGCGGCGACGGTGATCAATTATCATCTGAAGTCAGTTTGCCTCCAAATTATAAAAAAACGGGTCTTTCCGGATTAGAAGTTTAGTTTGACCATATACCAGCAGCCCCAGCTAAAACAATAAACTTCGAGGTATTGTTTTTGAAAGTATAAATTAACTGAACAGTACGCTTTCAGTAGCGATATATCATTTTATAATGGCACCACGTCGCGCCACAACTAGTTCTAACAATAACTGTGCTAGACATAAACTCATATTTATGTCACTTTTCGTTTATGCTTGAGATTAACAAATATATGGCATTGGTATCAATAAACAGAGTAATTTCGTCGAATAGAACATGTGATCATAGGGAAAGAGATTATCTGTTAGACAGGTAGCGAAAATAAGGTGTATAATTTAAATACAGGTATTATGAGGCTGTATTTAGTAATAAATTCTTTTACACACGATTAAATCATTTGATTGAACATTAATCTTTCTCTGACCACAAGTCTAACACACGTAAAAAAACGGTTAAAAGTTCTCCATATGTGTAAAAAAACTACACATATGGAGAACTTTTAGCCGTTCACACTAGCGTAGCCTCTACACTGCCTATCATTGGCGGTATTTATAGGAGCCCGTATTATAGTGGACCCGATACGTTAGGGTATCGAAGTTGCTACATAACTCCCAAAGTTATCAATCAAATTGGCAATATTATGCTTTAATAAGGAATATGATGAAATGAAAAACCTTCAAACCTATTTTTGTTGGTAGTTTCTATCAAACGCTACTCGCTAAACTTTATTGCTACGTCTAAGACCTAAAATTAAAAAGTTTTGCCCGGACACAAGTTGAAGACTTATATTTCCTGGGTGAGGGCTTAATCAGTAAATACTAAATCCAAATTTTATAAATCAAAACAAAATAAATCATTTTGGATTCCATTTTGTCTATTTTATTTTATTTTAGGGATGAATTAACAAAGATATTTCATAAAACTCAAATATAATGAATTATTAAAATAAAAAGTTATGTCTAAAATGTGTCGCAAATGCGATAAAATCACAAGGACTTTACAAGCATACAAAGAAAGATCGTTTATCAAAACTGTAAAAGTAAGCATTCGACACGGCGAAAAATTAATCCAATTCGCAAAATCGGACACTGAAAAAGTTGATTCAGAAAATTTCAGGCTCGCTGATTTGTTTTGTAGCAGTTAACTTGGTACGTTTCTTCGTAGTGCCGCAGCTAATCAATCGAACAACTGAGTAACAAAAGGCTCTACGAAGCAATTAAATAAAAAAAACACCCTCACGGCTGTAATTTCCATGATGTTCAGGTACACCTACTGTGTATATGGGACTTGTAATGATTCCAAGTAACAGCTAGAGATACGTCAAAACATCATATTTGGTACATGCCCATCTTTTGCATAAAAGCTATTATTCCAAGTGACAGGCTACAAGCCAATTCCCACCGTTTTGGTGAAAATGCAAGTCTAAAGTACTTGATCAAAGAGGGTCTGTTTATAGAAACTTTTTTTAAACCAGTTGTTATCTTATTTAGCTATGTTGGCACTGTGGATTTATGGCCTGACTGGCTTAAAACAAGGTGGGAGTTCCCGTTTTGCCTTTATCTTGCTTGTAATACATTATTTACTACGGAAAAATTATGGGCATTCGTCTTTGGCCGTCTTGGATGTCAAACGCGGCTTGCTACATCTGGTAATCATTTATAAAGGCCTTATTTTTTTAGGCGTTTTGAATGTTTTCATTGAATTCAGTGCTTTCATTTTCAGTACTATGTATTAGTGCTATTTAAAGCGGTATGTTATATAATCATGGCTGTTATTTAATGAAAACCCTGCGTTGAAAAGGTTAAGTTACTGTGCAATCTGCGATTGAAGAATCATAGTTTGTCAACATAAAAATGTTAAGTAAAAAATGTATCAACTTCTGTTATATTGTGAAAATATACCCTATTGAAAAATTAAATGAAAGTCATTGATGCAGATTAACTTCTTTGTAATGGAGGTTTTCGTAAACAGTCTCATTTATTTCGTGCATAAAAGCTGTAGATCGGTGCGTTGCTTGTTCTGCTTACCTGGTAGTAGGTAATTATATTAAATCAATAACAATTTCATGGTTGTCACGCGATTGCGTGCGATGCGAATCATCCAGGGAACCTTGATCTAGATGATTACGGTTGTACCGCCAATAATTACTAGGTAAATAATGCACTGCAGAGAGATTACGAGCGAATATTTAGAAATAGTAATTTACAGTTTCTTTTTTAAGAAAAAGTGTGATCCTGTTGAATATTCATATAACTTCAGTTTTTTTTTATTTCTTTAAAGCTTGTTGACGTGAATCTGAATCAGCTATCAGATTAACATGTGGAATAAAAAAAATAAACCTAAAAGCTCAATCAATAACTCGCTACGATCTAGCCTACAACTATACGTACGCGTGACAGCTGAGTATCGGTTTACACAGTTATTTATGTTGAACTAACCTTGTCAGTACATTTTTTTGGAATATATATAAATTTTATCTTCATAATAATAATAATCATACATTCGGTTAAAAGTTAACTGAATCACAACCATGTTAAACTCTTCAACTCTCCTGAAAGAGAAGGTAGATAATTGAGATTTACCCTCAAAAGAAAGTCGGCTTAGTAACCAATCTATAATCTAAAGTAATTCATAGAATAAGGTATCTACTCACTTGCATCAGCACCATGGTACCTTAATCCTCCAATGTTTATTGAAATATAAGCTAATTTACCGCTTTCAAATAACAACCACGAACCAGGTACGCAGTATAGGAAGGCCCCTATCTGATAGACATCTCAAAAGTTGGATAGAAGTCATCCAAAACTGTTTGTTATAGCACTTTTTGGGAGAGACAAGCAAAGTTGACGACCTCTGTGGCGCAGTGGGCGAAGGCCCGGCTAAGACACTGAAAGCTGCGGGTTCGATTCCCGCCGCGGGATAAAAGTTGTATAATCTTCAAATATTTGTCTCGGGTCAGGGTATTTTCTATGTAGAATATGAATGAATAACAAAAAAAAAGTAAATAAGTAGTATATCAGTCATGTAGTTTCCATAATACAAGCTCAGTTTAATTTGGGGCTAGATGGTGCTGTGTGAAAAAAGTAAAAAAAAAGTATTTCTACAGTCTGACGATGAACTTGCGGATAAATTGATCTTGGACCATATCCTCACTAACTTCCAAAAAAATACATGCTGTTAGTTAAAGTAAAATCAGTTTCAGTTAAGTAAAATCAATAATGGATTTATTAACACCTAAAAGTTGTAGACATAGTCCTGATGCACATTAGGATTCCCTGTATCATGAGTATCTGGACCTACAAATACCATGGTACCACAACACTTAGACTCGGAATAAATTTCTGCTGAAAATGCACTATAACACAGTAATGTAAGTAAGTGAGCGATATTATAATTAAAAAGGGACATGTCATCTTGTTAATTGAAGGTCTCTCAACTTCGCTGGTTTATTTAATTGTAACGCATGTGTTGAACCCATATTGAGTGCGATGTTGGTTACAAATAGGTCGGGTCCAATAACTAAGTTTAGTCCCATCGAGTAGTATCGTACCAATATGATAGTATCGTCTTTGGTTACTAATGCCGATTATACACAGTGCATGCAGATGGAGCGGTCTACATGCACGAGCAATATAGGCGACCACAAGTTACGGGCTTATTTTCTTATGATGGTTGTTGGTGGCACTTTACTAGCAAGTAAAGGCACGGCTTACTTGCTAGTTATTGTAAGTAATTAAATACGCTAAACCAATTAATTCCACGTGCGCCTGCTCATGTTTGCACCTGCTAAAGTAACCCGTGCGACTGCTCCCCACGAGCAGACCACACGCGCTGTAGATTTTATGGGGCGTGCATTTTACATTCACGAGTGGCCTGCGCCGGTACATGCTTGAGTCACTAGACTTGCAAACTTCTTTAAACAGTAGTTTACACGATACGTATAACCTGCGCAAGTACCCAAACATATTACCCGCACCGTGTACAAGTACCATTAGACTTTCAACGTCAAACTATGAAAGTTTGACGTTGTTGAAATTGTCTTGTTCTTAGATGAGAGAGTTCATGTGGAAGACTGTCAACAAATTATGTGCTTTGACCAAATCGAAGATTTTTTATACAGAAGCCTTATATCGTGATTCCAGTCCGATTTTGCAAAAGGCCATTGTCTTCAATGATAATTCATCCAATTTTCAAAAAGTCGTTGAAGAAAAATTGTTACCAATCTTTTACCCCCTACGGAATGATACACAAATATTCTGGAATACTATATACTTACTTACTTGCTCTTGTCGTGTTATAGATGGTTGTTTAGTTTTTAGGTATAACAGTGCCAAAACCACCAAGTTAACACTAAAATTGCCAGTTTTGAAGCAGCGCCAAGTATTTCAGCTTGCGTGTTCACTGTTCAAACCACCCCGGTAGATCGCAATCGTAAAATGAGATGTTATTTATTCGCTTGTTTTATAAAACAAACTAACGGACATTGTATTGTTCAATCACCACAAAAACGTGAAAATCAAACGGAGTCCGCCTCCCGACTAAATAAATAAAAACGAAAGTTAATTAAAAACAAAAAAAACCTCTTGGGTCGCGTTTTTCGTCATGTGATTATTGGAGATGAAAACCTTGAAGTCATAAAAAAATATTGCTACGCGGAGACTATTAACAACTAAGCCACAAAATCATTACCAGGTCGAAATTCTTGAGATGTTTCGGCTTAAAGCGCTGAGGTTCCACCCACAGGAGGAACGTTGCAGATAAGCTAAGCTATTTCTATGACTTTTTTTTTTTTTTTTGAAGGGGGGAAATGTTACGCATCCCCCTTCCGCCACGGGGGTGGCGAAAGGGGGTATGTGGGACTCTAACCCACTAAAACCCCCCTGGTTAACGTCGCCCGCCGTAGTGGGGCAAGATGGGGTCGCGTTAGCATTCACCATCTTACCCCGACGGGTGGCCCAGGAACCACCCGGGCCCCGGCCAACCCTGCCGGTATAGCCTCGAAGATCATTGGGACGCGCAAGCCCTCATCCGCGCCCTGAAAAGGGCGCCCCCTCCAACTTACGCTGTCCCTCACTCCAAGCCTTACCGGTATGGGAAGCCCTGCCGGTATAGCCTCGAAGATCATTGGGACGCGCAAGCCCTCATCCGCGCCCTGAAAAGGGCGCCCCCTCCAACTTACGTTATTCCTCACTCCGAGCCTGACCGGTATGGGAAGCCCTGCCGGTATAGCCTCGAAGATCATTGGGACGCGCAAGCCCTCATCCGCGCCCTGAAAAGGGCGCCCCCTCCAACTTACGTTGTCCCTCACTCCGAGACTGACCGGTATGGGAAGCCCTGCCGGTATAGTCTCGAAGATCATTGGGACGCGCAAGCTGACCAGAGCAGCGAAAGCCGCCCCGGCCCTCCCTCCACGGTGCGCCCTGAAAAGGGCACACCCAAGGGCAAGACGGGACCACACCGGGCCCCGCCAAGCTCTCGTCCGCGCCCTTAAAAGGGCGCCCCCTCCAACCTACGCTGTCCCTCACTCCAAGCCTGACCGGTATGGGTAGCCCTGCCGGTATAGCCTCGAAGATCATTGGGACGCGCAAGCCGACCAGAGCAGCGAAAGCCGCCCCGGCCCTCCCTCCACGGTGCGCTCTGAAAAGAGCACACCCACCCCGCAAGACGGGACCACACCGGGCCCCGCCAAGCCCTCGTCTGCGCCCTTAAAAGGGCGCCCCCTCCAACCTACGCTGTCCCTCACTCCAAGCCTGACCGGTATGGGAAGCCCTGCCGGTATAGCCTTGAAGATCACTGGGACGCGCAGGCCCTCATCCGCGCCCTTAAAAGGGCGCCCCCTCCCACCGGAGCAGCATACACCGCCCCGGCCCTCCCATGGTGCTCCTCCACGAGCCCACCATGCTGCCCCATCCGCTGTGCCCCATGCGGCTCATAGGGACACGCGGAGGGGCCCCTCCGTTCGGTCCATTAGTTGCTCGACAATAAGATCCCACGTATGAGAAGTTATTGTCGGGCTTAAACGGGGCGCACCGTCCCATAGGCTTCTGTTCACCCCGGATCCGTCTGATCCATAAGCGACCAGAGCCCACAGGCACACGAGAAGGTTGACCGACAGGCACCCCAAGCTATTTCTATGACTTAAGTTAAGTTAGTGTAAGTTACTTTAAAAGGTGAAGCGACTTGCTTATTTAATGATTATTTAGTTTTAAAACTGTCAACCCATACTCAAGGGAAATTCAAAAATGTTTATATCCCATAACTATAACTTATCATCCGGATTTAAAAAAAAAACCCGTTTTTTTCAGGAAAGTTTGTTTACTTTCATGCCAGACTTACGAAAAAATATTGAAAATGTAGCGTTTCGTACGAAAACGCTGCTTTTTTCCAGCTTGTACTAAGTAATTTTTCATATCCATTTTTGAAACAAATCCACTAATTTACTATACGAACCTACACAAACAAACAATATTTTACAGTAGGGGTCTGTATGGAGGACGGAATTCAGGCCTTCAGCATCCAGCCACTAACTTCAGTGGGTGTTTGTTTGGTCTATGAAATGCATAGTGATTGAATTTGCGACACAGCGCCTGAATCGTTCCATAGAGAAGCCCCTATCTTGACTATGAATTCCACCTTTAGTGTTATATTTTTTTCTACGGCTTCGGAATGGAGCTCCCCAGTTTCGTGATAGAGCTTTCCGATAGCGCGCGACAAATTGAGGACATTGTTATGCATTTAAATTATGTTTTGGTCACAAGTCAGGAAAGTTCCTATTCAAAAAGATCTTCTGGCTAAGAAATAGTGTTCGTGCGTCGTCATTTTGGAGTAAACAACAAGTAAGTTGCAGTACGTGCGTTCTACTAAGGGTCGAAAAAAATAGCTAAACCTTTCGTTGCATTTCGTGCGTCGAGTATTTATGAATAGCTTGAGCAAGTAATACCATAGATATACATAAACAAAACAGAATTGGCAAAGGCTTAGCTATGACCTTATTCTTAGCCTATTTTTTTGCAGGTGTTTGTTGTATTAGTATTACCTACCTGCGTTATTGTTGTGTATTTGTAATAAGGTTTTAGGGTAAAAATATTAATCAAAACATACCTACTGAAACTCTCATGTTTTTTTTATAAAAACCTGATAAAAAAAAAGTTTAGTAAAAGTTTGTAATCTAAAGAATAACACTAGATACAAAAACTGTGAATGTCATGAGTAACTGTTTTAATATTGGTGATTAGTATTATGTTTTGACTAACGCTTACTTAAATGGGAAGATATAAGTACAACATTTTGTTATTAATCTTTCGTTTAAGTATATTAATTCTTTTAGCGATAGACCAGTAAAGTTTACTATGTACGCCATCACTTTCTTTTTATCCCAAAATATTGACTACCTTACTAGTTATCATAAGGAAAACAATGTAACATATACAGATCTATTTAAAATATATACATTTTATTTACACAAATTCCAGTTTTTTATTGAATCCCTCAAATTTAGAACAAATAATGATAGGTATCTCTAATAATTATAATGATACTTCACAGGATGGGACTACTCACAATATTTCATTGAGATTGACTAAACGGTTCTGCAGGGCAAATAAACTTACTAACGCCGGATTTTCGTACGCTCTTTTAATTATTATTTTAAGAAAACTATTTAAGAATTACTAAGCATCACGGAATTTAGAATCTCATTCATTTTAAAGGGTAAAGGATACCTAGATTACACTTAGGAAGATACATCTTTTTGTCCTCCAAAAGTACTAAAATATTCTGATACTAGTGCATCATTTATTTTCATTTTTAGCTGTGAGAACTTGTGGCGTAGCCTCATTGCTAGGATTTGTTCATCAACAAATCAAAAAATGTTCATAACAGATACCTGCACGCTTATCTTTAAAAAGTTGTTTCCTAAGGAGTGACCTAACTGTTCATCTGGGCTTTGTTTTAGAGGAAAGCTAGATTTATGAGCACAATTAAGATGTAAAAAGATACTATTGCAGCGCTGCTTCTTTGTATGCATGGATTTAGAGTGAGACAAGGTAAGTAAACTCGGGATTTGTTTGATTTATTCTAAATTTATCTCTATAAAAAAAGTTTTAGATATTTTTTAAAGCTGTATCTGTGGCTGCGTTTGCGTGGATCATGATAACGACTACTATACTTGCTTGAAACGCTATTGTCCATCTATTGTTCTAAACAAAGGTGGCAATACTGAACCTAATTAGGCTGATTAACGAATAAAACAAAACTCAATTATGAAACCATGTACCAAATTTACTTAACAAAACAAGTTCATTTATTAATTATAAAACTACCCAGCTTGTATCTTGTACTTTTAACAGCGCTTTTAAGTTAAATATACAGTTATAAGTTAAAACCTATCAAATTACCATTCTTGAAGTTATACAACAATTACACAATACTGCAATGATACACACAATAAGACAATTATGCTGTGTTACATTATTTTACCCTCAGGGCCCCCTATTGACTTCTAGCAAAAACTCGTACTACACGTTTACAAAAAAATAACATGATTACAATTGGATTTGCAATTTTGTAGAAAAATGATAACAGACAAATAAAAAATATTTTACCCTAAACACGTCATATTCTTGGTAATATATTTGCGTTGCGGGTATGAGTTTTGAATATAGGTATAATTGAAGATGAAAAAGACCAGAACACCCATCTCGCATTCACAGATAGGTGTCACAGTCTCGTGATTATAGATATATTTCGTTATTTCTGACCAATAACTCTAGATCGATCCTGTTTATTAAACTAGTTTATCTACTCTGAAAAGTTTTTCCCCGTACGCCTCCGAAAAGTGTCCAACTCGAAACAGCCTAGTTGACTTAAGTTGCGAACAATATGGCGGTAAGTTGGCAAACTTACAGCTTACCTACAACGGCTAAATTAAACGCTCAACTCACACATACTGGTAGGCTTTCGTATTGAGGCATTTAGGACGCTGCCAGGTGTGTAGCGGCTTCTTTAAGTTTATACAATTTGATACATTTTTATAAGGTCATACTTCCATTTGAAATATATTAGTGGAATAACCAGCACTAGACAGTATGAGCTACCGAGACAATGGTTTTGACGGTGGAAGATAAGAAAAATAAGACTTGTTCGTCGGACGAAAATAAGAAACATTAGTAGTTTTAGTCTTCTCTTCCGACATACTCACTGTCTTAGTGTTCGTGTCATGCTATGCCTACGGACAAGCTGCGCCTCGAATGCTTCATCAACCTTTTCATTGATGAAGACAAAGTCATAGTACAAACTTTGACTTTGAACAGCGGAGTTTTAATGCCGCCCAAAGACTCTTACGTGGCTTGTGATGCTTATCGCATATAGATATGTGTCGCTCGTTTGTTTGCACCAGTGTGATAGACTAATAAGTACGGCAAAGTTAGAAGCGTAGTATTGTGCGCACTGAGCACAAATTACAATTTAATATTTCACAGCGCTCGCTCTTAGTCCACTGTATGAAATCTTTATGTAATTTCTTGTGTGTTATTTTTGTGAACGATGACGGTAATCTATCTTGCATTTTGGATCTAGGTAATTCAAAGAAAAGCAAGAAACATTAAACTACATATTAACAAAAAATAAAAGTAATACAAATATTTATTAAAAGACACCTCTAGATAAAAATTTAATTATACACACATTTTGTTAGTAAAGATTTTAAATTAATCGTTTGCTGCATCGAAGCTTTGAGAATTTATTTGTATCTATTTATTTATTTAAACCAAAGACACAATTTACATTTAAATAAAATCGAGGCACTAAACACAATAACTTAAAATATTTAATATTTATAATATATATTTTGCTAAAATACCCTATTAATGATATATCTACGAGTATAGTGGCTTGTTCCGATCCGAAATCCCTGGCTTAGAATTCAAGGTACCAACAAATAAACATGCTCTCTTTTTACATTACAAAAGCTGAACTCTATGGAATAAAAATAAACATTCACCAAAAAGTAAAACTTTGATTATATTTTATTAAAATTACAAAATGGTTATTATATAAAAACGTCCAACGTTTAAATAAACACATTTTACAACCGTTCACTGTTTTTCAAATATACGCCTTTCCTTATTTTAATAGCTGCAAACGCAAATACATTATAGTTAAACCGTAAAGTGTATCTCGCAGCAGTTAATGGTCGAAATAAAAAGGTGAAATGACTAAATGAAAAACAAATAATTTTTTACTTTGTACGTAAAGCTACATAAAATGTGTACGCACTTTATTTTGGGATTTGATGTGAAATTCAATATCATCACGAAATCTCCCATACAAGTGGACATTTTCCTCTCCCAATGAGTGCCATGAAAAACGGTCAAGAGCTACTTTCAGAGCAAAGAGTTTGGAACATCTAAAATATTTTGATTTGTGAGGAACTAAGTCAGAAAAAGATATAACTTACTCGTAAGTTTTTATTTTGTTCTATGCTCAGGTACATCATTTATTGCTGTGACATTACGTGTGTTTCTTTTATTAAGCAGTATCATCTAGCTCCAAACCAAGCAGAGCTTGTATTATGGGAACTACATGACTGATATACTACTTAAATATTTTTTTTTGTAAATACATACATATTATACATAAACACTCCGACCGATATTTGTCCGACCCGGGACAAATATTTGCAGATCATACAAACATTTGCCCGCGGCAGGGGAATCGAACCCGCAACCTTCTGCGTCTCAGGCAAGCCTACGCCCACTACACCACAGGGGTCGTCAACATATCTATCAAGCTTTCCGTCACACAATACTATTAAAAAAACTTATTACAATCAAATTTTGGAGACACTTGGTGACAGAAAAACGAACAAGTTTTTACCCAAATACGTATACCGACTCCTTGTGTCAAGAGTAAAAACCAACCGACCACTCTGCGAGGGCCATCCCAGAGATTTACTACCATTGCTACTTGTTTAATGTGCCTGTAAAACGGCGAAAATACCGACAGGAATAAAATGGTGAATTACACTTTCAGACGAATAAAAAACAAACCGAGGCATTGCTGTATTGCATAGCTATATTAGCTTTGCACACTCTGTTAAAATGTTATTCTAGCAGTTTTGGAAACTCGGTATAAGGAGACGGCTATTATGACATGATGACTAGATCTTGTTTAATAAAATGTGACAGAAAATATGCACAATGTACGATAATCAGAATTAAAAAAGTACGACCAGGTATTGCGGTGAAGACGCTATCATTTGGAATGCCTAGCTAAATTATGTTTTAATTTGTCTTTGACTACTCTCTACGAATCTGCGTACATACTAATTATTATCAATCACGGGGCTCTGAAGACAACTGTTCCTATCACGAGGGATATGGTCACACGCATGTGTTTCTTCGACGCATAGTACGAAACAATGGTGTATAGTGTATGTAAGTCTTCGAACACTAAAACTTTTGTAATGGATAAATGGATTTTATTTTATTCTGAAAAATTTGCTTGCTCACGTTTGCAGGAAACTCTCTGACTCTGTCATTTGGTTCTTATTATTCTGCGAGTGAATAATACTGGCCATAACGTTTATTTGTTCATTTACAAACTGTAGGCTTTGCGATTGCTCTATTTAATCGAGGAAATTACCATGTTTTATAAGTTTAGCAAAAAAAGAATCTGGAATAAATAACTCACACAATGTAAAATATTATTTTGCATGGTGGACTTTTTTTTGATCCAGGAGCTTTTGGTTTAATATTGACTGTGTTCCACAGCAAGACGATTTATACGACAAGAGTATTTTCAATATTAACATTTTGCTTTAGAATTACAGACTTTTTCCGGACCGATGGAATAACAGCCGAAGGCAGTATTAACCATGATCCCGTGACTACGATTGGAAAGAAATTGCATTGGAGCAGACAAATTTATCTCTATAACCCTTGGGACCATGGTAATTTAATTTACCGGGATTTTTCTGATGTCAGTTTTACTAGGATTTTATTATGATGCCAAACATCGTGTTTTGAGGTATGTAGGTGAAATGTCGAGGACGTGCCTGTCTGCACTTAAGTTAAAAAAGCTTAAACAAAGACTCATTTCTTAGTGATAGTTTGTTCTATAGAAAATTGAGATTGGACATCGACTTAGGAGGTAAGTATGGTACAAAATAGGTCTGAATAATCTTAATGGTTATTTGGTTTTTAAAGTGTTAACCCCTTGAAACTGAAAACAGAAACTAATGCAAAATGACTAAAAAAGAACAGGTGGTACGACAAACCTATAAACGAAGGGAAGACAAATCATTTTACGTTACGATTTCATCCAACTGTACTATATGTATGTGCAAGGGTGTGCACTTTTATGGTAGTTTGACTTGAAAATAGTTCTAAATTTCCGAAGCAAACAAGAAATTTCATCCGTTAATATTGTTTGTGCTCAATCTTGGTCCGACCAATATACTCCAAGACCTCATGGACACAAACTTACAAACTGGGTTAACTCAGCGCGGTCATGGAGTATAGTTGAGGACAGTGACCTTCCAGGCCTTCATTCAAAACGAATCCTTCGATCAAGAAAGTTATGGTTGAAGATCCAGTGGCGCTACTCTTGAGCTATCCTAGTCCTTGGTGAGAATAACACTATAGAAAAGGATAGTTGTAAACAGCATTAGAAACTTCCCTTCTTTGTTGGGCTATAATTTTGCTGCGATGTTGTACAAGATCCTACAAAATGTAAAGTCGAGAGTCGTTGAAACTAGGACATTTTCAAGATCCAACTCCTAGTAAGAATAGAGCTTTTTTATAAAAAAAAATCGACAAGATATTTCGGAAACAGGAAATTACTACCAACGAAATCCTTGTTTTAAATTTAATGCTCAGATCACTATTTTCCGGTTTTTAAGGTATAAGCGCTGGTAAATTACGAGTACATGAGACTTTTCAACTTTCTCTAAATGGCAGACAACGTATCATTAATTCTCAGCTGGTATTGCATATGCAATGACAACTGCTTACCATTTGGTACCGTACGCTTATCTAAAATTAATATTCAATTCTCCGGGTGTGTTAAAAAAACAATTCTAAAATTTTAGATTTAGATTTTACAAGTTTTTTTCTTTTGAAATGAAATCACACGTTTAAATAGCATTAAATTTGAATTAATTTAAAACGATTTTGTTTAAAAGAAAGTATGTTCGACTTAATAAAAAACCGAATGTCGATTTTCTTGAAGAAGTTTTGATGATGGACTTTTAATTTTATATTTCGATTAATAATTGATCGATCCAATAGCCACTTACTTTAACGTAAGGAGTTATTGTTATAAATTATCAGTGTTGTGTCGTTTCATTGCAAGCTGAAGGCCTCTCTATCTCCCTTTCTCTTTACGCGGTCCAGTACTGATGAGGATCAATCCTTCTCAAAGCAATCGAGTTCGTCTCGCCATCTCAATCTGGGTCTGTGGTAATGCCGTCTTCCTTCTTCCTTGTATTTTTTGCCCAGAGTTCATCGAGCATGCAGTAGACGTGCCTAGTCTAATTCCATTTCAGTCTAGCGCTTTTTGAGTGATGTGATTTGAGCTTTAGAGCGCAATATCAAGCATATTATTACATTTATGTGTTGTTTTTTTTTCTAAAGGCGTGGTTAATCTGTGGGATATGGCGGTGGCGTTCAAAGAAAAATTGCTTGTCAAGTAGTTTTTTAAGCTCGCGTAAATGTATTGTTTGACCGAAGTCGTCATATAGCGCACAGAGGAAAGAGTTCTTAAAGTGTTGCCATTAGCAATTTGAGATAGTGCCACTACATCTTCAATCTATCATCGCTTATTTTCGCTTATTTTATTCTCAATTGAATCTGTGATGTGAAATTTTTAAATGCTGCGGTTAGCTAGCATTATTAAACTTCGTTTTCACCTTTAGATTTACAGAATTATTAATCAATAGCTTTTGCCCACGGTTTTGCCCTCGTGGTATCTGGATAAGAAGTACCATATGTGTTATTATAGGATCAAGAAAAACACCTAGGGTCTCATTACGAAAGGTGGTTTAAATCGGTGGTTTATCTTTTAGACCTTTGATTCCTGATTTTCAAGACAAATTGTTGTGCAAAGGAAACAAGGCTTAAAATTGAATGCTATAGTATAATAGCCGAGACAGTCTATGTGACATTTCAAAAAGAGGTTTGACTACAAATAACTGCTAAAAGATAAACCAGGCGGTCACCTAGTTTATTTATATCATAACTCAACCTCTTTTTGAGGACCTACTTTTTTTGGTAGTCAATCAAAATTATATTTTTCTTTTTTATTTTGGTTTAGAAGTGTTTTTTTTAATTAAACGGTCATCCCGCGGTTTTATTTTATTTTTAAATTGTCGACCGTAGTGACTTTGCAATATTTTTTCGATAAGGTATATTTAAACCATGGTTTAGTGGATCTGACAGAACTTGAGTTAAACTCGAGTTAAGACCACGTTTCGTAATGAGACCGCTAAAGTCTAGGTTATGACCAATATTGATTTCAAATTTCACTCAAAATGGTTCAGACGTCACGAATATTATTTTTAACAATTCTTCAAAACTTCTAAACATTGAAATATTTCATATTTATAATATTTATAGGATAATAGGATAGAATACTGTAACGACCCCGTTGGCATGGCGGCCGAGAAGCCGACTGAGACACAAGAGGTGCGGGTTTGATTCTCGTTGCGGGACATGTGGTTTGCATGCTCTGCACATATTTTTTCCAGGCCTGGTGGTATCATCGTATTTGTTATTCCTGATACTTACTATACTGGTAATTCTAGTATAGGGTCTGATTATTTATATGGGTTTAAAAGCATATTCCTACCTACACTTTTTATGCATAGAACACCCCTTGACTATGTCCAAAGTGAGTTATTTTTCATACAAGCTCCATCTTCTCGCTTCATACTTTAGAAGTGTTATACGTAAAATCTTTTTTATTGCACGCTTATACACCAAAATAAGAAGGTAGGATACCTTCCAAGTCAGGCCTTGTTCTTATCATAAACAAATTGGCTTATTAAACGTTTGTGTGCAAGCTTAATTTTGATACAACATAGGACGCTGACTGTACAAATCAGAGTTACATTCGAAAAAATACTATTAATAATAAATATCGTTCAAATTATTTACCAACAAAACTAACTTGTCTCGTATTTTTTAAGAACAACACAATTTTTGTGCCTCTCCATTTGCGCGCAGTTGCCTATCTCGATCACGTATTAACAAATTTCAGCTTTACCTGTGGCACATTGTATACGACAGACATATTTACAGTTCCGTAGTTAATAAGTAACCCTTATATTTTCGCCATGTCCGTCTATCCCATGGTGTTGTATGTAGTGTGAACAATATTTTTCGATTCACCGATCTGTTTGCAAAATATTAAGCTTTAAAGTTTGTTTGCAAAATATTTATAAATTTTTGTTACAGTAAGTGTGTTCCCTATATATCCGCAAATAAATATATCGTTATTTTCCACAACGTAATTACATACTTTTTAACACGCTTATATTTGCTTCACTTGTAACTAACTTACTTAACTTTGTACATATTATGTACTTTGTACATAGTAGGTTATTCGGATGACAATACTATAATTTGGTAACTGATCTGATAATGGAGCCAGTAGGTGGATAGTGGAACTCTTCAGTGGCTACTAGTAAAACCCTTGAGTTTCAGCTGATATGATTCGTTTTGACGAGTCCAATATATTGGTATTGGTAACGAGAGTGTGATGATGGAATCCAGAGGTGGATGTGGAATTCTTTTTTATATTTTTAGTGCGTGATAAAAGCATTTTTTTTTCTATTTTTAAACTTCATATTTTATTCATTTGTTCATTCATTTTCAGCTCGTGTCAACCCACTACTGGGAATGGTTCTTTTTATAAGCCATGACGCATCACGACCCTTCGCCACATCTTTATCTGATTTTGCAGATAAAATACATTTATTCCAAGATTTTATAATTTCCTAAAATATTTACCTCGGCGTAATACTTTTGATCCGTGAATTGCAAATGTGTTGTCTCTAAATAGCATATAGATATTCGAATGTACATTTTTTAACAAATTACTATTGAGTTTGACTCACAATAATATGTTAAAATAATAAGTTAAATATAACTCTCTTGCTAAAACACATATAGAGTATCTGATACAAATTTGGGGAACGGCTGCTACTACAAATTTAACCCCCTCCAAAGATCCCAAAACAAAGTAATAAAAGTCCTATACCATTATGACTATCTTACGCCGACTAAATAATTATACAATAAAACTAATACTTTCAATATAGAGAAACTTTACATTTACAATAAATAAAATAAATAAATAAATAATGCTGGACAATCCACACAGCATCATCTAGCCCCAAGCTAAGCAGAGCTTGTGTTATGGGTACTAGATGACTGATATACTTAATACAATACATTAAATAGATAGATATTTTTTTATTATACATAGAAAATACCCAGAACACCCGGAACAAATATTTGCAGATCGTACAAATATTTGTCCCAGGGCGGGAATCGAACCCGCAACCTCCTTTGCGCATGCATTTTAATTAAAAAAAATACTTCATACTCCAGTCAATCAAACAATAAATTATATATATAAGAAAATAAATACAGTTTCAGAAATAAAATAAAAACAATTAGCTAAAACACGTACTAATTATGGTAAAAAAACAATATTATCAGAGGGAGCTAAATTATTTAACAATATGCAATCAATATAAATGAATGTGTTAATTTGAATGCCTTTAAAAATAAACCTAAACTACATGTACACACTTTGTAATAATACACAAATAAAAATGCTTACCTATCTAATATTTAGTAACACCAAAATATAAACATACCTACATCATAATTAATTAAGTACTAGTTGTGATAATGTTGAGTATTTATATAATATTATTACATATTATTAAGTCAAACAATATATAGTTATAGATACCAGAGGATAGTTTAATTTGTTTCGCATGTATCTTTTATAAGTGAACCATGTGTTTGTATGCAAATAAAGTTCTTTAAACCTATATGCCACAACAACATCCGGCAACTGTAATGTAAGGCTGAAATACATAATGCCTAGTCGGTACGCAATTTAGACACTCTATTCGTACGGAGTGAGCTCTCACCTAATTTACTGAATACATTTTTTTCTACGTGGCTTGGTTTATAAAGCTGATAGACGAGTTGTTTGTTGTCTTTGGTGTAAGAATTAAGGTATTTGTATAGTATTATATACAAGTGATATAGAAAGCTTAGCTACATATATTTGAATAATTGTTATCAGGATTTTCACCATGGCTTCATTTAATTTTAAATATAATACAATGTGAGTTTCTACCGCTAAGTAATTCCTACTCTCGAATTTTTAGCAGAAGTTCATTAATCAATTTTCAGCATGGGATATTACAATATTTAATTCGTGTATCCATCATCATCATTAACAGTGATGACGATGTATAGGAGTACATTGCAGAAAATAGGCCTAAGTGTACTAGCGGCATGCCCAAGTTGCGCGTAGCATCGCTGTTACAAGCGTCTATGCATCTCGTAACGTATAGTTTATCATTGGCATCAAAACTATAACAAAGATAGGCGTTTTACTTTTGAGTCAGAGACTCACTTTTCAGAAATAGTGGTTAAGACGAATTAATTTCTTAGAAGCTGATTTAAAAACCTATCAAAAATTTACACAAAAAATGAATCAAAGCAAATGAAAAATAACGGGCGCAACTGGCGGAATCTCGACGATTGCTCGACACACTCAAGCCATATTTTAAGCAGATTTATTGCAACTTGACCAGATTTGTAGGCCTCCAAAATGATAAACTGACGGCCTGTGCTCCCTAAACAAAAGTGAATAGTTTACGGAAACTTTTGACGGCTGACCCTTGTCTTTATATTTGAGTTTGGAAGGGTAAAAATCTCAGACAAATTACTGTGACTAGGCATACCACGAAGGTTGTAAGAATAATATTTTGGGCATACTAAAACCGCAGTAAAACGATAGAACTATAATATCTCACCATTCAATCTTGTTTTTGCTAATCTAATTGAAATACTCACGAATCTACAAATTTTAGATATGAGGAGGTCCATAATTAAATAATTATGCGCACAACTATAATATAGTGAGCCTGTTAATTTTCATGACACAAACTTAATACTTCATGTGACAGAGCTAAAGGTGTCAAACTACTGATATTTGATTATATCAGACTGTACTAAAACAATTGATTTTCAAGGTGGTTAAACTGGTGATTTATTTAATCCAGAATTTTAATTCAAATCGGTATTACAAAGCAAAGAAGGTCTAATCACCCATTTATTTGACGTTTGAAAATGAAGTTTGATGACAAAAAACTGCTAAAAGATAAACCTTAGTAGCTACTAAGTTTATTTCTATCATAACTCAAACTTTTTTTTAAGCGCGTATTTTTGTTTGGCAGTCGATTGTAAATGACATATATACATTTTTATGGTTGCGACGTATGTTTACGTGAAATAGACATTTCGTGGTTTAAGCATTGTTTTCCGATGAGGTCTATATTTAAACTTTGACTAAATGGCCCTGACTGAACTCGATTTGAACTCGAGTTTAGACCACTTTTCGTAATGAGACCGCACTATCACGTAATGGCGGTAGAATACCATATAAACCTCTATCTTAAATTATTGGACTGTGTCTTGGAATGTTTCACATTTTGCTAAACAAAAACCTTCGAAGCTTACTCAAGACAAAATAAGCATTAAAACATAAGTCATAGTTGTTTCCTTAATTACATTCTCGCGTTCCGTGAAACGTTATTTGTAGAAACAATTATTTCGTTTTTCACTTACAGCGGCGGCACAGAGCAAATATACAAACAGTAAGAAAACTATGAAGAAATGGATGTTCTAAAAAGCTGCTACTTTAGAATATAGTGTTGGTTTGATAATTTCCATAGCGGCGATTGCATAACCAATTGCCGTCGTGATGCTATTATGCCTAATAATTTATCGCACATATCCTATTTGTTTCTTTATCTGTTACTATTTATCTCTAAAACAGTTTATGTGATTGAAATGTGAATATTGAGCAATCGATTTGTATGGCTCCAAGGATGGTTCTTATATATATTTTACTGTAAGTTACTACGTAGTAACGACGGATAACAGGTCAAAGGTTTTACAATTTTGCATTTTATAAGCACGCTATATATTATTTTATATTTTACTAGCTTCTGCCTACTTTTTTGCCCGCGTGATACCCGGATAAAAAGTATTCTGTGTTATTCTGATATATAAGCTATATTACTGTAAAATTTTATCAAAATCCGTTTAGCAGTTTTTGCGTGAAAGAGTAACAAACATCCATCCTCACAAACTTTCGCGTTTATAATAGTAGTAGGATTTATTAAGGCACAAAAGGTTTACAATATCAAGATAAATGGTAGAAACTATGGATTCTTACACCAACCTGCGAAGTTGGTAGATGCACAAATTTGTACCACATGAACGTGTCAAATTACGAAGTGAGTGAGGAGCAGGTTAGTTGTAGTAACCCTATATATATAATTTTGAAACAAAACGGTATTTCTTACACTAGGTTACAAATAAATGAATATAAATAAGCACATATTCAGTTACCTGCATATCTGTTGAATAACTGGTTAAATGAGGGACATTTGTTTTTGAAACATATAAGCTATTTTTATATATATGTATACTGTTTGGTGATTTGGTAGCGTTATATTTATTTGTTGTAAATATAATTCAAAGTGATGAAAAAATAATTAACGATTCCTCGGAAAATTTGAATGTATAGTCAATAATATGTATACATATTTTATTCCATCAAAATAATATTAGAGTATTCACTTCACATATATATATATATACGCAGATTTGGGAAAATTTGACGGTTATATTATTTAAGAGTATTTGCTGTCTTATCGTTATGTTTAATTATATTAAAAAATAGAAAGATAGACAGATAGAAGATAGAAAATACTTTATTGAACACCAAATATTTCAACTTAAAAAAAAATAGTAAAATCTTTAACATTGTTGTACAATGGGCGGATAACAGCGTTGTATACATACTACCGCTTGCGGCTGTACGTATTAACATTCTATTTTTATCTATTTGTTATAAGAATTATTTTTAATTAGAAATGGCTATTTATAATTACACTGATTTCCATAGTTGCTTTAATATAAATACATACTAAGGTGTTTTTGATAAGAATTTAAATAAATATAAAGATTAATTTCATAATGTTTACCACAAATGTTCGCAAACAGTGAACCTTGCTACTATTTCTTTTTGTTTTGTAATTTACTGTTTTTTGTTTTTCTTGCCATTTGTACCTACTTGTCTGTGCTGTATCCATATGTGTTAAATAACTGTTTTATCTATGTATCTATTAATATTTTTTTTTTTTTTTACATTTTTAAACAAACAGCACCGCTCTTTATTTAAAAATATACCGCACGTTTGAATCAAAAACTTGTATAAGCTGATAATAGTAATAGACAAACAAACAAAAAACTCCTTAGTACGTACGTGGGTAAAAATACGACTGGGCGTGACTCACGAATAGCACGTTATAGTTTCCCAGCAGAATTCTAGGCATAGACGTAACATCATCAGCTGGGCTACGGCTTCACTGAGTATTCTTAGTATTAATAATAATATTATTCGCCCTTTTTGTTTTAGATATTTATTTAATCTCTAAAAATCTAGGTTTATGTAAGTAAGTAATTTATGTATGTTATGAATATCTAAATAAATAAACCAACATCCAGGATCTTCTGAATCGTGGGTATCAGGAACTACAATGACCGTGGCACCACAACATCCAGATCTAAGAAACCAAATCGGTATAGTGGTACCAAAAAGATTAAGAGTTAGGTATATTTATAAATATTTAATATACGTAAAGTAACCTATAGTTAAGTAAAACTAACAAAGTATTTGTAGAACATGAGCTATTCATCTCTATACAATACCAGGCGGGGCTGGTTGGTAGAAAATACTAATGGCATGAAGTCCGCCTTTTGTTCACTGATGAACAGACGGACTCTTGCGGCTTCGATTCATCGACTTCCTGAAACCGTTAACAATGCTATCCACTTGATTATAAATCTTACAAACGTAGCGCCATCACCTATCTCAAGATCTATATCACCATGTGGGCATTAACACGTTTACATGTAAGTTAATCGCTTGTGCAGTGATTTGTGATCCTGGAGAAGTTACTGCTAGGGTTGGTCGACATAATGCTTTTTGTGTACCTCTTTAGAAATAAGTGAAAGTAACTTAAGGCACTAAAGTGATGGTGTGATGTCGCCTTCTTAAAAAAATGGTGCGATTTCGTTTAAAGTTATTTTTCCAAAACTTAAGGCAAAATTACTTTAAAAGGTGTCGAGATAAGGCTTTCGATATGTCTTGCGCTGGAGCTATATAAGAATTATCAGGCAACAACTTTACCAGTTTTTAACGCAATGTCATGCGCTTGAGCCTCAATAAATAAAGCAGACAGTGATTACATTATTTTCAGCACGTTTTAGCTAAAAATACTATCTCAAAATTCAGAATACATAAGGGGTAGAGTGTGCATCTAGTCTAATCCAAGCCACTCGAGAATATGCCACGAATTAATAGTCCGTTGAAATTATATGAAGCGTATCATGGTTCGCTGAGACGTCCTCGGACAAAGGACTTTAGGGTAATTTCAAGTGTAAATAAGGAGCGTAGTGGCCATAGATTCTATTACGGGACAGAATCTGTGGAAACATAATTGTCTAGTTTTAGTCAGACCGGTTATTCAGTCTTGCGTGGTTTTCAAATGGATAGATTTCAGTGGTTTGAGATAGGGATCTATGATTTTCCTGACGTTATTGGATGATATTTAATTTCCTTTACTACTGGAACGATATTATGATAAAATAACTCATTATATTATTTACATGTACACTTGCGAACGACTTTAAATTATACGATTTCTTTTCGCTTCAAAACAGCTTGAATAAAGAGTAAGGTATTTCAATTGAGCAATTACGTTCTATCAAAAGCTGTGTTTTAAAGTGAGTACCTACTTTTGAGGGTAAAGATATAATACAGACCGTAATTAGAATTGCAATTGGGAATTGTATTTTATTTACGATAAAAGCACTAATTATTTTTAAGTCGACGTGCATCTCATTTTACTACAGGCCAACATTCATTTATTCATGCTTCTAGAGTTCAAACTCACTTATTAAATCTCTTCAAAGTCCCACAATCTACAATCTCATCCGCAAAACTTTAAGTATGAAAGTTGGATATTCCTAGGATATCTGAATCGGTAGCAAGTTACGAGGACACTTTTGACAGCTACACAAATCTAAATCGCATAGAATTTCAGCTTTTACTTGCATAAAGTTCTCACATGAGCATAATTGATAGTGCAGCCTGTCTATCTACTAAGCGGGTACATGACAGCTAATAGTTTCCGCGATTGCTATACAAACACCATTAAAAAGGCATTATCTGAAAAATAGAAAATATTGCAAAAAGTTGTCAGGACTCAAAACAAAATTATATTTGCTACTATGATACGTAATGGTTTTTTTTGTAATTTAAAAAATAATGAAATGGATTCTTTATTTTAATCTATACAAAACTATTTTCTCATCCGTCATCCATAGTAGCAAATTACTGTACTGTAGAATTACCCATTTTGTTTGCAAAAGTAATTAAATTGTCAACAAGAATTTTACGGAAATGCAGCTGTCAAAAGTGACTTTATAGCAAGTGCGAGTATAAGCTAAAGCTTTGAAAATGGAACTAAATGCCCACCTGCCTTTGATGAGCTGAAACTAGCTAAAACCAAAGCTGACTAACTGGATGTGGATTCTGATTGGCTTTTAAAGTTTCTCACACAAGTTACCGATTTTGTTTTGGGCAGCTAAAAACTTGGTGAAAAATCTATCGAAATCTTAATCCTGAAAGATTGGTGCTTTAAAATTAAAAAGGAAGTTACCCTTTTAATCGGACAGTTAAAAATAGTAGGTACTAGCAAAACATTACTGTAAATGTTTCTAAAATAAATACCAATTGTCAATTATCAAAATGTTCAAGATTCAAAATATTTTTAGTTTTATATAGAACTTGGTGCATAAACAAAAAAAAACAATGTTTTATTGGACCGACCATTGCTATTTCAATGATTTAGTGTCCAATGGTGGAAGAACTTGTGATAAAGGGATTTAGTGGACAGTGGCTCTGTTCATACATAGAAGAATTCCTCATTACCAAAGTATTATTTTGCGTACTCCTTTTTTTGTAGTCGATAAAAATTACAACTGAAAATGTCTCAAAGCCAATTATAATAAAACCAATGTGTAAAGCCACAATAAAGTAATGGAAAAAGGCACTGCTATGGGAAATCAGACGACTTGACCGCGCATTACCCGCGAGACGCCATTTAATTACGAATCCAGATCCAGACTGGATTGTTTAAGAATAGTTTAATTTTTCTCACAGGTTTAGCAGAAAAAGCTTTTTGTAGTTTTTCATCTACATTAAATCATCTGCTTATCATCAGAAAATGATGCTCATGGTTTGTCCCGACGATGTACATCCTCAGCAGCCCGATTATAATGATATTTTAATAAATGCTAAATAAATATTTTGATATAAATATTCTTTATTTTGACATGATATTTAAATACCAACTTAATAGTTGGTAATTAAATATCAATATGACGCTTATGATTGATGCTTAAATGCCATTATTATTTTTTGTACCTAAAATCAGTTGTGGCTCTTAGGCCATGCAAGTTAATCACATTGTTAATTTGAGCACATTTTTCCAGTGTAAAAATCCATATAGCGTGAAATCCATGATTGGGGAATGTTCACTAGAATACATATTCTTCAAATCATCATGAACTTTATCATCTGTACATGATAAGCTCGCAAAGTACTCGTATTCCCAACATGCAAAACTATTTTACTTAAACCCGGAAAAGTAGCGGTTAATTTTTTCACTAAAAAAGAAAATGTGGGTAAAGTTCTGCAAAAACTTTTCGCTATTTTGGTCCAACATTCGTGCACAGTATGTGTGTAATCATAAGTAATAATATAACTTACGGAATTCCCCGTAGTCGGGTAAAAAGTTGTTAAATGCGAATAAAAGCCGGAAAAAAAAATTGCATGGCTATCGTATTCAGTGTGTTTTGAAGAAGTATATTAAAAAGTGGCTAAACTAAAAACCGTCTGATGAAGTCCACGCTCCGACCTAATCCAATCCAAATCATGGCAGGCACTGAGAAGTTCCAGCAGCTTCTCGGCGATAGATTTGTTGCCTTGGAACCCACTGATGACGCTGACGAGACCCTACACAATCTGGTCGAAACGTTAAGGGACGAGGGCATCAAGTTACTGCCAAAAGTAGCGTACTGGCAAGAAGTCCAAACTCTCGGATGGGAATCTCGGGCTGATGACAAAAAGACGGGAAACCCAAGCGACTTCGTCAGAGAGGTCAAACTTGAACAAGCAAATTGCGAAGATGGTACGGCGCGACCTTCGGAGCTCCAACAGACGCCTCATTGAAGAGGCGATAGAGCGAAACCGAGGGTCCAAAGTATTCACTCAGCAGCTTGGCAGGAGCCACCTGACGAAGCTAAAAACGCACGACGGGAGGATCGTATTGTCGAAGCCGGAGATATCCACTGAGATAGAGAATTTCTATGGCCGTTTATATGCTGCACAAGCCCTTCGTTCCCAACGAGACGACCACGATTCCAGAGCCACCCTGACGCGCCACTATACCGACGAACTGCCAGACATCAGTCAAGATGAGATTGTCTTAGCTCTGAGGCAGCTTAAAAATGGAAAAGCCCCCGGTGAGGACAGAATTACATCAGAGCTTTTGAAAGCAGGAGGAGCCCCTGTTATACAGGAGCTACAAAACCTTTTTAATACCGTCCTTCACAGTGGGAGAACTCCAAAGGCGTGGAGCGGAAGTTTGGTGGTGCTCTTTTTTAAGAAGGGAGATAAAACCCTTCTTAAAAACTATAGACCCATCTCACTCCTGCGCCACGTCTATAAGCTGTTCTCACGAGTGGTCACAAATCGTCTCGCCAGAAGACTCGACGAGTTCCAGTCACCGGAACAGGCTGGGTTCCGCGGAGGATATGGTACCATAGACCACATTCACACAGTGAGGCAGATTATACAGAAGTCCGAAAAGTATAATCAGCCCCTGTGTCTGGCCTTTGTGGACTATGAGAAGGCCTTTGACTCCGTCGAAACCTGGGCTGTTCTGGAATCCTTACAGCGATGCCAAGTAGACTATCGTTATATCGAGGTGCTGAGATGTCTCTACGAGGCCGCCACTATGAGTGTCCAAGTACAGGGCCAGCAGTCTAAACCCATTCAATTGCGCAGAGGAGTGAGGCAGGGGGATGTCATATCACCGAAACTGTTCACGAGCGTGTTGAAAGATATGTTTAAGATGCTGAACTGGAAAGGTAAGGGCATTAACATAAACGGCGATTACATCTCACACCTACGATTCACTGATGACATAGTCTTAATGGCGGAGTCGCTAGAGGAGCTGAACCAGATGCTGAACGGCCTAGCTTCAGCCTCCCGATATATCGGTCTTGGCATGAATTTGGATAAAACCAAAGTCTTGATCAATGGCCACATGTTCCAAGACCGGTGGTTGTACATGGCCACCTTCTCGAAATTGTTTCCGTATATACTTACCTTGGCCAGATTCTGCAGTTGGGTAAAAACAATTTCGAGAAAGAGGCCAAGAGGAGGATCCAGCTAGGCTGGGCAGCGTTTGGAAAACTACGTGGAGTCTTCTCGTCATCCATACCGCAATGCTTGAAAACGAAGGTTTTCAATCAGTGTGTCCTACCCGTCATGACCTACGGAGCTGAGACGTGGACACTCACAATAGAGCTGGTCCACCAGTTCAAAGTCGCTCAGCGAGCAATGGAAAGAGCTATGTTCGGAGTCTCTCTGAAGGATAAGATTCGTAACGAATACATCCGTCAGAGAACCAAAGTTATCAACATAGCTCAACGAATTAGCAAGCTGAAGTGGCAGTGGGTCGGTCATATCTCGCGAAGAACCGATAACCGCTGGGGTAAATGTGTTCTTGAGTGGAGACCGCGACTCGGCAAACGTAGTGTAGGACGCCCTCCGGCCAGGTGGGATGACGATCTGCGAAAGACTGCAGGCAGATGCTGGAGGCGGCAAGCTGAAGACAGGGCGCTATGGCGCTCATTAGGGGAGGCCTATGTCCATCAGTGGACTAATATAGACTGATGATGATGATGATGATGATGATGATTAAAAAGTTGCTAAATGCGAATTAAAACTGGAAAAAAAAATCATGGCTATCATATTCAGTATGTTTTGAAGAAATATATTACAACAAATATTAAATTTTAATATGATTTTTTAAGCTATCTTACAGGCAATGTAAGTTTTTATATGCATTCTTATAAATTTATACTATTAAAGAGGCAAACAAGCTTACGGCCCACCTGTTGGTAAGCGGTTACCGAAGCCTATGGACGCTTGCAATACAAGAGGTATACACGTATTATCCCTGAGATAACAAGATGAAAATCTCATGTGCCAGTAATTTCACCGGCTACCATACAAACCGGAACACAGCATTATGAGCTTTACTGCTTGGCGGAAAAAATAGGCATGGTGGTAGCACTTCCCCGGACAAGCCCTTTCACAGAAGTTCTTCTACTTATTATAAAATAAATGGCGATCACGAAAACCGGACGACGCGACGCAGCAGTGAAAGAAGGTTTAAACTGAGTAGGTACAAGTGGGTACGAGTAGGTAAAAATGAGTAGGCAGGTAACTCAGTAGTACATATCTTAAAACCTATCTCAGGTTGGTCTAGACAGTAGGTTCTCGAAGTGTTATTGTTTTTGAAACAAAAGTGCACAGTCCTAGCCCGATGGACCAATGGCATCTCGAAAGTTGCGGGAAATCGGTGGATGAAGGTGACCCAAAAGTATTTTTTATATCACTTGTTGTGGGAGGCACATGTCCAGCTGTGAACTTCTAACTGTTTCCAGGTGACAACATAAGTACCTACTGGTAACTTCCTGTAAAGAAAATAACACAAATTTACGTAAGTGTTTACTCCGTATAGTACGTATTTTTGCGATTCTTGCGATAATAATCAAATAAAGTTCTGTAGACTTTGAGTTCGAAATAAAATGAGATAATTCTTAACGTTTTTATTATTTCTGTAAAATAATGGCAAATGATTCATGTTTATTGTGAATGTAAGCCAGGGTAATAAAACATTTTTCTTGTTCGATGTAAAATAGATCCTCTCCCTTTATATCAGTCTTTACAGCTTTTGAAAAAATATCTTTATGAAAACTTTTCGGACTTCAATTTTGCTTGCATTTGAGCTTAAGTTGATATTTGGTGAGTGTCCGTCTGTTATTGCCTTCGTGTTTTCTTAGGACGAACATGTAAAATATTTTATTTGATAAAAAAACTCCAATATCTAACATGACCTATATTTTCATGAATGTGGTCAAAGAATATATTTGAATATACATACTTATCTAAAGATGGGTTTATGAAGTCCTATTTTTTGGATGCTTTATGAATAGAAATAAAAACAAAACATATTTTCTAATTATTTACCGTTTTATTACCTCGATTCAAAATACTCAGGTGTGTAGGGACTGGGAAAAATGGCGTTATAAAGAGGAGGATATTATACATATATTTCACAAATGGTGGGGCAGATGAATGAATGAAAATACTTTATTGTGCACCTTAAACAAGTAACATAATAACAAAATATTATTATAAATAAAGTTATTATATTATAAAGAGGTAAGTTTGATTATACCGAATAGGCTCCGAAACTACTGGACCGATTTTAACCATTTTTTCACGAATAAAAAGCTAAATTATCAGGAAGTAACAAAAGCTATAATTTATTTTCAAAAACAATAAAAATCCTTGAGAAAATTTCAATAATGCAACCCAAAGTAGCAACATTTTTGCCTATAAAATTCATTGTTTGGCGTGCGCTGAGAAAACCATTGATGACACATAAAATGATTAAAGTACTCATTATTACCTACAAAAAAGTCCGTGAGGGAATATACGAGTATCTAACTATCATAGTTAAGCCACAATAGAAGCTTTTGTTTTCTAAATTTAATAAGATCGCCGGTAGAAACAAAAGTTGGTTACATTACTGTCGAAGTATTAATTCTTATACAAATAAATACTTTTATGATCAAGGGTGTTTATGTAGCAGTAAAATACTTCTAAATTCATTATTTTTCACGTGGGTAAAACCGCGGGGCGCAGCTAGTTCTAAATAAAGTACAATGGGCGGTCTTATCGCTTAGAAGCTATCTCTTACAGGAAACCTTTGG
This sequence comes from Perizoma flavofasciatum, assembly GCA_958496245.1. Lineage (NCBI taxonomy): Eukaryota > Metazoa > Arthropoda > Insecta > Lepidoptera > Geometridae > Perizoma > Perizoma flavofasciatum. The sequence goes on along the minus strand of OY292419.1, from coordinate 10,769,269 downwards.
ATGGAGAGGATAGTAAGAGATTGTGAGAGATGATGATGTGAATGCATGTATTGCGCTAGACGATTTGAGAGTAGCGCCGAAAAATAAGCTAGTAAAAAAATACTAGGTTATTTTTAGCATGGCCATCATTTATGCGTTTTATCTGCCTGAAAAATTCAGTGAACCTCACGTTTCACAAAATTTTATTGGGTCTTTTCATGTTCGATACCTACCAGTTAAAGCTCCAATGGTTCGTGTCACGTGATATACTTGTTAATATCAGAAAAAACATTCCTAGATCATGTTCGGACATTTTGATTGGGAAAAAAATTATTCCTCTCCCTTAATTAATCATGAAACTCGAAAATGATCAATCATGATGATTGATAAAGGGTCAATTTTATTTTATCGTCAAGGGATTTTGTCGTGACTTCCTGAGTACAGGTATCTCTAAGTTAAAAGGTTTTTATTCATTGAAACCAAAAGAAACATTAAATCTTGTAATCTTATAGACCAACTCCAGGTCTCCATTTTATAAACCAAGTCTGTTATTGGAATAACAAACTTTTAATTAATGACGTATCGGTTTTGTATGAAAAACAGTCAAAAAATTTATTTTTTATGAAGGAAAAACGAAACGTCGTTATCCGGTTAAACCGACCGAGATACTGACAATTTTATGACAAGCATTTTTTTTACCTTATTGCCAATAAGCGAAGCTTTTTGCGCAGTGTTCCAATAAGTGGCAACCGATAGTAGTCTTGAGCGTGTATGTTTTTGTTTTTAGTCATTAATTTTTTAAAAGGATGCCCAACATAGGTTTTTATTTACACATTATAAAAATAAGAACTAATGCTGAATATATCCTAGTGTTCCCGTAATAACCTCTGTATCCCAGTGGGATACAGATGATCTGCAATTATTTGTGCCGGATCTGGGTGCTGTGGAACAACGGTACTCGTAGTTCCTGTTACTTACGACACAAAGAATCCTAGTATAGGGTCAGGACTATTTATGTGTCGATTGGGTGTTTATTTATATATTTATTATTATTTATTCCCAACATTCATTCATTAACGCAGGTCAGTTTTTGTCAAGCAGACCATGTCCGTCCATCTGTCTATCTGTCCATCTGTATGTCCGCAGCTTAGCTCAGAGACTCTTAATACTAGAAAGCTGAATTTTATTAATCACGCCAGCAAAGTAGTAAAATAAAAAACATGAAAAAAAATGTAGAGTACCTCCCTACACATAATTAGTGGGGATAAATTATTTTTATCTCGTGTCCAATGGTGTGGGGAGTTGTTGGATTTCTAGCTTGCATACTGCATATTGTTAAGGTTGTAATTAAAAATACAAATTAAATCATAACTATGCGTATTTCAAATAATAAAAGAGTAATAAACATCCATCCTCAACTTTCGAGTTTATAATAGTAGTAGGATGCTGACTTTGTTCATGCAAAGATATTATTATTCGCAATAACATTAGTCTTAAATGAATAGGTTTCTCTTTGCTTTGCATGACAAAATTAATGCGAAAAAGAAAAACTAAAGCAAGTTTAAAATTATTCTTAAAAATAAAAATATGTGACCTAATATAGACTCAAACATGCGTATATTTGAACATCGAGATTAACACGGTCGATGTTCAAGGTTTTATATCTAGTAATTTTTGTTTCAAATAATCTTATAAGTACTTATTCAGCCCGAGTAACCCCAGGCGGTCCGTTATCTTTAGCTCTGAGCTCGAAGCTCTTGCAATTATTTATATAAAAAGTGACAACGAAATCCCGTAGATACCATCGGACACTTATAAAATTACAAGATGATCCCGGAGTGCGACGCACCATTGAGGTTCTACTGAATGGAGAGGGTTCTTGTTAAAATAAGCCGTGACGTCTTGTTACGTCAAACAAGATGTCACGGAATAATTTGAAAAAGCAACACAAGATATATGTTTAGGCTGTCTGAAGCTTTGCCTCCTAATTACACTATCAAAATGGCTATATTTTTTGCCTTTTGTCGACGACAGGCGGGTGAGTACAAATGTTTGTACGTTTTGCAGATAATTGTTCCGGGTCTTGGTATTGTGGTTTCATGCTACTCGTTCCTGATACCCAGGACACAGGGAATCCTAGTGTGGGTCCGGACTATGTATGTCACTCTTGGGTGTGTGTTTGTGTTTGTTTGTCATTTTGTTAGTGTAATTAGGGGACTGGGGACAAAGTCAAAGTCAAAGTCAAAGTCAAAATTCATTTATTCAATAAAATCACAAGGACCACTTTGAAACGTCGGTTTTTATCTAGGTGCCTGTTCCTCCGCGACCAAGCCAGGAAAGAAAGGCAAGAAAACAAGGCTGGTTATTCTTTTTAATGATCCTTTTACAAAACAATAGGTTCGAGTTGGAGCATTTTCAATCCCAAGAGTTTTTGTCATCTAAATAATCAGATATTTTATAGTATGCCTTTTTATAAAGCTTTTGTTTAATTACGTTTTTAAATTTGTTAATTGATAATTTTTGTATATCTCTTGGGAGTTTGTTATAAAAGCGTACACCGTGCCCTTTAAACGATTTACTAACTTTATGGAGTCTACAAGTGGCAACAGCGAGTTTATCTTTATTTCTAGTATTAACATTGTGATTATCGCTTTTTTTCTTAAACAAATTAATATTTTTGTGAACATACATCAGATTTTCATAAATGTATTGACAAGGGAATGTCATTATATTTATTTCTTTAAACTTTTCGCGAAGTGATTCTCTGGGGCCCATATTATAAATTGCTCGAACAGCCCTCTTCTGCAGCACAAAAATGGTATTGATATCAGCAGCACTCCCCCACAGCAGTATACCGTACGACATAATGCTGTGGAAGTAGCTGAAGTAAACTAGTCTAGCTGTGTCAACGTCTGTATAAAGACGGATCTTTTTGACTGCATATGCCGCAGAACTAAGTCTCTTCGATAACCCATCAATATGAGGACCCCATTGAAGCTTATTATCTAGGGTGATACCTAAGAATACGGTGGTGTCCACAAGAGCCAACTGTTCATCTTTGATTTTGATATTTGCTTTAACTTGTGTAACATTGGGTAGTATAAATCTAATACACTTTGTTTTATTTTCATTAAGTAGGAGATTGTTAACGTTGAACCATTTTACAACCTTAGAGATTGCATTGTTTACATTGTCAAAATTGGTTTGTCGTCGCTTTAATTTAAATAAAAGTGACGTGTCATCTGCAAACAATACAACCTCATGATCGTCCCTTACAAGGTGGGGTAGATCATTAATGTATACTAAGAACAAAAATGGTCCAAGAATTGATCCCTGCGGTACACCAATAGTAACCAGAGACCCCGGAGACCGTTTTCCATTCACGTCAACTCTTTGTACTCTGTCACTTAAATAGGAAGTGAGAAAGTCTAGAGCACCGCCCCTAATACCATAATGGTGTAGTTTCCTGATCAATGTGACATGGTCTACGCAATCAAATGCCTTTGACAAATCACAAAAAACGCCTAAAGCGTCATGAGATTCCTCCCAGGCATCAAATATATGCGATATTAACTCAATACCAGCATCAGTGGTTGAGCGACCCTTACTAAATCCGAATTGCTTATTATGCAGTAAATTATTTAATTTAAAATGTCTTTGCAATTGATTTAAAATTAGTTTTTCAAAAATTTTACTAAATGTAGGAAGTACTGATATAGGTCTAAAATTACTAGGGTCAGAACATGTACCCGATTTGAAAAGTGGAGTTATTTTACTGTGTTTCATTAAATCAGGGAACACACCACAGTCAATACACTCGTTGAATATTAAAGCTAGTTCGGGCGCAATAATGCCAATCAATGATTTCACAACGCAAACAGATATGCCCCAGAGGTCCGTGGTTTTTTTAACATTTATGAGTTTGAAAGCTTTTATGATGTCATCACTATTTACATGATCAAATTTGAATTGTATTTTACATTCTGTTAAGTTTTCTTTTAACAATGACTCTGCTTCTATGGGAGAGGAGTTTAAGGATTTTGTGGTAGAGACTGGAATGTCGGTAAAAAAGTTTTCGAACGCATTAGCTACATCACTATCCTGATTGACGGTGGCATTGTCAATTTTCAAATTAAACTTATTGTTCTTAGTTGTGACTCTTCCAGTCTCACTGTTGATTACTTTCCAAGTGGCTTTTACTTTATCTTGGCTATTTTTAATTTTTGAACTCAAATGACGAGCTTTTGCTTCACGACAAACATTTTTAAAAATTTTAGAATACTTTTTGACTTGTTCTTTAAACTCCTCATTAAAATTATATTGTTTTTCAGCATAAAGATCATACAATTTCTTCCTGCTTTTATGTATTCCCGCTGTTGCCCAGTCACTGAACTTTTTACCGTCAGAGACCATGATCGATTTCGATGTAAAAATTGAATTGAACACATCACTAAATTTCTTAAAAAATGTGTTGTATAAATTATTTGGATTAAAATTACCATATAAACATGGAAATACAGAAGTTAAATTCAATTTTAGTTTGTCCAATCGATCTTTGGTCATAGGTATACAAGTAATATTTCTTTTTTCAAGTTTTTTTGTTTGAACCTCTATTTTAATTATTTGTCCAAGATGATCCGACTTAATATTACTAATTAAACTCTTATTTAAAATTTTAATGTTGGCAAAGATATTGTCTATACATGTGGCCGAAGTATCGGTTATTCGAGTAGGCTCCATAAATTGAGGTTTTAAATCAAATGATTGAAATAAACTAATTATTCTAGTATTTAAGGAGTTAATTTCTAGTAAATTAACATTAAAATCTCCGCACGTAATAATATATTTATTTGATTTAGATAATTTAAACAACATTTCTTCCATAACTTTTTCAAAAATGTCAAATGAGGCAGATGGTGGGCTGTAAACGCTTATAACTATGAATTGCTCCAACTCTATGCAAGCAACTTCAATGTGTCTTTCTACAGAGAGGTGGACTATATCTAAACGTTCTCTAAATTTTATCTGTTTATTAAGTAGGATTAATGAGCCACCACGTATAGCATGTAATCTGCAGAAAGAACTACCAACTTGGTGATTACTGAAACTGAACATGACCTCATGGCTTCGCAGCCAATGTTCTGTAATGCAAATAATGTCAATGTCATTTGAGTTCATGTACAGTTCTAGTTCTAATTCTTTACAACGAATTCCTTCAATATTTTGGTGCATCAAGTTGGTATATTTCACATTTTTATTATTTAACAACTGTTTGTTTTGTTTATTTTTTAAAAAAATATTATTTGACTTTTTGGTGCTAGAGATTTCCTCTATTGTCGTGTCTGGTAATTTAAATGACATGGAATAATTTCCAATGTCTGGTTTTCAATTTTAGGACAATGCTCAAAAAAAGCATTTTGGTTAGCCAAGTTTTTGGCTGTTATACTAAAATAATAAGATAGCGAAACAGCTATCTGTCGTTTGTAAAAGTTAGAAAGGCAGTATCTACCTTTGGTCAAATAATATGTTTTACTAACAACACTGTTAGAATCAATTAAATGAATTAATTTATTATTGCATGATATTGTATGCAGAGTCATATTTAACTTATATCTAAGATCATTTTCTGCTTGTGGCAAGCTGTTGCTATAAGGGAATGTGAACATTACAATTTTATTAATTTGTAGTGAACACAGAGTATCAAAGTATTTTATAAGTTCTGATTTGTTCACATTACCCCTATTTCCAAGCCAAATAATCAGATTTGATTTAATGTCAAATTCATACTTTGAAATTATTGGCATAATTTCATGAAGGCTAGAATTAGGTACACAATGATTTATGACTGAATGTCCCAATTTCATAGTCAATATCTGGCCCATGTTTTTTCCAATTTCATCGCTGAACATAATAGTTTTATTAGCAATTCTATTCAAAGTTTCAGAAGTTTTGGCACTGACATACAGCTGGGAAGCGGATGAGGCAGGATACACTGGTTCTGGAATGTCAGAGCGCTGGCAATCACATGTGTGATTGGCCACTAATGAATCATAACGCTCCTTGTTGCTATATGATAATTTGAGTAATTCATCCATCGCCAGTGAGTACTCCCTTATTGCTTCCTGAGACTTCTCATAGCGACTAGTAATGGAGCCCAAGGACTCCTCAACGCTGGCAAGTTCTGACTGTAGTTGCTGTATGTCAGATTCATACTTTATTTTATTATTTTCTAATTTAATTGTGTACATTTGCAACTCATCGAGTATTTCTAATTTTTGTCTCTTATTTTTAATCTTACTTACTAAACATTTTTGATTTTTCAACATTTTTTTAGTTTTGTTAATATATTTATTGATTTTAACATATTTTTTAAGTTTGTTTTTACTTGTGTTACTCCTGTTGCATGCTGAAATACCCACTGAGTCATCATTTGTCAAGTCAATTGTTACAGTAGGAATATGACAGCTTGCATCAAGAATTTGGCCGGGTACCCTATCAGCTGTTACTAGTTCGTTGAATAAACTCTGGGTTTTCAGTGTGGCGGAGCATTGAGAGGCTTCTTCCAGGAGTGTGATTTGTTTGTGAGCATCACATAACTCCTTCTCCAAGACAGATGTTCGCTTTAGGGCCTGGTCGTACTCTACACCACACTGGTCGAACCCTAAAATTATATTTTCTAACTTGTCCCGTTCTTCATTAACTAAGGTGTACTGTGAATGCAGTACGGACAGCTCATTTTTTAACTTTTTATTGTTATCTAACGCGTCCAAAACAAGTTTTTCATTGTCTTCTCTCTCCAACGACAACTGAGAACACAGTTCTTTGGCAGCCTTCAATTCCAGCAAAACCTGGTGAAGTTTGGACTCCTCCTGGCGTGAGAGGGCCTTACGGGTGTTCATTTTTGATAAATTAACTTGGTTCTTCAAAACGAAGAATCAATCAACGCGAAAATACCAAAGAAATGTAAACACAAGTTGAGGTTATAAAATTTGAAATTTTGTGTACTTACGTGCTTTGTGTATACTTATTTGATGGGAAATTGTATTCCAACGTTTGTAATCTACACAAAACGAGCAACAAACACTTCCAAACTGGTAAAAAACAATGAAAATATTCAAACTTCCTAACCGTTAGTGTTTGGCCAATTTGACTTTATTTTCACAATGTACACTACTAATAACATTTGTACACGTAATTACGATTGTTTCAAAGCGATAAATTCGGAAAGGGCTACGTAAAAACACCTAAATATATTTAAAATCGAGTAAATATAATCGGGACAATATCAACAGCTGTTACTCATAGGGATGCCACAAGCAAAAAAAAAACACGCTACACGCTATTTGTGAATACTTATACAAAACCACAAGCTTAAGCTTTCGTCCGAACGGAATTACTATTGACAACTGAAATGTCCTTGTACTTCTATTACCTTGAGTACATTAGAGAAACTGGCTCCCTAAGCAGTAGAATTATTCACAAAGTTGAGCTTGGGTTACGGATGCTTCAGGCGCTGGTGATTTTCTCAAGTCTCTTCTAGGAAACTTTATGTACAAAATTTGCATACACAACGGTTCCCTTAGCATATGTGTAAAATATATCGAATTGTTACGGAATCTATATTTACATACAAAAATAGTGTTTTAGATGCCAAATAAACATGCCAAAGTCTGACCTCAGAGTGCAAAGAACCTTTTCAAATTATCAAATTAAATTTTCACATTGATTAAAGTTCTCAAAAAATCGGGCGGTCTTATCCCGTAGTGCAGAACATAGGGACTGGCGTCATCGTCGTCCCATTCCGAAGAAGTCCATTGCTGGAGAAATACTTTTTCAAAGATAAATCAAAGGCAAACTAGCGTCAACATAAGTTTCATAAATCTCTTTCCGAAGTGTATTGAGATGAGATCATTTTAATTTTGTACTGGATTTTATTAATATAATTATATTTCCATCTAAGTCTGGCGAACAATGAGATGTTATTGTTGAACTTTTGTGGAATAAAAATAATGTGTAAAATAATGTTTGATAAATTAATAGCATGGTTTATCTGTGTTTTAACAAAAGAGAATTCTAATAAAAAATAATAATCTTATAAAGAAGGCCCCTATTATTACACCTCAGATGCTTATTTTAACGATAAAACATTCTAAAGTAAAATATTTTTAGCAATTGATTATGTATTATAATTAGGATACGTATCATACGAGTATGTTGTCATAAGAAATTTAATTGATAGTTTGTATTTAGTTCTTTTATACTTTCTCAATTAACGAGTTCACCATGTTTTTGATACCACAATATAGCTGAATGAAGGAGCATAAAAAAACAAGCAGAGTTTGTTGTCTGATTCTTCTAGGCTTGACCGCGTGCGAAGAAGTAATTAGTGTAATTTAAAATTCAGGTAGTTTATAATTTGAATTTTCTTTATGATCCTTTTGGATCATAATATGACCCATTGACTTTGACTCTCGCTTTACAAGTATCAAAAAGCGATGGTTACCATTTTATCATCTGGTTAACTGTTCAGGGTGTTAAATATTATATAAAAAAAGCTAGCTATCCAAGTAAGTTATAAAGGCTGATAGCTTATATGGTAATTTCATCTTAGCTAATGAGATGCGCTCAAAGAGCGGAAAACCTTGCAAAGTTTTAAACTTAATGAACTTGCCAACATACTTCATAGTCTACAAAACTGTAGTAATGAGACACGGCTTCATAATTATTATTATAAAGTGCGTTTTTGCCTTAAAATAGTACATTTAGCACTTACAAATAAATTTACAAGTAGGTTCTATCAATATATAAATATGTTCTGTTACTTACTGGCGAATCCAGGCACAGCCTAAACCATAAGTCCTAGAAGCATGAAACTTGGAGAGTATATTCCTCTTATGGTGTAGGGGTTCACCAATGAAGGAATTTGGAAAATTCTTCCCCTTAGGGGGTGAAAAGGGCTGAAAACCTTTGTATGAAAAAGCGTATTCCTTGAACTTACAGTCCTAAAATAAGAGCTCGTCTAGAAAGTCAACATTTTACCAACACATGAAAAACCATCCCGTTTAGCCAATTTATTTTTAACAGATATTGAAAATCTTTTACTATATTCACAGGAAGAATAATAAATGACCTTAAACTAACAGTTACTAACAAAAAAATATAGATGAAACAGTTGAGCCATCTAAAGACCGTCGCTAACGATCTATAGATAGCTCATCTATAGATACCAGACAAAATCATCCCCAAAATACTAGTCACATATAAGCCATATCTAGTGTTGCAAGCATCCATAGGCGACGGTAACCGCTGTTAGTTACTTTAGTTAAATAGCCCAAAAAAATCCCTACTCCGAAAAATCGAACCAGCTATCATGGCGTAACAGTTACAAATCAATTAAATAATACCTACTTTAGCATATACCAGGTATATTTTACAAAACTCATGATGTTTTTATAAATGTAAAACGCTCGTTGTCAGAGAAACGTAATGAGAATAATAAATATTGTTTGTGTCAAAAGGAAGCTGTTTATTTAATAACAGAGGCTTTGTTTTGTATAAGTGTTCCTTAGAGTAATAACAAAGGCATAGGCGCCTGAACCAGTAGCGAATTTGACTTTTTATGTTCGTTACCAAATTGAAAACAACAAAAAATATTACATAGAAATGAGATCTCCTAAAGTTTAATAGCTTATGTCAATTCCATAAATCTTTTTTAACTGTTAAGCGGTAAAAACATACTTATCTGTATTTTAAGTGATTTTTGTTACCTATTCTTGTTAATTACTCGTAGTATGGAAGATAACGATATTTTCTGTACCTAATTATTTGGTATTACTCTATGGAAGAGGCTTTGTTGTCGTATGCGTGTGTGGGAACAAAGAGTTAATTTCTTCCTTGTTTCCTTTTCTTAGCGTTGTAAATTATTTAAATGTGTGGGGTAACCACCTTGGAAAGATGAGACTTTCTACGGTATAGCGTTGCCCGAAATATTTGGTGAGACCTGACACGTTTTGTAATATGTACTTTGATGATATTTGAGTAGGTAGATCTTTTTAAAATGATTTTTTTATTGCAACCACTTTTTAGATATTATCATAGGTGTAACATATATATTATAGTAAAGCGCTCGAGGCAAGTAGCAGAAATTATTTAATTAAATAATATTCAAATTCTGAAAAAAAAAACACAATTAAAAGTCACAAAAAAGTTCTTAAAAACAAAATCCTTTTCCCTGTAACTATATGAGTTTGTTTTTATTTTATTAAAAATCCTAGCCATATTACCACCAACTAAGGCTGACTTATTTACGAAGTCCCTTCTCCGTTGTAGACAAATTACGATGTCAGACAATCCAGCCTTTGTCCGGCACTTGACTAATGCACGATACGACTATAATTCCGCTAGCAATATGCGCCGGTCAAAGGATGTCGTTATTCACACGGCAAGTGAATGGTTGGTGCATGAGTGATTTGCTAATATTGTTACATGCCTCGGTATGTTGGATAGTGGAGCTTTTCAGATTAAGTAAGTAGTTCAATGTAGCTTTATATTGATCTTGGAAATATTGAGGTTTTCCTTCCTCTATTATCATGAACGGTTCTACTACTAACATCAAGTTTCATTATAGTTTAAACTCAATATTAACATACCACACGATCTTCAAGAACTTACGTCCACCACGTATGTTCTTGACAATGATTGTTTCAAAAGTTTTAAACTCATAAGTATTTTACTCATCGAAGCACTGTACGTAATATTATGTGGAAGCACTTGTGTATTTACTTCTGTCTTGTAACCATCGGCTATCCAGTGATTATAGTCTGCTTTATCAATCATTTCATAAACTAGCCTAGAATCATTAGATTAAATAAGGCTGTTACTTGTAATAAAACAGCCTTAAAATATTATGATAAATCGAAAAAGTTTTTCTTTTAATTTTGGAAAAGCGACTTAAAGTCGTGCATATGTTGTATCGCTTCTTTGACACTGCTAAGAGGAAATTCGGTCGGTTTTGTTCATACAAACATATTCCTCTTTATTCTTGTATGAAATAGAGGCAGATGATAATATGAAGCTAGATTCAAATTAATTATAAACATGGCTAGGACATAGTGACATGTCTCTGCGTTTTTATTTTTTTATTTAGTCATACCTGTTTACTTTGGGCATAGATGATACTGTGTGAAAATGTCCAACAGCATTATTATTTTTTATTTATATCCTAAACTGGCTGAAATCCTTTAAAATATGAGTACCTTCAAATTACATCTGCTGTAAAAAGACACTATTAAAGGAACAATAAAAAAAAAACCATTTATTATACATGTTATTAGTATCATAACAATATGGTCCACTTTACTAGGAGTAAACAGTAAATTACCTTGTTTTACGAAATCGAACCAAAATTTAAATTAAAATTTAATTTTGTTAGTTATTATTGGTCCAAAGCGCAAGGTACTCGGTCCATTTTATAAAACCCTATATTTCAAAAATGTCGTTGACCTCCTTTCCTCTTGAGAGCTTGTTAAGTATTTGTATCATTACTAATTTATACCTGTAATTAAAGACGATGTGTACAATTTTGAGTGGAAAAGTACCTACTTCATTATTTCGGTCCTAAGCTAACAATTACCTAGAAAATGTAGGACAGTGTTAAATATAACTGAATTAGTAACAATTTTCTTAGGTGAAAGGTGGTGTGAAATGCGTAATTGCAGAAAACTAAATAAAAGAGTTAAATAACTAATTAACTCTTGATGAACGTTAAACCATTTTTTTATTCGGTGCTGAGGTAAAAAGGATAATGTTGATGATGAAACCCCAATTATAATATACAATTATGTAACACATAGTTACATAATTTTAATCATACAAATATCTCAAGACTTGAAAAATAATAATGATAATAAACTTTTATTTCAGGCAACTACATAAACAACATATAAAATGATGACAATAGGCCCATAACATAAATACCTTAGAGACTACCATATTATAATTAGTATATCTAATAAACACATCTTTTCAACACATACCTACTGTCAGCGACGTGTTACGCTATTGCGCAGAGTCCAGAAGCAATTTTTTTGGGCAAACTTCATTACCTACTAATGTATGTCGAACAATGAGAAGACGGAACACGGCACACAAAACATTTAAAGCTATTGTGGCGTGATTCCAACTACTCGACTCTTATTAATTGGTATATTGGTTTTCAAGTTTATATATTCCACTATCTGCAACAATGTCATCTCTTATCACTGGATACTGAGAAATGTGACAGTGATAATTCTAAGCAATACTTCTTAAAATTTTTGTTGCACTTGTATTGAAAATTTTCAGTGTAGGCATGTTAAACGCTCTAAGTATTATTCAACTGAGTGAAGGACCGAAGCTAAGTTGAAAACCATTTCCAGTACATGGCATTGCCATTCCAAACTTGGATAATCCGTGGGTACCTACGAAAGTTGTCCATTCTCACATTTGAAATTCAAATTAAACGTTGTACCGTTTTTTACGATTATACTTTTAACTTGTTTTTGAATTAAAATAATTCAAAGACTTATCAACATCGACAAATAATAGTATCCCACTGCTGAGTTATATCAGGTTTGTGTTTCATATGTACACAAATTGCCCACATATAGGAACTAACAATATTAACACACGTAATACATTTCAGAAAGTCGAAAGTTTAGATGTTTGTTGCTAACTGTTTCTGTAGTGGCTAAAACAAAATGAATAAAGTTTGAAATAGGTATGGTTTGTGACCTACAATAACACAAAGCCTACTTTTGAACGGACACCACGTGGGTGAAGCCGTAGGCAGATGGTATTAATATATTAAACAAGGCTTTTATAATTACCAAGTTAAAGCAGAAATGGGCAGGCCATAGACTTCGCTAAATCTGGAGCCAATGGGGAAGAAAGATTCTCGAATGATGTCCACGAACCGGACGATGCGGTGTAAGTTCAGATCTAATGAACCGATTAATGAATAATTAATGCTGAATGTGAAAATAAATAAAATAAAATAAAACACATCAGACACATACATAGCCTTGACCACCACTAGAATTCCCTTTGTCGTGGGTATCCGGAATTACGAGTATCGTGTTTCTATAGCACTCAGACTAATTATGAGACCATCAGATCGTAAAAATAGTGGAAAAGAGAAGGATAGAGATGTTCCATGATCGTTTGATTCAACGCAACCACTTAAAGTGGTTTCCATATCAGGAAATATCTGAAACTAAACTAAGAGTACTTAACAACAGTGCTTTCGTTGTGTTTGTACCCACTAATGAGTTTCCAATAATCCAGAAATCAAGTATGTAAAGTTATTCACCTTAAAAATTGAGTTTCCATTTTGAAGTTGAACCGTTAATTAAAACAAATAAGCGGTACAAGCGGTCCTGCCAGTAATTATTTAAAACTCTCAAACCAATCAATATTCATGATATATCGAGCAAAGTGTGAATTCATTGGATCGGAGCTGGCAACACTGGCAAGGCGCCAATGTACCTATCTTTTAATGCCGGTATAATTACAGGCTGATTTGTGGGTGAGATGCATTGTAATTCGAAACTGTATCATGATGACCCAATTTGTTACAAAAGACTATAGTATGTATAGCAAAGAGGTTGGAAAGCCCAAGTACCAAGATTGGCATCAACATCATAGTATCGCAGAATCTTGTCTTGCTCTTTTACCGACGTATTATAATGTTTATGTGTATTTATATATGTATATGTGTAGTAAATCTCTAGGTATGTATCTTAACATATTTATTATATATTTAATATTTATTGTATTGTGTAGTTAATATTCTTTTGTTGTTATTTTATGTACACCCCCGCCACTCTCACAATCTCTTACTATCCTCTCCATCCAAAGGTTGTCTGGAAGAGATCGCTTCTAAGCGATAAGACCGTCCATTGTACTTTCTTTAGAATAAGATTTTGTTATTATGTTTTTGTCTAAGCTTATGTTTTTTATTCATTCATTCATTTATTCAATCGGCATCATGACCAGACTTTTGAAATCTGATTTTTAAGACCTTATTATTGTTTACCTTATTTGTTTTTAATTAAACACTCAGTAAGCATTAAAACCCAAAAACGCGATTGGCAGCTGATTTACTTATGATTTGTTACTTGTAACTTACCAATAAAATCTTTAAAATCCCAGTTCCTAGATTTGTGAAACTATCAAGTAGATCCATACAAGGATAGGTAGTCATACAGATGGTATTTTATTGTTAGCCACTTTAGTAGTATAAAAAAGTTATAAGCACGATCAAACATTATGTTTGGCAATTGCCATTTTTGTAATTAGCATTCATACTGACAGGTTGCATTTATATTAGAACACTAACCGATGGATAATGCCATCGCACTTTTTGTTAGAAGGCATGCCGATTTTCTCACGATCCTTTTCCGTTTTGAGCACGTGTTAATGGGAACATAACCTAGATTCGCTTAAAACTTTTAGCTGTTGAAAAATCTGGCTACTATCATGTGTCATGGTAAGTTCTGAAATTTTACTGAACATTTAGAAATAGTTAAAGGAGGATTCTCCAGAATACGGAATATGCCTGTAATAGTTTCACTTCTATCTGCCACACACTTTTTACGGGCAAGTTGGGAGAATTGAGGAAATTTAGTTTCCCATATTTTTTTTTAAATGTTGTCATATAATTTTAATACAATTTAGATTTGAGATCCTTGTATGGATATAAATTAACTTAAACTACTTTTAAGAATCTCCAACGTGTAGGTATTTTGTAGGTAGCGTCCCCTGGTGACGTGGGTAGTAAAATTTATCTCAAGGCCCATTTAAATGAAGATATTTGAAGATACGATATCTTGAACATACGATTATCGAAAGAATGTAAAAAACTTGCCTCATGTAAGCCTTATGTACGATACCCGCCTGTGGAAGAATGGAAGGGCAATGATCGCTCAAAAGCGAGACAATAATTTCCCTTCCACCTTGCCTTTATAGATTAAAAATAATGCAGTAACCTAATTTCGAAAGCAAGAATGTAAGCAAATGAGTGCAATAATTATCTGAAGATTATCGATAATCGCATGTATATTCTCACCATAAAACGTGCGAGAAAGTTTACCCAAGTAAATGGGCCTTATCAAAGACAATCGAATACGGCAAATGCAAATGTACGTCGTAGTAGGTAAAATTAAACTCGTCTCATCAGCAAGCGCAGCTTGACCAGCAATCAGTTCTGTGTATTCTCTGGCGTAGCGACGTCTTGTTACGGCGTAGCACTCGTAGCACCTAACTTCTAGAATTCTACAAGCTTGATATGCTGTCTATCATTTGGTTTTATATTGACGAATCTGCACATTTGGCAATTTTTCAGGAGAGGGATTCAAAGTTTTTCGGAATTTTCATTTTCAATGTATGATTCTTGTTTCAAACATTGTTGTGTTATTTTAAATTTAAAAGAAGGCTATTTTATTATAGTTTTTCAGTTTAAATCAATCTGATATCTACATCGTCTATGATGTCATGAAAATAAAAATATAGTTTGGTATCTACAATTGCGTTATTATTCATCCAAGAACAAAGACCGATTTATATATTTCGATATAGTTTCGCCATTTTCCCTTCAATTAACAAAATGATTAACAAAATGTCATAACGTACCTTTTCGTCGTTATACCACCCAAAAGACGACCACAATTAGTGGGATCCTCCGCACTTCTGCGAATTTCGACGTTGCTTCTCCAGAAAGAGTGTGGTTTTTTTTAATGTGACAATAATGTCAACGCCATCTAGCCGGACGGGTAAGAGCTACAATTCCGTCGATTTTTGACAAACCTCAACACATTTTGTTGATACACTGTAAATTTGTCATTGTTGCACCAAATGAGCGATGTGGCGTTTACAAAGCGAATAATTGATCATCACCTCAACATTGTTTACAACCTCTGGTTCTTGTCAAAAATCAGTTTCAAATAGAAAACACGATCCTTTCTAAAAGCACCGTCGAGGTTAAAGCCGATTTGTAGACGCATAAAGCCCGTTTTACACTTTTTGTGTATTAACGAATTCTCACATTTGTCGTTTGGCGATCGGTTCGTTAGCATGTACAGTCAGCAAGACAATAATTCTAAAAGGTCTTAAAAGAGCTTACAATTATCATCTCACGATTGTTATTATTGAATGATGTGAGTGAAAAAAGAGTCAAAAGAAATATCATTAAAACTATATAAACGATGATAATAATAGTGAAATAAAGCAAATGAAGTGGCTAAAAGCACATATGGCTACCACCGGTATGAATTATTGTGGGATAAGTTTTATTACTAACTTTCAGATTAAAAGAATGAGCAACAAACACGTGATAGACGTGGCTGTCATGATATAATGGCTGTCTTCAGATTAGTATTCAGTTCTGATTCGGGAAGGGCAGTCAAATAAAGAGATTGCAGTTTTTGTTTTATCAATTGATTCCCGACCCATTCTCTATGTAACATCAAACGTGTTATAAAAATATTTAAAAAAAGTTTTGGAACTGAGTCATTTGATTTTGATTAATATTTGATTTTAAACTTACATTGTCATCAAAACGCAGTCATGTTTACCCAATTCATAATTCCCAATGTCCATTTTTAATTTAATTTGCAGACCATACCGGTGGTAAAACATTTGCAATCAGTGAAAACTCGCGTGTTTGCCATCGTGTCCCAATTGAGCATCGTTTGGACCTGTGAAAAGTAACGCAATAACCTAATTGGAACCTTGTACACTCGAAAACAAGGCTCACTTTGCTGCCTGACTGGCAATTGTATCTGTGCACTGCATGACACGCATGATTTCAACCTTATTCTAACGAGCGAAGGCTGTTTTTTTCGTTTATTGTTCACGGGAGCGTCAAATACCTACTTTATCTATCTTAAAGTAATTTACAAGACACTATGGAGTTTTAAGCGTCCTTTTTATATCTAGTAAACGGCTCACAAACTTATATTTTACAGGTCATATAAAATATTTTTATATGAAAAGAAAACCTACACACCTATTTATTATAGGATATTTATGCCACTTTATAACACGTATTTTATAATGTGCATATGGTTCCAAAAAGCTTAGCCTAGAACTTTCAATTCTAGTCGAAATAATTAAAATTATGATTATTTGAAATTCATTGTACTTGTTTTACCTTAAAACATGTATACAATAAATTCTATCGGTTTCAATAAAACTCAAACAGGTAAATTACAAACTCACAGCTTTTTTGACAAAAAAAATGCCTAAAATGTGTGTTTGTAAAAACTCAGCCAAATTATTTAAAAAAACACAGCGAAATGATAACTCGACACAAACGGTCCAGGTTTATTAACCTAATGTATCAACCTCTTTGCTCTAAAGATATCTATAAAAAAAATGTTTGTAATATGTATCTAACAATTTATAATAAATTACCTGAAGAACTTAAAGCATTAGATGGAATTATATTTAAGAGAAATTTAAATAAATGGTTAATGTGTAATTGTTTTTATAACCTAGATGAATATGTTACTTATAATAATATAAATAAATTAGCATGACATTTTTAATATTTGCACGACTGCATGCAGGCTAAGTACATTTGCAATCATAATATTTTTTTAAGACCATAATTATAAAATATGTATTCTTGCAAATAAATGATTTGATTTGGTTTTCATTTGATTTGATTTAAAAGACAACGACAGTTGTTATGTTTTTATACTTATAAGATTTTAGATAATGTAATTACCGGAACTGCAAGAAAAAAATGCGCATACCTTAGTATTAAATCAATCGGTTTCGAAACGGTGTTGTTCAAGATAAAACCCCGCGATCTAACCCCCGAGTTATGGGATTCAATACAGAATCGAAATGTATTTACTGTGGAATTGCTAAAGCCGTGTTGGGAATAACGCATGATTACTGTAACAATACTTTATTATTTCGGGATATTGGTTTCTTGTTTTCCTACAAAATAAGTAAACTTACTCTTAGTAAATAGAAGCCACCAGAAGCCGCGTGTAATACAAATAGTTTGAAGCGATGTGACGCCAAAACAAACCACAAAACTTACAAATAGTTTTAAATTTTTTGGAATAGTTTTAAAAGGTAGACATTATTACGGCAGAAGAGATAATACGGATACATTATACACTATAAAAACAGTCAAAGTCTATCAACTATTTACAAATTGGTTTGGTACTTTTATCTTCATAATTATACCGTAAAAGTATGTGAAATTGTAAGTAAACTAGTTTTGGTCTTCTGCTTAAAACGACAACGATAATCTTCTGATTATCGTGATTATCGTTTTACCGAAAATTTTTCTTAATTTATTGGTTAAAACAATTTACACGTCAGTCAAATAATATATGCAAATTAAAAAAATATAGAACAAATATTTAAGCATTAATTTAATTAAAACATGTAAACTTTCAAAAAAATAAGTAGTATATCAGTCATGAAGTTCTCATAACACAAGCTCTGTGTACTTTGGGGCTAGATGATGATGTGTAAAAAATATCCAGCATTATTATTATATCATTATGAATCTCTAATAATAAGTAAGCATACGCTCTAATAATAAGTACTTATACCTCTTTATTTTGTTAATACATACATTTTATACATGAAAAACACTCAGGACCTAATATTCGCTTAAGCTTATAGCTGCTGGTATAATTGCTTATAGCGCGCCTTCTTACGAGTTAGCATTGTAAATAGTAAGACAGTATTAGGTACCTACAGTCGGATAAATGTTCTAAAAAATGAATGGTGCGGATTTTGCTTGCAAAATCCTTTACGAACCATTCTTGAAGTGCAAATCGAGTAAAATAATCGTATTTCAATCGGATAAGCTCGTATATGCGAAAACGCATGTACGAGCTCCCTTCGTCATGAGTAAAACGTATAATTTATTATTCGGTAGGTCACTTCATTTAGAAATTCACACTTTTATATTTTTTAAGATATTATTATCTTTAATCGTTGCTAATCTCAAATACCAAGGAACGTAACTAAATCATTGGATTTAAAACAACTCATTATAATATACTTTAGTCTTAAATTTTTAAGACCAAAACTTATCGAAGATGGAACTGACTTATTGCAAATTACCATTGATATTATTGAATCAAAATGAAATAGAAACGATATTTCACCAATTTAATTTTAATGTCATCTTTGGCATAAGTTGAGTATTTACGGGGAGCACTCAATACTTCTGGCGTGGGCACTGGGAGTATTTGAGCAAGCTTATTTTTAGGGAGTATATTTAACTCCTCTAATACCATTTCCGATCCACAACTTTGACGTTCGACAACAAACAAATGAACAAAATGTAAAAAATCTTTGCAAAAACACAAAACGCTCAATCAATATGTTTTCTAGGTATGATATGAATTAATTAATAAAAAAGTGTATTTATGTAGTATATCAGTCATGGAGTTCCCATAATACAAGCTCTGCTTAGTTTTGGGCTAGATGCATCTTCTAGCGTGTGTGAAAAATGATCAGCATTATTTATAATATTTACTCATTGAAATACCAGTCTTACCTACTTACGATTGAAATGAAATGCTAATACAAATCCTAGTCCAAATATTTTTCACCAAGCCTTTTGAACACAAACTCCGGACATTTAATTAAAAAGTTAAAAGCAATCAGAGGAGGAGCAGACAGTTCTCAAATGCGCTGTCATCAAGTAACCCGAGATAAACCCCGATATTTAGCGAATAGATTAACCAACGGATAGAAAGCCAGAAGATATTTAAAGATGACTGTTGTGATAATTTACATTAATTTTCATCCAATTTAAAAGGATTTTTGGATGGATTTGCTTAGAAGATGTTAAGCCAAATTATAAGACGCGACTGCGTTGGTTTTCACTCTGATACTCGTATCTACAGCAGGAAAGGTAATAAGTGTAACCACGAAGGTTAACGCCGTATAGGATAACCGATGACGTTGTGATGGTCGCGGAAAGTCGTTAGATAAGGTGCACATCCATGAAGGGATATTCTATTCATTTATTCATTTTAGATAATAAATCAATTATTTTTTAAATTCAAACCTAAAATAACAGAATTACAAAAAACTAGTTTTTGTCTTTTTTATGCGATAAAAAGGTGTAAACTTTTATCTTCTCAGGTCGTTTGACTTCTACGGTTGGTGATGGAATTTCGACCATAAGTCGCGTCCGATAATATGTTTGGCTTTAACGAGAGGCTTTTCATGGATTTCAGTTATTTGAGATAATAATCATACACCGATGGATGATGAACGGTAATTTTGTATCAATTAGTTGGATTCGTGTTGCTTTTGTATTTGTTATTATTTGAGTGTAGATAATATTTACTACCCATGATAATCGTTTGTCAATACAAAATTATTAAATACATAATAGGTGATAAGTATCATATAATTGCAGTTTACAAGATAAAATAATTATTTTTATAGTAGCACCTTTTTTATTGGTTATTTGTTTTTTAGTGGTAACCGTGACGTAGTTGTTAGAGACCCCGCGTACCAAGTGGGTTCGTGGATTCAAGTTGCGAATTTTGATCGATAATTTTGGGATATTATAATAATTATTCTTGTATGGCTAACGTAAATATGGCCTCCTATCGATGCTGGTAACTAAGCAGATCGTTAGCCTTGCGGTACAAAACATTCTGAAGTAAAGCCAGAAACAAAAGAATGTTAAAATGGTAATTGGTAGTGTTCCATTTAGAACAGGAGTTCGGGTGCACTTATTGCAATCGTAAAGTAGGTTTTAACGTTAGTTTAGTAGTAAGTTCCCTGGGACAGAGTTATTGTGCCGTGAGAGCGGAGTTCGAGCTGGAGTACAAGTCAAAAGCAATTGGATGTAAAAAGTTTCATGGTTTAAAAAAATAATCGGTATTTTTTTAAGGTGGCTAAGATGGCAAACACACATACGGCCTTTTCTGGAAGATAGAGAAACAGATTTATTCTTCAAGATCGTATTTATTACTATTCTACGCTATATACACGTATTTATCATACAAATTGATAGTATTTGGCTGATGTTCCTGCAACGCTGTCCTCCTATTTCCTCACTATTTTTGTTACCCTATTCATGTCGTCATTGCATGAAGCGTAGCAAAACTTTAGATAATATTGCATGCACACCAAAAACTAACGAGAACTAAGCGAATACTAAGTCAGTGTTTTGCAGTCTGTATTATTTTGTTTAGTTGGACGGACGTAAGACTAGGCGGTTAAGAAAAGGGTCGAAAGAGAAAGTTCTGATGACGATTATATTCATGGCTAATACTGGTTTATAATAAAAGTAAAAACAGATGCAAAATATTACTGCAAAATAGTAGACAGCTATGGTATATACTGCTCCATACTGCAAAATAATAAATAATAATAATAATGCTGGACAATCCACACAGCATCATCTAGCCCCAAGCTAAGCAGAGCTTGTGTTAAAATAGAAGACCGCTGCGCACGAGATACTCAACAACACTGACAAGGACAACACTGGCAGAGGTGCAAGTTGAGACAGGAAGGGGCTTGCCTAGTGTTCAGCTTAGAACGACCAACGCCGGCGCCGTGACCTCGTTACAATAGTAGGGGTTCACCTCTCCCTTCCGGAGCTCCTAAAAGTTATGCTGGATCCGGAGAGGTCGTAGAATGCTGTTTCGCCTTCTGTGAATAAATTTGAACACAGAAGGAAGCTGCAGAGAGAGAGCTAGAAATAAAACTGACCTCCCGATTTACAACAGGAGAGCCGGTTGTCGCAGAAGAATATTTAACGCTCTTCTTTGACCCCTATAACAGAGATCTAGGCGGTGGTCATGGGGGAGGCGACCGTCATTACTTGACCTCGAGGTTGCGCGCGCAGTGTCTCCACGTGTCTCTGGTGTCGAATAAAAGCAATTCATAATGCGAGTTTGGGGCCCTTACAAAAGAGCCAACTTTGCCGCGCCGCCGAGACCGCGGAAAAATGCGCAAGCGTTGATAGATAGCTAGATAGAAAATACTTTACTGCACACCAAAGATTTCAGCTTAAATAAAAAGTAAAAATTTTAACATTGTTGTACAATGGGCGGTCTTATCGCTAATTAGTGTACCCGTAGTCTTGACAGACAAGGTGTCAGGAAGAAACACAGTGGTGGTTTGAGTCCGGCATAACCCTTCTATTGCCCCGCGACGGAAGGGTAAACATGAAGGATTTCCCCACTAAAAAAAAGTGAAGGGCTTGGCTTGGCAAAAGAAAGTTTGTAAAATCACAAATCGCTTGTTACTTGATGTTTTCGAGTGTGCGTTTGACTGTCGCCACTCCGAGCTGTAGTGTGTTCAATAGTTTCTTTCATACTCTGCAATAGTTTCCCGACCTACCAACATTTGAGTGATTTTTCGTGTTCGCTATTGAATGTTTAAATTAGTTATTTTTACCAAGACTGAGGACGGAGAACTCAGAATTATTTTTTTAGGGTTCAGTACCTCTAAAGGAAAAAATGGAACCCTTATATGATCACTTCGTTGTCAGTTGAAATTAATATCAAATATGTACATACATAATTTTGATACTGGCAAAAAAAAAAACAGAACCTATAGGTCCCATTGACCTAGAAGCATAAATTTGGCAAGAAACAAGATCTCACAGTACAAGTGAAGGAAAATGTCCCAAAATACACAGTTAATTTGTTGTTATCTCATACGAAGAAAATATGTTTTTTGATTATAAACTTACACTTGCAGTTGAATCATTGACCGTGGCGTATATCGATGTATGGGCGAACATTTTTTCAACTACCATCTTTCAATCAGACTTATATTTTCGTTAGAGAAATGTTTGGTGCTTTACAAGCTTTTACGTAAGCCTCGATGCGCGAGTCAGACTAGCACTTGTCCGGTTTTTTATGTTTTGTCGATTTGCTTATTGCAAGATGATATCCAAAGCTGTAGAATTCATTATTTTGCAAACTGGGAATAGAGTGGAAAATAAAATATATTAATTTTTACTTTAATAGTAATTACTTTAATACTTACTGACACGAATATAATAAATCGCTTTAAAAATAAATACAAAAAAATAAACTATATAACTATAGCTTTATTCAATACAGTTTTTTCCATATATAACTACGGACAGCGTTAATTAGATACACAATGAAATAGGTAAAAATTTATGTAGCTCCAAATTTTTTTTTAAACCTTTATAATCATTGTTGGAATTTTTGTAAGGATTTAATATTGGGTAACTGAGATTTGGAAATTAAATATGAAAAGAATATCACGATAAAAAAAGTACCTGTATACTGTCAAAAAAATGCCGGCAGCAGAACTTTAAAGCACGTGATACTGTCGTAATAATATTCTAAAATGATACCAAACACGATAATTTAATTACTACTATAACTTTTACTACCACCTTACTTCAACACAAAAGTTGATAATAACGAAATGCCTACAGATGTTAAATGCATAATTTTCTGAAAACTGCAGAGCCCTGTGCTAATAATGGACACGTATGGGATTATTATCGTGCTTGAACGTTCTTGACGCAGAAGGTTGCGGGTTCGATTTCCGCCGCGGGACAAATGTTTGTTTCAGTAAATATTTGTCTCGGGTCTGGGTGTTTTCTATGTATAATATGTATGTATTTACAAAAAAAAAGTATATAAGTAGTATATCAATCATGTAGCTCCCATAACACAAGCTCTGCTTACTTTGGGGCTAGATGATGCTGTGTGAAAATGTCCAGCATTATTTATTTATTTGAATGATATAGCTCGGGATTATGTATAATTTTATTGGCGTTGAAATGTATTTCCGTGTTTATTTCCGGCGGCAGTAGGTTACCACTTTTATATGATCATGCCGCAGAAATATCGGTAGAAACGCGATAATAACCAGTACAAAATGATAGTGTCGTTACTGTAAAACCCTGCTCAAATTGGCGTAGTGGCCAAAAAAATACAAAGTTCGTATCAGTATGGACAGACCTTTCCATACAATTTTATCGTCATTGCTACCGCTACCCGCCGCCATCGGGACAAGCAAAACAGTAAGGACTTATAAATAAAATTTTGTAATTACATTGATCTAGTTACTAGAATATAAATTTTTTTTAGCTTCCCAAAACGGGATACAAAGATTTTAGATGTCTTACATATCGTAGTTAAATTGGTATAGGTACTTATTTTATTTACGCCATCGCAAATCTAGAGAAAAGCACGTATAGACTCCAACCTGCTGCGATGTCTTACATCGGGTTCGAACCCGACGGAATTCGAATTGAATCTGCAAATGTACGTCAGCGCTCGCATTTTATGCGTTACATACCTTAGAATACATGTCTCTGTACCATTTTTCACAAACATCATAAAATATAACTTCATTCAAATTGGCTAGATACATAATTAAAGCCAAGTTTGATCACATGATGAAACCCACGTTATCGTATGGTCCAGTGGTGGCTGAGTCCACGGACATAATTGAGTCTGAGCTCAGGGCGTCCAGGGTTCGAAGCGCTGGTTTCCATGCAGGCGTTGTAGTAAAGAGCTCTTTACCGCGCTGGAAATAAATCATAGGAAACATTAACAAAAAGAAAGAAATCTATAGGAGAAAAAGTTAAGAAGAATTGGACAAAGAACTGCATAACACGCAGGAAAACTGACCGCCGCATATATCGGTTATCGATGACATTAAGCCGAAAGACGCTTAGGTTCTCGTAGGATAGAAATGAAAAAAATCTAAAAATTTTAGGTTTTTGCCCTAACAGCAAACATATTTTGGCTTTTAATGAAGAGGATGATAATGAAATTAATTACTGAGGATTTAGTTCCTTAATCACAGATAACTTATCAGATAACTTCTATTAGTAGAAGTTATCTGATAGATATAGTATTAATAGAGCGCCTTTATGGAAGAACTCGTCTAGAGTTATATTGTACTACTATCGTCTTTACTTATATTTATACGGCCAAATAGTAATGCTGGTATTACTTTGTTTAATGGTATGGGTGCTGGTGTAATTACAAGAACAAGATATTTTTCGCAGACAACTCATCACCAATACCCCTGATGCAGATGTCACAGGTGACGGTAACCACCAACAATCTCGTGGGCCGTATACGTAAACATAAAAACATATCCATATCCATAGTCTACTTACATATCCATGGTAAAAAGCCCAACCCACTCCCACTGGAAAAAAAATAAGCGTGGACAAGCCCACAGCCCATCCTAGCAGATCAGCAAACAGTGGGAACACGTAGTCCTCATACGCAGGCGCAGTCCAATCTGAGAATATGAATACTAGGATCCCCTAAAGATATAAAAATACAAGTTAGTAAACAAGTTAGTAAACGTGAAAGCTTTATTACCAATTGTCTAACCAGTGTTAGAGTTTATAAGCTATCTAAAAGCTTTTGACATGATAACAACATGCAAAATCAGCCTTAAAATAAACGTATAAAAAATACAATTTTGCCATGCATCGCACAGGGAGCATTAGTTATTTTTGTGTCCTCGTTCATCCCATGTATGGCTCGTTCTGGTACTCAATAGGTAGGTTTGACGACAGTAGCCACTTGGTCTATCTGTATTTCAACCGATGGTGATAGCATTCTAATAGCATTTCATAATAATAATCATGGTCAATATTTCTAGAAGCATTAACCTGAACTAAATCAATTCATTGAAATTAGCAACACGTCAGCAATAATACATTTAGTTTTATCAGCAATGAATCTACCACCGAGTTTTAATCAGCGATAGAATATTAATTACAGATAATTATTCTGTCGCCAAGTGATTAGCTTGTAATGCTATCGGCCGGATCGATGACTACAATACTATTAACGACATTCAGATTGGTTCAGATTCTGCCGATGGATTTATGGCATGCATAATGATTGCATGAAGTTGGTAAAGATATACCCCTCACTAACTTTAGTATGTCGATAAGTCTAGTACTATCCTTTTCTAACACTAAACAAAGGATAGAGGCAGACACCTTTTAACTAGCTGATAAAGTTATGGAGTGATAACGTGATGGGTGATAGACACCTCAAGATCATTAAATGTGGCATTCTGTAGGGGAAGCCAATATCCAGCAACGGAGGTCTTTCAGCCGATGATGCTGATGGCATTATCTCAAACACATCCAAATCATTATAGAATCGAATGGATGTGCGCCTATTAGCCTCTGACCTCGAACATCTCAGTGGTGCGGTGGGAGAGTAGCCCGTAGAGGCCAAGAGGGCGGGTGCAATTCCCGCTACAGGACAAATGACTATTTATTGTATATCTACTGGGTGTTTTATTTATTTATTAGTATGATTAATTTGGTTTAAGTTTTAAATTTATTATTTGTGTTTGTTATGTTCTATATTGCAAAGCGTTTATCTGTCTACATAATTATAACAACAAGTAAATTAATCGAACAAGTTAAATTTTGCTTGATTGATTGATTGAAGGATTAAAGCAGAGCCATCGTGTCTTATATTCGTTTGGATGTTTGTGTGTATAATAGTTTGTAGGAATGCAATAAAATTAATGCTTTTCCAAAAGCCCACCTCTAGCTAGTTTGTCTACTTTGTGCACGCTGTGGCATCCTATAATTGGGGAATACATAGATTTAAGACCACAATATTTTATACTGGATAATAACTGTGAAGATGTCACGGGATTCCTTCTGATGAGATACTTACAAGACTACCAACAGGAACTATAACGGTCCACACAGCCTTCCAGTACCACTGCAGAACCTTCGGCAATTTCATGTTCATACTTGCAAGGTCCTTCATAACACGGTTGATTCCGTAACACCAGGCGACAGCTATGGTCTGGAATAAAACATGTTCATTTGTTCTACTTTTCTGGCTTATATCTGAAAATAGGTCTTTGCAGCCATCATAATTGGGTTGAAGTTACATTGAACCTACCTTTTTACTTACCCTTTTAATTCATGAAGATAAAAAAATATTTTAATGAGTTGGTAACCTTTGTATCGGAATTATATGTGACCTTTGTGCTTTCTGGTAGCATATTATATGTATACAGGGTATTTCTTTGTAATTGGTCAGTGAGGGAATATCCGAAACGGTAAAAGATATAAAAAAAACTGATTGACTATTTGAATGAAAAATCTTTGATTGCTATTTTTATTTTATTAAAAACGAACCTCTGCTCGCGTCATCGCCCGCATAGTACACATAAAAAGTAACCTTATGACACGAACTATACCTGTTCCAAATATCCAAATCAATCTATACCCGTTATTTCTCTAGACGTTACAAGAATTATTAGCAACAAACATCCAAATATCTAAACATTAAAGTTTTTACATTTTAATGTTAGTAGTATTGTAGTATTTGTGATATATTTTACTGTTTAGAATTCCCCCTTAGTATATCTTAAAAAAATACCCTGTATAGCTTAGAATTGGTCTAGTTGTTCTAGTTGTCTAGTATGACAAGGCTGGTAAAAATTGCCACTCTCACCGTATAACGGGATAGTGCGAAACCAAAAAAAAAATATTGACCTTTTTACAAAATGTCAGTACTTTACCTCTCCCGCGCCTATGAGAAGGATAGCCCACGAAGCTGTGTTCCAATCCAGCAATGTGAAGAGATATACACCACCGCTGAAGCACATTGGAATGCCGAGGATGAAGCAGGTGCAACAAGTAAAAGCGGTTACCTGAAACATCAGTGATTTATTTTAGCTCTCGACACGAGATTAGTAATAACAGCCAAATGTTCTTAAAACAAATTGTATTAAGAAACTAGAAAATTCGTAGAATAATTACTAAAGTCACCAGCAATGGGTAAACCTCATAGCTTGCAGAACCACCAACTGTTGGGGAACAAAGGTTTTCGATGGAAGTAGCTATGGCATTTTTGGTGGGGTCTATGACCAGCATGATGACTTACTTAATCATTATAATCACCATCACGATGACTCTGAATCTAAGCCCTTCCCAGAATCCTTCTTGCATTTGCAATTCTGTGCAATTAATCTCCGAGACTATCTTGAAGAAATTTTAGCAAATAATAGACGCAGCAATAAAAATATACTTTATAAAGACGCAAAAATATTGTTCAAGGCACTACGTATTGTGATTCACGCCAGCTATATAATGGATCGTGAAGCTGCACTTGAAACATACGAAATTGGTTCACATTAAACAGCAATTTAAGCCCACCGTTATAAATGAACCACAGAGGAATCAGATAACTTTTTGTTCCTAACTTTATGCCCCTGTTTTGTCACTTCCCGGTTTGAGTTTTGATAGCTTTTGAAAAGAGCCGCGGGCTTTGGAAGCGGACCGCAATTTGTTGTGATTGTTATCCCTTGTGTAACACTATCCCCAGATTTAAAGCCGCATGCAGACTAAGATCAATGCATTTGTATGCTGAGTTCCTTGAGTCATTTTCCAATGTGACAATACTAATGAAATAATAGGTCGGTCTGGGCCCGGTCAAACTGATGCGATAGAACACTAATAGTCAGTGGTTCTACCGCATTCTCCTCCTACCGTGTCACTCCTGAATGTTGAAATCAACATGCCATATGTTGATTTTTTTTGCTCATAATGACCGGATAGAGAGAGAGAGCGTATTAACATTTCGTACCCGTTTATTCAATTAACTTACCAGTTCTTATGTTCTTATACTCTAGCAAATCCGATACACACGAAATATATTGTATTTTTTTAATTTATTTTGTCTGTGTAATTCCACTGCAGTGCAAAGGCCTCGCTCCCATTTGTCAACACTTCTCGATCCCTGGTCACTGTGGTCCAGTCACTCCAATGAAAGTCGAGATATCGTGAGTACACCCTATTTGTGGGGACCAATCGGTAATACCTTCAGCCCAAAGATCGTTTGGCATGCGCTGCACGTGGCGCGGCACGTGGCGCGCCCAGTCCCGGTCCAGTTCCATTAAGAGCTTTATGGGTCACATCTTCTATTTTTGTTTTGGAGCGCAGTGTAGTGTAATTGTACCTTTATAATAGTAGTTCCGTCCGGTGGTCAATTCCGTAAGAGCTTGGGGCTGAATTGGCTTTGAATCAGTATTGTATCGCAATTTGGCTTATTTTAAAATTTATGAAGATATTTGTATCGATTTTCAGTCAGTTTTCCAGTTTATGTATTTTGGATTTGCATTTTAAAAAATATCTTCAAGGAGAATATAAAGTATTATAACTCACTTCTGTTTATTCAGACACTATATTACATTCAATATTTATAAGTGTTTTGTTAAAGGTTGTATGACTTATAAAGAAAAAATAACATGCTCATGGCTTTAATTCTCCTTGATGAAAATCTTTGGATCCATACATAATATGCAGATCTTTGAGGATACCAAGAAGAAAGTAGTCAGAGGTACTACCATTTATATTGAATACATATCTACGTTTTGAAGGATTAGTAGTAAGCATTCTAAATGAATTAGTTCTACAGATTTATTACAAAAGATAAGACAATACTCACTCTCCAATAATTCTTCCTCAAATGCGGCCATCTGTCGACAATCGCAGTATTGATAGCTTCAATGCCAGCGAACTGGCTTCCGAGGCCAAGAATGAAAAGCATGAGGAAGAACAGGATGGACCACAGCTGGGGTACTGGCATCTGTAGAAGAGCTTCAGGGTACGCTACGAAAGCCAATCCTTGTTGCTGCGAGGCTACGTCTGTGAATAAAAATGATTGGTGGTATTTTATGGTAAAGAGGCTTATACTACTAATCCTTGATGAGAGGTCTCTTGATTTTATTTACTCAAACGCGTATTTTTTTCAATAAACGCGTAGATTTAGTATTCGATCTAGGATTGATTTTAAGGAGTTCAATCTAGTCATAATTTGCCAAGGTTTATCAGAATAATTTCAAATACCCTTTTAATGTAAAGATTATTTGAGATTCAAGATCTCATCATACCGCGACGGAGGGAACTAGGTTTAGAATTAGGGGGTTTTGCTTTTGTGTTCATTAATTTAAGTTGAGGTTAGCCATTAGCTCATTTGAACTTGTTTTTAGAGCTTTCGATAGAAATGGCTATTATCTAGACAAGTGCCAATAATTTTGGTATCACAAGAGCATTGTCAATATTGTCCAATATCGCCGATAAGTTATGTTATGGCGTCGTTTTGTGGTTACGTCGGTCAATAAAATCATCGTTATCAACAGACAAAAAGTAATTAATTGATATTGCAGCGAGTTATGGCAAAACGTAGCTGGTTATCAACGTACGCCATGAATCTAAGCCTGATAAATGAGGTTTTTCCCAAACTCTCCGAAAGCCCTTTCCGACTTTGCTTGGTCGTGAGGAAACGGCATTCATTAATCGCCTTACAAAAAAATATATTTTCGAGTTCTATATCCTATTTCCTACTAATATAATAAATGCGAAAGTCTGTGTGTGAGTGTGTGAATGTTAGTTACCACGTATCTCCGTAACTGCTAAACCTGTTTTGATGAAATTTGGAATGTAGATAGTTTAGATGTGGAATAACACATAGGCTAATCTAATTATCGAAAATCAACCCCTAAAGGGGTTAAAAAGGGTGTTTAAGTTTCTATGGAAAATGTTATTCCTTGGCTAGATTTGCTCAAAACTCGGTACAAATAAATAATAAAACACGTACCTACCTATTTTTTTATTTTTCAATGTGCAATTGAGTTCTAAAGTTTGTATGGTTTTTTTTTATTCTTGGTTTGATTCACACAAAACTCGGTTTAATAAACTATAAAGTAAATAATGAATTACGTATTTTTTTTACAAAACTACCCTAAGTTTTGATGAAACTTTTCAGTAATATAGCTCATATATCAGCATAGCACATAGTCTACAATTTATAATGATATTGTATGATTTGGCCAAAAGTATCAATTAAGTCAGAAAAATTATATCGGTAATATCTATACCTATATGTTTCCGGGCTAAACCGCTGAGCCGTTGGTCATGAAATTTGATATAGACATAGTTTGAAGACGCTACTTTTATCAACATACCACGCGGGCGAAGCCGCGGGCAGAATCTAGTATTATTTATTGTTCACCTCCAATTACGTAGGTAATTTAACGAGATATTTTTTAATGTTTTAATGCCACAGTTTTAGACGATTCCCTTACTTTGAACCGTTTTTCAAGGTACATTCCATAATATATCACAGGGTATATGTCACGGCTCTCATTGCATTGGCTCTTGTCCACCTGATTAATACTATCCACATTTGTGGCTTTGTCAGCCATATCTGTCACGGTTACGGAACCTACCGTTTAAAGTCTTTATAAGTAAAACCCTAAGTAATTAAAACGTAAAAAGCCATAAACCTTAATCTACACCCACACATGTTTTTATAAACATAATTATTATTAATGACAGACAAAAATATGAACATCTAATAAAAATAATTAACTTGGTCGGAACGATATATAATACGACAGACATAAAATATAACGGGAAAGTAAAACTTAACGAGCAATGAAAAATATTGAACTAATAAAAGATAGTGTCCATGATTGGATCAAGAATGAAAGCTGTGACGTAATAAGTACCTATTGAAATTATGACTTCAAAAAAGTAGAAAGTTTCTTAATTTGAAAATTGTTAGATTTTTTCGCGACTTAGGGCCCGGTCAAAATAACGCGGTGGCGCGCCGACGACGACGATGCGACGCCGGCCGAGGCACTTCAAATTTACTTACAAAACCAGGTTAACACACGTAAACTATTTTTTTAAACCACAACACATCCTTTTATAATGTTTCATATAATTTGCAAATGCATGGGCATTCCTTAGAACATATACATATAAGAACTTTGTACCTTCTGTGCATAA
Organism: Perizoma flavofasciatum; assembly: GCA_958496245.1. Classification (NCBI taxonomy): domain Eukaryota; kingdom Metazoa; phylum Arthropoda; class Insecta; order Lepidoptera; family Geometridae; genus Perizoma; species Perizoma flavofasciatum. Next base: position 10,737,447 of record OY292419.1, on the reverse strand, counting down.
TTTAGGATAAATAAAGTTCTCTTGATGTTAAGATGTTTCTGTTTCTAAGAATCTTCGAAACGGCTGGAACAGACTTGGATGAAATTTGGAATAGATATAGTTCGTTTCCGCAATTGCTATAATACATCGAATATAATAGATTGTCCACAGCTGTAATCCGGCAGGTTGATGAAATAAAAAGAAAAGAAAAAAATTTAACCTAGTTATGCGAAGGATAATGAAATAGTTGAGAAACAAAAACAACAATTATTACAAATTAGTCCAGTCACTATTATTATTTAATGTACAGCCCCGCCATTCTAACAATCTTTTATTATCCTCTACATGAAAGGTTGTATGGAAGAGATCACATCTAAGCGATAAATCCCGCATTGTACTTATTTTCGAATAAGATTTTGTTTATTTGTTTATGGTGTATAATAAAGTATATTCTTCATTCATTCATTCATAAAAGTTAAACTGAACAAAAAAATCTATTCTTCTTGCTATAATAAGATATAAGCATAATAATAATATTATGGTATCAAGTTAGGACACCTACTTAGCACTGGTATCTGCTGACTTTAGATAGATAGATAGATAGATAACTCTTTATTGCATACACCAGGATAAAAAACACTTTACATAAGATCTTAAAACTAGGTTATGGTGATACAATGGGCGGCCTTATCGCTGAGAGCGATCTCTTCCAGGCAACCTTTGGATGGACTTGAATTAAAAGAATGTGAAGAGAGGTGGTGTAACTGCAATAAAAAATAATAATAATAATAATAATAATAATTTGCAGTAGGTAATAAAATATATATTTAATAAATAATATAATGTGGTATAATGTATACCTATATATAATACAGTAATATAATATATAACTACAAATGCAATGACTGGAGCTAAGAAAATGATAATACTTAGTTTACCGAAGCTGCAAAGTACAGTTTAAAGACCTCATTTTTAAAAATAGTAAGCGATTTTGCATGTCTAATGGATACAGGTAAGTCGTTCCATAGTCGGACTGCACGCACAGTGAAAGAGTTACTAAAGAAAGTGGAGTTGTGGAGTGGGGTCTTCAACTGAAGAGAATCTGAGGAGCGCAGGTTGCGAGGATTAGAGAGATGTAAGAATTCGAAGAGTTGCTTAAGGTAAGGTGGAGAAGAAGGAATGAATAATATATTGTACAAAAGGGTGAGAATATGAGCATCCCGGCGAAGGCGGATTGGCAACCACTTGAGCTTAACGCGATACTCGGATATATGATCATATTTGCGCAAGCCAAATATGAATCGAATGCAGAAATTTTGAAGCCGCTCAAGCTTATTTAGTTGCTCTTCTGTAAGATCGGGGAAGCTGGCGTCGGCATAGTCTAAGATAGGAAGTAAAAGAGATTGTGCGAGCGTAACTTTAGTGGCAGTTGGAAGAAAGTTGCGTAGTCTCCTCATGGAGGCAGCCGACGCAAACATTTTCCTTCTGATTTCAGCAAGCTCCATGCAACTCCATGACAGCTCACTATCGATAATGACACCCAGGTTCTTTACAGATTTAGTGAACGGAATAAGTGTGCCGTCAAAATGGACCTGAGGTAAGCAAGCCAAGTCAATCCTGGCGAGCATCCGAGAGCTTCCGATGACTATGACTTGAGTTTTCGCAGGATTGACTCCGAGGCCGTAGGACTTGCTCCACTCCAGTATTTGGTTTAGATCACTATTAATTTTTATAATGGCTTGATGAATGTTATCAGCTGAGGCTTGCGAATAAATTTGAAGGTCATCAGCATACAGGTGGTAGGAAGAAGATATTTTTTTGGAAATAGAGTTAATAAAAATAGCAAAGAGAAGAGGAGATAAAACGCCGCCCTGCGGTACGCCAGCAGTAAGGTTACTCCAAGTTGAATAAGTATCCTCAATACGAACACGCTGCCGGCGCCCATACAGGTAACTGTGAAACCAATCAATTACCGTTGGAGATATGTTAATCGAGCTCAGAATACCTAAGAGAATATCAAAGTTGACATTATTGAAAGCACTGCTAAAATCTAGCAGCGTTAAAACAGTCACTAGACCACTGTCCATGCCCAGCCGGATGTCATCTGTTATCTTCACTAGGGCCATAGCTGTGCTATGCCCAGAGCGAAAACCAGATTGCATAGGATTCATCAGAATATTTCTATTAAGGAAGATGCTAAGTTGGTGATGTACTAAGCGTTCCAGTACTTTAGATAGGAAAATCTAAATGAGTAATTAAAAATGAGTAATTAAAAAGTTTCAACCTAATCCCAAAATATCCGGATACACTGTACACCATCAAATGTTCCGTGTATATTCACTGATTCATTCGAGAACACCCGATCCCTTGTTGATTCCTATGTTACGAATGCAAGCGCTTGTTTGTATTCCGTGCCAAGATAATGGATTGATTAAACTGTAAATATTTCATTGCTATGTGGTTGCGGTTCGATCCTTGTTTATAACTGATTGTTTTGGGATGGTTTCACAAGAGGATTTTTTTTTGTTATAGCTGCGTTACACGATACCCTAACATAGAGTTGATTTTTGGCTGTAGATCACTCGCGGTAAGTCAATTTTTTGTGCTATAAACGATGGACAAAATATCGTTCCTTTGATGGCTTAAAATAATTGGAATTTGGACGGGTATGCCGACAGAGGATAGTCTGTTATAAATGTTTGAATCTACCATTACAAAAACGAATCAGTTTTAATATTAAAAATCCATTTCATAATAGATACCTGCTTTCTAACATATTGCACTGTTAGTAAGATTTGGCATTTTCTGCTAGTTATCCTAAGCGTGCAAAAATATTTATGCACCTTGAAATGCACCTTAGCCCTTTAATATTTTTTGTTGATTTCCTTCTCAAGTGTTTATCAACTTCGTGCACTTTTCTGTTTGCAAAAAAAATCAAATATTTCGACGCTACAGCTCTCTCTTTCTGATAAATCGCTTACGCAGAGTAGATAGGTAAGTGTGTAAAATCCTATCCTATCCTCCAACTAATATTATAAACGTGAAAGTTTGTGAGGATGGATGTTTGTTACTCTTTCTCGCAAAATATACTGAACGTATTTTGATGAAACTTTACAATAATATAGCTTATACATCAGAATAACACATTGGCTACTTTTTATCCGGGTACCATGCGGATGAAGCCGTGGGCAGAAGCTATTAAGTTATCCATAAATGTAAAAGTTTGGAATTTTTAAGAAAATCCAAATTGGATTGATTTTGGAACAGACATAGTTTGTGACCTAGAATAATACATAGACTACTTATTATCCGGATATCACGCGGGGGAAGTCATGTGTAAAGGCAACTTTACACATGACTTCCCCCGCGTGTCAACCACAAATCGTGGAAAAATGAAACATCATTCCACGTTTTTATTCTCTTCAAAATTTGCCTGGAAGTAATCGCTTCTAAGCGAAAAGACTGTTTGTTGTACTTTATTAAAGGTTAGTTATTGTTTATTTGTTTGATGGAGTACAATAAAGTATGTTCATTCATTCATACCTGCTCAGCTGAGGTACTTATTACCCGGAAATCACGCGGGGGAAGTCATGTGTAAAGGCAACTTTACACATGACTTCCCCCGCGTGTCAACCACAAATCGTGGAAAAATGAAACATCATTCCACGTTTTTATTCTCTTCAAAATTTGCCTGGAAGTAATCGCTTCTAAGCGAAAAGACTGTTTGTTGTACTTTATTAAAGGTTAGTTATTGTTTATTTGTTTGATGGAGTACAATAAAGTATGTTCATTCATTCATACCTGCTCAGCTGAGGTATTTAATGGCTAAGATTTGTGATGAATTGAGGAAGACAGCAGGAGTGTTTTTTACAGCAGTGATTGAAATTAGATTGCCGATAATGCACCATCATTTTAGTAAATATGATTTACCTTCTAAAATGAATAATTAATAGGTGCAAGAAAATTATTCTCACCATCAACACTAACGCCCATCAGTTGTGCCTGGAATCCTAGCACGGAGAAGATAGCGAAACCAGCGTAGATGGACGTGCCAAAATTAGCCAAGCTGACGAATACGGCATCAAAGTGGCAGTTATTGTGGAAGTTGTTGTATGAAGCCAGAGTGATGAGTGATCCACACGCCACTCCAAATGAGTAGAAGATCTGTTGACAATAGAGAAAGATTAATATGTATTTTTACAAATTCAATGTTTATTCAAAAATATTTTGTCCGTTATAAAGTCGAAATGACGAATTATTTTGCAGTGTGGTGATACCGTTAGTGTAATGTCAACATGGTTTTTTCTGATTCTGAAGATGAAATGAGCATTGAATAATGATGAATAATTGCGGTTACTGCATTTATTTCTCGACGATAGCTCTAAATAAAACAGTTATCCTGTGACCGACTACGGCTGTGTTACAATACAGTCAAAGCGTCGGGAAAATAATAAAAAGGTAAACGCGATAAAGGCCTGCAAAAAACTTTAATTATTTAATCTTGTGTTTTTCTTGCATGCCAATTTTAATTCTGTTAGTTACCTTTATCTGATTGAGTTGCATCTGCATACCTACCTGATCTAAATATATATTATTAAGGTGGCGAATTTAATGAAAGTAGTGACAAAGAGTAAAACTACAATTTTCGATGTACAATAAACGAATTATATTGTGTCAACTCCGCCAAATGTACTTATTTACCATCACGGTAATTCGCAGGTCTGATGGATTGTGTAAACGATGATTATGTGTAAGAAAGGAGTAAGTACTGAGTTGACGGTTGATAGAAAAAAATGGTACATATAAACATGATGTTCCGACCCCACATAGCGTGGTCTAGGTTAAAAAGATGATGGTTATAATCACTGGTCGTTGCCCTATAAAAGAAGACAATGTTAATATTACTACATAAAAGTTTAACTTGTCCGTCTTTAACTTGCTTTTAGTTCTAGCAATTCCAAAGAAATCTTAAGACGTTTTTCACTCTTAAACCACTATCTTTGTTGTAGTAACAAAAGCACCCAATGTATTCTAACTTTAACTGGGCAAACTGTAAAGAGGATTAGTTTAACTTTAGTCCTACTACAAGTTATTTTAGTGAACAACTAAGAACCTGTTTAAGCTTAACAACTCTAACCTATTTATTTAATGAGGAGGTCTGCTCCCGGATTAAAAACCAGTCGATTTGGATTACTTACCGACTCTATGACTAGTACCTTTACTCTATTTTACACCCTAATGTAATGGTTACGGTTTTGTAATCAGAGAGGTTCATTCAATTCAGATTAAGAAGATTTTTAAACAGTAGTCAAGCTAAACAGTGTTGCGTTTTCTACTGATGAAAACAGGATCGGGATCGGGATCGGGATCGGGATCGGGATCGGGATCGGGATCGGGATCGGGATCGGGATCGGGATCGGGATCGGGATCGGGATCGGGATCGGGATCGGGATCGGGATCGGGATCGGGATCGGGATCGGGATCGGGATCGGGATCGGGATCGGGATCGGGATCGGGATCGGGATCGGGATCGGGATCGGGATCGGGATCGGGATCGGGATCGGGATCGGGATCGGGATCGGGATCGGGATCGGGATCGGGATCGGGATCGGGATCGGGATCGGGATCGGGATCGGGATCGGGATCGGGATCGGGATCGGGATCGGCATCGGCATCGGGATCGGGATCGGGATCGGGATCGGGATCGGGATCGGGATCGGGATCGGGATCGGGATCGGGATCGGGATCGGGATCGGGATCGGGATCGGGATCGGGATCGGGATCGGGATCGGGATCGGGATCGGGATCGGGATCGGGATCGGGATCGGGATCGGGATCGGGATCGGGATCGGGATCGGGATCGGGATCGGGATCGGGATCGGGATCGGGATCGGGATCGGGATCGGGATCGGGATCGGGATCGGGATCGGGATCGGGATCGGGATCGGGATCGGGATCGGGATCGGGATCGGGATCGGGATCGGGATCGGGATCGGGATCGGGATCGGGATCGGGATCGGGATCGGGATCGGGATCGGGATCGGGATCGGGATCGGGATCGGGATCGGGATCGGGATCGGGATCGGGATCGGGATCGGGATCGGGATCGGGATCGGGATCGGGATCGGGATCGGGATCGGGATCGGGATCGGGATCGGGATCGGGATCGGGATCGGGATCGGGATCGGGATCGGGATCGGGATCGGGATCGGGATCGGGATCGGGATCGGGATCGGGATCGGGATCGGGATCGGGATCGGGATCGGGATCGGGATCGGGATCGGGATCGGGATCGGGATCGGGATCGGGATCGGGATCGGGATCGGGATCGGGATCGGGATCGGGATCGGGATCGGGATCGGGATCGGGATCGGGATCGGGATCGGGATCGGGATCGGGATCGGGATCGGGATCGGGATCGGGATCGGGATCGGGATCGGGATCGGGATCGGGATCGGGATCGGGATCGGGATCGGGATCGGGATCGGGATCGGGATCGGGATCGGGATCGGGATCGGGATCGGGATCGGGATCGGGATCGGGATCGGGATCGGGATCGGGATCGGGATCGGGATCGGGATCGGGATCGGGATCGGGATCGGGATCGGGATCGGGATCGGGATCGGGATCGGGATCGGGATCGGGATCGGGATCGGGATCGGGATCGGGATCGGGATCGGGATCGGGATCGGGATCGGGATCGGGATCGGGATCGGGATCGGGATCGGGATCGGGATCGGGATCGGGATCGGGATCGGGATCGGGATCGGGATCTAACCTAACATAAGCCGAGTGGGGATAGATGGAATAGCGCTAATTATTAGCTTCTACTTTGTTTCTGATCGATCTATTAAACTGATGTTTGTTGCTGAACTCCTGATTACTAATTAACGGTAAAAGCAGTCATTAGGATGCTATTTATGAACTAAACTTTGCAAATTTCTACAAAGCTAATGTCTCTTATTAAGGGACTACATTATTTATTTTAGAGAAATCCACCAAAATAATGCAGGATTTGTGTGTGATAAAGTCTGAGTTCAGTTCCCGTTTGTCATACGTCACCAAAAATTCAGGTGCTTGCTGAAAACCAGCGCTGAATTTTAGTTATGAAGCACTTAGTTTAGGAAGAACCATTTTTATCCCATCACAATGTACCCAAACACAGCAGCGGCCTTCATGCACGAAGAACTTTATTGAACCTGAATATAAAAAAATTGGCAGGTAGGTAGGTAATGCAAAATCGCTACCTATTTTTAAATCCTTGGTCAAGTAGCACTACTTGTCCCTCGTCGATTACTGTTGCTTGGTTCTAGCTTATCTATATTAGGTGTTTTGCAATAGTTTATGGTAGGTATGCTATAATCCCATTACTTATTATAAACGTGAAAGTTTGTGAGGATGGATGTTTGGTACTTATTTCACGCAAAAACTACTGAACGGATTTTGATGAAACTTTACAGAAATATATCTTATACACCAGAATAACATAAAGGCAAATTTTTATTCGGGTACCACGCGGGCGAAGCCGTCGGCAGAAGCTAGTAGCTTATACATCAGAATAACACATAGGCTACTTTTTATCCGGGTACCACACGGGCGAAGCCGTGGGCAGAGGCTGGTAAGTATATAATTATGAATGTATATTGTGTATTTTTCTTATTTATTTTATATAAATAAACAACAAAATAATGCAACTACTTTAAAAATAGAAAAAATATTATATTATAGTATAATCTACCGAATCTATCATATATTTGTAAAGTGTACTTTTTTACTGTATTTGTTTGAATAAATGTTTTTCTGAATGTCCAACGTTTCATAGTAATAAATAGTTACCTGAGAAGCTGCATCTCCCCACACGCTGGGCTTCAGCAACGTCTCCCAGTCTGGGGACAGGTAAAACATGATGCCCTCGCCAGCCCCCTCCAGGGTCACCCCTCGGATCAGCAGTGCCGTCAGCATCACGTAGGGAAAGAGAGCCGTGAAGTATACCACTTTACCGGCGGATTGGACACCCTGAAAGGAGGATGAAAATAGATAACAAAATAATTTATGTCAACTACTAGCACCACTAAAGGTGAATCAAGGATTATCAAATTAAACCAAGTCGTGTTTGTTGCCTTACTTGGGATCTCCGAAAATATATTATGTTTATGGACGACTACTCTTTATTATCGTTGTGATTTCAATAGATGAAAACCTATTTAATAAAAATAAAGATTGCGGGTAGTTGTAACACAGAGGCTGCTAAAGAGTTTTTGTTCCGGCAAGCTATGGGAGAAGCCTATATCCATTTGTTGTTACGCCATGTCCACAGTCGGCCTAAAGTAAACTTGTTGCAATGTTTATATCCTTACTAATTATTGGAGTACTTTTGGCAATAATAACAGAAAGACCTGGAACACCTTATTGTGAAGGGAAAAGTAGAAGGGAAAAGGCCAAGAATAGGAAGCCCCAAGCGATAGACGGAACACGTATCTCATAAAGGTACTAGTTAGCGCGGTTCTACTTCAGGCAACTGACAGAAGCCAATGGAGATAAGCCATAAATACTTTACTTTCAAAATAAGCATCCCCAGTATTAAGGAAAGAGGTCGGCCGGTCTAAAAACTACAGCATCAGAGTTGTCTACTAGCTTTCATAAACTTACCTTGATCACGCAAAGGAAAGCTATAACCCAGGATCCAAAGAGACAACCGACAAGGTGCCATTGAATAGAGCCCCAGTTTTCCCAGGTGGCGTCACCACGGCCCAGCACTCTCTCACTGTATAAATAAATGCATAAATATATTAGAAAATGACAATAATATATTCAGGATACAAGGGACCAATTGAAAGAAACTTGAACTTTTGTTCTACTTGCAATTTGTCTACATTTATTTTTTTCCATACATCATCTTGCTGCGGATTGAATTTCGGAAAATCCTTTCTCACTGCACCGCGAAATTTTGTGGGTATCACAAAATTTCAGACAGTCAGTAAGTTAGTCGAACGATACATTTGGATAACCGTGCGTTAAAATAATTACCACAACAGTACCACAGTAAAATCATCTTGCAACCTATGCCGTTAAAATTTAAAACTATAATACCACTCCCAAATACTTCAGTTTCTCCCGTTAATGGCGTATAATAATGCAATGTGCCAAAATATTAAAAAATATAGAGCGTTTTTATAGAATTCGTTATAGTCAAAATTAAAATCAGTTGTTCAGACTGTCAAGTAGATAAAATATTTTAATAATAATAATTCGCTTCCTATCAGTGATAGCATGAAAGCAGCTTGTACGTTCCCACCAATTCGATTTTTTGGGCACCACTGAATATTCAAAGTACCTCCCTGTCGAAACCTTGCTAGTTAACAGCTATAGGTGAGACTATGGTCTGTCCAATACTATGATCTAATTGACCGTATAATCTTGACGGTAAGAAAAGAAACGGCACCTAACTACAAAATAAATCATCGACCAGGACACTAGCGTGAGATTTTATGTGTGCAAGTTTTAACTCGCACACACATAAAATCTCACGCTACATTTTTTTACGAGCAAGTGCCTTTACAAGTGTACGGTACACGAAAATTCCCTTTTTTACAATAGCTATGAAAAAGTAGGCATACTTTAGTTGCTCCACTTTTTTATTTAGTGGTGAAACTTTTGTCTACTTTATTCGATTTGCTTAGGGTACACATAATTAGCTGAGTTGCGACACAACAAACTTATTTAATTGGTGCTGGTACTGAATTCAGGTCCCAAACTTTGTTCATGACCGGCTCCGTCATGGATGCATGGATGCCACAGGCACAGACATTATTTAATATAGTACTAATACACGGCTTATTATAGTATTACTAAATAATACTTCAATAAGCCGTGGTTTATTAGTGTCACATAAAGTGACATTAATTATTTTATTGTTGATCATTTTAACAAAATTATAAAAAAAAAAACATTGTGTACAAATACACAATTTGAAATCCAACAGCCCTAATAAAGAAAATCAAAACTTACAGCATTAAAGCGAAAATCAAATACCTACCAACTTAATTCGTAAGTAAAAGTTTTTTTTAGTTATATTTATCTTTTATTGTTGATCATTTTAACAAAATTATAAAAAAAAAACATTGTGTACAAATACACGATTTGAAATCCAACAGCCCTAATAAAGAAAATCAAAACTTACAGCATTAAAGCGAAAATCAAATACCAACCAACTTAATTCGTAAGTAAAAGTTTTTTTTAGTTATATTTATATAACTTTGTATTTTCAGATGGATGACTTACTTGTAATACTCCTCGGAAGCCAGTGTTCTTGTAACATTGGTGTACCATGGAATCTGCACGTTTCCATCCATACAGTACTTTCCATCCAGCGGTTGATAGCCAGTAGCCGTGCAAATATCAGCAATGCTTACGCACTGCCTGAGATAAAACGTCAGATCTGAAGCCGACCCTGTATTATTCTCACGGCAGATTTGATCATATTCTCCGCTGTAACAAACTAAAGAAAATAATCATTACTGCACTGGAGGAGTATTTTGTACAGAATTTTATTAGATCTAGTAACTTAAAAATACCGAATAGATACTTTTTAAAATTTGCCATTCTTTATTGCTTGTAAATTGTAGTGAAAGTAATACTGCGTTATAATTTTGTAGCAAAATTGTTTGCATGATCTGCAAATATTTGTTTCGGGTCTAAGAGTCATGGTTCTCGTACGACAATTACCAACAACACAGGGAATTAACACAGGTGTAATGTTTCAGAAAGAACAGACATTTGTTTTCATAATATGGGCATCGCTCAAATCCGAAGACCTAAAAAACTAACGGCCCTAATAAAACAAAATCAAAACTTACAGGGTGTATTATATTCGTTATCACACGATCCCCATGCGAGATTCCCCGTCAGTGACACAATGGTGTAAAATAGTGTCCATGCTACGACAACCATGTAGTAAATCGAGATGATACTAATGACAACAAATGTACAGTAGCCAAGGCCAGTGAAGAACGGGGCGATGGAACCAAAGGCTTGCAGAGGTCCAACTCCTGTGTACTGGCCGATGTAAAGCTCTAGGTAGAAGAGAGGCAGACCGATGAAGACCAGCATTATGAAGAAAGGAATGAGAAATGCACCTGAAACATTTATAATATTTTATTTCACCTTCTTAGAAAATACTTTTTTTGTGGGCTCATTACTTTGCTTTCGTGGCCAAATTCACGGCTTACATAATTTAATGCATCTTTCTTATATTTTGTTGACAAAAATAATGCTGCCTACACGCATAATTTGATTTAATTAAAAGAGTGACTCTTTTTTTAATGTTATGACGAGACAAAGAGGCATACGGCTCAACTGTTACCATCGCCTATTGACATCTGTAACACTTGGGGCATTACTGATGCGTAAGTAGGACTTTTTTTTAAGTGTGTCATGTTATAATATTGCGGAAACACCTCAGAAGGCAACTCATTCCACAGTTTACATGTACGGTACACAGTTTTGTTTATATTCATTGAAATGTCATTCACTTGATACTGCCCGAAGTGTATTAACCTCGTTCATAAAACAATCGTAGCTTTGTACTCATTATACATTTTAATTTTATCTTGATTATCAAGAATTGGTTATCTTGCTAAGAATTTCGGTAGAGCCAACCCACTGATTTCATTCAAGTAGCAAGATTGCACGGTCATTAACACGAATATTTGATTTTATACAACATGGTATGTTTTATGAGGATTGATAGTCACTGTGACTTTGTTATAAACTACCAAACAGTATCATTTTATCATTAAGAACATAGTCCTTAATTTCAAGCAGTGGTCGTTATTATCATAAAATTATTTTAAAAGACACTTTGTTTTCTTCATTGGGCGTTCTATACCTAGATACAAGTAGGTACCAGTAGATAACAGTAGATACCTTCATATATTGACATTTAATTATTTTTTTTACATTTATATATTATCACAATTTTTAGAAAAAAAACTTAGCTGTACTTGCTTAGTATTTTTTTCCACCAGTAAATAATAGCCTAATAAGGGAATCTTCGAAGCAAAAGCATAAGAGAAGTTGCGAAGAAAATCTGCCGCGGACGAAATCGTCTGACGTTGGACAACAGAGGCTGGAAGTCTCTGGTAGTATATAATTCGGAACATAATGGTAGGACAACGCGCACCAATGAGTCTGTTATCTATTATCTATTCTAGTTACCTCCACCATTCCTATAACATAGATAAGGGAACCTCCACACGTTTCCCAGTCCCACAGCGTATCCCAGGCACGCTAGGATGAACTCCAAAGGGCTACCCCATGACGCGCGCTTTGGAGTATCAATCGAAAATTCTGAATGTATTGATTCGGTAGCAGGCTTCCCGTTAAATTCAGGCTGTAAATAATAATATTAAGTTAAATATCAAATATAAATTGATTACATTCTACCTACTAATATTTATGGAAAAAATGCTATTTAGCACTAAGTTTGCCTACGTACTTTAAATACATTTTTTTTTGAAATGTTGTTAAAAAATCTAATACTACGATAGTTTGGTATTTGTTCTAGAGTACGGACCTTCGTGTTTCTAATATTTAATAAATATTTAAAAATAACTTATTTTCGATAAGTTGCGATAAGATTTGCAACCTGTTAACTTTCCGAATATATGTTTGGACGTAACTCTAACTTGGTAGCTTCAAAGATCAAGGAGTACAGTCGTGAGCGTGTTTGTGTTTTGTATTAGATAAATAAAAAATACCTAGTGTTCAATTTAAAGAACTTAATGTAATGTGCACACTCACCATTATAAAATCATAAAACTTTTTTTAGTTTGATATTTTACTCAAATTGATTTTATATCAATAGAATATTTAAATTAAATAATCGTAAAAAAGTCATGTTCAGTTCCGATTTCTATGCACATAATTTGGGCACCAACGCAGTGGTCTATATGTGTCTAATGCGTTAATGATCCAAATACCTCTGCCAACTTTATAAGATATTTTTAGCGGTATGAAATGTGGGGAAAATAAGCACATAAACCACGACGGGCTTGAATACGGAGGTCAAGTAGATTATTTAAGTAGGCTAGTAACCAGTTGCGGAGCAAGAGATGCCGAATAATTGTTTGGATGATCTACAAATATTTCTTCCGGGCCTGGGTGTTGTGATAACACGGTACTTCGGTACTTTCTTATACCCACGACACAAGGAATACTATATTTCTTTTACGTTGAAAATCAATCAAAATATATCTAATTTAACAACATATTATGGTGAAAAAATATTGGATGTACACAAAAGAAACGCCATTTGCCCATTTGCCTACATTATCAGATATAACTTTCCGAGCCGAAGGTAATCTAATAATGTATTCCGGGAGAGACAGCTTTTCTGAACTTTCCGTCTACTTTGAGGTGTCTCAGTTTTGTACCAATAAGGTAATTAGAGAAAGTTTGTGCTGTCTATTCGGGATTTAATCCCTTCAAACAAGGAAATAATCGTTCCCATTTAAATGTAAATTCGGAATTGTGAAGAGATGAATAGAGTCGGGCGGGCACTCGTTCGATTCGCGCTTTTCGAATCATATTATGCGGAAGTTTGCTTTACAGCGCCGGCCAACTTCTTACCCACATACTTTATGTTTTTGAATTTAGATTGGGAAATCTGTAGAGAAGATTTATCTTTAATTATCAGCATAATAATATTATTTATGCATTTTATTTTAGACTAGCCAATAGGGTGTCCCTTATATGGCAAAAAAAAATTTTTTTTCGAATTTTGAAATGCATACCCTCTATATTTTTTATAAATGCAAAACCATACTCAAATATGAAATTTTATCGTTCTAACATGATTGCAACCCGTGCCGACCGAGCCACAAAGTTTATCAAAAATCGTGTTTAGTACTAATATTTATTTAGTCCTACAAAATTAATAAAAATGCAATAAATGAAGTGAATTTAAGACAAAATAAAATGAGTGAAATATTTGCCTTTATTTAAACATATAAAATAACAACAATCAACCAGGGTAACTTTTTTTACAGGCCGGATACAAATTTCTATGTTCCTGGGCACAGCGCAACAGGAATTGTTTTTGTTCTTCTTCAGCTATGATAAGTCCGTGAAAATCTTGCAATAATTTGACAGCCCTTTCAGCAGTGTCATTGACAACCTTCAACGGTCTTTTTCTTCTTTTAGCTTCCACAAAAGCAGCATTATCATCCCAAGAAGACACATCTTCCTGAAGAAAACTGTCATCGATCTGCAGGCGAGATATAAATTGTTTGCTCTTCTCCGATACAAAATCATCCAGCGTTTTATCTGTAACAAAAAACAGTTAACCCTTTTTTGTTAAAAAAAAAACAAAGTGAAATATAAATAATAAACAAAAATAAGTTTAGCTACCAAACAACGTTTGGGGCATTTCTTCCTTCGATGGAATATATCGTTTGCCAAAATCTGAGATTTTGTCCCTGTTTGGCAATCCTTTTCATCTTAGTTTGGTTATCAACTTGATTGTCAAAAAGTTATAAAATTACTGTCTCTTCACATAAATACCACAAGTGGTGACTAAACTTGCAGCTTTAGAAACTGTTATGTCAATTTTTTTGTAGTCTTTTAACACTTTCAAGAAGCATATCCATCTTGATTAGGTGCTTTAATCGTCACTTCTCGCATTTGAGCGAAGGTTTAACATACAATGTGACGATAAATAAGCAAACATCTTGTAGGACTTTTTTATCTAGTTTTGGTACTGCAAAAAGCTGTTCTCTGTCGTCAAATGAAGCGATAATTGGCATGCGTTCTTCTTTTGAACTTCGCACATTCAATTCTGGTAATAATTTTCTATCCCAATGGACTACGTCAAGTACATTGTTCTGAAAATCAGTTTTTATTACTCCTGCCCTGGACTTTCTCGCCTCAGTACGAATTCGCTGGATCGAGGATTTGCTAATGGATCATCCTCAAGCGCTTCTACGACCGCATGGAGTCTTTAATGCTTAGCTAGTATCGATCTAAAGCTGCAACTAGTTTAGGTGTTATCAGATTCTTTCTACCTATTTTCGAACTTGTTTCAAGGCAGGGCAAGCTCTGGCCAGCTGACTTTAGAATTCTAAATCTGTTCTTCGTCTGAATCCTGTGGATTTTCCAAGTTATGTGAAGTAGGAGTCGATGCAACAGGCAATAACTCTCTTTGTGTTAGTTTTCTTTCCTCTTCGTCTAATCGTCTTTGTCTATCTCTTATTTCTTTGTCCGCCAACATTTTATCTACACCAGCTAAGCATCCCTGGCTCTCTCTGTTTGAATGTACCCCCTCATCAGCAGATTAGCACTTTCACTGACAGTCAGCTTGACTTCGCGAATATTTTAAAACAAGACAGCAAAAACTTGTCGAATAGATAGTATTTTGGACCATTTATTTGATGGCTAGGCAGCCCGATTAGTAAAATATTTTGTTTATTACTCCGTAATTCAAACGCAATCTTTATGCAATAAATAACAGCGTAATAATAATCAAAAAATAACGTATGAAATGACAAATAAAACACTTAGTTACAGGCCGCCGCCGTGCAGTATCCGCGCAATTTAGTATATGAATACGTAAAATCGCAAGTCGGCACGGGTTATCGTTCATAAAACGGGGTAATATTTCTTTTTAGACTATATTGGGTTAATACGAAAGTTTTTATAAGGTATGCGTAAAAAAAAATCGAACTTGAAATTTAAGGGACACCCTACTAGCCAACCAACCAGTGCAGCAGCGTGAAACTAGCGTTCTATGACAGTTTTGTTATAAACCTTCATGTTTATAACCCATCTAAAAACTAATTTCAACCTTCACATTACACAATCCGCTGAAGCTGGCCGACAGAAAAATGAAGTTTCTACTGCCACTACGTCAGTTTGACCGGACCCTAACTCAGCTATTACTTAGAAGGACGAGCACATCCTGTTATCAGGCTGGCGACTAACTTTTTTTCTGTAAAATCTTTGAATTGTACATTCAGTACATTGCTCGTACATTGCTCTCGTGTATGAAGTATGGCAATTTGTCGACCTACACCCGCCATCCTGATTCACAACAAATAACGTTGCATGTTGAGCCGAATATGTTTCAGTTCCTCAATCAACTGTTCCCCCTAATCCAAAATCTTCACCAGACTGAGTTGTGCAAAACTTTGTCTTGATTTCTATGAATACACGACGCGATGCACCTGTGTCCAAACTCATGAATCTGCCTTGTTTAACTTTTAAATTGCTTCCAAACACCGCTATCTGCGAATACCGCCGGTGTCATGGTAAAGTTTGATAGTTAGGGTTTTGACGAACTATTTACTGCTGGCAGTTGCACCGCAATTAGCGGGACTAATACCGGGAGCAAGCTTTGATACGTGAGAAGTTGGAGATAAAAGTAGTTTCCTACTTCAAATAAAGCAATTGTTTGCAGTTATTCAGAGGCTAAAGTTTGGATAGAAACAAAACATTAATAGTACCTAGTACCTAGTTGAGCTTCTTGTCGAATATCTCGTCCGGGGAAGTACTACCACCATACCTATTTCTGCCGCTAAGCAGTTGCTTTATTAAAGTTTACAGGCGCATGAGTTTTTCAACTTTCAGTTGTCTTAGGGTCGGCAACGTGCGGGGTGCCATGTCGGTCAACCTTCTCGTGTGCCTGTAGGCTCTTGTCGCTTATAGATCAGACGGATCCGGGGTGAACGGAAGCCTATGGGACGGTGCGCCTCGTTAAAGCCTGACAATAACTTCTCATACGTGGGATCTGGGGTGCCCTTTTCAGGGCGCACTGTGGAGAGGGGCCGGGGCAGTGTTTGCTGCTCCGATGGGCTTGCGCGTCCCAATGATCTTCAAGGCTATACCGGCAGGGCTACCCACACCGGTCAGGCTTGGAGGGAGGGAAAGCATAAGTTGGAGGGGGCGCCCTTTTCAGGGCGCGGACGTTGGTATGCCCTTTTCTGGGCGCACTGTGGAGGGAGGGCCGCGACCCCAGCTTACCCCACTACGGCGGGGGACTGTTAATCGGGGGGGTTTTAATGGGTTAAAGTCCCACATACCCGTGGGAAATGCGTGGTTATTTCTTCCTCAAAAAAAAGGGTCGGCATCGTGCGTGGGATACCTCTGTTGCAAGCAAGCGTCCATGGGTTACGGGAACCGCTTACCAAGAGATGGGCCGTATGCTTGTTAGCCACAAAAAATCTATGTTACTCAATCATATAAAAATTCCAAACTGAGAAGATAGAAATATTGTAGCATAAAATACCTATATGATTATATTGTTTTCCTGACCGTGCAAGATCACCGATTTCCAGTCACACAACCTTTGATGAAAACTACGGAATAAGATATTATTCCGTTATAATACCATGAAATGAAATTCCTATACTTACCAAAAAATTAGGAAAAATAAAACTCCTCATTTCAAAAAGAATCTCTTACAAAATCAACGATGCTAGGTATCTAATCTATTTCGAAATACGTGACATGAGCATGTATTAAAATAAGCAGCTGCTTTTTAATATACAATACAAAAAAAATTAACAATACCTGATTTTGTTAATGATTATTCAGGTAATGATTTGGTTTATCGGGCCTATCAGGGAATAGAAACAGATTTTTATTGATGTTTATTATTTTATCGTGACGCGTATCGCATGATTTCAACTGTAAAATATTATGAGTAAATAATAACAACTCTGCCAGGTCAATAACGTATTTTAATAACGTTCGATAAAGTCGTATATCGTTCTGCTGCAAAAGTGTACCAATAATCCCAAAAAAATACCATGAACCATTTTTCTGTTCAGTGATAAATTAATATTCGTGATAAGATTCAATGAATCAACATTCTAGTGACTTATTAATCAGTGATAGCCTATCTTTTTAAATTACACCCGGCCAAGTGCGTGTTTTTCGCGCAGTGGTGCGTGGTCCATACATACGGTTCCGTAGTTGCCCATAAACTTCTTTACCATAACTAACAGCTCAATAAGTAATTTTAAAATGAATTTTCTACGAAATTATCCTTTTTTTCTTTTCCAAGTATATGTTGTAATGATATGCTACTGCCGTGTTTTTTCACATATCCAAAAACAACCGTTTAGGTGACGGGGTGGTGGAGAAAGGGACTTGGCGACACTTGACTCTAACAAAAATTAAAGCTTAATTTATACTTTAATGCTAAATTAAATAAAGAAAAAATCATCCCCATTTAAATATATATCATGATTTTTATTTTACCCCTTGTCGGCGTAATTAAGAACGTATGTGCTAAATTACAGCTTTCTAGTACTAAGAGTCTCAGAGCTAAGTAGTGGTCAGACAGACAGACGGACATGGCGAAACTATAAGTGTTCCTTGTTTATTACGGATCCCTAAAAAATTTACTCAATTTATCGTTGTCTTCTGATTTTAAAACAATAGGTTAAACGATGTGATATGTGCAAGTACATCTTTATGAGGATAGATAGATTATTGTTGAAGATTTGAGATTGTTGTTGAAGTCCTATCCTCGTCTTGCGTTTATTGTTTTTTTTTGTCGCAGATATTAGTGGTACTTAAGAATACGACTGTCAAAGTTTTAAGTTCTGTCACTGTTTTAATAATATAACTAATGTATTGATTGTATCTTAGTACACCATGTACCATTGAAATTTACGATCTTTATTTGGTTTTTAAATAAATATTGTTCCCTTTCCAAGAAGTTCGATTAGGCTGGTAGCGATGTTGCGGCTAAGTTGGTACAACAACCGCGTACCAAGCACTGTCAAAATGATTGCTATAGCCGTGTGGAGGGCGCGTCTTCTCGCGTTTTTTCGTATGCAGTATTCACAAAGTAAAGTTCCTATGAACAGAAGGCTCACTAATGGATCAAATATACAGTATTAAAAAGTTTTAAAGGTATGTTATACATACCTATTAAACAATTTACCTTGTTCATAGCGTAATCTCCACCAGCCATTTTAAGAAATTATTCTTCGATTTTCCGTATGATATATAGAGTAGTTTGAACATATGGCACACGAAAACGATTCCAAACCCATTAAGTATAAAACACGATAACATACAACACTCAACATCGGTCTACTGCGAGACATGATCCAAATCGCCACTTTTATCAATGAACCTGATATCGTTGGAATGCTGATAATTTCAATCGATAAGAATTGAACTCTAAGAGTTAAGAAACTTTTAAAAATTTTGAAACATTGGAATGCGGCCTGTTATCTTTTAAGATCTATCAACAAGGAGCAATTACAAGTGCCGCAGTGACTTTGGTTGGGCGCTCAAAATTTAGTGTCTCCACATTAAATTTTGAGCGCTCAACCACTGCCACCATAACAGGATGATTTAAATGATAATGAATAATGGCCACATTGTGTTCTGATTGATAGTAAGGTCAATATGTCCGAATGGTGGGTCAAAATTCAATAGGTTTTTATTCATTGAAATCACAAGAATAATATTGAAAAGTCAGTTTAAAAACTATGTGAATTTTATAATTTAAAGTGAATTTACGCCGATTCCTCGCGCGCGACGATTGCCTAGAAGGATCAGGCAATAACTCTGATTATTTTGTGATAATTATTCAGCTATAGTGTGGTGTCAATCGAACAAGGTGAAGTCATATTTTATCGAAAAAGAGTACCAGACAAAGAATTTAAGAATTTTATTGAAGATCTTAATTCTTAGGTCTCACAGCCAAAAATAAGTATAAGCGTCAAAACTTTCAAACATAAAAATATCAAATTTCGTGGCCACAATGTTTTAGTGGCAAACAAGCTATAACTTTACTCAACAGTCCAATTACTTGAATGCACTTTCATTAAGACACTTGATGACAGAACTTGACACTTTGATAACTACCCACTTGTATTGTGCATTCAAACTTCCTAACTAATCAAAACGAAAACCAAACACTCGTAGTCCTAGTACCTATACATTTTAATTGGTATCGAAATCATAAATTCACATTCGGCAGAATTTCAGTATAAAGTAACTACATAAAAATTTGTGTCATTTACATTATAATTTAGAAACTATTTTGGTAGATACAGAACGCAGCTCTATCATATATCAAGATAACTCATCTGCCAAAACCCACCTACATTTAAGCTCTTAAGCATGTTCTGCTTATCTTTACTTCTTATGAAACCTTTTCTAATTTTAACTTAACCTTTTAGTTACCCAACACCCCCGGGAAAACCGCGCTAGTATGAAATATCATGCAACTTCCAGCGCTAACAATTACAATGCTCGTTTTTATAATTTCTAAAAAAACAAACTTCTAAAATTGCTAGCTATTTCTCAAACGACCTCAGAACAACGGAGGGAGTGTAATGCAAAAATATAGCTGACCATTAGTGAGGAACCATAGTGGAGGACTGGAGGACCTCCAGACAAATTGGAAAAGATCTTGTTTGCAAATTACAAATAGTACTTTGTACAAAACGTCTAATGGGAATGGATAAAAGATGTTTTCATTTGCATAATGAGCAGCACTTTCTCTTCGAGTCTTCATTTTTTCAATGAGTTTCTTTGTCGCGAGGGTTGGGAGGTTTCTTGATTTTCTAAAGTTCAATGGGGCTCCAAGGCAGATATATATATATCTCAGACGCGACATCTCGTATTCTCTTGAACGAAAATTGCACGATCGAACGGTCAGCGTAGAATAATTAGGTTTGTTTTCAAATGTGGCATTTGTGAGCGTTCCTTTGCGTCACCTGTCTAGAATATCTATCTGTGATACCTCAAACTTGGTTTACTTATACTGAAGAAAGTATCTATCTGTGGTAAAAGTTAATATTAAAATGGACAGTTTCACTACCTACCCAATAACGACATTCTATAAGCATAATTTCTACAATAGCGATGTTATTTACATTACGTCTAGCTATGTAATGTTGCGAGTTGCGAGTCGCATTCGTTAGTCGTGACTTGAGCAGCGTCATCAACTCGCCGGATAATCGTAAAATTACTCCGCTTTACCCTCACAATGGCGGTACTTGACGTCCGTTAAGTGATATTGTATTCGTTAGTATTGTTGGTGATATTTCGAATTTTATTAAAAAGTTGCAAAAAAAATGCTGGATTTGTGGCAAACTTTTTGGAAGTAATAAAAGAGAACATAAATGTTTTTACCCGCGGCCTAAGGAGCCCTGAGATATATGCGTTTGGCGTGAGATTTTTTTGTTTGTATTAATAATAAACACAGAACATTATACAGAGTCCTGACCCGAACAAGGATACCCTATGTCGTGAATATCAGAAACAACGAGTATCATGGTTTCAGAACCGTATAATAATATAATCGTAGTATAATCTTATTTTTGTCTGTAACCTTTTCAAAACGGTGTATCTAATTTTGCTTTTTTTGTAATCAATTTGTTTGACTTCAGGAATGCTTTTTAAATAAGTTTTACTGCCGCTAGGAAGCGCTGCAATATAATAGATGATAAATAACAAATCAGAGGTAAAAATTAGGTACTTCTTTCTTTTACCTGGATAGACACACTAAAAAAACTAAGGCACACAAGGTTTTCACACTCTACTACAATGTACAAAAGGTCAGGGCTATGCTCAAATAGGTATACATTGCAGTACTTTGAAAAGGCTAATATTTATTCGGAATACACTGCAAAAGCAAGACTGCCCTTATATCTACCTGCATTAGATTCTCTACACTATACGTACAGTCAGCTACGCAAGATTGGTATTAACTCTTCTACGTGGTTAGTTATTGTACTAAACGACCACATTTTAAGGTTCCATACCTCAAAAGGAAAAAACGGAACCTTTATAGGATTATTTCGTTGTCTGTCTGTCAGTCTGTCATGATCCTATTTTTCAGGAACGCGTGGAGGTATCAAGTTGAAATTAATATCAAATATGTACGTAGGTCTAACGGACCCTTGCAGCTCTAAAAAAATCAAGCTTCTAAGTCAACGCAATAAAAAAGTACGGCCATTGATGCGACATATTTTGATACTCGCAAATAAATCAAAACCTATAGGGTACTTATCGTTGACCTATAATCATGAAATCTGTCAAGAAGCAAGGTATCACAGCAAAAGTAAAGGGAAAAGTCCAAAAAACGTTAATTTTTAGTTTTATCATATGAAAAAGTATTTTTTAAGATTACAAACTTACATTTGCAGTTGTTTTTTTTTATTTAAAATAATTAACACGGCCGTAGACCAATTACATTAATTAAAGACTAAAATTATAACTAGTTTAAAATAAGTCAGACTAACTATACAATAACAATTCAGATATTTAATTTATTAAAGATCAATAATTCAATAATAAAAAAAAATAGATAACGGATAATTGACCGTGACTTATATCGATGTATGGGTTTTATCAACTACAAAGTTAAGTTTGTCTTTGTCCTGACAATTACAAATATAACCTAAATCGGTGGAGCCGTTCTCAAGCGATGCCTGATGACAACTTGTGTAGTTAACTGTACCTAACGGACTAACAATGCATGCAAGAGCTAGTACTCGTCACGGGATCGCGAAGCGTATGGAGTAGGATTAACAAGAATGAAAGCAAACATCCCGCAGGTGTCCTACGAGAGAAAGCGAAGGATAGAGAAAAATAGGTACTGCTATCATGCACAAAAAAATTAGTCGTATTATTCCACTATATTCACCTGGGTTATAATAGCTGAATCAACAAAATAGAATTTTAACATGACATTTATTTAGATTTAATCAAAATTAAATCATTTAGGTCAGGGCTCTTCAAACATTTAGCTTTACGACACCCTTTTTTATTCATCAGAAGACTGCGAATCACTTTTTTCTTTGAGTCTTTGACCAACAAAAGTCAGAAAGAAGAAACATTAAATTAGTACGATTAGGTATATAGTATGATAATTAATGAGCTGCCAATTAATGCAATGGCTGGGGCGCATATTGGGAGTCAATTTTCAATCTTAATTCTGGTTCAGCATGCAGACAATTTCTATAGTGATGGGCGGTCCCAACCGTCTAACCGTACGAGCTTGCATATTATCTGTGTTGTCGCTGTGTATATCATTTTATTTTTATAATAACTTCTTTGTATGCAATTCTAGTAATTTTATATTTTATATGAGTTCTGTGGCTTGAAATAAACAATTTGATATATTTTTTAATTATGTTTTATTGCCACCAATTATGAAAATCCGCTCTCATAAAGGTCGCAAAAGGTAAGAGATAATTCACTGCTTTGCGTGATATTTCAAGATATTCTCCTTGTCTGGCGGCCCAAAACTCAATCAGGGACTTAGTAATAACGATTCCTGTTCCTTTATGCTCAAATTTGTATTTATGCTATCAGGTGAGACTTTAAACGGGTTTCGAATCCAGCTTTCAGCGTTTTCAATTTCAGGAAAGTACCTTTTAAGTTCATCCCAGAGATTAGAGAGATGCTGAATAATATCCGCTATTATTTGCGAATTCACAGATAAATAGTTGGAGGTAATAAATTCATGCAAAAGACGAAAATATTCCATGATATTTTGATGCGCTACGATTCAAACCTTGCTGTACGGTACGTTCGCTCATGCAACCAATCGATCTGTCGCCATGACGTAAATTTAATCGCGAACCCCTTAGATTTAATTTGCCAACCCCTAGAGGTTCGCGAACCACACTTTGAGTAGCCCTGATCTAGGTAAACAATAGTGGAAATAATTGTTGCCACGGATTCCACTTTGTCATGATTGCATTTTTTTTATTATTATAAATAAAAAATAAATCGTTAATTGATCTATATTAATGAAGAATAAAATTAATATTCACTGATTTAAATGTATCGCGATGTTTTCGTTTTAGTTTTCCCAGTAGGGCATCGCATTTGCTTGTTTTCATTGGGTACGTTAACGAACGTCGGATTGCATCGATATACGTAGTAAAAAAACGTGTTTTCGGCTTTGAATTGGTGCTTCGCCAAAAATTTCCGAAAGCAGCAACCATATGACTGTAATAAAACTGACTTAAAGTATTTTTGACGTTAGTTCCTGTTATATTGTTTGACATTGATGCAGTGTTTTTCGTTTGAATAAATTGATATATGTAGTTGCATGAAGAAAAAAACGTTTTTCCTTCATCGAATTGCAGTCGCAAAAAAAGTACCGAAAAGTGCCAAATACAAGTTAGCACCGTAACAAGTTGAGATTAGACAAGTTTTTTGTATTGAGTATGAATAAGTGATTTAGAGTCAGCTACAGACACATCTCTATCATTCAGTAGTATGTCGTCGCTGTTATTTGCGGAACGGTTTCTACGCGTGTGTTTATAATTCTGGCATTAATTTATAAGAGCGCAAGTCACAAGGCAAAGTGACATCTGAATTTTAAGTTGTCAAAACCATTTGGCCGGTTCGAGTCCAAAGTTAAGCAAGCTACTTTAAAAAAAATGTTTAAACACTGTATTACTCACTTTTAAAATAAAATAAAGTCTTCAAATGTTCAGCAATATGTAAAAATAAGAAAAGAGTTATATTACCAGTTAACTGATTATTTAATTTTTCATAGTATTGTATGAAAAATGACAGATTGATGAAATATATAAAAAATAACTTATATTATCATGAAACTTAAAAAAAACATGCTCAACAGCCTCTCAGGCTGTTTGTTAGTTTGGCTTGATTTTTTTGTGTAATTCATTTATTGTAAGTACGATATTAAAACTTTTGATGGGAGAAGGCTGCTTCTGATATACAGTTAGATCTTCTGATATAGAGCCTATGGATTAATTATATAATCTGTAATATTTTATTGTGTCATATAAATAGATTATATTTTTTTTTTCTACAACCAAGTTGCGCAAGTTTATTTGAACTCAATCATGCATCTTAGATATTTTAAAACAATACTTGCAT
This sequence comes from Perizoma flavofasciatum, assembly GCA_958496245.1. NCBI lineage: Eukaryota > Metazoa > Arthropoda > Insecta > Lepidoptera > Geometridae > Perizoma > Perizoma flavofasciatum. Next base: position 10,712,577 of record OY292419.1, on the reverse strand, counting down.
TCCATATGACATAAGCGAGAGATGCCCTGTATAAACCATTTTGGTTGGACCACAAAAATGTTCATCTTCACAAATTTAAAGAATAAAATATTAGTATAGAACCCGTCACACAGTAATCATACACAAAAAACTAACACCCCTTTTTTATGCTGGTTGAAACTGTAACGACTTTTTTGCTGTAGTTATCTCATGACTTGGCCCCACAGCTTCCAAACAGGGCGGCAAGGTATAAATCTTTGCCACAGCAGAACCTTCCGGTCGCTCGCGCCCTCTCGACTCTGCCGACAATAATTAATTCAGTATGCCCCTTTAATTAATATATTATTTTAATGCTCGCTATTTAGACGATGTGTTCTTGTTTATTCTTTGGATTATCTTCTAAATATATTCAGTGAAATATTCAACAGAGTCAAAGACAGACATAATCTATTAACATGTGAGGAATAACCCAACTATACTGTACTAGCCGATGAATGAATGAATGAATGAAAACACTTTATTGTACACCATAAGAAAATAGATATAACGTAACAAAACTAAAAAAAACCCACAAAGTGGAATAGGCGGTCTTATAGCTTAGAAGCGATCTCTTCTAGACAACCTTTGGATGGAGAGGATTTAATGAGATTGTAATAATGGCTGGGGGTGTACTAATGTAAAACATTAGTAATTTGGAAAGTGTGCAAGTAGTTTTAAATGATACTAACAAATAGGTACCTAGTATAAATAAATAAAAATATATAGTTACATATATACATACAGCATAAATAAATACTTTATAAAATTAAATCCATACATCATATTATTATAAGTACATAAAAAAAGCGGATAGTTTAAAATGGAAATAAAATTGTTATTTTTATACCTAATTAGCCGATGCCCGCGGTTTTACTCGCGTAGGGTAGGTAGTTGCTAGATACATCAAACATCAAGTTTGAGAAATATGATTTTTCATACAAAAGTTTTCAGCCCTTTTAGGGGTAGAATTTTCTTAAGAGGAATATACCCTCCAAATTTCATGCTTCTAGGACTTATGGTTTAGGCTGTGTGTTGATTCAGTTCTTGGACTATGACACCCCCTACATCCCCTTTTAGGGGTATTTTGGGGAAGTAATTATATAAAACTATAATAATTTGGATTGAAGAATATTTATGTAAAGTTTCAAGACTGTAAGTTCAAGCAATACGATTTTTCATACAAAGGTTTTCTGTCCTTTTCACCCCCTTTTCTCAGCTACGAGTATGCCAACGAAATAGTATTCTTCTATTGAACCAGAACCTACCTACTTCGCCTCGCGTGAAACCCTCACCTGTACCTACCCTAAAGTTTTTTTTTAATTCATAAAATTTTACTTGAAACCACCAAAAATACCTACGTATTTATTTGTAAAGTACCTCTAACTTACGAGTATAACTGGTGATTCATTTTTACTATCTTTATCATTGAACGTCTGGATTTAATAATTTTATTATGATGCAATAGATTGCATGAAAAAATATATTGACTAAATACCCATACTAGGTAGTTATCAGAATCATAATGAAATGATGGCGACATTTACTCGCCTATCGCCACTGGTTCTTTTCTCACAGGGCCAGGCAACATTTCGCATTTCTTTATGTACAAAAATATCACCACGCCGCGCGGCCGTTTGGTGCCGACTATTCAGTGCTTACCTGCGAATAATACAATGTTTTAAATGAACAGTAGTAAATGTAAAATAAAATTTCAAATCAGGCAACGATATTTTATCAAAAAAACCAAGCACTGTATTCCCCATGATGGACATCTTTAGATAAATACCTACTGAAACCTCAGATACACCTACCTACAGTATGTAAATCTTTGAGCATACCAAGTAGGAGGATTTTTAATCATGCTCATTTATTTAAACTGATGCTGTTACAGTACCTACAGTATTATTTCATACAACAGTTAATTTAAAAAAACTATTATAGGAACTTACGTTATAAATGTATTTGGAGGGTGCTTAAAACAGGCAAGTATCTAATTTAAATGTAGGTAGGTTCATACAAATATTAGGTTAGCTTTTGCCCACGGTTCCGCCCGCGTGGTACCCGGAGAAAAAGGAGCCTATGCGTTATTCTTTATCACGTACTAAACCTGTTCCAAATTTTATCCCAATTGGTTAAATGGATTGGAATATGAATAAAATAAACGAATATTTATAAATAAATAAATAATGCAGGACCTTTTCACACAGCATCATCTAGCCCCAAACTAAGCAGAGCTTTTATTATGGGAACTACATGACTGATACTACTACTTGTATACTTTTTTTTGTAAATACATTCATATTATACATAGGAAAACCCAGAGCCGAGAAAAAAATTTGCAACCATTTGCCCCGCGGCGGGAATCGAACCCGTAACCTTCTGCGTCTCAGGCGAGCTTTCGCCCACTGCGTCACAGAGGTTGTCGTTTATTTACATACACGCAAAACATAATTGGTACGTACAATAATTTTAAATAGTGTTAAAACTACTTAGATATTGGGTAAAGTCAGACACAAAAGCTACCTACACGCCTTTTACATGGTTATAGATTTAAAGAAAGAAAGGAGGGTTACAAAACGAAAAACGAATATGCTTTACAAGATAACAACTCTCACTAACGCTGAACCCGACGGACGCTCCGCTTATGTTGCGCCAAGGCCTAGAAACCCCTGCATTCGACGCAAGGTGTGTCATGTCAAGCTGTCAGCTGGCTTATATCACCGTACAAGAAATGATAAATTCACTCTATGTGCTGTGATATAGACGTTCTTGGATTTAATGGGTGATTCGTAACTGTACGGACTTTATACTTGAACATAATCGAACTTTATTATTTACATTGTAGTAACATTATGCTCGAGCAAATAAATAAATGTGAACTCGGCAGGCATCTGAATCGGACAATGATCTCAGTAGATATGAATGTGTGTCTGTTTGTTGGTTAGTTTATACTATTAAGGTGGCAAACAAGCATACGGCCCACCTGTTGGTAAGCGGTTACTGCCCTGCAATACCAGATGCATCACACGTGCGGTGCCGACCATTTAACCATTTAAACATTTTAAAACGCCTTTTTTAAAGAACATCATACTGTAGTCACTTAGGAAAACCTCACCAGGGAGATCATAACTTGAGTATTCGTGGGAGGAAGTTCCTGTGAAAGCGCATAGCACATGACTACCCATGGTATCCAGGTGCTCCTGCATACTGATCACAGCAGTACTCATGTGAGGCCAAACTTGTAACTTGTAGAGAAGCAGTCTTTATTCCTTAGTGTACTGCTTTTCTCTGTAAAACACACCCAGCTTTTTGGAAGCCAGCTTGACCTTCTATTCTAAGTGACTACGGAACTGAACGTCACTAGAAATGTCGATGCCTGGAATTCCAATGCTAAAAAAAATGGAACTAAAGTAAATGCATAATAATGAATGTCGTCAATACACAGAATATCATAAACATGTAGCAAAAATACAACAGTATGAAGCCTTGCGCCTTGCGCTTTCGGGACGCCAGCATTGATGTCCATGCAGTCAGAGCTGCCGCCGTCAACTACTGCTGTTATGCTTCTGTCAGACAAAAAACTAGCGACCCATTCACACAATCCGTCGGACAGTAAGATGGCAACTTCGATAAAACATCCTGGTGCCAGACCCAATCAGTGGCCTTCGCTATATTCAGGCTCACAGCTAATGCCTCACCATAACTATCGATGGCTTGGGCCCAACGATGTATGAAATATACTAGGAGGTCACCAGTGGAGCGACTATGACGAAAGCCATATTGACGGTCGCTGATCAAGTTGTTATCTTCTAGGTATCGGAGGAGTTGGATGGTTATTATCGTATATGGCCTATAATTGGAGGAGTCTGATCTATCACCCTTTTTTTTCATGGGCTGGACATGAGCATTCTTCCACGAGGATGGAACCTGTCTGGTAGAGTATGAAAGTTCGTAGAGGCGCATTAGTATAGGACATAGTTCAAGAGCACACCGATATTAGTATAATTTGATAAGATTGCTTAAGTAGTTTAGTCACACAAAAGTTTATGATAATCATCAAGAGTTGAAGTCCACTGTTCTACATAGCTCTCTTCTATATGCTATGACGACCATTCGTCATAGCACTGTTTGAAGAGAGCATACTCAAAGAGAGGTCAAGTCCAGTCTTGAGCCACTTAGAAAGGTGGATGGCCTGCTGTTGATTTATCTGGTGGTCATATAAATGTAGGAAAAATTTACAAAAAGAAATAGTTCCTCTAAAGCAAAAATAGGTCGTTCGGTAGCACCAACCACGGATACATAAAGTAAAAGAAGTAGGTAGTTTATTTATTAGAATAACACATTTTAATTTTGCTGCTGTTAACTAACTGGCAGAAGATTTGGAAGTTTCTGAGCCATGAAAAAGGTAACTTATTTTCTTTAAAAGTTAAAAGTGTTTCACAGCTTGCGAGTAGCACCACATTTTCTTAGTTTTGCATGAAGTTAAGTTTACAAGCATTAAGTTAATTTAGTCGTCTGTTTTCTAGTGGTGCTGCTAATTAGCATAGCAGATAGCTTAGATGTGAATGTGTTAATTTAAGTGTAAATGAAATGAAATGTTTGACGTCCTTTTGTGGCGCAGTGGGCGTAGGCCCGCCTGTGACGCAGACGGTTGCGAGTTCGATTCCCGCCGCGGGACAAATGTTTGTATGATCTGCAATTATTTTACTTGGGTCTGAGTGTTTTCTATGTATAATATGTGTATTTACAAAATAAATATAATAGGTACTCGTGTTATAAGTAGTATATCGGTCGTGTAGTTCCCATAAAACAAGCTCTGCTTACTTTGCGGCTAACTGATGTTGTGTGAAAGTATCCAACCTTATTGTTATTATTATTAAAATAGATTTTTTATTATAAGGTATTTCAAATATATTTGATTGAATTTACCCAATTCCCGTTATTATTTTACGACCAAGTTGCGATATATAATTGTGTTGGTTACTTTCAATCTTAATTTTACCGGTATTCCTAGGAATTGTATTATATTCTTTATTATACAAACAGACAAAACTTACAAATAGGACGTACAAAGGCGAAGACATTTCATTTTTAGAGTTCCGTAGTCAACAAGAAACCCTTATAGTCACTGTGTGTGTCCGTCTGTCTGTCTATCTGTCTGTTCCTGACTTAGCTCAGAGATTCTTAGTACTAGATAGCTGTATTTTTTTTTCGAGGTCCTTCCTCATCAGCACCGTCCGCGACTACGGTTGACGGTCGTGATTTGGACTCGCCACTCTGCCCTTTGACTGTCGCTGGATAGTGGCACTAAAGAGGGCGATGGCGGTGAGGCAGCTACAAGTTCTGGGTCGCAAGTGTCGGCGACGAAGGCTGCATACACGCCAAGTAGCTCTCTATCGACTTAAACACTATCCTCCTAAGCTGTTTTGGCATTCATGATCTCCATGATGGTAATATTCTTCATTCTTGGTATCGGCTGAAATTCGGATCTTTATTGCCCCACTTTTTTTTTGGGTAACGAAGAGCTTCTTTCTGGGTAGAACCGAAATCTTTCCAAATCAGGACAATGTCTCAGGGGCGGCAACGCGTGAGTGATACTTCTGCTATTGTAAGCGTTTATAGGTTACGGGAACCGCTTATCAACGGGTAGATTGTATGCTTATTTGCCACTTTTTTTTTTAACCTAGTTGAGAGCAAATTCTGCTACCACTGACTTATTTGTGTCTAGGTTTTTCATAATTAACTAGTAAAAAAATAGGCTTGATATTGTAATACCCAACTTTGTCCATTACTCCGTTTATTAACGGAAGGTAGACTGGGGAATGTTCGACTGTAGGGGTTGTTTTACGTCCACATGCATTATCCACGAGCATTTACTCCAGTTGATCCATTTCTTTCTAGTACCTGCCTTACATGATCCAACTCTGCCTGGGCATGTTGTTGATCTCTGATCAAAGGCGATATCCCTATTTATCTGCGTCTTGGGCTCGGATAAAACATGAGTTGGATGATGGATGAGACTGCACGTAGATTTCGTTCCGTGTGGGTAGATACATGGTATAGTTGCAATAATACCCTAGAATGATACCAAATCACGATAATTCAATTTTGCTATGCAAACTATGCAAAAGTTTGTCTCGCAATATGAATCGAGCACGCACCAAATGCCATAATCACTCTATTCTGAACCCTTTTCTCCAGATTTTTTATCTCTACTATTATAATGACACAAAAATAAGACATCCGCCATTCAGAAAAATATTTTTTTAAATAACTATTTGTAGTTGGTTCATTCAGTAAAATACATTATTTCGCCAACAAGTCACTCGAGCCAATATCCAATTCGCCCAGAGCCGTTCAAGCACCGTCATTGTTGAACGTCATTATTTTCTCTTATCATTGTCTGCGAGTATCGACAACTTTGAGCATCAAGCACTTCGTACTGCGAGCTTTTGTTCTAGTGATGTGCCCCCAAACGTCGATAGTTTATCCTTAGTTCATCGATAGCACGTTCTAGTTTACAACCACGTTTTAAAGTTTATAAATTCAACTTTTACGAACTTAGCTATTTCTGTTAGCAGTTTTACTGGTAAAGTTGAGCGGTGACTGTAAAGTTTTAGCAGTTTTTGGTTTTATACTTGGGTACGCAATATTTTTATGACAATAAAAGATTTAAGGTTTATTTTAGTGAATTGCAATTTAATGTAGAGCTTAATGTTGTTTGTGCTTGCCATTGACTCAAAACTACTCTTACATATTTTCAATAATATCGACAACTGTAAGTAACCTTTCAGTACTTTTCTCGTCACTGCTTGGTATCCACGAAGCAGTGGTTCACTTAGATGTAATTTAATAGGACAATAAAAGATAGTCAACCGACGATTCATCTTTCAAGTTCATTAGCAGATAAGACGATCTGAGCTTACTTGTCTTTAACCTCAAAACAACGACTATTTTATCCTCATAAGAATTTATAATTCACTTATATGAAAACGTATAACAAACATTACGTAGGTACATAAATAGTTGCATACACGAGCGTGTTTTCTAAACTAATCTAGAATAGATAAACTTACAAAGGTAAACCTATGGGAGATATCATAATAACACCTAAAGATTTTTTATGATATGGGTAGTTTTTATTTTTATAATATATTATTGTATAATAAGAAATCTATGCCGTCCCCTCCTAATAGAATTCATAATTTCTTTCACTATTTAATTGAGGTATACCTAAAATGCCTTTCACATCTATCTACACAACCCCTTTTAAACAGGGTACCTGTTTACCTGTTTACAGGTACCCTGTTTAAAAGGGTTTGTTTAGGTAGATAATAGGCTGTAACTAATGTGTTCGCCGTATTTGTAATGTTATTTTAGACCGTAAGCACACTGAAACCACATTGACTTAATTACCTTTAATTGCTACTCGTTTCATTGACCGCAATCTGTACATTCGCAACAGGCTCTAAAAGATCGACATTGAACGTAACCAGAGTAAAGCATCTGTGAGCAGGGTTTGCGCAGTGAAACAAAATTTTTATCCAAACTTTATAATGATTGAGCACCATTAAATATATTATAATCAACAATCACTAAGGGAAAAACCCTAAGGGAAAACCCTATGCCAGCATGTCCTAGAATTAATCAGTTTCAATAACATATACACTGATTTGTCATCCGGTCCGCTGCATCGTTTACAAATTAATTATTGAAGTTCAAAATGCCCCGACTGATGGCTTTTTAATATTACTTATTATTATTTCTTTGGCTCTTTGCTTTTGTTTGTTTGGTTGGTTTTTACCCGCGACACAAGGATATTGTTACGGTTGTGGTAATAGGTTTTTCGATTGCATATAATTATGTTACTGTTTATTTCCATAACAGTTTATTTGATTGAAAACTGGTTTTGTACAATTGACTTAAGAGCATTGTTCTAAAACAGGTTTTATTGCAACAAGTCACTAAAAGCTATAATAGAAGTTGGAAAGTGCAAAAAAATTATCATGGTGTATTTTGTATTCGTTTTGTATGGCTTCGAGAATGGTTCTTAGATTGGTGTTAACACCACACGTAAGCAAGAGGTGCTGCAATACGCGATGAAATATATGTTTGGCATCCTTTAGTAGCCAAAGCTTTGTTTTATGTCACACAACTATTATAGAGCCCATTATAATAAAATTGTCCTTCCAGAACAAAAGCCTAATACGTACATAGAGACCGTTAATTGTGTGGCCTGTTGGAATAACTTTTCTGGTGTACGACATAAATTAGGGAAAATATCAAAGTACTTGTCTGAATCAGTTTTTACTCATCTATAGAAGTTAGCTTCCTCCGAAGCTCTAATACAGGATCGCACGCAATATAACGATTTTTGGATCATAAAAACAATAAAAATATTCTTAAATTCAGTGTCATGACAAGCAGCCAATTACGTTCCATTTATGCAAAACAAATATGATAGGGTGTCAGGGTGTCAGATAATAAATCATGAACTTGAATGCTGAAATTGAAACTAATAAAAATAATGTTTAACTCTTTCTAGGCCCAAGGTGTCATAAACACCTTTTTGCTACCAACATTAGGATACCCTTAAAATGTATAACTTTTGATGATGTTGCCTATTTTTCATATCTAAAACTGTTGCTGTAAATTTAAACTTGATTTCGATTTAATGAAGACAAAGGACCAATATCACTGTTTTTGACCCTTCAAGCGAGACATCAATATACAAAGAGATTGATGTTGTGTCTATTTAAATAATTAATGTTTGAAGTCAGGGCCATCTGACAGCTTCAGTAGAACAGTTAGGTATATCTTTTTACGAAGTTTAGGCCTATAAGAATATACTTTAGCAAGTCGCACTGATTTGAGAGAAATGACCAACAGAACCACAGTTAAATGGACACACAAGAGATTAATTAGGATTGTAATAACATTGTTTTAAAACATTTGTATTTTTTTAACCCCACCACCTCCACAGCGCCACCTAGTGGGTTGTGACGATAAAACTTATCTAAGAAATTTAAAAAACATCCTTAAAATCAAACAAATCGATTATATAAAACCGTATTTTAATCGGATACGCTGTTTCAGATATAAAGGGTATAACGCATATACAAACAGGCTCCTGACGTTGCGGGTACTAAAGGAGTGTGACTTTTTAGTATTACCCAGAAATGGATGTGAAACAAACAGTGCCATTCCAAGGAAGTGCCCGCCTACCATAGATAAAAAGGACAACTTCTTATAACCTTCTATAACCCCTTATAAGGCTCGGCATTGGGTTCTAGAACACACTTTTGTATCAAAGCACATTGTGTGTTGCTGTGAAACCGTAGAATGTACTGCAAAATGAAACAACTTAGCTGTTTATTTTTCAGCTATAGTCGTGGTGACCCAGTGGTCAACGGGTAATAGCCATTTGGGGAGCAGGGAACTTAGTTTATTGGCTCAATTTCCATCCATTTGTTACCCCGACGGCAACAAATCGAGAAGTTGTCCTGGTGATTTTGTCTTGTTACGATGGTAATATTAGGAACATGGTCTGTGGGTTACTTGCTTAGGGATATTTAATGTAGTAATCATTTTGCAGAATAAGGACACAATCATGTTGCGTTTGGAAGTGATTTACTATACACTTTTATAATGTAATTTTAATTTTCCAAAAATAAATCTAATGTTTGAGATTTGTTTTTTGCTATCTGCTTACAGAAATAAGAAGAGAATTTAAACATAATTTAATTGCACCCCCTAGTGATTTTGGGTAAAACCTGCCTAAAAAAATACAAATAATGGAATTACGAACCAATAAGCCATTTCAACCAATACACAACCCCTTATAGTAAACACATAAATGAGCTTTTGCATTTGCGGGTAAATAAATATTTTACTGAGTTCGATATGAATGCCAAGACTCTGGTTCATAAGGGATTTAAAACTGATTGGAAATCGTTTAGCTAATGTCGCTGCTCTGGTTTTATGTACCTTTTATTTACAAAATCAGAGTAGCGACGCATTTTGAAACTTTTGTCTTTACAATGCTCAAGATATTTTCATCCACATCCGTAAAATAGCAAGTGCTAAGAGAAAACGATAAATATTAAAGCTTACCGTGGCCGGTTTATCGCGTCGGATGCGGCATCCGTGAAAAACGGATAAATGTGGAATCCTTGCAAATCCCTCTGAAAAGTTTCGGTACGATACAGCCTGTGTCCTTAGTCCCCACACAAGCACTTATCGTGCTGTTTCTGCAGCAAAACACACGATGTTATAGAAAAAAAATATATACTCATATAGCCATCTGAAAATACCTATAGGATAATGATATATCTTTCTATTTTTGAAGGAGACTGAATTTTAAGAGCCAAATAATAAAATATTCAACAAAATAATTATTTTGTTTTAACACACTTTGGCTCAGTAGTTTTCCTATGGACAGTTTATATTTTCTCTTTAATCTCGGTATCTTTTATTATTAAATTATCTTTTATTATTAGCTGCAGAGAAATAATAGAATGATACAAGTCGTTTCATTTTATAATTCTGGAATTTCAATCCAGCTTTTAATATAGTAGGTATTTGGAAATCATGCTAGATGTCAAAAATTCTGAGCTGTTTACGAATTTATCTCCTCCTTTTTTGGAGTAATTTAATAAGTATGTATTTTATCACTAAACTTTTGATCACAGTGCCAGTTTCTCTACCCACAGAAGTCGTTCAGAGCAGACGCCGATAATAAACCTCTCAGTTTTCAGTGATTGGCTGGAAGAGGCTCTCAATCAGTGAGATCTCAGATTACTCGAGATTAATTTGCACCATCTTTCTTTGTCGGAGACACCTTTTTCTGTGTCGTGCTAGTTTTTTAGGATAGGCAATTTGTTCCAGATTATGTTTTATGCTACGCAGGAAAATATTGTTGTAGGATAATTTTTAGATACTGTGTATTTTCTAGTATATTTTATATAAGTAAATTTAGTAATTTCTGTGTTTATAAAACTTTAAAAAGGCATTCTAAATCGTCCTAAATGGTGTGTACCGGAGGTGCACTCCTACTACAAAAGAAATACTTGTGACAGTGTAGACTTGGCGTAGCCTAGGAACAGCCTTTTATAATCCTTTTGTTTCTTAAAAGTCAAGAAAGAAAGATAATGTTATTCTGAAGTAATTTCTTGGCAAAGCACCATCACTGTTCTGGTTTTTGATAACAAAAGTTTTTCTTTTGGCTACGACATTTTCCGAACACAGTTTATTATTTTTTAGGGGATATCTGAACAATACTGAGCGTTTTCCTGTTTTTTCTATTGTTCAAACGGCTTCTCTTCAGTTGTTTTTGTGGAGTAATCTATCTTCATTCGTCTCTTTATTTTGTCAAGTCGAGAATACTCGAGACATCGAGGGTACTCTATTGTCATGTAATTGGATTGGTTGGAATGTTTTCTATGGACGTATACTTTCTGAGATAGCTGACCTTATTGAATGGAATTTTGAATCTGGTTTAACTAATCATAAGTGGTGTTTAAATTAGATATAAGTTTTTATACACCTTTCATGCAGATGTCTCAGTAGCCAGGAGTGAAGCACCCTACAACACCGTGAAATTGCAGTTCCTCTCTGGAAATTTTGCGACACTTGCAGTCTCTGGGGCTTACAGCAGGGATATATATTTTTATCTGTAACCCAATTCTTATAATAATTATTTAACAACCAAGTCTCGATACAATACTGTGACTTTATACTTTTAGTTTACTTTCAATACTATTTTTTTTTGGAAGAATTGTCATTTATTTATAAGTGAATAAATTTTGAAGTTTGTCAGGGTGAAACAATACTTTAATACTATTTTAAATACGAGAATCGGGCTCCAGCTCTTATTTTATACTAGCCTCTCCACGGCTTTGCCCGCATGTTACCCGGATACTAAGTATGTGATATTCCAGATCACGGACTATACTTCTTAAATTTAATTTAATTCAAGGCAGCCGTCACGGAGGTCCTTAGTAACATACATCTAAATGACCTAATATTTCAGTACAGTTGCAAGCACCATAATCAAGGAAGGAATAGATAGAAGATAGGACAAGAAGGTACTTAGGCACCTGATATACCTACTTATCGATATTTAATGGCGATCCTCAGATCTGTGACTCATTGCGACGATCTATGAGAATACTAAGTAGGGGGCTGATTATTTTAGTCACAAAGTAGGTATACCTTCGCCGATTTTAAAAATTACTAGGTACGATCTAGTTCGAACCAACGACCTTCGGATCGCAAGTTGGGGTACAACCCACTAGACTAAAACAACTAACAATTAGAAAAATAAACACAAGTTTACCAAATAGTATAACCGGAAGTACAATGGGCGGTCTTGTCGCTTATAAGAGATCTCTTCGAGACATAAATCTTGAACTTATCTATCTATATAGCTATCAGTTTGTATAAAAGAAGCTAACAAAATAGGTTTTTCTTACGTAATCTATTATTAGTATTATTCAATGATTTGAAATGAACAGAACTATCGCGGGTTTGAGTTTCGAATTACTAATTTACCAATAATTAGAAATCGAAATAGACTGGAGTTTAGTAGTAGCGATGATATATCACAAAATTTAGGGCTTTCACATTAACATTTTTACATAGGTAAGTAGGTATTTTGATAAAAGTTTTTTATTTCAAAACTCTCGACGTGGTTTTCATCGTTTATTGCAGCAACCCCTAGTAATTTGTGACAAAAACCTATCTGAGAACTATTTTTGAAGACATACAAATCAGTTGCAACAAATTCCATTTCAATCAGATAAGCCGTTTAAGACATAAATGATAACAGACAAACGACCTCTTATGACAAACGCTTATACGTCCTCTGCAATAAGAAGAAAAAAAATATTTATAAAATGTAAATTTTTTTAAATTATCTATTTGACAATAATATATTAATTTACATTGTAATACGCTTTTTGTAAAGAAATTAGAATTTAAAGAAATTATCTGTTAAAAACGATTAGTAAAATATATGGTGTCGCTTCTGTAGGAACGGCTCCTTTAGTTTTAATTGGGTATTTCGTAAAGTACTCATTATATTGTGAAAGCTGTCTGCCTCTTTATACAGCATATGACAGCATATTGATGTGGTTTATTGGAAATGAAACTTTAGAAATGAATGCTTTTTAAATAATAATATAATAAATAAACACCCAACAGTCACATACTCGTACATAGTTTCTGTATTGTTGGTATCAGGAACTACGATGAGTACCATGGTACCACAATGTACAGACTCGGATCAAATATGTGCCGTTTTTTTTGCAGTTTGGCTATGTGTAGAAAAACATGTCATAACGGACCACCAGATGGTACGAGTACGTGAATATTAATAATTATTTTTATCATAAAAGTCCATTCTCATGTGCCTGTAAGCTTACCGGCACCTTTACACTTCATACTGAAACACAACCATGTGAATATTACTACAATCTCATGAAAACTACCAGTTTCATACTTTCTCAAGTTTCAATAAAACGCTAGGCCTATAAATCATATTTAAGCTTAAGGCTTATACCTTCCTTAAGGTCTTTATTATACCTAAATATGTGAAACGTGTAGGTACTTCAAGTTATTTTAAACTTTATTTAAATTAACTTCTCAATTTCAATCAAATTTATTCCTCCGCCAAACATGGTGAAGGTTTAAATTGAGTTGAGGGAAGTTCTGACTTTACTTCAAACAAAACAAACCTAAGTTATTTGACGTACGTAGGACTAGATACTCTAGTTAAATGCTAAACTAAAAAAAATGTGTTTGAAATTTGATTTGCAGTAAACAACGAAAAAGTATCATCAAGTTACCAATATCTTTTGATGATTTTGGAAGGGGAAAAAGTCTTATATTTGACATTTGGGTCACAGAAAATACTTTCACTTACATAGAAAATACTTACTTAAAACATTGCGAGGAAATTCGCATTTTGATCGCGAAATTCGAGGGATGTAGAAATAAAAGGCGTCTGGTTATCCATATATCGAAACTTGTAGAGATGAGAGATGAGGCGAACTGAATCTACACTGGTTGTTGACCGTAAGTCCCTTTTCAGGGTAAACGTACACCAACCCGCTCTCTTATTACATTAGAAAAATGGCTATGGGAAAATTAAACTATGGTTTTCCATTTAACCGAAACTTAAAACAGAAACGATCATCAATCTCATTCATCATGGTCACCAATCTCATTTTCGAGTCTGTCAAAATGAGTCCCATGTGCAGAGTGACAATAAAAGAACCGACGAACTTAAACTTACCTAGTTAACAAAATCTTCCAAATAAACATGCCTACCTATGTAGAACGGAATGGCATAGATAGCAGAATCCAGCAGGTGTGACGCAATGCTGGTATAATTGCCACTCGCGATCCCGCGTCAACCCTCGTCAAGGGACGCCATTTGCCTCCGAATGTTACGTTCAAATTGGCTTTTATAATGCCTTGACGGTTTATCAATATGCTACAAATATTATTCAGTGGGAAGTTTACATGTGTCGATGTTTTTGGTGAAACAATGGGGTCTTTGTAACATTTATATTAGTTGTCTATAAATTTTAGAAATAAAATTGATGATAACTATGGTTCGCAGGTCAGTTTCTTGTTTCAATGATTATTTTTTATGTGAATTTAATTTACATAAATGTTTTTCGCGTTAATTTTTGTCTTCAGGTCCGTGCAATAAGGCGCGGTGGCGGTGGAGATCAAATTGCAGGAAAGTGCGATCAAAGTGGTCAAAGTTGAATTACTACTGTTCCCACCGCCAAATAACAGCAGCAATAGGAACATGCATCTGATTTTCTTTCAACCAAAAGACGATTTCGGTAGCTAACCCAGCTGCTAGGTAAGAGATGCCACGAGGTAAGAGATGCGGGTTCAATTCCCGTTGCGGGACAAATGTTAGTATGTCCTGCAGATATTTGTTCAGGATCTGGGTGTTATGGTACCACTCGTAGTTATTTATACCCACGAAACAGTAAATCCTTGTCCACACTAGGATGATGTATGAGTCTGCAAGGGTTACAAAAATATATTAATAATGTAACTTCTTCTATTTATCTCTTTTAGTCCTTTGCTTAACACAGCGTACACAGTGCAGATTGGAGCAATTTATTCCCTACCTGGCACATATTATTCTTGTATTTTATAGGTGCCTTTGAATAAACTAGTACTTCCGTACTTTCTTCTGAATATTTTCTGTTTTCTATCACAGAATACGCAAGATGCAGAGATAAATTTCCCAACTATGTCAAAAATAACGTGGAGGGACCTTGCCAGGGGACGAAAATAAAGCTTAGAATTGCCATACACGAAGGCGACTACAACGGCTTAGCTTAGTAGGTAATACCTATATAGTTACATGTTATCTACAGCAGCCTTTGCATGCCCGAGCCAGGTCTCAGTAGCTCGCATTGAATGAAACAGTGGCTTTTATTTGAGTATATCTATTTTTTTCTCTCACAAGAGCCGACGCCGTTGAGCCAAATCAAAAAATTTAAAAGGCATGCTGCCTTTTTAAACGTTTTTGACTAGATTTTTTTATTGAACAATATTTCTGAGCCAGTGAACAATAGTTCCAGGGTTTTTTGTTTTTTTTTTAGTGTTGCCCTTTAGGAATATCACAAGATTTTATAATATCCGATAAAATTCTACCTTGGTAGAACACGACCTCACTCTCTTCGGAGTTTGAGTCCCGCTGATGTTGAATTTTTGGGACATTATAAAAGTTCTTGGAGCAAAGCATTGCCATAAAACCAATACTCCAGTGACACTGAAATATTGTGGACTCCGTGCAGTATTTTTAACTCTATGGTTTGGTCTCCAGAGCAAGCACGCATGGAGAAAGTTTATTCTATTAGAGCGCTCTTCAAGAAAACCATTCCTGTATTATTTAAATGCATTGGGAACTCCGAATATGTTACAGTACTTTTTAATAGTGTGTGGAATCTTTTTATAGTAATGCTAAAAGTGTAAGGCGCTGATTGAAATGTAATGAAATTTTAATGTAGGTACCACTCATAAAGTCTGACAGTTCTCACAGTAGTGTTTCCTTTTGTTACGCTTTGCACTAACCATGTGAAACGCTTTTTTATATTCGGAGGCAAACAGACATTCAGCTCACGATGTGGTGAACAGTTACCGAAGCATAGTGACATTTGCTACCAATAGCATACATAAGATACCAATGTCTGCAATACCAGGCGCTCTGCTGAGCGTTACTTACCCTAGAGACAAAGTTGAAAGCCTCATGTGCCTGTAAATTACTAACCATATCCTTCAAACCGTAACACAACAATATGAGTATAGCAGAAATAAAAATATGGTGGTAGTCCTTTCTTGGATCAGTTCTTAAACACAGTAACTGATACTAAAAGGCTTAGACGGTAACAATCTTATATATATATATATATATATACTACAAAATTATCATCATTAAAACTTATTATTGGTTAAAACTCTGCAGCTTCTCTCTTAGCTCTGTTGGAGCTTTCCTTACATTTTCTAAAAGTCAAACTTGGTTTATATTTATTTTACAAACCATTATCGTATGAGCACTAAACGATGAAATCTCAGCTTATATCGGAGTATAAGCGTTAGAATTACACCCACTGTCCTCGTAAAGATATATTATCGGGCACATTTACACCATTCCAGCTGTTTTATGGATGACCTCTGCAGTGGACGATGTAAACTGTTTGATTCTATTCAGTTCAGTGCAGGTAACTTTTTCTGGTGTTATTATGACTCGATCAACACAGATATTCAAGCTATTTATTCCTCTCAATGCATAATTTTTTCATCACTGCGATTCCAATGTTAGTACAGATCCTACTTTTACCTATTTTGAGACGAAAGAGTCACAGAAAAGAGAAAAAATATTACGAAACGATTAAAAAAAATGAAATATTATTATGCAAACAAACAATTGTTTGCCTAAAACTATATTGGAGCAATAGTTGTATAAAATAGTAGTGTGTTTTTTATGTGGAAGTCCTCCCAACAAGAAAAACTCTGGCGCACCAAACTGGTGCAATCTGCAGTTCGTGTGTGGAATCTTTTTATAGTAATGCTAAAAGTGTAAGGCGCTGATTGAAATGTAATGAAATTTTAATGTAGGTACCACTCATAAAGTCTGACAGTTCTCACAGTAGTGTTTCCTTTTGTTACGCTTTGCACTAACCATGTGAAACGCTTTTTTATATTCGGAGGCAAACAGACATTCAGCTCACGATGTGGTGAACAGTTACCGAAGCATAGTGACATTTGCTACCAATAGCATACATAAGATACCAATGTCTGCAATACCAGGCGCTCTGCTGAGCGTTACTTACCCTAGAGACAAAGTTGAAAGCCTCATGTGCCTGTAAATTACTAACCATATCCTTCAAACCGTAACACAACAATATGAGTATAGCAGAAATAAAAATATGGTGGTAGTCCTTTCTTGGATCAGTTCTTAAACACAGTAACTGATACTAAAAGGCTTAGACGGTAACAATCTTATATATATATATATATATATACTACAAAATTATCATCATTAAAACTTATTATTGGTTAAAACTCTGCAGCTTCTCTCTTAGCTCTGTTGGAGCTTTCCTTACATTTTCTAAAAGTCAAACTTGGTTTATATTTATTTTACAAACCATTATCGTATGAGCACTAAACGATGAAATCTCAGCTTATATCGGAGTATAAGCGTTAGAATTACACCCACTGTCCTCGTAAAGATATATTATCGGGCACATTTACACCATTCCAGCTGTTTTATGGATGACCTCTGCAGTGGACGATGTAAACTGTTTGATTCTATTCAGTTCAGTGCAGGTAACTTTTTCTGGTGTTATTATGACTCGATCAACACAGATATTCAAGCTATTTATTCCTCTCAATGCATAATTTTTTCATCACTGCGATTCCAATGTTAGTACAGATCCTACTTTTACCTATTTTGAGACGAAAGAGTCACAGAAAAGAGAAAAAATATTACGAAACGATTAAAAAAAATGAAATATTATTATGCAAACAAACAATTGTTTGCCTAAAACTATATTGGAGCAATAGTTGTATAAAATAGTAGTGTGTTTTTTATGTGGAAGTCCTCCCAACAAGAAAAACTCTGGCGCACCAAACTGGTGCAATCTGCAGTTCGGTGTATTGTTCTATTCCATTTAATTAAAAGTAACCGCAGCTACACCCAGGCTTAAGAAGAATCACTTCCAGATGAGAATGGCTGTAAAGATTAACTCTAATAATAGTTATAACCTACGTGATGTAGCAGCCGAATTGAGAAAATCTTTAAAAAAATTGGATCAGCTTAGTATCCAGAAAGAGAATCAAATTATGAAAAATTATTATTATAAGAATCCAGTCCGCAATTTGCAGTTGCAAGGCCAGCTAGTTTAAAGAATGCATGGTTATTTATTTATTTCATTGGCACACAAAACAGAATATAGTCAAATACAAAAATATTATTTTGATCGAATATTTTGATCCAAACAATATTCCAAAACATTTGTACACATCATAATTATACTTAACAGCTGAATATATAAATGTATAAGTAAATATACATATGAATTTATACATAAGGTGCAAGCTTACTAGAGCAGCTAAGAATAATGAATGTTAATCTAGCTATAAGCCTTCTTGTAGGCATATCATTTCGCTTGCTGGTGGCGCACATTTGCTTTCAAACTGTGTGACAGCGAGTCTGATGGTAATGGGCAGCGCCTGGCTCCGTGCCCAATGGAGCGACGATGCGAGCATGTAGCTACCAGTACCTATGTAAGATAGGTCTCCGTGTACAAAATCAGTGGATACCTTCCGCTTAATGACTTTGGCCATATTTTGGCAGCAAACATAAAATAGATTTGAATACAAAATATTCTTTCACTTCTTAGTTATGAATATTGTGTGTGTAACACGAAGAAAGTCTACAATGAATGAATGTTGCTATAATAATGACGGCAATAAGAATAGGTCTATTACTATATATTGACATAAGCTTAAAGTCCGCAACGGGCGTGGGCGAACGTGCTTGGAGTTTCAATGCGTGAAATAAAATTCTTAGAAGACTTAAAATCTAAAAAGCATTCAGAATTCACAAGTAGAAGTGGCTATGGGAAGGTTTGCAGAACCGCCAAGCACTTCTGGGTAAGAATATTCCGCACAACTCAATGTAGGAATGCCCCGCACACGATTGACCGATGTCATCTTAAGGATGAACGATCTTGAGCTTTGAGGAAGCTCAAGATCATTCATCATGTCACTCTATAATCAATTAAAAAGCAGGAAAAATACCTACCATCTTGAGTATGGAATTAATTTTACATTGCAATCGATTTACAGCTGTAGATAGACAGGAAGGCAGTAGCTGGTCTCACTAAGGGCCATTTTGCCGAGGTTTGATATTCGTTGCTCCATTGGGCTTGGTGCCAGACCGACTGCACATTTTAGGGTTAGTTGGACACGTTTGTAGGTCGTCTTTATGGGTGAGATAAGAATGTATGTGGAAGTAGAGTTTAATTGAAAAAAAGGAACAGGTATAGAACAGGTATAAATAGCTTATATCGATTACCGAATGAAATAACATTACATGACTATTGAGTACCTGGCCTACCTGCGATTACCTGACTATGCGGTGGCTGAGAGAAGGCCTTGGCCGAACAACAACTTGATAGTTTTTTCTTATGGTAAATAGGCAAGCGTTCGTATACAATCTCACCTGATGAAAAATGACAATGTGGTCAAAGTTGTAACACGCTTGTCTAGAAGATAGGTACTTATTTACTTTCAACTTGAAGCATGACATCGTTGTTATACGGGGGACAACCTTGATACAAAAGGCCCAAAATCAACTGAATGGTATTTGAGGGAAGAGACTTATCCAGCAGTAGGTTAATACGAAACGAAAATAATAAAACGATGAGTCATGAATCGCTAAATCAATTTTAGCTTAATTTTAACTCTTTTTCGGTAAATGTGTTCAATACACTAAAGGTGAATAAGCTTGGTTGCTAGAAAACATCGTAATTTCATTTAAATCTTATTTTTACTTATCGTTCATAAACAAAGTTATATAAACGAGTCTTCATATTATTTTGACTCTTATACTTAATAAATAAAATACAAGACTTTGTTTCTTAAAGATGACTCTTGTACCTTTTCATCACGTCTGTAACAGGTGAAATAGACTCAGTAATTAGTCGATTCTATCATGAGGAACATACAAGGTGTCTAATTACTTTATAAGGCACCAATGCTGTTGCTACTGACTGTCAAGTTTTTGTCAAGTTTTGCTGGAGGTCTTTGGTTGGCGTATAATCTTTAACATATTCGGTCTCATTACGAAACGTGGTCTAAATTCGAGTTGAACTCAAGTTCTGTCGGATCCACTAAACCAAGGTTTAAATATACCTCATCGAAAAAAGAATGTTATTGCAAAGTTACTAAGGTCTATAATTTAAATATAAAATAAAACCACTGGATGCCTATTTGATTTTAAAAAACACTTCTAAACCAAAATAAAAAAGAAACACATAATTTTTATTGGCTACCAAAATAAAGTAGGTTCTCAAAAAGAGACTCAGTTATGATAGAAATAAACTAGGTGACCGCCTGGTTTATCTTTAAGCAGTTATTTGTGGACCTCTTTTTGAAATGTCAATAGACGCTGGCTATTATGTTATAGCATTCAATTTTAAACCTTGTTTCCTTTGAACAACAATTTATCTTGAAAATCAGGAATCAAAAGTCTAAAAGATAAACCACCGATTTAAACCACCTTTCGTAATGAGACCCATCAGGTTTATCTAACTAATTGCAAAATATACCACCTTGTTTTAAAAAATTATGTATACTCGTACCTACTTGTTTTAAATACAGGACCATAATCTAATAGCAAGGGATGTTCGCCAGCAATAGCCTCTTGACACTCTGTTTTTATTTTTAAAATATCCCAAAGGCAAAGATACACTTACCCACTCAGCTTATGGAAATTTGACTACGAGATGGCTGTTGGCACGAAAGATAAATGCATATTGTGTTGGCAGCTGTACTATAATGTAGTTTCTTCAGTTTTGCATTAGAAATTTGCTTAGTTTCAGAAGAAATTTTGTGAATGCATGATTTTGGCCAAATCTACTATTCATGTATAAAAAAATATGGTTATTGGTTTTGAAAATGTCTACAAAATCATGTTCATTGGATGTTACTGAAAATACAAGCCCTACAAGCTCAATCATCATCATCGTTAAAACAAGCGAAGATGTTCACTGCAATACCCAGTAAACACCGGGTGTAACACCAGTAAACCCAGTAAATAATATGCCTCACCTATAGAATGTTGATTACCTCTGTAGCGCAGATTGAGACGCAGAAGGTCGCGGGTTCGATTCCTGCCGCAGGACAAATGTTTATATGATCTGCAAGTATTTGTCTCGGGTCTGGGTGTCTATGGATATCATATGTATGTATACGAAAAAAAAATCGGTTATGTAGTTCCTACAATACAAGCTCTGCTTAGTTTGGAGCTAGATGATGCTGTGTGAAAAATAACCAGCATTATTATTATTATTTTTAATATCAATGTAACGTCCATCTACTTCCTACAACGGTTACAAAATACCATCGGTCGATCAAATGCGGATCCAACACGTCAAGCCCAAATATGCCTAGATTTTTTTATGTAACGGTCCTAAAGTTCCCGCTCAATCGACACGGCCCCAGCAATATAGGCACTGAAACAGCGTAATAACTCCAGCAAGCCATAACCATTATCGCATACAAACAACACTAAAACTACATAAAAGTAATTAAGCTGGAACCCAAATAAAACTGTTTGCAATTTACGATTTTTGAAGAGCGATGACACAGCGAACCTGTGGGTGCATAA
Organism: Perizoma flavofasciatum; assembly: GCA_958496245.1. NCBI lineage: Eukaryota > Metazoa > Arthropoda > Insecta > Lepidoptera > Geometridae > Perizoma > Perizoma flavofasciatum. The sequence continues at coordinate 10,690,628 of OY292419.1, read as the reverse complement.
AAAGTAAGGAAATATAGAACTGTTATTTTCCGTAGCAGTAGCCTATTTCTAAAGAGGTAGAAAACATTATTAATTTTAGGACAAAATCAATTTATTCACTTTGCGGACTTTTGAATGTATTTGACAATATTTTCTTTTGACTTTTACTCACGAGACGCAAGAAGCCGGTAATGCGTTTAGGAATAGGCTGTTCGTTTGTTTGTATATTTGCCTGTCAAAATAGTTTGTGTCTCACCAGTCTAGTGGTTCATGTATAAGTAAGATTTTTAGATTTTTAGACTTTTAAGCAGTAAGAACTAGAAGGTTTATATTTTTTTATATTAACTTCTAATAGTCAATTTAATGAAAATCATATTTTAGTTCATGAGAACAACTAATCCATCTGTAACATTACATAAACGTCTAGGTTATTTCAAAATGTTTAGAACAATTTAGATTTAAGCAATAACCAGAGCCTCAAAAAATAAATAAATATACCTCATAATGAGTCCAAAGTTCACAAACACATTGACACAGCCAAACAAATTAAACAGTTCTTTATTAAAATACATCTCTGAACGCAAACGAGAGCTCGGAATTATCCTCTGCCACCACTAATTGCGACCCTCCTCCCCCTGACACCCATCCTAACAGTCCTCATACATTTTTCCTGCGTCCCCTGCCCAAGCAATTTAATCCTACTTCTGTGGTGTTGCGAGTCGAATTAGAGAATAAATGTGACCCAAGACATCCGAAGACATTTCTTATTTATTTTAGAGAAAGCACGTTTGCTGTCCATTAGAGATTGGATTTTGAATTATTTTTCTGTAGGTATTTAGAAAGGCAGGATAATATTTTACACTGAAAAACATATACCACTTCTATTAAAGGTTGGATTAGGTAATACATTGATAGTGAAAAAGAATGGGATAGCAGAATTTTTAATTTTATGATGTAGGTCAGGATAAAAAATACTTTTACTTCTCAAGCGAGTCTAAAATATGCCACCTCTGGGCTAATATATGCAAAAATATGCAAACGCATTAGCTGAAATCGTATATCCTTGCTAATTATATTCACCCTCGAGCTATAGAGGATAATACACAGTCTACCTATATATTGCTCATATTTCAAAATGTATACTTTATTACAGGTGTTGTAATTTAGTTTTAAATAAATAAGAAAGTTAAATAGTTAGCGACTTCTCAGCACCTTTCTCACGTACGCCCACTATACGATTCCCTGTATCGTGGGTATCAGGAACTACGAGTACCATGGTGCCATAGCACCCAGACCTGGAACAAATATCTGAAGAACATCCAAACATCAGTTACGCAGTGAGAATAAATCCCGCTCCTCTTGTGTCTCAGCCAGCTAATCGCCTGCCGTACCACCGAGGTCTTAGAAGAAGATCTTATAAGAAAATAATTGAAACCCATTAATTTATATTTGTTAGTTAGTGAAATTGAATTTCAACTCGTTCCGTGTGCTTCGTAAGAAGATGACTACGGTACCTACCTATAGCACCTACATTTAAAGGCAATGGCCTCGATTCTGTAGTACACTGACTAAACTAAATTTAAACTATCACTCTCTTTTACTGTTTGTTTCAGTGTACTACAGAATCGAGGCCATAGTATCAATTTGTCGGCTGACTAAAAAATATCAGATGGCGGAACTCGAATCTGTGATCTCCCGCTTGGTACGAGGGGGCAATTTTGAAAGAGAGAGTGGTCTGGCCACTGATTTAACTAGTGAAATGTCGGTGTGAATAAGATAGTGGGACTTATTTGTCAAGCTTAGTAATGCTTAAAACTTTAAATTAGAACATGGGAAAATTTATGTCGCGACATGTCCTCATTTATAGTATTATTATTTTAGATATTGTTAAGGGTGTTATAGTGAGTAGCTCCTTATTACTATTTTGTTAGTGTAATTAGGGGGCAGCCCGGTAAACACTTCTTAATTTAGTTTAGGGAGTCATCTCAAAAAGTCATAATTTAATGGAATTGTTCAACCCACTTTTTGATAACATAATTTCATCGTGTTCCACTTTATGTTTTAAATAATGTAACCACGGGTAATTCTTCTACGTTTTCCTTTATACTCATACTCATTTACTAAGCGTAGGAACTACATAGTACACTTGGTTTTGTCAAATTGCCTACTTACAAGTAGGTAGTAAGTAGTTTTTTTAGGTATATACAAAAATATAGATAAAACAACTAGCGATCTAAAGACCGCTACAATCGATCTATATATAGTTCAACTGTTCCAGATCACTCACAAATATGATTTTATATCAGATTCGATTAAATAAAATATAATTTTAAATTATTGCTACTGTAGAGGGGTTTTGTCAAAACACAAATACAAACGAAAACGAAAATAACGTAAAATAAATTATGTTCATGACAAACCACAATTTGTGGACACTTTAGCTAACCTATACTTTGGGAGCAGAATGTTGCCACCGTAGCTTGTGTTGTAATGATGAAATTCTCCCAGAGTTAGTAGTCAGTCGCGGGTCTATTTAGAGCTTAAAGATGAAATAGTTATCGTTTAATTTCTTTAACTACACATAAATTTTGTATTAAACTGCAGTTGATTTTGCTCAATAAGCTTTTTCGATATAACGATAAAGCTATATGGCTCATTTAATTTTACAATTTGCAAGTATAATCAGACCTCATGTGCAAAACAAGATAAGTAGTTACTCATAATAAAAGTTATTTATTGCTTGTTTGAGTGCTTTTTCGACGAACTCGGTGGCGTGGCGGGCGAATAGCTTGCTGAGATGCGAAAGATGCGGCTTCAATTCCCACAGCGGGACAAATAAATAAATAAATAAATAATGCTGGACAATCCATACAGCATCATCTAGCCCCAAGCTAAGCAGAGCTTGTGTTATGGGTACTAGATGACTGATATACTTTAATACAATACATTACATAGATAGATATTTTTATTATACATAGAAAATACCCAGAACATCCGGAACAAATATTTGCAGATCGTACAGATCGTACAAATATTTGTCCCAGGGCGGGAATCGAACCCGCAACCTCCTGTGTAGCAGGCAGACCTTCGCCCACCGCGCCACATCGGTCGTCAAAAGTTTGCATATTCAGTCAAGTTCAGTCTAATGGAACTAATATTTGATATAGCATAACTAGTTATGCATACTGATTGTTCCGAAACACAACACATGATTTGTTTCGGGTACGGGTTGTGGTGCCATGGTACTTAAAGTTCCTGATAACCGGGTCAAGACTACATTATGTATTTATCACGTGTATATTTGTTTAATATATAACTCTCATACAAACATTTATAGGTAACAGAATGGGGTGTCCATTTAGAAACTAAACTGGCTGAGTCATCTTCATGACTGACTATCAGCCTGAAGAAGTCAAACAAGGTACATTATATTGACGGAATTAAATATTGCATAACGTTTTCTTTCTAGGAATGTTGTATACGTTTTGTATTCTGATTTTATCGAATAACACTGCAGAAAAGTTCCTTGTACCTTTCCTCTCATGGATCTAAACAAATACACGCTCACCACATGATATACATCTTTAGATGCATACTCATTCATCGTCGACAGCCCGCAGACATGGTTTATCACTACCAGATATAGGTCTCTCGTAAAGAGTGCCATGTTGAAATATTTTGGGCTACCTTTTTTAGCTCCTCTGGCTAAGCCGCATGCAAATTGTTATAGATGAAAATAAAATATTTTTATTTGACTTAAAGTTAAGAAAAGAGACCACCTGGCCAATAAACACAGGAACTTACAATAAACAAAAATAGTCAATTCTTTAGATACCTCAATAATAGAATTATTCCTGACTAACTTCTGCTCTCGGCTTCGCCCACGCCCCGGAAAAAGAGTAGCCTGTGAGTTATTCTGATGTTTATTTTTATTTTATTTTATTTTAAAAATTTTGGGAAAACTTACAGCTAGACAAGATAATAGGAAAAAATATAAAAATACATGCAAAGCACATATTTTAAATGATGGCAAATTACAAGTTTCCACTTATAGGCTTGAAAATGAGAAAATAAAAAGAAAACAGTTGTAAAGTAGTAACAGAAGAACATTAAACTAAATATAAATTAAAAATAATTGTTACAGAAGAATTTATCAGTCAGCATGCGTTTTAACTTGTTTTTAGATGTATTAAATAAGTCTATATCAACATCTGCCCCTGCCAAAGTGTTGAACGATTTGCTTGTTCTATTCAAAAAGGCGTTCTGCCTGTAGTTAGTCCTTACTAGCGGTGCAAAAAGAGTACTAGGATTACGCATATTGGACGTGTTAGTGCGTAGTCCCAGCAGTTCCAGCAGCTCCGAACAGTCCACCGTGCCATTCGCTATGCTCAATATATAACATAAATCAGAAATATGTCTACGAGTTTGAAGAGGAAGAAAGTGAAACTTACGACATCTAGTCAAATAGTCAGGAAGGTAAATTTTAGCACGATACTGTAGATAACGTAAGAATCTCTTTTGAATGTTCTCTAACCGTGTAGTATAAACGTCATAACAGGGGTTCCAAACTTGGGATGCGTATTCGAGATGGCTGCGTACATACGCACAATATAAGATTTTAAAGGTTTTGATATTGGAGAATTCAGATGACATACGTAAAACGAAACCAAGTGCACGAGAAGATTTATTTACTATGTTATTAATGTGTTCATCGAAAAGTAGTTTGCTGTCAAAAAATACGCCTAAATCTCTTATTGTATCTACTCGTATGAGAGGTGTGCTGTGTAGGGTATAATCGAGTTTAACAACTATAGGTTTTCGAGTGAACGAGCAAACGTAGCACTTGGAGACATTTAGATCTAGTTTATTTTGAATACAATAATTTTGAAACCTAATTAAGTCATCCTGTAAGTTATATGCATCACTAATAGTCCTTATCTGATAAAGTATTTTCATGTCGTCAGCATAGAGGAGAATTTTAGAATAAAGAAAGCAGGAAGATATGTCATTCACAAATATCGTAAAGAGAAGGGGACCTAATAAGGATCCCTGTGGAACTCCTGAAGGGATAAACATTGACGAAGAGGAATAGCCGCTTAAAACTACTGTCTGGCATCTGTTGTTGACGTAAGATGTGAACCATCTGAAGAGGTTGCCTCTAATACCAATTAGTTGGAGCTTTTTTAGTAAAATAAGATGATCAATCCGATCAAAGCACTTACTATAATCAGTGTATATGACATCAACCTGCGACGGCTCAGACATGACCCTGGTCAGAAACTCAGAGCAGAGGAGAAGATTTGACGTAGTAGACCGGCCCCGGAGAAATCCATGTTGCTGCGGCATTAGGTCTTGCTTGAGTGCAGAGTATATTTGGGTGTAGACGATTTTTTCAAGGACCTTTGCAAACAAACACAATTTAGATATGGGCCTGTAATTCGTGACTACGTTTTTAGGCCCTTTCTTGTGAATGGGGGTGACAAAAGCAGACTTCCATATTGTAGGTACAACGCCTTCAGTTAGAGAGCGGCGATATAGTATGGAGAGGGGTAAAACTAGGCTTTTCGCACACTTGACTATTAGAATAGCGGGGATGTTGTCTGGACCCGCTGACTTATTCAGGTCAAGGGCGTTAAAAAGTTTGAATACCTCCTCCTCGAGCACTTCCACCATGGCAATGTCAGCGCATGACGCGCCGTGTAAAGAGGTGTCCTCCGCAGGTTGAACTAAGACTGGTGGGCTATTGAGAAATGTGGAGTGGAAATATTCCGCAAACAAATTGCAGATCTCATCTCCCTGATCAGAGGAACGAGTACCATATTGCATTACAGAAGGATAGCAGTTGGATTGGTTTTTACTTTTAACGTAAGTCCAGAATGAACGGGGATTCTTTTTAATATAATTTTCAATATTATTCATGTAGGTATTGTACATGTTTGTTTCCATAGCTCGCGCTCTATCTCGCAGAATAACAAAAGAATCACGATCATACGAGTTACCGTAGGTTTTAAATTTGTTATGGTACTTTGCCTTTTCTCTAAGTAGTTTTATAAGAAGCTATAGAGGTATTACTACAAAGTTTCATCAAAATCCGTTCAGTAGTTATTGCGTGAAAGAGTAACAAACATCCATCCTCACAAACTTTCACGTTTATAAGATCCTACTAATAAAGTAAAGAATAGATCCTACTAATAAGTAGGATCTATTCTTTACTTTCCATTACTAAATTTCAAAGTTACTATTGGTGAGACGGGATAGTAAGGTAAATAAGTACTACCTCAACAGGTCTATCAATCAAGAATAAGCAGGTGATTCGTCTGTAATTGGATAGACCTACATTTTATCCAAGTTTCGACGCTTCGACCCTTACCGAAATTCGGAGCTAATTTCAAATACACCCTAAACTTACCCCTTAACCGTAAAAGTTTTCTAATCAAAAAAAGTTTGTACTTTGTAGGGGCTGCATAGCTTAATGAAAGTTTACTGTTACTAACAATAATCATAATAGTGATAACTCGTGTGGCGCGTCCTTATTTTCCTGTCGAGGTTGATTTTGAGCCACCTTTACCGTGCATTTGCAGTACCTACTCAGACAGCCTGTTCATTATCTTATTAGTAAAGCTACTCAAACCTACAAACATAATACCAACACTTTAATAAGACAGTAAAACCAGATTTAAAAACATCCTTGTACATATTGTCTCATAAGAGTTACACAACTCTTATAATTTATTCCACCATCGTCCCTTTTTCAATGGACTTGTCGAGATTAGTGAAGAGTACTCTAAAATATATACAAATATATAGTGCACGGCGCGACGCGGAAGGAGAAAGTCGCGACCACTCACCCTGATGAAGACTCTGGGAATGAGTGTATATACATATTGTAAAAACGGGACACAATATGTATATACAATATGTATTATGTATATACAATATGTATATACATATTGTAAAAACGGGAATTTTCAATTGTAAACAGTCTTTTTTAAAGTGCAAACATTTATATTTATACCTAACTAATACTTATATTAATTTTTTCACAATAATCACGCTGATCTCGCTTTTTAAAAAAGTAAGGCTGTAGCGTGGGTAGGTTTCCTGAAGTAGAATAATACCACTTGTTACAATAAACTTCTTTTATTTTAGGCTTTTAGTCAACAGTCTAAACACAAATGTTTACTAATAACAACCTGAAGTAGATAGGAAGTAGGTAGGATTGTTGGTACGTTCCCGACGAGTTCGTGACGCGAGGTGCGCTACGAAACAGCGTCAGGAAACAACCGCAGGTGAGGGTTGGGGGGAAGCGTCTGTACTAGTGACCTCCGTTCCACGGTATTGGATGCGGCGGAGCGCTAGCGCAGACTGCTCGATGTCCGTTTTTTTTTCTGAATGGACTTTAATGCTGCAGGGCCGCAGATGGCCTTGGTCAGCGTCACCGGACTACGGCGAGCGCAGAAGGCGCTCAGCCTGTAAAAAGTTAGGATGGGGCAACTAGCACAAGGGCACCACTTAGGTACGGACCTCGGCTTGGGCCGTTGCTAGAGGGGGTGGAATAGGAGAGAAACGCCCCGGTACATATTTGTACCGTGAGTAGGCGGAAGTGGGGACTCGTCGAGCCCGCCGGCGGGCTCGGTGTATCTGTGGAGTGTTTGCTCTGTCGGGACTTGATGACGTCACCACCGCGTTAGCGGTGCTGATGGGGTCATCAGGGTCACCAAGAACGTGTCTTGGTCTACAGAGGGTTTAGCTCGATGTCCGTCGGTCGCCGAGGCCTTATAAAGTCGAGCGGCGCCAAGATGGCGTCGCTGTGTGCCGACGACGCACGAGTGATCCCGATGATGAACGAACGTTGTCGTTGCTTGCGTTTAATCAAATAGTGATGCTACAAGGCTAAAAAAGGGATTTCACTTTCTAAAGAAAGTGTGTCTCTAAGCAGTTGAATGTTTTTGCCCGTTATATATTCTATGTAGCTTTTGATTCTTAAATTACAGTATAAAAAATATGAAATGACGAAGTTGTATTAAGCCGTGGGTAACGGCAGAAAGCACTTTATTGAGGCAAAACCATCAATCTCGATCACGCTGCGAAGGCCTCACGAAGGCAGTATCTAATAACGCCTTCGGAAGTCACGTACGGCCTGACAGGATTATTTCCACGGAATTCCTTAGTTGTATTTTGTGACAGAAATAAAGCTGTACTGTCACCTTACATGTCAAAGATAATAGTACTTATTGCAGAGGCCACGAAATAGGCAATTGCAGGTCGAGTATCAGGCGAGGACTTCATTAATACGAAAAAGGCAATTGCAATTTCCGCCGCGGAAAATAAGCGCTTTTCTCAAAAAAAGCAAGGTTTCTTATCTAAGATACTTTTCCTGTTTTTTTCTTTTGACTTTGCTAGAAGCAGGTTATCCATCACTAATTCGGTTTCCAACCTTAGATCTGGTGCAGTGCAGTCCATATCCATTTCACATTCGGAACCATCTGAACTCATTTTTATTTATTTATTTATTATCAAACTAATACAATCGAGACGAACTTTTTATATTCCGCATTTTTTTGTCACCGCATGTGCAGAATGGAAGGCTTCTGCATACAGCTACTTAAACGCAACCCGTTTGTACCAAACTCAATGAAAGAGATCCAAATTCAAATGAGGCAAACAAAGAAAAAGTTTTATCGTAGTCATTATTGCATACCCAATGCATCCGTACGCCGTAATGGATTTCCATACCCGGTTCGTTTTTTTTTTACAAATTAAAAACTGATGATGAACTGATGTAGTGTACGTAAATACAATATGCTTCGCGTGTTCTTTTTTGATAGTAGTGACAATATTTCGGAGAATGTTTGCAAAAAAGTTATTTTCTGCTCTAACTACATAGTAAAACGCCCCCTTACTTCGTATGCGTTGAGTTTTTCCAAACATATGTACATCTTCCCAATGCACCGTCTATTGATGGAATATTGGAAAACTATTATTTAACTATTGCACCTTTAGTGCGTCTTAGTACATCAAAAACAACATGCCCTCCAAATGTTAGGTCTTTAAGACATATTTACGTATTACGACGTGCGTTCATTATCACTCAGAGTGTAACGCAACTTCATATAAAAAAAAGAATAAAATAATGTCGATAATAAAATTAAAAAGTTAACAGAAAATGGAGTAAGCTACTCACAAATTGCTCACAAATTTTTGGTTAGCTTTAATGTAGCACAATGTCCTCGTAGAGCAAGTTTACGCACATTTATAGTCAATGGACCTATAAAATATTATATAACATCCCAAAAAATATCAACCTCGGCGAGACTCGAACCCGCGGCCTCCAGCTTCTTACGTGGGTGCTATATAAACTAAGCCATGAGAACAGCAAAGGCACCTTGGCGCTTTGAGCAGAAATATCCCAATATATATAGTAAAGCATTGAAATGATCGTGGTTTGGTATCATTTTGTGATATTATAACTTACTTTACTATCCCGTCTCACGACCATCGAGCGTAGTCATGCAGGAGACTAGTCTCCTGCTGACGTTTCGTTCTATTTAGAACGTACATAGAACGTACTTCTAGGTAGAGTACTCCTACTTTACTAGTAAAGTATGTGGTAGTGTCGTAACAATATTCTTATTACTTATTTGCCTAAGTAGAACTCATCAAACCTCGGTTCTGACAAAATATCAATTTTATTGATTTGATGAAAACATTGATACTATTTTTGGCTAATTAATAGTACAATTTGTAACTTTACTCATTTAAGTAAATAAGGCATTCGTAGCTAATGTGTCTTATGTAAGCTTATAAATTCGCCGTTTACAAAAGAAGGTCAGCGATCACTTAGGATATTGTTTTCGTTCGGAAAACTCCTTCAAAAAGTTTTGAAGGATTGATATTATCAATCTAGTTATGTACATAAACGTATCACTTACTCAACAAGGTTCGAAATGTGAAATTAAGCATATTTTAGTATGATTAATTGAGTTCGTTTATTCGCTTCTAGGAAGAACTTATTTGCACACGCTCACCAATTTTCAACGTTTATGTGTCTATCTATCTGACGACCTCTGTGGCGCAGTGGGCGAAGGCCCGCCAGAGACGCAGAAGGTTGCGGGTTCAATTCCTGCCACGGGACAAATGTTTGTATCTGCAAATATTTGTCTCGGGTCTGGGTGTTTTCTATGTATAATATGTATGTATTTACAAAAAAAATGTATATAAGTAGTATATCAGTCATGTACTCGTAGTTCCCATAATACAAGCTCTGCTTAGTTTGGGGCTAGATGATGCTGTGTGAAAATGTCCAGCATTATTTATTATTTATTTTTTATTTATTTATCTAATCAGCTTACATTCACCTACTGCTGAGTATAGACCTCATTTCTAGCACGCCACTTGGTTCTGCGACAGTCGAACCCAGTGCGTTCACATTGTCACCCAACCACCTAGCTGATGGTCTGTCTTGTGATGACCCTCGCATATGACCACCACTCGGTCACTGCCGTTGTCCATCTGCCGTCCTACCGCCTTGCCAAATGCCTTGCCCATCTCCACTCAACTGATTTATCCTCTAACACACATCCACAATAAATTTCTCGCGATGTCTATAAAATTTGCAGCCATTTTTGCAAATTTTAGAAATATCGCGAGAAATTTCCGGTACTAAAAGTTACTTTCATCATTATGAAAGTAACTTTTTATTTTTCCTGATAAGTTGTTTTCCTTGTCTTTATAGGAAAAACTTTTTAGTAAATACATTAATTATATTTCTAAGATTTGTTGCGAAATATCAATTAATTATGTAAGTTGGTAGTTTATTTTAGATGGTTTAGACTAATGATCACTTATTGGCATTTACAAAAAAGAATTCTCGTGCTTTGGAAGTCACAATCAGCTAGGTATAAACAAAATGGTTGCAAAAAAACATCATTTAAAAAAAAAAAGGTAACATGCTGTTGTTGGTAGCTCATAAAAAGTCTCTAAAAAAATTCCTTATAAATAAATATGAGCTTTATTCAAGCTAAGCCGTACTATAAGTAAATAAAATTTTAATAGATTTCATTTTAAGCTAATTCAGTCTCATACACAGCAAGCTAAGCGATACCCAGCGAGCTTTCAAACAAGAAACACGAGTAGGTACAAGTAGGTGTTTGCCTTGTTTTAATGGGCCAATATTGATGTTAAGAGCGCCCTGGGTGAAACGTGACTGGAGGTTGTCAAAGGACGATGTATTCATCTTGCTATAGCATAGCAGTTTAGCAGCTATAGCTGTAAAACGAAGCTATGTTTGTGGGTCTTGATAGATTTGGATTGAACGAATATTGAGTATGAGTAGGTGAATTAGAAAATTTAATTGAGATTTTAATCCGAGCTCGAACATCGAGAATGTAGACTGATGAATAATTATGATCCATTTACCTATTACCCTCGACGAAAGGATACGCATTTACCATAAGAGGTTGTTTGTTTGTATGTTTTTCTGTTACCATTTATCAGATATATGATAGAATAGACGATTGACATCTAGACAACACTTTAGTAGTTTAAAATTTTGGAAATCATTTCTTGTGTATACAAACATAGTCAACGAATTAAAAAAAACGAAGTTTATTGGCTTCTGAACCCTACACATCTTCTTACAATGAAAAGGAGTTTTCACGTTATCTTTTTAACATTTTACTTTGGAACAGAAAAATTATAAGGAAACTAGTGAAACGCCCACGACTTTTTCCGTTTTGAGTATTACATACCTTTTCATTTTCCCACGGCTCTTTTCGGGGTTAAATTTTATAAATACATTTCTTAGTCCACCCCTAATAATTTGATTTTATGTGTTTAAATCATTTCCCCTAATTGATTTCTGCGCCCTAGACTCGTGGCATTAAAATCTATCCAAGAACCATTCGTGAAGTAGCACAAATCGATTGCGAAAAACCACATTACAATATGATAAGCCGTTTAGGAGATAAAAGGTAACGTAAGCTTTCCGGTAAATATCAAAAGGACCTGACCCTCTCAATGTCAAGTCTATACAATATGGTTTACGTTGTGATTTGTCAGTCAGTGAGTCAGTCGTACTTTAATTTTATATATCTAGATGTCCCTACTAGAAGCCGTAAAAAATATTATTTTGACTCGACTGTCCTCGTGAATTAAGATTGATGAATTGCTTCGCCTCGTTTTCGTTCTTGAGCCATTAAATTTATATATTTTTTCCTCTGAAAATTGGGTTTTTTCTTGACATTCTTTCGTGAAAGTTGAATGGGTTCTAATGGGCACTTGGAGAAAAATACCCTTTGTCTGAGCTATAGCAGGTTTGATTCATTAGGTTTTTACTAAATTATAAAAAAAATACACATTTACGTTATAAACGATTATGTGTACGTATTATGGAGCTTGTATAATATGCGTATGCCAAACAAATAAAATTTTAACATTGTTTGTTTATTTTTCTATTGCCATTAATCTCAGAAACTTTTGGCATCAACAAGAAGTGTTAGTTCCATTAATATTATTATACTGTTATTTTTAGCTTTAATTTATTTTTTCAAAAACAAACACACTCGCAACTGTAAGCCTCATAAGAGATTTCCTTAGATCTACTACCTACTCAGTATGTAAAATCATAAGGTTACCATTTAGGGGGTAGTTAGAGGCACGTTTAAAACTTATACGGGGACAGATGCCTAAGTTTTGCATATTGTATCCTTCATTAATAATTAAAATTAAATTTCAACCCATTCTCTGACTAAGACTGCAACGGGTGCGTCATCATAAAAAGATAAACATTAAAAAATAAGAAGCAAACGTAATATGTTCAACCCTTACAAATTACCATTCTTTGAACGTGAAACATCGAGACGCTACTTTTTGCCCTTTAGGTCAACAAACTTAGCTTAGCACACAAAGTTTTGCAATATTTTAAAACCTGCAACTTCTTTTAAATCGTCTGTTGTAGCGGCCCTAATCGACTTGTGGAGACAAAACCTATAGTACGATTTTCGAAGAGACTCTTAAAGGTGCCACGTTATGTTTAATGTCGTAAACTTTGTCTTATTATATATTGAATTTGTATTTTTATGATAAATAAAGACCCTTTAAACAAAAATAATTTTCGAAGGAATACAAATAGCAACAAACAACCTCTTCAAACTTCGGCAAACGGGCCTAAACGGGCTCATGTTTCTGCGGGTAAAACAGATAGTTAGTATTTAATGTAAACAGATAGTAAAACTTTAATATTTTCTTGAACATTGACATTTTAAAGCCCAGCAACACTTTATTGAAATGTGTGTGTTTTTTTTAAATAAGGTGATAAACTTTTCTTGTCCATTGGTTAAGATGTCCTCTTTCCTACGAACCGTGACTTCACCCACACAGCTAATTACCATGCGACTCTGTGGTTCAATGTTTTCTATTTTGTTTTGTCAATGTGTTCGAGATTTAAACAAAATATTGTTCATTTAGACCAACAAAGATTTATCTTTTGAAAACTTTTGGCCTAGACGAGAAATAAGATGATCTTGAGGATTTAAATACGCGCTCATAAAAACATGTCTTACTTGTTTTTTCAACACAATTGTAAAGTAGGACGGCAAAATACACCACATACTGTTTTATCTATAAACAGTATGTGGTATTGTGTTTTTTTTTACTTATATGAGCCCGTATATGGGTTTGTTAGTTTGTTCGTGACCATTTACCTCCGAAACCGCTTATCTGACTGAAATGCGCTTTTTTTGTTACAATCGATTTGTTTGATTTGAGAATCTTAAATAGGATTTATCACCACATGTAACTAGGGACACTGCAATAGACGACAAAAAACCTGTCCAGGTTTCCATAATATTTGCAAGAAATAACTTTATTAAGTTTGATATTGAAAACAAATTCAAACACAATCACGTGATGGACATCCTCGAATTGAATACTCAGTTCATCGATCCGCGAGGTTATCAAGTAGGAGGTAGTCAGAAGCACATCCAAACATTATAAAATTAGGCATTATGCCTACGCCATAATGACGTGACTGACTGTGGTATATATGATTTTAACTTATTCGTGCCAATTGATCTACCAATGTTACTACGCTTAGTTCCATCATTTCCATCATGCCTTTATTTTACAGAGCTAAACAAAGGCAGTGGATACGTATTGCACTCCTTAGATTAGGACTCCTTCTGGTTAATGCTGATAGAATTTAAACAACTAACTACAAGCACCAACCAAACATCCCATTGTTTACGTAACTAGCGAAGTCGTAAGTCCGATCGTTACTCATAACAAGACCGTAACAAGTTCAACAGACTAGACCTAAGTTCTACGGACCGGATGTGGCCGGTCTTGTTACCTAAGGCCGAATTTATGTTGAAAGCGGGTGCATGTATCAGAATAATGCACTAGTAATTTGGCTGCAAATAACAACAGTTCTTCACGAGAATTGTATTCAAAATATTCTGATGTTCAAACTACTGATAAAAAAAAAAACCAAAACAATTGGCTTGATATATGGTACTGACTTGTAGAGGACAATGGAAAAAGGTTGTTTTTCGTGCTTGCTTGTCAAATTCAATAAAAGAAAGATAAAACATTTATTTGAGAACATTGTAGGTAATTGGGATAGATACAAAACAAAGACATATCACATTTTATAAAGGATATTCACATTATCAAAATAACATATTTACGACTTGCCTTTTTTATTTTTTATTTATGGATAATCCCACCTGATATTAAATGATGATATGGCCGACGATGGAGCATGAAGGTCTAGAAGATATCTATTCACTTTTACCTTGAAGATACCCAGATTGTATTTTTCAGGAAAGACAGGTTTTTATTTTAGGTGGAACCGAAACGTTTAGTCAGAATGGGTGGTAAACTGACAATAATATACGGATGGTACTGAGCTGTGCGCTGCGTATTCATAGGTGAGAAGTAAATGGTGGTATCAGATCATGTAGCTCCTGGGCATATTCCCCGTAAGGTTCCCTACACAGTGCAATATTTTAAAATTATTCAAAATGTTAAAATCCCTGACGTGTTTTCACCGTTTATTGCACCGTTTACTGCATGATTACTTGTGGCAACAAAACCTATCTATGAACTATCTTCGGTGTCATTCAAATCGACTGCAAAAACCCCTATTTCACTCAAATAAATTGATCCGGAAACAAATAGAATCAGACAAATAAACAAGCAACCACTAACGAGTACGTCTAACACATCTAAGGGTTCCTGACGTCGCGTCGGTCGCTGGAATTGATACATGTACTATAAACGTAAAACTTTTTGTTTTTATTTATGAATTCCTTTCACAGTTTTGTGACGGAATTTCCCCATGCTACCGCAGTAACTGGTAATATGTATTGCATGTTTTCTAGGCTACATGCCTAGCAAACATGTTGCACAAACTTTACTCTCAAATCAAGGACGTGGTGAAATGTTTGAGTATGTCACACTGTTCGAAACCGTGGCTTGTGTAGATACTCTAATTCCACTTACACCTAGCTAACAAGCAATAAATCAAATGTGAACAAAGAAACTGCATATATAATTATAAGTTTAGCGGTTTTTTATTGCGTTTACCTTTTTTACAATTTTCCCGACGTTTCGACTGTATCGCAAAAGCCGTCACGGGATATCCTCCCGTTGTCTAACCGCGAAAGTTTGTAAAACACTAAGCTGCATATAGGTGTGTGCATCATTTTATGTTATCTGAGATTAATCTCAGCCGACGACCTATGTGGCGCAGTAGGCAAAGGTCCGCCTTAGACTCAGAAGGTTGCAGATTCGATTCTCGCCGCGAGACAAATGTTAGTATGATCTGAAAATATTTGTCTCGGGTCTGGCTGTTTTTATGTATATTATATAAATTTTTACAACAGAAAAGTATATAAGTAGTATATCAGTCATGCCCCATATTTCTTGTATTCCCATAATACTTAGTTAGCTCTGCTTAGTTTGGGGCTATATAATGCTGTGTGAAAATTGTTCAACATTAAAAAGAAACTGTTTCTGTCAACCCATGGTTTTGTAATATTTTAGGCTCGACCAAACTTACAAAGTGGCGTGACAGTTGCGGTGGCGGTGGTGATCAAGGTTCCCAAGGTTCACGCTAAAGTACTGATCGCTGATTACATCGTCGCTGTAACTGCGCATGTTTGCGCGGGCCGCAGCAGTTACGCTGAGGAGCCTTTTCACACGAATGGCAGCCAACCAACTTTACCACAACGCAGCTGCCTGCATCTACCTGAAGTTGCGTTGTCACGACGTTTTTCCAGCGACAGACTAACGTACACAGATTATGAAGTCTATCGCTCGATACACGTCACGCGCCCGCTGCGATGCAGTCGCGTTTTGATTGGTTTCGTTAACAGACGCTTGAAGCAAACGCACTGTGAATGGAACTACGCGTTTTGAAACTAATTCGTGCATGGCCACTTTTTGTTACTCTCGTCAATCAGAACTGCAGCAAAAATCAAAACGTAATCAATTTTTAGTTTCGTAGTTCGACAAGTTAATTTTAGATCGCGCGAACGAAAGGAGCAGTATTTGCGACTGAGATAGTAAACTATTTTCAAACGTCTAAATTTTAAATATCAAAAGGATCATGGGATAGGTGATTATTTGTTATTTGTGCAAATTGTAGTTTGATACTCAGTAGACCGATATAACAGACCAATTTAATCATTCTAATGCAGCAAGTTCCAAATGACAAGGGTGGGTATCATTCAAAAAACACGTGCATTTACCATTACAGACCATGATAAACATTTAGATCACGGAACATGAAAACTTTTTGATAACATCAGTGACGTCGTGGCGGGCGAGGAACCAGCTGAGATGCAAGTAGTGCAGGTCTTAGTTGTATTATTCATTTTGTAAATAAATGTTCATCATATTTTTTTTTAAACCATTTTAAATTCTTTTACTCCTAGTAGGGAGAACGACGTTATTTTTAAAGCTATCCATTGTACTGGTGAATAATTTTGCATAACTTGAGTAAATTGGGTTTGATAGCTCTTCGCCGGAAGGACTACTGTTCATTCTTTACCTTGCGACGTCCATTCATAATACAATTCTCTTATTTATAATTCACTTCTAGATCTATACAAAATATGAAAACTGAACTCTGGTGTAGTCGAAAAGCTTACGCCATCAATACGTGAAAAGCCAAGCCAAGATATTGTCAACACGCTTTGGAATTTTTACGAAAAAAATACACGATCAAATAAGCACGCGATTCATACGAGGTGAAAAGAGTAATATTTTTATTATGGGTGCATTTTTTAATTTCGTGGCAAAATGACACAGTAACAATAAAGTTAATGAACAGTATTGGCTCTACATAATAATAAGTCTGTGGTTAGAATATCTCGTGTAATTTTAGTCTTACCATACAGCTCTTCTTACTTTTTATTTGCTTAGAATAAAATTATAAACTGCACTGTCCTTACTTAGTCAAATAACTTGTCATTTATTTCGTAGTAACAGGATGGGTATTAAATTACGGGCTCTAGGGTTGTTGGGAAATCGGTTAAGCTTCACAAATAAAGATACTTTCAGACACGTGTAGGCAGAGAATGCACAGAGGTTAAGTTTGTATTTTATCATGTATACCGCGATTGAAATTATTTAAGTGTGGTTTTCAACTTTAAAAAAATCTTCCATAAGAATTTGTGTAGAGTCGATCTTGGTAGAACTACAAGAAACCGTCAGTTTTTTTATTATTTAGGTTGGAATCTTCATTTATTTAAAATACTAGCTTCTGCCCATGGCTTCGCCCGCGTGGTACACGGACAACAAGTAGCCTATGTGTTATTCTGATGTATAAGCTATATTACTATGAAGTTTCATTAAAATCTGTTCAGTTCTTTTTCGTAAAAGAGTAACAAACATCCATCCTCACAAACTTTCGTGTTTATAATAGTAGTAGGATAATAAAGTTTGGAAGCTCTATAAAGCTATGCTGCGTAATAATATTGTTATTAGCGATTACTGGTGAATTATAAGACTTGATCTAAGCTAAATAACTGTTGAGACCAAGGTATCAAACATTTGTGTTTCTTTTTTCGATTGTGCAAGAACTTTTCATATTTTAAAAACGGGAATTTTCACGTACTGCACTATCGGTGAAGGCACCGACTAAGTTTCGACTCATTCCGAGAGTCTTCATCAGGGTGAGTGGTTGCGACTTTCTCCTTCCGCGTCGCGCCGTGCACTACGCGCTGCCGCACGTTGTGCGCGGTTATAAAGGCGCGCGAGTGGAGGGGGCGATTGTGTTCGTAGCGTTGTTGTAACTACTGGTGGTAGGGGTGCTACATCGTCTACGCTACTGCTCACGTCGATGCAATAACCTATTCCTGGAGGAGCCAGACAGGCTACGCTCACTGTGGAAATGTCAGATTCGACTCCCCCGTTATCATGCAGTCCATACAGACATGACTCTTCCGCGTCGCGCCGTGCAAGAACTTCTTTTCTACACCACCCGAATATAAACGAAAGACAGAACAAAATCCATCCACTATCCACGCACCAAATATGAGGCACTGTTTGTCGAACTAAACGGTTAATATTGACGTTTGTTTACTAAACAACCATGACGTCAGATTTAAGAGTCTTGATATTGCGATAGTTTCAAATTGACCCAGTAATAACGATAGGTATGAAATTCTAAAAGTTGAAAGCTTAGTCTAGTTACTTAAATTATCCAACACCATAATAACTACTTATCTACTTAGAAATTAGAATCTTAAATGCTACAAAATGGTAAAGAAAAGTTGCTTTCTCATAAAATTTAGCCATGGCAATGTGATAAGTTGATGAGAGTACGAGTACATACTGATTTTGTGTAGTTAATAATGAGCGACACAATAAATAATAAATAATGCTGGACATTTTCACACAGCATCATCTAGCCCCAAAGCAAAATGAAACAATTTAATATTTACAATTATTTTACAGTTATTGCATTAGGATTTCATACAACAAATTTGTATGAAATTCTAATGCAATAATTGTATAATTGTAAATATTAAATTGTTTCATTTTGCTTGTTTTTGTAAACTTTTTTGTTATTACATTTGTTTTGTTAGAAAAATTGCCAATTCCAATTCCAATTTTGAATTTTAATCATATTTACAAATAAGGTTATTTACCCATAATAACAGGAATATTCTTTGAATTGAAAGCTGTCAATACCAAGGAATATTGCTAAAGTAGCCAAGTTTATTTACTTGTTGGTCACTCAGGTAACCCTAAATTTTTTCACAAAAGGTTAAACTTAAATAAATAGCAAAACATATTTTTTTTTATAAAAGTTTTTCTAAAAAGTTATCTATACTTGTGCTACTAAAATGGCTTAGAATTTGAAAGTTATCCAAAAATGCTATAACAAAAACAGATTGAGAAAAATTCTTAATATGTGATCTTGGCACCGAAAATAATGGACAAGCGTAAAAAAACTAAAATGCCCAATTATTCAAAACCGTGAAATTTTTTTTACGCCACACCCTGTATAATAACGGGTGTCACTGACAACTGTTTCGTTCTAAGCGATATTCAGTCAGTCTTGTTATCGTCCACTCGGGGCGAGCCGTCGTTCATTAATATTGCTTAGGCTAGAATGACGAACGATCACGTGTAACAAAAACAGAACAGTTTTACATATGTACACAAAAACAACAAAATCTAGAATATAATAAAAAGGAAAAGGTTTCAAGAATAGAATAAAAAGAAAATGACTCAGCAAGAACAGTTTAATATGTTTAAAAGATGTATAAAGCTATCACACCACCGCGGAATTTTGTAATTCAAACTAAAGTTTGTGATAAAAACGAACCTTTATTTCAATCAATATTATCAAGATTCATTGCAGAAAGAAGAAAAACCTATGACAATATTCTTCAATCTTTTCACAGTAGTCGCTAACATAAATGTATTTTCTTTTATCTGTGCAAAACTATTTGCAAATCGGTTAATAGCTTTATTATGTACTTTTAAAGGCTACTATGAGCACTATCCAGCTTCAAATGGATATGCAAAAGCAAACAAACGTATATTCTTTTCGTAGTTCTCAAAATAAAACCAAGACTAACCAATGCTGAGTTTATTCAAAATAGTTATTTCCGCAAAACTCTAAAAATATGAAACGAAATACTTGACTGCTCGAGGGAGCATAACACGAGTTAAACGACACATAAAATTACTCTCAGACTACGTTTTTTTAAAATGAAACTTAAATTTTTATGTGCTTTTTTATCCAGTAAACTATCTCGACTCAGAGAATGATAAAAACCTCCAGCCAGTACACAAAAATGTTTTTTTTTGTACCGCTGGGAGTACGGACCGGAAAAAAAATCTTATTGTAGATACACTCCCAGGACTTTTGATTTAGGAGTATAGAACAAATTATTACATCACCTGCATGTCGTGCAGCTGTCAAGCACGCGAAAACAAACATTATCAAAACTGTTTGCCCCAAGATCGTCATCCCTTTAGCCTATAACTCAATACCTAAGCGAGTACCTATATTATGTAAAGATTAGTCAGAAGCAAATCCAACATTATTTTGACACTGTCTAGTTATGCATAGTAGTTAGCATTCCACGTAACTGACAAGTCCATCGCTTCTTTATTGGAATACTCAACCGATGGCACATGCAAGTTTTTATTCTAGGACATACCAGTTTTCTAAAGATGTTTTCCTTGCTTACAAAACACACATTTATATAAATAACATTTATATAAATAAATGTGTGTTTTGTTTTAGGGACATAAATTTAGATTTAAAGTACCTAAATTTTGACCAATAACAATGAAAGGTTAGATTAAGACCACATAAACCAAGACGGTTTCATGCAATTTTTCTCCTACCCCGTGTTCTGCGAAGACAAGTCTGAACACATTTTATTTTCTGTAAATAATTTTCTGTGTAATTTCCTCAAGGGGTATAGGTTTTCGCATAAACAAGAGCTGTACATAGGTTTTATATCTTGTCATGGAAATTTATGCAAAGCACAAAAGTCGATACGGGTTCTCTGGTAAAATAAGTCCAGGTATCTTGGTGTTGGTTTAATAAATGTTGTAAGCTGTCGTATCTCGTTTCGGAGTTCGCTGGTGTAAACTTTGATACCGAGACTACATTTTATAATACGGAGTAGGAGAGAAGCGCTGTATACGGTGCGTTACGACGGGGGGCGGCGTGGCGCAGTGCCGCACCGTAATTATTTCGTCGAATTACCTGCCATAATATGGCCGGAGTGGTGTTCTATTTGGATAAATCTGTTTACAAAAATGGAGCATAAAAATCATCGGTCGTTTTGCTATTTCCACACTTCATCTTGCCTTGGTCTCAATAGCTGCAAATCCAATAAGTACCATTTGAAAGCCTAGCTAGTAATAGTTTTATCCCAAATTTTTGCGGTGCAATGACGCAGCGCACCATGTGTCTTGGCTCTTAGCTTGGTGGCATAAAACCTTGTATTGCATGATAAATCTAAGTAATATAACTCTTATAATTTTATCTATGATATTTATAATTAATTTGTAATAATTATACCGTAGCAACTAGACATCATATAACACTTTCAAGTTATAATACAACACAATTACGGGCAGAACCAGCTGTAAAGATATGCCTTTAGCTTCCTACGTCTTGAGTACAGATCTGAATCCACAGATCTGGGCATTCGTTATTCTGTTATTAATAACAGAATAACGAATGCCCAGATCTGATGGACTTTAAAGTCCAATATAGGTTTGTTGATATTTTTAAACATGCAGAATTTAGTTTAGCACTTCCTCCTGTGTTACACTGATAGATATGATCTATTTTATTTGTTTGGTACGTTCATCACAACCAACTATTTATAGCCTTGCTATAAAAAACTAGTTTGCCGGCAAAGAATTTCGCCCTAGTTTTTGTTTATATTGAAGCTACGAAACCAATATGTCTGGCGCGAGACTTGTGTGCCCTAGATTAACATATAGACTACATCCTGTCACAGCTAAACCAGGACAAAGTAGGCCCTAAGTGTTGGTGATAAAAATCTGAATCATGTTTTCGTATTTGGTATACTATGCTGTGGTATAATAGAAATACTTTCTCATAAAAAGGTACAGAAACTTGAAGCAAGTTGCTAAGTAATTTGGTCACTAATTTAAACCTGAAACATTAGTTCAAGATCACATCACATCAACACGGGATATGAAGAGAAATAAACTATGGGGAGGAAATCCGTAGATGCACCAAAGCGCCGTCTTAGCTCTACGATTTATTACAATGTTGATTTGGAAATATCATACTCGTACCAAAAAGGACTGATAACATCTTAAGGGGCTGAAATAATATTCTTCATATTTCCAAAACACGATCTGTTTTCTCGATTTCGATAGGTATTGAGTATATATATTTTTCTGTAAAGTTATTATTAAAATAACATTTGAGTGAAAAAATCTAATAGGAATAGCCAACAGCAGATATTAAATAAACTTATTCATTAAACTTAAACAAAGAAACTTACATTTTCGAAAAGTATAAAAGTGAAAATTCCCAAATACTGTGATTACACTTATTTTATGCCAGCACGTTGTCGTAAGCACCACCGTCCTCCGTATTTTTTACGGCCACTATTAAGATAGTTGCAGGAAATCAGTGAATTTGGGTTGAGCTCTGTTTGTCATGAATTAAAGAATGAAAATGTTTGCTTTAAATGTGCTACCAAATTACAGTAATTAATTGAAAATAGGTCCAGTACATTTCGCTTAAAGACCTATGCAATTTTGCAATTAAACATTAGTCAGATACGTTTATATACGAAATACAATTTAAATATATATATATAAACTATAAATAATAATATTGAGTTGCATGTCCAAAATCTCATTTATATTATAGGAGTTATAGTTTATTTTGTAATTTTAGCTCTGGGAGTTCCTCTATGTCTTCAGGTACGTGGTTCTATAATTTTATAACAATTTCTTGTTCTAAGAATGGTTTGGCCATAGCACTTTCAGGGATACCTATATGAAGGATAGCAAGCCAAACTCATGCTTACCTTGGTTTCATGTCTGACTTGGGAAGACTTAAAAGATATCCAATGTAGGTACGTTATAAAATTGCTTGTTGTAGGTAGACACCGAAAATGTAGGCATCAATAGGATAACTCTATCAGATATAAAAAATCAATTTTTCAAAATTTTTCACTTCACTTCTTGATTATGGCTTTTGTAAATATTTATCACAATTCTTCAAAAATTTTACAAAATACCTTTCTCAGTCTGTTTCATAGAAACTTGTCAAGTGTCAAAAAACTGACCACAGACTGTATCTGCCACCAGTGTAAAACGCGCTAAATTATATTTGCAACAAATGGGAAAATCATGTTTGTTTTGAGTATGAATATATCATGTGTGTATATGTATGTATTATAAATAGGTTATTATTATTATCATAATTATATATAGGTATCGATTATTTTGCACCCAGTTGTCCAGCGATCTTCGTGGCATCAAGAAGGCCCCGTCTGAAAACCAGCGCTGCACCTGACCCTTAGGTTCCGGCGCAGCATAATGCTGAGACGGGGACCTATTTGACCCCACGCAACACAAAATGACGTACATACTTTCTCTGTTTTTCGTTTCGTATTATATGTTAAGTACCTGTTTTGTGTTTATATGTTACTATTTGTTGTTTCTTGGGTGTGTTTGGGGAAAAATAAATGTATTTTCTTTCTTTTCTTCTTTCTTTTCTTTATTCAGCAGTAGGTATCTTTAGGCTAGTGATGACATTCATAGGTTATTTTTAAATTTAAATTAGCTTCATGAAAAACATTTCAGTAGGTAAAGTTACGTTAACAGTATTTCATTGTAATTATGCTGGTAGTTATAAACGATACAATCTATGGTCAGGTGAAGTAGCGTGAATAGTAACATGGTACTACTGGTGGCCTACTGGTTCACTGTAGTGTAGTACATTGTTTATTTATGGGCTTTAGTGCCAGTAAAGTTCAGGCAGGTTCTGTTTTATAGTAATTTATTGTTTTGTCGTTTAAATAATAAAATAATGATGATATAATTAAAGCTGATTCCGAATATAGAAGGCGACATTTATAGTGTTGTTTTTTAAATTTGAGGAAGAGTTCGATAGTTTGCTCTACGATGACAAATATAGCAGATTTTTTCTGTTATATTCATGCACATAGAGTGCGGTTCAGATCACCATACAACATCATTAGGCATCTCTAGCGCAGAAGAGTCCGAAATCTCTTTGGAATAATTTACTAACAGCTTCCTCCTAAATTTTCAATCATTAAAGCAATTGTTTTTGAGATGTTCTTACGAAGATAAAGTCCATTTTTTGGAAAGTCGACTTTCGACCCGAATGTCGTTGGTTTAAACTAGGATGTAGCCCCACGTAATTTATATTCGTAGAGTTTATGTGCTCATGTACGTAGGTACTCAACACGGCAAAGGAATTGTACATAACGGGGATTATCTCAGTCGTGCGCGTGATGCCCACGTAGTCCTGGAATGCGTGGGTGTAGCAACTCACGTACAAATCCTAGGCAACCCAAGGTCACTCCGCGAAGCCTGCGAAGACCCCAGAAAATTTCTGTGCTTCGGGCGGAGTTAGGCTGGCTATTTAGTTAACTTCCACGCATAATTAATTAATGTTGAAACATTAAGTATATTTACATCTACTGACACATAAGAGCTATAATATAGGAACGTGTCAGTCCCCGTCGAGCAGAATTTAGGTACTTACCCAGAAGCAGGTACCCACCCACGTCTACCAGTTTCAATGCAGTAAACAGAGGACCAAAGCTTCGGAGATTTGATGACGTCACGTACGCGGCATCATTCGGGGATGCTAAACTGATTGTTTATTTACAAATTAGGGAACTTAGTAAGGTTTTGTGTGAAATTTCCGGATCTTGTTAAGAGAAAATCTATTGCATTAACTAGTCTTTTCACTCTCGTACTTTTAGCACCCGCTTATGTTCTCTTACACTACTATACTCACTTTCTTCCTAGAATGAAGTGTGTAGAAAGGTAGGTAATACCTACCCTCTTGATCTTTCGTTCGTGACTTAGTTAATCCGCATATTAGATTAAATAATTAAAATGAAAATACTTCATAAATTGTTGTAATAGTGATTCAAGTCACAGCATTAGCAAATAATTTTAGTTGTATTTAACAGAAACTTTTAGTTTTTCCAACTACTGGGAAAAATTCGGAAATTTAAACTAGTTACCTTTTTTCCTAGGCTTTCCAACCAATGTGCAATTTCGCCACAAGTTCACGAGTTCGCGTTCTAATTCAAAAAAATGTGTGTGGCTGCAGTTTAAGAAATTTTATTTTGATGAATTGTCAAATGTAACCTATTAAAGTGGCCCTACTAGTAACTATTATGAGGTTCGCACTCTTAGAAAGTTTGACTCTCAACTCCCAACCTACAGTGTTGGGACTGAAAAAAATATTAATAACATTATTATGCGAAAATTAAAAAAAACTGTCTTACAATTTATGCTTCAAAATGTAAAAGTGACAGCAGATGTTTAGACCGCGATCAATCGAAACGCTACTTATCTACGATACCTAATCAAATACGTATCTAGTAATTTAGCTCGTTATAAGTGGTAGCAAAACATGTAATTAAACAAGATTTAATACAAAAAGCATTTCCAATAACGCTAGATAATTACAAGGTAGTTAAATGGTAGTTCAATGAAAACAAAATTGAGTACAGTTCTTTATTAAAAATTAATTGAAAATTACAGTAAATACAATATCGGAACATTATTTTCTATTGAACAATAATATCTTGATTAAAATAACATAATAACTCAAAATATATAAGTACATAATTATGTACTTATGTACTTACATATTTTGAGTACCTAATTAAATAATAATCTATATAAATCAAAATTTAAATTTACCCAATAAAATTGTTTACTTAATGTGTTTACTTAATCAAACATTTTTTTATCTTTTATAACTAATTGAATCAATGATATTTCCTTCTGAAATTATAATAGAACAAAAGAATAAAACGGTTTACTGAGAACAGCAAATAAAGAATCTTATACACTAGTTGTTCCTCATTTACAATTTGATTCAAAATTACATAAGATTTTAAATAGAAAGCAAATATATTTAGAAAAAATAATACAATGTCAGTGAATTAAAGTAAAATATAATGGTAGGTATATTCTACGGCTATATTTAATTATATTTACAAAATGAAACATATCCGACAAATAATTCATAAAACTAAAAAAGACAATGATCTTTAGATAAATAGCATGATATTGCATTTTTATAAAATGCAATTTAAACTTCATAGAACAAAATGAGAAATCGAATCATATATACAATTTTCTAGTATTTTCTATAGTCATTTAAAATACATAACTAGTACCTACCTAATAACCTACACCTATTTACTTACTGTCAAATATTTCTGAATCGCAACTTGGTATGAATAGAAAAACAACTTTTTGCGGAGATCGCAGGATGTTGTAAATAATGACAGATTTTTATTTCAATAGTTATTCACACCTTTCCTATTTGTATGGAAGTTTTGAAATATAACCTTATTGCTTATAGTTAGAATTTATGACACAAAAATAAAATTTCTATATACTGACCTTTAATTTTCTTTATCTCGATTTACATTTTATCAAGCAATATTATCACATAATGCCGTTCGAGCCAGTATATTTTACGACTAGCTTAATTTTTTATAACTTTTACCATACAAAAAGCATTTTTATCAATATATTTTTTTAAATGATATCCTTGCTTGTCACCTCAAAGATTTTGTATTATAATACGGCTGCGCCAATCAATTTCAGGCATAATGTTCAGAATTTTTACTTCATACATATCATTTCAATTTATATAGAGGTATAATATCAAAGTCCACCTTTTTGACCAACAAGGAGCGGCTAAAATTGCTCGTGCTCCACTGTTCAAACAACCAACTATTTTAACTGAAGTTAAGTTTAAATTTAACTACCTATTGCGTGTCGAAACTCTTTTAAATACTTTCTTTTGCACGCGACTATCGATTGAGGATTTATAAAATTGCCTAAATAAAAACAAGGACGAATAAGATTAGGATGGCCATTGTTGTCACAAGCGGGGCGATAAGCGGAGTAGATTTCCCCGCTGCAGCAAGGGCGCTAGCAGCTGCCTCTACGCACTGTCGGTAAGCCACGTGTTCGACGCACGTGATGGCGCAGAAATGTTGGTGCGCACACGCTCCATCACAAGAGTCCGTGCTGTCATGTTTGACGCTGTATGCTCGAAGGTATCTATAGTAAAACGAGAAAAAATCTTAAGGTAATTGTAGTTTGAAGCAAGCATGCTGGCATGAAATGACCGTCCTAAATAACAGGACGGTTTTCGTAGCATCGGACGAAGATTTTTTCATCGCGAAATTCGCATTGCAGGTTTGTGTGTTTACTAAAAATCCACAAACTGTTGTGATCACAACTGTTGTGGTACACAGTAAACATGTGTTTACTGTGGTAATCAAATTATCAAATTTGGGTATCAAATTCAATAAAAAAAATAGCCAAGTGCGTGTCGGGCCATGCACAGTATAGGGTTCCGTAGTTACCCATAAAGTTATATTTACTACCTGTTTTACACAACTAACAACTTCATCTAATTAATTTTCAATCGAATTTATACGAAATTACCCTTTTTAGTTCTCCAAGTACATTTTACAAGATGGTCGGCTATAACTCGTTAACTTGTAAAGCCTACTTACTCTACTCAGCTATGATAGTTTTTCTTTTAACTTCGCTTTAATTATTTACTACTGCTGTGAATTTTTCGCCTGTACAAAAACAACCGTTTAGCTGGCAGGGAGGAGAACACTTAACACTTGAAATAGCGCTTAATATTTCGAAACAGATACCTAAATCGAATAATTGATTATCACACACCCGCAATATTTTAAAAGATCTATCCAACAACACACTACACTTAGAAATAGACCAGAAAAAAAAACATCCTCGCTTTACTCGTAGGTACCCTGGTAAAAATGTTTTCAAGGTTTTTATTTTACCACATGATTTATATGTATACCCATGCCAAATTACAGCTTTCTAGTAAGAGTCTCTGAGCTAATCCGTGAATAGACAGACATGGCGAAAATATAAGAGTTCCATTTCGACTACGGAACCCTAAAAAGGCTGCAAAATATACTACAAAATGTAGTATATTTTGCGGCCTATTTAGAGTTTTGTGTTTTTGTTAATTAAGTGCTTGTAACTTACTTATTAAATACCGTAGTCTCATGCGGGGAGCCTATTCGGAGCTTATCGGCGAGGTTGTGCAGTGAGTTCGCCGACACCTCGTGAAGGTTGTAGTACTGCGTAAGGTTGTATTCTGCTGACCACTCAGCAGACCCAACGTTACGGTTAGCAGTTGCCAGGTCCAAGAAATATTGAGTGTAATCCAAAACCTGTAGCAAAATGTGTAATGTTGAAGATCTTGGAAGATTAAAAAAAAACAATGAAATTAAATTAAAAAACAAACATCCTAATGTGTAATCTCTTCTTTTTTATCTGACAGAGGACATTGATGATGTTATGTTTTTCGTAACTTTATTTAACTGAGATTATTTTTTTATGACATCATAGCACCAGTTAATGGATTTCAATGAATGCGGTATCGTTAAACACGCCGTGATCTCAAAAGGGACATAGGTAGTTAGGAATAAAAATAAAATACGACTACTGATATCTATAGGTATTCAAGCAGCCATAATAATTACAGGTAATAATTATAACGCGTTATTTTTGTTTTTTTTATTACACTGAACAACTAAAAATATTTGTTAAGATTAATTCAAAAGTGTTTATTATGTTTACAGTATGGCCTATCCATTACCTTATCAACTTACTAAGTCTAAAAGCTACGAGCTTCAACAGTTTTTTTTTTCTATTTAGAATAACTATCATTATGATAGCAATGTTAAAAATGTTTAAATAAACCCCTAACAGACATATAAAACATATATATTATAGACATAATAGAGATTTCCGCTTTCGCTTAAACACCTAAAAAGGGTCACAAGGTAAAATAAAATACGCACATTATACCTCTAGAGGTCCCATTCGAAACGACGAATAATAAAAATCAAATGAATGTGTTCTAAAAATTTAGCTCGTCAGATAAATGTACGACATTTTTGGAAATAAATAAAAAATACGTAAATTAATTAGGAGGATTCGTTCAGATCAGTTTTGAACGATTTTCATGAAAAAGGAAGGTCGAAAGAAATATTTATTAAAAGGTTAGGCTTAACGATATTCAGTATATTGTCATTTTTAGAAACATTCGACCGCTGCTGGTAACTTTTATGATCTTTGGTATTTCATTGAATAAAAACCTAATGACTTTTGGGTTTTTTTGACTAACGATCTCCTGGTTTAGTTGGTATAACTCTCGCGTACCATGTGGGAGGTCGAGTCCCACCAAGGATTTTTTTTGGCATGTTATATAAGTCCAAATAGACCAGATTTTAATCAGGATCCTCATAAAAACAGAACTTTATAGACTAATCTTTGATTTCAAACTAAATGGAATAAAGAGTGAATCGAGGGACATGCAGAATAACAAACTAAAGCGACGTTTCGAGCTTATACTGAGATACGGTACCTTTTTGGTCTTTTTACACACTGGTTGTGAGTAAAAAGACCAAAAAGGTAAAAGCTCACCTTTCCGGTATTAGTGTCAAACTTGTAAAGCCTCAGCCCTGGATTGGAGGAGCCGGCTGAATCACGATGCGGACTGACTGATGGAGCCAAGAACGCCCACGACACGGGCCGATCTGTAAACAACGAAAACATTCAACTTTGCATAATTAGTTCAGTGTGGTTATGCAAAAGATGTGTTGACGCCAACGATATTGGAATGCCGTTTTGCTTTGACACCTTTGATAATAGTTTTCTTTTTATTTATAGCGGACCAGGCTTGTCTTCGACGCTTACTCGATGGTACGATTATGTCAGATGTACATAATAATATGTACATCTGATATAAATCAGGGACAAAAAATGTAGCCCCATTCATTTGTTTATACTAGTAAGGCCTGGCTTGCACTTATGTTGAATTAGTTTCTGCCCGCGGCTTCGCTCGTGTGGTATGTTAATAAAAGTAATAAAAGTAGCGTATGACCGTCTCCAGGCTTCAAACTATGTCCACCAACTTTTGAATGAATCAAACCAAGGATTACAATTTCCCGTACAAAGTTTAGAACTCAATTGCACACCCCCAAAGGGTAGTTCTGCAAAAATAAAAAATACGTGTTTCATTATTTATTTTAAAATTTATTTGTACCGAGTTTCGAGCGAATTAAACTAAGTAATACAATTTTCCATAGAAACTTTACCACCCTATTTAACCCCCTTAAGGGTTGATTTTCGAAAATAATATTAGCCTATGTTTTATTCCAGAATATAAATTATCTATATTCCAAATTTCATCAAAACCGGTTTAGTAGTTTCGGAGATGCGTGGTAACAAACATTCACACACACACAGACTTTCGCATTTATTATATTAGTAGGATTGCGCGCCTACAAATTCTAGTATATATATAGCTTATGCTAAGATAGCCTTTCCATTGTGGATATTCCTCTATTCCATGGACAGCCCGGTCTTGGCCGTGGTCACACAAGTAAGCGTCTGGTGTAAAGTGGCAAACGGCATCTCGCTGTGGAAACTTTCAACAACGGCCAAAATTATAGTATGTTAAAATAATACAAAACCTATTTTTATTTTAACAGAAGATGCTGGCTACGTATCGTCAAAAAGTACCGTTTAAAACTACGTACTACAAAACTCGACTAAAACAAATATACTCGTAAATAAATGCATGGAATTATGATAGAAAACTCACCATTATCATATATGACGCGAAATGTGTCAGCGTGCAGATGTCCAAAGAACTGCCCAGCGATGATACGCGCATGCCGTCGAACGGTGCGCAGGAACTTGGCATTCGCGTCGGAAGACGTATCGTATGGATGTCTGGAGTCTGAACCGGGTGCGGCGTGGCCCACGATGTACACCTGACGATGAAAAGAACAATACAATTTTATTACTGTCAATGGGTAACGTCGTCTCTCTATTTTTTAAATCAAAGAGTACATATTATACTATTCGAGAATATTTGACGGACAAATTGTGATGGGACTATTATCTAATTAATGTGATGAAATTTATTTTAAAAATGTAATTATTATAATATATTTAGTAAATTAAACTGTTATGTATTTGTACCAGTTAAACGGCGAAACATGGCCGATCTAAACTAGATATTAAGACCTGTCTGTTCCTATACCTATGTTTCGAAATAATAAATTTATTGTAATTATATTGTACCTTTTTATACCATTATAGTGGCCTACAAGCATACTGCCCACCTGTTGGTAAGCGGTTACCAAAGCGTATAGACGCTTGTAACATCAGAAGTGTATCACTCCCGCGTTGCTGACCGTGAGAGATAATGACGAAAATCTCATGTGCCTAGCATTTCATCTAAATTTTAGCAAATTTTTATTATAACGCAAGCCATTAAGGGTCAAGTCCGAGAATTTTTCAAGGAAAAGTTAAATTAATAGTTAATTCGGTAAAGAAAAATACCAGATTTTATCGCGTCTTTCTTAGTTCAAGAAGTAGAGATTCAACAATAAAACTGTAGTTTCAGTCTGACAACAAAGCCGTAAATTATACTCTACTGCCAGTAAAAAATATTAATAAAATCATTCGAGTACGTTAAAAACAACGACAAATATTTTTTCTCAATATACTTTTCGCTAATAATTTCTCAAGAGGGTTGAGCTCCAACTTGTTTGTGTATTTTGAGCTTTTACTTTGTTTCTGTGAAAATATAGAGCGCTGTTTTAAGGGGTTCCGAAGCCAATGGCTAATGTTATTTTCGCCCATTATATATTTTTAAACTTGAGTCCAAAAAGTTATTATCAAAGTATAATGAAAGCATTTGATAAAAACTACCATAAAATAATAATATTTGAAGGATTTCAAATGATAGCTACGAGTTACGAGGCCACTTCGGTACGCTAACATAGCGTATCGAATAATTATTATTATACGATTAACTCTGCTCATTTTTATTTGCAGTGTAGGATGGCTCCTCACACGATGGACTGATGTAAAGCGGGATGTCGGTGTGTGGAGATGGCCGAAGATCGTTCGTCATGAGATCTCTTTGAGGGAGACATATGTCTAGCAGTTGACTACTGTTTTTGATGATGATGCTGATCTTATTACATTCACGTGATGCACGTGTTCAAAATGAATACATTATTCATAAAAAAGTATATATAAATAGTGCATCAGTTATGTGATCCCTTAACACATAAAGGTCTGCTTACTTTAGGGCTAGATGAATCTGTGTGAAAATATCCAACATTATTATTATTATAACTACTTTTAAGATAGTACCTACATGTATAATAACGTCTGTTGTAGTCAATAAATAATTTCAATTTCAATTTCACGTCCTAACATGATAGTAGAAAAAAATGGTTAAATGTTTATATTTATAAAGGCAAAGAACCAGAGACACGACCACGGCAAAAATTTTACTTGGTTTGATTATAATTAAGTAGGTATATATCGTCAGCAACGAAGTTTATAACTATATTTTATGTGAAAACTATTAATCTAGTACTAAAACTAGTATTTGCGTGGGTATTTACAGTATTACACGTTTCATTCGGTAAAGCCACGTTGAGCGCCAGATTAAGTAAATATTGCCAAAACTATGAAAAATCTAGTAATAACTGATAAACAACAAGAAAAACTACAGGAAACTTCCAAGTAGGTTACTGTAGTTACTCAGTCTTTCTGTCAGTAAGTAGTCGGTACAAAAAACGGCAAAACTGCTCAATACACATAAAACACAGCCTCGCATCGTGAGCGCTTCGTTATTCCATACTGTATGGGGAAATTCAATTTGTTCCCTCGGCTGCTATTCCACTCAAAGCCGGGCTTTAAGGGCAATTTATATTTTTGCTTAGGCATATTCAAAACATATTCTGAGCTTATAAAACACGATACTTGCAAACACGAAAAGACTCCAATGTAATAAAAAAAATATTGTTTACGAAAAAGTAGTATAATTCTATCAAATTAAAAGATTTTTGACTTTATAGCGAGTTTTGATACGATTTTCACAACAATGTATTAATCATCAACAGCTTATATACGTCTACCGCTGAGCATGGGCCTTCCCCAGAGTATACCATAACGCTTGATCCTGAGCCAACTCTATCCACCGACTTCACGCAACCTTTAAAAATGTCATCGGTCTACTGGGTCAATTTATTTTAATGTTAAAACATAATTATCGTCATTATCTCAGCCTAGAATTACCAACTGCTGGGTAAAAGGCCTCCTTCCTTTTTTGCTAGCCCGGTCTATCCTGTTCGCCGCCCATCCAGCTGTTTCCTGCGACTGTAACAATCTTTAAAATCCATCCCGCTTTGAACAACCTAGTTTTCTTCAAAAAATTCGTTCATTACTCGGCCATGGCTTTATTTCAGGCCGAGTGTTTTGTCCAACACCAATAATTATTGAGACTTTCGTCGAAATCGCAGTCTACATAATTAAAAGTTGTCTCAAACTTTGATTAAAGAGTCGGTCTAGACGTCTTTATTTCATTTATTTTAGCTCGCAAAACATACTATTGAACTAAGAACGTTGTTTAAGTTGCCAACAATTACAAAAAAATATGATAGTCTGTTGTTACAGAAGAACAAACAGAGTTTTTTTTTAATACACAATTTTAAATCCCACACGTGCTTACTATCATGTATTTCAGAGCATCCTATTGATTTGAGGCGATAAAACTTACCTAAGAACCATCCTTATATAAACCGATTCCAATCAAATTTCAACAAATAAACACGTTTTTACTAATGACCCGGGTACGTTTTAGTTTCTACTTATGTTTTTGTGTAAAAGTATAGTATTACAATATTTGTGGTATGAGTAAGTACTGTATGTTTGTATGGTTAGATTATTTATTGATCGTTTCAGTCAAAGCTCAAAGCCAAACGCTTTTATCTGAAAGCAATCTACGCCACGTAGATTTAATAAATAGTAGGCCAAGAACCTCTAAGAAATCTCATTAAATTAAAGAGAAATATTTTAGTTTTCCAATCAGCTTACATATAATACAAACCTAAATTATTTTAAGTAAAATGTGAAATCAAATTGCTATTGTTACGAAACAACCGCACCAGAATAGGTGTAAATTATGTTCTTTATGTACAGTATGATAGGTATTTCCGGTTCAACAATAAGAAATCATACAATAGGCATGCTATATTTCACCGTTAGGAATGGTAACGCGGCTTTGTCATAAAATGGTGATGGCAGTAGGTAATATTCGCATTTGGAATACTAAGATCTAAGTTGGCCTTAATTCCTCTGTAAATTACATTGAAATGATTTTATGTCACAAACGTTTTGCACAGACTTTTATTTGCTTATGGTTTTCATTCCTTAATACTTTGACTAATGGTCTGAGTTGATCAAAAAAGCTCTTGATAAAGCATAATAAGCAAAGATAAAATTTTATTATTTTACTGGTAATGTATGTAATGTGTCTGTTGAGTGTTAAAAACTATCACCATCACATGGTGGTCAGTGGTAGGCGGAGGTCCACGAAATCGAGTTTAATATATTTTTTATTATGGAAATATAAGAAAACGTTCGAATACAAATGAATTAAATTATTCCAGCAATACTCAGCACAATTTCTCTAATTTGGTAGAGAAAATATCTACTCAAGCACATTATTGTTATTTTAAAGATACGATCTCAGGCAGCACCTAAATCATAGACCCTTGTCAAACTCATAATATCTGAACAAGATTTATATTATTAATGATCAGTATTAGTTATTCAAATTCAGCGGTTGGCTGTTAGCCGAATATACCGGGTGTAACAAGATTAGTGCTGAAAACTGAAGATGCAGTTACCCCTATAATAGGCTCTAATAGGTGGAAACAATATATCACTTTATTCCATAGGATACAAGTAGTAGAAGAGCTTCTTGTGAATAAACTAGTCCGGAGAAGTACTGCCACAATAGCTATTTCTGCCACTAAGCAGCAATGTTCGCATTGCTTTGCTCCAGTATGAAGGGTATGGGTGCGATGAAAATACGAGTGCATGACATTCCTGACTATTATCTCTCCGGGTCGGCAACGCGCGAATGATACTTTTGGTGTTACAATCGTCCATAGACAACGGTAAAAGCTTACCAACAGGTGAACAGCTTGTTTACCACTTTAGTGAAATAATAATAAATTTATTTATTTCTAGCTATTTATATAAAAAAAACCTAGTATTTTAATACCAGGAATTATGTGGGAGATTACGTTGATCTCAATAAATCCGAATTTAACCAAAATATTTTAACATTCATTCAAAATCCTGATTTGAAAGCATGAAACATTGCTAAATCCTATAATTTATTTTGAAAATTGTTCTAGATTGTGATCTGAACGATATCAGTTTCAGATTTCGAGAGCCTTTTTACACCCTGTATAAGGAACAAATTAATAATTATATCATAACCAAACTTGTTTTACCGTACCGTTCTCAAGTTGAAACAAGTTTATTTTATTATGTGTTAATGTTATGGTTTGAACTCAGAACGTAATGTAATGAAACTTTAAGGACTAAAAATTCAGGGCTGAGCAGATCTTTATTTTTAAACAAATTTCTGTATACGCCTAGTGAATAAAAACTTTAAAATACTATATTTTTATACTAGTATATATTTCAATATAGTCAATTGATTCAGTAGAAAAAAAGAATACGATCATCGGTTGCCCCTACGAAGAAATTAGAAGAAAATGAAGACCTAAATCTCTGAAGACTCTCGGAAATGAGTCAACACAAGTCGGTGCTTTCACCGATAGAACGGTACATAAACATTTCCTGTTTAGAATACAAATAGCCATAAGAGACTGCAGACCAATACCCTGTACATAAATTGTCCTATTCAATGTGTAATTACGACCGCCTTGACTTTCTGTAAAACCCAAATGCCGCCTGTGTTTAACTTTACATTTGTTACAAAATAATTTGTCAAAAATTCCTGGTAATACTTTTAAAAATTACTTTAGAGAAGCGATTAGATTAACGAGTTTATAATATGCAATTTATTAGGGTGGGGAAGTACCGGGCGCCGGACGTCGGACTTCCCGCCCCGGTTCCGGTGCTGTAGTTATGACTCGGTGTACGCGCCCGCTTTTTACAGGGTTGTCATATAATGCTATGCATAATTCCACAGACTAGATTTCGTTGTCACAGCGCGTAGCGGGAACCAATAAAATACTCTGTATCTTTTGTCTCTAAAGAAAGAAAAGTAAAATGTTGGTTTGCATGTTTTAGAGGAAACAGGAACAGCATTTTTTAAGGCAACTGTGGCAGCTGATTCCTTCATAATAATTAACTGGGTGAGGCTGAGAGAAGTTTCATAATCGAATACAGCAACAAGTACGCATTTGTCCATTCAAAACGAAAAAAATGTATTTTCCTGAATGAACATTAATTTATCTTGTTGTTTCGTGTACGAAACAATCAGACGATAAAACATGATGTTCATTTTTTTAATATACTTTTCAACTTTTTCGATAATTTGTTTTATAGTGAGGTAAAACACACTCAACATAATTATTTTGTAATTAAAACTTTGACAGAGTAAAGTCAGTAAAACTACAAAGCACACTAAAATAAATTGTAGCCCGCCAACCGAGATCGTAGCTAGTGCATGATTGTATTGAAAAATAAAACTAAGCGTTACCGTTATGCAGTGTCGTCGTTGTCAGCCCTGTGAGTTATTCAAACGAGCATAGTTTGAATACTGATACTTTAGCGATAGTCGCTTGTGTTTTCGTTGGCGGTATTTCATTGCACAACACTATCGTGTTTCTATGCAAAACGATACTGTAAGATAAAATTCCACAAATACCTGAATTGCGACATAACTTTGCAGAGACAAACAAAGTTACAGAGGGGGTTTATCGATCGGTGTAAAATTAGTTTCTAGGGTTCGATATCCAAAGGATGCGATTGCAACGGGACTCTATTACTTAACTGACGCCGTCCATCTATCTATCTGGCTATCATAAGACTTACACACAGAAAAACAAAGATAAGTGCAAAAAATAGCGGTGCTATTCCGATCTGTACATCTAATTTGGAACCCTCACCAGGTACTCTGGCAATCGGAAAATAAATAGTACCATTTCCTTGTAAGCAGTACATTTTAGATTTGTTCCGTTCTCCCTACTAATAAGAAGAAGATATTGCCGATTTGGGCAATAACCCCATTGAAATCAATCAAGCCGTACCTTCTGACTCAAAATCTTGCGGGTGCAGAAACCACAGAAAAGTAAAGTACTTAGAATGGGTATGGCGTGGTGTGCTTGACTATCAGCTAATAGTCAAGCACACCACGCCATAGTAACTTGCGCTACAATGCGTCTAAACACGCGTCAACGCTCATCACTCAGCGCTATTCATTACATCCGTGCTGAGCTAAACAAAAACGTGTCTAAACAGCAAAATAAGTATTTATGTTTGTAGGTATTACCTGCCTGTGAAAAATAGCACTCACCATCTCTTTGTTAGCAGTGGCCTTGTCGAGAACCGCATCGAGCCATTCCCACTGTCGCCGTGCCGGCGCCAAGCTCGACTCCCGCACGCTGAATAGATTCGTGTTCAGAGCCACTATTCGCAGCTTGCTCTGTTTCTGCTCGATGGTGTAGTAACCACCTGCAAAATTTTTAATAATTGTAATTTACTGCTGCCTGGGGGGAAACCTTTGCCCTGTAGTGGAATCAAACAGGCAGAAATAAAATAAACTACAGCTTGGACCTGTGTCGAAAACACATAATCGTAATTACGCTTGTTTGCTTCAGCAATAGAGAAGTCGTTAATTTAAGTAGATAAGCGAAAATAAAAGAAGAAAGAATGGAAAACAAAGGACGTATACGCTCGTTATTGTTATCTACTTAGCACGATACGGGAATCAACATTAAAGACACTAGGAAAAAATTAAAAGATCGATCCTTAGCCTGCTTTTATAGCTCATACCCAGGGCGTTGATAGGCCTACCAAATAAGTGGGTAGCATAGAAAAGACTTCATTGATTTACTCATTCATTCGTCATTCCTACGTTATGTATGTGACCAAGGGTGGTCCTGACAAGGTTTTCGTGGTCGTCATCAATGTTGATTAAACCAAGTGGTGAAAGGATTCAGTTCTCACACGATTTTTTATGGTTTTTTTCTATAAGTACTGCTTGACTTTTTTTGTGCGAAAGTAATGCTAAATCAATGGCAATAAAACAAAGGAAATGAATTTGTTGTATTAAGTAACAATATCTGTAGATTATTCAATGTATTGGTTCCTAAAAGGGTATGTATGCTTATAAAAATCTCAGAAGCAGTCATGTAATTTTTTTAAGAATTCTTGGTTTTTGTTCTGTTTACAAATCGTTAAATAAACTACAAAGAAGTGTACATTAAAATACTATATTTTGAGATGTAAACTATTTTGGACATGTCATTGTCTCATCTATAAGAATATCCTAAGTTATACATTCTTAAGACTGTATCTGTAGTTTCTGGCTTACTTGAGTATGATAATACGTAGGTATTATGCTGCGTAGTATGTAAATAATTATGTAGGTAAAAATAGTGTTTTCATAGTATGTGGTACACCACTTACAACCCCTTGTAATATTACGTACTGTCCGTTCCATCCAAAGGTTGTCTTGTACAGATAATTAGCGATACGACCGCCCATTGTACAACATTGTCAAAGTTTGTACTATTTATTTAAGCTGAAATATTTGATAGTTTAGGATAGATAGATTTTATTGCCACAATGGTTCTTGAAGTTATAGAGAAAAACGGCATTTAAATCGAATAAACCGTTTCACATATAAATGGTAAACACAATAGACAACCAACCTCTTACCGGAAACGCAAATGATTACGAGATTGCCGTGGGTAAAAATAAAAAATAACTGCAATGTATTGCCCGCATTTCGGTAAACAGTTGCGGTCAATGCTTTAGCAACATTATGATCGTTTTGTTGCAAACTTTATTAATTAAGATAGGTATATTATTATAAATTGTGGGTAATTAGTTGGTAGAATTGTTGCTGCACTATAAGATAATATGTATAACTTGAAAAGATTAATTGTATACTCATGAACGAATAAAACAATATAATTTATTGTATTTGTATATAGCTTAATATATAATGGGCGGTCGTATCGCTAATTATAAATAGTCTTATCACTCAAGATGCATTTTTAGGGTTTCGTACCTCAAAAGGAAAAACGGAACCCTTATATGATAACTTCGTTGTCCGTCCGTCTGTCTGTCCGTCTGACTGTCTGTCAAGACCCTTTATTTCAGGAACGTATGGAGTTATCAAGTTGAAAATTATATCAAATACGTAGATAAAAAGGCCCCTTGGAGTTTTTAAGGAAATTAAGTTTCTAAGATAACACAATAAAAAAATACGGCTATAAATAAATCAAAACCTATAGGATACTTCCCGTTGATCTAGAATCATGAAATTCGGCAAGAAGCAAGATCTCATTGCACAACTAAAGGGGAAAAAAATGATAAATTGTAGTTTTATCACATAAAAATATATTTTTTTGCGATTACAAACTGACTATTGCAATTGGAGATTGACCGTGACGTATATCGATGTATGGGAGAACATTTTTTTTTACTACAAAGTTAAGTTTTTGTTTCAATCAGACTATATTTCGTTAGAGCAATGTTTAGTTCTTTCATAGTTTATTAACTCGAGTAATTTTAATGATTTTGGTGAACATACAAGCTTGTACGGAAGCCTTCATGCGCGAGCTAGACTCGCACTTGTCCGGGTTTTTTCATATTTCTTTAGCTTCAACATCAGGTCAGAATGCACTGTTTCAGTTTTTGGGGTCTGCACTTACCATATTTAAAGGTCTGCAACGCCTCGAGTGGAAGCCAATGCATCCACAGGTTAGTGAGGCTCTCAGAAGGCGCGGGGTCCAGGTGCCCCAGCACAGGAAATACAAAGTGCGAGCTGAAGGTCCTGCTCAGTAGGTCTGTCATGTTTCTGATGGCTTGGTACTTGTCTTCCTCGCTTCCCGTATACCGGGCTGTAAGGATGTCACTGGAAAATAGACTTAAATTAGCTTTTCCAATTTATCAATAGGCTTTACTATA
The DNA here is from genome assembly GCA_958496245.1 of Perizoma flavofasciatum. Taxonomy (NCBI): domain Eukaryota; kingdom Metazoa; phylum Arthropoda; class Insecta; order Lepidoptera; family Geometridae; genus Perizoma; species Perizoma flavofasciatum. Next base: position 10,650,332 of record OY292419.1, on the reverse strand, counting down.
TCTCCTTAATTTTAAGACAAAGAATCTTGAAAACAGTTAGAATTCATCTCATGGAATTTGTATTCCATCTATCCTGTCTTGTACTAGTCTGTACTTATAGACATGTAGTTAGGCGTGTACTTCTAAAATATCATCAATATATATAAAACTGTTCCGTTGCTTACTGGCGGATCAACGCACAGCCTAAACCATAAGGCCTATAAGCATGAAACTTGGAGGATGTATACCTCTTTTGGTGAAGGGTAGCAATAAGAAAGGAATTTGGAAAATTCTACCCCTAAGGGGGTGAAAAGAGCTGAAAACCTTTGTATGAAAAATCGTATTCCTTGAACTTACAGTCTTGAAACTTCACATAAATATTTTTCAATCCAAATGATAAAAAACCTAATATAATTATCTCCTCAAACTAACCCTGTAAGAGGTTGTAGAGGGTATACAAGTTTGTATGGGAACTTTTAACGAGTCCTATTTGTTTGAAACTCGGTATAAATATTATTCAGTACAAATGATAAAAGACAAATGCATAATTTTTCTAAACTACCCCTCAGTGTATTCTGCCTGGTACAGCCTTTAACGGTGCAAGGCATGCAATTATTTTTGATGCACCTATCAATTATCTATCCTACGCGAGTAAAACCGCGGCCATCGGCTAGTTTCAAATAAAAGTGATATTCCACCACCATCATCAAAAGCCTGTAGAAGTGTAGAAGACCACTGTGCTGGGCTTAGGCTTACCACATATGAAATACTAGAGGTATATTCGGTCACCTCCATCCACAGTTATTCCGCAACCTTTAAGATTTTATGGATCTACCGGGTAAGGGGCCTTTCGACATTATCTTAGTCTTTTCGTATGTTTATTCAGATAGGCGTGTAAGCAAAAGCCGTCTTGATAACTGGTGAGCAGTTATGAATAACTGTTAGAATTTTTGGTGGCTTTCAACTTACCCTGTCCACAACACAAATTCGACATTCTCGGAATGTCGCGTGCGCATGTACCGCGCTGCAGACTCTATCAGCTCAAGGGAGCTGTCACAAGAATAGTCTCCATATCTGCCGAGCGCTCTGTGATGTCCGGAGCTGCCTCTCTCGTCTGCTCTTCTACAATCTGGACAACAAACAATAACATTTTGACGCTTAACGTTTGCACTGTAAGTAATATTGTATTCTGTAAACATTACAAAACAAACCCTGACTGAAAAATGGACGAACTTTCATGTTGTAAAACGGGAACTTTCACGTACCATACTATTCATATGGTAAAAACGGGAATTTTCACATATCGCACTATCGGTGAAGATACCGACTAAGTTTGAGTGATCACGACGCTCTCCCTCCCCGTCGCGTCATGCACTCACTTAGTTTTTGGAATAAAATGTACCACTGTAGCATCACTATTTGATTAAACGCAAGCAACGACAACGTTCGTTCATCATCGGGATCACTCGTGCGTCGTCGGCACACAGCGACGCCATCTTGGCGCCGCTCGACTATATAAGGCCTCGGCGACCGACGGACATAGAGCAGTCTGCGCTAGCGCTCCGCCGCATCCAGTTTCGTGGAACGGTGGTCACTAGTACAGGCGCGTCCCCCCTATCCTCACCTACGGTTGCATCCTAACGCTGCTTCGTATCGCATCTCGCGTCACGAACTCGTCGGGAACAACGTACCAACAATCCTATCTACTTCAGGAAACCTACCCACGCTACAAACTGGCGCCCAACGTGGGGCTATAAAAAAGCTAGCCCATGAGCAAAATCAATGAGAGTGAAGAATGAATCTGTCAGTGGAAATCTCTGACGAAGATGCCATCAAGAGCGTCCTACTGATTCTCAAAGAGCAGTTTGCGCTAGTGCTCCGCCGCATCCAGTACCGTGGAACCGTGGTCCTACTAGCTTGCACTGCAAAGGTCGCATCCTTACGCTGCTTCGTGTCGCACCCTGCTTCACGAACTCGCCGGGAACGTACCTACTTAGTTGATTAACGTACCTACGTATTTGATTAACGTACCTACTTAGTTGATTAACGTACCTACCTAAATACCTACGCATCTAAGTCACAAACTGGCTCAGAACGTGGTACCGATGGAACTTTGAACTACTAGAAGAAGACGATGAATCTCTAACATACTCGCCACATCAGCATGAGAACGAGCATCCAGGATATGGAACTCTGAATGCCTTAAGGAGAATCACCGGATAAACAGAAGACGCTTCCACCAGGAGTGTGTGCGTCTACTAGGTCTACAGAGAAGTTTATGTAGACCCATGAGGATAGTTTCCCTCAGAGCACAAGCTGATGACAGCCATCCGCACATCATTTGAACGGAAGCTAATTTACTCAGCGTAACTTCCGAGCAGGGGGAGGGCGTATCAAATACCCTCCTGATTACCTAGCTTACACCGATACCGAAGCCTTGCCGAACCAAGCGACAGCATCAGAGAAGGGACATCAACTTTCAACTCCCTTTTCTAGCCACGAGATGGAAGATCAAACAGAAGAACTGTCATGGACAGCGTGAACATTCATATATCAGATCAGTTACAGCATTTATCCTGTCTTTCTCGTCGGGACGACTTCGTAGACAGAGGGGGAGACTGTAGCATCACTATTTGATTAAACGCAAGCAACGACAACGTTCGTTCATCATCGGGATCACTCGTGCGTCGTCGGCACACAGCGACGCCATCTTGGCGCCGCTCGACTATATAAGGCCTCGGCGACCGACGGACATAGACCAGTCTGCGCTAGCGCTCCGCCGCATCCAGTTTCGTGGAACGGTGGTCACTAGTACAGGCGCGTCCCCCCTATCCTCACCTACGGTTGCATCCTAACGCTGCTTCGTATCGCATCTCGCGTCACGAACTCGTCGGGAACAACGTACCAACAATCCTATCTACTTCAGGAAACCTACCCACGCTACACCATACTATTGTTTTTTTTACAATACGAATGATCTAATTCACGATCGTTTTTTTGGAATAAAATCAATGGTGATTTTCCTCACTATTGTATCCCTCATGATGGACATCCTCGGATACATACTCAGTACGTAGATTTTTTAAGTGGTAATACCAAGTAAGGGGTAGTCAGAGGCAGTGTCAAGCATTATATTTGGCACATGCCCGCGTTTTTGCAAGTAGTCAGCATACCACGTAACAGGTTGCAAGCCTATTGCCGCTTTTTGGTATACTAACTGATGGACATGCCTTGGAATTTTTGATTTTAGCGGATGCCGGTTTCTTTATGATGTATTTCTTTAACGTTTTGAGTACATACGTTGTACATAAACAAAAGCAAAACTTTAGATCTGGATCTTCCCACACTGAATAAATTTATTATGAAGAGCAAAGGATGCGAAATACTTACGAGAGCAACAGCTGATGATGCGCATGCTATGTCAACGTACAAAGTTATTTAATAAATAATGGTCAGTCTGTAGTTACCAGAAACTCCGACATCATAGTTTGACACTAGCTCAAACGAAACGACGAGTTAACAGGTTTCGGTTCTGTTTTGAATAGATAATTTGCTGCGCTTCGTAATATTTACAGCATGACTTTGTAAACTGATGGCACCAAATCAATTAAACGAGGCAAATAATTGGACAAGAAGAGCATGACTAATGTATGGAATTTATATGAATCTATGAATTATAGACAAAACAGGATCATTGAAATTGCGCATATTTCACTCTAGCAAAGTGTTTTCAAATGTAGTGAATCGGATTCAATTGGTTGAAACAAATGTGATTTAATGCTCAATGTTGTTTTCAGTAATTTTGCAATACAATTTGTTAGATGGTTTTGTAAATAATTTTGCTATATTTGGAGAGTACTAAATTGTATAGGGGCTACAATCCTCGACGCTCAATCCAAAGGTAATCGGTTCGTATCCGTTGTGCACTATTGGTTTTTAATCACAAATAATGTATGTGTAAATTTTTCAAATCAATGCATATATAATGCTAGTGCTCTCAAGCGGTGAAAAAAATATCTTGAGGAAACTGACATTAATTACATGCATTTAAAGAGCTTTTACGATTTTATTCCAATTTATTTATTTATTAGACTGAGTGGGTATAATCAACACTAATCTATACTAATAATAAAATGAAGAGTATGTTTTTTTGTTTGAACGTGCTAATCTCTGTAACTACCAGTTTGATTTGGAAAAATATTTTTTCATTTGGTACCCCAATTAATGAGAAAAGTTTCAGAGATTAGCACGTTCAAACAAAAAAACATATTCTTCAGATTTATTATTAGTATAGATAAGTATTGATAGGTTATTTACCCTTAGGAGCCGAGAAATATAAGTAATAGCGCTGAAGTGTGATACGGCGCGGTGGGCTGGGGGCCGAGAGCGGCCATTGCACAGCTAGTTTTTTATAGTTAGTGATACCACGGTACTCAAAGTTCCTTATACCCACGGTACGTGAGTACTGTGGGTATTAGGAATCCTAGTGTGGGATCAGAAGTGTGTTTGGGTCTATTGGATGATTTAAAAAAGAACAATGTTTTAAAATCTATGTTGGTCTAGAGACACTAGGTGTTCTTATTCTTAGAAACAAAAGTGTAGAACAATAACATGAGCAATACAATAATGACCTCTGTGGCGCAGTGAGCGAAAGTCTGCCTGAGACGCAGAAGGTTGCTCGTGGGTTCGATTCCGGAAGCGGGACAAATGTTTGTATGATATGCAGATATTTGTCTCGGATCTGGCTATTTTCTATGTATAATATGTAAATATTTACAAGAAAAAAAAGTATATAAGTAGTATACCAGTCATGACGTTCCCATAATACAAGCTCTGCTTAGTTTGGAGCTAAACGATGCTGTGTGGAAAATGTCCAGTATTCATTCTAATATTATCGTAGTCACACCTCCTATCGTAGAATCATTGTCAATCCTTTCATCACTGATTCTTTTATCATCGGTCACTAAGTCCTTTTCAAGCTTTTTATATCTCATGCCGGACGCAGGCTGACTCAAAAAAAAAACAGTGACACGCTGAAGAAGAAGAAGACACCACTTGAATCTAAGACTGAATAGACAGTAATTCCAGACTGAAAAGTACTAATCATTTTATACCTACGTCTTCTAGTGTCGCCTTGTGATGTGTAGAGTGGGTCATAGTGAAAATCCGTAATGTGCCAGAAATATCCTGAAACAAAAATAACACTGTGGTAACAGTTAGGATATGAGGTTCGAGGATTTTATTAACCGGCGTAGGTTAATAAAATACGAGGTTATATAATTGCCTTGTTTTTACAAGCTTTTATTTAACTTGCAATGTTTGTATGTTAGTTTGTTTGTTTAGGTCAAATCTTGCAAGCTAAATTAGAACCACTTCCTGTTATCCTACGAAGTTGAATCTTTACATGTTGGTTCAGTACCGATGACAAGTTTTTATGGTAAGCATGACCTGAATCTACATCCAGGATTAGCTCCAAATAAAGGAACTCCTCAACGGTCAACAACACATACACGAAATTTTGTGTACGCATTTTATTATGCTGGTTTTAAGTTTTACCATGACATGGTTCCTGTAGTCAAGAACTGTAGTTTTTTTACTATTAATTACTTTAAATCTATGTCAGTTTCTGTCTAATGTTTAAGTGAGAAAAGTGATTCAAATGCTCTTCAAAACTATTGATAGGTTTACTTTTGCAAAATTTTCAAACCAACATATTTTCCATCATCTGCTGCAGCCCCCTTAGTGATTTATGGTGATAAAATCTACTTAAGATACAGTCATACAAATTGATCGGAAAAAAATCTACATTTTAATCAGATAAATCATAAATTATTATTGAAAGAAAACTCGAAGGTAAATGGTGACATATATAAACAAACAAACCGTCTCTTATGACAATAGCATATAATATACTAGCTCTTTACGTCACGGGTAAAAATAATGTTAGTAAAACTTCTTTGCCTAGAGGCAAATAATACGATTCAGCACTAAAAATTAAGGTAGAGTTGAAAAGAGATGGCGCTCTATAAGTAATTTATAAAGTTAGTATATCTAACGGTAAGCTTTTTAGTTTAGACGAGCAATATCCATTATAGAGGCATTTTGGTGTGATTAGTCCACGTTGATTCAAAGGTATATTCACTAAAATTGATTAATCAATTTGGATCAGTCACAAAGTTAGTGTAATAGTATTATTTGTTGTGGTGACAACCCATAATCATAATTATCATGCAATGGCTATTACTTTTTTGATGACAACTTTGAAAAAACAACGCATTGGGCACTGACTACATTAATGTAATTAACCTAATTTTTTAACTGTATTTTTTATGCTTATGACAAAATGTCAGTACAAACAACACAAATAGAATTAAACAATCGATAGGAGTAATCCGGTTTAGCATGACCTTGGTAAGGATCTTGCAGCTTTCGACATTCGAATTAATGACCCGGGAGGCAACAGGGAGATAGAAAAGCAAACTGCGAAAAAGATTTAGGTTAGTAGCGGATTTATCATGACGGAAACTTAGAAATAACACAATCATTCAGTAAGATTTAGCTTGGTGGTTTACCCACAGATCTCCTCCGGGATCTGTGGGCTCCCCCATTACATTTTAGTATATTTTGCCCTTACTAAGACTTTTGATTTTACAGCGATTTCAGATTGTTTTCACACTTCAAGATACCTTTTTTTCAACAATTAGCTGTTTTCTAGTTTATCATGATAAAACAATTCTTTATAAGCCGTTTATACGTTTGAGTTCGGAGGTTGTCTTTGAGGTTGATTTTTTGTTAGCATTTCTTCCATTGAATATAAAACGGAAAACTGCATTACCGATTGTCATGCAGTTTTTTGTAATTATTTTGGCAAGAAAGGTTTTAACGTCACACGTCACTAGGAGTGCTGCGATACGTGATGAAACGTAATTTTTTAGAAAACTTTGACTTTAAATCACTCGTATAAAGCAAGTCCTGAAGAAAAAAATATACTTAATATAAAAATCTCAATAAAAGACCTTCAGTAAAAACGTATTCATCCAATAGTTTTTCGCTCTGATAAATCTAACATAGAAAAAGTGATCTGTGAACTTCGCTAAAGGTCTAGTAATGGTCGGAGCTGAAACCCGACTTACGTTATCAGATTATTTCATAGGTGAAGCGGATAGCGATAAAATAAACGAAGCTTAGAACTTTGTCCATTTTTTACTTGGAATTTTATCCAACTTTACCTTTCACATCACACGGCATACCTACACTTATCGCAACCTTCATACGTTTCTTACATTTTGAATTATGACGGCATTTTTCCGTATCATGGGTAAAATACGCAAGGAGCTTTTGCGTTTGGGGTAAGAGGTTACTATACTTTGTCTGTTACCAGTTTTCTCCAAAATGGCTGTACCGATTGTAATGCGGACATCAAGAGTAGATACAATGCACTAGAGGGTGCTGCAATAGATGATGTATTGGGAAATGGCGCAACCGATTGTCGTGTTTTAATCGTCACTGCAGCATATAATGCTGAAATTATATGCTTATATGCTGACTGTATAATGAAATACACGCCAGGTTTTAATAAGACTTTGGAAAAATTACATGTTTTCTTGATATTTCTGGCTTCTAGGCCTATAGTATGGCAGTTGCATATATAAATCAGCAGTATGATGATAAAGATGCCTATAGGGAGGCCTCAGTCAGAAAGTTTCCATTGTTTGATGACATCATTGGATGTGAGGCTAGAACATTTTACCGAATAGTAGTATTGAGTATAATTAGCATATAATAAAATCAAAATGATTATGATTATGTGCGTAGTGCACGGCGCGACGCGGAAGGAGAAAGTCGCAACCACTCACCCTGATGAAGACTCTCGGAATGAGTCGAAACTTAGTCGGTACCTTCACCGATAGTGCAGTACGTGAAAATTCCCGTTTTTACAATATGAAAAATCAAAATGATCAGTTACCTATTAATTAATTTACTGAACTAATGCGTGTTACGAGTATTTAAATTTAATTGTATTCATTCTATTCGATAGTGGTAGTCAAATTTTGTAATAGTTTCATGAAAAGGTTTAGAATGAAACTTGTCAACGAAAAAGGTTTCCATTATTTGGATTAAACCTAATCTTTAAAAGTGGACGGTTATTCAAAGGTTCTGGTCTGTACTCTGTACAACTTGTAAATTGTAACACAGATATTATAATACTACCTATATGAATGAATGATGAATGAACTTTACGTAATGAACTTTCTCATATTTTGGAGATCGTTCACTCGCACGCGCTAATCCAGTGTTCTAAAAATACGGAAAACGTGTTATTATTACATTTTGCATAATCGGATGTCGTGCGCCACAAATGCGGGTGTTTTTCTCATATTTTGGCAGGGCGGATGTCGTTAGTGCAAAGAGGTTACGTATGCTAAAAAAATATGAAATTGCGTTTACTGGTATCCTATCAACACAGAATTAATTAACTTCCATTAACTGTTTAATCAATTTTTTAGGTTAGTATGTAATCTAACTACGTATGCGGTCAAACCACATGGCCAGAGCCGTTCCTAACCAACACAGACTAAAATTTATGTATGTATGTAGTTTAGGAGGTTTTTGTGTCTTTTAAGCAAATTTAAATAATTAACAGCTAGCTGAATATAACTGTGTACCTTAAACTAATAAGATTGAGGTTACCAAACATAGGAACTATCGCTAGAGGAACTTCAACAATTACTTTCTAGTAATTATTCCTACGTCAGGCGTGGCACTTCACATCGTGACAAAAACTCTGATTAATAGTACCGGCTCAGCTGACGAACATTGCTTACTTAAGATTGTGGAATTAAATGCGTACCATACCTACTAGAACGGACTATCGAACATAAAAAATAAATAGGGGCCGGGATTAAAGATGATGTTTTTAGGCCGAGATGTCCTACTAATATTATAAATGCGAATGTTTGTTGCTAATAATCTCCGTAACGGCAGAGCCAATTTGGATTAAAATCTATTAAAACCTATTGAACCTAACCTATTTAGTGATCTAGAATAACACATACGAATAGGTAGCACGCGGGTGAAGCTGTAAGCAGAGGCTAGTATGTAACAGGCGAATGATACCTCTGGTAAAGCAAGCGCGTACATAGACTACGGTCACCACTACAAATAGGCAGGTAATCTGTTTGCAACTTTAGTTGTATAAAAACCTTTTATTGTATGTGACTGTTACGTATTATGCAAATATTATATTATGTTGTTCAAATTTTTGAAGAAGAAAACATGATTTTCATGGACCTGTAACCTCTCCGTTTTATAAATAGATGAAAAATAGGGCGTTTTTCATTTAAAACATACATCCGTGTATCCCTACGTCGGAGAAAGTTGCCAAATTCAGCTGAATTAAACTCGCGAAATAAATTAGACAGGCGATTTGTATATCCAGCGGATTAAATTGTCTTCATTTATTAGACGCTAGTCGCTACCAACACGAAGTCGTTGAACATGGGTGGCGTTTTAAGGTGCGTGTCAGCGAATTTATTTACCCTCGGCAGAATTAATCATTCAAAAACATCAAAACCGGAACGATAATGAACTTATCATCATCAACAGCCTCTAGTAGTCCACTGTTAGATATAATAAGAGTGCAATGACATCCCTTAAGTTTTCATCGGTTTATCGAGTGATGCCTTCCTAAACTGCGTACTTCAGTTCATGGTCACCATTTAACTTGATTTCTGAAGTCAGACAAATCAATTCCAAAAAAACCGCTTCTCAATTCGAATAGAGATCCCTGGCATAAAGGCAATAAAGACGTGGAACATCAAAAAAAAAATAATCACTTAAATATTCAAACCTCAAATAAGTCAGATTCACAAAGGCCTATAGATATGATTCACCGTTATAGAGGCGATAAAAGGCAACTGGCATTCATTTTAATAAATTCCCGTGAAATATTGTACATCTCAGGGCTTTAAATAATGGTCGCTGGCAGCAGGAATCTTTTGCGTTATAAATCTAATATTATTAATGTTACGATCCTTGAATTCTCTTGACAAGAACGAATGGATCTAACAACGGAACGCTGATTTGATTTGTCAAATTAGTTTCTCTTATGGTGATTATTTCCTTGCTCTTGCTAATATAACAGAGCGATATCGTATACAATAATGCTCAAAATAGATAAAAACTCCTCCTTGTGCTCAAATGTAAGAGCCAGTCATTTGTCTGTTTACATCACTGCGGTTATCCAGCAAAACGAATTGAGAGTTGACATTAAGATTCCTCAAGAATGGATTATAACTTTATTAGCCTCTGCCATGGCTTCGCCTACGTGGTACTCGGATATAAAGTGGCCTATGTGTTATTTTGATGTATAAGCTATATTACGGTAAAGGTTCATCAAAATCCGTTGAAAGAGTAACAAACATCCATCCTCACAAAATTTCGCGTTTATAATATTAAATATTAATATTAGTAGGAAGGATGAGAGTAGGTAACAATACTGAGGGGGGTATATCTGTATAAGCTTTATCTTTCAGATCAATATAATTATCAGAATGGTTATTTTCTATAATATTTAAACGCGAGGTGACGTCGTTGCTATAAAGAAGTAAACTTAGCAAGAACGTGTTGGCTACTGGGCTGTGAAAGAGCCACAGTTTGTCGCCCACCAAATAGCCCAGGTTTGGTGATAAAATGTTTTTTTGACATGTAATATTGTTACAATGTGATATTGACGTACCTAATAGCATATTTAGTATTCTTTACTACAAACGCCGGCTGAGACGTAAGAGGTTTGAGCTTGATTCCCGCTGTGGAACAAATGTTTGGATCTTTTGCAGACATCGCAACAAATTTTGTTGCGGGTTTGGATGTTGTGGTAGGTACAGTACCTACCAGTAACGGTGGTAATAAGGCTTCTGATACCTATGACACAGGGAATCCCTTTGTATGTAACTGTTATATGTAAACAAATATATATTTATAACATTAATACGATTGAGCATCACCCCAAAACACGGTCACGTAAATCCTATCTTAAATTCTTACAACATGTCCGAGTTTCTTAATAATGACTCCATGAGAACGCAATATTAGATCGTCGTTCGTGACACGGGCCGACAGTAAGATGTCAATAATCACTCTAGATTCCTATCTGGGACTCAAATATGAATCAGAATATTTTTCACAAGAAGTGGGGGTTGCATGTAGTTATTATTTACTAGTCTCTGCCCTCGCATCGCCTGCGTGATACCCAGATAAAAAGTAATCTTTGTGTTATTTTAGGTCAGAAACTATTATGTTCCGAATTAATTTCCAAATCGGCTTATAGTTATTACGGAGATTATTAGCAACAAACATCAAATTTAAATATGAGTAGAATAAGATTTAATACTATTAATATTGATATTGATTTAATACAATAGAGAATTTGCTGCTCATTTCGATGATACGCTGTATTAAAATGTAAATATTTTTATTAAAGAAGCTATCGTGAATATGATCATTTATATTGTATAACTGGAATTATCAGATATCGTACTCTCAGTGAAGGCACTGACTAAGTTTCGACTCATTCCGAAAGTCTTCATCGCGATGCGGAGAGTGAGCGATAAATTCTCGTATAACAATACTAATTCATTAGTTTATTCTTTTTTACTGCCCGCAGCGATAGCAGCCCGATACGATGTTGTTCGTCTGTGTGTTTGTTTATTTGTTTGTCAACTGCCATTTGTCTCTGATACGGATTTACCGATTCTAGAGCTTTTACAATACCTTTTTTCCAATAGTTTTATTTAACTTTAAGGGAGGTTTTATTACCGCACTAGGGCGCTGCAAAGTACGATAGAATGAAAAACAGCGTATAAAATTCGTCCTGCAGTTTTTTTTTTTTAAACTATTTGTATTTTGTATCATGTTGACTTCAATAATGGTTCTTAGATAGGTTTTGACGTGGTAAAATATACAGAGGGTGCTAAACTAATATGGAATACACATTGGAGGTTTTTAAAAATAATGAAATTTTGGTTGTTACAAAACAGTTTTGTAAGAAACGTGACACGCTGAAATTTAAAGACGATGGCGCAGTACCTAAGTAAACAAGCTTCTGTTACGTTTTTATTTTGGTAAAACAAAATCTGATAAAGCAATAAAAATCTAGTTAATTTTCCATCCAGCTACGACAATAGCACCGAAAATGTCAGTCAATTTTATTTATTCATCAAAGTAATTTCTTCATCGTCGTCGAAACTTCTATAACGTTATCAGATGAAAATAATTCACAAAAAATACCTCTTTCGACATTTTGAATAGAGATTTAATATGTGCGTAGCGCGTTGCGTGATTCAATAGCCTAGAATCAGCTTTCAACTTTATCGCCGTACATTAAGGTATAGATTTGTTTAGTCAAAATAATGTAGTACTACGTGTGATTTTGTATATTTAAACGATTTCAGTTTTGCATCGTAGTCGTAAGGTCTACATTCGATTGAAAAAGTTAGTATAATAGGTAGGTGTGTAGTACACTCGCCGATTTTAGTTTATTAAATTTAACGAAAAATGGTACTTAGGATATCAAATATTTAAAGTTAAAAGACTCGAAGAGTATAGTTCGAACGAAATTTTACCCAATTATAACCAGAAAACACAGTGTAGGCCCCTGACCCGATGGAACTATAACATCGTAAAGGTTGCGGGAAGTCAGTGGATGGAGAGAGTTCAAGATCGTTTACCATGGCACTCTTTGGGAGAGGCTTTTGCCCAGCAGTGTACTTGTACCGGTTGCTGTTGATGAAGTTGCTGGATCTACTTATATCGCTGACTGTACTACATAATAACCCCGGTGATTGATGAACACGGCTCAGTGCTGGCTTTAGTAGACACCTCGAGCTTAGCTTGCTTGTTAAGTGCGATTTGTATTGACTGCTGTGGCTTCTCTGCTATTCCTTTGGGTAATGAAATTGGAACTATCAAGCTGTCTTCCATTGTAATTGACGTTTGGTTATTGCTACTTTTGCGTCATAAAGAGACTATTTGCTCTTTTTTTATTTTATCTTGTAAACTAGTCAAAAGTGTTACACTGATATTGTGACATTCGACATTTGCATGGCATGCCTACTTCTAGGAGGATGTACACTGTTTTTGGTATTCTTGATAATTTATTTATTTGCACGTATTGTAGAACGTTCAGTTTAGGTGGCCAAAAAATAAAAAGCTACAAAATTACTAAACTAAAAATTCCTTAAAAAAATAAAATGAAAACAAATCTGTCCTTTAAATAGTGAAGCAGGTAAAAACAAAGTATTGCTGTAAATTGCCTAAAAAGCCACGTCGGTCGGTTGTAGTGTTAAATCACAAAACGTAGCTACGAATCCACTCGTAGACACTACACATACACAATTCAAAGCTTTGTGAAACTAAAGATCTCTTTCTGCATTTTTCATTTAACTTTGGTAAACGAGGAACACTCAAAAAATAATTCAGGTAGTCTTTTCAAGGACTTAAATAAAAAAAATGTACGCGACGCAAGAAGTGCGGGTTGAATTCCCAAAATGTCTGTGTTTTCGGAAAATATATGTTTTAGGACAAACGTTTGTATTTTATGCAGATACATGTTTCAGGTCTAGGTATTGTGGTACTCGTTGTTCATGTTACCCACAACACAAAACCCTAGTGTGGGTCAGGACTATGTTTGTGTCTGTTGGGTGTTAACTGATTTATTTATATTTATTTAATGGAAAATATTGATATTGTGAAAAAAGTTTTCGTAATATTTTGTTTGAATTGAAATCTATATTAATATTAAAGTCTGAAAAATAGACAGCAAACTGCTATTACATTATTATAGAAAAACTTCACAGTATTTGTAGGACAAAGAAAATTCGGAGTAATCTTATTTCCCTAAATATGGCGTCGGCCTTGTCACTGTCATATATTGAAGGTGACGGTGCGTACTTGTTTTGTCACGCTATACATGTAACGTCGTTTCGTGAGATTCTGTCTCATTACGAAAGGAAGTCGAAATTCAAAAAGAAAATAAAAAAGTCAACAGTATATTCGACGTTTCAATGAAAGATTTGATGACAAACAACTGCTAAACGATAATCCAGGAAGCCACTTAAGCCTGAATTTAAAGTCGGGGGTTGAACAGTCTCCCAAATACATCATTCAGCATTCGCCTTATGGATGGGTACATAAAGGTTGAATTCGCATTTAAACTTTCACATAGCGCCTGAATAGTCCCCTAGGGGAACCCCTATTTGACTATGAATTCGGGCCTTAGTTTATTAGAATCATAATTCCAGGTTTTTTTTTTAAATATACTTTTGTTTGGTTATCAATAATAAATTACATATGATCTATTACTGTGGCACTAAGGAACAATACTACAAAAAAATCTAAACTTTGAAACATTTCGACTAAGTAGCAATCATCATAAAGAGGGGGGTATCAAATGATCTTGGGCCATTCCGTATACGCCTTACTGCAACTTTTATATTGCCTTATTAATCCTCCTACACTATTTCATCCGTTTTGTAGTCACCATTCGAGAATATTTCTTCCCCAGGGTTATTCTTCAAATGGGGTTCCCATTGCGTGTCATGTCAGTGAAGTAGTGAAGTCACTGTAGTTCTTCTACGAATATTTTCGTTTCGGACTTTATTAAGTAATAAATAACCGAGCATAACTCTTCCATATCCCAATAATAGACGGAGATTAAAAATCTTGAAGTAATACATTGTTTGCGTCATCTAGATATACCTTTCTTTTAGCTGAATAGGATTTTCATGTCTTTGTTGCCGTCTTCTACACTTTTTTTAAGATACTATCAACTATCTTGATTTCGCGTTTTACCAAAATAAAAAGTAGTCTATCAGTTATTTTAAGCCATAAACAATATTGATTCCAAATTTATTCTCTAAATATACATAAACATCTTAATATTCAAACATACAAATATTTAAACATCTAAACATCCAAACTTTAACATTTATTATATTAATAGGATATGATAGGATATAAAAAATACAAATCGATAGCACCTGCCCCATTAATAAACTTCAAAGAACAGGTTTTAATATCAATAATTATCGCAAAATCACCACTCTAATTACAGTCGTAAATTCAGCCAGGAACAGTTCATTTAAGTACTCCTTCCGTGACTGTGCAAGTATAAAACGATATTGTATTTTTAACGATGCCCTAATTGCCCATTTTATGTTTGTTCATGAGTAACTGGTTTAATTATGATTGAAAAGTAAAATATAGTCATCGAGAAGGTGTTGACACTATTTACATACACTACTTAACTAATAAAATGTTAGGTAATTGTAGGTAACAGGAAAGGTCAAATTTTAAAAGTTGGCGCTATTTAGAGAAGGCATATTATCATACATTGGACTTCTACATATGGTTCATGATGACGATAACTGGGAAGGTTTTATATAAATTTTAAAAGTACAGAGATTTTACTATAATCAAATACATTATTAAATTTTGACTTTGTTATGTTAAAGACGAAGAAATCTGTAGAAGCACTAAAATCACATTGTATTCAGAAGTGACGTTGAGCCGGCCGTATAGCTTGGAAGAACCGACAACCACAAGGGATTAAAGGTTTTTGAATGGCGACCGTGCACAGAACGATGCAGATGAAAGGTGCGAGGGCTTACTTACACGATGAACCAGGGACATCAAAAAGTTCCGGGAAATCGGTGGATGGAAGTGGCTCAAGACCGTTCGTCATGGCACATTTCGTTTAAACAGACACATAATAGTTCTGACCTACTTTGAGAGTGACCTATAGTGATGATGTTGAAAGAGCCTTCAAAACATATTAGTAAATATATATTATACCTTTACTTTTCTATAATAACTTTTACCAAAACTACCATAGCTCTGATCATTATTTATGGAGTCATGACACATGCCATTTTAATAAAACTGAATACTAAAACTAGGATATCTTTAGAGCCATTATAAACCGCTGACTCTATTTAGACGATGACACTCCACTTACAGATCAAAAGGCTAGTGGTGGGGTCGTAATAGGTCCTTGAAACAGATACTTGTAGTGCTGGAAAAGCCTTCACAAACGGCTGCGTCTTTTAAGTTTGAATAAACTTTAAAGTTTTATAAAACTGTTTGAAAATTATAGTACAAATCGTTAGCAGTAACTGATGGTCAGTATTAAATTGGTACCAGAGAGTATTACTGGTTAAATTGGTAATGGTATAGGGTTGTTTAAGTACTTCAGAATAATGGGTTTTATTTTAACCCGGCGTCATGGAGGTGGAAAATAACTAACGGACGCGGGTGTGGGTCATTATGATCCGATATTTTGACCTAAGATATTTCATTTTATTTAAAAGAGATTAGTTATATATTTTAAGGTAAAAGCTTTATCGTTCTATGGTTTATTGAATTAAACAAGAATTTATATTACAGAAAATTGGAATTGTGTTTATAGAGCTTTTAAAGAAAACACTTTATAAATCAAGAAAATTGGCGTTGCTTAGCCTAATCTCAATTTTTTATTTATGAACAGTCTTAAATGTGTTCTGGGTTTTTTTACAGACTTAACTAACAGATCCTCTCAGTTAGGTATCAGTGAGGTATCAGTTACCTCTCTCTAGGTAAGGTTTTCTGGAAGAAAATTATTTTTAGGGTTAAGCTCGCCTTAGTCATATCATTCATATTATTTTGCCCTTTATAAATGTTAATTTGTGTAAAAAAAGAATAAAGATCTGTATAATATATCTTAAATCTGATCTGTTTCATGTTTGTAAATGCTATCACTGCAGAAGAGTGTCTTCAAGAATTGATGATATATGCCATCATTCTCTTTTCACAGAATCCATTTTTCGATCTGCCGACAAAAGTATATAACACAACAAATAACACCAAAATCAATGCCAAACCATGTATGGCAAGGTGGCGCAAAATTTTCACACAGAGTACGGGTGTGGGCCGTATTTACCTTTTCTAAGTTTGGGTACTCGTAGCTCCGAGCACGGTCACCATCAAACTGATTCTTGGTCAACCACGCTTGGAAAAACTCATTAACTCCAGCTACTGAGAAGAACCGCAACTTCGCATACGAAGTTACGAAACTGTAAGCTAACAAAAACATCTTCGGTCATTCTGACGCCGCCGCCGGGTCAAGCCTCTTTTTATTCTTTGAGTGCTTAGATAATGTTATACTAGGAAGAATCCACCCCGAAATGAAAAGGCTACATTGAAAAATATATTTTATAAAATAATCAGAGTTTCTTGTATAAAAACACATATCTTTCTTATATAAGAAGCAAAAGCAACTTTGACCTACTTTGTTCCATAGTTTCCATACTACAACCTCGTAATTTTTTATCTACATATCCAAGTTTAACACGTAAGGCACACAGACAAGATTACCCCAGTAGGGCAACGTCATCAATCAAGCGGTACCCTTCAACAAAGGGAGCGGACAGGTTGTGATTAGCGCGCCTAAATTATCTACCGACGTGTGGTATACAGGTATGAGAAAAAAGGTTATTAAAACCATTGTTTTGGGGAGAATAAATGACTTGCACGCTTTGCAGATTAATGGCGTTCGCTAAATGAACTTTGAAAAGCCTAAATGGTAGTCAGAATTGGTTCAATGTGGAAAGAGAGTGTGGTTTGTGTTTGGAATCAATTTAGAGTTATTTTATTCTGTATAAAACAGAAAAGTAATACATATAATTATGTCACTGAAAAAATAAAATACGAAAAATAATACCTAGTTCGAATCAAAGTTTTACTAACTCTTTGTTGTTCTCAGAAGTTTACGGTGCAATGTTGGTTGCGACTGTACTCTCTACTTATCGTAGAGGGTTAGAATATTAAATTACGTCATGATGAATTTACAAGAGGTATAATATTTTAGTAATCGATGACCTATCATGACGTGTGATCAAATAATACATTCTGAACATTGTATTCAAAAGTACGTATATTAATAAAGATTATGTGAAGCCGAGGATTTTTTTATTATTGAACTAAATAAACCCTTTATCCAAAAAAACATTTGACATTGTGTGTATCTATATTTTGTAATTGTGCTGTAACTCCAAAATAATTATATTTAAATAGATTCAATTTCACGTGTTTTAGCTAACACAATTTGTCTTTGTGCAGTATTATTGGATAGGTGTACCTGACCAACTTCAAAAACCTTAGAAAAGGTCTTTCGATACGCAGGATGATTTCCTGCGTTTTCTTAAATTTATAAGCGTGAAATCGAGGGTGTTATTGTGAAACTAACTAATAAAATCCCAGTGGTTGCATCCGTCTGTTCAGCCTACCGCGAAATTGAACCATCACTCTACCATAATATTATGGGGTAAGTTAGTGACACGGGCCAAGTCAGGTCGCACAGAGAAGGTCACACAATTATGTTTTGCTTACATTTTGACGCGAGGGATGTCTTGGGTCCAGTATAATTCTGTTTGTTATTTTGTGTTTGGGGTAATAATGTTGCATTTTACTTGATTTTTAAGGTTCCGTATCTCAATAGGAAAAAACGGAACCCTTATAGGATCACTATAAGTACTATATATATTTGATATACTATATATATTTGTTGTCCGTCTGTCTGTATATCTGACAAGACCCTTTAACTAGGGAACGCGTAGAGGTATCGAGTTGAAATTAAAACCATATACTCAAGTCCCTTGAAGCTGTGAAAAAAACAAACTTCTAAATTAACGTAAAAAAAAGATACGGCCGTTTATGCCGCAATAAATGTATATTTCGACACTCTCAAGGGAATAAAAATTTATAGGGTACTATGAAATTTGGCAAGTAATATCGTCTTATACTACAAGTACTGGGGAAAATCTGAACTATACATTTGTAATTGCTCGTGGTTTTGGAAACTGAATTTCAGAAAAAGCTCGGAAAAAACTGCGAGACTCGATTCTTGAACTATTTATAATATGTACCTACAAATTTGTGCGGAACCCTCGGTGGGCGAGTCCAGTTTTTTACACTGTGTGAAAACTAATCGATAAGTTTTGTTCGAAATATAAGTTTTTTTAAACATCGTCCATCGCCTATTACCATATCTTGTTGCGCTAAAACCTATCTATAAATTATCCTTTAAGTGCATTTCAAGCGGATAAGCCATTTCGGATACAAATGGTAACATACAAACAACCTATTACGTCAAACGCATATACGGGTTTTTAATGTCGATAAAAATAATAAATGTTGTAGCATCATATTTCTTTTTTGTTCTGCATTTTGAACTTGTAAACACAATCAGAGTTTTGACTCTGAAAATATTTGGTTTTAGTTTGATCACTTTTTCCAAGCGTTTATTATGAAACTAGCAGATACTTTTAATTATTTTGCTGATTAACTTTGTATAATGAGAATTCTGTAAGTTCAGATTATATGGAAAATTCAATGTGTATACTGTAAAATTAAAATCGGCAAAGTGCGAGACAGACTCGCGCACTAATATTCCGTACTACTCGTACCGCATAATGAAAACAATAATATAATTATTTGGTTAGTAACAAAATAGTATATATTATGCATACACAATTGTGCTATCTATCTATCACACCGAACCTTTCATTGTCTTATTAGATTAGGTACATAATCTACCTCATGCATAATAATAACCTATATGATAGTTTTTAACATTTTGGCGGCTACAAAATACATTGTATAAATGTTAATTATATAAGTTCTAAAAAGTAAGCATAAAAAAAGGAAAATCTCAAAGATAAACTAAACAAGGATAAACTCTTTTCGTTTCTGGCGTTCGTCGCAGGCAGAATATGATTTATTCTGTACCACAAGTGCGTGAAAATATGTGCGGTAAAGTGCGGCCTTCGCATTTTATGACGCTGAGAAGTTCACTGGCTTGAATTTGTGTGTTGATCGTAGCGCAAGATATACGAACTTAGGCCTGCCGCTTTTGCACGATTTTAGTTATCATCATCGACAACAGCTTGAAGAAGTCCACTGCTAGTACTGAAGCCTTTCACGAAGCCACTTGTTTCATCTCATTCTGATTTTAACGTAAAGAGCTCGTATATGGAGCCATAAGTAGTTGGTCGTCCTTAGATAGGCTTTCTCAACATAAGTCACTAGAGGGCGCTGCAAAATATGTTGTCATAATTTCGTTTCAACAACAACAACAGCCTGTAGAATTCTACTGTTGAACACACATGACTACTTAGAGTTGCAAATAGTTTAGAGCCTATGCGGATCTTTACGTAATCGCCCACAAAATAATATAAACCTGATATTATATAACTGGATCAATAAGTAATGTACACCAAATCAAGCCATACCTTTAAATTACATATATATTAAAAGGGACAACGTAAATAATTTATAATCAAATAAGATACATTTCAAAAACTTTTGAAAAAAACTTTCACAACCCTTTATTTAAGTTAATTTAACCCTTTATTAACAATTGTGTTTCTAAGACCTCTATAGTTTGATAAAGAAAACCAAAAAGCAGTGTACGAAATACGACTTCATTTGGCCACAAGGCAAAGTCTGCAAGTCAAGCAGAATTCCTTTGACTGAAACTCGTTGCCAACTTTACTGCATTGGGCTCAGGAACAAAACAAAGCGGGTTTTACGTAAGTGCGAGAGCAGAATGCATAAATAGAGAACTGAACTCCATGGGATCAATATATCTTATGGGCAACGTTCAAAATGCTAAAACTCGTCTTCCTCCTTGCGTCAACATCTTTAATGCTGAGGGTCGTGAACTTTATTGAGGACTCTGGCTTTGACTATTCCTCCTTATCGGAATCTGTCCTCAGCGGATTGAATAGCTTTGATCACACTGGAGTCGGTTGGAGAGCGAATCTGGTCGCTCTAACGCGCTCCCCGCGGCCTCTTTCCTTCAACATTGCCACCCACTACAATTTTTTAAGGTTACCTGCTACTCTACTGATAATGTGGCGAAGAGTTCGAGAATACTGCGGGTCTCCGGATATATGTCTATATAGCGGATAATCTATTTTTTTTTTGTTGTGCACATTTAGAACCAATTCGTTGGGCGATATGCCGACCATGGGATTCGCAGTATTTTCTACAAATTCCACGTTTTAAATGCGTCGATTCGCTTTCTTTGACGGCCAAATCTCGGCTCCGTATAAAAAGATGAAGAAAACTAGGGTATTCACTAGGCTGCACTTGATTTTGGTCAATATTTTCCTATTTGCCCATATCTTCTCCTGCTGAGTCATGGCATTCTTAGCCATGCCGATACGTTAAAGTGACGGAAAGCAATAAAAACGTAACAGTCCAGTCACAGAATTATGTGATGGATATATTCCTCCCCTACGAAGTGGCATGACGAACAGTCTCAAGACTGTTCGTCATGCCACTGTCGACTTCTTGCAACATTTTAGATAAGAATGGTTCATTGGGTTCATACTCTTAAATCAGTCGCATTCTAAACTTAAATCGATATTATGGTGGTGGTAATAATATTACTAATAATAATATTATTATAGTTCATTGATAAATTACCAATAAAAAACAGCGTACATAAAAAAATTACATTAAACCGAGATGCGATAATAAACAAGTAAAATCGACATAAAAAAATAGAAGCACCTCTTAGAGACTGTCAGTGCATAACTTAGCAGCAAATAAACTAGAAAACACATTTAAGTGTAAGAAAAGATCCACACAAAGCAAGTTAGTAAGTAGCTTTGTTCGCGCAGAGAATGCATGAATAACGCAACTGCACGAAACTTTGACATCACAGAGCAAAGTCATTATGTTTACTTTTATCGATGAAGTTCTTCTCTTTTACTTTTTGGTTCATATGCCAAAAAACACTGCTACCTTCAACAATATAGTTTGTTTAAAATATCAAACGATAAATATTACACACAACAATCCAAAGGCATCGATCAAATTACTTTTTTCTTCTTTCCAATCTTATTAATACTAAAAATTAGGAAGTTTGTATATTTCTTGCTAATAATCTGCAACATGGCTAAATTCATTTGAATTAGATGAAAAAGGTATAGTTCGTGAGTAACACATACTACTTTTACTCCACTTTTTTTCTGAGTACCACGCGGGCAAAGCCGTGGGCAGAGGCTAGTAAATAATTAACCAATACCTAACTGTCACATACCTAGTCCTACAAACTAGTATTGTCTGTATGTTGGGTATCATGAACTACGAGTACCGTTTTACTTATATCTGCCGAACATGCAAAAAATTGTCCTATAGCAGGTTGCGGTTGGCGATGGGGTCTGCCCTAAATGCTACATTGGCGTAGCATATCAAAAAAAGGATACGCGGCGTAGCATCTATGGTGCCACAACTAACCGTGATGAACTAAAGATTTTTGATAAGGTGTAATGGACAATAGACCGATATGGGAAATCGGTTCTTCTTAATACTATTTGATAAATCTTAAATCTTTATACAATTATATATACGGTAAATCTTTACAATATCTTGACATCATCATTCATCATTATTAAGTGAGACTAAAATTATGAATTACGAGTAACCAGTTCTACTTCTTCGTGTATTGACCTTATTTTCACAAACCATAAAAACTTCACACACACAGTAGAAAAACAATCATACTTACCAAATAAAAAGAATATTCAACGAAACTAATATCGTTAAGTTTAAAAATGCATTAAATGATATAATATGGCATAATATAATTCTAGATACTACTAACATTAATGAAAATTACATCCAATTTAATAAGGTTATCCAGAAAACCCTAAATGAACATGTGCCAAAAAAACGATTAAAAATATTGACTACTAACAAAAATACCTACCTGGCAAAAGGGATAAGAATTTCTTGTAAATACAAAAGACTACTAAAAATTATCACAAGCGTCTCAAATGACAAAATTCTTAAAAAACATTATAAAACCAATGAAAAACTACTCAAAAAATGTATAAGGAACGCTAAAAATATACATATATTAAAGATATGAGCAACGCAAAAAATAAAATAAAAACAATGTGGAATACGATAAAAAACATTACAAACCCCAAAAACCAATCGATCACCCCTAAAAACATTTAATTGGATCTGCCTAACACCACTAACAGTAACTCGTCATCATCAGTAGCGAACGCATTTAACAGTTACTTCGCATCCATCGGCGACCCCCACTCGGACGGCGACGGAGGTGCGAGTGGCCCGAGAGGCCGCCCGGTACTAAAGCCCTTCACAAACTCGATGTATCTGAAACCGGTTTCCGAGCGAGAAGTCCATTACATAATCAGAGCAATGAGTAATAAGCGTAGTTATGGTATGGACGAGATCCCTCCGATACTCGTAAAACATTGCATTTTAGAATTAACAGCACCTATAACAAAACTCATCAACCAATCTTTTAACGAAGGCACCTTTCCAGATTTACTTAAAATTGCGAAAATAAGACCTATATTAAAAAAAGGGAATGCATCTCGAAACCCTTGCAGCTACAGACCTATAGCACTCCTATCTACTATCTCAAAGATTTTCGAACGGGCAATGTCAAACAGAGTAAATAGCTTTTTGGAGAAATATACCTTATTTGACAACAACCAGTACGGTTTCAGAAAAAACCGCTCAACGTCGCTTGCTACCTACAATTACACCCAAAAAATCTACGAAATTATTAATAAAAAGAAATATGCCATCGGTCTGTTCCTTGATATGACCAAAGCGTATGATAAAGTGAACCACAACATTCTGCTACAGAAATTATACGGCTTGGGAATAAGAGGAACTACATATAAATGGTTTCAATCGTACCTCAAAAATAGAAAGCAGTTCGTGCAGCTAGACCACTACGATATAGATTCACATGAATTACGGGCCTTGCAATCTCAAGTATTAACTATAAATGCATCTATACCCCAGGGAAGCGTACTCGGGTGTACACTTTTTCTAGCATACATAAATGACCTACCTAAAACAATTGACAATACATGCGTAATCTTCGCAGACGATGTATCACTGTTGTTCAGTAGCACCCGGAATGTCGACACTCAACTTATCATAAAAACACTTGGAAATTGTGAACAGTGGCTCAGCGAACATAATTTAGAAATAAATTACAAAAAAAACAAAATAGTTCAATTTAAAACCTACAAAAAAGACAAACTAAATTTAAGTACACTTACAAAAAGTCTAAAAATAGAAGAACAAAATCACTACAACCTCTTAGGACTGACACTCGACACTCACTATATCCAAAACATTAAAACAAAACTGTCACAATTTACATACGCGTTAAGTATCTTAAAATCGAACACAAATTACAAAACTGCGCTAGCTGCTTAACTACAACAGACGCAATAAAAATAAATTATTACTACCTTCCTCGAACCTTCAAACATTTGGTAAGAGTCCTTATTTTAGACTGATTAGAATATACAATAAAATACCCGAAACTTTAAAAGCAGAACAAAAAGATAAACTGTTCATTGCTAAACTTAAAAATCTGTTGATAAAAAAATGCTATTACTCCGTTGAAGAGTTTATTGTAGACAAACTTTGACTTTTTCTCCTTCCGATGTTTCATGTGACTGACCTACCTATGCATCTACCTTAATATAAGTATATTTGACTTGGCCTCACCTAACTAGTTTTGATTGATTGGACATTTCTATTTAATTTAATTTATAATACCAAACCAATACAGATAATTTGAAATTTTATTTGCTAATTATGTATTTCATTGTTGACTAGATTGTGATTGAATTTGATTACCTATGTTTTTATAAGTGACTTTTATGATTTCTTCAACCTATTCAATTATATTTCATTCTTAATAACAGATTTAAAAAAAAACAGTTACTTATTAACATACACAATCGAACTCAAAGTTGCAGCGCCCTAACGGGGTTCATGTACCTACCTACTTTCTTATGTATTGTTTAAACACCTATACTAAACTGTGTACATGACAGCAATAAAAATAAATATGAATTGTTTTTTCGTCATGTCATTAATTGACGAGGCCTAAGTCTAACAGTGGAATCCTTCAGAAAGATGATGAGAAGGGTTGTTTAGAGCATTGTGAAGCCTGGATGTCGTCATCATCCATATCCTGTAGACTTCCACAGATGGACATATGTGTCATCTAAAGAGTTACATGGCGAAAAACAATATTTTAGTCTAAATGATAACATTTGCGGCTTCCTTTTCTTAGATTGTTAGTGATATCTGTATAACGAATGAAAACAATCTAAATATAGACATTTCAGTTGATGTTATATTTAATATAAAATATTTCTCTAGTTTCATAATCCAGAAAGAAAATAAGGGAATATATTTGTTTGGTAAATCTGCCTTTTACCCTTAACGCAAGGACATGTGTTTGTCATAAGAGGTTGTGGGTTTGTATAACTGTCTGTTAACATTTATCTCCAAAACTGCCTATAGTATTGTTATGCGATTAAGTTTAATATATTCAGATTACTCAGATCGATTTTATAGCAATAAGTCAAAAGGGGGCGTTGCAATAGAAGGTGAGCAATACGTCGGCGGTTCTAAAATTATGCGTTGACCTCAAACAAACTAAAATACATACACAATATTTTAGTTTACATACAGAAACCAGGATTTAAAAAAAAACACGTTTTATTACTTAAAAGGTATAAAAATTAGAAAAAAAGTTATAAGGGTATGCTAACCTGTTTTGGCGTGAGTGAAGGTAAATGAAATGACACATATGAGTGTCAGCACAGAGTTCGCAGTCTTCATTTTGACCACACCGCCACTTAAGTCACTTTCATTTTCACTTCACCTTGAATTAATGTTATACCTGAAATGCAAAAAAGCTAAATTTAGAAAAACGATCATGTTCGAAGCTATTATACTAAGGGCATCTCGGCACAGATATTATAATACTGAACCCACATAAGATCTCTTTAGATCGATATTCAATACATAAACCCGTAAAGAAACTAGTTAAGAAGGTAATCAGAGGCAGGTCCAAACATTATAGTTATTTAGCAGGTGGCTACGTTTTTCACAATATAATTGGGTTACACATGCACGTAGCAGGTTGTAAACTCACTTCCGCTTTATCTATATGCTAATAAATAAAACATAATCTTTGCTGGAAAAAGTGCACATAAACACGTGCTCAAAACTGTGATGAAAAAATCGTGACATGTGAGAACTCAGTGACATGTGCCATCTGTTAGTGTTCCAATAAATGGCGATAGGCTTGCGATTCTTACAACCTGGCAGGTTTATACGCAGAATGCGAAGCATTTGCCATAACATTTGGACGTGCCGTGTTTACAGCCGTGAGCGTTTTTGTTTTTGTCCATTATGGTATCTAGATATATTAACGGAAAAAAGACCTATTCCCGTTTCACAAAGCGTGAAAGAAAATCTTTTGAGGAACCTATCGTATACTTCAGCATACTGAACCCTGTTACAAAGAGGATACATTTTTATATCCCGAACGTCAGCTAGTCCAAGCTCCGAACAAAGCCTTTTCACAGATAATAAATAAAGAGCAAAGCAAGTGGAAACACGTTATTACGTGTTGCTTACGCATTGCCTCTACTACGGAATACATCGTACTTGCCTCGACCACAAAGCCTTTGTCAGTTTGTCACTCGGTACGTTTTTATCTTTTTATCGGATGTGGCCTACAACGCCTTTGTTTGCTCGGCTAGTGGTGGGTATTTTTTCGGTCATGTATGTTTTTAAAACCAACTAAGAATCAATATGTTATGGGAATATTTCTTTTTGTATATTTTCGGTATGATTGCATCTTGTCATGTGAAATGCAAACTACTATGCAGAATATTCATATTGTAAAAACTACTAGCGTGCACGGTTAGTGCGACGGAGAAAGTCGCAACCACTCACCCTGATGAAGACTCTCGGAATGCGTCGAAACTTAGTCGGTGCCTTCACCGATAGTGCAGTACGTGAAAATTCCCGTTTTTACAATATGAATAGTCAAGTTCACGATAGTTTTTGGAATACTATGCAGAACATGGGAATGTGACAAATGTAATATTTGAACTTACCTCTAACTACCACCTACTTGATATTCTCATGGATCTACATACTGAGTATTGATGTGGGGATGACCATCGTAGGTAATAAAGCCGGGAGCGTGTTTTTTTTACACATGTGTGTGTTTTCTAATGTGGGGTGAGGACTATGTCACATATCATAGTCCTGACCTCACACTAGGATTTCCTGTATTGTGGATATAAGGAACAACGAGTACCATAATACCACATCACCAGACTTGGAACAATTATCTCATCATCATCATCAGGACACGTCAGTCCACTGCTGGACATAGGCCTCTCCCAATAACAGGGAAGTAAGGGAGCAACATTACAGCTTTTGCTTGCTCCAATTGTCAACCTACACCTACAC
This sequence comes from Perizoma flavofasciatum, assembly GCA_958496245.1. NCBI lineage: Eukaryota > Metazoa > Arthropoda > Insecta > Lepidoptera > Geometridae > Perizoma > Perizoma flavofasciatum. Next base: position 10,622,963 of record OY292419.1, on the reverse strand, counting down.
GCGGTACATCCTGCAGTAACAGACGAGAATCTGACGACTAATTGCAATATAGTCCTTCATAAACTGACACAGTTGAACCTCCTGACCACTGACAGGTAGCAGCGTCAGCGGTGCGACATGCTGTGCCCTGCGATCGCGAACCCGCCTGCCCAGCGAAGCGATTATGGGCAAAGCCCTTCCAATGTAACTATTATCTGCAAAATATGAAAACACTTGTTTCGCAGAGAATCTAACGGATCTCTTGCGTCGAAGCCGGCTACTCGTCCGCCATGCCACGGGTTTTGTTTTGTTTCGAATAAAGCAGAGTATTGTAAAGTTCTTTCTGGCTATAATTTGTAAAATGAACTGATTTGCTGACTGAGGTTTGAAATAACATTGCCTTTACGGGTCCATGGGCAGAGACTAATTTATTATAAATTGTTATCATAATAATTTCAACTTTAGAAAATATATTTGATTCCAAATATTAGAACAATAGTTTGTCGGAAAATCAGTGGCAAGTGACCTAACACTAAAGACACCGATTTAGCTATTTTTCCTGGCTTTTGCCAAATGGACGCATATTATTGGCAACCCCATATTTTCACAAATGTTGCCATATTGTAATAACCAAGAAATATTTCAGTACGATGGCTCAACACTTTCGGTGTTGTGGTTGGTGCGAATTCATTAGAAAGCAAAGATGGTGTAAAAGTCTTAGTTGATAATTGTTCCCGAGAAAACAAGAAAAAAACGCTATATTTACAAGACGTTAATTCTAAATTATTCTTGAATTTCTTAATGAAAATTATTAACTATTATTTGAATTTCTTCATTAATAAATTAATATTAAAATCCCATTTTTAAAAACAAGGTTTTAACCCTGAGTGCAGCAACCATGTCATGGTAAAACTTAAAACCAGCTATCATAATAAAATGCGTACACAAAATTTCGTGTCAGTGCTATTGACCGTTGAAGACTGTATAACTGGCGCAAATCCTGAATATCGATTCAGGTCATGCTTACCATAAAAATACATTGTTATCGGAACTGAACCAACATGTTATAATTCAACTCCGTAGGTGTGGAGCCTGCAAGATTTGACCTAAACAAACCAACTAACATACAAACATTGCAAGTTATAGAAAAGCTTTTAAAAAACGATATATGTACATAGGCAGCAACATCCAGAAAACTATGTGCGTCGTACCTTCAATTAAATAACATGACGTCACGATAAAGCGTAAGCAACAACGGTGGAAGCATAAGTGACGTAAGACCCAGTTCATAACTGACGTGGCCCGTGTCGTGCCACGTCAGTTATGAACTGGAAATGACATGCCAGCCGCTGACAGTTACAGAATGTTCAAGAAAATAGTTGTTTATACGCATACTAGCTTATGCAGCAGGTTTTATTGAAAGACTACATAATTGAACGTGTTTTCCTGAGATAAGAAGGATATTTTTTTATAAATAGCGAAGCAACTCAACATATACTTACTACACTACCTTAATATTGTTAGTATTACCTAGTAACTTATATAAAGGTCTTTTAATCTCAAACGGATTTATATCCGTATTATTCGAAGCCATAATTCTTTTCTTTTGAACGACAGAAAACTATGATTTTGACAACTTCATTAATTAGGACTTTGTTACTCTTTCACGCAAAAAACTTTTCAGTAATATATAGCTTATACATCAGAATAATACATAGGCAACTTTTTATCCGGGTATCATGCGAGCGAAGCCGTAGGCAGAAGCTAGTTTACAATAAAAAAAAAGCTTGGTATTTCAATTTATTAATGAACTTAGCTTTAGTTCGGATTCAGATCATTCCTTCATATTATTAAATAATTTTAAACCATTTTTGTTCCAAGATATAAATAAGCAAACAGACAGTTTAGACACTTATCAAATACTATATTGGGGGGTGGGGGCATAGGTTACGCTCAAAGGATAAGTAAATTGGTAACGGCTAGTTCTCCAATACTGTAGGCAAAACGTCTGTTGAAAAACGACAAAGAGTGACGCTGGCGCTAATGATGACAAATGGACGTACACAGGAATGAATTGATATTTTTGTGGAAATAGTCTTTATGATATGAATCAGAAGTGTCACAATTTATTGTGCCAAATGGCTTTTAAATTTTGGTTAAACTTGTCGCGAATGGTGACCTGCGGTTTTATTTTGAAGATTTCATATATTACATTTAATCAATTTTAATTTGCCTAAAAGAAGGTTTAGATTTTACCAAAAACGTTATCTTACTAAAGTAAGCGTAATTATACCTCTACTATCCGGATTTTACCTTAAACTTAAACAATGGCAGGATACTTCAGTGGCTACAGGCAACTTCTTACCAGAGTTAGCTCATGTTTTTGGGTGCAACACCGACAACATATTTTTTACAAAAATATAATACACCCGACATGTTTTTTTGTAATGAATTGCAGAGGCCCTAGTGACTTGTACTTGTAGTGCTAAAACTTACTCGTATCTATGAATCATCCTTAAAGACACTAAAACTCAAAAACCGTTTCGAAGAGAAAAGGTAATAGATAAAGAAACAGACTCTTATTGCAAACGCATAAACGGGCTCTTGTCATCGTATGTAGTACAAAGTTTATGAGGTAATACAAATTTATTTTATGATTTTTTATATTATAGTACATCGTATGGGCTCGTGTAGACGCTGCCGCAACTGTGCTTCACTACGCCACCACTCTGTCATACTGTACATTGAGTAATACATTGCTAGCCACGAACATCATACGTTACGATACATAGATAGTGCGCAATAAGCGGCGGCGGCGCCATGGCGGCATCGTCGCCCTGAGAACTTATAAAACATAAAAGTTTAAAGTTCTACACATTGTAGCAAAACACCAAAAACAAATGGAAATATAATTCAAAATTAACTGAATATGTAATCAACATTATTTCATACGAGTATGATACATGACCTGATAATTTATTTTTACCCCTTTTAGCCCCATAACTCAATAACAAACCCATGATTATATTCCAAAAACCCCGCGACTGTCAAATTCTATTCGTTTTATGTATACATAGTTTATATTTCATGCAGATAGGATCAACCATTCGAAAGTTATCGCTGGATACCGATTATATTAAAGTAAACAATTAAACAGCATCAAATAGCCCCAAACTAACCAGAGCTTGTGTTATGGGAACAACATGACTGATATCCTACTAATATTGTAAACGCGAAAGTTTGTGAGGATGGATGTATGTAACTCTTTCACGCAAAAACTACTGAAACAATTTTGATGAAACTTTACAGTGCCGTTACCGCGGGAAACAAGTGTCTTCATTTTTGTAACTGACTTTTAGAATTTTTATTTTCTGAATGTACTTTGTCAAACTGTCCACATTTCTTAGTTTTATAACGTAAACAAAATAATCTAGACACAAGTATGCCGCGGCTACAAACGTTGGAATTCTTATTTCGCTCAGGGCGCCCGCCGCATATACTCGTATATAGCGAAATGTCAAGGTGTCACACCACTGTATGTTACATGATATTACGTGTAATGTTTTTAGCAATTAAATGTCCGTAAAATACCATATCTACAAACTGTTAATTCATTTTTTTAAAGTAAGTATGAAGTTTAGAACGCACTTTTTTCACTTTTTTGTCAGGTCATAAGCGCCACGGTCTTGCGCATGTTGTTATAAACTTAAATTCTATAAAGTTACGTTTTAAAATTTGTACTGCTACTTTCTGATATACTCATCTAGGGGCCTAACCATCAAGCTTTATTATGATTAAATCTAGGTAACGATGTCAAATCCCGTATTGCGAATGACAACGCTTTAACAACGCCATAGCGTCCTGAATCGCAAAGCGTAAAGTGACATCTTTGCCTGAACTGACTCGCTATAAGATTTTATGGTTAGTCCCTAGGTCTAGGAATCATCTTAAGTTATAGTTGAAACGTTAACAAATTAAATCCGCATAGAAATTCTGTTGCTGAATAAAGATTTTATTTTTTTTATACAACTAAAGTTTCGGCATGTTAGCTTGGAAATCAGCCCAATGGACTGATGGCATCCTAAAAATGGCGAGAAATCTATGGAATTGGTCGTTTCTAATCAGTGCCATAACGAAGTCTACGGCTGGATTTCTATAGCACTGGACAGGTTGTTGTATCAGGTTATGATGACCGAAATCTTTGCAAGGAAAATAATGCAACATAAAACGCGAGAGACCAAATTATTATGCCATACCTTGTTTACTGTGTTAGCATTAGCATTATAAACATTAGCCTTACCAGTGGCTCTTCGAAATGATCTACAATATGACTTCATATCTCGGCTTGCGATCAATTTCCTTGTGACCTCATAATAAAGAATATTTTGCAGTTTTATTCTTAGTACTTCGAGATGGATTCACGGCATTCTATACTTACGTTACGGTAATTTTTACGATTTATCTCGTGTCAAGTAGCTGCTAAAATATTAGTTTTGGATTTTACATATTCATTTCCATACATCGAGTTCGTCGTATAACATTTTCATGGTGATAATTATCCACTGCTGGATAGCGGACTCGGGCTGTTGTAGTAGGCGTAGGCCTAACACAAAGAATGTCAAGACAAAGGATCTTAGACTTAGATCTTGGACCTTCATTTGCATCGGTCCATAGGGGAGGTGGCTTTTCTACTCTGCGTCGTCAGCTTTGTGGTCCCCATTAAAGAACATTTCTCCTACTAAAGTTTTTATAACTATATTGCGGACAATATAGTTATAAAAATCCAAAATTTTATACATGAAAATAATGGGCTATGATTTATTGGGCAGTGGGGGATGTCGGCATCCTCTCGCACAAACGTAGCGTTAATTGAAATGCAATATCTTGCAATTAAAACATTCACTACGGAGTAGGGCGCACCCGTGAGGCTTGTCGGCGGGCGGTAGGTAAAACTTTATCTACATAACAGTTTAATGAACTAGTCTAACAATTTGCTTTGGAGAAACTGATGAAGAAAATTCAAAATTATGTTTGATAATATATTTTTTCGAAAATACATTTTGCTAAAAATATTTTTTTATAAAAATATAAAAATAATAGGGGGGTGTAAGTGTGGGAAATGTGTGTGGGTGTGTGGATGTTGCGTGACTGTGGGTCTGTGTATGGACATGTTAACGGTAGGGGGGTGTGGGTAAGGGTGTAAGTGTGTGTTAAGTGTGTCTTATGAGTAAGTGTAAGTTTAGTCTTCTCTTCCGCAGATAAAACGGTTATCTTAGGTCATGCTAAGCCTCTAGGTCTGATATGTGTGATATTTTTTATCGATTCTTACAATATTTTTAAATTTCTCATAAAATAACTTACCTTTACTTACAATATTTATGTTCTATACAAACAAAAAAAATAGACTGTAATATCTGTAGTGGACGCCAACAGATATATGTACATATATTCATTAGGCACGTAAATCTATGATACCATCAAGAAATTAATAGGCTGGTTACCAAGTAGGGCGTAGTCAGAGAAACATACATGATAAGCAATTTTTTTTTATTGTAGCACGAAATTAAAATAATTTCCTGAATACCGATTTGTTTACCCAGCTTCCGAGTAATCTCGATTTTAATAAAAAGGCGAGGAAATAAAAACTTGGAAGTATATGCCAACATATCTAAAAAAACACAAACAAATACGTTTTAATAAATCTGCAAAGATACAAGAATAGCTTGGATACTACGAGTACTAAAATTGCCAAATTTCTGTAAGATTTTCTGTTGAAATTGCAAACTAATCAAAAAGAGCAAAAACATGGACCTCATTAAACATGGGTCTCATAACGAAGGTGGTTTGAATCTGTTTATCTCTTGTAGACCTTTGACTTTTAATTTCCGCTTTTTAAAGAAATTGTTATTATAAAGCTAACAAGGTTAAATGACTATTAAAAAAGAAATTTTATGACAAGTGCTAAAAGTAAAACCTTATTTCTATCATAGCTCAATCTCTTTTTGAGCCCTTTTTTAGTTCTTTTTATGATTGTTTTACGTGTGTATATTTTTTTAATGTAGAATTCGAAGATTTCATCTCTTGTTTTGAAAGCCCTTCATGTTTAAGATCTTTGGTATCGTTTCAAAGAAAACGAAAATTTTGGACTCCGCTTCTCTTTTAAACCTCTTTTTTTAATAATATTGCAATCGGAACTTGCAGGTAGGTGTCGATTGAGAAAGAAGGAACTGCGTCACAAACAAACTTCTAATAAGAGAGAACTCAAGCGACTTCAACACATTTGAACCAACCATTTCCCATTTCCTATAAACATGCAGAACGGTTAAATTCAATTTCCTGTATAAAATCCTCCAGGATACGGGCCCAAGTATTATTACCCGAACAGGGACTGAATCGAATAGCCAACGTATTGACCAAGCGCTTTACATAAGATTAGCGATTGAACGTTATAAGGAAGGAATAAGTAGGTATCTAAAATAACATGCTTACGTAAGTGTTTCCCATGATGAACATTCTCATATATTTAGTACGCAAATCACTTAGTCTCGTGCAAGTTTTTTGGAATAGTCCACGTTTAAGAATTTTACGTGAAAGGTGTTGACAATGCGGGACACGAAAAACAAATACAATAAAACAAATATTTTTGAATTTAACATCATATCAAATAAAGTATAATTTATGCTATGGTCCATGGGAAGTACCACGAACTTTCTTTTATTTCCTTTCAAATTCTAATAGGTAGGTAATTAGTACAAACTTATTTCGTGCTTGCTTCAGTTTTATTCGATTTTTACTGCCTGAAAGTACCGCTATAGATAATCCAGTAAGTAAAACATCCAAAATTTAAATTCACTGTGCGGTTGAAACTGCTCGATCAAACATTGATACCCATCATTCGGGATACACTCATTACGAATACATGGAACGTACCATAAAGTAATACTCGGTGCCAGCTTGATAAATGTGTGTGCATTACCGACACATAAAAGTTTTACGATCCGATCGCTATACCTAGCTACTGAACCCACTCCGTGTTGTGTGTGTATGTACTAGTGTAGCCTGGTTTTTATTTTGGAGCGCTAAATTTTATAAATAGATAGTGTGATAAAAAAAAAAGGATTTAGTGGTCGGCATGAGTTGTATTTATTTTACATCAATTTTTTACTAGCAATATAGCACTTTTTTACACAGAATGCACTGCCAGTGCTTTCTGGACCCTGTCTTGTCAAACCCGTAAATAGAACTCTTCACTTGACATCCTGTATTAACTTTAGTAACATCGGTATTTCTGTGGTCGGAAACTTTTATACCTATAAAAACATCGACCAAGTTTGAGATTCGATTCCCAACAGCTGCGTTTTGCCTCCAACACCAATAACAAAGTTTTGATCATATCAATTCGCATCAATCAATACGATGCTAGATTGTTTTATAGTTCCTCAGGGTATAACGATTGCAAAAAGTGTTTGAACTTCCAAATTCAACAGTACAAAGAGCTTACTCGGGATAGGAGGTATATATTATAGTGATTTGAAGTTCAATAGATTGAGTAGTGTATTACTTTAATGGTGTACAACTGCTCAGAAGACTGATCAACAAGAGTTTTCTATAAGTTTTTCTAATTAATTTAATTTAAATAATTTATGAAATATACTTTAATTATATACATTGAAAAAATATTTTTTCTCAGTGTCGTTTCAAATATCGTGCTAGCTGCCATAAATATTGATTTGCCATGCCAACAAAGTAAACTTTACAATTTAATACATTTTTCCAAAATTTTGCTTCTGTTTGCAATTGCCAAAATATGGAGAAACTTTGTAACTTCTCAGCAATTTTTGGAGTTGAATGATAGGATGTCTTCGATGTTTGTGTTCCATAGTTGTCTCTTTCTATAAAATACTTTTTTTAAGAAGATTCTTGCAAGCATAAAAGTATGAAGATATGAAGATATCTACTTCCAACTTTGAAATTACCTGATGAATGAATGAAAATACATAATAAAAAAAATATATTGTATATATTGTACACCTTAAACAAATAACATAATAAAAATATATTATTCAAAATAAAGTGCAATGGGCGGTCTTATCGCTTAGAAGCAATCTATTCCAGACAACCTTTGTATGGAGAGGATAATAAGAGATTGTGAGAGCGGCGGGGGTGTAAATAAAATAATAATAAAAGAATAATAACTACACCACACATATTATATCTATAATAAATATGTTAAGATACATACCTACAGATTTACTACATATACATATACATACATACATAAATACACATACACATTATAAGATGTCGGTAAAAGAGTAAGACAAGAATCTGCGATACTATGATGTTTCTGTCAGATAAAAGAGCTTCATACGAGTTTTGAATACGGCTAGAGACCGGGCCTTCCTTATCGAGACAGGCAACGCGTTCCAAAGGCGCACTGCCTGAGTCGTAAAGAACTAATCATAAAACCTAGTGCTTTGTGCAGGAGTCTCAAGTAAGAGGTTAACTTTAACTTAATTAACTTTAACCTGATTAACTTTAAAAAGCTCATGTAGGCTTGATATAACACGATGGCATATTGCTTAACCATAAAAAATCTGATTTTACAAAAAAAATATACGAAAAATATGACATCTACGAACATCTCTCGCTTTATAGAGTCAAGAAAAGCTGCTCATAAATTAATATTCTCATAAAATATCCATAAAATGTGATAAAACAAAACGAATCAAAAAGTCCATAACCAACTTTTAGCACCTGATTCCATTAATCCTTGAGCCCACAAATAAATTATACGCTAGCGATGTTTAATTAGAAATCGATAGTCGCTCACGGAGGTTCACGGAATGAGAGTCATAACATTGCGATATCAGAAATTGATTATTTTAAACATCTTATACATGCGTTTACTTTAGTGAAAACAAAAACTACCATTTTAAATAGTTATTTATTTCATGTACCTATTTTTGTAAGAACACTTAATTTACAAAAAACATTTGCGGAAAAAATATTTTAGTTCATTTGTGTTCGTGTTTCTTCTTTTCAATTACACTTTTCTCTAAAACCGCTTAACAGATTTTAATGCGTTTTTTTTTATTATTTTGTATGACTTCATGGGTGGCTCTTAGATAGGTTTAATTGCCACTGGTCCTTAGGGTACGCTGCAATAGACGTCGCATGTGAAACAGCGTAACACATCGTGTTATTGTAATCAATTTGTAACTTCAAGAAAGATTTTAACGCGATATGTGATAAATATCTTGAACTTTGATAATTTATAAAATAATCAATTGTTCTCTCAATAATTTGTACTTTATTTTTAGGGTATACCGGGTTTCTAGTTTAGTTTAATCTATGGTGTTTCACCAACATTGGAGTCGTTACGATCACTCATCTGTTATAGACCTTCTGAATAAGTTGAAACCGTCAGTGCTTTCAACAATAAAATGCTACATTAAAAAAACTGTTTTTACAATAATAAGATAGACGTTCATGAGCGTGCCTGTAAATACGCATAAAAATATTGGCGCTTTAGCAGAACCTGCTGATTCCATCTGTTTGGACATTAACTCTCAATAGTTACAGGGCCACTATCTATTGTGCCATACATATTAAACAATAATACAATAAGTTTCAATATCAAACTTAAGTCATTATGTTCAAGTTACGTCTATTGTTATCGCCGAGCCCTTATCAGCGATATCCTATTGAGGGAAGTTTGATCGAATTTCAGTAATAACACATGAAATAAATTGGTCGATAAGTAATATAACTTTGTATGAAATTGATACTCGGTCCCTATTATCTTTTGAAAGTATTTAGTCTAATTAGTTTACGTTGATAACTTTACTATAGTAAAGTTATCAACGTAAACTAATTAGACATTTAATGATAATTAAAATATATAGGTGTGATAACCTCGTAAAGTTATCAACGTAAACTAATTAGACTAAATTATATATTTTAATTATCATTATCATCATTAGCTTGTACAACCCAGTGATGGCTATAAGCCTCCTCTATTTTGTGCCACGCTGTTTTGAGCGAATCGCATCCAAGTCTGAACCGCGATCCTCTCCATTTCATCGACCCTATGCTCAGCGATAACAATGGACGTAACATGAACATAATTACTTAAGTTTGATTTAGTTATAATTTAATTATTGCACACAAATAATGTTAAAAGGAAGGCAGAAAAAATAATGTAGCATTTTCTGTCAATCGGTAAAACACATAAAGTATGTAAAAGAAGTTTGAAAATAAAACAAGGAAATTCGTATTTTTTTTAATAATAAAAAGACATGCATTAATATGAACAGCACAGTTTACGTTTAAAGACAGCGAATATGAAGCTCTCATACTTGTAAATAGTGTTTTCTATATTACAAGATTAAATTTTGGCAATGTAAAATAACAAACTGCCATATTCCATCTTGCACAAAATTATTATTTTGATTGTATCACATGTCCTTTTCGTATTTTTTTCGGAGGTTCTCCCGTACTTCATCATTGATATGTATGAAAACAACTCTGAACACAGATTAGTAGATAAATCCTGGCGGATGTGACCAGAGTCCTTTAGCACTCGCACGACATCAAAATGAAATTTCATTTATTTTTGTCGAAATTTCAATCAATAAAGTCAAAAATAAAAAATATGAAAAAATGTTAACATGTTATGATTTTCAATGATTTCATAAATTAATACGATATAAAAAAAAAATCTCATAGGATCGTGTTTGACAAATGCTTAGTTAGATAAAATTACGATTGCCTGTCAGCGAGCAAAACAGACTTTGTATCAGAAAGTATTTAGATTTTTCTTACCATCCTAAAATGTATACTAAGACATATCTACCTTCTTGTTATATATTGTAGATTAGTAGATTATGTACGAACTAAAATAAATTACCAAATAAAAAATTCAACACCGAAAAATCTCCTAAAATCGGATGTTAAAATCTTGGTGGTGTAGTAGGCGATAAATTATTTTATCGTATCGTTACGGTATCGTGTGCTATAAACACTAGCACTGTAGGATTACAGCCTTGCTTATAGCCCCGCTAATAAGATTGAGTGAGTCGCTTTATGTTCCCAACTAATCCGAGAAAATCACGTTTTTCATGGCTCGAGGCAATCGCGCAGGTGATTGCTCGTTAGTTTTGTAGTAAAACGTGGGAATGACAGTTTATTGACAGTTCAGCTTGATGTTCGGTTTTGAAGTAACGAGAATGTCTCCTTTTGCTGAGTTATTAGTAATTAGGAGCTTCTTTCTGACGACGAAAAAATAGTTTTTATACCTAAGGCTAAGGGGAGATATGAACGTTATCTTCAAGATCGGTGTTGCGTCTCCGAAAAAAAAACTCAATTCAGACTAATACTATTTTAGGTATATCAAGGACCTGTAGAATAAATACAAATATCTTGAAGCACGATTAAGACAATAGATTAATTGTGGAAGAGAATAAACGAATTAAAACAATAGTCAAATAACTAAGTCGAACATTCAGCAACATAACGCGAACAAAATACTTGTACTTTAGTTAAATTTTCCGCAATCTTCCAATTAAACTATAGCTAACAACAGTCGTCACCACACCACGAACGCCATCTATAACAAATGTTCTGCAAACTGCAGATATAGCCTTAAATTATAGCTACGTGCCAGAAGATAAAACGGAATACAGTCATTTCCGTGGCTGAAATCCAAATTAAACTAAAACGATAAAACCGCAACCGCGGTACGTGGCGAACAGAGGAAAGCTCAACTTGCAAAAAGGAGCATACGTTACGCTTTCTTGTCGTATGAAAATCGATTTCAATTGACTCCGACGACATGTCATTAGCAACTAATGATATTGAGTGTATTTTAAGGTGCTGGAATCTAAGAAAAAGGTAAAATGTATGTAATTGGTGTGTGAAATTCAAACACAATTTAGTGTATTGCTAAAAGAGGGGAACGCAAAATGTGCTAATGTGGCGCATAAGATAAACTTGTATCTCGTCAGGATAAAAACCATTCAGTTGATATGATACTGTTTAGCGGTTTGGTGTGCTGGCTGTAATGCATTGAGAATTGTAATAATCTACCTAGTATTTTGAAACAGACTTCACATAACGCATTAAAAAACATTTTGGTAACATGCGTTGAAAGTTTTTACTAAAAAAAATAGTTTTTTTTTATTGAAAAACAATAAATGTTTTTTTTTTACTTAACTTCCTGGTTTTATACTCGTATCTGCACGAAACTAATGTTATAACAATACTACTATAGCCACGTACAACAACATATAAATAAACCCTTTGAAATAAATAATATACTGTTTATATCAATGCCAAAGCTTCTAAAAAGAAGTATAAAACTGTAACATCCAAGTTATTTGCCGCATTCTAGCTTCCGTAGTTCTCCGTAGCGTCTCGTAGCATCTCGTAGAGACTCGTAGCCTCGTAGCGAGCTATGAGAGCTCAAGAGACACTTAAGCTAAATTCGTTACTGCTATGGACGCTGCTTATATTTCAAAGTAAAATTTCAAGCTGAATCTTTTGAATTTATAAAATTTTAAGAAGGTTAATAATAACCGTTATTTTTTAATGTCATTATTGTGATGATATGCAGATAAGAAGATAAGAAATATTTCAAGATGAGAAATTTGCAAAGCCGTGGCCCACATTTAAAATAATGTTTGTAAAAAAGCCAACTTAAAAAAAAGTTCCAATAATTTTATAAAGTTTAAGAACCAACCTGCTCACTCAGTCCTTAAAATAAACACTCAAACAAAAAACAGTGCGATCACAATCGAACGACACTTCATTTCACACACCGTACGTGCTCGAACACTCAGCTCGGTCGAACGCGTCTATCCACGGTAAGGTTCAGCGGCTAACTGCGCTACTTTGCCGAACAATCCGAACATTCCAAGTTTGAGTATTCGCTCGGCAAACTTCGTGAACTATCGCCGTCGTATCGGATGCAACACAATTCAGTATTTTTGTGTATCTTCTCCCTGCTTCGTATGCATCGGAGTTTGAACTGCGCGATTGGCGACAGACGGTTCTCTTCAGTATACTCGTATTTTGCAATTTTATTGTTCCAATATCGTAGATGGAATGTTGACGTAATCTGAGCGTTTTCTTGGATTAGATCTTCTTGTTTGGTGTTGGTACAATATTGGATATGAATATAATAAAATGAAATAAATAAAAACTTTGTAGTAATAAAATTAATTACTTCGAAAGCACTTGTATTACATAAAAAAAACATGAATTTTCAAATTATGAGTTATTGACTTCTATCCACTGCTTTGCCCGCGTTACCCTGATAAAGAAATGCTGTGTGTTATTCTAGGTTATGAACAATATTGATTCCAAATTTTACCCAAATCGGTTTGGCCGTTACAAACAACATCAAAATTTTCGCATTTCAATATATTTGTAGGATGTATGATGGGATTCAAAATCAAAAGGCAAAGCTAAGCTTTAAAACATTTTAAGAGACACCAATACGCGGATGAAAGCTTTCTTAACTGGCTTAATCTAGTTAAAGTGTATTATCCCTACCATTTACTACATACTTTATATCCAAGGGGGTGCCCATTTATGAGCAGGACAAAACTCTTTGTATAAAGTTAATTTCTATTGAACTTTCCTTTAAATTCACTAACGTTTTCTTTACTACTGAGTACTTAATCCTTTTCGCTCAGTAATATATTTCAGCGTTAAAATTGCAGGTACCTGCGACTTTTATTGGAATATTTAAATAAAAGTTATATTTAATATAAACGTGTAGTGATAAAATTAACTTTATATTTTTTGGCAAAAGTATTTAGGCTTAATATTTCTCTCTATTTTTGCAAATTGAAATTTTACCAGCTTCGAGTTGACTATTACCTACTTGCAACATAATTATGTATCATAAACAATATATTATGTCCAAGCTACAGCTGATAAATAGACGATTCTTTGACGATAGATCCTTGTAATGTCATCGATCAGTCGACTTTGGCTAAATCTCAAAGTGCATAGGCATACTTTGTCGACCTTTTATTGCCACAAGACCACAAAGTGAGAGATGAATCTATATTCATTAATCTCAGCGACTGTCCTTTCACGCGGTCCATACATCATATCGTAATGGACCATTTATGTAATTACTGTTTGCTTGATGGCCGCACGTGGGATATTTATAGTCAGTGCTGATGACAGATTTTGGGAGCTACTTTGAGAGTGTTACTTTTATTTATTTATCAATCGTATGGCTTCCACTCGAAGGCTTACTTTGATCATGTACTAAATATATAAAATTATTAGGTGACACACTGACTGACTGTATTCTAAAGACCTAAAATTTGAAAAGCATCTTCCATTTGGTGGGAAGCGTTGCATTAAGATATTTCAACCTGTAGGGTGAAGCGGGATTAGGTATGGAAAATCTTAAAATGAACGTGTCACGGGGCTTACTAAGTGTGTTATATAACTGAATTCGATCTTGAACAACAGCAGTAAGAGTCATATAATATTAATCTTTGTTTCAGACATAGGAGTGAAGCAAATAATTTACTTAAACAAAGGCTCATTACATCAAGGAATTATGATAAAAACCATAAAACATACCATAATAAATACCTTATTACTGTTGGAATTACAAATTTATACTTTATCATACCGAGGGTTAAAAATACCAACCTATAAATTTCATAACATTCAACAATACGTATTTAAAAATATAAAAAATCACAACAGTAAGGTAATGTTTTAGCCTTTTTTGACTGTGGCTCCTGCACTAGAGCATGATTTATGGGCTATGTTCTTTTAATAAATCATATCATATCATATTAACAGAGGTAAGAGAACATAGGACATTCAGGTTACGTTCAGGTTTCATGGAAATGGTCTTGGCATGTGGCCAATATTTGATCAAACGTTTGTGAAGAATTATGGTATTAAGGTTTCTGATATAAAATGGGCTATAAAGAGCGCTTTGGAGAGTTTTGACAGGATTAAATCCCACCTATTTCCCCTTTTTCGTCCCTGGATATGAGTCGGCCACTAGAGTAACACTGGTTTAGATGACGGTAACTAACATTACTCTGACAGCAAACGCTGTTTTACTACTCCGGCTCCAGTACTGAGCGGTCCGGGCGGTAATAATATGTGGCGATAAAAAAATAGTAACACCACATAAGATTTTCCTATTCAGTCGTCAATTGGCCAAGCACAGCACGAAGTAGCGATTGAAGAATAAATCAACACAATCAGACAGTAAGAATGCCGACAGTGGTAATCTGAATATCGGCGCGCGCACTGGAAAGACGCTACAGTAGCACCACAATCAAGGCCCGCACATACTGTAGCGGTGGTGGTGATCAATACATTGACTAGAACTTTGAGAACCACTTGACACCCTTTTCCCTTTAATCGCCACTGATGATCCAGTCAAACTGACCGCAGTTTGACTGGATCATCGTGACAAGGTTTCTTGTAAAACAATTTATTACATGGTTGAAAGGATCATTCAAATACCTATAAATTGGCCTATTATGGCCCGGTGTTCGGCCCTTTTCATCCACTTTAGCCCGCCGCCTTGTGCGCCCTACACTATGTTTGCCAAGACGTTTGTTTTTCTGTTACCATATACTTGTATGTAAGTCCGAAACGGCTTATCCGATTGAAACGCAGTATTTTACAATTCATTTGTATGACTTCAAGGTTAGAAAATTTTCATCGCTTCAAGTTACTATGATGCAACAGATGATGGAAAAATGCAACATTTGTAAAAATCTAAAATTTTTCAACAAAGGTGGTTAGAGAGATTTGGAAACCTTTACCCATTAGGGGGAAAAAATTGTCTACCCTTATTTTATCCTTTCCATCAGCGTTACAGCTTCAGTTCAGTTAATGCCCACATCATTTGCAACTGTAATTCGAAATGCATGAAACTCCGCATAATGCAATGAATAAAATTTGCTAATTGAGATACTTACCAATTTTAACTTGCATAGCCTTTTACCAGCTTAAAATTGTTGGATTAAAAGCATCCACTTATTTTGATAATTTGCGTGCCTATATATTTTTGAGTGTTTTTACCCGTGACGGAAAGAACACGTATTTGCGTTTTGGGGAAGAAGTTGTTTATTTATTTAGTATCTCCGACAGCTAAACCGATTGTAAAGCGATTTGCAATCGTTTTGTATGTTTTGTATGGGTAGTTCTGAGATTTTCATCTACAAAAGTATCAAGCGCTGCAATATACTATGGATATAAAACGGCAGAACCGATTCTTATGAGTTTTTATAATTGTTTTGTTTTTAGAATCACATTTCACTAGAGAGCGTTGTAATACCGATGTAAAACACGCCAAGCGTGTTAAAGTAAACACTTAATAAAGCTTTGCTATAATAAGTACGAATTACGATTTTATTATTAGATTGGTAATATTTAAGATCCTGGCTGCAAATGCCAATTCAAGCTAAAAAGGCAACATGTTTTTCAGCAATGTGTATAGTTATTTTCAAGTTCACTCTATGGTGTTATAAAAACCAGATGTGACCCTTTTAATGACTGAAGCACTTACCTTCATCCCTTAAAACCGTGTCCCTGCCATTAGGTTAAACCAACAGCAATATTTTACTTTAAATCAGCGCCATACGGGAGCGATTTGATTTTGAAATATTGGCTGTTACGTTGGGCAGCAATTTATGTGAATCGTTTGCGTGTAACCACGCAAGAAAGTAGGGTACTTTGGTTAAACAAGGCGACAATATTATATTATAACAGAGTTGCGTTGTTTTATTATTCTGAAAAGAGGCCAAGTAGAATTATTGCATAGCCATAAATTAAAATAGATTCATATATATCAAAATAATTGATATATATGAACTCAACCTAACGTAGAACAAAAGAGGTGGCATCGTACACTTTTTTTTAAATAGTACCTATGACTTTTTAATTTTTATGTTTGGTAATGTCGCCATTTGTCAGAAAATCACAAAGTTTTCCAAAATAAAAATATGAACGATACAAAAGCCATATCAGAGAAGGAACTGCTCACTGCTATTAAAGATCTTCTGAAAAAGAATGGGTACCTAAATAAACTAACTGCAGAGGTGAGTAATTTCATTGGTTTTAGTAGATTTTAATGCTGCCTGTACAGTGAAAGTGGTAGTCTGCACCTGCTGTACGGCAATATTACCCCATAGTGTTTTGGGATCTCTTTATACTTACCTGCTTTTCATACTCTCGCTTGGAATACCATAAGGCATAGTCTTTAAGTTTTTCCACAATTTCTTGGAGTTTTTAATGTTGCTATTGATATGATGAGAGAAATAAGCAGTTTTTCACTATGAATAGCATTAACAACTAGGTGTTTCATAGTTTTATACGAATTTTTAGATCTATTTTTTTAAGTGCCCTAAACTTGTAATAATAATCGTTCCTCATTTTAATAACTATGATTAAAATGAAGAACGATTATTATGACAAGTTTAGACATTTAAACCTAGTTGTCATAGAAGGTGCATGTTAATCAAACAAGGTTTCGATAGAACTAGTAAATTCTGTGGATATAACATTTACATCCGAGGATAGCGAAAAATGAGCCTAGTTTATTGAATCCAAGTCTCTAGTAAACAAATCCATAAGTTGAATAAGAATATTATTCAACGGCCTATAGGTAACAAAGCGCGCACCAAGCTTGTCTTTTTTTATGCGAACTTCGGCCAAACAACATAGCATGAGCTCCAAGGTCAGGAATGTATTTAACGCAAACGCTACAGCATCAGTACAAACCACATCAATTAATTTCTTACTATGGGCAATAAAATGCGTAGGTTCAGTAATTAATTGACTTAGATTCATGCACCCCAAGAACTGTAAGAATAATTTAGTCTTCTCTTTCTCTCTTATCATTTGGTACCAACATATCAATGTTAGTCTCCTAGCAAAATAAGTTTAGAAAATAAGTATTACACTAATATCACCTTGATACCTTTAGCTTGAAACAGTTTTTAGGACTCACGTCACGCAGCGGTGCTCGCTGACTTTGAAGAAACTTACGCGCGCGCTGGTCACGTGCCTTATACCCGCGATGCCTACTCGTATCTGTTGCATGCGTCGCGTGTGACTGGCAGTAGTATTCTTGGTTTTACAAAAACAGACCAACAGGCGCATAATCACGCGCGCCAGTTCCACCTAACGCAGCCAACGGCCTAAACACTCATAGTATTTTTTTTAACTTGGACTGAATTATTTCAGATGCGGGCGCAAGTTACAGAACTTTTGAGAGACCGTCAAGTGGCAGCCGGAGACAGAATGTCTGAACCGCCACAACCCGCGGACGAAGTGCTTCTAGTCAATGAACTGGTGAGAATCAGAGACAAGTAACATTATAGTAACTTGAAATTAATAACATAAGCTAGAATTACATTACATAAGCCTTTGCCCTTCGCCCACGTGGTAGTTACTACAGGTATAGTCACGAACTATTAATTTAGAATAAACTTGTAATAAATATTATACCTATAGATTATAAGCAACAAACATCAAAAATTTGACATTTTATAATATTATTAGTATGTGTGGTCTAGGTTTTTCAAACTTAATTTTCCCGTTGCTTACACCCTGGTTGGGACTTCAGATGAAATACCAAAAACATATCTTTCAAGCCTCATGTCTCTAGAATTCGGGCTTACAATATGCATCAACTGATTTTACCCGCAACGTAAGGAGCTATACCACTATATATGCATTTTCCATAAGAAGTTGTTTGTTTGCTTGTCAGTTATCTTCCAATGCGGGGGTTTTCGATAAATTTTGCATGTTTCAGGGATTATTTTTAGATAAATTTATCGCTACAATTGAACATAGATTTCAGCGCCCCCGCGCTGCAATCAATGATTCAATCATACATGTCGAGATTTTAGAATATTGTAAAAAATATTTTGTATATTTTGGTATCAAATTAACTGTAAGAAAGTTGAGTCATTTTATATTAAAAAGTCATAGGTATTTCACTCTCACTTGTCATAAGCAATCATGCTCAGTAGCCGGTGATTATTATTAATTGGTAATTAATCCTTATTTTATTATAATATTGCAGATCAGAGAATACTTAGAATGGAACGGCTATCTCTACACGGCTTCTGTGATGTGTTCCGAAGCTGCATTGCCAAAAGAAAAGAAGAGACGGTCAGATCTCTGCGCAGACGTCGGCGTGAAAGACGACGACAAATCCTCTTCGCTTCCACTTCTGTCGAACATTGTGGCGGCATACACGGAGAGAATCAGGCGCAAAATAAATAGAAGCAAGAAGGAAGGACTTTAAACTTTTTAACTGTACTTTTGATATATTCTAAAATATGTCTAAATTTTTCAACAAATTAAAAATAAATGTGTTTTTAGATTCTGCTAAAACTATCGCAGTCCAATTTAAGTTATCTCAATAGATAAAATGGATATAACAGCGAAACATTATAGCCAGAATTATTTTTATAAGGTTTTTAAGCTTTTATAATATTATACTCTTTACAAATTGACAATCGTACAATAAAAGTTAGTAAACATAAAAACTATTAGATTATCCGCAGCTTTGTCCTCAAAAGGTCTTTCAGTAGCGAGTGCGCTGTGATTGTCAGTAGATCACGAAGTGATTGAGATAGAAGATGAAATAAATAATAAATACTGGACATTTTCACACAGCTTTATCGGAACCCCAAAGTAAGCAGAGTATTTATTGTTACGGGAAATAAATGACTAATATACTACTATAATACACTTTTTTTTTGTAAATACATTCACATATTACGCATAGAAGACCAGAGACAAATATTTGTAGATCATTGAAACATAAATTTTCCCGCAGCGAGAATCCAATCCGCAACCTCCTGTATCAGATGGGCCTTCACCCACTGCGCCACAGAAGTCGTCAAAGGTCGTCATTTTTTTTAACTGTTGATTGACTAATTGTTTACTATTCGATAACTTTTTGCTAAACGCTAAACGACGTTTTAAAGCGTTATGATCATAGTATCGTAAATTCGTAGCTTAATTTCGTAGCACTCATAGGTCCCTTGCGAGCTACGAGGAATTAAGCGGAGTTATGGTTAATTCTAAATAAAAGCATAATTATCGCATATTCTAACCATGTCTACTATTACTATAACTTTAATTGATGGTGTGGTCTCTGTCTACCCCTCCGGCAAACAGGCGTGACTTTACGTTTTAAGATTCTCACAATAAGTAAGAAAAAGTTATTTTCTTCTATATTTCAATTAAAAATATAAACGGCCTACCATACTTTTAATCTTCTCTTGAATAGGCTCTAAAGTTTAATTCATGTCATCTAAAGAAAGTGGCCTTCAATCCTCACAAGGGACAGTATAACCTATTTCACAGATCGTACAGCCTTAACAGAGTATAAAATATAATCAGTAACTCAACTATTTTAAAACATTTTTTTATTTTATTTTACACCAGGGTGGCAAACAAGCATACCTAGCATCAAACACCTGTTGATAAGCGGTTACAGTAGCCTGTGGATGCTTGCAATACCAGAGGCATCACACGCGCATTGCTGACCCTTGAAAACGCTCTTTTGAAGAATCTCATAATGAAGTCACTTGGGGAAACCTCAGCAGGGAGATAACCTGATAATTCCATAACCTGAGTGTTCGTGGGTGATGATTTTGTTGGAAAGCGCACATAACGTCTGTTATTTCGAGCAAAATAAAGTTTGTAGTTCCAACAAATCTTGTGCGTTGAATCAATGGAGATGAAGTGGCTGATTAAATTTAACAAAACAATTTTCGAGAAGCAGATAATTATTTATAAAATAAACAAAAAATAAATAATTTTCATGTCGAACTCCGATAATATTTGATGGCAGGCCATCTTTGATTTCATACAATTGGCAAAACTGTCCTTTGTTAAAACGGGAAATACCCGATATTGGAGAATAACTAAATATTTTTGTCCAGATTTTGTAGCGCCGCCGCCGTCTTAAAACATTCTCCTATCATAAAAAAATCCAATAACGTACTTTTTGTATTGATGTTTGAAATTTAAAGTACTGGCTTTCAATTGACGTAGTTTTAATGTGAACTAACGTGGGCTATATCAGCACATCCACTATCTCGGAGGAAAATTGAATCGGCTCTGCTTGAACCGCGAGGCTATTTGGAGCCACTCAATCCCGCGTGAGGGTGCTTTGGGGACTACATACGAGGGAATAGTTTACATGACTTGATATTCGCATCGACATGCTACAAAAGAATTATTTAAATGGAATAAGCCATTTTTTACAGTCCATCTGATTAAACTAAAAATAAAAAAAACCTATAGCTTTGTATGTTTTCAAATTTTAAAATATCGACAATGGATTTTTTTCTGGAGTTAAATTCGATTCACTGTCTCGAAAATCTAAATATGAATTGTCATTCCTATGCTTGAAACCGATAAAAATTTCAGTACTCTTCTACGAAAAACACTTTCATTTTTGTTATATTTCATACATTACAGCAGTATTTCCTACATTAAACCGAGCACAATGAACACTTCGATCTCCCATCTATTACCTGCAGTAATCAGTTAGACACAATGGCCCTTTGACGTTCAATGGGGAGCAGATTCACAAGATAAATTCTACCCGTAAAGTCTACGGACAATGATCCGGTTCGGTCCATTTCAAAAATGGCTCCTAGTATAAGATTTGCGCAGAGAATAGAGGAAGGACGAATAACCAGACAAGATACTATTCGGAAGACGGAAAGTTATTTTTACCCGCGACGGAATGTATTCAGGCTAAAAGGTTGTTTCTTTGTTTGTCTGTTACGATTTATCTCCGGAATGTTTAAATAATTTATCGCACTTTGTAATTATTTCAAAGAAGGTTCTATGAGTGTTTTTTTCACCAAGAGTGGGAAAAACAAAATAAAACCAAAAAAATAACAACGTATATAGAGAAGACCCGCTACGGTACGCTGATATTTTCTTTTACGACTTGACAGTTTTATATAGGTAACAGTTTTATTATTCTTTTATCCTATGTTCTGTACCCAACCCTTATTTTATTTATTACTATTTATTATTATTATCTTATGGGGTCTCACTGCAGAGCACTGAGGGGCACCTCCCTTTCACACGCTTATTTATTGTTGACCAGTCTTTTGTATAGGAGTCCAATTCATTTCTTCATCTTAGTCGGGATCTGCCGCGTGGCCGTTTCCAATCTCGTGGAGTCTACTCCGTAGTAGACTTTGACACAACTCGTCCAACATGCGATACATGTGACCCAACCAGTCCCATTTTAATTTGTCCACTTGACCTGTATTTTAAACATGAAATACTTTTAACTGTGCATATTTCCTAACTGCGCTCAGCGGAAACCAATAGGTTCAATGCCTCTCATTTTCCCTATTTTTTTTCAATATCTCATGGTAAAATATCGAAGAACCAAGCATGGTATAATTTTCTGTAGATTTATTGGGAAAAGCAAATATTTAGACTCTGCCATTCTACTTTCAGCTATTCTTGCCTCTAGCTCTCTGCTATAGTATTAGCCCGTTCGACTGGAGCGAGCATCGGAAATTGGTCAGCGTCGCCGTCGGTCGGTCGAAGCGACACGACCGGACGATTGGAGCTGTAACTAATCAGAAATCAGCTGCCGAGTGTGGATGTGGACTGAATACTTTATTTTATTCATACTATATTATTCTGAGATTATTCGTTAAGTTCGGAAATTGTGACTTTCTGATAACATGTTGACTTTAATGTGATCGGGCATATCCTAAAACGGAATTTCGGTAGCATGCCATCGGTTATTATTCCAATAAACAGCGTTGGGTTTTGTCACGTAGAATTCTAACGTGTTTGAATGTGCCTTTGACTACTTAATTATTATCATCATGAAAAGCGAACTAATTGTTGATCTGAGGATATACAAAAATAGGATTAAAGACGTGAGCATGGTTGTTTTTGTTTTCTGATATATCACTAAGCATGCCCACCTTTCTGTAAGTACCTTAAAGAAATATGGGAATATAGAATGACAAAATTCAGATGTTTTACTATAAATATAGGTACTTAGCTAAGATCTGAATAATACCAGTAAGCATCATAACGTGCTATATCAGACATTAAAATAATTTATGATCTTTTGATATCCACATCCACACGTAAAATTAGTATTTAACTTGGATGTGAAATCTTGTAAGATTCAATTAGCACCACTTTAAGCTGATTGGTGAAGCACTCATGAAGCTTTTAGTATAATTTGGTAAGTATATATCATTTAAAGTTTGGTATATACCTAATCTTAGCTGAACTGGTCTTGTCAGTTGGTGACAAAGATGTACAAGGTTTCTTAATCTAAGATCCAAATGATAAATATCTTGCAAAAATATTTAGATAATACAATGATACTTACCTGAAATATAAAAAAATAAATGGAAAAATATGCCAACGTCGCATGGTGTATAGTCAATTTATTTTAATTAAATCTATTAACTCGGACCTGGTATCTGGATAGTCCATTTGCCTGAATAGGTACCTGATTTTAGTCTATCCCATTACACCGCGAATTATTATTTATAAGCTTATACGATTGAAGATATAATAATTACTTTCCACAGGCTGTTATTATAACGCAATCACAAAATCAGCGAACCGTTATAGAGAGTTTATGAGGTCACATTCAGTATTCAAATCAAACGCTGACATACGTGCTTGTTAGGACGTACAAACTCAGGCATGTGACTTTAATAAATATGTCATATCTATTCGTTTACTAGATTCAACAGAAAGATTTATAAGCAAGTTGAAGTTGAATGGGCAGGCTATAATAACTCGCAGTAGCGACGACCGCTGGGGAAGAAAGGTTTTTGAATGGCGACCGCAATCTGGACAACCCAGCTTTCCGTCTGAGGGACTGATGTTGCTTCAGAGTGGGATGTCAGTGGATGGAATAAGGCCAAGATCGCTCGTGATGGCACCCTTTAGGGGAAACCTATGCCCAGCAGTGGCCTCTATTTTACTTTACAAGCCAAACGAAATAACGTAAAGGTGTCGAAGGTTATGGAGGCCTTCAACATGGCTTAGTGAATATTATTATTACAGCCAGTACCGAAGACACTGAGGACCTTACTTACAAAGATTATTAGACAGTTGAATAATTAAACACGGCTTTGTATTTTCTGATATGTGTCATTTCAAAGACAACAGAAGAAAACATAACACTGTTTATCTAAGCAACTGTTTAAAATCTTTATTAGGAAGCATATTGTTGTTAATACTGCAAACGGTCATTCATCCAAATGATGACAGTGATTTTTACCAGCTACACGCTAAAAACGCTCAGTAGGTAAACGCTAAATAAGAGAAATGTTTTACTAGAGGAACACGCTGTAACTAGCAACATAATCCAAAGTAAAGCAACAAACACTTACCAAAAGACTGATTACACGTACGTTGAATAGCTCTGAAGATGAATCACCGCTATTTGTATCGGCACGAGGGCTGACCTTAAAGGACTCATTAATTTGTATCGAGCGCATCAATCACGGGATTACTGTACACTTTGTAAGGAAAGGCAAGTGTGAGTATGAGAGAAAATGTGAGGACAAAATCAGTTCGAGGTCTATTGAATACTTTGAGTTTGTATGCCCTTATTATTTCTTGTAGTGTGTCCAAAACTTAGTCTGTCCAGAAAAAAAAACATATTTCTTGTTTTAGGATATCGCCAATCTAGGCAAAATATTGAGCGCGAATAGTCTTGATAGTAAGTCAGGGTGATAAGGCATTTCCACACATTGGTGCTTTCATAATCAAATTACCACAATAAACTTTCAATAATCTAAGGCGTTCAATGTTAATGTATGATTGGATATTTCTTACTTTAGCAACCTAGCCATGACGGAAGAAGAACCTCAACAACTCGTGAGAAATAAACCAGTAACCCAAAAAACAAGCACTTTATTATTCTAATAGGACCTATTTGTCTCAGTCATGTACAGATCTAATAACAGGGTCCAGCTAATTGAAGGCGATTCGAGCCGATAAATAAGAAAATTGGTGACCCGACACACGTGGCACGACGTATAATTAATTACACTTGTGTAAGGCCAACAATTTCTTGGTATTAGACGATGGAATCTTGGAATTTGAAAACAATGTATTGTAGTGGTACAGACGGCTATAATAAATTGTAGAAAGATTTCCAGCTGCAATGACGCAATTTGAAATACAAATAAATGTATTTTCAGTTTCAAATGCAGGCATCAAAAATAAACCTAATCAATGTGTAGGTACGGCAATCGTTAGGTAGAATATAGGTAACGCGTCGATCCTATACCAATTTAGTAGATCGTGAACTTCGTAGATTAAAAAAAAACTTGACTTATTGGAGTTCCCAAACAAGTAAACGAATTGAAACTATAGTGGCTGGATATCACATATTAAAATTGAAAGCAAGCATACTTAACTTTCCACCTTTGTACATGGATTGCTGGAAAAATATGCTTAATACATGCCTTCTAACTCTAATGGAGTCTAATGGTATTTATTTGAGTATAGTAAAAAATAAAGCAATCCTCATCGACCGTGAAGATAACTGCCTCAAATGAAAATTTAAAGCAAACAACATCAATTGAAACAGGAGGTACGGTCGGTGGTACATTTCACAGTAACAAATCACATCAATTGTATACCTATTTATTTTTTACTGAATTATTTAGTAACATAGTCTTTATCCAAAAAAGCGAAGGGATTGTACACTATAACAATCAAACACACGTAAATCAAGAGAGGTAAATTAATTCAAAATTTTCTAGTAAAAATAGTCTTCAAACTATTTGATTTCCTTCATGCCATTTTTTTAAAGATTTGCACTAGTATGCAAATATTAGATTATTCAGTAAAACAAAAAACTTAAAATGGAAAAAAACCCTGGAAGTTAAAAGTTATTTGTCTTCCACAACCATACTTCAGCTTCTATTTTTGTAATGGTGCTATTGTTACGTTTCCAATAGAATGGTACACCAAAATATTCATTGAATTTGCCCGAACAGTCGATCTCAAGTCGATCCCGGGATGAGAGCCAACCGGGCCGATAAATTAGGCAATTTGCGGCGTCCACCGTCCACCCGAGGCTCTAATTAATTATCCGCATGCCTGGTGCGGCGTTACTTAATCAACCATCACCATGTTAACCGTTGGTATTGATTTGGTACAGACTTATTCAGTCACTTGGGCACTCTTTTCTTGAAATAGGTACAGTTAAGTATCAGTGGGTAGGTAGCGGTATTATAAAGTGATGTCATAGAAAATACATGTTACAAAGCTTCTCAAGCTTTTCCGTAGGTATCTCATCCCAGCGCTCTTTATAATCAGCATGCCTAGTGCCATTTACTAACTTATAGCATCACCTTGTTTACATGGATTGATTGGTAATTTACCAGGCTGTATTCAGTCATTCGAGTAGAGAAAGATCCCCTTATACCTACGGCGGCAGAGAGCGCTATTAGCTAGTCGCTATTTGGCAACCTCTGTGGCGCAGTGGGCGAAGGCCCGTCTGAGATGCAGAAGATTGCGGGTTCGATTTCCGCCGCGGGACAAAATGTATGATGATATATTCGTATGATCTATAAATATTTGTCTCGGGTCTGGGTGTTTTCTATGTATAATATGTATGTATTGACAATGTAAATATAATATATAGTATATTAGTAGTTATATAAGTCATGCCGTTCCCATGACACAAGCTCTGCTTATTTTGGGGCTAAATGATGATGTGTAGCAAAGATTTAGCTCAATAAAAAACAATTAAGCTCTATAACTATGGCCTTACGTATTCCTCGTGTCCATGATAGGTGCGGCGTTACTTGATCACTTTTTACCATGCTGATTCTTTTGATCCAGTCAAATCCAATTTTGAAATATATTTTATTTTGTAGTAGGTATCGCATCGGCAATGCCCCAGGTGTTACAGATAGGCGACGGTAACCACTTTCCATCAGGTGGGCCGTATGCGTCTTTTTTATTACAATAAAAAAAACGTATTTGCTTTTGTATTTGGACTTTACTTAGTCGTAGGTGGTGGCGCCTGTGAGCGGGGCCTTCGATAGCTCTAAGAGCTCGTAAGGGTACTCTTGATGGAGAGGAAATGACTAGGAATCGTGCGCACTGACCTTAGATCCTGGGAATCAGCTTGTAGGACCGCTCCACGGGACCACACTGCACACGTAACCACTTCTTCGTTCACCAGAGCTGCGATAGTTTAGCACACACCATAGGGGGGTTTGAGGACTATCCTAATGTCCTTGTAAGCACAAATTGTTTGTATTTTGCAGGAAACTGCGATTATTCACTTTATGAGACAAATTGATGTCCTTGCGGTTAGCGGTACACGGCGGAGGCTTTCAGACTGTGTCCGTTGAGGTCATGGGTGACACTGACATTTGGTCGCTTTGACAATAGCGACCTCTAGCGACGGCGGTGCGATGCAGATTCCCTCATCACCGGCGCGGGCGCACGATATTAAAAATAGGAAAGGTAATAGGGAGTGAGTAACCTTACTTGAACTCATAGATGGCGTTACCAGTAGGTAAAGTCCAAATACAAAAGTATACAGGGAATCATTCAATCGGTAATTGGAAGAGCTTTTCAATGATTGAAAAAAACTGCGGAAACTTATCGATCACCTGCCAAATTTGCTTTTTGCGATAATATAAATTAAGAAGGCACGTTCATATCAGCCCGCAAATTAAATGCTTTGTTATGCGTACCTACTCAAATAGTTGGAATCGCATGTTACGAATCAACTCGCAAGCTGAACATAATTTTCCACCCTATTTTTGTAATAAGGTTGTAGTAAAACAACTTGCCATTTTTGAAAAAAAAAATACTAATATTTTACAGGGACCAAAATCCTGAATACAATGGATAAGATTAAACACTACCTACACAAATGTGTTTTTACGTTAGTAGATCACTGCAGGGACATAAGAATACCCAAGCCTAATTATTTTACATACTTTTTGCTTATATGTATCATTATATAAGGCTTTCGAACTAGAATTTTCCCATCTCTATCACCCTAAAAATGATCAAAGTGAAACTCGGCACTTATTATCGCTCTTTATGTTGTTATATGCTGCGCCATTTTGAACCTTTATGCTTTGAGTTAAAGAAAAAATATACAAGTGTTGTGCTTGTTAAATGTATGTAGTGAGGTGATTGTGAGATAGTGTAAACTGAGTAGTAACAATTAGCAGCTACTGGTCTATTAATTTGTGCCCTCTCCTTGTGGTCGCCTACTATAGGAACTTAGTTGCTTTGTTTATTACACGTCTTCGTTTTTATACCTATCTAATAGCACTAAGTATGTGTGATAAGGTTCCAAGCAATTTACACAAAACAGTATTAAAATACAATATGCTAGTGTGCATATCGCCTAACATGCTGTCAAAACAAACTAAAGAAAGCTTATTCGCAAATTCTTGCTTTAACTTGTCCGTATCTATTTCTATATCTTCTTTTTGTTATATAACGGTGTGACAGTCTCCCACATGACCAAGATCGCGGCGAAAAATGGGGCATGAGCACTTAGATCTCTGTTTGTCTTTCACCGCAGATACGTGAGTACCGGGTTTGTTCGTGGACTGTAAGTGCCTTCCTCTCACTACATTCGTATGTGGTTTCAATGTTTCGGAGGAGTTCCGCTGCCATTTTTGTTGGGACAATGCATTTTATGCAGTTTATCTTCACTGGGTGCAACTTATTTCTGTGAAGTACTCAATGTTTCACAAACCACTTTTTGTTGGTTTATGAGCACTCTCGCCGAGCACAGAACGAAAGAAAAACTAGACTGAAATATACAAAACCATCTTCATATACAAAACCATCGTTTACGATAACATAATAATAAAAAAATACTACTCGTAAACGGGCTGCTATGGACTCATCACTGGATTAGTATGGTAAAGTTAATTTGAGGCGTAAGAGACCAGGAGTAGGTACCTTACCTACTCCAAATGTTGAAAAATCAAATTTGTGCCCCTAAGCAATTTAGAGCTCTACGAAAAATGTGGTTGGCAAAATGTTTTAGAAGGTTTTAATTAACTTGTTTTGAATGTTGTGTTGCTCAAATATTGTTAAATGAGTTGAAATTTGTCAAGTTCTGATGACAATCTAATATTATGATGACAGAAGCTGATTTGAGGATGAAGATGGAAGGTGGACAATGGAACTCGACCATAATAGATTGTGAAAATAGTATGACAGCAGGGTCATTTTATTTGTAGAAAAGCTTTAATTTCTTTTATTTTAAAAAGTGCATATTACTGGTTGAAAAAATCATCCTACTATCCTACTACTATAATATTAAATGCCATAGTCTGTGTGTATGTGTCTCTGTGAGTGTGGGTGTATATTTGTTACCACGTATCTCCGTAACTTTTAAACCGGTTTTGATGAAATTTTAAATGTAGATAGTTTAGGTTCTGGAATAACACATGTTTTGATTCACTCAGAACTTGGTAAAAATAAACTGTAAAGTAAATAAGTAATATGTTTTATTTCTACAAAACTATTAAAGCATTCAATGCTTAGTGCCATCGACAGTCGCTAGGATTATCATAAGGATTAATTATCTCCAGATCACTTCAGAAACTCAATAGCCCGTTAAAGTTATAATTATCGCAAATCTTTCTTAGGTAACTGGAAAGTAGAATGGTTTTGTGAGCACCAACAAACAATACCTAGCAGTGGATCTCAACTATCGATGTGTTTACCTGCATTATAGCGCGCTATTTGATTTATCTCGCAATATTACGGGCATTTTTAGCAAATTTATTGTTTGGACATCTCTAACCATCCCCAACTTGGTATCCTCACAGATCTGCGTACTGAGTATGGATTTGAGGATGTTCATCATGGGGATTACAATCGTGTTTGTTTGTTTATTGCAGCTGCAAATATACTGACGGAGGCGCAGCATTCATTTTTTAAAGATCCAATATTAGCCTTAAATCTGCGTCGGCCGTTTCATACACGCACTGTGGCCATCAGATGCAATCGTTTTGGAGTGACATATGCAAAGCACTTCGTCATACCTTCTCATCTTAAAAATATACACCACCGTATACACCACCGCAAATGCATATTGGACAAGTTTGAGCTAACCTTAAAAAAACACCGAGTGCCATAAATGCTGTTTGATTTTTCTAAGCCTTCGCGAGATAGGCTATCACCTAGCCGATCGGGTTCTTCTGGCACTTTTTGGTCCACACACCACAGCCGCATGGCGATTTCACAAAAATAAAATTAAGATTTGTTCACAATAAATTCACGTCTACGCTTGTTTCCAACAATCAACATTATTTCCGCAACAATTAAATCCAACAAATCCTTCAGATTTCAACATTTACACGAAAAAAGGAATTCGTTGCTAAGAACGGATATTTTATCAAGAAGAATCTCGCGTGACTTTGTTCCCTCAATTCTGAAAATGGAGGGAACGTATTAAAGAATTTTAAGCCACTCGACTCGACAATTGGACTCGAGGAAATATATTATTCAACGGTACATTGCTGATGAAATTCGGTACAATACTAAAAGCGGTGGCTGAAGGATATAAATTGTGAGCCATGTGAGATCTCGTGTTCGCAATGTGAACTGCCCTCAGTGAGCTAAATAGTTCAATTCGTTGGCATCACTTGTTATCGAAAATATGCAGGATATTATGATGCGCGGATTACTATTTCTCTTGTCAAAGCTGTACCTAATACACCTACAGAAACTTAGGTACAGAGGTATTGTGTTATTAATAATAAATAATAATAATAATCAATAAATAATGCTGGACATTTTCACACAGCATCATCTAGCCCCAAAGTAAGCAGAGCTTGTGTTATGGGAACTACATGATTGATATACTACTTATATACATTTTTGTAAATACATACATATTATACATAGAAAACACCCAGACCCAAGACAAAATTTTGTTTTGTTTATGTCCTGAAAAAGTGTACAAAAAAAATTCTGTGAGGAATGGCAAGTCACTGGACCAAATTACCATAATGAACCGTAATGTAAATCTCGGATTCACAATGGAGACAAAAAACGAGACTTTTTGTAAAGAATACCTCGTACCTATTTAGTTTTTAATGTTAATCTGCTATAATTCCAAAAATATCAAACTCGGCGGGGTTCGAACCTGCGACTTCTCGCCTGGTATGAGGGTGATGTAACCACTCAGCCACGAGATCCTGTCACAGCCTGCTCAACATTTTTGGGATGTGTCAGCTTGAAGAACTGTAGCATATCTAAGCATGTTCAGTTACTTAAGTTATTTTTCGTACATTGAACAGGGGTGTCACATTGCTATATTAGTGGTTATAATTATAGTTTCTAAATCACACTTATTATAAAACTTCTAAAGATTTTTGAATATTCGAAAATATAATCCTCGGTGAACCTGGATAGATCTATAGGTACTATTTAGTTCATCAATCAAACTTCTTAAAAAAAACATAGTTAAAAACGAAAAAACTTCCCGAAAAATGTATCCTACTAATATATAATAAATGCGAAAGTCTCTGTGTGTGTGTGTGTGTGTGTCTGAATGTTTGTTACCACGTATCTCCGTAACTACTAAACCGGTTTTGATGAAATTTGGAATGTAGATAGTTTAGGATCTGAAATAACACATAGGCTAATCTAATTTTCGAAAATCGACCCCTAAGGGGTTTAAATAGGGCGGTAAAGTTTCTATGAAAAAAAAAATTATTTGATTCGCTCAAAACTCTGTACAAATAAACTTAAAAGTAAATAATGAAATACATATTATTTATTTTTTCAAAACTACCCTTTGGAATGTGCAATTAAGTTCTAAACTTTGTATAAATTGTAATCCTTGGTTCGATTCATTCAAAAGTTGGTGGACATAGTTTGAAGCCTGGAGACGGTCATATGCTACTTTTATTAACATACCACGCGGGCGAAGACGCGGACAACAACTAGTATTTTAATAAATCAGCCGAGCTGATTTTCCAAACAAAGGAACCGCTTAAAAATGCCCAATACGAAAACTCTGTTCTAAAACAAATTATCTTTGAAGTTCCGCGATTCGTCCTTGGCGTCGTTCAATTTGATGGAGGCCTTTTTTCTTAAGGAAGTACCTTTAGGTATCAGAGGTACAGCGTGGACTTTTTTTTATAATGCATGATGATGAAAGGATTAAAAATAGGTTAAGTACAAAAGAGTTGACGTTTGTAAGTCCGAACCGATGGCGACGGTTTTTGTGAGGAAACAGTGAAAGAACGAAACAAGAATGGCACGTTTTTGTAACCACGCAGTTTTAAATTGACAATAAAAGAGAGGCTTGAAAAAATAAAATGTTACATACAGGTAATATTAATTTAACATATCTTAAAAAATAATAATTATACAGTGACTTATATACATTGCTAACGCTACTTGTCAAAGGCATTTGATTGCGTAGACCATGACACATTGATCAGGAAACTACACCATTATGGTATTAGGGGCGTTGCTCTAGACTTTCTCACTTCCTATTTAAGTGACAGAGTACAAAGAGTTGACGTGAATGGAAAACGGTCTCCGGGGTCTCTGGTTACTATCGGTGTACCGCAGGGATCAATTCTTGGTCCATTTTTGTTCTTAGTATACATTAATTATCTACCCCACCTTGTAAGGGACGATCATGAGGTTATATTGTTTGCAGATGACACGTCACTTTTATTTAAATTAAAGCGACGACAAACCAATTTTGACAATGTAAACAATGCAATCTCTAAGGTTGTTAAATGGTTCAACGTTAACAACCTCCTACTTAATGAAAATAAAACAAAGTGTATAAGATTTATACTACCCAATGTTACACAAGTTAAAGCAAATATCAAAATCAAAGATGAACAGTTGGCTCTTGTGGACACCACCGTATTCTTAGGTATCACCCTAGATAATAAGCTTCAATGGGGTCCTCATATTGATGGGTTATCGAAGAGACTTAGTTCTGCGGCATATGCAGTCAAAAAGATCCGTCTTTATACAGACGTTGACACAGCTAGACTAGTTTACTTCAGCTACTTCCACAGCATTATGTCGTACGGTATACTGCTGTGGGGGAGTGCTGCTGATATCAATACCATTTTTGTGCTGCAGAAGAGGGCTGTTCGAGCAATTTATAATATGGGCCCCAGAGAATCACTTCGCGAAAAGTTTAAAGAAATAAATATAATGACATTCCATTGTCAATACATTTATGAAAATCTGATGTATGTTCACAAAAATATTAATTTGTTTAAGAAAAAAAGCGATAATCACAATGTTAATACTAGAAATAAAGATAAACTCGCTGTTGCCACTTGTAGACTCCATAAAGTTGGTAAATCGTTTAAAGGGCACGGTGTACGCTTTTATAACAAACTCCCAAGAGATATACAAAGATTATCAATTAACAAATTTAAAAACGTAATTAAACAAAAGCTTTATAAAAAGGCATACTATAAAATATCTGATTATTTAGATGACAAAAACTCTTGGGATTGAAAATGCTCCAACTCGAACCTATTGTTTTGTAAAAAGATCATTAAAAAGAATAACCAGCCTTGTTTTCTTGCCTTTCTTTCCTGGCTTGGTCGCGGAGGAACAGGCACCTAGATAAAAACCGACGTTTCAAAGTGGTCCTTGTGATTTTATTGAATAAATGAATTTTGACTTTGACTTTGACTTTGATTCAAGATTTAGTAGTTAGAAATTTATGATGTTAAATAATTACAATGTTACTTTGAGTAAATAGCGTTTCAGTTAGCCTGTCAAACTGAGTCATTCCCTATTGCCATTTTTCTTAGCATAATCAGGTAGCTGTTTAAAAATACAGTCATGTTTTGCTATGTAGTTCATAGCAAAACATTAATTTACAGTTTTAACT
Source organism: Perizoma flavofasciatum (assembly GCA_958496245.1). Lineage (NCBI taxonomy): Eukaryota > Metazoa > Arthropoda > Insecta > Lepidoptera > Geometridae > Perizoma > Perizoma flavofasciatum. The sequence goes on along the minus strand of OY292419.1, from coordinate 10,589,041 downwards.
TGGATTATATCAGAAAAATTGACGTTGCCAATAGAATTTTAGCCAGGTCATGATTATATGCGCTCGGAGCATCACCTGTATATAAACAAAGGAATTCCTATTTGGTATATTAGATTTCCTTGTAACGGTCTCCACCTGGTTTATTTAATTAAGGAATGTTTTCGTCTGTTTGTACGGCGCCGGCGAGACAAGAAATCCGGCTCAAATATTGCATTTTTGTATAATATCGGGTCTAATCTCGTTTTGTTTGGATTTGTTTTGTTATTTATTCGTTTGAATATTTGCCGGTAATCGTGGCTTCGGATAAAATTAAGTCGGCCAAGTATCCAACTTCATTTATAAAGTTCATAACGTTACGACCCAGTAAAAATAAATTAAAACTACTTATAAAACGTCGGACTTAGTCGATAAAACCACTGAATCAAGAACAGATTCTATGGCACATCAGGATGAATGTTTTCCCACTGAGAAAAAAAGTATCAGAATCCGCGACTTGTCAATTATAGATCCTAAATAAAACTTTAAAATCCTACTACTCCTACAAAAACAGAAATGAGAAAATAAAATTGGTTTTTCGCTCGCCTTTCAGTGTATACCTTGTAGTTTCACATGTACCTATGGTTTCTATTTTTTATTCTGAGACTTCTAGGAAATAAAGGGCTTCAAAGTTACAAAGTTAAGTTGTATGACCTCTCTTTAATATTGTGCATTAGAAATGCAACAAAATGAGTAGCATGTGATAGGAACTGCTAACTGAAGTTGGTTCGACAGATGACATAATAATTTTAGGAGAGGCATGAACCTAGGGAAATCCAACTAGCTAGATCTTAGCTAGGTCTTGCTATTTGATTAAATTCTTGATTTGAAAACTTATCTAGTCATAGATCTATCTTTTTATCAAGAAAGAATAATAGGTACTCTCTTGCTCTACCTTCAAATAAATTTCGGTAATTTTGTATCTAATTAATTATTTCACTATCAATAAATTTCACCGGTTAATTTAGAATAATCATATTGACAAAAATAACTTCTAGTCCACAATCTTACTGTAGGTACTCTAATGAATCCAGTAAGCTCATAGACACAGCCTGGCATTGTTCCAACGCGACACTGATTGAACATACTATTTCAAGTATATTTCTTTCAATATTAAATTTCTAGACGTTATAATGTCCAGGTGCATTATTTACGAGTATGTATACTAAATATAATATTATTTCATTTTCTATAAAGTCAACGTTTACTTTCAGACTTGATTGACGCAAAGCTTACGGAAATATTGGGTTAGAAGTCAAAGTAATAATATGCAGAGGAAGGTCTTATTATATACCTTACAATGATACAGAATAATGCCTAGGTCGATTGTGTCGACTCATCGACTCTATTTTCTTTTGGTAGGAAAAACACTACCAAAAGAAAATCACTCAGTAAATCGTTCTTCTCAGCTATAAAAATATGTAAAAAAAACTGAAAAAAACAACACCGCATAACAAGCCTCGATGAATAAAAGCTGCAAACTAACGGGAAAGTTACAGTGACGCCTCGAAGCTAGACGTGGCGACATAATGCGTACTATTATTATATTCTGCGATAATACTGTAATAAAGTTACGTCCACTAACCCAGAAAAACTCTTCTTTAGTGGCAGCCCCTTGGATTGATCACAAAAACACAACTAACCTTCAAACTTTGAATGATTTGTCATAAAACTAAAGCTTCAATCGAAAAAGCAATCACGTAAAACTGTTAGGTATAACGTAATTCCAAGTTACGGAACTACTCAAGTAAATTGCAACTGGGCGAAAGAACGCAACTCATACAATACCGCTAATCAGAAATGAGTTCGGTTTTACTTAGTCATAATGCGGACGTAAATCAAAACTTGGTTACTCGTACCTTGTAGCTAGAATATTCTTCTATAACAAATATAAAAAAATATTTTATTTTGGAACATTAATAAATGTTTCTTTTATTATATACCTACAACTAAACATTCCATGACGGTGTCGTTATTTTTGTGTGCGGTCGCTTCATTATAATTATGTACCTACCTACAGTAAAGTTTATAATGTTAGTTTTAATGCCTACCTACTTATTACTCCTACTTATAATTCACTGATGTTTTTGTTGTGCATTTTTATCTCAATTACAGTAACACATCGAGAACCTAGTGTCTAGACAAACCTAACATAGGTTTAAAGATGCTACTAACTAACTATTGTACCTACTTAATATGTTAGTAAATAAATAAAAAAATAATAAAAACTGAAGTGGCAAACAAGCATACGGCACACCTGTTACTAAGCGATTACCGTAACCTATGGACGATTGCAATACTAGAGGTATCACCGACTCTAAGGCATAATGGTGAAAAGTCTCATGTGTAGTTTTATAGTCTTCTTTAGAAATAAGTGCATAAATATTGGCGCTCTTTAGATATATTAAAACCTAATACATTAAGGGCCTTACTTGTAACCATTTTAGTTGTTTAGCTAAACAGTGTTTTGTTTACTTTTGGTGAGTTTGAAGTGGCAAAGAGGCAAAATAGTTTTTGGTAAATAAACGGTTTAAAATCTTCAACTTCAACTTTTGTTTATGGCTTCTGTGGTAAGAGTTGCCACAATTTTGCCAATGTCGTGTCGACAAGATTTAAAAAAATAAGGTGATGGAGAGGAGTTTACAGAAATTTGACCGGTCTAAATAGAGGGAGACTCGAACAGTTTTTTTAAACTATAAGTTGATTTATATAAACCTGTAAAGGTCAACACAAATACAGAGACAAAACACTCGAAATGTACACTTAACATTATGAAATAAGGTACATAGAGATATAAGTGCATCAGCTCATAATTTTATTTTATTACAAGTTAAAAATTTACATAATAATACTATAAAAGGGGAGAAGACAAGGGATAGTATAAATTTGGAAGAGAGAGGACGAGGAATTTCTGGAGGGGTGACATTATGCAAAGATAGCCGTAGCTTAGGACAAGAGAAAAAAAAATGATCAACATTTCCTTCATCTAATCCACATTCACACAAGGAGTGATCCCTGACCCTTATTTTGGCTAGAAAAACTGGTGTGCAAGCATGACCCAATCGAAGACGACAGATAGTAGACGTGGTTATTTTGTCAGCTTTACGGAACTTAAAGAACCAGGGTTTTGATGGAATTTCAGGTTGAATTTCACCATAGTGTTTACCTTTCAGAGATTTGGAAGTAATCCACATACGGGACCAGGAAATAGACAAATGAGAACTAGGAACTAAACAAAGGTCGTGGGAATATATATGGAAGTATTCGTGGGAGCCCGTTTGAGCAGCATGTTTTGCGCAGGAGTCCACTGTTTCATTGCCAGGAATGCCAGAATAACCAAGGATCCATGCTAAGACAATATTAATTCCGATGGCATGGCAACTATACAGAGCTTTACGAATACTAAGGATTACGGGAAATCTGGATTTGGATCGAAAAGGGTTAGAAAGCATAGCCTGGAGGGAGCTTTTAGAGTCAGTGAATTCTATGGAATTATTAAGGTTATGGGATTTAATAAAAATAATACTCTCTAAAAGAGCTACAGATTCTGCTGTAAACACAGAAGAAATTGATGAACATTTAAAGCTTAATATAATTTTAGACGAAGGAATCCAAACAGCAGCACCAACAGGGCTGGAGTCATGTAATTTTGAGGCATCAGTAAATATAGCAAGCCAGCCATTAAATTTAATAGCATTTTGCTCATTAAATGAATCGCGAGCACCCACCGAACCTTTAGCTATTCTAAAATCCAGTAAAATATTTGGTTGATACACTAGGGCTTCGTATGTAGTTGAAAATAGTGGATTTATTCGACTCTGTATGACAGGATGAGGCAGGCGAGAGTATTTTATGAAACTACGAATTAAACATGGGATTTTATCTTGAATGTTATCGATGAAAGGTTCAATTAAATTTAAAAGCTCATTTAATTTTTGCTTTTGGATGGTGAGAATATTGTACTAGTTTGAAAAAGTATCGATCTGCAAGGTACTGTCTTCTCAGAGAAAGAGGGGGATCAACACATTCCAAAAATCTTATCCATCAAAAATCTTATTAGGGATGTATAAGAACATGTCAAAATGACACATTCCGAAAGAGACAAAGCAGTGTTTATTTAAATAACTCTAAAAATATGTTTAAGTAAGGATCTAGGTTACCTAGTTTTAGACGAACCAAAAGCTCACAACAAAAACATCAGTAATAAGTACAGCAATAGGTAGTTAGACATTGAAATGAACATTATAATTAGTGTAGGTACTTAATTATAATGAAGAGCGATCGCATAGAAAAATAACCTACCAGTAAAACTAACACAAAAAAAATATTTTATGTAGGTATTAATTTAGGAAATCCCCAATCAATACTCGTATAATTGTGCAGTTTGGTTGGAGTACCTACGTAAGTAATGAATTTTTATTAGGTAGGATTGTACTTTAACCAATATCCGACGCAAACGTAACATTTTCCTCAATAATAATAAACAAGGCATGTTCACAATTTTACTAGTGCAGCAACCTATAAAATTTTTGCACCTACATGTAGTTTTAAGGGCAGGCGACCGTAGAGAGATAATTTTTATACATCGTTGGATAGAACGGAATGGAATTGGCTGGTATGTTATTATAGTCATCTGTAGGTCTTCGAATATCTTCCTAATTGCGTGCCTACTTACAAATAATATCGGAAACTCATTTAAACTTTAAGATTCTTAATATAATACAGCACCTAGTATCAAATATCTATATTTATACGAAAAACTTCGAAAGTCAATTATTGTAAGTCAGAAACTTTAAGGTTAGTCTTCAATCGGAGGCTGCCCTTGATTCGGCGGGTTCGTAATCAAAAGATCAAAGCTAACAATCTCACCATTTCAAGACACCAATAACGAATCACAGTTCAAGTTAGAATCGCGACACTCGAATCAAGATCGACATCGAATAACTAACCCATTGTCCAAGTTGTGCCTCCAATAAATTCTCTCCCCGGCCAATAGTTCGGACTTGGCCATCGATTTTCTTCCGTCGGGACCACAAATTGTGGAACTTGCCCCTATTGTGTAGGTAGGTACGAGTACGTGCAATATGAACCCAGAAGAGATTGCAGACTGCAATGACTAGTAACTTTTGTGTAGTGACAATGGGCGCTGGAATCTTCAATGGCATACCACTGTAGATTTGCAGTTCACATTTCGGCATTTCGACGTTCGGGTGTTCGGATGTTCGGATTGAAATGACTATACGACTAGTTTGTACCTATTTCTTTGTGGTGGCAGTAACCCACTGTTTTATCTATCTATTTACTAATCTGTAAAACTTTATCTTTATATTTTTTTTACAGGCACCTGTCTTGTAGGTAAATTTGTACCTACGAATCTGTATTTAAAAATAAGCTTCTGCTTTAAAAAGCGTTATTTACATTTAATTATGTGGCTCAACTTCCATTTCAACATCATTTTTTTAATGTTTTTTTTTATATTTTATTCGGCTTGCATAAACGTGCGGTTCTATAACTGTGTCTCTGTTCTACGGTTATGCAGTTCGGTACCTGAGGCCTAACCATGAAGTCTTATAGCGATTCAGTTTAGGCAAAGATGTGAAATCCTGCTTTGCGAATGACAAGCTTTAACAATGCCATAGCGTCCTCAATCGCAAAGCGGAAAGTGAATTGAATCGCAATAAGACTTCATGGTTAGGCCCCTGTTTGTTGATATACACTATGGACAGATAGACAGGTGCCGAGGTTTCATCATATGGGTTATCATTTAAGTAATTAAATGGTATATTTTTAAATATTCGATGACCAAGAAAAATTGGCTAAAAATTATTTTGACATTTGTCGGCAGTAAAAAAAACACCAGCAATACCTGATCAGCAACTAAATTAAGGGTTATCCGAAAAACACGACCTTGTGGCGCAGTGGGCGAAGCCTATCTAAGACGCAGAAGGTTGTGGGTTCGATTCCCGCCGTGGGGCAAATGTTGGTATCTGCAAATATTCATCTCGAGATCTGGATGTTGTATATAATATTATAAATTAATTAGGAAATTAAAATTAATTTTACAGCTTGCCAGAATTTGATAAAACCTTAATTATTATTATATATTATTACTATGTATATTATTATTTTATTTAAATTCCTCTGACATCAATTTGGAAGCTGCCCAATATCACATTACTCGCTAATTAATTTAGTTATTTTTGGCGATCCACTAGAAGCAGATCAATTCACATTGCTGACAAAAATTATTTTAGATTTGACGAAAACTTCTTTAATAAGCTGACCGTTCAAATGTTAGCCGTTTTTTTTTACCTGCAAAGACATGGCAGCATATGCGTTTGCCGTACGAGGTTGTTTGTTTGTATGTTAGTCTGTTACCGTTTATCTTTACAACGACTTATCCAATTGAAAAACAGGTTTAAGAATCGATTTGAATGAGGATGGATCTTGTATCACCACAAGTCACAAGGGGACGAAAGACACGTCAAATGTTTAATAAATCACGTGTAACTGCCCAAAGCTCTATAGATTGTAATCCGAAAAATAATGCCCTACATGAAAATGTAAATCGATCATAAAGTCTAAAGGTAAAATTCTGTTGAAAATTGTAATACTCTTCAGAACCTAAACTCATTTCACCAACCCAATTTAGCGCTTATTCGAAACTCGTAGTATTCCAATAAGTCTTACCCAAATGCAATTGCTACCAGCATGCCTCTTGCTCATTAAAGATCCTCTGAAAGGATGGCACCAGTGCTTAGAAAATCACCAGTTCACTTTGTCAGAAAACAAATCTGATGGGCATACATGATGACTACTTGTCTAAACTTGTAATGCTGCAAAGGTGCCCAATATGTTAAAAACCAAGGGTTTTGTTGACCTTGCCGGTATTTTGTTTATTACCAAGCTTTTTAACAACTGATGTAGGATTTTCCAAGACTAACCCAGCTTTTTTGCGAGCACAATGGTACCAGTTTGCGCACCTATTAATTCTGAACTAAACAGCAAGAACTAAAGACGGCTCCAATTTGCTCGGTAAACACAAAACCAACTGCGCTTCAGTGCAAGATAGCTCACAAAAGCGGACATTAGTTCGCCAACTATTGGCGGGAGACACAATTTATGCTCACTCCACAACTTCGTCAATAGTTTACTTGATATAGGGTTGGGAGATTTCAAACGAATACAATCGAATACAATTATCAAATCGTGCACGGATTATCTATCACATTCAGAATTATTAGAAATTATCCCAGCAGCGCGACTTGAATTTAATTTTTACACAGGACATTATCAGGACGTTACATTATATGGAAAACATAAAGTTACCCTTGGTAGCTAAAAATTATAAAGGTTTTATACCTTATCTTAGTGAAAAAGTTTTTTTTAAGATTTCGGAGATCCTGTTAAATTTTTGCAAGTCTACGGAACAAACATCCAGTTTTTTTCAAGAATGAAGATCACAAGTGAAGTTAAACGTGAATGTTACGTAGCTAAAAAAATAAAAGGAACAATTGCACCACATTTTGTAGCGCTGCATAGTGCGCATGTAGGTAGTATCAAAAGATCCGTACACCGATACGATTCTTGGCTACAAAAGCCGGGTAACTTACATCTCTAGCGCAAGATTGTGCAGGGACCTTAGACCGTAGAGGAAATTGGGACTCATTGTTTATGTGTTTCGGTTACCACAACTGCTCCTAAACTCGGGCTAATAAGGTTCCCGTCTACCTATGAAATGAGACTTGGTTATTGCATATTAAATTGGAGAGATTTTATCAGTAAAAGGGTACATTAGATATTTTGTGAGTAGTTATACGCTCATACTAGCAAGCCTGTGACTTCTGTAAACACTGCCTCTTCTAATATCTAAGTCTAGCAGGTGTTAAATTGTAAGTAGTGAAAAGCTTTTAATAAAAGGTGATAATGATGGTTCGAAAACTGTTATTTTTGCTGTACTTAGATAACAATTTTTCTTACTCATATTAATTACTCTACTATTCGTTTTAAAATAAAATAAAACGCATCACTTATTAAAATTTAATATACCTAGTTTTTTTATTGTCTGCTAAAGCAGACAATAATTTGATACAATTAATTACTATTTATAAAATAATACATAAATACTTTTTTCAAATTCACAGCTTAATTCTGGTTCAAACATTTGTCACTTATTCTGTACGTACGTGTACGGGATAGGGTCTGCAGTTTATCAACTCCAATAGGCTGAAGATTTCATCATGAGTGATGTGATCATTTCTTTAATGATACTTAATATGGTATCTTGGAGAAGGTCTATGGCCTGTGACTTTTTCAGACTGATAAGAGCTTTCAAAACCATGCTGGACTTGTTAATGCTTCATGCCCGAGAATCATGAGTTTTACTTTGTGCCTTTTGATAGACATCCCAATTTGCAATAACAATTGCTAATCCCAGACCCTGAGAAGGGACAATCGAATCAGTCCGACATTACTCGGCCAAATCCGAAATCGAACAACAGAAATAAATCAAATTTTGATTGGAATCGCCAGAGTACGTAACAATCGCATCACGTACCGGCCGCGCTTTGAATAAACAATCACGGGACAAAGTTTGGTGATCCCAGAACTACTAAAGCGTATAAAGTCGAACCAAACTCACTTTTATCTAAATTTTTCGACAAAAAAAAAACAAGAAAATGAAAATGCTCTTTTAAATTAGGTCGAAATACTGTAAATTGTAACAAAATAATCGGGTCCTGAAACTATTTAATCTATAGATAAATAAATAAATAAATAAAAAAAAAACAATGATGCAATAAACGAACTATTCTATTAACTGCCTAAATTCACTTTATTTATAAAGCTTCGATTCCATATTATGATCCTTGTGATTTAACGTGAGTTTAAAACCTATACACTTGTAGCTTACATAAATGTAAGTTGTTCTATTTGGATATATGTATATTCTGAATAAATGCTTCTACCATAAAGAGCTTGATTAATGAGCTTTCTTGAGCTGCCTGCATCTATCGCCTTTTAACCTACCAATATTATTATAATGCATCGGGTAGCGAACGTCCTTCACTGCGTTTTACGATTTGACCTCACAAACCCATGTTCTAAATTGGTCCAATAAACAGTGAGTTCTTGAACATTGGTAACGCAGTTGTTCTCAATTTGCTTCTAAAATGTCGGAGAGCGACTTCGATTGACAGTGTTCGGAAGACCCCGGGTTTGAGGCCCGGTCAATTCTACTTTGTTTGTGTCGGTCGTACGTTGTGTATTCAGATTTTGAAACGTAACCGAACGATGTTTGCCGACGCACAACCGACCGATCGTCGACATTTACAAATAGAATTTAATACAATATTGCTTTAAGGCAAAATAAATTAGTTAACCAACTAACTTCTTGCTCTTCTTCGAATTATTTTACGTTAGTAAAATATAATATTAATATCAAATATTTTGCGTAAGGTTTTTTAGTACAACTTTGTATTAGGGTAAAACCATACTCTCAATCCCCTCTATTACACTAATGTCCGCCTGCAAAAGCTTAGACAAAAACTTAAGAGTGTCTTAAAGACATTTATTCATAAATCTTTGCCTAAAGCACAAACGGGATAAAAAACATGTAGATATAAACTATTCCTTTTAGGAAAAATATAATATTTACCCACCTTCCTTGGTTAGACTCTGTATAACTTTTGCGTAAAAGAGAAAAGTTAATGCAAAATATTCGTCATACTCTAGTGTCTCTACCACAAAAATGTTTCAGACTCGTATTTCATAAGACAGTATTCAATAAATATTCAAGTTACGACACAAAATCCTGTAACATTTTTCCTCCGCAAGCGCCTTACAAGTCGGTTATAGAAAAGAACTTTCAGGGAGTTGGTGTCAAAAGTTTCTTAACGGAATTTATGAACTTCCAAGTTATGGACATTGACATTTCGACGGTAGTTTAACTCTTTAGATTTCATTTCGAAAGTTTCTAGTTTAAGTGGACGGCAGCCGGACTTTATTATGGTTTTATGTGGTTTTAAGTCACTTTTAAAGTTCGTGTTTTGATTTTCGTGAGTTACCGAGAAGTTTGGTTTAAAGAACCAAGTAATGTGTTATTATTTTAGGCTGGGTCGCGAGGAATCCTCGTAAACTTAAGGTGGGTTTAGTCCAAACGACATGCTTTTGTATCGCCACTCTATCAAATAATCTTTGTCTCTTTGTTCATTTGGTCTCAAGAGGATTTAGAAAGAGCTACAGCTGAAACAAGAACGTTTTTTCTTATAATTTTAGAATTTTTGGTTCCTTATTTAATTCTTCCGACGAAATAATGCTATGTCTAAAAGAGGTGATAAAATGAACATTTGGTTTTTATTCTAAACCCATCATCAGAAAAACGATAAAAATTATCCTTATATAGCATAACCCGCTTTAGTAGCTAGAAAGACCGTTTCTAATTTGGTGTTTTATACTAAATGTGTTGGGATGAGGGATTTATATGCGCAATGATTCGTGCTCCAACGGTGTACGAAAACATCGTGAGGAAACCGGCATGCCCTAAAACCAAATGTTTTAGGCCATATCGGTTGGTGTTCAATTAGCGACGATAGATTTGCAAGCGGTCACGGGGAATACCAACCTAGCATAGTAGGTATAGTATTATCACAGATATTATAATACAAGTACAGTGGATCGCTCTAACTCGGGCTATTTTGTTTGTCATAAATATGTACTAGATGCCGCTAGCGAGCGGTGGGTAGCGAGCGCCATCTAGCTTGTACTGTAGGTGGATTTAACTTCTTAATAACATGTAAACTAATAGATGGCGATAATACCTAATGAGGGTTTTGATTCAAAACAGGTAGGTACCTATGATGCTTGTGAACTGTGTTATACGTACTTATCTACCTACATACATTAGTGTTTTTATGCTACGGCCGCCGCGCGCCGGTCGGCGCGGCCACAGGTTAGATAGTACCTACAGCTTTATAATACTACCAGACTCGACTGATGCTGCATTACTTTATTCCTTGATCGTCATCACTATCATGAAGAAGTCCACTGCTGGACATAGGCCTCCCTAGACCTAAAGAGTGGATTTGTAAGAAATACAAGATTAGGTAGGTACTTATTTTTCCCCTACAAGAGAATTTTACAACTCGGAACCTACTTACTTCTTTAAAACGAGAAAAAAAAACAATTAATTTATCTAGATAGATATCTACCTACATAATATTCAACTAGGAAAAGAAGACGGTTTTCTACTTGCAGTAATAGAATATACCTAATTATACAAGTAGAAAAAGAAAATGAATTGAAATAAAACACAGTAGGTAGGTATTTAAGCCAAATAATAAATATATTTTTTCAATACTATTGCTTGAAAAGATATCATACTTTGGCTATATATATATCTATAGCCAGATATTTATCTTTAGACTATACTTTTGTTAGGTTGTTCCGTAGAAACGATTTTAGATCTTTATGCTTGGTACCTATTTATTTTCACTTGAGGGGTTAACATTTAAAATATTCTTAACCCCTAGAGCGAAGAACAGATTTTATTATCTACTTAATACATTCTCAAAGTGTGTAGTTAGTAGTTTAGGTAGAATAAAAAACTCTTGAAAAGAGGGGCCAAACTAGCTATCGCATGTATGGTGATAGGTACGAATATATAGTATATGGTGAATAGTTATATAGCCTATATGATGAATACCTACTTGTTTATTACCAGTATTATACCTCCCATCTGCGACCACAAAAGCAACCACAATCTGTGAAGTCTGTAAATACGTAGGTATAAGTAGGTAGCTTGAAATGTAACCTACCTAACGAAAGTATTAAGTAGGTAGGTATACCTATTGATGTTGGGGTAGGTACCAAAACATACGTACCTATGTTTGGTGTGGTTGGGTGTGTATGTTGATAATAATGTTTTTATATTGGCACACATTTTATAATACCTACTGTATTGGTGTGTTTATTATTAACTAGCTTCTGCACAAGGTTTCGCCCGCGTGGTATTCGGATAAAAAGTAGCCTGTGTTATTCTGATGTATGACCAATATTACTGTAAAGTTTCATCAAAATCCGTTCAGTAGTTTTTGTGTGAAAGAGGAACAAACATCCATCCTCACAAACTTTCGCGTTTATAATATTAGAACCTAGGATTGTATTGAAATAGGTACCTAGGTATATTTGACTCATTGAAAAAAAACAGTAATAACTGAATGTTTACAATCTGTTTGACAATTTTCATACAATTTAATACCTAGGTACCTTACAATAACAAGCAAAGTCGTGCCGCCGATGGTAAACCCGCCGCGACGTTTCCTGCTTTATAGAGCGGGCGTTGCCGAGGCGCGGGAGGGGTTACGACTATGAGTAAGGTACATACCCGCGCGGCTCAGACGCATAGTAAGTATGTAGGTACATAATATGTTTGTTGACAACCTCTGTGGCGCAGTGGGCGAAGGTCCGCCTGAGATGCAGAAGGCTGCGGGTTCGATTCCCGCTGCGGGACAAATGTTTGTATGATCTGCAATCATTTGTCTCGGGTCTGGGTGTTTTCTATGTATAATATGAAAGTATTTACAAAAAAAAAATACGTATAGTATATCAGTCATGTAGTTACATAACACAAGCTCTGCTTACTTTGGGGCTAGATGATGAAAATGTCCAGCATTATTTATTTATTTACTTTTCACGCAAAAACTAATGAACCGATTGCGATGAAACTTGATAGGTAGGTACGTAGCTGTTACGTTTTATCCCGATATTCCCACGGAATCGAAACTTACGCGGTTGAAACCGCGGAGTGCAGCTAGTTTATTTACAAAAAGCAGATAAAATTCAAATTTTAAGGTTCCTACTTTTTAAAAAACCAAAACTATACTATACCTATACCTAGTATACAAAGTTTACACCCCCACTCCCTTATTCCGCCCCGTAAAGTGGAAATATCAATATAACCTTTCTTAACACCTTACCCACGTCATTATAATAAACTTCTATTCTAAATTTCAGCTTTCTAGACTTTGGCTGAGCATTGATAGTCAGTCAGTCAGTCAGGATATATGATTTTATAAGTAAAGATAGATTTCCTACGTTAGATTGTGTGAAATATAGGTAGTTACCTACCTATATTTCGTTACCTATATTCCATACAAAACAACACGCAAACGTTTGCAAATAGTGTAATCTATCACTATACAGCACAACTAAACAAAACAAATCTTGCCAAACTCAAAGTAGTATAAATGATTTCCGCTTGAAGAATGACGACATCGAATTTTGAGAAAATAAAAAAATGTGATTTATGAGCTCATTATTTCATTTTCTAATACAAAAGAGATTTTTTTTAAATATGAACATACCATATATTTTATGTTTTAGGACCTAATTTCGAGTAATTCTCAAACTTCAATAACAAAGCGATACCTATAACACCATCTGTTGAGATTTTTTCGAACTAATCTTTTTTATAATCGTAATAGAACGTTTTTTTAAAAAACACATTTTATTGTTTAATGGTTTTACCTACCAATTTCATCAATATATTTCATTTAAGTTTCACTTATGTTAGGCAGCAAACTGTTTAGTTATTATCATCATTATGTACTAGTATCTACAACAATGTGTGTTTCTCTTTATCAAAGAGAGAGTCGAGTCCCCGGCTTTGTTGCTGAGCGTGTGCACGAGCGCCGGCGCGACCCCACCATGTGACACAGCGACGGACCAGAGCGCTCCACGGGGTCACCCATTCCTTGCGCAAGAACTAGAAATAAGTTCATAAGTTATAATTTACGTTCGGTTATTGGGTTCTGATGGTTTGATCAGCTTTTCTTTAGTCAACATTTTAGTATTTTTATAAATTGGATCTACTATTAATTGAACGGGATTGGGATGGATGAAAAAGAATATCCGTATTTTTTACAACTACATCAGAGGTCACCAAATGGAATATACCTCGTGTGTTCATAAGTCTTGAGACACAGTAAAACTAAAATATTTTTGGAGC